>CM061272.1:50250000-51555000 GCA_030848825.1 Tadarida brasiliensis
ATGGTTAATAGAAATGGGATGTAAGGTGGATCTATAATTGAATCACCCTATACGAATTCACATGCACTTACATAGACAAGTATGATGAATGAATTCAAGTTACACTGCAAGCCACTCTGTCATAGGTTTACCATTTGGCACTGTCTAGTTAATTATTACAACCAACAATATAAACAAATGTGGCTCTTGTAGGTTTGTCAAAAGGAATATTTAATATTCCTATTATGCCTTTTAATAGTAAGTAAAAATAGAATAAGCATGGGAAATAGAAACACAAAAATTATTCTAGAGAAAAATATATTGAATATTAAGCAGCTGAAATAAATAATCATTTCTGGTTCAAGATTTTAGATTAAACAAAAAGGTCTATATTCTTTTTCTCGAACTCCCAATGACGTGAACACAGTAATTGTTTTGTAAATCACTTGCTATGATCTGTGCCCTTCCCCCGGAATTCATATGTTGAAATTCTAACCTCCAAAATTGATGTTCTGAGGGGGTGGGGCCTCTGAGAGGAGATTAGGTCATGAGTGACCTAATTAATCCCTTGTGAATGGGATTAATGCCTTAGAAACGAGACCACACAGATCTCCTTTCCACCATGTGCAAGCACAGCAAGAAGGCACAGGCTATGAACCATGAAGGGGGCCTTTACCACGGCATCTATGTCTGTTTCTTGATCTTGGACTTCCAGCCTTGAGAACTGTGAAAACTAAGTATTTGTTGTTTACAAGTTACCCAGTCTCTGGTATTTTATCATAGCAGCCAAAAGGACTAACATAACACTAAATCCATAATAGTACTGAAAATAAAATGCGATTATTGCAAGGGAACCAAAAATGTAATGAAATCTTGGAGCACAGAACAGATGTGGCGTGGGTTCTGAGTGGAGAGGTCTGGAGCCTCAAAACTGGAGGAAGGAGACGTCATTTTCCCAGAATCCTCAGAGGAGAACCAGTTTGGAGTAAAATTTATTAACAGTAGGTATAAGTCATGGGGAAACATCAGAGCCATCATTAAATCCATCAAGAACAGCTTTATTCATATGTATCATACACTGGCTAAAATTTAAAAATATTTCTCTGAGGAAAATGGAGTGTATCTCAGGAAGGGGTCAATTTTATATATCTTTGTTAGAGATGCTTAGAGGCCTTGGAGATAGCCTTGTGCTTTGACAGTACACTGGGAGGCAAAAAAAAAAAATATTGTCCCAGAGTCACTTAGTATAAGTGGCTTTCTCCCCTTCAGTCAAGGCACTGTCTTAAATTCAAATTTACTACAGATTTCAGAAACATTCCCCCAGAAGCTTAAAACTGGTTCAAACCTGTGATTTAGAAATTCCACTTGCAGGGATCAGCTCTAATTAAACAAACAAACAAACAAACAAGAATATAGTGAAGATTTATGTACAGATATAGTCATTATAATAATTCTAGAAACAGGAAATGGATACTTTAACAATGAATTATTATGTAATTATCAAAAGTAGTGTTTATAAAGAACATTCAGTAGCACCGAGAGGGCAATTCATGACACCAGTATGTTAGCAGTTCTCTCTGTGCTAGAGATTATGGCTGATAGTCTTCATTATGATTTTGTATTTCTCAATTTTTTATAAGTATAATTCATATGTTACATTTTAAAAAGAAAAATGTTATTTAATTTATAAATAATATATGCTGTAGTTAGTCAAAAGCAGTAGATAATTAGTACTTAAGTAGTGTTGTATCAGAGTGCAAAGGTGCTAAGATTCTCCAAGACTATATAGTGAATACACAGAAGGCTGCAGCCTTCATATTTTTATGGGAATTTCAGAAAGAAGTATGGCCAAAGAAACCTGACCATCAGTAATGATGAAAAGGGAAGGATGGTAGAGCACAGGGGATTTTTAGGGCAGTGAAACTATTCTGTATGATACTCTAATGGTGATGTGTCATTATAAACCAGTCCAGACTTCTAATATGTATGACACCAAGAGTGAACCCTAATGTAAACTATAGATTTGGAATGATAATGATCTGTCACTATAGGTTCATCAATTGAACAAATGTACCATTCTCGTGGGGGATGTTGATTATAGGAGAGGCGATGTATGTGTGAGGACAGGGGGTATATGGGAAACCTCTGTTCCTTGTCTCAATTTTGCTGTGAACCTAAAACTATTTTTTAAAAGAGGGAATAATCATGCATAAATATAGAATGCCAAGGAGGGTATTACAAATTAATCAATTTAAAACCCAAGGCCATTGATATGAAACTCTATATTTCAGCAATTTTAGAAGTTTATTTATTTATTTTTATTTTTGCATTGGTTTATTTAAATGTTTATTTTTTGTTTGTTTGTTTGTTTTTTATGTTATGTCATTTAAATTTTGACCTTAGTTACATTAATACTTTGTCATTATTGCAATAAGGCACATATAAAACACCTTGATTACTGGGTAACAGTACATGTATCTTCATTTGCAACTACATTGAGTTGATGGTATATTTATTCCTAATTTAACATGACAGGCACAAAAGTGGATAATATGCAAATGTGAACATGATAAAAACACATTTTGTTTAGGAGAAACCTTATAGTTAAAAAAAGACAGATTTAATAACTTTCACTGAGAAAATAAATTGGTTAGGCTTTATATGATTTCTGCTTAAGTACATGTAATGATTATTTTATCAATAATTTTAATTTGTCTGTTGATATTATACCAATACCAAGTTCATTACAAGATATGACAAACAGCTATGAAATATAAAAGGCCATTGTGTAGTACTTCACATAATAAATTAAAATACAATATAATAAAACAAAAATCCAGGTTTCAGAGTCAAAATGTGAATACCCTCTGTAAGTAAGTAAGTAAGTAAGCTTTTTTTTTTGGGTGTACTTGTCCAGTGAGAGTCCAATATCTCAGTGCCACAAATATAACTAAGAAGCGAAGGTGTTAAAAATCTAAATCTATAGGGCCAGTTTTCCTGTGCATGATCATTTTCCTACTTACACTCATGTAGTTCTAGCTTGAAATAGAAATTTTACTAAAATTATTATCACATTTTTGTGAAACATTTATATAATCTGACAACATAATTAGCACTTCACAGAACATATGGTGTCAGTGACTGGGAACCAACTAACTAAATAATAATTAAGATTGGAAACTCAAAAGAGAGAAATAAAAATTAAAGGATTTTTGAAGTGTAGAGTAAGGGCCCTGATAAAAAATCAACAAGAACAGCAACAACAAGAAGAAATCAAGGTATGTTCTCAATGTTAAAAGTAGAATTTTAATTTGAACTCTAACAATTTAGTAAAAGTAGAAAAGGTAAAATCATCTATTCTATTTTAAGAAAAACTAGAGTAAATTTATCTTAATTATCTTGAAATTTAAAGCAAAAATATTAAAGATTTTATTTACTTATTTGATACAATTCTTAGTTTTCTCTTTTTTAAAAAATTTTTTTTTATTATTTTTATTTTTTTAATTGATTTTTAGAGAGAGGAAGGGAGAGGGAGAGAGATAGAAACATCAACAAGAAAGAACATCGATTGGCCGCCTCCTGCATGCCCCTCACAGGGGATCATGCCCACAACCTGGGCATGTGCCCTGATCAGGAATCGAACCAGCAACGTCTTGGTGCATGGGTTGATGCTCAACCACTGAGCCACACCAGCCGGGCTGTACAGCAGCATTTATTAAAGAGACCATCATTTTCTCATTGTGTGTTTTGGGGACCCCTGTCAAAGATTAGTTGACTGTTTATGTGTGGGATTATTTCTGGTGTCTTTATTCTCTATCATTGGTCTACATGTCTGTTTTTATGCCAGCACCAAACTATTTTAATTATAGTAGCTTTGTAATATATTTTGAAATTAGGAAGTGTGATATCTCCAGCTTTGTTTTTCTTTCTCAAAATTGTTTTGACTATTTGGGATCCTCTGTAGTTCCATATGAATTTTAAGATTTTTTCCTTCTATTTCTGTAAAAGATGCCACTGGAATTTTGATAGAGATTCCATTAAATCTGTGGATCACATTGGGTAGTATGGTATTTTAAAAGCATGAAGTCTTCTAACCCATGAATATGGAATGTCTTTCCATTTATTTAAGTCTTTTAAAATTTTCTTCATCAGTGGCATAGTTTTTAGTGTATAGGTCTTTCACCTCTTTGGTTAAATTTATTTCTAATTATTTTATAATTTCTGATGCTATTGTAATGGGATTGTTTTCTTAATTTATTTCCAATAGTTTTTTAGTGTATAGCAGTGATTTTCAACCATTGTGTTGCAAGAATTTTAAAAACATGCAATACTTGACTATTTAGAGACCTCTTCCTTATGTTGTTCTTTTTTTAATTTAATTTTTCTCTTCCTTATATTGTCAAATTAAAAAAAAAAATGACAATAGGCAACACAACAATAGCTGACCAGAGTGAATGAATCAAAATTATACCTTTTTTTGGTTTAGATCAGCAAAAAATAAAACTTTGATGCACCATATAGTTTTAGTAATTAATTTATGTGTGCCATGAGATAAAAAAAAAAGTTAAAAATCACTGGCATATGTAAACATAACTGCTTTTGTATGTTGATTTTGTATCATGTAACTTTACGAAATTTATTTATTTGTTCTAATAGTTTTTTGGTGTAGTCTGATGGGTTTTCTATATATAAGATTATGTCAATTGCAAAGAGAGAAAAATACTTCTTGCTTTTTAATTATATATCTTTCATTTACTTTTCCTACCAAATTTCACTAGCTACAGTTTCCAGTACTATTTTGAATAGAACTGGCAAGAGTGGGCAACCTTATCTTGTTTCTGACCTTAGTAGAAAAGCTTTCAACTTTTCATCTCTGAGTATAATATAACCTGAGAGTTTTTTATACAGGGGCCTTTATTAGGTTGAGGAATATTCTTTCTATATATAATTTGTTGAGAGTTTTTATCATGAAAGGATGTTAACTTTTTTTCAAATGCTTTTCTGCATCAAGATGATGTTATGATTTTTATCCTTCATTCTGTTAATGTGGTGTTATTGATTGGCATATGTTGAACCATACTTGCATTCCAGCAGTAAAGCCTAATAGATCATGGTGTATGATACTTTTAATGTCAGGGTCAATTCAGGAGATGGTTATTTTTTTAAAAAACTTAATATTAAAATAAGTCATGAGGATTAAGTAAGTGTTAATTATGTAACTTAAAAGACAAAAAACACTAAGATGTCACAAAATTAGCAAGGACAGGAAGCAGCTTCCACTACTAGGGCTAGGAAACAATGAAGAAGGCGTTGGAATTATTACAACTTAGAAGTTTGGAGGCTCTTCACAGAGCTAAGGCCAGATCAGCTGAGAGGGGACAGAGCTCAGCTACAGATGTTGACTCAGTTTAGAGGAAGGATCCTGTGGGTCTGGGACACCAAACTCTACTGAGATTGTGCTGGTTGACCAGCACTGGTGTCTTGGAGGGGACATGAAAATGCTTTTAATACAAACTGGATTCATTTGTTGTGGTAGATATAAATGGCCACTGCCAGGGTAAAGAAATATTGTCAGATTAATGCTTCTAATGCAGAAAACAAACAGGAAGTCAAACAGAAGCAAACAAGTAAAAGAAGGAACTCTCATCCTTCCTTAGCTTTTCCGCTTCCTGTTAGTATCTCTAACGGCAAAGGCTAGCAGGAAGCAGCTGGCATGGCAGAAAGGCGATTTCCCATTTCCCAGCTGCAGCCCTTCAAGATGAGTATAGAAGGTTGTGTTTGGAACTGAGAAACCAAAACATAATAGCCAACATATCAGAACAATCTATGTGAGTTAATACACAGAATAAGTCCAAGAATTTTACATTTTTTTCTGCATGCATTGAAGTATCTATCATTTTTCTATCAACGAAAGGAGAACAAACACTGGAATTCTTGGCAGCACACATTACCTCAAATACATTTCAGATTGGGGAGCTGAAGAACCACATCTTATCAAAGTCTGCTTCTGAATCTAAACTGTCCATACCATAAATAAGAAATCCAAAGATAATATTTTGAAATAGTATGAGTTCTATAGACTATCTTGAATACAATTTAAACCATGAGACTTAAAAAAAAATAGATTTTTTTAAACAGGTTATTTCTACTTGAACTGCTCTCCATATTCCTACTGAAGGCTCCCATCTGAATTGTGTGGGAGTTGATTAGTAGCAAATCTGTCCTCACTAAACCTACAGATGGCTTATTATCTTGATCAGTGCCTGACATGGAATCATTTCCACGCCTGGAAAATCCTCAAGAACAAACTTGGTTCTCCCTACTACTTTCAGTAGCAACATATATTGTATCTTCATTCTAATCAGTAATACATTTAATTCTTGAAAGGTAATACAATTTGTTTGAATTAAGGCATTCAAAATTAAGCTTTTATTTCAAAGATTATAACAATGAAATAATTTGAATTTTTATTTTTTTCTCCAGTTTTAGTTTCATTTTTTTCTATCAGACCAAGTATATGTTACTAATTCATATTTACATCCAAAAAATACACAAAAATACTTACATATACAATAGTATGCTAAAACCATCTTGTATTGGCTTACAAGATACAGTTGTTATATTCTCAGAAATTTCTCAGGACATGTTAAACTCAGCCATTATTAATTAAATTTATAAACTTATAATTAAGTAAATTATATTAAAAACAAAAGTAATAAATATTCAAGACTCATTACTTTCTATATATCTACATTTTACAGTTATCTGTGCTCTTGTATGGTGGAATTATTATATGATAATGTGCTATTGCATACCTCTTTCCAACTCTGGTGAGCAATGTCACGTTGATAGATTGAATTCAGCTATGGTAAGAGAACTTACACCTCAGAAATTGGCAAAACTATAAATCACGACTTGATTTACAGTTTTATTGTCTAGAGCAAAGGCTGACAAAAATATTCTGTGGATAACCCTAGTCCAATCCTTGTCCATGTCTTTTTAACACAACCATACCCATTTATTTACATATTGGCTAGGGTTGCTTTAGAAATACAAAGACGGAGTTGAATAGTTGTAGCTCTGTTGTCTGAATATCCCAAGTATTTACTCTCTGGTCCTACAGTGAAAAGATTTACCAATTTCTGGTACAGTTACACGATGGAGAAAACATTAACACTGTAGAATAAAGGTAAAATTGTGTCTATAGCAGTTATATGGTTGATAACACAAAATAATGAGGTAATATTCTTCCAGTATTACCTGTTTGACAAAAAATTTCTCACATTATTGATGGATGAGTGAACTTTCTGTATATGTTGAAGGCTGAAAGTTTTCAGTTTAATTAATATAATTTTATGATGGTGAAAAGTAGCTAACTCGATCATATAGCAGACTTAATGACAATAAATATACTGAGAAAAGAATCAATCAATTGGACTGCAATGCCATTGTCAAATCATGGCTGAGTGATAATCATAGGTAGCTCCAGACACAAGAGTATAGTAAAAATCAGTGAAAGCGTTCTGTTAAAATCAATGGCTGTATGAAATTTATAATAAAAAGTATAGTATATTGTATTATTTGTAAATTGTATACTACATATTGCTTACCTTAGTAAATTTTATAATATATGTATGTAAGTGTACATACACCTATTAATTTTCCTCAAGAGGAAACATTTACCAGCATATCACTGTGTGAGAGAAATATTTTACATCATTAAAAAAAATTTGCTGTAAACATAAAAACATGTGTCACATATTTAAGTAAATATTACCCATTGATTAAAATTTCATACACAAGCCATCTTCATATGGAGTAATGTTATGTTCAAATCAAAGGGTTAAGTGCATCCCTACTGGGATATCAATACTTTGAGAAATGGAACTATTCAGAGAGGATAGCGAAGGACAACTGAGTGTACATAAATCCGGAGAATGTTGACCTAAAACGGTGACTGAAATATTTCCATTTATTGACTTGGTTTATTAAAAATTGTATTTTGAGATTTTATTCATAATGGAAATGTCAAATTTGAACTTTAAAAATGATATAGAGCCGTGGTAGGAATAATTTGCCACTCAGTTGTCTGGATCCCCTCCAAGATAGGAGGCCTCACAGCTTTCTGGAAACGAAGCAGAACTTACTTTCCTCATCCAAAGGGACTCATCCAAAATGTATAACAAATCTGTATGTTTACTCTAAAATTATACTATGGTAGATAAAACCCTGCTTTAATTCCTTTTGTGGCCTATAAAACGCTGCGGATTCAGCCAATCCTATCTGTGAAGCGCCCACCTTCTACTCAGCAATGCTGGCTCCCTTGCTGGTCCCAGAACATACCAGATATGCCCACCTAAGGGCTTTTACACTCTTTCCCCTGCATAGAGCATAATTCCCGCCTAGACTGTCGTTATTACTCCTGTTCCTTTGCTCAAATGTTATCTCTGACTTTTTTTTCAGACCATGCTCCCTAAATACTTTTACTTTCCCTTGTCTTTCTCTGACCTGTTTATGTACATCACACATCACAAACAGACATTTTGTTTGTCAACTATTCTATATTTCTTCCTCGCCCACTAGAATGTAAGCTCCCCAGGAGCAGAGATTTTTATGTTTTGTTCTTCACAGTGTTCTTCATGTATAACAAGTGCCTGGAAAGTAACAGCTGCCCAAGGAATTATTGAAAAAGGAAAGAAAGAAGAAAGGAAAGGTGGGCTAGAGAGAGGGAGAACGGGAGGGAGGGAGGAAGGAAGAAAAAATTTCTTTAATGTGATCTGCAAGTGCTTTTTCTTTTTTTTTTTTTTTTGGTACGTGCCCCTAGCGGGAACCGAACCAGGACTCTCAGGTCTGCAGGCCGATGCTCCAACCGCTGAGCCAAACTGGCCAGGGCTGCAAGTGCTTTTTAAGCAAAATAATATATATCATTTTGGAGAGAGCACAAACAGTCTAACTTACCCTTGTAATTCTCAATTTCACATTTTCTATGTCTCTCATGCTGAGCATCCTGTGATTATTTGTACTCTTGAAGCAATTACAATTTTTATAGTCTCTGTTTTTGATGGGAAAATTAACTTTTTGCCTAAGTTGAAGCTAAACAAAAACCCAATTATTTATTAGCTAACTCTGTCTCTAGTAAATATAAGAACTCTAAGATAATTCCATATGACCCAACAAGCTACACTTTTTAGTACAGTCAACTCTATTTTTCTGTTACATTTTTATGTTTACTGCCACAAAGACTATAGTAATATTGAATATAAAATGCTATTGGCAATGATTATTACTAAAACAATAATTCGGTGACTTTAAATACTGAAATAGACCTATCTGAAAGTATAAGTGATTATCTGTAATACACACGGAAGCCCCACTGCTCCAGGGTTCTTATTCTTTGGCAACATCTGTGTTTCAATTTATTGTCTAATGTCAGAAAGATGTCCATAGCTGTGATAAATTTCAAATTAAAATAATTACCCTGGGTAGATTTTCATTCATTTACATTTGATTGGAAAATATAAGGATGAGGACATTGATTCATTTATCTCCAAGGAGAGCTAAATGTTACATCCTTGTAATACAGCCTAACAAATATAAATTGAGTGTTTAAATTAGTTGTTTTATTAGACATTGGAGAAGTATAATGGTGAATAATGCACAAAGTAAGGAAAGGAAGCTTTTCTTAGCTAATTGCCTCTTTTAAGTTTTCAGTTATCTATCTCAAAATTTAATATTATTCACTATCAAAACACACACATTTACTGCTCTCAACATTACACATCATTGTTATGCAGGAATCTCTCTCTTAATGTTTTCAAGGTTATGAAAATCTGATGCTATTACCAAATAGCTTTAAAATTCCATTATTACTTGCTTTACAAACCAAGTTGTGTAAGGAAATCAAGGCTCAAATAGGAAGATTAGAATAATAGCAACACCTAGACAGCACTTACTATGTCCCATCATCAGTTGTATATATATATATATATATATATATATATATATATATATATATATATATTTTTTTTTTTTTTTTTTTTTTTTTTTTTTTGGTACGTGCCCCTAGCGGGAACCGAACCCAGGACTCTCTGGTCCACAGGCCAATGCTCCAACCGCTGAGCCAAACCGGCCAGGGCATCTGTTCTATATTTTTGCATCTGTTAACTCAGTCTTCATTGAATAAGCTCATTTGAGTCTCAAAGAAACTATATGAAGCCGTTATTATCATTACTATCCCCATTTTAGAGATGATAAAACTGGGACTGAAACAAATTAAAGTAATTTGCCCAAGGTCCGACAAGAAGCTAATGGCAGAGCAAATTGTTAAAACCAGGTAGTCTGGCTCCAAGATGAATTGCTTAAGAGAATTTTAAAAATGCACACAGATAATGAGAACTTAGAAAGACAAGGCAGAATCTCACTCAAGCTGTGAACTTCCTAGCAAGTCAATTAAGCATGACAAGTCTCAGTGTCCTCATATGTAAAAGAGTGATAAGTGAGGGTTGTAGTGAGGATTAGAAATCACATTTAATGATCCAGTATCTGACATAAATCAGAGGAGTATCCAGGGCTATATTTACTAGCAACTTTGCTTTTGGATACCTGAAAGTCTTTTATTGTGATGATGTTATTTCATTATTTCTCTTGGTGTTAGCCTGTGTTAAAGACAACAGCCCCAAATATGTGGCTTATGGTAAGCTCCAAGTCACCTCACGGAGCCCTTATTTAATTACAGTTTTGGCTCTTCTGGAATTGGAAGCAGAAACCAGTCAGTCAGGAGTGGTCTGATCAGCTTCAGTTAGGTAATCTGCCCCATAAACCCCCATCATCCCCTATAGGGAGAGTAGCCTTGTGATAACCAATCCGCTCCTTGCCTGGTATAACTTCCTTGTTCCTGCTCCTTTCTGCCTAAAAATTCTCTTGCCTTATAAAGCTCTTTGGAGCTCCTTTCTATCTGATAGATTGGAGGCTGCCTGGTGCATCAATCACTGAATAAAGCCAATAAGACCTTTAAAACCTACCCAGTTGAATTTTGTTTCTTAAAATATATAATAAAGATCTTCTGGGATGAAAAGAGAAAAGTTGATAAACCTTAATTTCCTGCAGATATTCAAAGGGTACATAAATAATTTCAGAATTATTTTCATAATTCTCCCTGGCTTCTTTTTAAAGAATAAAAATCATATAATGATATTCTTTGAGAATATTCTGGATAGTAATTTTTAAAATATTAATAATGACTATTACAAAAATATTTATGAGTCTAATCACTCTATTATTTGCATCTTATAATAAATAATATGTTAGTAATTGACATTACCTTTTTTATTTTTCTTTAATCAGGGGAGATTTCTATTTATAATAATAGACAGATTTAGTTTTTGACTTATCTTTAGCTATTTTCAAAAATATGAAAAAGAAATAGAGTTTTTAAATAATCAATTATGAATGAGAACACAGAGATATTATATTACCTACCAATATTAATAAAGTTGCAAAGTACGAAAGAATTTATTGAGCATACCTTTAATTATAAAACAATGTTTTTAAACTTCCAGAAAATTTTGTACTTTTCTCTTTTTAGCTTTTAGTTCCCAATGTGAATACTATTGAGATAGCTAGACATAGAACTCATTTAGAAAATATTCAAATTGATAAAAAGTCACAAGCATTTTTTTTTCATATTTTGTACAGATTTTTATTCCTGCCGAAGCACAGTTCCTTCTCACAGTATATTGGGAATTTTCTCAAGCAGTTTAAGCAGATGAGAGAGAGAGAGAGAGAGAGAGAGAGAGAGAGAGAGAGAGAGAGAGAGAGAACTGGTTCAGTTCGCTCATGGGGTTAAAGGAGTATTCATCTATGTAGGAACAGAGAGAAGATGTGTGTAGAGATGATGTCGCAGTGGTAGAAATTCAGAGCATGTTTTCTGTCACTTTCTCATTCCATGTAATTGTCTCCATATTTGAAGATAGTACAAATGGTATATGCTAGGAGAATTTCTCAATTTCAGCACTTAGCACAGTGTAGTATGTAGCTTCTACCTCATTGCATTGATTATTTGTCTCTACTTTACATATGGTAGGATGAAACCAGCCAAAATATAATAAGTAAGTACTGTATCTATCATAGTATAATGTAGTTTTACATTGGTAATGACAAACACTCATGATACTTGCTGAAGAACAGTAAGGCAGACTTTATTCAGGACTGTGGCAATAGAGTAGGTATTACTGTAATTCGGTTTTGCAGTAGAAGAGAGATTGGGCTCAATTCTGAATAAAACAAGGAAAGTGGGTATTTATAGCCAAGAAGCAGGGTGGAGAGGGTTGGTGGATGGACTAAGAAGAAACAGAAGGGATAAGGAATGATTCTGGCTAAACAGACCTAATGATTTTTGCTGAAGGCAGCCCAAGGTGATCAGATACTAGCTCAAGGATGATGGGATGAGGAATCTGGTCAGATACTGAGGGTAATTAGACAATCAAGGGTGGGGAATTTGTGCTAAACCAACTTAGCAGTATTCTTCCTAAAACTGGGCTCTTAAGGACATGCACAAAGGTGAGGCTTAGGTGAAAAAGAGCTCTGAGGATCTTGACTAGAGTGGGTGAAGGAGAGAATCTTTGTCACTAAAATACATATTCCAAGAATTGTAGATTGCTTTTTTTAGGAAAAAAAGAAAACCAAACTTATTTTAACATGGGTAATAAAATTCTTTTAAAACTATTATATAACTGAAATTCCTTTAAAATATATGGTATTAAGCATAATAAATTTTTTTATTCAGGGTTATATTTTTGAGTTTTCATCATTGTATTGTACTTAGCTGAAAATTTTTTTAAAAATTTAGGATCAGCAGTCTAATAACCTTTTTTGCCTAAAGGGCCCCGGTTACATTTTACAAATATTTTACTGAGATAGTTTTTCCAAAAATTTGAACAATTTAGCCTCAAATAGATAAAATTAATAAAAATATTCATTGAAACCTTTTGAATAAGTCAAGTGCTTTAATCTTATACGATACCAGCTAATCAAAAGAAAATTGAAATTATATTAATTTCTAACAAAGTATTCTCTGAACAAAAAATATTATTAGAGATAAAGAGGGATATTGTATAATGATAAAGATGTCAATTATAGAAGGAGATAGATAACCTAAATTATACCATCAACCACTTTGACCCAATGGACATTTATAGGCAACTCAACCCATCATTAATAGAATATACATTTTTTTCAAGTGAAAATGGACTAGTTACAATGATACATTATATTCTGAGCCATAAAACAAACCCTAAGACATTTATAGAATAGATATAACAAAAAGTATATTCTCAGTTTACAGTGGAATTGAACTAGGAATCGATAATAGAAAGACAGTTGAAAAATGTCCAAGTTTCTAGAAATTAAAAAACACATTTCTAAATTATCTATGAGTCCAAGAGGAAAATACAAAGGGAAATTAAAAAAATATATTTTGAGATAAATAAAAATGCAACATGTCAAATTTTGTGGAATGCTGCTAGCAGTTCTTTGGGGGAAATTATGGCATTAAACATATACTTTATAAAAACATCTAAAATTAATAATCTAAATTTCCACATTACACAACTAGAGAAAGGTGTTAGCAAAGCTATAATTTAACACCCCATTCCTGATAATCAAAATACTGTAATAACTTTATTTGCTATTTTTTTGTAAATCCCAACTCTAAACCTATGTCAGACCACCCCCACTCCAAAAACACCAGTTACTTATATCTGCTTGAAGACTACAAGTTCTGATATACTGTATTTAAAGATAATCAATAGATCTCCTAATTCTTTGGTATTGTTAAGTAACTTCCTTATTAATTTTCTTGCTATATTCTTATATTTCCAATGGCAATTCCAACTTCTAAGAACAAAATAATATATAATTTTTATTTTAAGATATTTCTTAATATTTCTCTTTCTTCCTCAATAGCTTCCTTATCTCCAAAAATATTTTTTTGGGGGGGAAAAAAGAGTAGTAGTAATTTCTTATTTAATTTCAGTTAACATAGTGTTACCACCAATTACCAGCTTCATGAAAGCAGCTTGAAATATAGGAAGATTTTTCTCAAGATGGACAGAAAAGGCCTCCCTGCATAAAAGGTTCAGTGCACTTTGCATGTTCATACACATACCTAATGACAATGAAAGCGTCACTTGATTTCAGAATTTTAAGTTATGACAGGAGGAAAGTGGGATGTTTCAGTACAACTGTAGCATTAGAACATATGATTTATTATAAAAGCTCAAGGTGCAAGTAAGTTTCTCTACTGCTAACGTAGGAAAAGCAACTTTGGGACTAAAAATATGCAGCTTTCCTTCTCATCTCTCCTCAGATTCATTTTCGTATACTTTTTGCCCTTCCATCTTCCAGCAGCCTCCTCTAGTCTATATTTAGAGAAGCAGCTGTTCAATATTCTGTGTCAATAGCCCCATGAAGCACCTATGGGGTTTCTGGAAAACAAAAGATTAATTTTTAAAAAGTAGTCTCTAAGCTTGTTTACCAGGTGGCAACTGAACTGTTTAACAAAAACAAAACCAAAAAAAAATTGAGATAGCAAAAATGAATCAACACTTGGGGGTGGACAGTTTTCCAAGAATTAATGGTAACAGTTGCATAAGCATTTAGACCTACCTATTCATAGATTTAATATGTTGTTTATAGCTGCCATTTTATAAAAGTTAAAATGCTGGGAAATCATGAACCTCGTACTAAAACATGCATATTTTCCTAAGATCAAGGCAAACTCTGGATTGTGTCTAATTTATCATTCTGCCATCTGTTTTACATGGATTTATCACCAGTTACTGGCACAGAGTAAGTAATCTTTAAAATCTCTATTCAGTCTGAACAGTGATCTGTAAAGTTGCATCCATAGAAACTCTGTAGGACCCCTGTAAGTCAGCCAGCAACATACTTAATACAAATTCAAAGCAAAAGGCAAAAAACAAAAAAGATTTATATCTAGCTGTGGCTAAATTGTAGCTCATTGCTTTAACTTTTCCTTCTATGAAACAAAGTATTGCAAAAGGAACAGCTGCATGGGCAAAGCTACACTTTCCTTATTAACCATACTCAGTTGAAAACTGCTAGAGAGGGGGTTTTATCTTAGAGGGATGCTTGACTGCAGAACTGAAGTTAATTTACTTAAATTGCAAATCATGCTTATAGCACTGGAGCCCTAGTGGTCTGATAATAAGAGCTAAATTATTGTTGATACTCCCATAGGGTATCATCCTTAATGGTCTGAACAGTTATAAAGTTCTAGGAAGCTACAAGTAAATTATTTTTATATTTTCTTCTTTTACATTTTGCTTTGCAGTACGCAAATATAAAAAAAAAAAAAACAAAAAAAAAAACAGGCTTTCACTTGGCATAAACCCATTATGTTTAAATCTACCCGTATTTGTATAGGATTATATCCTTTGTGTACATATTATATTTAGGTTCCCATATTACCCTGAGGATGCAAACTCATATTTGTTTCTGGGCTATACAGGATTGAAAACCGAAGCAAAATATTGACATAATAGAAGTAGGAGCGTATTTAATGATAGACTTTTTGGGAGCCATGAGGAGCTGTGAAAATGGAAGATAGCCAAAAGGGTAGTAAAAGGCATGGGAGAGCTGATCTTTGAGAGGAGACATCCTTAGACAGAACTGACATGTAGAAAGGCAAAACTGAAGAACAATGGAAGGTTAGAAAAGAATAAAAGAAACAGGTATATTGCTTAAGCAAATCCAGTAAAATCAAAGGAGAGCATCATTTGGAACTTAGGAAAGAAGACGAGGAGAAATATACTAAATGGCCCCTGTTGTACAGAATATACACTAGTTAGATTCTAGAAAAGCTTTGGTAGACTCGTATGTAATAAATATACCTTGCACAATTTAGGAAAGACAGAACTATTCATAGAAGGACTTCACCTTTTAAGTTTGTTACCTCAGAGAAGACTGTTTCAATCCTTAGAAATCCCCCATCCCACTGTTTGTTCTACCAGTTTGCAGCCAAGGTGCGCCGGCAAATTCAGTTTACAGTGTAAATGTTAGATTTACACTGTAAACTGTGTAAATTCTATTTCTGCGTTAGTTAAAATTATTTTTGTTGAATACAAAGATAGCTGAAATAAATTAGAGAATTGCTTAGAAGGTTTCTGTTTTTTCTTGTTTGTTTGTTTTTTGAAAGGTATTCTACTAAGGAAAGGGCAGCTGTTCTGCTGAACTTCAATAAGACTTACAACAAGAAATTTGAAAGTTCCCAGGTATCTTCTTTCTCAGATTTTCTTCATGACTCAGATATGTCTACATAGTTGAAACCAGAGTGGTTTCTGAGCTTTAGTCATTGACCCGGAGCCGAACCAGTTATCTGAAGAAAAGAAAATCTCAGAAAAGAGCTCTGCACATATTACATGTGTTCTGTTTCTGCCAAGAAAATGTGGTTAGAGGTAGGATCATTTTAGATAAAACAGTATTTTTAATTGGTAATTATTCAGATGGAGAAGGGTGTGCGTTCTCTGAGAATTCTAAATAACAAAGAAACAACTCTTAAACAATGGTGATAGAATATATTTTGCTTTCAGATATGAAAATATAAACATTGAAATTATTCAGTGGAAGTGATGGTATGCAGGAATGGATACTTTTCTAAACCCTAAGCCATGGATAGATATCTATCACCATTTCAATGATGTTAGCAGTATCTATTTCAAGTGAAAACTGTCCTAATGAGCCTTAAAATCAATAAGAAAATAAGAATAACCCAACATAAATGGACAAACATTATGAGCAAATTCACTATAGAAAAGAAATGTAAGTTAGAGAAAATGGCCCAAATCATTCATGATTGAAAATATGCAAAAAGAGACATATTACTTTTCAATTGGAAAATTTTTAAATTTTGTGATGTTCCTTATAGGTGAGGGTCTTGGGAAACCCACTCTCTAAGAAAATATTTTTAGGAGTATAATTTGGTTCTACTTTCTGGAGGACATTTACTCCTGGAAACCAAAATGTACTGCTACATGGACAAAATAGAAAAACTGTCCTGACATTTTATAGTCTTTGTAATAGAAAAAAACTGGATATAACAAAAGAATAGATTAATGAAATAAATGATGGTAGAATCATATGGTGGAATATTACGCAATAGAAAGGAATGTTTGTTTTGCTGATATGGAGAATAAACAAGATAGAAAAAGGGGGTTAACTTTTCATCCATAAAAATATTTCTATCACTTTGTGATAAAACCCAAGGCCTTGCTTTCTTCTAGAAGCCACACCAGCTCTGAAACCACTTCAAGCACAGATGCTCTGACCATTGTCTGTTCTCTGAACTATTCTCTGTAGTATTGCCATGACAGTTACCCTCGTTGGGACTTCTGTTACATTGGCTCCATTTCCTTCTAGTGTCCACACACTTATTTATATTTGCAAATATTCTGAGCTGTCTCTTCTCTCTCTTTATCCTTCCCTCTCTCTTTCTCTCATCTCTCATCTTTCTATTTTATTCACAGGATGAAACTAATCCTGGTAAAAATTTTTAAAACTTTTAAAAAATTGTTGACAGTTGTACAGATGTCTCCCTGCCCCCCTTTTGCCCTTCTCAATCCAGCCCCACCCCAGCCTTCACCACAATGTTGTCTGTGTCCATGGGCTATGCATATATGCATATATGTTCTTCGGCTCATCTCTTCCAGTCCCCACCCCCTCTGAGATCTGTCAGTCTGTTCCATGTATTCATGCCTCTGGTCTTATTTGGTTCATCAGTTTATTTTGTTCATTTCACATATAGGTGAGATCATATGGTATTTGTATGCATTCTCCATGCATTCACCTAATAAGCTGATTTTTCCTGAAGTATATCTCACAACTAGGGTATGGTAATTTAATTTTAAATTCATTATGTCAACAATATTGAATCTATGTTGGCTGCCTAAGACTTCCCTATGATCTGATGTATCTATCTTATGTCTCCTTTTCCCTCAAACTTCCAATTATGTATATTTTGCCAATAACTTTTCCTCATATTTCATTAAGTAAATGGAAGATTTCAGATGAACCTATCCATATATTTCTAACATCATATGCAAAATTCCTACTTGTTTCTTTGCTTGGTTTCTCTGGCTTCTCTCTTGTTAAAATGGAATATTCCCATATTCTCATAAATTTCAAGTTTTCCTTCTCACTCTTATTCTCTCATAGACTTCCATTCTCAGTTATCCTCTGTCCCCACACGGAGCGATCTTTCTTCTCTACACCCATATTCTGATAAACATGCCATCATGCTCTACTAAATCTCACTGTAGAAAACAAAGCAGCAAAAATTTGTCCCACATGTCTCCTGGCTCCCATTCCAGACAAATATTCATATAAATGTTCTATATTAAGAACTGTCACTTTTTTACACATATTCTTTGTTTTTAAAAAACAATCTGGCCTTTTGTTTTTCTTATCACTAAAATTCTCTGTTCCATGGGCTCAACAACATCCCTCAGATTCTTCAAATTTTCGCCAGCTTTTAATATTAGTGGCTACTCCATTTTACTGAAAGTCCTCTTCATTAGGGACCCTACCTTCTCGGTGTTCATTCTCTCCCAGTGGCTTCCATTCTCTGCCTCCATCGTTAGCTCTTTCTTCTATTCTTAATTCTGTACCTTGAAGCTTCCCAAGGATTTATCCTGGGAACTCTTCTTTTTGATTTGTCCAAAATCTTTCCCTATGAAATTACTACAAACACCATAGCTTGAAATAGTGTTATAACTGGTACTTCTCTCAAATGCACTTTTAGCCAGAATCTCTCATTTTAGTTATACTTCTCATCCAACTATCCATTTGTTATCTTTGTACTTGGAACTGTGGAGAAAATCTCAAAGGTAATATATCTAAAAAACAGGGCACCTGATTCCACAGTAGAAAATGCCATCACCAACTGTCCTGACTCAACTCAGAAAGATTCTTTCCACTCCTTCTTATTCCACCTCTGCTTTTCAATAAAGTTCTGTTCCTTCTTTCTCAAGATATATTTTGATTCTGACCATCTCTATTGATTTCCACTGACATTAACTTTAGCCCAAGCCACCATTATCAATTATACTTTCAAATTTATCTTCCTTTTTCCAAGTTATTTTATACTTCTCCAATAGATTCTGACAGAATAATAGGGGTAATCTATTAAAATAAAAACAACAGAACAAAACAAAAACACTATAAATCTTCACCATTAAACCTGTGTCAATGGCTTATTATTGATAAAGTCCAAACCCTTTATCTTGGATTTTAAGACCTTGCTTGCATGATTTGCTTCTGCCCTGGCATCCAACCTCACGTGGTACCAGTCTCTCTTTATCTGTTGTACTCCTGACACAAGGAGGTTCTCTTTTCTTTAAATATGCCAAGACTTTTGAATTTCAGATATTTGCATATTGTTTTCTCTAATGCTATTATTCTTTCTCCAGCTTTTCACAAAGTGCTTTCATTTTTCACTTTGCAGTCTGAATCATTTAATCTATTTTCACCTACAAATAATATAAACTTTATTCAAACTGACATATAAAATAAAATAAATCTATTGGTTTATGTACTGAAGTCAAGCTGGAATGCTGACTTTAGGTTATTTTAATTCAATTGCACCAGCTTTATGTCTCTATGATTCTCTAAGGGTTACTTCTATGGGTCGCTTTGCTCTCAGAGTATTTACAAATGGCTAGCATTCCCAGACTTCATAGCTACATACCACTGTATCACATACAAGGCACAGGTCTTTTCTGCTCCTTCGATGTTAGGATCTAGGTAGTTTTGATATCCTCCAAAAAGCTACTTTATTCTCAAAAGCCAGAGTTCACAATCTTTCCTGAATCAATGCCAATAGAACAGGAAATATCAGGAGCTGTTTAAATTACACCCGTGTCAGCTACCTCACTCCTAAGTGCTGTTACCATACCTCAATACATGTGAGTGTGGTTATGCAAAGTCAGACTTCCTCAAAGTAAGTGATTACTGGAGCTCTTCATACAACATAGTACCTACAGTTAATAATACTGCTTTGTATACTTACAATTTGCTAAAGGGTGGATCTTATGTTAATTAATCTTAAATAATAATAATACTAGTAGCAGGAGGTAATTTGGGGAGGTGATGGATATATCAATGGCTTTGATTATGGTGATGATTTCAAGGGTATATAATTATTTCCAAACTCATCAAGTTGTTTTTTTGTTTTGTTTTGTTTTTTTTTTTAATTTTAGAGTGAGAAAGGGAGAAACACTGGTTTGTTGTTCCACTTAGTCATGCATTCATTGGTTGCTTCTTGTATGTGCCCTGACCAGGGATCAAACCCACAACCTTGGTGTATCGGGACAATGCTCTAACCAACTGAGCTACCCAGCCAAGGCCCAAACTCACTGAGTTTTATACACATTAAATATATACAGCTTTTTACGTGGCAATAATTCTTCAAAAAAGTGCTCTGAAAAGAACAGAAATGAACTCCAGTTACTCGCAGCAATATAATAATACCAATGAAACAATTAAAGCCTGAAGATCTACATGTCACATAATGGAGTTCTAAAATGAATAACAACAAAACACAAACAACCACACTATTTTGTAATTTTTAGGAAATGGAGCAAAGGTATAACATGGAATTTAAGTGATTATTTACCTCAAGTTAGGAAATAAAGTGGTTGTGATTGGAAAGCTGCATAATGTTGACATGGGAGTTTGTGACACTATTAAAAATAATTAAATAACTTGTGAATTAAATAAAAGCAGATTATGAGTGGATCGGAGTGTCAGGAACTTGGATATCATGATCATGTAATTAAACCACATGGTCCAAAGCAGAAAACAAAAAATGTAGACAGCAGTTTTTAATTCTTTATAATATAGCTTTTTAGGATATGCATTTTTTAAAAAATAGATTCATTCTTAAACACGGAAGAGTAAATCAGTGCCACTTAAAGATAATAATTAGTGCTTGATATCATGAGTTATTGGCTATTTTACATAACAAACTTTTCAAAGCAAAAACAAACTATCTTTTCTTCTCTGTAAAAAATAAATGCTGTAATCTCTATAAAAGGAAGTTAAATAAGACAAATATATACCCATAAAATAATACATATGGCTTTTAAAAAACCAAATCACACAATGTTTTCCTCTATTTAAAAAAATGGCACCAATGTCTGAACTCACTGCTCTGATCAACACATTTCACTCTAAAAAAATGTCTTTGAAAATTCTTGTACCTATTACGTAAGTAAATGGGACATTTTTACAATTATTTAAAAAGTTAAGAACATTTTTAAAACTAACATATATTTACTCTATTACAAAAGCAACCTTGGAAAGAATTCATTGAAAAGTTGGATTTTTAAAATAGAGTAAGAAATCTTCAAAATCTGTAATTACATTTTGGGATAACGTGATTTTGCTCAGAGTTAGAATCTAAGGAGATTTCCAGGCGTAATGCTCATGATCATTCCATGTGAAACTCAAAGAAATAAAAAACATGTAGCAGATCATCAACAAATATCATAATTGTGCCTACAGGCTCACTAACCTATACCTCGTGCTAGTCTGTATTCTTCTATTTTGTATAGTCCATGCTTTCCCTACACTTACAAACTGTTACACGAAAAGTCATAATCATAATGAATAACGACGACTGTGACATTAACGAAGCAGAAAGCTGAAAAATGCATGTTTTAACAGATGAAAAATAGAGCTCTGCATTAGGAGAGGGATTGCCATTGCTTAGGACAATATGTTGGTAAGCTACATGGAAACGGAAGATGAGGTTCTGAGAACACCCACTGAAAGAAGATTGTGAACCCAAAGGAGCCAGCGTAATTGCTCTGTGGGAGGAATTTACACTTGAGTGAGGCATGATAGAGCCCGGGAACGTTTGGGTGTATGTGTGAGTTTGTGTTTGTGCAGGGGGCGGGTAGATATGACTGTGAGATGTAGGTAATAAGTTAGAAGGCAAGAGCCAGTCGGTAGAGGGCATCGGCCAAATTCAATTCCCAGAGATGGGACAACCGCAGGTATTGCCAGAGCAGAGAAGCCTAATATGAAATATTAATTTGCTGCATTTCCTGTAAGCTCTGATTCTCTGAACTCTCGGTATGTCTGACACATTGTAGTGACTTGGGGCTCAAAGTAATAAAGCAGTGAGAAGACATTTCTGATGCCCATGCTGTTGTAAAATCCTTTTATCTCTATAGAAAGTAGATCCTGCTGGTTCAGTTTATGACCATCACCAAGGTGAACAGTATCTACCACTGAGCTTAAGAGTTGCAACTTAAGTTGCAATGAAGCTGCAGTTTGGGAGTAATTCAGGACATTACAGAGGCCAGCCTCCTTTTCTCAAATACATTAGAGGAAAGTGAGTTTAGGAAATGGAAGCATTGACATCTGGATTACAGTGATGTAATCACTAATTCACAGATGGAGAACGATTTAATTATTTTAGAAATTCCTATCTGTATTGATACACACAAAAAAATCTACTATGCCATTTAGAATGCTTCCAAACACAACATCATTCCAATAAGGATCATCACAGAATGTTATAATCCACATAATGTGAGCATTAAATTGTGCAACTTTATAGAGGAAACTTTGGGCCGCAAATAGTAATTTTCACTGAAGGTGAGGTGTAGTCCCACGGTAACTGGGGATGGAGAGAAGAGAAATATTAAGAGGAAAGTATGCTTTACATTTGAGATTCAGAAAACAACTGAAGATGAGAAGGCTTTTGAATCATGTTCTTCTATATGCAATAATCCATCTGTTAGATGACTGTTTTTAGTCACTTAAAGGCCAGCATGTTCATTAACTCCACCACCTTCCCAAATGCCCATCTGCAGTAATATCAGGCAACTTGCCAAGGGCATTCACAGGCAGAGGGTATCTGAAGAACACATTTGTATTCCAAAATAGCACACATAAAATCACGTCATCTCAAATTCTGATTAATATACAGATATAAGCAACAACCATTAAGATGAGACAAATAACTGCATTATTGCTGAGTTCTAAGAAGTAAATCAGAAACTTTCTGCATCTTCAGACTGACAGGAAATAAAAGAAAAAACTAACAACATAATTAGGTGATCAGTTACGAGTGTGTGCAATTGCAGAAATACCAGATTAGAATGAAATGTGGTAGTGTAAGACAGTGTTTAATAAAATGAATATATGAGATTTTAGTCAAGAATAGATAAACCTAATTTTTCTACTTCTATAGAGAAATATCAACTTTTATTTATTTTTTCACTGAATTTATTGAGGTGACATTGGTTAATACAATTATATAGTTCAGGTGTGCAATTCAATAATACAACATGTATATGCTGTATTGTGTGTTCACCACCACAAGTCCAGTCTCCTTCCATCGCCATTTATCCCCTCTATACCCTCTTCTACCTCCTCCAACTCCCCTTTCCCTCTGGTAATCACCATACTCTTGTCTGTGTCTATGAGTTTTTGGGTGTGTTTGTGCTTCATCTGTTCACCTTTTTCACTCAGCCCCACAACCCTCCTCAGCCCTATGACAGCTGTCAGTCTGTTCTCTATCTATGAGATATCTATGCTTCTATTTTGTTTGTTATTTCCATTGTTGTTCATTAGCTTTCACATGTAACTGAAATCATATGCTGCTTGTCTTTCCCTGACTGGCTTATTTCACTTAGCATAATGCTCTTCAGGTTCATCCATGCTGTTGCAAAGGGTAAGATTTCCTTCTTTTTATGCCAGAGTAGCATTCCATTGTGTAAATGTACCACAACTCTCTTATCCACTCATCTACTGATGGACACTTGGGCTGCTTCCAAATCTTGGCTATTGTAAATAACTCTGCAGTGAACATAGGGGTGCATATATTTTTTTCAAATTAGTGTTTCAGGTTTCTTTGGCTATATTTCCAGAAGTGGAATTGCTAGGTCATAAGTAAGTCTTATTTTTAATTTTTTGAGCTAACTGCAAACTGCTTTGCACAGTGGCTGCACCAGTCTGCATTCCCACCAACAGTACAAGAGGGTTTCCTTTTCTCCACATCCTCATCAACACTTGTGTGTTGATTTATTTATCACAGTCATTCTGACAAGTGTGAGGTGATATCTCACTGTCACTTTAATTTTCATTTCTCTGATGATTAGTGATGTTGAGCATCATATACAAGAATAAACTGAAAATGGATTAAAGACTTAAATGTTATACTCGAAACCATAAAAATCCTAGAAGAAAGCATAGGCAATAAAATTTTGGACATTTCTGGTAGCAATAATTTTTCTGATATATCTCCTTGTGCAAGAGAAATAAACAAAAAAATAAACAAATGGGACTACATCAAACTAAAAATTTTTACAGAGAAAAGAAAACCATCAACAAAAAACCTAGAGTATGGGAGAATATATTTACCAATGATACATCTGATAAGGGTTTAATATCCAAAATTTATAAAGAACTTATACAATTCAACACCAAAAAAAGCCAAACAGTCCAATTAAAAAAGGGCAAAGGATCTGCTTAGACACTTTTTCAAAGAGGGCATACAGATGGCCAATAGAAATATAAAAAGATGCGCACCTTACATTCATTAGGAGACACCAATGGCTAGCATCAGGACCACTGCAGTATTACCTATATATTATTCGTATATTTCTTTATGTATTTGTACTTTAGTAAATTGTTCATAATTTATTCCACAGTGATGAACCAATAATTCTTAACACATTTATATATTGTCATTATATTAATACATTGTCCAGTTAAAGGATGCTTTAGGGTAATTTTAAGAATACCTTTTTAAATAAGTAGAATAAACTGATTCTGAGATCTCTTCTCCAAATTAGTAGAATCCTACCTGTACAAGGATTATTGTAATTTGCTGTTACCCCTTTACCCTTTTTATATACACACAAATACCAGCAAGATTTGAATAGAAAAAACACAAAACCATGAGACACTGTTTCAACCTCCATATCTATTCCCCTTGTGAAAAAAAATGTTGTTTTGGAGTTCTTTATTCATTCCAGAGACGTCCATGACCAGGCTTTGTGCAAGTCTGACTAGACTGACCAAGGCATATGGGAACAGAGAAGAGATATCTTTAATAGCATTGATTAAAGAAGGCTTCCACACAGAGTGACAAGATAAATCTTTTTGAAAAACAATAGTAAGCTAGGCAAAGAAAGCCTGGTTGTCATTTTCACTGGCACTATGCTGGGTTGTCACATTGGTAACAATCCTTCCCTCCTTTATTCACACCCTTGTGTAGTCCTGCCCATATCAAGCTTAACTTCCTGGCTTCTAAATATGGCCGATTGAGAGCCTGGCAATGTAATGCAAACAGAGGTTTATATGCACTGTTTTGGACAGAATGTTTATGTCCCCCCTCAAATTCATATGTTGGATACCTAATCCCAATGTGATTGTATTTGGAGAGAGGACTTTTAATGAAAGTGATTAAAGTTAATTTAGGATATAAAGAAGGGGCACTGATCTAGTAGGATTAGTGACCTTGTAAAAAGACACATAAAAAATCTCGCTCTGTGACATTTGTAGGACATAGAAAGAATGGGATTATCTGTAAGCCAGGAAAAGAATTCTCACCAAAAACGGAATTGGCTGGAACCTTGCTCTTGGGCTTCTAACCTTCAGACATGTGAGAAATAAGTCTGTTATTTAAGCCACTCAGTCGGGTATTTTGTTATGTCAGTTGGAGCTAAGACATACAGTTTCGTAGGATTTGGATTGAGATGTCTGGTACCCAGCCAGGCTATTATGGAAGTTCAGACTATCCTGCTATACAGAGTCTGCACAGAGAATCCCTGGAGTGTGAGACACCACATGAAGAATAAGGACGTGGGGAAGAAAATTGAGAACCCAACTCCCCTCTCCCCTATTCACATGCAGCTGTCTGAGTGACCCAAATGACAAAACATGGAGCTGAAGACCCATCAACAATATGAAACAGCAAATATTAAATCATTGTTGTTTTAAACCACTGAGATTTCTGATGGTTTGCTTTGCAACAGTTGTTAATGGAAACAGGCAAGTGGCTTGAACATGATACTATGTTCATGAACATGCTAATAGTTCAATATTGATGAAAAAAAAAAGCATAAGTTGAGAAAGAAACCCAGTTCATTAGGAATACTGTCAAGAAGATAACTTATAATGGAATTAATAGACTACTTATTATAATGGTGTGTTCTTTATTATTACACAAATAAACACCCTTTCTGTATGAATGGATACCTGAATCTATTAATTCACTATGTTAGCATACAGTGGTAAACCAGATATATATATATATAGCCTTTGCCTTCAAGAAAGCTTGAAGGAAATTTGGTTACAAAGATGTGGTTCTAGACCTTCTTACTTCCCACCCGCTACCAATATAGAAAGCTAGAAAGAGTATCTCTCCTCTCTCTAAGAGGAAAAAGTTGGATAATCTACATTAAAATTTTATATAACCTGTTAGAAACCTAGAGTCACAGAGCAAGTGAGTAGTATGAAAACTTAATGCAAAACAGGTGTCTGGGGGGGGGGGCGAGAAATGCAAGCATTTGCTCACCTATCACAACATGAGGACAGTGGGGCCCCCACACATCTAGGAAGGAAGACTTCAGCTATAAAGTTTCACAAGTTGCTGAAGGCCACGTGTGGGTTCGTGTGTGAGTATAAACTTGAGCTGTGCATGTGCACACACACACACACACACACACACACACACACACACAGGCTCTTTGTGGATTACCTTGATGCTCCCGAGAAAGCCCACACTATGTCCTCTATATTATTTTATCTTATTTTGATAAATAGGAACAGAAACATTTCTGAGTGGACTCCTAAATTCAATTTCTAAACGGAAAAAGCTGAAGTTTTGTGCATGATGATCCCACCAATTAGGGGTCTCTATTTCTATCCATAAGGTTTGGTGTACTGAGTAATAAATGGAACATATAAACCTATACGCCTCATCCCTTCTGATGACTAGGACACAGCTTTCTGCAAGTGGTCCAGAATATGGCATCAGCCCAAATGCCTTGGTTTGAGATGGAGAATTACAGGGCAGAATCTATCAAATTCCTGATCCCAACCCACCCAGTCTCCTAGGGCACACTTCAGTTACAGAGGGGCATGTGGGGCAGAACAGTGGCTAGGTGGTGCCACGTTGGGAATGTATTACAGTCATGGCAGAACTTCGATTCCTATTCATGGAATTTTGCATATCTAATTCATGTGCTAGGCATTCTTACATAGACTATTTCAGGTCTGACCCAAGTAGGTTATAATCCTGCTTCAGTATCCCATGAATGGCTCTAATGTTTTAATGTGGGCTTTATTGTATGAGCAGATACAGATTTCCAGTTTTATAAACCTAAATCGAACTCTGGCCGAGGACTATTTATGACAGAAGGAAATGCCACCATTTTTATAGTTCACACAAAATTGTTCTTTGTTAGCATTTTTCTTGAGAAATGTTTTATGTAACTAAATTAAGGACAATTCGTAGACGGTAATAAAAATGGTATGTATTAAGATTTTACCATATATTAGGCACTATGGTACTTCATTTAACTTACTATATTTCGAAGAAAAGACTCCATCAGAGAAGAAAGAATAAATATATAATATGTGACCCTTCTTTTCTTTCTTTAGAGCTATTTATAAAGAGATTCTAGGAGTTCTAAAACTAAAATAATTATTAAAAAATTATTCCTGTCATGTAATATCTAAGAAGTAAGATACATGTTATTATCAAAATAAGTAGCTTTGCCTTTAAAGGTTTAGAATATAATCTATGACTAATATAAACTGTACTAATTTTTATTTAACATATATATATTTTTTGCTCTCTTGAGTTTTGATGAAAGATTTTAAAGCCAGCCCCTGAAAGTGTGTGACCTAAACACAGCCCATTACCAGCCCACATGAATCATCTTTCCACAGGAATTTCATTAGTTTTCAGATGTAAGACACACACAGGTCTACACCACCAGGCTTGGTATACTATATATAGTTTTAATTAACTTATAAATATAGTAGTTATTTATAAATGTACATACATTTATTTATAAATGAAATGCTATCAACGAATAGCAAAAAACAATAAAATAAAAAAACAGCAACACCAAAAAAATGTTCCTAAGCCACAAGCTACCATCACTAGACCACATGCTATCCCAGCCCAGTCTACCAAATGGTGAGGTTTCAATACTCATCCTTAATAATAAAGGATAGTGCAATATTTTGACAAACACTGGAAAATTTATCAGTATTTTGCATGTTTGTATTTTCTGATGATGTCAATAATATTGTTAATTATGTATTGTATTCACAAACTTAATTCATTATTATGTAGCATATATAAATCATCTTCAAGTACTTTTAAAAAACCTTTAAATGTTATGTAGTATATCTTACTTAACAAATAAACTAGCAATATTAAAAAACAAACATTATTGTCACCAACTATTCAATTTTGTGAGCATAAATATAAAAATTCATTTTGGATCACCACCATCATTCATTTTTACTTTAATTGAAATGCTTAACTGGAATTTGAAGACATGAAATAGCATTTGTGATCCATTAGATTTTGACAGTTTAATAATATTGCTTATTGAATTTTTCTTTATTCTTTGAGGAACACAGTACACTAGAAACACTGAACAGAAAGAGAATAATTAAACATGTAGTTAGTTGTATATAGTATAAATGAATATTTAAATAGATAATAGACTATATTTCCTCACACAAAATGCGTAATTGCCCTAAGACAGACTTTTGGAAATTATTCCACATTAAAACGCATAAATCATATATTTGACTTTTTGAACTTCCATAGAAGAAAAAGTACAAAAAGTTTTTTCAGAGCAAATGTTTTATAAGATGGTGGATTATAAGGCTGTCAGTTGGCTATAACACTATGGAATGCTAATTGGTGGTAGAGATACTATAAAGGAAAGATTTTCACATTAAATTAATGTTCTCTGTTAGTATTTAGACAGCTAATATTTTTATTTTAATACAAATACTCACAGAAAAGAATTACATAAAATTTTACTGTCATTTTATTAAAGTATTACTAAATCAATAGGAGCACATAATATATATTTATCTTTTATAAACCCATTCAAACCTCTGATGCTTAAAACTAATTTCATTTCGGGGACATTAGAGCAGTCATTATTCTAATAACACATTCAAAGAGAGACTAGGTATTTACTTTTAAAGAAGTAATATATAAAAACTGGAACACAGAAATAGCCAGGGTGTCCCTTTAAGTATAGTTGAGATATCTAGTTATTTATTAATGAAATTATTAATTTTATAAACACACTAATGGAAATGCATGTATACAAGTCCATGTTTCTTCTTAGAAAAAGCTTTGCTTAAAGCCATTTCTAACAAAAATTTAAAGACTTGATTAATTTAATTTGCTGTTATTGTTAACCTAGTCACAATGAGTTGTGCACCTAGACATTCTAAGATACAATGGCCTATTGTAGATATACCTTTATATATATAAATCAAAATGATATGAAAATTTAAAAAATAATATAGGCCCGGCTGATGTAGCTCAGTTGTTGAGTGTCGACCCATACACCAAGTGGTCGCTGGTTCAATTCCCAGTCAGGGCACATGCCCAGGTTGTGGGCCCGATCCCCAGTGGGGGGCATGCAGGAGGCGGCCAGTCGATGTTCTCTCTCATCGATGTTTCTATCTCTCTCTCCCTCTTCCCTTCCTCTCTCTCTAAAAATCAATAAAGAAAAAACAATTTAAAAAATAATATAGAATTCTAAAAACTATTCAGAGGCAGCTTAACTGTTTTTCTGTATTAGAAAATTCCTCATAGAAACTATTAAAGCAAGCCTACAGTACATGCAAGAAAGAGTTAAAGGTCTGTTTGCCTAGCAAACCAGATTTGGTCTATAATCTTTGGTTAACAGCTTTAATATATTTTTTATTATGTTTTATGTGACACGTCTATTTTTCTAAGTACATATGAGAAAAGCTATTCAATCATAACATTTAGCAAATATTCTCATTCACATTTCTATAACAAAATTGTATCATTCATTCCTGTACCTTAATAGTGTTACATCTTATTGTGAATCATATTATGAAGAGTTTAGGAAAGACTTTATGAATCTCTGAAGAAAAATGAAGGCACCTATTATCTACATTCTTATATTTTATTATACAAGAAATGCAATCTGAAAAAAGTTCTTAATCTTTTAAATCAAAATATTTTTTTAAAAAGCCAAGAATTCATGTACTGGAGGAATCATAAATATAAGCTCAATCTGGATACTTAGAGAATGAAAAGATTTCCCAAAGCTATCATATTTTGTAGAAATATTACTTTTACCAAATAAAACAGAAGGAACAGTTGTCTACTGACAGTTATGTTCACATGGCTCTAGTCAGCAGGACTGTTATGAGTCCCTGATGCCCAAGCAAATCATCAAAACATGTTTTCATTGAGAAGAGAGTGATTAGGGAACTGTTTTTATAAAATAAGTCATTTTCTTATGGGAAGGCATCATGAGTTAGAAATTTTTGCAATCTAGCTTATGTTTATGTTGCTTTTACCTTCTCTTTAAGTCAGAGAAGATGAATATGGTTTATTCTGTCACTTAGTGAATATAAATTCTATAAAGGTGCATACCAATATTTCAGGTGGAAAATTATTATAGGAAATTAATGTACTTATGCACAGAACTGCAATCAAAGGCCTGGATTTTTTTTTATCTCTCTCTCTCCTTATCCATCCTTTGTGTTGGCTAGCAAATCAAAGCCTTATCACATCCAGACAAAGAAAGAAGACATGACTTCATGGGGAATTGGACAGAATCAAGAGAGCTTCCCATGAAATTTTCCTTCATGTATCATTGGCCAGGATGAAATGTACCCATTTCTGAAATGATTCCTGATAAGATAAATGGGGATTAACCTTAGGCTTAATATGAGAGTGATTTTCAGTTTCACTCTTAATACAGGCTGCAAGTTTCAGACATGAAGAGTTTAGGTTCTATAAGAAAGGGCAGAGTGCTAAGTAGGCAATTGACAGTTTCTATCACACAGCTATACTGAGTAGACTAAGAATATGTTTACACATTAACTGCTATAAAGCATAATGCCATGTCTCCAAATGTACGTTACAATACTATTTGGTCACAAAACTAATGTCAAATACCGCTAATGATTTAAAATCTAAATATTTGTGATAAAGTCATCATATGGGCCAAGAAGATTCGCCATGTAGTTCATGGAGATTATCTTTTTGGTACTCTTAATTTTTTTTCCAATTCATTAATTGAATAAAATTGATATTTATTCTTCCAATATATTATTCAAGTAATTATGACATTCAGCAAGCACTGCTTGAGCATTCTTTAAAGTATGTATGTGATATAAGGGGATATGTACTGTCATTGAGTTTATGGAATACAACTGATTAACAACAGGTGCCAAAAAGCTGACAGAAATATTTTGAAAATAAGCAGGCAAATTTATATTTGATGTAAAATGCAGTATGAATAGTTGAATAGCCTTTGGCAGAATATTGAAAACTGATAAAGAAGTCTAGAAGCAACAATCATTAGTGTAAACTAACAATGCAAGGACATGGGTACGTTCCATCAGCAATTCCATGGTGTGGTGTGTGAGAAATACACAGAACCTTTAAGGGATGACTGTTCCTGTTCTCTAGTTCCTAATTAGCTTCATTTTCTTCTTTTAACAAGTAATATTTATATTTTGACTGACCATCCGTCTTCTCTGCTTTATCATCATTTCTCTTATTCTCCAGCATGCTCTCTCCGCGTGTCAGTGCGGGTGGCTCTAGTGGTTTAAGGTTTGTAACTCTTGCCACCAGAGCTTATTTCTAGAATTAAAAAGAAAAAAAATGAGGTCTCTCTCCTCCAGTATCATCCATACCAATCTTTAAAAATAATTTTTATTAGCTAACCTATATCCCCACACTGCAGCCAGGAAAGTGAGACAAGTTCACAGGGTAGGAAAGGATGTTTTTGTTTTTTTTTTTTTAAAAAAGGGATGCCAGCCTAATGAAAATAGACATCCAATACATTATATTTATAAAGAAAAATAATTTTTAAACCACTTTTTTCATAGCTTAGCTACAAAGGATAAAAGAGATGGAACTGCCATGAATGTTGATGTTTATATTATTATGGGGATGGAAGCAACAGAGGTTTCACCACCAAAACTTGAAGATATAATATATATATATATATATATTTTTATGTAACCCTAAATCACTTAATTTAGTGGCTGGCAAATGGTCAAAAATAAGACTTAAATGAATGAGTGTGTACAGATGAGTAAAAAAAAGATAAACTTGAACAAATTATTGGAATGCTTGCTGTGTTAAGAATTATATTGGCAAACATTTTAAATGTAAGGAAGAAAACAGCCTAGTCTTTATCCTCAAAAATTTGAACCTCATTGGGAGAGATAGAATATACATGTATATATTTATGATAAAAAATATCCTAGGTGATTACCATATGAAACATGCCAGCAAAGTTTTCTAGAGATAGAGGAAAAGGCAAGATGATTAATTTCAGGTGATCTGGAAGAGTTGAAAAAGAATCAGGGATAGCTTTTTAAATTAAATTATATTGACCTTAGGCTTTGATGATGGATAGGACATTCTTTAAGTATTGGTAAAGAGATTGTATTAAAAGGAATATATTCCATGTATGACTTAATATGTTTTAAAGCAATCAACAAATAATAGCATTCATTCATGTAACAAACTTTATTGAGTCCATACAATGTTACCCACACATTTCTCAGAACCAGGATTATAAGGATGAATCAAACTTTCTCATTTTACTTACATTTTAGTGGAGAGGGTCAAATAAAGGAACAATAAAAAAAATACATATCAAGCATAATTGCCAATGATACATCAGATAAGGGGTTAATTTCCAAAATATATAGATGCTCATACATCTCAACAAAAGGAAGACAAAGAACCCAATTAAAAAATGGGCAGAGGAACTAAATAGACACCTCTCCAAACAGGTCATACAAATGGCCAAGAGACATATGAAGAGATGCTCAACATCACTAATCATCAGAGAGATGCAAATTAAAACAACAATGAGGTATCACCTCACACCTGTCAGAATAGCCGCCATCAACAAAGCATCAAACAACAAGTGTTGGCGAGGGTGTGGAGAAAAGGGGACTCTAGTACACTGCTGGTGGGAATGCAGACTGGTGCAGCCACTATGGAAAACACTATGGTGTTACCTCAAAAAATTAAAAATTAAATTACCATTTGATCCAGTGATCCCACTTCTAGGAATATACCCTAAGAAGCCTGAAGCACCAATCAGAAAGAATATATGTACTCCCATGTTCATAGCAGCGCTATTTACAATAGCTAAGATCTGGAAACAGCCCAAGTGTCCATCAGTAGACGAATGGATAAAAAAGCTGTGGTACATATACACAATGGAGTACTATGCAGCTGTAAGAAAGAACGATCTCTTATCCTTTGCGTCGACATGGGAGGACCTGGAAACTATTATCCTAAGTGAAACAAGCCAAGCAGAGAAAGACAAATATCATATGATCTCACTTATTTCTGGAATATAATTAACATAACAGTCTGAGGAACAGGGTAGTCCCGGAAACGTGGAAATGGGGTACAGACTGACAATTGCCAGAAGAGGGGATGGGGGAGGGGAGCGATGAACCATAGAACTTGTACACATGTACTCATAACCAATGGACATGGACAGCAAGACTGGGGACGGGACAGGGAGGGAGGGGGAGGAGGGAGTCAATGGGGGAAAAGGAGAAACAGCTGTAACAAAAGTAAATTAATAAAAAAAATACATATCAAGAAATGTACAAGTATTACAATTTATTATCTATGATCCTCCCTAGGTACAAAATGAAAACTGCAATTAATATTTTCCTTGCAGTATGGGTAATCAGTGCCATAACCAAAATCATATAAACAACATGAGCAATATAATAACACTTTATAACCAGAGACTAAATATATCTGTCGTAATATAAGTCCTAGAGCAAATTAAATTGGCTAAAGAAATTTAACTTGACAATTCATCTTTCCTCCATAAATTAGCACATTAAATATTATGCCAGGAGAATTGACAGAAATAGTTCTTAATTTATGGATGTTAGCTTCATACATTTTTATTATACACATTATTGTCAATAAATATCACTTGAGATTTCAAATAAATGATGTCGTTAAACTAAATACACTATGTGAGGCTCTGTAGTGGGCTGATAATGTGAACAGTTATTTATAATAGCTTAAAACATTTAGGAATATTGTGTGTTACTGTTGAAAGCTGTATCTATAGTTACATTTATTGCATTCACAACATATCACATTGAATTTATTTATACATTTAACTGGATAGTGTGAAATATTTTAATGAAGTCATCTATTAATTACGATATTTCTAAAAACATAGGAAAGTGAAATAATTTGTTGCCTTTTGAAACAGAAATTACTCTATTGCAATGTTTAATTTACTTTTGAAAAGTGGCTTATTGAAATTTAGGAGATTGTCGTAAACTGATTTCATACAGTGTTTTGAATATTGGCTTAAATATAGATATATTTTATTCATAATCAAAGTGTTATGCATTTAGTATAAACGATAACAATAATATAGAACACTTTAAAGTACAAAATCAATTTATCTAGATAATTACGTTTGAATTTTTAAATAAATCCTTTAAAAATAAATTGTTACAAATTTCATAGTTGTTTTTTTCTTCGACATTGTTATTGTTCTGAATGTGTTCAAATAAGGGCTGGTAAGATTTATCAGAAACCAGCTGGGCTCCCTGGGCAATGCTCCCAGAGGCTGAGAGGGAAGTCTCCTGGTGCTAATTGGCAGTGTGTTTTCCATGGGACCACTGTGGCTAATTGATGTCCCTGGAGCTGTGATGGGAGGAGAAATGAGAGGCAAATGATGCACTTTCCCACTCTGAGTCCTTAATTCTAGAAAATTGCTGAAACAAACAAACAAATAAAAAATAGATTTAATCTCCAAACTTCATTGCCCTTCATTCCCATTCGACTTTGCATTCACTTCATTAGCACGGATTCTGCTCACAGCGCTTTGTACTCAATGAAAATATTTCTGAACAAATATTTTTCTCTTTAGAAAGATGACATTGACATCCTGCGGTAATCACTGAGAATGTCCTATTATGAAAGACAGACATTGCTATATTAGGGAAATCAATATGCACTTATTCATTGTCAAGGTTACAGCTCTTATTTTAACAGAAACATAGCTTTAGTCTACATTTCCATATATATTTAAATAATTCACCATATATCTATCTTTTGGTTCAGAAGATTAACTTGATTGGAAGACACACCTTCTGGGAGTGTGTGAAATACTTTTTCTTGCCATTTTAGGTTCTTTTCTTACTCACCCCCCCCCCAACACACACACACACACACACACACACACACACACACACACCTTGTGGAGAGCTTGGGATAGCCAGCCACCTCACTGGGCAACTTGCCCACTAGGTTCTTGTTGAGTTGAACTAATAATGAGCACTAACAAGATATCAAAAGAGGGGAGACTTCACTCCTTCTCTATACTGTAGTGTCGTCAAGGGTGGCTTTTTCACCACCCAAAGCCAAAGATTCTATCACTGTACTCTCTTTTTTCTGGACTTTGAGGTGATCCCTCCTCTCTCCCCTTCAGTCATAAAAGGGCCAATGGTGCACCATTCATACCATCCCCACGATCTGCACTATCTCTGAGTTTCCTCACACTCTGTTAAATGGAGCCATTAAGAAATTCTTTTCAAATAAATTTGTATACACCATGTCTTTTCCCCAAGAGTCTGAATGATACAGGGAACACATTTATTTATTTATTTATTTATTTTTACCACTACTGTTTTTATCCTTCTGAATGACTGTAGTAATTTTAAATATATGTTAGAATTTATTAGAGTATAACATGTATTACAGTCATGAACATACTGTCCTTCTATTGTATTAGACTGCAAATATTTTGACAACAAAGACCTTGTCTAATTCATTTTACTCTCATAAACACCAAGCACAGGGACTTTGCACTGTAGGAGGAACTCAAGTTATATTTTCTGAGGGTTGAATTGTGTCTGGGTAAATTAATTAAAGGTGAATTTGGTATTCCCTCTTTTTTATGAAGGGGAAACAATACTCTCTGAAATATTTGTGTCTTTTTCCTTCCAAAGTAAATTTTATTAGGTGAATAAGCAATTCATTATCAAAGATTATAATGCATTCCAGTCTATTTTGAGCAATCTGGCATTGTAAGGTTTGTAAACAGAAGCTAGAGGGTGTAAAAAGCTTGGTTTCTGTACTTCTTTTACACATTTTTAGTCAAGAGCAAATTGATCCTTAAGACATCATATGAAAAAATGAGAATACACATATTTATAAAGATACATGTATAGTAAATACAGATTATATAAACACACATTAATTTATACCTACATGTGTGTTTCTATATATAAGAAGATTTTTGCACAATGCTTGGCAAATATTAGAATCACAATAAAGTGTAATTATTATTTGAGTCTTATCTTAGACCAAATATTTTCTTACTCTTCTTATTCCCCCTAGGTAGTTACTGTTTTGAATAGTTTCTTCCTATGCTACATCTAATTCATTGGCTTAAACTTATTTTACAGCTGGTAACTGACCAACACTGCATCAATTCTCCACAATTGCAACTTGTTTTTGTCATTTTATTCAGTTATTTTATTATATTTGTACCACATTATTGAGACATGATTGCATGTAAAAAATGCTATAAATATTAAATGTATATAACTCAGTACGTTGGAAGTTAACTTGTGTTTGAACTTCAAGAAATCCACAATATGCACTGAAGTTTGATTAAGCACTTCATTCATTCATTATTGCATATACACTTTTTATTCACTTGTTTTATCAGTTTCGATCAGTTCTGACATCATGCATCCTCTAAAGATGTGTAGCTATTATGAAGAATTTGCTCCTTAGCCATTGTATTTCTCAAACTGTTTTATATTTCCTCTAATCTACTCCCAATTTACTGCCTTGTATGTGGATAACAGCCATATCAACAGCTTAAGCCTCATCAATCTCCTGAGCTCCAAAATATCCCCACTATTTGTGGCACAATAAAAAGAACTGTCTAGGATATTAAGCTTTCACATTCTCAGAACACATGTTTCCACTTCCTGAGTTTTCTACCTCAGTGCTGTTTCCAGTTTTAAATATTGGCATCACCATCCATCAATCTCTCAAGTTGCTCAACCTAAATTTTTCTTTGTAATTTATCACAAAATCCTATTGTTTCTAAATCTGAAATGCCTCCTGAATAAACCACTGCTCTCCATTTTTCTGTGTCAACTATCATTCATTTTATTTCTTTTCTGTACAATTGCAACACTCTCTTTAATCTTTCTAGCATCCCCCAATATTAATACACTTCAATTTTGAATTCCACAATTCTGTTATATCGGACTGACCACTTCTCCCCCAGACCCCCACATCTGGTTGTGTTATAATTCATATAAAAACACTTTGGTTACCTAACTTCTACTAAATGATGCTTTAATTCTGTAACCTGATATTTCTATCCTTTAGATCCTGATCTGTTCAATCTCATCCCTTCTGCTATGCCATCTCTTATATCTTATGTTCTGAACTCACTAGTTTTTTTTTTTAAATGGTGTTATAATATCTTAAATACTGTCACACATTAGAAGTCATACTTAAGATTTTCCCTATATTCAGAGTACCCTTTCATATTTACTAATATTAAAATTCCATGCATTTTTTACAGTCCAAATTAAATCTTACTAGGCCTATGGAGCTTTTCCACTGCCTATTTAGTAAAACTTTTCAAAATCATATTGTTTTTATATTACATATAGTACTTTAGGATAAATAAATTAATATAACATTAGAGTAGTGGATCTCAATTTTTTTCTCCATCACAAAATACATGACACTTTCCTATTATATTTAGTTGATCACTGTGACAGTAATTCTTAAGTGTGTGTGTGGGGGGCGGGGGGGGGGGTCAGGGTTGGACTCTGGGATCTTGTAGTTAGAAAGAAGCCCCATAAGGTTTTTCTTTTGTTTTCCAAAATGACTTCCTGAAGTAGGTTTCCTATTTTCTTGAGTAATCCTAATTGCTATTTGCCCGTTGTTTTGAGTGCAGATTAAAAGAGTGTTTTGGTTAATTAAATCAGTAGTTTTTGGTGGGGGCTGATTTCTCTCCAGGAGACATTTGGCAATATCTGGAGATATTTTTGGCTGTCAGATAGGGTGGAGAGAGCTATTGTTATCCTGTGAATAAAGGCCAGGAATACTGCTAAACATCCTACAACACAAGAAATAGCCCCGCAAACAAAGATTATATGGCCCAAAATATCTATATAGTAAACCCTAGATTTAATGGACTTTGGATTTAATGAACAAAGTTTCTGGTCTGTATGTCATATGTGAAAATTAATGCACTGTTAATTTTAAAATGCTTTCAACCAAGATTTGCTTATAATTAAATTAATAGGTTATTTATTTGTTATTACTGTTATTTTTTTAAAAATTTAGCAAAATGCTGGGAAAAACACTGCAGTAATTTCACCAACATAAATAAATATTACATATCTACAACTATGGTCTATATAGATATATATACTTTAATCCTCACCTGAGGATATTCTTCCATTTATCTTCAGACAGAGTGGAGAGAGGGAGGGAGAGAGAGAGAGACATGGATTGGTTGCTCCCCATAGGACCTCCACCAGGGCTAGGAATAAACTGCAACTAGGGCACATGCCCCTGTCTGGAATCAAACCCTTGTGTCCTTGGTCTGTGGGCCGACGCTCTAACCGCTGAGCCAAACCGGCCAGGGCTGGTCTACCCCTTCAAAACCGGGTCACCCCTTTTAAACAATGTTCGGGGAATGATTAGCCCATGATCACACCGCATCGCTCTGGTAATTGGTTCTGTGGTCTCCTGGCCTGACTTCCTGCAGCAGTTTTAATTCATGCTGGCAGATGTTCTGACCTGCGCTAAGCCACGCCCCACCGTGTGCATTTCTTTCCTCTCCCTGACTGGTGAATGCACCCGGTTACCAGACCTACTCAGTATAAATTTAAAATTATAGTAATATATATAGAAAACTTTTCTGTGAAATTCAACTTTTTGTACATACTTAATTTTAATTACAAAAACTTGTCTACATAAGTAAAAACAGATAAACTGTCAATTTTTTAACATAAACATTTGGAAAACCTACTTTATTATATAACAGACTTTGGGCTTTAATGGACACCCCCTCGCCTGAATTTCTCCGTTGTAGCCAGGTTTTAATGTAGTAACAAATCTGAGAAATGCATCCTTAAATCGTGTGCCTAGCATAGTTTAACCTAAGTCCAGTGCATACTTAAGGAATTGAATTAAAATTACCATTATATTCAATATAGTCAATCTTTATAGCAAAAAGTAGCATTATCAAGAAATAATGCATTCTTTCCAAGACACAATGTTTCTTTTATGGTAAAAACAAAAAAAATCATTCCATAGTTATACTTTTTTTGTGTAGAGTGATAGTTTATGTTTTTGAGATTCTATGTTCACTTCTATCCACAGAAACACACATACCTATTGGACAATTTATTCTTTTAGGTTGTGGTTTTACAGTAACTATCAGAATGTTGGAATCTTTACAGTATAGTTTTGTTGATCACAAATTGTAGTGATTTTGAAAATGATAATGGTATCTTCTTATGTGTTATCAGTCAGTTCATCAACTGTGTTAATTTGTAATTTATCTAATATATCCAATTAAATAATTAATTTGAATAATCCATCATGTAACAATTGTTAATATTGCTTACTCAAATATGGCACCATAGAATCGATGAAATTAATATTAAAAAGGCATATGTATGTAGCTCAATATTTATTACATCCCCAAGGCTTTAATATAAAAGTTTTTTGTTTATAAATCAAACATAACTTTTCTTACTTTATCAGATAAAATTTAATTAAATTTGCAAATAAACTCTTGTCAGAACTCCCCTTTGCCCTCACAAGCAGTAAAACTTCCAAATTACTAAATGAGTTCAACTTTTTACTATGTCATTCAGCTGAACAGATATAAAATCTTCTTTTGCATACCACCTACAAAAATGATATCAGAAAATGATTTCTCAAAAGTGACTATTTATATTTTAAACTGAAACAATTAAATATATATTACTAAATTACAACTATATATTTTTTAAAGTTGGCTAGAAGTCAGACTAAAAGGAAAACTTGTACTATTTGTATGGGATGGACATGAGGTGAGGGGACCTCAGCTTGTCCACAGATCTTGAACATGTATGAGGAAGGAACTTGATTGCCTGAGATATAAGGGATTAAGAAAAGAAGTGTACTTACTTTAAAGAAAATGAGAAAGTAGGGGAAAGGAGAGCTTTTGTGTATATAATGGTAGCTATCACTCAAATTGACTGATGGCATGGTTTGAAGGAGGATGGACAGAAAGAATTAGAGAAGTGTAGTTCCTCACTTAAATCTCTGTGAACGGAGAAGCACCCAAGGCAACAGTTATGTCTATTACAGGGAACTAGGCTGAATGGTGATATCTTAATAGAGTTACTTTGAAACATATTAGGGTATAGAAAGGATAGAGTGACCTGTGTATAAATGTGGACTGAACACTAATTATGGTTGAGGAAGAAGTTATTCAGTTCACCAATACAGGAACCAAGATCAAGACAGGAAGAGGGGAGGATGTCACATCACCACTGATATTTAGCTTATGAATTTTATTATGTAATTGAGAGAACACCTAATAAACAACATTTGATTAATGTGGAGTATTAATATTTCAAATTATATTTTATTTTTTAATAACAAAAAGTTTTTGGTATGGGAATCTACTGCCTACTTATAAAATTGCACTTCTGAGAGTCCTTAAAGTAAAAATTAAATTTGTTTGCACTTGTATTTGGTAGAATTCTTGCATATCATTTATTATAAGTTTTAATACTATTTAAATATTATTTTTCAATATTTCTTTCCTGTTGCTTGTATGTGGAAATAAAATCGATTTTCCAAATTTACCTCACAAATCCAATCATTACTTTTCATAGTCTAACTGCAGTCGCACATGGTATGCAATGGAAAAAAGCAGAGGAATATCTCAACAACTCGCATGTAAAAATACACATATGCTTGATTTTGCACCCAGCACTGTGACAGTTAACGTGCTGATTTTCTCCTTATACTCCAGAAACAGCAGTGGCCTTCTTGCTGCTGTCCTTGTTTCTCAGTGTATGTTGGCCTCCTCTGCCTGCTCATAGGAACTTCTTTAAGTTTCGTGAAGCCCGAATCGCTTCTGATGATCTCTTCCGCTTTTATTCGGACAGCTACCCCAGGTAAATGTAGCTTGACCTTTCATACAGTACATCAACTTTTTTTATCTCTGTAGATTAGTCTCACAGTTTCATTCATATATTTATTAACTCCTTCAGCAGATATTTACTGAGTGGCTCGTCTGTGTCAGGCACCGTTCTGGTCACAGGACTGTAGAAAACACAGAAATCAACCTTACTCTTATGGAGCTTAATTTTAGTGAGAAAAGAAAGAGAAATTAATTCTCAATGTCTCATTGGATCATCATAGCTGACTCAACATATTTATTTCAAGCATTTTCAGACTTTCAGCCAATGCCACGCTAACTGTAGAGTTCTGAATTTCTTTGTGTTTACCTATCCTATGGCAACCTGAACCCCTTTTTGGACAGTTAGGCATTGAATATGCTATTCTACACCTCTGTAAGTAAGACTGGAGCTATTGAACTCCTTAAGTAACCCGTTTCTATATTTGTTTTCTTTAATAAAATGTGAAATGAACTGACTCATTGTTCATTTTTCACATATTCAAACATAAAATGAGAATGTATTCTTCTGACAGCATTTGTTCATTTTTCTATATGGGAGAATGAACTGTTTCATTACTTTTCATTAGCAGCCTATTTATATAATGGGGTGATGAAAAAAATAATGTCAAAAACAATTGGACTTGTAGGAGAATTTGGGATTTACAGAGTACAATTAATCAAATTTGTGATGACACTATAATAATAATCCTGCTTAGAAAAGTACTGAAGTCTTTCAAGTGTCATAGGTGTGGTTTTGTTATTTCCTTCTAAAGAAGATTGTCTATTCAGCAAAAAATGAAGTTGAATTTCTAATGACTTGTTAGAATAAAAATTAACTCCTAAAAACAAAGTATTCTTAAACAACTTGTACTCTTACAAATCATGCTAAAGGGTTCCTTGAAATATGTCACTACTACTCAATAATCAAATATATCTTTTGCATTGTGATTTGAGATAATTCCTGATGTTTAACAAAATGTCATTTTAGAAAAGAACTTCATTTCATTATATCTTTCTGCATTTTCACTAAGTCTATAATATTTTACCTGTACTTTTACAGTTTTTAATTACAAGTTATTGGGAAACTGGTTTTTCATATTGATCTTCTCAAATAGTAAGTCTGAAGATGTAATAGGAAACTGATTATACATAACGCCTGAGCATTGCTCCTTCAGGTTGATATTTTCTCCCTGATGGAGACATCAAAGCAAATTAGGTTCTTTGATTTTCCAGTACTACTTATAGTATCCTTAACCACTCATCATCTTCTTTTAAAATACTGCACTTTCTCTCTGGAAGGTTTTATCATAGCTTCCTCTTTTTCTTCACCTAAGAAATCTCTGCTGGACCTACAAGAATAAGTTCTAATACTGCTGCAAATATAATTACTTTTTTATGTAACATAAATTTTTGTTTGCATTAAAAAAAATTGTTTCATTGTGCAATAACACATGTTCAGTCTTATCCATGAAAATGCAGTCTTTCTCTATTTATTTAACTCTTTAAATTTACTAGAGTTTTGTAGTGTTCCTCACATAGATATTGTAAATGTTTTGTTAAATTTATACCCAAGTATTTCATTTCTGGAGTGCTAATGCAAATAGCACTGTGTTTTTAATATCAAATTTCACTTTTAATATCTGATATTTAGGAAAGCAATTGACTTTTTGCATCTTAACTTTGTACCTTGAAACCTTATAATAATCATTTATTAATTTCAGGATCTTTTTATTGACTCGGATTTTCTACACAGAAAATCATTATGTGCAAGCAAAGACAGTTTTATTCTTTTCTTCTCAATTTGTATAGGTTTCCTTCCTTCCTTCCTTCCTTCCTTCCTTCCTTCCTTCCTTCCTTCCTTCCTTCCTTCCTTCTTTCCTTCCTTCCTTCCTTCCTTCCTTCCTCCCTCCCTCCCTCCCTCCCTCTCTCCCTCCTCCCTCTTTCTCTTTCTTTCTTTCTTTCTTTCTTTCTTTCTTTCTTTCTTTCTTTCTTTCTTTCTTTCTTTCTTTCTTTCTTTCTTTCTTTCTTTCTTTCTTTCTTTCCTTCCTTCCTTCCTTCCTTCCTTCCTTCCTTCCTTCCTTCCTTCCTTCCTTCCTTCCTTCCTTCCTTCTTTCTCTCTCTCTCTCTCTCTCTCTCTCTCTCTCTCTCTTTCTTTTTTGTCTTAATTCATTAGGTAGAACTTCAAGTGCAATGTTGGAAAGAGTAGTGAGAAGAGAACATCTTTGCTTTGTTCCTGATCTGAGTGGTACAGCTTTGAGTCTCTCATTATTAAGTATAGCTTTAATTTTAGGGGTTTTTTTTGTTTGTTTGTTTTTTTGTTTTTTTGTAGATAGCTTTTATCAAGTTGAGGAAGTTCCTCTCTATTCCTAGTTTCCTGAGATTTTTTTTTTTTATCATTAAGAATGTTGGATTTTTTCAAATGCTTTTTCTATATCTATTAATATGATGTGATAGATTATATTAATTGATTTTTGAATTTTGAATGAGTTTTGCATACCTATGACAAATCTCACTGGAAAAGGCTTATAATGCATTTTTATACATTACTGGATTTCATTTGCTAGTATTTTGTTGCAGACTTTTGCATCTATATTTATAAGAGATACTGGTCTTTAGTGTTGGCTTTGGTATTGATTAGCGTAATGCTGGTTTAATGGAATGAGTTAGGAAGTATTCCCTCTTCCTCTATCTTTGGAAAGAAACTGTAGAGAATTGGTGTAATTTCTTCCTTAGATGTTAGGAAGAATTTGCCAGGAAACACATTTGGGACTGGTATTTTCTGTTTTGGAAGGTGATTAATTATTTATTTGTTTCCTTTAATAGATATAGTCCTATTCAGATTGCCTATTTTTAATTTTTCTTTTCTATTTTTTTTTCATTAAAATGATTGGGTTGATAATAGTAATAAAACCATACAGGTTTCAAGTGTAAAATTCAGTGACACATCATCTATACATTGCATTGTGTGCCCACCACCCAATTTCAAATCTTCTGACTCTGGCCTTTTACTACCCTCAACCACCCTGCCTCTGTAACCACCCTACTATTGTCTGTGTCTATGAATTTTTGTTTGTTTTTTCTTATTGTGTGTTCATTTGCTGCTTTCAGTTGTATATCCCACATATGAATGAAATCATAAGGTTCTTGACTTTTTCTGTCTGACTTATTTCGCTTAGCATGATATTCTCAAGAGCCACCCATGTTGTTGCAAATGGCAGTATCTCATCTTTTCTTATGGCTGAGAAGAAGATGCCTCTTTCTTTTCATGTGAGTGTTGATAAACTGTGTCTTTCAAGGAGTTGCTCTATTAATCTGCTTCTCAAATTTGTGGACATAGAGTTATTCATAGTGTTTCTTCATTATTTTATGAATGTCCATAGGATCTACAATGATGACCATTCTTTCCTTTCTAATTTTAGTGATTTGTGTCCTCTCTTATTTTTTTAATTAGCCTGGCTAGAGCTTTATAGATTTTATTGATCTCTTCAAGGAACTAGCTTTTTATTTCATTGATTTTTTTCCTATTGATTTTCTATTTTCAATTTTATTGATTTATATTATAATTATTTCTTCTACTTATTTTAGATATAATTTTCTACTTTTTTTCTACTTTGCTAAGGTGGAAACTTAGATTATTGAGTTTAGATTTTTCTTCTTTTCTAATGTGTATTCAATGTTACAGATTTCCCTGTAAGCATCACTTTTGCTACAACCCATGAACTTTGCTAAGTTGTGTTGTCAATTTTATTTGGTTCAATATATAGATATATTTCAATTTCTCTTGTGATTTCTTCTTTGAGCCATGTATTCTTTGGGAGTGTGTTGCTTAATATCCACATATTTGGGGATTTTACAGTTATATCCTGCTATTGATTTCTAAATTAATTCTATTGTGGTCTGAAAGCAGACAAAGTTATCAATTACATTTAGTTGATTGATGGTGTTGTTCAGTTAAACTATGTCCTTACTGATTTTCTGCCTGCAGAATTTGTCCATTTCTGATCGAGAACTCCAACTGTAACAGTGGATTCATCTCTTTCTCCTTGCTTTGCCTCAGGTAGTTTGATACCTTGCTGTTAAGGATTGTTATATTTTCTTGGAGAATTGACCCCTTTATCATAATGTATAGACCTTCTTTATCCCTGATAACTTCCCTTACTTTGAAGTTTAATATGTCTGAAATTAATATAGCTACCCCTGCTTTCTTTTGATTAGTATTGGCATGGTATGTTTTTCTCTATCATTTATTTTCAATCTATATATTTAAAGTGGACTTCTTGTAGACAACATATAATTAGGTAGTATTTTCTTCCATTCTAGTAATCTCTTTTAATTGTTGCATTTAGGCCATTGACATTTAAAGTAATTATTGAAATCGTTGAATTAATATCTACCATAACTGTTACTGTTTTCCGTATTCTTTGTTCCTAATTTGTCTTCAACTCTTTCATTTTTTGTTTTAATTAAGCATTTTATATGATTTCAATATCTCTCTTTTCTAATAATATCCATTATATTCTCTTTAAAAAATTTTTAGTGATTGCCCTCAAATTTGCAATATGCATTTACTACTAATCCAAGTACACCCTAAAAAAAGCACTATGTTGCTTCACATGTAATATCCGAATAATTGTTGGTATTATTATTTTGAACAAATGGTTATCTCTCAAACCAATTAAGCATTAAAAAATAAAAGCTTTTAATTTACCTCACATATTCCTTCTTCATTGCTTTTCCTTTCTTTACGTAGATTGGATTTTCTGGCGTGTGCCTTTTCCTTCTTGTAAGAACTTCTATTAACATTTCTTGCAAGGCAGTTCTACTGGCAACAAATCCCCTCAATTTTTGTTGTTCTGAGAAAGTCTTTATTTCTCCCTTACTTTTGAAGGATAATTTTGCAGGGTACAGAATCCTAGACTGGTGTTTTATTTTCTCTCAACACTAAACATTTCACTCCACTCTCTTCTTGTTTGCCTCGTTTCTGAGGATATGGTGGATCTCACTCTCATTTCTATTTTTCTGCAGGTAAGGTGCTCCCTGCTGCAGCTTCTTTCAGAATTTTTTCTTTTCTGTAATTTAAATACAATATATCCAGTTTTATGTTTTGATTTGTGGATTTTTTTTTTGGCAATTTTCTTGCTTCATGTTCTCTGTGCTTTCTGAATCTGTGGTTTGGTGTGTGACATTCATTTAGAAAAATTCTGTCAGTATTATTTAAAACATTTTTATTCTTTTATCTCATTCTTCTCCTTTTGCTATTTCCATGTGGCATATGTTACACCCTTTGTTGTTGTCCCACAACCCACGGCTATGCTGTTATATTTTTTTCAGTCTTTGTTTTCTTTGCTTTTTGGTTTTGAAGATTTCTAAGGAGTTTTCCTAAAACCGAGAGATTCTTTCTTCAGCTGTGCCCAGTTTATTAATCAGCCCATCAAAGTCAATCTTCACTTCTGTTACAATGTGTTTATTTATTTTTTTAGTCTCTAGAATATCCTTTTGGTTCTTTCTTAGACTTTTCCATCTCTGTGCTTTTATTGCTCATCTTTATCCATTAGAGCCCTTAGTATATTAATCATAGTTGTTTTATATTCCAGGTCTGATCATGTCAACATCCCTGCCTTGTCTAGTTCTGATGTTGCTGTCTCTTCAAAATGTGGGGTTTTTTTTTTTTTTTTTTTTTTTGCTTTTTTGGTATGAAAATAATTTTTTCTTGATAGGCATAAATAATGTACTGGGTAAAAGGAACTGCTATAAATTGGCCTTTAATATTGTAGAGGTGATGTGTGAGGGGAAGTGTCCTACAATTAAATAATTAGGTCATAGTTTTTTAGTGAGCTCTTGCCTCTGCTCTGTGAAATTTACAAAAGTTTCTCAGGTTTTTATTTTTTCCCCCTCCTTATGTGAAAGAGGGTGGCTCTTGTGAGCTGGGTTGGGTATTTTACTGCCCCCAGCTCTGCTGATACCCAGCAGGCTAGTTTCCTCCTGAGGACAGGCCTCAGAAGAATAGGTATTTCCCTCCTCCCACCACCAGGAGCACGAGGAGATTGTTCTCCAGTATATATTGTGAAAACCTGGTTGTGCTTCTGGCGGTAAATCCCACAGCATTGTGGAGGCTCTTCTCTGACTTGGTCCTCCTGAAGTATTTCTCTCCCAGAGTTGCCCGCACTGAGTGTGCAGAAAGTTCCCAATAGCAGTTGAGGTTTTCCTACCCTGGCACTGGTCCACATGGAGGCTTCCTGGTCCCTCTGCTCCAGTAAAGTAAGCCATGACTCCCTGTATGCACCTGTCTGTCTCTCCACAACCGGGGCCGCGGTTTTCCCTGCGTGCTCACCTCTCTCGTGAATCCTAGAAGAGTTGTTGACTTCTCAGTCTGGTGGGCTTTTTATTTGTCTGAACAGAACAGTAACCTCCGAGCTTCTTATATGCGGATTGGAAATGGAAGTCCCTTGACATGCTCTATTCGCTTCTGGAAACCATCTGTGTTATGTGCTCTAAACTCTCATACTGAACGCCCGACTGCCTAGCTTACCTGTCATGCTTGTTGTCTCTCCATTAATGCAATATTTGGTTTAATGTTTTGGATTTTTTTCAAATCTCTTCATGACAGCATTACCTGAGCAGGCTTTTTCATACTGACTGAATAGCAACAGAAAGGGACATCTCTATTGCTAACTGAAATATTGTACACTGTGTGGCCGAGTTTATTATCGTATTTACTAATTTCAAGATTATAAAGGGAGATCACGGGCTTTATTTTTATTACCATGCTCATACTACAGACATTTTATCAAGTAGGGACACATAAGTATGAAAATAAACCTGGTTTAAAATAATAAATTAAGTTAAATTAACCAGTAAATATAAGCCATGCAGAAATTAAAATTTAATTGTTTAAAGTTTTGTTTGCAAAAGTGCTCTGTTTATATCATTTTGATATTGACTATAGTATAATTAACTAATTAAAACTATCCAAGTAAGTAAATTAACCATACCAAATGCCTAAACACTATAAATCTGAGCAGACTAGAAATGAAACTACATGCTGTTGATATGGCCAATAAAATTAATCTGCACACAGAAGAAAACAATATTCAATGAGCCTTAAATTAAGTAATCGTTTGAAAAAGATGTTTTATTATTCCTGGAAAAATTTTACCAACATCTCATCAAAAATCCCTGACTTGCACAGACAGACTTAATTGAAGAACTGAGTGCTTTTCTAGTGTACACATTAAGGGATGAAGCAATCAGGCGCATTTTGGACACTAGTTTTTCTTCGGTATTAACTGTGTAATCTGGCTTCATCTGTTTGGTTCCGTTAGTACTGCTGCGAACTTTGCCATTTTTGTTGGTATGTAATAAAAGGTAAGGACAAATGCAAATTGAAAATAATGAGCTGAATTCTCCTTGTTGCAAACAAGGGAGAAAACATTTCCTTTCCCCTTTCTTAGTGCATTTAGTTTAGCAAATTTGCAGTTGGTAATATTCTTCCCTTTTCCAAATGTATGAAGGCTTTTAAAAGCTAGTTAAACTTCTTGCCAGTTTTAAGACCCAGGAATACCTATCTCAAGACCTGGGAACCATCTCTTAGAAATAGATGGGACCCCTATCTTCCAGTTTGTGGGAGGGCAGGAGCACAACTTCAGCGATGCCTCCCTCCGAGTTACAGAACTACCTCTTGTCATAAATGTATGGGAAGTATATTTTTCCTTGGTATAAAACCAATTAATGGACACAAATGGTCACCCCAATTACCAAGTAAATTTAGAGTAAGTTGTGACAAATGGTGTTGCCATCTTACTTGAGGACTAGTTACTTTTTATGTTGAGGAGTGTAACGTGACAGGTATCTACTTGGCTACATAAAAGGGTGAGATTCTATCTGTCTTTAAATCTCTTAGCAGATTAATTGTGATGCATATCATGATATGGTTTAATGCTTATTTAATAATAAAATTGTTTTATTCTTTTTGATGTTGGTGGAGAGGTTTTCTGAGATGAGAGAATATTTTGTTTTTATTATATTTCTGAGCAAACAAAACTATTGCTACATTATTTTTAGCATTTGCAATAAAAAAGAAGTGGAGCATAATTAGCAGAGCGCCCTTAAGTCAACCAATAAAACGATATTTTTTAAAACAATGGTACCATTAAGATGCCAAGATATATGCAACTACTTATTCATGTTTCGAAATACCAAAACTTCCAAGACAAACCTTCAGAAATACAAAATTTTGAAAATAGCTTTAAACACAGCCTGTGGTGGCTTTTTTATTTTATATTCCCAATATACAAAGTTGCATTGATTTTTGGGAAACAGTTCTTGATCTTGAGCTCATAATTTGAGTGCTTTCCAGTTTGAATTTTTTTTATAATACAAAGCTTACATTTTCAAATGTACCACTTTATTCAGGATGGGAAGATGTAGACATTCTGCCATATTTTTAGATTAGTATTTGAATTTCTCATACAGTTATACATTGGTATCTGGGAATTCTATTTATAGCAAAGATTTATATAATATCAAGGTGGCAATTACTGAAAAGGTTTACATAAAATCTATATATTTTTAAATACTTAAAATGTTAGATAGCCATTAGAATGCTTATCTCTTTGTAAATGTCTTAATTTCGTAGCAGCTATGTATATAGAATATATTCATTGAGATTTAAAATATCCCCTGGCCACTGTGGCTCAGTTGGTTAAATGTCATCCGCACATACCCAGGTTTTGGGTTGATCCTTGGGGTGTGTAAGGGAGGCAACCTATTGATGTTTCTCTCTCACATCAATATTTCTCCACCCCCCCTTTCCTCTCTCTCTCTAAAATAAAAACATATTTAATATATATTATATATAAATTTAATATAATATAAATATAAATTTATATTATAAATATATAATATAAATATATATATAATTTAGCAAACACTGAGTACCTAATATATGCTGAGCAGAGGAAAGTACACTGTCTTTGATTATTTTAATGTTACTATTTTTACTTAGCATATGATGGGCATTTTATTGTTAAAATTGTCCTTACAATGCCTTTTTAATTGTTGTCATATAGCTCCTTTTGTTATAATTAATTCTTCTGGTGTGGACCATCTTTTTTCTTAATTCTTACTTTTTTCGCTAACTGCAGTAGGCAGACTGGAATATACATTGGAGTGACAGATACTGCAGAACTGAAAAACCAGGGGACATTTCTTTTTAGTGTGTTTTTGGGTAGAATATTACACTTCTATGACTCTGCTTCCTTGTCTATGAAATGAGGATATAAGACTAACTACCTCAATGTTTTTAGAACAGTAAATGAGATAACATTCATAATGCCTGGTGCATAATACCTGAATATAAGTGTTCATTCAGTAAATGTCAAGTGCTTTGGTTGTTACCGATGGGAAATCTGAATTAAATAACCCTGGCCTAAATATAACATTGGGGTATCACATGCTGAATATGTAGGTGCATAAAGAAATTATTATAGCATAATTTATAAAACAAAATAATAGTAAAATATATAGATTAGTGTCTGCAGATATAAAAAAAGTAGATATTCCACCAAATTAGAAGAATCAAGGAAAACTTTTAGATGGAAGTAACATCTTTTGAGTCTTCAAAGATGAATTGAAACCCAATAAGAACACTTGAGATGATAAACAAAAAGTTGTCAGCATGAAGGAAAAAAATGGTAAAAAAAAAAAACCCACATTTTTAAGGAGAACTGTAAATAATGCTGCAGAATAAAATGAGTCAGAGATAGGAAGGAGATTTCTAATCATCACATACACACAGAAACAAACTCACATCCTTACTCTACACCTAATGACATCCAGCCCCAGGTCCAGCTGCAGAGTTCATTAACATGACCCTGTCCTGCCCCGCTCTCTTGCCTGCTGCTGACTGACCACGTTGCAGGACAGTGGGAGAGATGAAGGTAAGGAGCCACATTCTGTTTCAGGATCCTGTCTACTTTTTTGGAAGCACAACTGAAGAAAGATCACTAAGATGATTATTGTCCACCAAATAATTTTATGTATCTATATCTATGAAGTTGTCCTGGACAAATAATATAATCTTGTTGTGGTTAGGGGCATGGAGGGGTGCGGTGCCACTGAATCTGTGTATGAAAACAAGCTCTTAGGTACATAGCCTCAGACTCTATGTTCATCTGACTCTACAAAGTCAGTTTCATTATCAGCCCCGACACCAGGCCCCTCTATTGATAGAGATCATTGGAATTGTCACCTAATTCTCAGTCACCAGCTCGTTTGGTACAGCAGGAGGGTGAGAGCCGGGGGAGCAGGAGATGGCAGTGAAACGCCTGTTCAGATGGCAAGACCGGAGTGGGAACAGCACCGTGCGCCGTGACAGTGTCCACACTGCGTCTACTTAGTGTGGCAGAAAACCAACCGTCAGGAAAGAATCAGACTTGTTTCCTGCGTCTGTGTTGAGAGAAACACATTGTGCAGTAGGAGCTAAACGGCGCATTGAAGACGTCGAGCAAGAAATCTTAGTGTTAGGTTTGAATCAGAAGTTCAAAATGAAAATTAAAAAAAGAATTCCAGATTTCAAGATATGTACGGAAGCAGTCTTTTTAAATTTTTTTTTAGTGACAGAGAGACAGTGGGTAGCTACTTTATTTATTTTTTATAATTAATTTTTCTTTATTGATTCTAGAGAGAGGAAGGGAGAGGGAGAGAGAGATGGAAACATTGATGAGAGAAAACCGATTGGCCGCCTTGCATGCCCCCCACTAGGGATCGGGCCCACAACCTGGGCATGTGCCCTGACAGGGAATCAAACTGGTGACCTGTTGGTGCATGGGTCGATGCTCAACCAGTGAGCCACACCGGGTAGGCCGGAAGCAGTCTTTTAGCCCATGGAAAATGCAGTGTAAAGGAGTCAAATTTAGAGCTATGTAGGTAAGAAGAATATATCATAACAACTGACAGGAAATTAATAATAAATTATCACAAAATAAAATCAATTTTATGTAAACCCCTAGCCATAAATTTAAATATTTTATATAATGGAGGATAATATATAATAGAAAGTGTAATATGATTCTATTGTAGCAAAATACTACCCTGGCAAAAGCACTGGGGGTGATAAGTAGATGTCCAGGTTTGACAACTTAGTACAGATCCTCAGCAGTCTGGCAAAAAAAGTACAAGAATGTCAAGAGGAAAAAGAAGTGGCTTTATGGATGGTACTGGGAAAACCAAGTGGGAGGACAGAAGAGAGATTTTTGTCAGTCATTCATTTGTTCCTTCATTCATCCATTTAATAAATAATTCTGGTATTCTTGATAATATCATTCTTGTTAACGTAATTCTGTGTGGGTAGTTCTTGCAAGAAAAAGTGGTGGAGTACGACTGAAAATTGAATTAGTATAAGGCATAACACTAACTAAACACAGCTGCATATTTACGACATCCTTTGAGGACTCCAGGGAAACAATGGACAGACGGAGTATAAATTTGTAAATGCCCCTGGGGAAATGACTTTACATAAAGGATTGTATTCCTGCCCCATTAATATTTTGTCTTAATGTTGAAACACATGGAAATAAGAAATTATTTTTGGAAAATATAGTGCACAACCTTTTTCTGCAGAGAAATCTCAAAATTTAGATGTTCCTTAATTGCTTTGTTCTTAATAGATACGTTTTAGTGTCACTGGGGATTTCAAAAGAAAGAGGAAATTGAGCATAAAAATAGATTTCTTTAGAAATATCACTCTTGGTATCTTTTCCCCCAGCAAATTATTATGAAAATTTTGAACCTACTGCACAGTTGAAAGAAATGTAGACCCATGTAACACCACCCAGATTTTATAATTAGTATTTTGCTATTCTTTCTTTATCTGTAATTATCCATTTGTCCCTCTATTCATCCATCAATTCATCTCACTTCTTATGCATTTCAAAGTAAGTTATAGACATTAGTACATGTCCCCCCCCCTCCCCCAGATTTCATCATGAACATCATGAATCTATAATCAATAAAAAGCTTTTATATGCAGAGGTAAACTATTACCCTCATAAGGAATTAGACCTTTGGAGTAACTGCTTATTAATGGTTTGAGGTATGTACTCAAATGTCAAGTCTTTACTTATTTATTTATTTTTCTGAGTGCTCACCACGGATCAGGAACTCATCTAGTATGAGGATGCAGCCACTAGCAAAACTAACAAAGTTCCTGGTTTATCTGACTTCCTTATTCAGAGGTTTTTTACAATATTCACTGAACCAAAATGCGGATGTAAAGCACCAATGGTAAGCTAGCAGAGAGTTCCAGCATAAGAATACAGAGGCTACTCTTTTTGTGTAAAGATCCCACTATGAAAAAAGCCTGATACATGTCCATGATTTTAAACATATAATCTTAAAGTTTGCATAAATATGTTTATGTTGGGGGTGTGTGTATAGTGTTTGTGTGTGTGGTGTGTGTGACATAAAAACCAATGCACAACCATTCCAATTTGTTTTCTTTTTGGCCTATTACAGGTATCATTTTATGTTGCTTCCTGGAGAATGTGATTTATTGTGGGAGAACATGAACTGCACACAAGAGAAAATGCAAATACTTATAAAAACATGATAGATATCTTCATGTCGGTGCTCTCAACACAGTGATTTCACTGAATATTTTAATTTTATTTTTTAATTCAGTAACATTCAATATTGTTTTAGTGTCAGGTGTACAGCGTAGTGGTTAGACACAATTTGATTTTAAACAACATGATGACATGACCAGTTTTTTTTGTTTTGTTAATTCTCACCAGAGGATATATTTTTTTCCCATTGAATTTTAGGGAGAGTGAAAGGTAAGGAATGGGGGGAAGAGAGAAAGAGAGAGAGAGAAAATTGATGTGAGAGAGACATATCGATTGGTTGCCTTCTGCAGGTGCTCCAACCAGCCCCGGTATGGAACCTACAACCCAGGTACGTGTCCTTGACTAGGAATTCAACCGAGACCCTTAGGTGCTCAGGCCAACACTCGGACCACTGAGCCACACCGGCCAGGGCGACATAACCAATCATTTGAAGGAAGTCAATATATGCTCTATGTGGGGGAAAATTTTAATAAACACAACACACTCAAGATAAATATGTCATGGTATATTAGTTCTAAAATTAATTGTTTCTCTCATGGAATAATTTATAGTATAACTTAACAACTACTTTAAATTAAGGTTACTGAAGAGATATATTTTTATACCATAACAATAGTATATCAACAGAACACATATATGTTTTCAAAAAATTAATGTAGTTATGGTATGGAGAATAAATTATAAAAAAGCAAATGCCTGAAAGCAAGGACATAATTCTATGAGCAATAGTTTAAGCGTAAAAACATAACTATCTGCTCTGGGACATGATAGTAGAAATGGGAAGAAGGAATAGCTTTGAAATTAGAAGGGAAAAAAGATGAGTCAAGACTTACTAAAATTAAATATAGATAAAAAGAAAGGAGAGGTAAGCCAGTAATTTTTTCTTGTTCAAGCCAAAATGTCTAGGAAAATGTTTCCAGAAATAAAACTGATTAAACAGGAAAATGATGAAAATATCTTAAATGCAATTTTTTTTTTCTCCTCACCCGAGGACATTTTTCCATTTTTTGTTCAGACAGAGTGGGAGGGAGAGAGAGAGAGAAACATCGACGTGAAAGGGACACATCGAGTGGCTGCCTCCTGCACGACCAACCAGGGCCAGGGACAAACTGCAGCCGAGGTACGTGCCCCTAGCGGGAACCGAACCCGGGTCTCTCTGGACTGCAGGCCGATGCTCTAACCACTGAGCAAAACCGGCCAGGGCTTAAATGCAATTTTTTAATACATACATCATGGAATTCCCTGTATCAATCACATTTTAAAACCACAATCTATGTTTGCACAGACATTTTATTGGTTTTATTTTTTTAAAAAATAAAGCATATTTTCTTGTTTTAATTTTGATGAGTTGAAATTTGATATCTGGGATATACATATCCAAAGCCATGGAGAGAGAAAATAGGAAATAAGGAAAGATGTCAAGGAAACCTCATGGAAATGACAGTTAAATCCAAAAGGAAAATACAATAAAATTCTTCACTATATGAGTCTTCATTAAAAGACTGAATCTGCATCCCACCCCAAAAGTCAAAGGGACTTAAGCATCTTATTTTCTCCCAAAAGAAGAGCTGAGAACTTGAATGTATGTCAAGTATTTGGGAAGATCCCAGTTTTTGTTTTTAATTTTGTTTTCTTTATTGAATTTTTTAGAGAGAGAGGAAGGGCGAGGGAGAGAGAGAGAGATAGAAACATCGATGAGAGAGAACGTTGATTGGCTGCCTCCTGCATGCACCCCACTGGGGATTTGGCCCACAACCTGGGCATGTGCCCTGACCGGGAATTGAGCATTTAACTGGTGACCTCTTGGTGCATGGGTCAACACTCAACCACTGAGCCACAGTGGCCAGGTGCGTTAAATAATCTTTGACCATGTCTTCTGCTTCTCCATCAGCCTTTGCTTATTCATTTGCTCCTTGTTCTGTCACATGATTTTGACTTGTTGAATGCCAGTTCCCTAAATGTCACCAACACAACATGCTAATAAGAAAAATTGCAGTTTATTTCTTGCCTTGATAAGGCAACATATTTTTGGAGTGTCTCAGAGAGGAAAGTACAAAGTCAGAATTACTGAGAATTTGAAGCTGGTTTAGGACTGATCTTTCATTAGATAACTTCTCACCTATTGACTTAACTGCCCACCTCCTAGTCAAACTCTCACTCAGACCCTAATTCTACTTGGTCACATTGCTCATTTTATTTTGTTTCCTTTCAAATCTGTGGTTTAAAGAATGAAAATCATCCCACTGTCTTGTCCCTTTATTATTTTTGTCTCTTTTCATTTATAATATTCTCCTCTCCTCAGGGTTCAGAGTCAGACTTAAATACTTCATTGGGCAAAAGAAACACTTATAGAAGATTCAGATAATGGAGTTTTCAGACATGCATTTTAAAGTAATTTTGTTTAATATTTGAGGAAATAAACCAAGAATCCTGTTAGCAATACATATATAAGGAAATATATTTTGTAATACATATAACTGATTTACTCCCACAAATAATAACAAAGACAGACAATCAAAAACTTGTCATGGGACTCAAAATAGCAATTCACATAGGATTATAGCCAAAAGTCATTAACTTGTGAAAAAATACTCAGTTTCTTAGTCATCAAGTGAATGTACATTAAACAGTAAGTAACTACCTCCACTCAGAGGTGGGGAACGTCCAGCCTGTATAAGGCCCGCAAAATCAATACCAGGTAACATCACACACCTCACCAAATTAGGCTGAGGAAATATAGCAGGCTAATTTTTAAGTTAATAATTTTGTATGGCCTGTGAATGATATTATCAATATCCAAATGGCCCTTGGCAGAAAGAAAGGTTCCCCACCCTGTCTAATTGCATACCAGAATGTCAAAAATTGAAGAGTGACAATACCCAAGAACAACAGGAAGTGGAGCAGTGGGAACTCCCTTGGATGTATAAATGTTTGTAAACAACACACTTTGGAAAAAGCCTTGGCAGTATTTTCTATGATTAAATGATAAGCACAAAGGATGACCCATCAGTTTTACTTCTAAATACATAGCCCCAAAGTATGTATGCACATGTGCAAATAGTATGTACAAGAATGTTCACAGTAACATATTTCTAAAAGCCAAAACTTGGAAACATTGAAATAGTCATGAACAATAGAATAAATTGATAATTGAGGTCTCATACATGCAATACTACTAAGCAATAAGAAATAAGAACTATGGCTCCAAACAGCAACTTGGATTTATCTCAGAAACAAAACTGTACAAAAGAAGTCTTACATAGAAAGATACATAATGAAGATTCAATTTATATAACAAAAACAAGAAAACATGATGTTATGAATTACTACTCTGGGAATGAGAGAAAAAGTAGTAATTGGGAATCAGCAGGATGGAGGCTTTTACAATACTGCTAATATTTTAGTGAATGATCTGAGTAGTGGTGACACAGATATCATTACTTTGTGGTAATTGATTGAACACATTATATATCTTGTGCATTTCTGTGTATATTTAATCTCAATAATAATTTTATAGCATGACTCATGTTTACTGAAACATATATGCAAATAAGGCTACAAGATATATGAAAAGTAAAGGATACCATTTCCCAAGCTTTACTATTCTACTACTTTTCAACTTGATGATTTTTGCACAAAAAATAAAATATAAACATGGTTCTAGAATTATATATTTTTATCTATAACTGTCTACCTCATACATTTTAAAGGAGAATATAGTTTTCAATTATCTGAGTGATTGTTTTTATATTCTTTTCTACTACAATTTTGTAAGAAGTGTTCTTGCATTTGCACTTTTGAACACAGGTGAAATTGAATAAATTCCAAATATATTAAATAGTGTTAATTTGATATATATTTTCCTTTATACTGTGTGCACCCGCCTTCCTCCACTTTAAGTATCTCTGCAATCTTCCAAGAGTTAATAAGTAAAAGACAAGAATATATTGCTATACTACTGATGTATTTCATGGAATAGAAAAAATAAATAAATCAATGGATGGAAAGGATTCTTCCCTGTAACACAGCATCAAGAGTATACCCTGCTTTTAAGAATAGATAAATCATGCAGACAGAAAATCAACAAGTAAATGAACTTGAACCATACTTTTAACTAAATGAGCCTAACTGACATATATGGAATGTCCCATCCAAAGCAGCAGAATACATACACATTCTTCAAGTCCACTGGGAACATTTTTCAGTCTAGTTCATATGATAGGTCATAAAACAAGTCCTACCAAATTTAAGAAGTTTGAAATTATACCAAATATCTTTTCTGACTACAATGCTATGAAAGAAGTCAATGACAAGAGGAATAGCTGAAAATTCACAAATATGTGAAATTATACAACAAATTTCTAAGCAACCAATGAGTCAAAGAAGAAAGAGTCAAACCCCGCTTCACCAAGATTTGGTTTAGCTTCAACCAGTGTGGAACAAATAGGCATTTGTACTCTTCTAACCCAAATTCTGCTTTCCCCATGTCCTGGTCCAGGGTCAGAGTATCTGGCACAACACTAGTTATAAATACATCCCTGAGTCCTGGCTTACTCCTCCTTCCACACCAGCTATTGGAGCAGCCCTAAAAGCCCACAACATTCTTGATGATTTCCCCTTCCCATCACCAAGTTCTTCATTACTTTCATGAAATCATCCCTTCCCTGAAGGTCTTGCTATGTCTCTCCCAAGTGTGTTGTCTTCATTGCAACCCTGTACTGCAGTTCTTCCTTCCAGCCATTTCCAGTTTTGCTCTCTGCTGGAGCTTAGCAGCAATCTTAGAACTATACTACCTTCCATTGTCTAGAAAATGATTCTATGCCTCATGCTTCTCCTCTATCCCACAACCTCTCTCTTTGAGGATTCCATCAATTTTGTTCTTTAAATGGGTTGAAATCCTCAATATTTAAAAATATCTACCTATCTTGAAGCAGTCCTAGAACTTGGCTCCAGCCCCAGATCTCCTGTGATCTTGGAGCAGTCCTGTACATCCAGTGACCTGCCAGGAGACAAACCCATTAATTCTTCTGGGGGAAGGACCTCTAAGCTTCATCCAACTTCCGATCTTGAGGCAACTCTCTAACTTGGCTATAGCCCCTCTGAGCCACCATCTGGGAGTAGTCCTCCCCACATAGGGATCCACCCAGAGATATGCTTTTCTAGGCCCCTGGAGACTGGTACACTTATTTCAGTTCAACTGAAAATGTTAATGATGACCTATACCATCTCTAGCCCCTCTCATCTACAGTCTAGGAATGATCCTGCTTGCCAGGGACCTAGAACGATACACAATTATCTATGCCCCTGGAGGCAAGCCAACACATTTCAGTCCCAACTGTGAAATCCGAATTAGTCTTGTGACTCTGTTCCAGCCCTGCTCAGCTGTATTCTGAGCCCAGTATTACCTGTTCAGGGTCCAACCCATTGACAGCAGGAACTCTCCCTGGGACATAGCAGGAGCCACACCAAGCACACATCTGGAAATAAGCCATGTCAACTGCAGACCTTGAAATGCATCTTTATCCCAGGGAAACCTTAGAGACCAAGGTATTTGAAGCAGTCCTGTCTGCTCAAGAATCATATATAGTCCATTCCTGCCCAAGTCACTAGAAACAGGCTCACCAACCATGGACCCCACTATGGACCCAGGCCACATGACCTGGCCACAACCCTGCTCAACTGCTATCCTGGAGGCAATGCCAGAGGTGATCCTATCAGTCCAGAGATTTGAAAGGAAAAGGATTTAACATGCAGAAAACAATTTTCAAATACTGGAAGAGATACTTGCTCCTTCAAATGTACAGACGCAATTGTAAGGCTATATGGATCACAAAGATCAGACAAATATGACACCTCTAAGAGAAAATAATAAAGCTCTGCTAATTGACCCCAAAGAAATGGAGATCTATAAAGGGCCATAAAAAGAATTTAAAATAATCTTAAAGAAGTTCAGTGAAATGCAAGAAAACACAGACAAAAAAATGAAGTCAGGTAAAAAAAGCATAACAAAATTAGAACTTTAATAAAGAAAGAAAAATTATAAAAAAAGAACCAAACAGAAATCCTGGAGCTGAAGAATACAGTGACAGAAATGAAAACTTCAATAGAGAGCTTCAATAGTAGATTCAATTATGTAGAAAAAGAGTAAGTGAACTTGAAGACTATTCATTTAAAATTAGCCAATTCGGGGAATTAAAAAAAAAATAGTGAAGGAAGTATATAGGACCTGTGATACTTTGTTAATAAAATGAATGTATGCATTATGGGAGTCCCAGAAGAAGAAAATAGAAAGGAGCAGAAACTTATATAAGGAAATCATTAACAAAAACTTTCCAAATCTTGGAAGAGACATGAACATACAGATTCATGATGTTCAAAAGACCCCAGGCAAGATTGACATTGATAAATTACTAAAAAACACACTGTATTAAAAAACTCAGAAACAAAAATAATTTTGAATAAGGCTATGAATGGATTTCTAAGCAGAATCCTTACAAACCAGAGGAAAGTGGGGTGATAAACTACTAAAAAAAAAGAAAAAAGAAAAACAACTGCCAATCAACAGTACTATACCTGGCAGAGCTGTCCTTCAGGAAGGAAGGAGAGATAAATACATTTCCAGACAAACAATGTTGAGGGAATTCATCACCTCTAGACTTGCCATACAAAGAATGCTAAATGGAATTCTTCAAATTGATAAAAGAATGCTAAAAAACAACATGAAAACATATAAAAGTATTAAATTCACTGGTAAAGGTAAATACATAGTCAAGTTCAGAATACTCTAATATTCTAATGGTGGTGTGTAAGTTAGTGTTAACTTCAGTATAAAAGTTAAATTCAAATGTAGTAAAAGCAACTATAGTAGAGTAATTTATGGATGTACAATATAAGTAGTAAAAGTGTGACATTGATAGTAAAAAATGAGGAGGTAAGGGAAGAAAGCATAAGGGTAGGCTTTGAGAGCTATATTTTGGGGAACTGTCCTGTGCTGGAAGTCTTAACATTTAGGGTGCTAAATATGAGATCCAAACTCTTTACTCTTGAGAAAGAAGCTGATATTGGGGGCTCCATGCCAAGGTTGCAGTTTATGGTGAGAGTGTGTCTTCGCCTTTATTTTCTGTTTCAGTGAATATTTTTTCATTCATTATTGTGTAAGAGTTGTTCATCTAGTTTCTAGATCTCTTTCAGAGGGAATTGCTCAGTGTATAACTGCACATTTAGTACCGCACTGTGAGGAGCAGTGCTCGTGAGTTCTATGAGCCATCTTATCAGCTCCTCAGACCTTTAGTTCATTCATTTTATTTATTTATTTATTTATTTTTTAATTTTTATTTTATTTTATTAATTTACTTTTGTTACAGATGTTTCTCCTTTCTCCCCCATTGACACCCTCCTCCCCCTCCCTCCCCGCCCCGTCCCCAGTTTTGTTGTCCATGTCCATTGGTTATGAGTACATGCATACAAGTTCTGTGGTTCATCGCTCCCCTCCCCCACCCCCTCTTCTGGCAAATGTCAGTCTGTACCCTACTTCCGCGTCTCTGGGACTACTCTGTTCCTCAGACTGTTCTGTTCATTATATTCCACAAATAAGTGAGATCATATGATATTTGTCTTTCTCTGCTTGGCTTGTTTCGCTTAGGATAATAGTTTCCAGGTCCTCCCATGTTGTCTCAAAGGATAAGAGATCTTTCTTTCTTACAGCTACATAGTACTCCATTGTGTATATGTACCATAGCTTTTTTTATCCATTCGTCTACTGATGGACACTTGGGCTGTTTCCAGATCTTAGCTATTGTAAATAGCGCTGCTATGAACATGGGAGTACATATATTCTTTCTGATTGGTGTTTCGGGCTTCTTAGGGTATATTCCTAGGAGTGGGATCACTGGATCAAATGGTAATTCAACTTTTAATTTTCTGAGGTAACACGATAGTGTTTTCCATTGTGGCTGCACCAGTCTGCATTCCCACCAGCAGTGTACTAGAGTCCCCTTTTCTCCACACCCTCGCCAACACTTGTTGTTTGATGCTTTGTTGATGGCGGCTATTCTGACAGGTGTGAGGTGATACCTCATTGTTGTTTTAATTTGCATCTCTCTGATGATTAGTGATGTTGAGCATTTCTTCATATGTCTCTTGGCCATTTGTATGTCCTGTTTGGAGAGGTGTCTATTTAGTTCCTCTGCCCATTTTTTAATTGGGTTCTTTGTCTTCCTTTTGTTGAGATGTATGAGCACTCTATATATTTTGGAAATTAATCCCTTATCTGATATATTATTGGCAATTATGCTCTCCCATACAGTGGGTTGCCTTTCCACTATGATGGTTGTTTCTTTTGCTGTGCAGTAGTTCATTCATTTTAGAATACTGCATGTTATAGTCTGTTGTACAGATGACATAAACTATTAGTTCCTTGGATAAACAATTATTTTGTGTCTTCTTTTTAAACTGTTACCAATAACTTTCATATAGACATCTTTGGGTATATCTCCTTGTACTATTAACTGAGTTTATCTATAGGATAGTTTTCTGCAAATAGAATTGTTGGGTAAAACTGCATTCAAATGCAATAGATGTAGTCAAATTTATGAAGAAAAAGTATTAGCAACTTACTTATTTCCATTTAGTGTATGGGAGTATTTGCTGACACTCCTACCAACACTAGGTATATCAGTTAATATTTATGACTTAATAAATGACCCCAGAATGTGATGGCTTAAAACCACTGTTTACCATAGTTTTATAAGTTGGCAATTTGACTGGGATCAACTGGGCAGTTTCTCTAGTCAGCCCCAGTGTATGAAGCACTTTACGAGTTTATGCTTATTTTGTGTTTGCTCCCATCCCATCAACCAAACAAATCACACAGTCACTTCCAGATTCATCAGGCTCAGAAACAGACTCCACATTTTAATGGGAGAAGATGAAATATAGCAGACTCCACCTTTTGAGAGATGGAGGTGCACATTTACATTGTAAAATGTTTTTAGGGATGGGGAGAATTTGTGGTCAATTTGCAATCTATCACATAAATTATACAGTGTCCCAGAGACAGTATACACAGGGGGTCTGTAGATTCTATTGCATTTTGAAAAGGAAATATGTTTTAATAAACACTGGCTTCATAATTATTCAAAGTTCTGTATATATTTTTAGGGACACCATATATATTAATAAATAGATAACAACAAGTCATTATGTAAGAACTTTGTATTTAATCTTCACAATGATCCTATGAGGGAGGACAGAGCACTATTATCCATTTCATAGAGCGATAACTGACATAGACAGACAGTAAGCAACCTGCCCAAGGTTTTTAAATCTCTTACAAACAGATTCTCATCTCCACACACTTAACCTCAATATCTATGGCATCTTAGTTTATGTAATTTGTTTTGTGTGGTTTTAAGACATAAAAAGATGTACCATTATTTTCTTTTTTAAACGTGTATGCATATTTTAAAAAACTTTTCTTCAAATATGTCTCCAACTCTATCCTCAAAACTTCCTATACTCCATCTGGTAAACTCTCATTTAGACTTCAAAAATCACCTCAATTTTTTAATCTCCTCAAAAGCTAACCCAGGCTTTCCCGACTCTAGCCTCACCATGTTATTTCTGTACTTACAATTATATCTATTCTTGCATTAGTCATTTCATGGATGCAAATTATATTTTTTTCTTCATTTCTTCTCTATTAAACTGTGATTTCCTTGAAGGAATTCCCAGCTTTAGGAGCCCAATAAAGCACTAAATGCTTTTTTGTTGTTATTGAATGAAAAAAAACCACACACACAAAACAAAAACAAAAACAAAAAAACTTGCCTTTGAGTAGATTGATAATTTGTGATTACAGATATGCAAACATTTATTCATGTACACCCATCAAAATTCTACCTATTGTCCTAGGCCCCAACACCTCCCTGGACCAATTCAGAGATTAATCTCTTCTTCCAGGTATTTCTAGAGAATATTATTTAAACATTTATTATAATACTTATTACCTTTAAACATCTCTCTAGACCCCTAATTCTCTAGCACATAGCAGACTGCAACACAGAAGAAACAAATCAGGCTATCTTTCTTGACCAAAATGTTTCTCAACTTTTTCTTATGATCTTTTTATTACTATAAAAAATCTTTCATGTTTTAAATATTATATAAAGTTTCAAAATAATGAAATAGCATTACTTGCTCAGGTTCTCTGTACCAAATCCTCCTAAGCATGTGACCCGTTTAATCACTCACAACGTACATTTCTGTTTCTCACCTCACAATATCAGCTCACAGAATTTCTCACTTCTCCTTTGCCATATTCCCAGACTCCCAACTTTAAGGATTCAATATGTTGTTGTCTTTGTGTTTTGTTTGTTGATTGAGGACATGGTTCTTCTCTGGAAACTTTGAGATGAGTGCCTTGTATCTCTGAGAGTATTTTAGAACTGGGTCTGGTAGGAGAATGGGATCCTTGCTGGCTGCTCTGTGTTGCAGAGCTACAAAATGATCTTTCAGTGTGATGTCCTCTTGTTTCTTTATAGGTGAGCTAAGTACTTAGAACAGAGGGGGAAAAAAACAACAACACATCTTGTCACAGTAATCCAAGCCCCTGATTTTTCCCAAACTATCTAGGAAGCCAAAACAAGGCAGAGATGGACCAGAGGGCTGGGTCAGGTGGCAACCAGGAGTCTATCAGGACTTCCCTGGGATACTCTACATTCTTCCCTGTGCCTCACACATATCTGTGACTCTGGAGTTCTTCTTCTCTCCAGTACTTGTTTTTCTTCTGTTCTGCTCCAAGAACTTGGTAACTGTCATCAGCTAAATGACTAAAAGAGCTTCTAAGACCTACTCATTTGGGAAACTAAGGCACTGATTGACCTGTGTTCCGAGAAATTGACAGAGGCTTCCAGAACTGCTCTGGACTTTGGGCTAACAACTAACCCAACCACAGGGCCTGAATAATACCATCACAAAGCTAGTGGGAATGCCTTATCTGATATTTATAAAACAAAATAGTGACTATAAAACAAAAAATATTTATTTTAAAATATATTTTTGTTGATTTTTTTAGAGAGAGAGGAAGGGAAAGAGAGATAGAAACATCCATGTGAGAGAGAAACATCCATCGGCTGCCTCCTGCATGCCCCCCACTGGGAATGGAGCCCGAAACCCAGGCATGTGCCCTGACCAGGAATGGAACTGGGACCTCTCAGTCCATGGGACTATGCTCAATCCACTGAGCCACACAGACCGGGCAACAACAACAAAAATTTTTTATGAAAATGGAGACATTTGTAATACTGTCAACAAGAAAAAATATATACATAAAAAAAAAGAAAACAAAAACCATCATGAATCAGGAGTCAAAAGAAGAGGTGGCTATAACAATAACAAAATGCTACTGTGCTCAAGGTTATAAAAAGGGCCCACTATGTTCTACGTAAGGGGTTATGATTACATTAAAGCAATTTTATGAATCAATATATAACTTTATTATTTCAAGAAACTTTACACTTCTGAAAGTTTTAAGTTCAAAGCAGAATATGTGAGATATTAAGAAATAGAGAAGAAAAATCAGGCTACAAAGTTTATGAATCAAAGACTTCTAATAATTGGGATTTATACACTAGAGAGGAGATAAGCCTGAGTAGGAAGGTAGGTAGATGTCAGAATATTAGGGATTGACACCATGTGTAAGGGTGGTGGCATTTCTGTTATGCCCTAGATTTCAGGATGTTAATAAAGATTCTTAATATCATAAGAGAAGTTTGAGCATGGAAAAGAACACCCACAGCTATGTTGTCATTGTTTAATGTTCAATTTATTAAATTCAAATGTCGTATTGAACAATGTTTTGAACATCAATTTTTCTTGAGCATTTAAACATTGACTATATATTTGATTAATTGAATCTCTTTAAACATTTTAAACCGTAATTACAAATTGAAATATCTAATAGAACAATGAATGATTGTCTATATGTTGTCTCAGAACTGCAGTGAAAGACATGTGGCTGAAAATGATAGGCATCAACACCACCCACTATACTAAACATAACTACTAAAAAAAATGAACCCATCAGACACATCACATCAGGACTTACTAATTTTCCACACACAGCTACCATTACTTTTCCTAAGTTTCCAAAGAGAAAAGTATAAGTTTAAGGAGAAGAATGCCCTAAAAATAGGAATTCATCTTCCTAGTAGGAGATAGACTTTTCCCTTCTCTTTCCTGGGCGGAGAGAGGTGTGCAGGGGCATTGCTTCTCCTCACTGCTGTAGAAGTGAGCAAGAAGGTAGCATCAAAGTAACCATGACTGATGAGGTAGAATGCCTAGAAGATGGGAGAAATGAATATTGTCTTATTTAATAGACATTTAATCTGTTGAGCTATCCTTTTTGCAAACTTGAGCCAACTTTCAAACTTGAATTTAAAGAAATGGTAGGGAGAAGACATGGGGCACCAGGGCACTGTAGGTCCTTTCACTGTGGTCTAAGTCAATACTTTGAGAAGTACCAGGCTACATCTCTCTTTCTGGCATTCTTACCAAGAAAGCTGTCTTGTAGGAAGTATTAACCCTGGTGGACAAAGTGATAGGGTGTGCCTCAGGGAGCAGGAACTGAGGCGTGGTTGGAGGAGCACATGTCACTGATTGGAGCACATGTCACTCATCAGGCAATAGTGAAGTGGGAGATGGTAGAAAAGTAAAAGTTATAGAGCCCTGGCTTCAAGTTGCTCATGTATAGACAAGGATATGGCAATTCTTCCTTGTAAGCAGTTAAGTGAGATAAGAAATTAACTTAAAGATATAATACATGTTGTAATGAAATTGAGCATAGGAGAGCTGTGTCTGACTTATACAGATATATATCTTCCTTGAGGACTCAAAACATGAGAAGTTTAGATTCTTCTGAGGTAGATGTAACTTGGGGGCAGCGGGGAGGAGTTTGCAAGGTAGCTTGTTATAGCAGTTAGCTGTTGCTGTATTATAAAGAAAGTATTTTGAAACCCAAGCATTTGTATACATGCTTGATGACTAGGGAATTCATGGAGAGATTTAATCTTTTGAGACAGAGATACAAACAATGTAAGTACTAATAATGCATTCCTCAGAGTGCCAAGGGAGACAAATGAGGGAAAGTTTATCCATGCTTAATTGAGTTAGATATGACATTGGGGTTTGGTATTTAAGAATGAATAGGAGGTTTCAAGGTTGAAGATGCCCAATGATGAGATCCCGAACAGAAAATAATTACAAAGTGCAAGAAAAAGCAAATCACATAGGCCAAGGTTATTAATTAAAGCAATGGTTCTTCCAAAGTGTTTCATTAAGATTGTGATATTTTCAGGATTATGGAGTAATTGAATATCATGACTCAAAGTTAAAACAGGAAAACTTATGTTTGCTTCTGCAAGAACTACAGCCTAGCATTCTGATATTCTAGTTCTCTTTGTGTGTGTGTGTGGGGGGGTGTATAACCCTCTACTCAGAAGCACTACTAAAATATATATCTCAACTGGGTACCCGCCTTTGTCTTTCAGTTGTCCTAATCCAGGCCTTTATCATCTGAACTGTTTCAGGAGCAATGTTATCCCAAACTCAGTTTCTTTCTACCTCATTTTCCTGCCTTACATACCTCATGAGAGGTTTCAAATATGTTTTTCTTCTACTAATTAAAAAATCTAGAATATATTTTTCATACTTTTGTCTTTCAAATTCATAGTCCTCTAAGTCTCTGTCTTGATTTACAGTTTGCCATAACTTTGGAGTCTCTGAACTGTCTTCAACCTCAGTCATAATTTTGTTCATAATGAACTTGGCAACATCTCAAAATCATAAATAGGTCTATACCTACTATTACATAACTTTTCATGATCATTAAACCCTGGACTTTCTTTAGTTTTGCTGTTTGGTTGGTTTTGTTATTTCTGTTTTCTTTAAAAAAAAAAAGAAAAAGAAAAACCCATAAAACTTCAGTTTATTTCTGATAGAGTTGAAATGGCTTGCTCTCTGTCCGGAGAGTGATTTGCAGATGAACTAGGTGAACAACATAGGATTTGGTTCCAGTGTGCCTACCATTGCATCTTTTCGAACAGTCTTTCAGAAACTCATGTATCACAGCCCCAAATGAGACTCTGTTTTGCTTTTAGTCAATAGAGTAGCTGCTTCCTTAAAGAGGAGCAAGGAATGTACCTCAAGTGAAAATTCTTTCACAGTAAATTTAATGAACAAAAATATTACTATTGCCCTTCTATTTCCCTAGACCTTTCTTCATCAGTCATCTCCATTTTTTTTCCTGTAGTCCTGCCTCTTTAATAATTTCCCTGTCTATATTTATGAATATCCTGAGATATTTCCTCAAAGAAAATCTATGTCCTCTCTTTTATCTTTCTTTAGCTATTTACCTAGCTTGCTGGTTCCCTTCTTATATGTTTTCCAAATGACTCAATCCTGGCTGCTTTTATGCTGCCTACATTTGTTGCATTCAGTCTTCTTTGACTCCAATGTGTAGCATGTGAACACCACCATCAGAAGAAGTTCCTTTTCATCAACTCATTTATACTCATATATCATCTTCTTCTTTCAATATGTTCTTCAAAATATTGGCTAAACTCATTTGTCAGAAACTCTTTCCTTCCTCTCAAGCTTCATTAAACAATGCTATAATATTAAATAGCTTTTAATTGTTATCTTTATGGGGTAGAAATAGATAAAACAGTTATTCTAACAAGAATGATTGAATCTAAATACTCATTTCTTAGAATAATTTTATCTTGAAATTTTCCAAAGAAGGTGAATGACTATCCCAGAAAGCAATTTCTATTGTAATCTGTGCATAGTAAAACAACTTCCCCTTTAAAGTATGAAACATGTTTCACATTTTTGCCCATTCTAAGCTAATTATATATGTAAGTTAAATTTAGATAATTGTTTGTAAAGACTAATGCTAATTATTCAAAATAATTTTTGTATTAAGAATAGGGCAAGAACTCTGTCCTGGGGCCTTTTTCTGATGTTGTGATCAGATATTTAGACATAGAGATATTTAATTCCAAATGAGAAAAATTCTTGAAATATGAAAATAGAAATCATCATAGGATAAAACTAGAGTATCAATGGCAATACATTATATGATTAAAACAAAATAGTTAAAAAAATCACATACATTTTTGCATTTGATTATATTGTCTTTACTTTAGGATTGCTATAAAATAGTATCTTCACTTTACAAATGGACAAATTAAAATTTTTTCCAAGTTTTATGATTAGAAAATGACTAATTTGCATTTCCCCAATGACTAGTATGTAAGCATATTTTCATGTACCTGTTGGCCATTTATATATCTTCTTTGGAGAAATGTTTAAGGCCATTGCCATTTTTTTTTTTTTATCCTCACCCGAGGATATTTTTCATTTTTTGTTCAGATACAGTGGGAGGGAGAGAGAGGGAAAGAGAGAAATATCGCCGTGAAAGGGACACATTGAGTGGCTGCGACCCGCACGACCCAACCAGGGCCAGGGACAAACTGCAACCGAGGTACCTGCCCTTAGTGGGAATCGAACCCGGGTCTCTCCAGACCGCAGGCCGACGCTCTAACCACTGAGCCAAACTGGCCAGGGCAAGGCCATTGCCATTTTTTAACAAGCCAGTTGTTCTTTAATCATTGGGTTGTAGGAGTCTTTGTAAATTTAAAACATTGATCTCTCACCAGATATTTGGATTGCCAATATTTTCTTCTCCTCTGTAGGTTCCTGTTTTACTCTGTTGATTGTTTCCTTTGCTGTGCAGAAGCTTTTTAGCTTGCTTATTTTTGCCTGTGTTTTTGGTGTCAAATCCAGAAAATCATTTCTTAGACCAATATCATGATGATTTTTTCCTATATTTTATTCTAGAGTTATATACATTCTTTTCCTATGTTGAAATCTTCCATCTATTTTTAGTAGATTTTTGCATATGATGTAGAATATGGTCCAATTTCAGTCTTTTCTATGTGGCTATCCATTTTTCCCAGCACCATTTGCTGAAGAGCCTCTCTTTCCTATTCTTGACACCCTTGTTAAAGATCAGTTGACCTTATATTGGTTATATGTCTGTTTTAAAGAAAGTACTATACTGTTTTAATTATTGTAGCATTGTAATATATTTTTAAATCAAAAAGTGTGATATCTTCAGCTATATTCTTCTTTCTCAAGATGGCTTTAGCTATTTTGGGTTTTTTTGTGGTTCCAAATACATTTTAAAGTTTTTATTTTTGTTTTTATAAAAATGTTATTGGAAATTTGATAGGGAATGCTTTGAATCTATAGATTGCTTTAGGTATTATAGACCTTTAAATAATATAAAACCTTTCAATTCATAAACATAGTCTAAGTTTCAATTTATTTGTATCTTCTTTAATTTCTTTTATCCAAGTATTGTGGTTTTTAGTGTACAAGTCTTTTACATGTTTATTTCTAAGTATTTTATTCTTTTTGATACTATTGTAAATGGGATTGTTTTCTTAATTTTCCTTTCAGATATTCATTGTTAGTGTATAGAAATGCAATATGTTTTTGTATGTTGAATTTCTATCCTGCCATTTTACTGAATTTATTTATTAGTTCTAATAAAATAATTATTAATAATTCTATTTTTGTGGTGTACTAAGTTTTCTATACATAAGATCATGTTCTCTGTGGACAGAGATAATTGTACTCCTTCCTACTTGATTTTGATGCATTTTATTTCTTTTTCTTGCCTAATTGCTCCAGCTAGAACTTCTAGCATTATGTTGAATAGAAGTGATAAGAGTGGACATCTTTGTTTTGTTCCTGACCTTATAGGAAAAGCCTTCAGGTTTTTCACCATTAATTATGATATTAGCTGTGGATTTGTCATATATGGTCTTTATTACGTTGAGGTATATTTCTCCTATACCCAGATTTTGAGAAATGTTATCATAAAAGGGTGTTGGATTTTGTCAAATATTCTTTCTGCATCTATTGAGATGATAATATGATTTTTATTCTTCATTTTGTTAATGTGGTGTATTAATTTGCATATTGCTTTGCATATATTCAACCATCATTATATTCAAAAGATAAATCATACTTGGTCATAGTGAATGATCTTTTTAACATGCAGCTAATTTGGGTTTGCTAGTATTTTGTTGGAGATTTTAACATTTATATTTTCAAGGATGTTGTCCTATAGTTTTCGTTCTTGTAGTGTCTCTTCTGGCTGTTTTAACAAGGTAATGCTGACTTTAAAACATGAGTTTGGAAGTGTTATCTCTGTTTCAGTTTTTTAAGAGTTTAAATAGGATGGCTATTATCAAAAAAAGAAAAAAGATAAGTGCTAGCAAAGATGTGGAGATCCTGTACACTGTTAGTAGGTATGTAAAATGGTGCAGCCATTATGAAAAACAGTATGGAGTTGCCTCAAAAAAATTAAAACTAGAGTTACCATATGTTCCAGTAATACCACTGCCAGATATATATCCAAAAATATTAAATCAGAATCCAGAAGAGATATCGGCATATTCATGTCAATTGCAGCATTATTCTCAATTGCAGCATTATTCACAATAGACAAGATAACATGGAAACAACTTAAATGTCCATTGACAGATGAAAGGATAAAAAAAAAAGTAAAATTCCACATATGCAGTGGAATATTAAGTCTCAAAAAAAAGGTAAATCCTACCATATGCAACAACATAAATGAACCTGGAGAACATTATGCTAGGTGAAGTAAGCCAGGGACAAAGGACAAATACATGATTTTACTTATATGAGGTCTAACACTGAAACTCATAGAAACAGGAAGTAGAATGGTAGTTGTCAGAACTTCAGGGAGAGAGAAATATGGAGTTGCTGTTACATGGATATATAGTTTCAGTTATACAAGATTGTCTTCTAGAGCACTGCCGTACAACATTGTACCTATAGTTCATATTGTATTTTAAAGTTAAAAAATTAAAGCTCCTCTTGAATTGAATATTACAATTCAATATATAAAAGGGGTAAGTATATTCTTAGCTTTTAATGTGAAGTGCTGATAGTTGATTTAATCATATACCTCAGGTCACATCATATTATCATACCACCTTTTAAAATGTTATTCTTTTTGCCCAGCCAGTGTGGCTCGGTGGTTGAGTGTCGACCCATGCACTAGGAGGTCGCTGGTTTGATTCCTGGTCAGGGCACATGCCCAGGTTGTGGGCCAAATCTCCAGTGGGGGGCATGCAGGAGGCGGCCAATCGATGTTCTCTCTCATCAACGTTTCTACCTTTTTCTCCCTCTCCCTTCCTCTCTCTAAAATCAATAAAGAAAAAAATTTTTTTAAATCTTATTTTTTTAAATTTTATTTATTCACAGACCCCACTTTTATTCCTTGCTCTCCTCTACAGGCAACCACTCAAAACTGTTTAATATCTATCATTTTTCTGCTTTATTTTAAAAATAAGTAACTTGTGTGAAGGTATTTTTATTTTACATCTGTAATAGTGTTTCATATATTTCAACTTTATTTTACTTTTTCCAACAATTCATACATTGTTAAGATCTGTTCTTATTTCTATGTAAAAATATAACGCACTGTTTCCAAATGTAGATTTGTGCATACATTTCATAACTTATTCTCTCAGCGATACACAATCAGGTTACCTATAGTTTTTCATCACCACAAAAATATGCTACACTATATACATATATAATGAATATCCTTGTATACATTTACTATGAACCTGTTTGGGACTTTTGGGAGGATATATATCTAAGAACATAATAGCTGCTCACAGGTTATGCATATACTGTTGACACTAAGAACAGCTCAGTTACTTTACAGAAGGGCTAAATTAGTCTGTACTCCCATCAGCAGTGCAAAAGGTTCCCATAGACTTTCACGAATATCTGGCCTTATCATTTCCTTATACATACTTTGAGTTTAGGATATACATTTCTTGTGAATAAGGAAACAGGAGACCATGACATAGTATGTAGTTTTCAGTAAATACATACAAATATACCTAAACCTCATGAAAATTTAAATGCTGAAATTATATTTAGTGTATGATTTATCTCCTATCTCTCTGGTTTCTAATCAAGAGAGTGACTGGACTTGTAACAATAGGCATATTGGGGCAGAAGCTCAGCACCGTTAATAACTGACAGTCAATAACCCTGTCCCCTAATACCCTCAATTCAGGACTTCTGGAAAAGTGTGTTGGAGACATTTATTTTATTGTGAAATAGATCCTCTTATTCATCACCTTACACACTTCACATCAATTTTATCAAGGTTTTTTTTTTCTTAAAAACTTTTCATAGGCAAGAACACAGGAAACTAGAGAGAAAATGATTGAATTTTACCTCCCTAACCCCCTACCATACATATATAATATGCATGCTCAAATTCCATTAGTACATAGTCTTAGTTACTAGAGACAGCAGGCAGAGAGGTGGATAAAAGTTCTTCGGGGTGCAGACAAGTGAGACTTCAAGATGTCATGGCATTTATTTAATTATTTGATAAAGAATTAAATATTAATCTATCTTGTTCCATACATACTAGTCTGGATTCTGGATAGTCAGTAGTGAGTAAAACAGGCAAAATTTCCACCTTCAAAGACATATTCTGATAGAAATATATATACAATAAATATATAGTATCTATATAGATATAGAAATACATATATACACAATTATACAATAATACACATGTACGTAGATATGTGTATATATGTCTCTATTGTAAAGAGACCTATATATGGTTATAAGGGGTGGAAAAAAGTACATTTACAGTTGCAAGTACACAAAACACAGTTTATTCTTGTATTATTTATTAATTAATGTATTATTTACTTGTATTACAACTGTAAACCTACTTTTGCCCACTCCTATATAGGTAGAATGATATGAGTATCTACATAGATACATATCTCTTGTGACAGAAGCATATTGATTTCATTTTATGTGTTAAGGGAAACCACTGAAGGGCCTTAAAAAGGGAAGTGACATCATCAGATTTATATTTTATAAGAATCCCTCTCTCACTGTGATATGGAAAATAGACCCTATGTGGGTACAATCAAAGCAGGGAGATAGATACCCAGGAAACTACTTTAATGCTTCAAATGAAGCATTATGTTTGACCTACTATGGTGGTGGTAAAGGGGATAAACAATGAATTGGAAATATACTGGGAAGGCAGTAACTGTAAATAAATTTAAAAAAAAATAGAAGTCAAAGATGAATGCTGGCTTTTGGCCTGAGGAACTGTAAGAATGGGATGCTATTTACTGAAATGAAAACACCAGCATAAAAAAGGGTTGAAGGAAGGAAAACATTAGTTTGATTTTTTTCTACATTACTTTTCAGCAGCCTATTCATCCAAGTCAAATTTTCCTATAAGCCAGAGATTTTCAATTAATGTGCCACAATTTTTAAAACATGCAATACCTAACTATTTAGTCAGGGGCACTGACCTCTTTTTCCTTAGATTGTCAAATAAAAAAATGACAACAGTCAACACAATAGCCATCTGGTGTGAATGAATCAAAATTATACCTATTTTTTTGTCAGATTGGCAAAAATATATTTTTTGACGTGCTGCAGAATTTTAGTAACTAGTTTATGTGTGCCATGAGATTAAAAAGGTTGAAAATCACTGCTATAGACATTTGGCTGTATAATTTCTAAAGATGAGTCTAGAGATAGTAATTTGAAAGTCATTAGGAAATGACTGTTTTTTTAAACTAAAGATTTGATGAAATTACCTAGAGAGTGAGTGTAACAATGTAGATCAGAGTAAAGATTCAAAGATTGAGCCTTACACCCAAATCTGGAGGTTGTACAGTAGAAGAGGCTAAACCAAGGACACCAAGACACTCCAGCAAAGTACAAGAAAAAGTGGGGTAGAATGATGTTCTAAAAGCTAAAGGAGTAAGCAACACTGTCAAGTGCTTATGATACAGCAGAAAACTGAAAATATGCCATTGCATTTGGCAATTATGGTTTTAGTGGATTGGTAGGGCTCAAAGTCTGAAGCACATGGTTTCTAGTTGCAATGGGAGATGGGAAAGCAGAGAGGGAATATAGACATTTCTTTCTAGGAATTTTATTCTGTAGGGAGCATAGGCATTGAGTGGTAGTTGAACTGGGGCTAAGGGAATGTTTTTTGATAATTGGGTTTTTTTTCTTTTTTCTATGAAGTGAGAAATACTTCAGCATGTTTGTTTGCTTGAGAGCACGATCCAGTTATATACAGAAGAAAAAGTATGAAATAGAAGTGAGAGAGAACAAGTGTAGAAAATACTTTATAAGAGTTGAAGAGAAATATAATTAAATTTATTATAGGCCAAAATGTTTTGCCTTTCTCTTTCACACCCTTTTTTGTTGTTATTGTTAATCCTCACCTGAGGATATTTTTTTCCATTGATTTTTAGAGAGTAGAAAGGAGGAAGGGGGCAAGAGAGAGAGAGAGAGAGAGAGATAAAGAGAGAGAGAGAGAGGGAGAGAGAGAGACATCAATGGGTTGCCTCCCACCTGAGCCCTGACTGGGACTGGGGATTAAATCTGCAACCCAGTTATGTGCCCTTGATGGGGAATCGAACCTACAACCCTCCAGTATGCAGGCTGATGCTCTAACTGCTGAGCCATGCTGGCCAGGGCCACACCTTTTTTTTTAATACTTCCTCCTAGAGGAGCAGATAATTTTTCCTATCTTTTGCACTTGAGTTGGCCATGTGACTCACTTTGATCTGTAAAATGAGACACAAGTGTCAGAATGACCAGTTAGCTTAACAGACATTCTGAGACTTCTGAACCTCTCCCATCAACAAGAGAAGAAATGCCCTTGGTTAGTACCTGCATACTCATTCTGGACCTCAGACTCAACCCAAGAGAGGAGATCTGAGCCCACACCTCAGCAAAGAACCAAGTCACAATGGATTTGCTTCAAACCTACTCTAGGTAAGCCAGACTATAGCATAATTGTAACTGTATGAGTGAAAATAATAAAACAGTTGTCTTTAACCAATAATTTTAGGGTAATTTATTACATGACAAAAGCTAATTGATACTGGATCTATCATGCAAGTAGAGATGGAGAGGTTGGTCTTTGGAAGGAACATGAATAGTTTGCCCATTGTAACAGGAAGGAAGTAAGATCTTATGGGTTTTGATTGCTGAAGGTGGTTTGGTAGGTTGGTTGATAGGAGCATATAAAAATTGTCTTTTGAAGGCCTCTATTTTCTTGGTGAAATAAGAAGAAAGAGTGAAAAAGAAAAGTGGCATTTGAAGAAAGAGGAGAAAGCATAAAATATTAATCTGGTATAGAGTGAATGTATTATTATTTTTAATGGAAATTTATTTGACACAACACTGTATAAATTCAAGTTAACAACGTGTTGATTTGATACGTTTATATGTTTTAATATGATTGCCATTGTAGTGATAGTTACACCTCTATCAAGTCACATGATTATCGTTTTTTTTTTTTGTTTTTTTTTGTTTTTTTGTGGTTGGAATAATTAAGATCAGTGTCTTAGCAAGTTTGATTTTTGTAATTTAACACTGTTGCCTCGTTCACCATACTGGGCATTAGACCTCTAGGACTTATTTGCTACTCATTGCAAGTGGCACCCTTAAACAACATCTCTCCTACCTCCCCACTCCCTGGTAACTACCCTTTTACTTTCTGCTTTTTTACAAGTGTGGCTTTTTTAGATTCCACATATAAGTAATATCATAGTGTATTTGTCTTTCTCAGTCTGACTCATCTCACTTAGCCTAATATCCTCAAGGTCAATCCATGTCACCACAAATGGCAGGATAACATCTTCTTTGTCTAGTCATTCACTGATGGGTACTAAAGTTGTTTCCATATCTTGGCTATTGTGAATAATGCTGCAATAGACATGGGAGTGCATATATCTCTTTGATATACTATTTTTTTTTTATACTCACCTGAGGACATTTTTCCTTTTTTGTTCAGATAGAGTGGGAGGGAGAGAGAGAGAGAGAAACATCAACGTGAAAGGGACACATCGAGTGGCTGCCACCCGCACAACCCAACCAGGGCCAGGGACAAACTGCAACCGAGGTACGCGCCCTTAGCGGGAACCGAACCCGGGTCTCTCTGGACCGCAGGCCGACACTCTAACCACTGAGCCAAACCGGCCAGGGCTGATATACTATTTTCATTTCCTTTGTGTATATATCCACCAAAATTGCTAGATCATGTGATAGATCTATTTTTTTAAGAACTTTGTATTGTTTTCCATAGAGGCTGAACCAATTTACAGTCCTACCAACAATGTAAAAGTGTTCCCTTTTCTCAGCATCCTCACCAGCATTTATTATATCTTGCTTGCTTGATGATAGCGATTTTAACAGGTGTGAGGTAAAATCTTACTGTGGTTTTGATTTTCATTTCTCTAATTTTAGTGGTTTTGAGCGTCTGATTTTCAAGTATCTTTTGGCCATTTGTGTATCTTCTTTAGAAAAATGTCTATGTAGTTCCTTTGCCCATATTTTAATCAGATTGTTTGTGGGTGGGTTTTTTTGTTTGTTTTGTTTTATTATTGAGTTGTATGAGTTCTTTTTAAATTTTTTTCTTTTATTGATTTTAGAGAGAGAGGAAGGGAGAGGGAGAGAGAGATAGAAACATCAATGAGAGAGGACATCAATTGGCTGCCTCCTGCATGCCCTCCACTGGGGATTTGGCCCACAACCTGGGCATGTGCCCTGACCGGGAATCAAACCAGCAACCTCTTGGTGTATGGGTCGATGCTTAACCACTGAGCCATACCAGCTGGGCAGTTGTATGAGTTCTTTATATATTTTGGATATTAATCCTTTATTTAATATATGCTTTGCAAAATTTTTCTCCCATTCTTTAGGTTACTTTTTTTTTTTCTACAGAAGCTTTTAAGTTTGATATAGTTCCGCTTGGTGATTTACACTTTTGTTGCTTGTGCACTTAATCTCATATTCAAAAAAATCATTTCTTTCACTTTCTAGGTATTCATTCCTCTAAGATCAGAAAGAAGACAAGGATGCTCACTCTCACCATTCTTATTCGATATAGTACTGGAAGTCCTAGCTAGAACAATTAGGCAAGACAAAAATTAAATGTCACCCTAATTGGAAAGTGAGAAGTAAAACTGTCATTATTTGCCAATAATATATATTTTTTTATTTTTATGAGTTTATTTGAGCCAAATTGACAATACATGCCAGGGAGCAAGATCATAAATGCTCCCAATAATATGATTTTACATAGAGAAAAACCCCAAAGACTCAACCAAAAGAAAAAAAAAAAAGAACAAAAGAAAACTATACCCTTTTACAATAGCATCAAAAACAATAAAATACCTTGGAAGAGTGAATTGACTAGGAAAATGTATTCATGTTTGCAAGAAATGCTGAGGGTACAGTTGAAATTGCTGGTCATGAATTTAAAGTAAGTGTGGTTTTGTGTTTTTCTTTATTTACATTCAGTTGCTCTGATATAGTATGGGGGAGGGTGGTACCAGTTTTTCTAAGTGAGTACTTTACAGGGGGAGAGAACCAAATGACTTGAAGGCCTCTGGAAGGGAAAAAATTATGACAGTCCATGGAGTGTAAGCCAAAATAATCAGGAAATTGAAGGTAAGAGAATAATGATGGACAGTGAAAGGGGATATAGTTAGCATACTGGACATACTATTGGGGACAAATGATAGGTGGCTTTATATACTAGAGGAAAAATAGCTTAAGGATAAGAAGAGCTAATCAAAATGATGGAGGCTTAAAATATGATATGTTGGAGAGGCTGCAGTTACTGCTAGTAATGGGTGTGGGGTATGACCAAGAGGTTGATTGAAGAGGAGCATAGAGAACATTGAGATCATTAGATGTGAGAGAGAAGCAAGGATTTATTAATCATTAGAGAGAGAAAAAAAACAACAACAATGAGTCAAATGGTAAAACTCTTTAGTGAATGAGGGAAGTGACCAGATTCATAAATAACCATGACATAGAACGGTAGCTGATCATATAAACCAAGAACTATGCTTTAAATCAGTTGGTGTTTAGAGAAAGAGAAGAGAAACACCTAAACCCCTCTAAAAGTCTCAGTAGTACATGCATTACAAGGAGACAACAGCCATCATTGTAGATGCTGCAATGGAAGCATTGTCTTCATGAGCTAGCCAGGTTTTACATAGCAGAAATAGCTGAAGGAAAATTTCAGAGCTACAAACTATAGACATTTTGTTGATGACACACAAAAAAATCCATTGGTTAATATAAGTTTGGGAGGAATAGGGCTGGTACCATGGATGGCTGGGAGATTAGATCAAATAAGGGCATATTCAGAGATGAATGGAAATAAGATGAGGGACATTTCCAGCTTTCTCTGGAGACTGAAGACTATAGGGATATAGGCATGATGCAATTAACCCGGACTGCAACTTTTAGTATCCTGCTTGCATAGGCAGTTTTTGCTCAATAAACTTCGCCAACATGGCAAAAACGCAACTCTTGGAAAGGAGTAAGAGATAAAAGAGGGAAAGAACTATTCATTTTAACACATCATCCCTTTTGGAAGGGGTAAGGAAGTCCTCTTCTTAATATAATTTGATGACAATGAGATTTCCATCCCAGTAACAAATAGCGGACGTTTTATTTTGTTTTATTATATATCATTCATAAAGAATAAGTCAATATTCAGATGTGTTTCCAAATAACCACTTTCAGAATAAGGTACCAGTCAACATTTTTTGCACTGATGGGTCTGAGTCTCTTAGAGTTTTAATTGACTAGGAGTTCATAAGTCATTGTTCTTTCTTTTTTGTTTCCTTTATTGATTTTTAGAGAAAGGAAGGGAAAGGGAGAAAGAGATAGAAACATCGATGAGAGAGAACATCGATTGGCCGCCTCCAGCATGACCCACACTGGGGATCAGGCCCACAAACTGGGCATGTGCCCTGACCAGGAATATAACTGACGACCTATTGGTGCATGGGGTGACGCTCAACCCTGAGTCACACCGGCCGGGCATGTAAGTTATTGTTCTTATAAAAAATAATAACTTACTTTAACCTATTTATTTAAAATAGATTTTTTATATTAATATTTAAATTAACCAGGTTAGCCCAGCTGGTGTGGCCCAGCTGGTGTGGCTCAGCGGTTGAGCATCGACCCATGCACCAAGAGGTCGCCAGTTCGATTCCTGGTCAGGACACATGCCCAGGTTGTGAGCCCAATCCTAGTTGGGGGCATGCAGGAGGCAGCCAATCGATGTTCTCTCTCATCGATGTTTCTATCTCTCCCTTTCCCTTCCTCTCCCTCTAAAAATCAATAAAGAAAAAATAAATAATAAATAAATTAACCAGGTTACTAAATACTTTATAACTCAATAAATAGTGATATTCCATGTTCATTTGTAATTTACTCATTGTGCTATTTAATGCGAAAACAAAATTAAAGGGTCACAGGATATTGATAAAGAAGGAATTATTTCACTTTGAAAATAATTATCTTATTAAGACTACTCAGAGGCATTTAATTACCATTTATGATCAAAAATAATGCAGAATAATACATATCATTGTTTCAGAATGCCAAAAAGTATACATTCAAAACTGGGAAAATTCATTATGGAAAATAAATGTTGATTTTCTGATATACTTTGTGTGCTGTTTTGAGGATAGTTTTATTATTAAGAATGTCTACACAAATAAAATTCTTCAATAAAATAAATACCTAATAAACAATCTGGGCATTTTCAATGGCAATTAGAAAAGCTTAAAACGAGATATGCAAATCAGCAATGCTCCTGTAAATTGGTTGTTTCATTTTCTCTCTTCTGAATCACAAAATGCAGACAAATAATGAACTGTAAAAACAAGAAACAAAATAATCACATTTTAGAGTGTCTTTCTTTCTAAAAAATCACATTTTACATACCATTCCTTCAGTAAGAACAGACTCCTGGGAGTTCACTTTGCCATACTTAAATTTGTTTTCATTTAACATATTAGAATGTTAGTGAGTCAACCATATTTATAGTGTTCCAACAGCACAGAGGCAAGTGTCCCCAGCATTTACAAAGTAAATAGAATGGCAAATCTTCATGCACACCTGAGTAAGTTTGTATTATGTCATAGTTTTGTAGTCGATACATAACAAACTGAATAAATTGTGGAATTAAAATCTCCTTAAATCACAAATAAATAGTTGAGTTTTTGAAGAGATGTTAAATGATCAGCAGTTTATGTCACTGAGAAAAATAACAGTTTGGGGTGAGATAGATCTTGGTTCAATTCCTAGTTATTTTATTTACCAACATTTTGTTTCCAGGTGATTTATTCATTGTTCACATATTCTTTATTATAAAGGGGCAGGAATTTCTGGAGGTATTGCAAGCAACCATAAAGGATAATATTTTTGAGGAAAGTATCTGTGATTGTGGCATCCAGAGGTCACTCAATAAATAATAACAAATACGGTTTTGTTGGTTAGGTCAAGGAAGAAATATACTTTACACCAAGAGAGATGGCATAATAGTCAGTTCTTGAGAGAAATTGAACTAATAGAATGTGTGTGTATATATAAAGAAATACATTTTTAAGAAATTTGCTTATGACAAATCCAAATCCACAGTGTGGGCCAACAGGTCAAGACCCAGAAGAGCCAATGATATATATGAAGCCCAAAGGCATTCTGCTGGAGAATTAATTCTCTTACTCAAAGGAGGGCTGGTCCTTTTGTTCTACTAAGGCCTTCAGCTGATTGGATGAGGACGATCCACATTATAAAGGGTAATCTGCTTTACCAATTAAAATGTTAATGTCATTCAAAAACACCCTCACAAAAATATTCATAATATTTGAGCAAATATCTAGGTATGCTATGACCAAGTTAAGTTGGCAAAAAAAATTAACCATTACAGATAACATTGACCACACTGCAAAATGTATAAACCACATTTGCTTCACTGTAAGTAGCCTGGAAGACCAAATTAGGGAGACTAAAGAAACAAGGACTCGGGGCATTAAACAAACAAGTAAACAAAACTGCTACAACATGGTTCAGTTTGGGTAATTGTCTTATTCTTCAGCATATAATACAACAATTATTTTTTAGTTCATGGGGAGAATATATTAGAAATTCATTATTACAATTTTAGGCACTTAGCATACAGTACTGAGAAATTGAGAAACTATTCCTTCTATCTCTTATATTATAGTTGAGAACAACAATAAAGAAGTGAATATGTGGCCTGGTCAGTGTGGCTCAGTGGTTGAGCATCGACCCACGCACCAAGAGGTCGCCAGTTCGATTCCTGGTCAGGACACACGCCCAGATTGTGGGCCCGATCCTCAGTGTGGGGCATGTAGGAGGCAGCCAGTCGATGTTCTCTCTCATCGATGTTTCTATCTCTTTCTTTCCTTTGCTCTCTCAAAAATCAATTAAGAAAAAAATATTTTAAAAAAGAGAAATGAATACTGTATGTGTATACATGCCACTATATAGGGCATATGGGCCAATTATAAAAAAATTGAATAAAAAGTCTACAATAAAGGTATAATATAGAGCAGCAGAATGGCTGTCCCTGACAACATTTTTATGTATGGGACAAAGGAGAAAGAAAAGTCGGAGAAGGCCCATGGTTATAAGCTCAGCAATTACAAGTATAAAGTTGAAATTGATAGCTACAGCTCCTGTTGATTCTATGATGATAAAGGGTATTGTTCTTTATCATTGCAGGATAGACTGTTATAATTTTAAATGAAAAGAAAACCTATTCATATCTCACATGAAAAAATTAATGCAATGCCTTTCAGCTTTTATATAGATTTAGACTAAGGAATGGTTATTACCTGGTTATATGAATGACATTTAAAGCCTGGAATCACAATAATGTTGTTATTATATGGTACCAAATTCATTGATGGAAGATGAGATATTAAAGTATTATAAATATATATCTCAAAATGACACAATTTTTGTAAAAGTATGAAAAAATTCCTTTAAATTTATACTATTACTAAAAATTTGAAACAAAAATAACCTATTCCTTTATTGCATAATTCTCCTATCTGCTTTTTATGATTTTCTATCTCTATTTGAGAACTAAACTTTTATATAAATGTGCATAGATGAATTAATCAGTAGGCATATTCTTTAGAACTTAAATGGCAGTAATTTGTGTTCCTTGATCTTGGAGTGTGTTGTGTCTTTTTTTCTTTACCTATTATACAACTGTGAATCAATAACTGTCCAATCACCGGGGGAAAGTAGTCCATTTTATTCTCTAGCTTTGCTTTATTTATGACAGTTTAGTTAGCCTATGACATTTTATTCATCTGGGCATTAGCTTCTAAGAATTCTTGTCTCTACGTCATTATTTAATCATGATAATATAAGGGGAAGATAAAAGGAAAGATGTAGAAATACAAAATTATAAGGTAAACTATTTATATTCTTTGATGTCAGGTTTTTTTGTTTGTTTTGTACTTGCTGGATAGTAAACAGAGCAGTGAGAAAGCAAACTCAGTTTCTCTTTCAACTTAATGGTAATTCCTAATTGTCCCATCAGTTTGCTTAAGTATATATCAGGTTGAAAATAGGACATAAAAATTTCCAAATGTCTTAGTTGTACTGACATTATTAGTAGCATTATCTTTTTTTTGAAATCTATAGAAATATGGAAAATAGCAGAGAATGTACAAAGTTCTCCTGGTATCATATATTCTTGAATCCTTTTATCATAATACCCCCTTAATATTTGAAATCTCCTTACTAATTTTAAATAAAAATATTGACGAAAACTTCATGAAACAGAACCAATCTTTGTATTAAGAAAATAAATATATAAAAATTAATTTAAAAATATTTGTAATTATATATACCACTAAAATATTTTTAGTCTATCAGAGCAATTATTAAAAAAAAATAGCTTAAAAAAGGGAGGAGTAAAACTACAGATATCATTATAAAACCAATAATCCCTATAAAAAGGATAAGTTGGTAAACGAGAGGTAGAAATATTGACTAAATATTTATTCAGTGGGAATATTTTTTCCATACAATAAATAATATACTAGTTAATTGAGGAAAAATGATACATATACAATTTAATTTATTAGAAATTTATGTCAAACACGGAGTCTATAAACTGAATAATTCTAGGCTTCAATGAAAAATGTCTATTGTTGCCCAGCCGGTGTGGCTCAGAGGACTGAGCATCATCCCATGGACTGAGAGGTCCCAGTTTGATACCTGGTGAAGGCACATGCCCTGGTTGCGGGCTCGATCCCTGGTATGTTTTTCTCTCACATCGATGTTTCTATCTCTCTCCCTTCCTGTCTCTCTAAAAAGTAAACAAAAAACCAATAATAAAAAAATATTTATTGTTATAACATTTAAAAATTAGTATAGGAGGAGGATCTAAGGTAGCAGCGAATTAGATGGATATTACACTCAACACCTCCCAGGACCAAACTGGAATTAAACTAAAATATAGAGCAATCAACCTGAATAAGCAACTGAAGACTAGCTAAAGAGAAATCTGTACCCAAGGATTTACAGAAGAAGCCACCTGGAGACATGTAGGCAGGACAGAGACAGGAAAAGGGCTGGCCCTGCTCCCACAGGTGGTGCCTGAGATTCCAGAGGGATATCTCAGCTTTGGGAGTTTCCCCTAAGAAGTATGGGGTCTCAACCCTAAGCAGGGCTCCCCATCCCAGAGCACCAGAACCAGGAAGAGATGCCACATAACATTTGGCTATGAAACTCAGCAGAGATTCTGTCCACCAGTGAGAGACAAGAGTCTGCTAGAGACACAGGTGCCCTCTTAAAGGTCCCACACACAAAATCATGTTCTCAGACATTCACCCTGGGCTCCAGTGGAGGACGGACTAAGCAGACTAGAGTCTCCTGAGGAGAGACTGAGGTTTGTGGCTCTGGAGAGAGAACTAAAGAGACAGCTGCTAAAACCCTCATGCTGAATCACCCTCCCACATGGCAAATGTCATCTTTTTTGGATGGAGCACTCCTTTAAATAAGGCCTCAGCCTTGGGGAAAGCGATAGCCCCGCCCTCTGGACTCCCACTTGCCCTACACTCAGGAGCTTGCACCTTGCTGAGAAATCAGCTGCCTGGGCCAGGGTGTAGAGATTGGGGCAGACTTGGGGTATCAGTGACTGAGTTGTGTGGCTCTAGGACAGGGGCCACTTTTTCCTCACACAGTGCAGAACTCTCTCTTTACATGGCCAAATCTTGGTCTGTTTTGGCTTGATAAATTCTACTGGCCTCACCCTGATAACTCCCTGAAACCCGAGCCCATGACAAGGCTTACGAACACCCAGCAGATGAAATCTAGACATGGTATTCCCTGGGATATTGCTGAGTGGCTACAGACCCAGCACTGGCACCAAGTTTGAACCTGTATCTGTCTGGTGAACAACACTTGCCCCTACCTGATGACTCACTGAGAAACTAGCTTATTCAATACATCTCCAAAGGCTCTTTCAGTGACTGAGCCTAACAGGCAGCCAGTAGGCAGAGGCAGACCTCAGGGTGCCTTGGAACTTGCTGAGCTGCTCCTGGATCCAGGGCTAGTAAAAGCTGGCTATGATGTGCAGCTTGGTCCTTGCCATGAACACCCAGGCCCAGCAGAGGCAGCCACAAACTGAATCACTTTGTAGCTCCAAACAGGTGCCCAGTGCCAGTCACAGTAAGCATCTCACATTGGCCTGCACCAGAGTCCTTCCCAAGAGGCCCCAGAACCAACACACCCAGAGGCCAGTTTCAGATGACATCAGAGCAGGATCCAATAAGCTTCACAAGTGGCATATCTACAGGGAGACATTGGCAGGCACCAGATTCTGCTGAGGCAAATTCTACTTTGTCTAAAACTCATACACTGTGGTTGGGGTTGATCTTCACATTCAGCCAGCCTGAGAGTTGACCCTATGCATGCATGCACCAAGAGCAATCAAGACTAATTTACAACAAGAGGGCCCACATGGCACACACAAGGGTCATTACTGGAATACCAAACTCAGGTGATCAAGGAGAGTGTGCCACTAGTTTCCACAGGACACCTACTAGAGAAGGCCAACCTACCAACACTGGGAGTGATAGCAGATCTATCTAATACATAGAACCAAAACAAAGAGGCAGTCAAAATGAGGAGACGAAGAAGCAGAACCCCAATTTTTTTAAAGAAATCTCCAGAAAATGAGCTAAATGAAATGAGGTAAGCAATTGATCAGATATAGAATTCAACAATGTTTATAAGGATTCTCAAGGAACTTAGTGAGAACTAAAACAGCATGAAAAAGAACATAGAAACCATAAGAAAGAATCAGTCAGAAATAAAGAATACAGGAGAAAAATGGCGGCAGAGTGAATAGAAGCTACACAGATGATCCTCCAGGACCAAACAGGAATTACAACTAAAATAAAGACAAATTGTCGGAAAAAAACAACAGAAAAGCAGTGGGAAAGGACCACACAACTGGGGACACTGAATCAATCCTGGTAGGATTGCGGAGGCGCAAGAGGGTAGTGGGCTGGGAGCCCACAGACAGCAGCAGTCTTAGCTGTGAGCAGTGCCCTCAGGGTTAAAGTCCCAAGCACGCTCCACAGAACAGAGGGCCAGAACAGAGCACTGAATTGGCTACAGCCACTCACCTTGGGCTCCGGCAGAGGGAGGGCGGACTGGACTGGAACTCTGTGGGGACACTTGGGATTTGGAGGGCGCTCAGAGTTTTTGCTGAGTTGTGGCCACAAAGGTCGGTGGCCATCTTACTCCTTCCCGGCCATACAGGACAGGGGCCAGCTTGCTCCTTCCCATAGCTGTGGGGAAAACCAGTAGTCCCTCCCTCGGAGATTCAGCCCCCTCTAAGTGAGTCAAAGAAATACAAATTGAGGCTCATTAACAACAAGCATCTGTCCCACCCTCTGGAATCCTCTTATGCAGAATACCAGAGGGCCACATTCCAAGGCCCTGAGTAACTGAGACTAATGGCCTCCAGGCAAAAAGCTAGAGGATAACTGAACCTTTCATGGACTTACAAATCTACCCAGAAAAGTAAGACTTGACAGTGATGTTTAACATGGGCCCTCCCACGCTCATCCAAACCCAGTAGAGGGAGCCACAAACAGCAGAATACCAACACCCACAGGGAAAATTAGGCAGGCTCCAAAACCCACTGAGACAGCCAAAATGGTGAAACAAAGAAACAAATCTCAGATAAAAGAACAAGAGAACTCTACCGAAGATGAGATACATGAAATGAAGATAATCAAGTTAACAGAGGTAGAGTTCAGAGCCATGATCTTGAGGAAGCTCAACAGCATGACTAAGGACATCAACACCATGAGTAAAGATATAGAAACACTGAAAATCAACCAATTGGAAATGAAAAACCACCAAGAAGAAATGAAGAATGACATAGCAGAAATAAAGAACACATTGGAAGGACTAAACAGCAGAGTAGAGGAAGCTGAGGACCAGATCAGTGAATTAAAAGACAGGGTAGAAAAAATCAACCAATCAGAAAACCAAAAGGAAGAAACAATTAAAATCAGGAAGACAGCTTAAGAGAACTGTGGGACAACTGGAAACCAATAACATTCGCATCATAGGAGTCCTTGAAGAAGAAGAAAAAAATGAGCAAGGGTTAGAGAATATATTAAAGAAATAGTGACAGAAAACTTTCCTAACTTGACAAAGGAAGAAGGCATTCAAGTTCAAGAAGTACAGAGAGCCCCAAGCAAGAAGAACCCAAACAGGCCCACACCAAGACACATAATAATTAAAATGTCAAGGATTAAAGACAAAGAGAGAATCCTAAATGCAGCAAGAGATAAGCAACAGGTTACCTACAAAGGAACCCCCATAAGGCTATCATCTGACTTCTCAACAGAAAAACTACAGGCCAGAAGGGAATGGCACGAAGTAATGAAAAACAAGGTCGTGAAAAACAAGGATCTGAATCCAAGACTACTCTATCCAGCAAGGCTATCATTCAAAATAGAAGGTCAAATAAAGAGCTTCCCAGACCAAAAAAAAAAAAAAAGGCTAAGGGAATATATTAGCACCAAACCAGCACTGCAAGTAATGTTAAAAGGACTACTGTAATTAGTAGAAGAAATAGGAAGAAAAATAGAGCCACACTAAACAAAAATGGCAATAAATAAGTACATATCAATAATCATCGTAAATGTAAATGAATTGAATGCTCTGATAAAAAGACACAGAGTAGCTGATTGGATAAGAAAGCATGACTCACACATATGTTGTTTAGAAAAGACTCACCTCACAACAAAAGACTCACATAGGTTGAAAGTGAAGGGATGGAAAAAAATCTTCCAAGCACATGGAAAGGAAAAAAAAACTGGGGTAGCAATACTTATATCTGATAAATTAGATTTCAAAATGAAGGCCATAACTAGAGACAAAGAAGGCCACTACATAATATTGAAAGGATCTATCCAACAGGAAAATATAACCTTGGTAAACATATATGCACCCAATACAGGAGCACCAAAATATATTAAAAATCTTCTGGAGGACTTCAAAGGAGAAATTGACAGCAATACAATCATAGCAGGGGACTTCAACATCCTGCTGACATCACTGGATAGATCATCTAGACAAAAAATTAACAAGGAAACAGAGACTCTAAATGAAGTGCTAGATCAAATGGATTTAATAGATATATACAGAGTATTACACCCCAAAACTGCAGAATTCACATTCTTCTCAAGTGCGCATGGGACATTCTCAAAGATAGACCACATATTAGGGCACAAACTAAGTCTCTACAAGTTCAAGAAGATTGAAATCATATCAAGCATCTTCTCAGATCACAATGGCATGAAACTAGAAATCAATTGCAACAAGAACATGCAAAGACATTTGAATACATGGAGGCTAAATAGCATGTTATTGAACAATGAATGGGTTACCATGGAAATCAAGGAAGAAATTAAAAACTTCCTGGAAACCAATGAAAATGAACACACAACAACACAAAATCTATGGGATGCAGTGAAAGCAGTTCTAAGAGGGAAGTTCATAGCACTACAGGCCCACCTCAAGAAAGAAGAAAAATTTCTAATTGACTACCTAACCTCACAACTTAAAGAACTAGAAAGCAGGAAGAAAACCCCAGAGCAAGTAGAAGAAAGGAAATAGTAAAGATCAGAGCAGAAATAAACGACATGGAGACCAAAAAACAATTCAAAGGATCAGTGAAACAAAGAGCTGGTTTTTTGAAAAGATAAACAAGATTGATGGACCCTTAGCTAGACTCATCAAGAAACAAAGAGAGAGAACCCAAATACACAAAATCAGAAATGAAAGAGAAGTAACAACTGACACCACAGAAATACAAAGGATCGTTAACAAATACTATGAACACTTATATGGCAATAAATTCGACAATCTAAGTGAAATGGACACATTTCTAGAAACACATAGTCTCCCAAAACTGGACCGGGAAGAGATAGAAAACTTGAACAGACCAATAACAACTAAGGAAATTGAAGATGTAATTATGACTCTCCCAACAAACAAAAGCCCAGGCCCTGATGGCTTCATGGGGGAGTTTTACCGAACATTCAAAGATGAACTAACACCCATTCTCCTCAAACTATTTCAAAAAATTCAAGAAGAAGGAAGACTTCCAAACTCGTTTTATGAGGCCAGCATAATTCTAATCCCAAAACCAGAAAAAGACACTACAAAGAAAGAAAACTACAGGCCAATATCCCTGATGAACATAGATGCCAAAATCCTTAACAAAATACTAGCAAATCAGATCCAGCAGTACATCAAAAAAATTATTCACCATGACCAAGTGGGATTCATCCCAGGGATGCAAGGCTGGTACAATATTGGCAAATCAATAAATGTGATACACCACATAAACCAAATGAAAGATAAAAACCACATGATCATATCAATAGACGCTGAAAAAGCATTTGACAAAATCCAGCACCCATTTCTGATAAAAACGCTCAGCAATTTGGGAATAGAGGGATCATATCTTGATATAATAAAGGCCATATATGAAAGACCTACAGCCAACATCATACTCAATGGTCAAAAACTAAAAACATTTCCCTTAAGAACAGGAACAAGACAGGGATGCCCACTTTCGCCACTCTTATTTAACATAGAACTGGAAGTCTTAGCCACAGCAATCAGACATGAAGAAAAAATAAAAGGAATCAAAATTGGAAAGGAGGAAGTGAAACTGTCATTATTCGCAGATGACATGATATTATACATAGAAAACCCAAAAGACTCCATCAAAAATCTATTAGACTTAATAAATGAATTTGGCAAAGTAGGAGGATACAAAATTAATGTCAAGAAATCGACAGCATTCTTATACACCAATGATGAACTCACAGAAAGAGAAACTAAAAAAATAATCCCATTTACCATCGCGGCAAAAAAATTAAGATACCTAGGAATAATCTTAACCAAAAAAGTAAAGGACCTATTTGCAGAAAACTACAGGACATTGAAAAAAGAAATAGAGAAAGATATGAAAAAATGGAAGCACATACCTTGTTCATGGATTGGAAGAATTAACATAATTAAAATGTCCGTATTACCCAAAGCAATCTATAGATTCAATGCAATCCCCATCAAAATACCAGTGACATATTTCACAGAACTAGAACAAATACTTCAAAAGTTCATATGAAACCAAAAAAGTCCCCGAATAGCTACAGCAATCATGAAAAAGAAGGACAAAGTAGGTGGGGTCACAATACCGGATATCAGGTTATACTACAAAGCTACTGTAATCAAAACAGCCTGGTACTGGCACAAGAACAGGCATATAGACCAGTGGAACAGAACAGAGAATCCAGAAATTGACCCAACACATTATGCTCAATTAATATTTGACAAAGGTAGCACGGGCATACAATGGAGTAAAGACAGTCTCTTTAATAAATAGTGCTGGGAAAATTGGACAGCTACATGCAAAAAAATGAAACTAGACCATCAACTTACACCATACACAAGAATAAACTCAAAATGGATAAAAGACTTAAATGTGACTCATGAATCCATAAAAATCCTAGAAGAAAATGTAGGCAACAAAATTTCAGACATCATACGCAGCAGAATCTTCACTGATACATCACCTAAGGCAACAGAAACAAAGGAAAAAATGAACACACGGGACTACATCAAACTCAAAAGCTTCTGCACAGCAAAAGAAACAACCATCAAAACGGAAAGGGAACCCACTGTATGAGAGAGCATAATTGCCAATGATACATCAGATAAGGGGTTAATCTCCAAAATATATAGAGTGCTCATACAACTCATCAAAAGGAAGACAAAGAACCCAATTAAAAAATGGGCAGAGGAACTAAATAGACACTTCTCCAAAAAGGACATACAAATGGCTAAGAGATATATGAAGAAATGCTCAACATCACTAATCATCAGAGAGATGTAAATTAAAACAACAATGAGATATCACCTCACACCTGTCAGAATGGCCGCCATCAACAAATCATCAAACAACAAGTGTTGGCGAGGGTGTGGAGAAAAGGGGACTCTAGTACACTGCTGGTGGGAATGCAGGCTGGTGCAGCCACTGTGGAAAACACTATGGTGTTACCTCAAAAAATTAAAAATTGAATTGCCATTTGACCCAGTGATCTCACTTCTAAGAATATACCCTAAGAAGCCTGAAACACCAATCAGAAAGAATACATGTACCCCCATGTTCATAGCACCACTATTTACAATAATTAAGATCTGGAAACAGCCCAAATATCCATCAGTGGATGAATGGATAAAAAAGCTGTGGTACATATACACAATGGAGTACTATGCAGCTGTAAGAAAGAAAGATCTCTTATCCTTTTAGACGACATGGAGGGACCTGGAGAGTATTATCCTAAGCGAAACAAGCCAAGCGGAGAAAGACAAATATCACATGATCTCACTTATTTGTGCAATATAATGAACATAACAGTCTGAGGAACAGGGTAGACCCAGAGATGTGGAAGTAGGGTACAGACTGACAACCCCCAGAAGAGGGGGTGGCGGGGGAGGGAAGAGATAAACCACAGAACTTATACGCATGTATGCATAACTGATGGGACATGGACAACAAAGCTGGGGATGGGGTGGGGGGATGGGGAGGAGGGTGTCAATGGGGGAAAAAGGAGAAACATGTGTAACAAAAATAAATTAATGAAAAAAATGAATAATAATTTGATTGGGTTAAGGAAAATGAATTATAATTTAATTGAATTGACATATTACTTTGTCAAGTTTATTTTTTTTAACATTTTTGCTAGAATAAACTAAACACAAACACAGGATACAAAACATGTGACAGTGGTAGGTCATTATATTTATAATTCAGAGACACTCATCAACAGCTGTGTGTGATCATACACCAAGGGCTGCATCTGAGTATATAATTGAACCCTGTTATTTTATTACTACTCAATGTATTGAAAAAACAAAAGGAAATAAAGACAAATGAACACAAATGAGAGAATGAGAGAGAGAGAAAAAGAGAAGTTTCATTGTTTAGAAGAAGAATAAGAGCTCTGGGTCTTAACTTTTAAAATGTTAGAATTAGTCATAGTATGCTATCAATTAAGATAAAACAAAACAGCCCAGCTGGTGTGGCTCAGTGGTTGAGCATCGACCCATGCACTAAGATTTCACTGGTTCGATTCCTGGTCAGGGCATATGCCCAGGTTGTGGGTCCAATCCCCAGTGGAGGCATGCAGGAGGCGGCCAGTCGATGTTCTCTCTCATTGATGTTTCTATCTCTCTCCCTTTCCCTTCCTCTCTCTCTAAAATCAATAAAGGAAAAAAAAAAAAAAAGATAAAACAACAAAAAAAGATGAGGCCTAACTTTTTGCTTTCTTGTCTGGTTTCAAACGGCTGTAGTCATGTCAGTTTCATTATTGCCTCTAACTGAATCTTCATGATCTCGGACAGATCCTTAACTGAAAATTTCAAAAATTATGCAAGGGAAATGACCTTATTTCCGTTGTTTGCTTCTTAGAGGAATTCCTGTTCCTTCTTGCCCTAAACAGCTTTCAAATAGCATGTCTTTTTTGATCCACATCCGAGGATATTTTTCCATTTATCTTCAGATAGAGAGGGAGGGGGAGAGTGAGAGAATAAAAAACAATAGCTATTATCTAGTGCCTCTTAAGCCATATGGACTATTTCTTATGTTCAGGAAATTAAGTTGCATTTAAGAAAATCTACATGGAATTAAAGCTCACTCATTTATTATAAATAAATTTATATAAAATATGGTTGGAACAGTTGGCAGTGTGGCCAAAGGGTTAACAAAACCCTTTTCCATGCTGTATATTAAAAAAAGAAGAAGAAGAAGAAGAAGAAGAACTTTGTTCCTATTCCCTGGAAAACTTCTATAGGAAAAAATAAAAACTAAATTGCTAGGCAACATCACTTATGATTAAAAATGATCTCCTGGTTTGTGTACTGCATCTAGCCTGGGAAAATTACAAAAATGTGATAGTTACAAACTATTTTATTCATCCCTGACTGCAGTTACGATTTTAACTGGTCATGTCTCTTCCAGGGACCCTGAAGCTCTCTCTATAGAGATATTACAAAGATATTGATACATATGAGAGGCCTGGATAGTCTAATGGAAGAACTCAGGAAAAAGAAGAATGTCCAACATTGTCCAGCTGGCAAGAGGTGTTTACTGTTCTAAAATCCTTTGATTAGACTGGTGTTAAGTGTTATCTTTGTCTTTTGAGTCTGAATATTTATAGTAGAGTCTAAAACATCTTCATGGTTATCACTGTAGGTAGCAATGTCAAAATACCCTAAAAAAATTTCTCTTAGATATAATTGTTAAATATAGGGCATTTAGGAGTACATTGTTTACTTTATCTAATATACTTTTCAGCTATAAATTGCACTTACTTCTATTGCAGAAATGATCTCAAAATCCTCGTGGTAAAATGTTAGAATCGGTCTAGTTCTGAATAGATTTTGTGAGGTAGGATTAGGAAAAAAGAAAAAAAGAAAATTTTCTATATGTGTAACAGAAGTAACATTAACTTTCTTATATTAAAAAGCAAAGTAACAGCTATATCAACTTTACAGAGTGATAAGAAAATGTGAATGTTGAGCTTATTATAACTTTTATGGTATATTCATTTTTAGTAATCAATTCTTTAAAAAAAAGTCACTGAATTCCAATGTACTGTAATAAGGGCCAACAAACTTAAAAAGACAAGAAGACATCACTATTAAGGAGGTAGGGGAGTTGTAATTAATATATTCTAAAATCAACATGTAGACCAAAGTTTACCTATAGTCAATATAAGATGAGAGTACATTGAAAGCTAAATACACATGTAATTACAACCAATGAAAAATACACCTGAGATAGATTTGAATCATGTCTCTCAGCATCCAGGCCTTGTGTGTCTTCTTCCCACACTGACTCTAAGCTTGGTGGTAGTTGCTTTGGCCAATGGAAAGTGGTGTAAACAAAGTGGTATCAGCCTACTGAATCCTTCTGCACTGGGGCTTGCCCTGTTAGAACTCTGCTGCCACCATGTGTTGAAATCTGGTCTAGCATGCTTCAGAATGAAATGAGAGAGAGGGAGGTCTATGGGAAGCTCGTTTCTATGCTGCTGTCTGGATGGAACTACAGACAAGCATCTGGTAGTAGGCTTAAGGACACTGCAGGTCAGTAGGGCCAACAGTTACGACAAGGTAGATGCAGAACAGTGAGGAGTGATGGGATCCGCTAGGCACTAATGAGTCTGGTGGATTGCCACTTCCTCTAAGTGTAGAGAGACTAGAGAGTCCTTTCCCGTCCGCATTCCCGGATCTTGTGCATATTTCCCCTCTAACACAGGGGCACACAAGTGGAGTGATACCGGGAAATGTATTTCCCAGTCTACCAAGTCAGCCAATATATTGTACACGGGGGTCCACGTCTGCATGGTATCTATACACGCCTCTTTAACCACATTAAATGTAATATAAAATAAGAGCAAAAGTGTGCTTTCAGCTGACATGATACAACTTCTAATACTGAAAACACGCGGATCCTCTTTTCAAAAGCAGAGACACAAAGTTCCAAGTGGTCCTTAATCCATCTGGGAGCAATATAGAGTTCACACTACACTTTTGATAGCTGTAATTTAAGTACAGATATGTAAGATTAATCACAATGAGAACATCTATGTAAGCAAGCAGGAAAATGGAAAAAGGGAAAAAGAGTCACTATGTATTTATATGAAAGAACTGAAAAATGACTAACTACTACAATTGTCTATTAGGTTCAATCAGAGGCATATGGCTAGCAAAATATCACACACTTTATACCATTCAAAATTGTTGGTACAGCTGGTAGAGGTCCAGAAATTAGAAATAGAGGGTAAAAAAAAAAAAAAGAATCTCCAACCTCATTTTGAGAAGTCAGGCTGTCCAGTTACCAAAGAGAGAACAAGGGGTAGGATTACACAGAATGGTCTGTGGGGAACTGTTGCCTCTCTCTAGGGCTGCAGAAAGCAGGAGCTCAGTATGAACTCAAGGAGAGAGAGGACAAGCTGGAACTCAGCATTTCTGCATATTTCTGAGTCTGCATCTTTTGTGGAAGCCACCGTGTATCACCCAGATTCCCCTTCAGGACATAGCCCTCCGGTTCCAGACACGACTGTTGACCGACACCCCTCAGCCAAAAGCCTTCTGTGGGCATTTCCCTAAGCTGAAGAGAGCCGCCTTGCCAAAAGTTATGCTCTGCTTCCAGGACAACCCTCATTTCATGCTCTATCTGTATGAAGATGTAAATACCTGGCCCCTTTGCTCTAACTCAGAATAATTCTGAAAAGCCTAGCTTGAAACATCCCCAAGGGGTTGACTGATCAATTTGAGAATGAATGACAGCCCAATTTTATTCCTTTGTGTGATCTTCCTTCCTTCCCTGTATGTGAACCTCCATCCTAGAGTCTGTTTCCTGGGGTCTGAGTGGGTATCAGGAGAGGGACTTGAATAATTAGTGCTAGATGAGAGGTTGGAACTGGATTATTTTCCAACAGGCTGAAAATAGACATTGATTACTGTGAGTGGTGCAGGACAGGGAGCCCTGGCATGCTGTGACATGGTCTATGTTAAAACTTTCACACATCATGAACTGGTATATGAACCAAAGGAAGTGTTGATTAAGTGTGGGGTTATACAACTATAGTCCATCACTGGTTGTGTAAATGTGTGCGTGCACAGGTGTGTGTGTGTGTGTGTGTGTGTAAACTTGTAATTAAACAGCCATGATTTCTATGTGCTTTCACCCTACAAGAGCAGATTGCAGTAGGTGCTGCAGAACCCGTGTCGTCCACAAAGCCTAAACTCTTTGCCATCTGACCCTTTACAGAGAAACCTTGCTTAACCCTGCACTAGTGAGTGAAATGGAGCAGGCATTTGAGAAATATGGAGGAAATATTAATTATAAGGATACTAAAATTGGATAGCTATTATTGGGGTTAATTGATGCTTGAGACAGAGATAATGTAAAGCTAATTAGTTAAAAGCTATGTGCGAAAGCCAGAGAGACTTTTTGGCAGTATATAAAGAGATACCAATCTCTTGTGGATGGAGAGCTGATGAAGCTCAGGGCCAGGATCAAAACTAATTATAAAGAGTAGCAGAGTGCCAGAGAGCTGTAAATTCTTATTCAAACAGCTCTGCTGTAACAAGATCAGAGCCCTGACTGGGAAACAACAGGACCATCAGAATGTGATGGAGAGTCTGGGTTGAGGCATTTGAAAATCTTGAATTCCCCTCTCCCTCCAAACCCTCTAAGCCTGCAGAAGGGTTGACTCTTCCTTCGATAGGGCTTTAAGATGATGCAGTCCTTGTCCTTCTAAAGTCTGCTCTCACCATCCCTCTGACTACTGTATTAGTAATAGAGGTAAATAACAGCCTTATCTAGGGAGAAGTGCTTGGCTTACCAAGGAAGGTGAGGGATAATTATGACCCCCAAAGAAACTGTAGCACCTAATCAGCATACACCAGAAGGAGCCAGGAGAGTACATCTAGAATTGTATTTAGAGCACAGCAGATCAAGGTGTCTGGAACATAAAGCTGTGTGAAGGAGAGAGTTTGCTGATATAGCAGCATTTCCTCAGGATACAGGATCTAGTACTCTGGCAAAGATGTCGTGAGTTAGTGCAAAGACACCACAAAGCTGTCTCCTAGAAAACTGAAGAAAAGAGTGATGCTGTGAAATAAAATAAAAATTCCGGAGAATCAGCCATGCTAGGGTAGATATACCATTCAAGTCCAGAAAACCACCAGGTGACAATTTCTGTGGAAATGCTAAAAGATATACCAGCTCCAAAAAAGACTGAAAAGGAAAATGAAAGAAATGTGCTGGTGAGAGTGCTATCAGGTAACGTAGAATCTTAGTAGTGGCTCTCCTTTGTTTCTGTTGACTAACAGTAAGAGATACCTTTAATGAACTGAATCACCGTAGCTGTGAGATAACAAAGTTCCAAAATAACGGAAAATGGTAGTGCTCAGTAATCAGAAGCAAGGAGGCACAGTCATCTAATGAGTTCAAGGCTGATTTGGCATCTGGCCTGCGTAGAACTTGACTCTAGAGGCAGCTTAAGTGGGCAGCTAACATGGTTCTTGCTCAGGCTATACATCCAGAAGAAATCAGGAATGCGTGATTGCCCAGTCTGTTGAACTGAGTCAGTTCCCTGATCTGGAACCCAGTAACTGAAGGAGTGGTCAGGTTTTCAGAAGAAAGAATCTTGCCACAATATATAGGTCAACATAGGTGTTAATGATTCCCCAGTGGGGACCTGTGGGACTTTATTCACATAACTGTGCACAAGGAAAAAGGAAAAAGGAATACTAAAACATTTCTGAGGACTTATGGATACAGGGTCCAACATAACTTGATACCAAAGTACCCAAAGTTTCATGGTATCCATCTTATTAGAAGAGAAACACATGTAAGCCAAATATTAATAATAAATGGCATCTTGTCCCAGGCCTGGCTCATTATGAGTTTTGTGAGACTTAGGTTCCATCTGGTGGTCATTTATTTGGTCCTTGAATGTATAACTGAAATGGGCATACTTGGTAGTTGGCACATTCCTCACACACACATTGAAATTCTGTGTATTCTAACAACACTGTAGCCTAGAGTTATGCATTCTGGTATGTGTTCTGCTCTCTCGGGACTGGAACCTCAGGAGAGACCACACCAGCTCCAGAAGGGGCAGCTTGGGTAGGAAATTCTATATTCTCATGTACCCAGAGGAAGGTCTAAGCAGGGAAGAGCATAGTCTCTAGGTTGGCACATTCTCTTGGAAAGGCAGAGAAAGAGAAATGCCACACGGTGTCCTCTAGAACCAAAGACAAGGTCAGGACCCTCTTACTCTAAGGACAGGATTGACGGAGAAGAGAAACAGACTGTGGCATGGCCTTGCAGCTGCCCAGCTCCACTGGCCCTGGGGAGACACGTGTTAAAATACCTCCCACAATTTGTGGCACTGATGGATTTATTTTAGCTGGATAGTGCATTTCGATAATGGTAGAAAATCTCTCATCCTTAACTGTTACATTTGAGATTTTTCTGTTCTTGAACCTTTCTCTCTGCTACCTGGATTTTAGGATCTATACATCAATTTCCAAAAACAAGTCTTAGGATTCTGACTGGACTTGCATTTAATTTACAGATTAACTTTGAGAAAAAATTTGTATCATAGGATAGCAAATCTTGTCTGTAAACGTAGTTTATCTCCAGTTTTAAGAGCTTGCACAGAAAATAGGCCCCCTTGTGTACTGCTGAGGAAACTGAATTAGCATTAGTATTAGCATTAAGAAGAGCTATTTGGAAATATCAATCCAGAATAGTTGAAGATGTAAAAATTATATTACCCAGAATTTCCAACATATATGCACAAGAAACATAGAAAAGGACTTCTTATGTATGAGTAAAATATTGAAAACTATCTAGTTGTATATGAATATTAAAATATATAACTATCATAATTCATACACAAATATATTTACCAATGCAAAATGAATTAACACACTCTATATGAATTGTGATTAATTAATTGACTCATATTACAAAACTAGTATTGGAGAGGAAATATTTATAAACAATATATCCAGTAAAGGATTTGTACCTAGAATATATGAAGAACTCTAGAAAATTAACAGTAAAAAAAAAATCCATTAGAAAATGGGCAAATGTTAACACACATTTCACTAAAAGGAATATACAGATGGTAAATATTACACATTGAAAGATGTTCAGTTTCATTAGAGAAAGTCATACTAAAAACCACAATAAGATCTTACTGCACATTTATCAAAATTACTAAAATAAAAAATACTAACAGCCCCAAATGCAGTCCTGAATGTACACAAACCTGATCACTCGCTCCGTGCTGGTGGGAGGTAAAGTAAAACGAGACAGCAGTTCTCGAAAACACTCTGAGGTGCAACTCCCATGTGACCCAGCACTTGCACTCTTGGACATTTATCCCAGAGAAATACAAACTTACGGTCACACAAATACCTGTACACATGTGTTCTTAGAAGCTTTATTCGTAATAGCCCCAAACTGCAAAGAGTTCAAAAGTCCTTCAGCAAGTGAATGTTGAGACAAACTACAGTGTATCCACGTCACAAAACCCTTCTCCGCAATGACAACAAGCAGTTTGGTACACACAACAATTTGGATAAATCTCTAGAGAATTATTAGTCAATGAAGCAAATCCCTCAAGGTCATGTATTGTATTTCTATAGAACATTCTTGAAACTATAGAAATAGAGAACAGATTGGAGGTTGACTGGGACATTGCAGGGAGGGTGGTCTTGGGAGGGAGGTGGGTGTGGCTGTAAAAAAGCAACAGCAGGGATCCATGGAGAGATGAAATTGTTCTGTGTCTTGACTGCAGCAATGTCAATATTCTGGTTGTGATAATACACTATAGCTTTGCAAGATGTTAGCACTGGACAAAACTAGGTAAAGGAATATTTCTGTATTAGTTCTTAACAACTTTATGCGAAACTACATTTATCTCAAAGTGAAAAAGTTGATTAAAATATTAGTGGGACCAGAAAGTAATGTTGTTAAAGTAATGACATGTTAAGGGCGGAAGTGGAAGCAAATCCGTGTCAGACAATCGAGGAACTGTCAAACACTCTTAACCAACCTTGGTCAACCATCCAAAAACATTTGCAGCAGATTGGTAAAGTAAGCAGAGCAGGTGTTTGGGTCCCGCAGAATCTGTCCAAAGAAAACAAAGCTAACCGGTCCACCACATGCAACTTATTGCTTCAGCAGCACAATACAGAAGCGTTTTTTGATCTCTTGATCACTGGAGATGAAAGATGGGTCCTCTATGATAATCCAAAATGCAAAAGGCAGTGGCTCTCTCCGAATGAATCGCCACAAAGTACAGCTAAGCCAGGTTTACACCCCAAAAAGGCACTTTTGTGTGTTTGGTGGAGTATTCGCGGGGTCGTTCATTTTGAAGTTCTGAAACCTGGACAAACTGAATGCAGACCTTTACTGTGAACAATTGGATCGAGTAAATCAATCTTTAATTGAAAAGTGCCCAGCGATTGTCACCAGAAAAGGTGTTATTCTGCAACACGATAATGCAAGACCGCACTGCGTAAGACGGACCCTGGAAAAAATTAATGAATCGGAGTGGAAGGTATTGCCTCACCCACCATACTCGCCCGATATTGCGCCATCGGATTTCCATTTATTCTGATCGCTACAACATTTTCTAAGTGGCAAAAAATTTGACAATTTGGATGATGTCCAAAATGCCATCTCCAGATATTTTGCTCAAAAACCAATTGATTTTTATCCATCCATCATTGAAAATTTGCACACTAGATGACAAAAGGTTGTTGATAACGAGGGTGATTACATCATTGATTAAAAATAAAAACTTGTTAAAAATGTATCTGTTTGAATTTAATGTAAAAAAAACAACCTTACTTTCTGGACCCCTAATATTAAAGCAGCCTGGCTGGTGTGGCTCAGTGGATTGAGCGTCGTTCCATGGACTGAGAGGTCCCGGTTCGATTCCAGGTCAGGGCACATGCCCAGGTTGCGGCTTGATCCCCAGTAGGGGGCATGCAGGAACAGCACATAGATGTTTCTCTCACCTCGATGTTTCTATCTCTCTCTCCCCCTTCCTCTGTCTTTAAAAAAACCAATAAAATATATTTAAAAAAATATTAAAGCAAACTAAATTCTACACACGAAAATCAGATTTGACATAAAATCTGAATTTTTAATCTGTTATAGAATTAGGAGATTTAGAAACACTTCACCTCTACTCTTTCCTGACAAATTTGGATAGATTTAAATTGCAGCTGCCCTTTTGTGCAAGATACAGGTTGCTAGGGTAACAGTTATTCCTGATATTTCTTACACTTGAATCTTTCACTTATTTACACAGTCTTTTGCCAAAAGACTAATTCTGTTTGACACCGCATGCCAGATTGGACTTTTGATATTGAAGTACAGAATTAAATACAAGTTTTCATGTCCCTGTGGATTCAGTAATTAGGGAAGCTAGCTACCTATCTCAGGACCATTCTGTAACTGTCACTTCATCTAGCCCATTCTACCTAATTATAACTCTCTGGGTTTTCTGAGATGTCCATAGTTCTGATTTCTTTTCCTGTTTGCTGGAACATTGATTTTGGGTAATGTTTCAAGAGCATAGCTAAGCAATATATTTTCTGAGTTATTATTCTATATCTAATAATAACTTTCTACACTTTTACGAAAAGGAAATTCAGTTATATGTCATTGTCTATTTTCAATAAATTTTCCTGAACTATAGAGTTCTCTTATATTTTCAAATATATTTTTAATCTTAGAACACTATTTCTGTTGTAGATTTGAATGTTTTTTCTACATTCTTCTATAGATATCCAGTTATTATTTATAGGAAGATCTTCCATTTCTGCCATACCTTTCAAATTATTTTAATAATAGAGTTACAATTCATTGGGCATGTGTTATATGCCAAGCGTTTGGCTAAGTTATCTATTCACATAATTAATTTACTTTCATAAAAGCCTTATGAGGTCAGTATTTTATGGAAGAGGTTAGAGAGGTGAAGCCATGGGCAATTGATACAAGTGATAAGGGTAGATCTGGTCTTGGTTAAAGGTGATAAGATGCTAAAGAGTCTACTTTCAAAAGAAAAGTCTCCAACTCCATTTCTGTAGTATTAATGGTATTGAGCATAGATTTCAGTGCATATTTTAATTTTGTCTTTTTATTTGCAGCCATTTCCCCCTATTTACTTCAACTTAGTGTTTTTAAACTTTCTTAAATTCCTTTATGCCCTGATGTATTAAAATACCTGGGACTTGTTTTAATCAGGTATGGTAAGACATGGAGACACCGAGTAATTACGAAGGGAGATGTTTATATTTACAGAGCCCTAGAACCAGGAGGCATGCCCTGAGAGGCAAGGCTGTGGGGAAGGAAGGACAAGGGTCGCTCAGGACTCAGAGGGGCACAAGGTAAGAGCCGGATCCAGAGACCTTACTGGGTTTTTGAGGAAAGAAATGAGTGATACAGGGTAAGTTCACTTAGTAAGTTTGGGATTGGATAGTTTGAATAATTTCAGTGAAATCTGGGTTATAGTGCTGGTATCCAGTCATCCAGTACCTGGCCTTGGAGTGATTTAGGGCAAGGGGAACATGACTTGTTGTATGAGAATTTGATAAGGATGGTTCTGGGTGTGGGCTGTTGGTTGGTTTACATATCAAACGAGTACCTTAAGGAGAATCCTTTAATGTCTCTAGGATTTAGCTAGCCCTGGGAAGGGCTTTCTCTGCAGTCTCATGACCTTAAATACTAGAGCGTTGAGAATACAGAATGGGAGGAAATATGGTCTATATAATCTGTCTCAATCAAGTCTATTTAGAAGTCCTTGTGAGAAAACAAAATAAAAATTTAACATATATCCTTTGGACATCTGGTTCAGGATAATATTTCCCTTGCAGCAGTTTCATCATCATCACTATGTCTCTTTTATTTTCATTTGTTTGGTCGGTCACTTAATGCTTGATGTGGGGAGATCAATCAAGGAATTAGGTTTGTCAAGAATTTAATTGTTAGGGTTTTTTCAGTCACCTTCCTTCAAACCTAAAACTAGAGATTGTGCCTGGCTGTACCCAATTCATGTTTCCTGAGAGGTTTTTATCTCAGGTACTAGTTGGTGGGATTTGCTTCTGCTCCCACTCTGTGGTCCTCTGCTTACATTACAAGGAAGAAACAAAAAAGTCTAGGTATTCACGGTGTGTGTAGTATTACTTGACTGGATGCTTTGTATAAAAATAAAAATCTCACAATGCATGACTCAAAATTTTTGTCCACAAGATGGATCTTTATGTCTCAGAATAAAATCGGTGGCTACCTATTCCCATGTAGAATTTCCTCATCCCACGTCATTTCCACCAACGTTACAACAATGACTCACAATCTGTGTGTGAAGATAAAAGGAGTGGTATCCCCATGAAAGAGGGGAATGTCAGAGAGACCATTTTCCTGCAGACTTAGCAAAGAACGTCCTTTTCATTTAAGCAAGTTGATAATAATTGTTCATTGGCATGGACAACTATGAAATGTATATGATATCCCCTTGTTTCAAACTGTACCATATGCAGTTACTATATAAAAAATCTAGCAGTTTTACTAAAGATTTTTCTTACATCTTACCTATTTGTCTAGGTTTTTGTGTTTTCCAATAGCTCCAATGGGGTAAATACATTCCAGTTTGCACAAAATAGTCCTCATTGATATCTGTTGCTGCAGCGCTGTCCAGTTCAGAATTTGTCTCTGAGATGAAGCGTTTTCGTTTAGACAGTATGTTACAGGGCACCCGTATCTATGATCACAGTGCCTCTCACAGAAAACTTTTAAACATAGGTAAACATTTTTATGCTTGTAATCTCAGGCCGTTATTTAAACTCTCAAAGCATTGGTCTCTGTCTTCGTTACAAGTCATTTCGTCAAGAAAATACAATATTATATAAAGACTATACCAGGCTTAGTGTCATGCAAATATTAGATGCTAAATGAGCTTGTGTGAAGTTAATATTCTAGAACTTTAATTCTGAAGGCTTCTGAAGGTTATATCAATCATTTTTTAATTGCCTACAAATCAATAACGAGAGCAAGTTATAAATTTAAGGCTAGATAATAAATTCACAGCATCTAAGAAGTCACAGGCAAGAAAGTGTTACTCTGCAGGCACTAGCAGAGGGCGCCAATGGCTTCCTGGAGAATATACTTTTTTAATTACTCACAGAAAAAGATGTTTTTCTCCTCTAGAAGCTTCTGGTACTTGCTAAGTGAGATCTTAACCTTTTTTCGAGTGCAAAAGACAACATAAGTTCTAAACTGTGCAGGATCAACGTCGCAGAAGTTCACTGGCAGCCTCTCACATGCCTGGTGGCTTCACATTACATCTCTCTATTTTCCTAGATCCTGATCTGAGACTCCCATCCGTGTTCACCATACCTACTGGAGATTGTCCAGGCGTCATCACTGTCAGCTCACCCTTGGCAACATGTACCACTTTTCTTCAGTAGCACAAACAGGACAGTTATAAATGCATGTTTCATTCGCTGTTTAATACGAGTAATTCAACTTATAGGTATATACCAGAACATTTTTCTTTTTAACAATGTTATTTTTTCTCTTGCAACATAGCATTTGTGTTTAAAGGTACCATTGAGTTTACATTAAAAATTGCTATTTTAATAAGAAATATTTTGAACATCCATGAGTAGGCTAATTCTAGGTCCTGAAGATTTTCTATGTGTTTTTTTTTCTAAGTATAGTTTTATTTTTTTATATTTAACTCTTCGATCCATTTTGAGTTAACTTTTGAATCAAGTATGAACTTCAGTTTAGGGTTAATTTTTTTTGTCTACTGTTATCTAATTGTTCCATCTCCATTTTCTGAAAAAGCCATCATTCCATCTTTAAATTGCTTGTGCAGCTTTTTAAAACGTCAGCTGGATGTATTTGTGGGAATCTTTGTCTGTATTCTCTGTTCTGTTCCACTGGTATGTGACTATCCTTCTGTGAATACCTCATGCCCTTGATTACTGTAGCTATATTATTGGCCTTAATATTGGGTATGGTGATTTCTCCCACTTTATTCTTTTTTTTTTTTTTAAAGAGGCTTTTAACTATTTTAGGACTTGTGCCTTTCCATATAAGATTTAGAATTAGCCTGTCTGTCTACAAAACCTCTCTGGGATTTTGCTAGAAATTGCACACAGCCTATAATTCAGTTTGGGGAAAACTTTTCCTATGTTGAATCTTCAAATCCACAGACATGGTATGTCTTTCTGTTTATTTAGATCTTCTTTCCTTTCATTAGCATTTATAATATTCAACATACAGATCCTATACATTTTTGTTAGGTTTGTAATTCAGTATTTTGTCTGAAATTATTTTAAACAGTGTCATATTTTTTTAAATTTCAGTTTCCACATTTTTCTTATTAGTTTTGGCCAAACAAAACATAATTGTAGACCAAATTTCTTTTGGAATCTACAAGTTTGCTAACTTTGCTGTAGGCAGTGGAGTTGATACTAAGTGATAAAATATTATGCTGTTTAGTGGAGATAAATAGACAATAAGGACAGTAAATGGACTTAGACAGTTTCTCAGAACCAAAGCCAAAGGACTGAGTTTATGGTAAAATTCTTATCCCAGCAAAGAACTGTTAAGCTATATAACTAAGAACTAAGACAGAAACAGTGTGGAGTAAATGTACTCGGAGCAGTATACAAGGGTGCCATATACTGGACCTATGGCAGAAACACAGTACTCAGATGTCTCACATGCAACTGGGTCATTAATACTCTGCTTGTGTTAATTAGACTGGCTCAGAAGTTTGTAGTGAATAAGTCTCTATAGATTAAAGGAGCCTTAATGATATGAGAGTAGAGAGAAAGGCTGGTAGACTGCATTTACTCCCAGATAAAAGGAGAAACAAAATCTTATTGTTTTCCCCTACGTTCCCCCTTTGACAAGCGACAAACTCTAAGTGACTCAATTATTTGCTTCTGAGAAACAGGAAAGATTTCTTTCTCACAGCCAAATACTATTCCAGTGTGTGTGTGTGTGTGTGTGTGTGTGTGTGTGTGTGTGTGTGTGTGTTACATCTTCTTTATCCATTTCTCTATTGATACACACTTAGATTATTTCCATATCTTAGCTATAGTGGATAATGCTGCAAAGATCTTGGTAGTAAAGCTCTCTTCAAGATTTTATTTTCAATTTTTTGGATATATAGCCAAATAAGTTTAGAGATCTAAAATACAGCATAGTAATTGTAGTTAATAATACTGTATTACATACTTGTAAGTTGCTAGGAGAATAGATCTTAGATGTTCTTACCACACAAAAAAGTAATTACGTGACATGATGAAGGTGTTAGCTAAAGCTATGATGGTTAACACTTTGCAGTATATAGTGTATCAAATCAATGCTTTGTACACCTTAAACTTATACAATGTTATATGTCAGTTATATCTCAATAAATCTGGAAAACCAAAAAAGAAATAAGAAACCAATTCATGTCAAGAAGACATGTGTGGAATGGTAGATTGAAAACATGGCCGCAGTATTCCATAGATCTCAGTAAGAGGTGGAGTCTGTTTCTCTGTTCCTTGAAACTGTGCCCGCCTTGTAACCTGTGCTGACCAACAGAATCCTGAAGAAGACATTTTGTGAGCTTTCCAAACCATGGTCCTGAGACACCTTGAAGTTACTACTCTTGCTCCTTTGGAATGCTACCCTGAGACTGTCATGTAAAGAAACTTGGTCTAATCTGTCGAAGTTCTACTACATAGAGCAGAACCATGGAGCCTTAGCTGACAGTCACATGAACTGCTGGACATATGAGGAAGGACATGTGGACCTCCCTGTCCAATGAATGAGCCAGGAAAACCATCAGAGGAACTGTCCACCCAACCCATGGAACTGTAGTAAATAATAGATCATTGTTTTAAATCAGTAAGTTTTGGGGTAATGCAGCACCCAATGTCTGATATATGTTTCTTTTTAGTTGACAAATTCAGAGAGAAGATTCAAATATACTTTAAAATTTTGAAAAATCAGATTGAGGGGGTAGCAACTAAAAATGATAATGTTTAAACTTTTCAGCTATATTATTCTCTAACTTTGTAATATATATATATATATTTTGCAACCTTAAGATCTTGGAAGTTGAACAGTTAGTTATATGATATCAAAATAGGGCAGAGGTACCACAGCAATCCTATTCAGAAAGTCAGCTATTACTAATATTCTAATGCTACAACCAAGAAACTTAAAAGTAATAAATATTTGTATTTTAATAAAAATTGTCATAGTCATACTAGCAACTGAAATAAAATTACTTTAGTTACTACATTAATATTTATTTCCATTGTAAAAAATTTAGCACTTAAAAGATAGGGGTTTCAATGTATTTTAAACACAGAAATGTCCCCTATTGGTATAATCTGGCCATTATACACTTATCAGTTATGTGTGTTATTATTTTAACATATTATGAGGCCCATAAAATTGTTAGCCAAGAGAAAACTAATAAAAGGCATCATTTTTTTAAATTTTGCTGTGAATATGGACACAGATACATGTGGAGTCAGATTTACATTTATTAAGTCAACTGAGGAAATTTAAAAAATCTAGGGTAATATAGGTTTATTCTAAGCTTTACTAACATGTGAAGGTTACGAAAAATAAGTTGTGATAATGTTTAGAAAAAAAATCATTGATTTATGCCAAAAAGGTAAAATGCAGCCCAGCACTTAGGTATTACTTTTCCTTTATTCTTATTTTGCACAGTGGGTATAGAAAATTACTCTTGTGTTTTCATTCAGTTAAATTCTAAAGCAAGTTCAAGTTCCTTTCAGACTCTCAAACTCATTATACTGTTACATCTGTACTTTAAGTGTTGAGTCAGAAAGAGAAAGAGGCCTACTGCTGAGTTTGGAATATAACTTTGCTATTTTTACTATCATCTCAGGACTTTCCACTCATGATAGGTTCTGAGACTGAACAGGAAAAAAATAACGTAACCCTAAAAATTACTGTTATAGAAATGCAGAGCACTGGACTGGCTTTAGAGAGTGTTTGGACATCATATGTATCCTGGCTTGTCTTTTCAGCTTGTTACTTCCATTGTGGATGGAACACGAATCTCCACCATCTCTACTTGCGTTCACACATTTGCTCCTGAGTTAAGTCATCTCAAAGCCGACTCCAGTATTATTTTAAGAAGCTAAATGCAAAATCAGCTACTTCAAAGGCTCAGAAAATGTCACCTGCAGGTGACCAAAAATAGTCAGGCTGACAAACTGTAGCAAATGACAGTTGAAGTTTAGGCTGCAAAACCAATAACTCGCTTTAGACAAGAAGAGATGTCAAGTTCAGCTTTATTACTCATTTCTGTGCTTGGTAATAAAAATACTCTCCACTCACTTAAAAAATTCTATCAAAAGAGTCCATTGCACCTCAAAATTCAGTCATTGTAATAAAAATACTTGGAGTTAATGAAGGTAACCATTCGCAAAACAGATCTTAAAGACCATTAATATTCTATATTTTATAAAACACTTCACAGAAAAAATGCTGCTTGCATGTTATAAGTCTAAAATGGATAAAATGGCATTATTTTCAGAAGTTTTTTTTTAAGTTAATTTTTTTGGGATCAATAGGGTCATATAGGTTTCAAGCGTATATTTCAATAATACATGACCTGTATATATTGCATTGTGTGCCCACCACCCAAAGTTGAAAATTATATGATCTTATCAATAGATGCAGAAAAAGCATTTGATAAGATGCAATATCCATTAAAGATTAAAACACTCAATAAATTGGGTATAGAAGTAAAAATACTTCAACATAATAAAGGCCATATATGACAAACCCTCAGTCAATATACTATATGGTAAACAAAAAACAGAGCTTTCCCTCTAAAATCAGGAACAAAACAAGGATGCCCACTCTCACCACTATTTTTTTTTTAATTTTTATTTTTTTATCCTTACCCGAGGACATTTTTGCGTTTATCTCCAGACAAAGCAGGAGGGAGAGAGGGAGGAAGAGAGAGAGAGAAACATCGATGTGAGAGAGACACATCGAGTGGTTGCCACCCACACAACCCCAACTAGGGCCGGGGACAAACTGCAACCGAGGTACATGCCCTTAGAGGGAACCGAACCCGGGGCTCTGGTCCACAGGCTGATGCTCTAACCGCTGAGCCAAACTGGCCAGGGCCACTCTCACCACTATTTTTCAACATAGCTCTGGAAGTCCTAGCCAGAGCCATCAGGCAAGAGAAAGATATAAAAGGCATCCAAATTGGGAAGGAAGAAATAAAAGTGTCACTTTTTGCAGATGACATGATTCTAGAAAATACTAAAGAATCAACCAAAAAACTATTAGAAAAAATGAACAAATACAGTAAAGCTGCAGGATACAATATCAATGTACAAAAATGTATTGCTCTCCTATATACTAGAAATGAAACTAGAAAAAGAAAATAAAAAAAACACACAAAAAAACAATTTCTTTTGCAATTGCAACCAAAAGAATAAAACACCTAGGAATAAACTTAACAAAGGATATGAAGGACCTATGTACTGAAAACTAAAAAGCATTATTAAAAGAGATTGAAACAGACACAATGAAATGGAAAGGTATTCCATGTTCATGTATTGGAAGTTTAAATGGCCATATTACCCAAAGCAATATACAGATTTAATGCAATCCCCATAAAAATCCCAATGTCATTTTTTAAAGAAATAGAGCAAAAAAAAAAATCATCAGATTTGTATGAAACTACAGAAGACCCTGAATAGCCAAAGCAATCCTGAGGAAAAAGAACAAAGCTGAAGATATTGCACTGTTACCAGTGGAAAGGGGGTTCCTTGTCCTCAACTGTTGCTCATGGGAGTGGAATTCTTATGATATCCCCCCAAAAAAGAATTTTCTGTGATTCACACAGGAGAACAAGTGATTTTTATTTCTGTGGAATTACATCCCTGTGTTTGCCTTTAGCAGGGCTAAAATCAGAGCCAGTGTCCAAAGTTTCCTTTCCATGTCTGCACACTCCAGTCCAGCATCAGCATAGCTTACCTTGTGGCCCCTGCTGCAGTCCATCAGTCCGGTGCATGTGGAGTCCACAGGGCCACATGGCTATGGAGGGAACACAGAAGAATGCAAGGAAGCCGGAGCAAAAGAGCCCCACGAGCCAAAAGTCAAGCACAACAAGAGCAACAAGAGAGCAGACTCCTTTGTTTAGGGGATTATGTATTCCCAAATTGGCATGCACTTCCAGTGGCCATGCCCATTCTGGCCAATGATGTCAGTTCCTATGTGTGATTGACAGGCACCTTTCCTAGTCACCACAACTTCACGGCACATTGGTCTATCTCCTCTTTGTTGGACCTCTTCCCCCAGTGATCTGCAGAGGATGGGCTGGCGATTCCCTGAGGAGTGCAGCTTCTTGGTGAAGCTGCCCAAATGACATGCCTATAATGTCTGGCCTTCCCTTTTCACCTTTCCTATTATTAATAGCTAGCTAATTACAATGGTATCAACACTACCTGACTTAAAATTATACTACAGAGCTACAATAATAAAAACAGCATGGAATTGGCAGAAAAACAGACACACTGACCAAAATTGAGAGCCCAGAAATAAAACTACATGTATATAGGCAAATGATTTTTCACAGAGGAGACAAAAACACACAATGGAGAAAAGAAAATCCTTTCGACAGATGGTGCAGAAGTTATTTTAATGGCTAATGGTCAGAAAAAAAATAGTGTGATGATTGAATGAGCAAATATAACACTATGTAAGTAATGAAAGGTAAATATTGCAGTGATCTTTTATCACTATCCTAAATCATAAAGTTCTGAAAGGAGGCCTTGTATTATCAGCAACCTTTGAGTCTTACTTTTTAATCATATCATCATTTACTTTCCACTTGTGCCCTAGGAGGGTACTAATAGTATAGTCATTTTAGAGTGGTTTTTCCAGCAGAGATCTTAGCTTTTTCCCCCTGAAAGACACCTAGGGATTACTTGTTGGATTAGAATGAAATTGAGAAAGTACCTATATTGCCATTTGACTTTTCAAAGTAATCCCCAAATCCAAAGAATAAAGCCTAATCATTATCAACACATAAACATATTCTGAATTTCTAGGAAATGATATTGAAACGTATAATAAAGCATGACAACATGCATACTGTTTTTATATATTTAAATGTATTTCAGATATTTGATTCAACTTTACTACATTAATACACTCCACCATTTTTATCACATGGTGAAAAAGCATTATTATCCCTGTATCGTCATCAAGTAGTATTATCTTTTAAAACAAAAATAAAGATTAAATGAAAGTATAAGATAAATTACAGTACTCAGTCTAACAAAAGCTTTCCTATGAAATTTTGTGCAAGATATAAATGCTGCGAGTAAAGAGCACAAATATTATTGGATATCTGCTATTACCAGACACCATGATAGCTTCTTTATACTTTGGGAGCTACTGAGTTCCAGTTATGGAATTACTGTAACTTGGTAGATGTTACTGTAGAATGCTTATCACTTCTCTTGGTATTCCCTTCCAGTGAAGGAAATCAAACTCCACTTGTTATACTCAGGTTTGCCTGTTTATTTTTTATGTTGGGAAGATGGTATTGATACATTCGGGATGCATATCTGGGCTGGCACGTCACCTCAGCTCTCCCCTACTTTATTTCTCACGGGAACAAGTTGCTTTGCAAAGATCACATGTTCTGTTCTTAAAATACTGTTTCTATACAGAGTGGCTTTCCTTGGTCCAGTGTTGCTGGGGCCTGATCGTTAAACCTGACTGGTCTGGGCATTGTGCTTGGCCCAGCTGACTCTTACACTCAGCTGTAACTTCTGACTCTGCTTCACGAGTACTATAGGTGTCACATCATTCATATGCTTTCATTTTTGTTTTGTGTCACAGTGTTTTCAGAATTCAATGTGTTGGCAGATTGGTGGGGTGCTATTTATTGAAGACTCTCTGAGGGCCAAAGGGTACAAGCTTTATTTCAAGCATAGGAATTCAGAGTCAACTGGAGAATCTGATAGGGGGAATACAAATGGGAACCTCTCCTATGGGTCCAATGAAGGATAGTACATTGTTTAAATTTTGACCAAGACCATGTGACTTAGTTTTTAGTTTTATCTCAAACACTGGGCAGAATTCTGACATTGTGGTCTTTAAAGTTATAATTAGGAAACTAGTTATTGTCACGTCACCACAATTGCACAAGTATAATAGCACTGTTCGCGTAGCACTTAGAGCTGGGACATCTGGCTCCGGTTTGAAATGCGTATTCGTTATACACCTGGCGGTTTGACTAAAACAGTACGAGTCTCTCAAGAGGAAATGTGTTTCAGGTCAAGTGTATATACAGTAGTTCCTCTTTTGTCTCTATGAGTAGGGTACTAACTGTCCCAAACAGGATTTGGAAGTCCATATTTTGAAGCCTTAATTTTATATTGCCATTCAAAAGTCATAGGATGATGCCTCTACAGTACCAAGGATGTGTTGTTTAGAAGGTCATGGGAGGGAAGGGGCTACTCCCTCACTTGTGGGGGAATTTGAAGGACCATTTAGTCCTCGAGGTGCTGGCTCTGTGCCTCTGGACTGGAGGAAAAAATCTCCTCAAAAGTCCTGTTTGGCATCAAAATCGAGGAGAAGGAGGATAGGAAATAGGATTTAGCAGAAGCGCCAAAGGAATTGGCAATGTTCTCTTTGTACCTGGGTGATAGATAAAATTAAGTTAAATGTATTGTTATTACGTAAACTGCTTATTAAGGTAAAATGCACATGGTAAATACATAATGTATTGAGTTCTGACCAGTGTGTACAAGTGTAATTCACATAATGAAAACATGAGATACTTCCCCTACTCCCAGAGAAAGTTCTCATTTCCCACCTTGGTCACTTCCTATCCTCCTCAGAATCTACTGTTCTGATGGCTGTTTCCCTAAATTATTTTTATCTGTTCTTCAACTTCATTTGGAATATTTTTAATCTTTTTTTCTCAATGTATACATTTTAAAGATTCTTCCATATTGTTACACGCTTAGGCAATTTAATCTTTTTCTATTTCAAATGTGCTTCACCGAGACAAATGTATATATAATAAAATTGACCAACTTTAAGAGTACCAATAGATGAATTTCAGAAATATGTATAGCTGTCTAACCACCACATACATATTAAGATAATTTATTTTCTGTCACACTTAGTGAAATAAAACTTAGTCCAAGATGATGCCAAATTATTCATGCAAACTGACATAATACAGTGATTACATAAACTATAAACAAAGATTAAATGTTTTTCTTAGGACTGATGACTATCAACTAGTAATTTGATTAAATTCAAATTTTATAATAAAAGAGTTCAAATAAAACAACAAAATTGCCCAGCTGGTATGCTCAGTGGTTGAGCATAGACCTGTGCACCAGAGATCACTGGTTCTTCCCAGTCAGGGCACATGCCTGGGTTGTGGGTTCAATCCCCAATAAGGGGCATACAGGAGGCAGCTGATGGGTGTTTCTCTCTCAATGATCTTTCTATCTCTCCTTCTCCCTTTCTCTCTCTCTAAAAAAATCAATAAAAACATTTAAACAATTATGTATAGCCTGGCCAGTGTGGCTCAGTGGTTGAACATTGACTCATGCACCAAGAGGTCGTCGGTTCAATTCCCGGTCAGGGTTCATGCCCAGGTTGGGGGCCAAATCCCCAGTGAGGGGCATGCAGGAGGCAGCTGATGGATGTTTTTCTCTCATCGATGTTTATATTTCTCTCTCTCTCTCCCTCTCTCAAATCAATAAAGAAAAAAAATTATATAAATTGGAGTTTTTTGTTTCATTTTTTAAATTCTAATATGGGAGCTCTAAAACAGTTTTGGACAAGGAAGAAATATAAGGAAAAGTTACATTGAGATAAATGATATTTGGGAAAAAGAGGTATCAATAATTATTTGAAGCAAAACTTTTAACTGAAGAGATGCAGGAATGAAGAGTTTGAAAACAACAGCAATAAAAAATAGGTCAGATTGCCAAAAGGGTAATGGTATCAGAATCAGCCCAAAATAGCCCAAATTGATTGCAAATGATTTTGTGTGTTTGTGTTTGTTTTATGGCACCTTTGCATAGAACATTTAGATTGTGTTTAAGAAACCAATTTAACATATGATAGAGGGCCCATTATAATAAAAAATATTTTAAATAATCACTTCGAGTTGCTATGTAGAATATGCATTTTTCTTTCTGCTTTTATTTCAAAAGTTTAGAGAATTATCGAAAATAATCTATAAATTCAAATCTAGGAAACGAACATATTCTCTGCAAACTTTGCATAAATTATTCTTTATTTTTTATAGAATACATGAGTGTCCAGAATAGGCACTCATGATAATTAGTGATAAGTCTTGATCAGACAGACACTGTTATATCGTTAATATCGATTTATTTTAATAGCAACGTGGTGGAAGCACAAATGGCTGAGAGACTAACGGATCAATAGAAACAGCATTGCCGAGAAATATAGGAATAGATCTTGGCATTGTATTTATTGTCGTTTTTTAAGATGGCATAAAAGTTTTATAAATAGTCTAACGGTGTTAAAGTATTTTTGAAAAGTTGCTGGAGATCATTAGTTAAACCAGTGTATCAGCAGATACTGAAGACAGAGAGAAATAGTGACGAAAAAACAGTAGAAGCCCAGCCAGCCGCGATTTTGGGAGGTAGGCTTTTATCAGAATTGCATGAGTAAGCGTTCTCTGCCCTGACTTAAATCAATGTAGTCATTCTTTGTTACCTACCCACAGGGAATCGTCTCAAGGAAGCTACCTTGATGTTCAATTGTCACATGCTGGAAGTTAATAAACCCTTAATTTATGGTTGGCTTTTTAATAACCACAAAGATAATGCCACATGAAAGAAAGGAAGTAGGGTAGATCGGAGAGAGGGAAGAAAAGAGAAAGAAGCAGAGTAGAAAGAGAGGAGAGAAAGAAAACCTCTTAAGGTATTTTGCCTAAAGGCCCTTGACATTAGCAAAGCTCCACTTTTTAACTATTTTTATAACTTTATTTCTGGACTTATTTAGCAGAAAAGCAGAGGTGGCAGAGCCTTCAGTTAGGAGAGTTACTCTCCAGGGCATATCTGCCAGTATTTTCTTTTCCCAATACATCTTATTTTAAACCGTAGCGACAGTAAGAACTGAAGCCCTATTTAAAAAAATAAAGATTATTTCAATATGTTTCTCTGCCACGATGTTCACTCCAACACCAGAAAAATCACCTGGGCCTAGGTAACCCCATAGTCAGGATGCAAGAAATAAGCCTACCTTTTTTCTTCTTGGTTTTCAGGTAAAAGGTATTAAAACACAAGTAAAACGAAAACTAAGTAAAATGTTTGTAATACAAATCATCTCCCAGAAACCTGCTATGTAGCTAGAGATCAATAAAGGAGAGCAAGAATGTGTGTGTGTGTGTGTGTGTGTGTGTGTGTATTTCAACCTATGTTTTATTAGTTCCCTTTGTTGCTTTGTTGGAGAAAAATAATTTAAAACAAAATCTTCTCCTGACCCAGATCCTCTACACAAATGTAGTGACGAAAGAAAACACTCTTATTATTGAATACACAATAAACCAGAATGTGATGTACAAAACAGGCCAATCCCCTAAGAGATTGAAAAAAAAATCTTTCTTTTTTATACAGCCAGGCAGATACAATCCATTACATACAGGTTCTCAAGATAAATAATAACTAATCCTCAAGTAAGAGGATTAACAGTACCTGTGTCATACACAGTTCGTCCTAGACCCACCTGGTAATTGCAGTGACCGATACGTTAGCTAACTGGCTTAATCCAGGGAAAAACAAGCCTCTCGTGTTCTATGACAGGAGGTAGTTTTGCAACTTGGAGCAAGTTAAGGCTCCTACCATCCCACAGAAACTGAAGGACAGGGCTGCTATCTTTCTCAATGTGCACCTTTCAGAGATGGCTCCCAGGTTCTTGAGAAAGACATTTCTGGGTCTTAAAGCTGACAAAAATCCTATCTAGCTTTAAAAAGAGTTTATATATATTTCAAAAGGAGAAAGTACTACAATTATAAATATTCTAAAGTAAATGCTCTAAGAAAAGGGAGAGAAGTCTCTTCTCTTATTTTTTTTTTTAAATATTTTTTTTCCTTTATTGATTTTTTTTTTTAGAAAGAGAGGAAGTGAGAGGGAGAGAGAGAGAGAAACATCAATGAGAGAGAATATCAATTGGCCGCCTCCTGCATGCCCCACACTGGGGATTTGGCCCACAACCTAGGCATGTGTCCTGACCGGGAATTGAACCGGTGACCTCTTGGTGCATGGGTCAATGCTCAAGCACTGAGCCACACCAGATGGACTCTTCCTTTATTTTTAATTAGGAGAATTAAGCCTCTTTAAATTTTTTAAAAATTTTAATTAAATTTATTGGGGTAACAGTGGTCAATAGCATTATATAAATTTCAGGTGTACAGCTTTGTAGCATGACATCTGTATACTCTACTGTGTGCCCATCACCCAAAGTTTACTCTCCTTCCATCACCATGTATGTGACCCCCTTTACCCTCTTTGTCCTCCCCCATGACCCTGCCCTCTGGAAACCACCCTTCTGTTGTCTGTATCTACCAGTTAGTTTTTTGTTTGTTTGTATGTATGCTTTGTTTGTTTATTTGTTTCTTTTTGTTTTCTATCCCACATGTGACTAAAATCTGTCTGCTATGGTTTTGTCCTTTTTTGTTTAACATTTCACTTAGCATAATACTCTCCAGAACCATCCATGTTGTCGCAAATGGCAGTACTTCATTTTTTCGCCCTTATGATTGAATAGTATTCCATTGTATCTATGTACCACATCTTCTTTATCCAATCACCCATTGAAACACACTTAGATATTTTCCATGTCTTGGTTATTGTGAATAATGCTGTAATAAATTTAGAGGTACATATAGCTTTATAAATAGTGCTTTCAAATTTGCAGGTAGATACCCAGAAGAGGGATTGCTGGGTTATATGAAGGCTCTTAATTTTTTGAGGAACCCCTATACTGTTCTTCACAGTGGCTTCACCAAATTACATTCTCAAGAGCAGTGTGCATGAGTTTCCTTTTCTTCACATCCTCTAGCACTTTATTGTCTTATTGATAATAGCCATTCTAACAGGTGTGAGGTGGTATGCCATTGTGGTTCGGATTTGCATTTCCCTTTAACTAGTGATGCTGAGCATCTTTCCATTTATCTGTTGGCCATCCTCATGTCTTCCTTGGAAAAGTGTTTATTTAGATCCTTTGTCCATTTTTTTATATTGGGTTGTTTATTTCTTTGTTGTTGAGTTATATGAGTTCTTTATATATTTTGGATATTATCCCCTTATTAGAGGGATCATTTACAAATATTCTCTATTCAGTTGGTTGCTTTTTTGTTTTGTTGATTTTTTTTTTTTTTTTTTTTTTTTGCTGTGTAGAAGCTTTTTAGTTTGATGTAGTCCCATTCATTTGTTTTGCTTTAACTTTGCTTGCCTTTGGGGTCAATTTTACAAAAACCCCTCTGGAACCAAGGTCCATCAGTTTAAAATGTTTATCTTGCCTGGCTGGTATGGCTCAATTGGTTGGGCATCGTCCCCTGCACCAAGAGGTTGCTGGTTCTAGTTCTGGTCCAGGCATATGCCCAGGGTTTTGGGCTCAGTCCCTGTAGGGAGCATGCAGGGGGCAGCTGGTCAATGTTGCTCTCACATCGATGTTTCTCTCTTCTCCCTTCCTTCCTCTCTCTCTCTAAAAAAATCAATAAAGTTATTAAAATATTTATTTTTCATTATACCTTTCAGTTATTTATTAATTGATTATGTATTTAGCAGAGGTACTAATATTTTATTGCTTAAAAGTACCAACTCTCATCGATTTCACTATTGCAACTTATTTTTTTAAGAAACATAATAAAAATTATTTTTAAAAAACCATAACAGAGTAGAAGATAAATATCTCAGGCTAAAGTGATCTAAAGTAATTAAATTAGGCACACATTTTTTTTTCCACAGCTGTATTTCATAAATTGTTTAGGATATAAGGTAAAAACAATGTTTTAGTTTCACATTAAGTTAAGTGCTTCACAGAGATAGAAGAAAACCCTAGAAACAAATATATTCATAGTTTCTCATAGACCTTAGACCATCTACATGATACTATAGCTAATCAAATATTAATATAAAGCAGTTTAATTTTGTCTAACCAATAGAACTCATCCCTAATCAAATCAGAATAGAAGTAAAGGCTATACAAAAGTGTTTTCTAAAACATAATATGAATATATGTAACATAATTCCAAATTTTAGAATCTGTGTGTAAATTTAAGTGAAATCCTAGCTAAATTCCCAAACCATTAAAAGTTAAATTTTATTAAATAACAGCATGAGAATCTTTTTCTGTATAACAGTAGTATTTCTCAAATAGGGACAATCCCCTCTACCTCCCAGCACGACGTTTGGCAAAGCCTTGAAGATTTTTGGCTATCACCATAAAGGACAGGGGGACTCTGGCATCCTGTGCGTAGAGGCTAGGGATGGTGCAATATCCTACAATACACAGGGAAGCCCCCACAACAAAGAATTACCCAGTTCAAAAGTCAATAGTGCTAAGGGTAAGAAAACCTGATGTATTATGATTAATTTTGCAACAGTAATTAGCACAATTCAACTTTTCTTCCACACTGAGATGTCTAATATGGTACTGACCTACGGATCCTAACTTGAAGCTAGAGTTGATATTGATTTGCACTGAAACAGAAATTAGAAAGTATGAATAGATCATTATTCTAACCTGTAAGAAACTTAACAATTTTCTTCCATTATTGAATAATGTGGCATAAAATATCTGAAGCTGACAAGATGATAAAGCAACATATATAGTTCAGAGGTAAAAGCTATCCCCAAAGTCTTCTTTCTTGACAGTTTATTGTAAAATGATTTAGTATCACAAAAAGGAAAACATATCAACCAAGTGGAGGGGCTATCCCCAGTTTAGCAGACTAAATCGAACATGGACAGTGTTTCACATTTCTAACCAAACACTGTGTACAAATTAATCATAGTAATAGCTCCATTAACCATTGAAAATAATAGAAAATAGAAAATCTTTGGCCACAGAAAATTACAAACTTTAAAAATATAAAATTTAAAACAGATAGTGTTTAAAATCTTGAAATTGAAAGCTTCCTTAAAGCACTATCTGAAAAAGAAGTATCTGAGAGAGAGTTAAGTTGTATTTTATACAATGAAGATTTATGTTACATGAGGATAGACATTTCTTACCAATACATACATTTATCAAAATTTGTTTTTAAAGGTCAATTAGGTGTATTGGCTTTATTTCCCAAATTAATGTATAAAATATAAAATTCATTACCAATAACAAAATAGAATTTATAGACTCTGTTAATATATAATTTAAAAGCTATATGTCCATGGTTTTAGAGATAAAGTTATGGAACTCTGATCATCATAATTCTTTTATAGTCATCTTTGGAGGATATTTAAAATCCTCTCTACTTATATAATATTCTTCACTTCTGCTTAACACTTTTAATTTTATCAAAGTAGGTAAGGCTATTCATAAGCTTACTTTATGTCAAGAACCAGAACTTCCTTTGCTGTGATTACATTGTTTCTAAATCCATTACTTCACCAACACATCTCTGAAATAATTTACTCTGATTGTATGGTATCAAAAGCTGTATCTCCTATTCACCAAATAATGGATTTTTTTTTTTTTTTACTTTCTTGGCCCCAGACAGAAGCATCTTCACTTTGATTATAATTGAACAGAGTCTAAATAGTATCCATTCCTTTCAGACAAATTTTTCTTTGTATTTGTCATTTCAGGATCACTGCTATTTGCAAACCATTTATAAAGCCCTATTCTGAATAAATAAAGAGAAATTGTTTTTACAAGAGAGACTTCCAATTCATGATGGATGAAACAAAAATAAAAACCCTTTGTGATATGCTTCAAGTTTTTGTGCTTACTATATTCGGAATTAAAACAAACAAACATCAAATAAACAAAAAACCTGAAACAAAAAAGGAAAATTAATTTTAAAAAAGAAGTAAAGGGAAATAGCTGAGGATTTTCCTGGCAATTGGTTAGGGGAAAATATTTTGTTAGTATCTCATAGTTAAAAGACACATTAATGGAAATGTAAGCTAATCATGTCTTTCTATAAAACACAAGTCCACATCCCTGTGACAATGACTCTTATGACTCTTTTTTTTCTTTTTCTTTATTGATTTTTAGAGAGAGAGGAAGGGAGAGGGAGAGAAAGGGAGAAACATCGATGAGAGAGAACATCGATTGGCCGCCTCCTGCATGCCCCTCACTGGGGATTGGGCCCACAACCTGAGCATGTGCCCTGACCGGGAATGGAACTGGAGATTTCTTAGTGCATGGGTTGATGCTCAACCACTAAGCCAACCGGCTGGACGGATAATGACTCTTAAAGAAATATCTGTGACTCCCTCTTTCGTCTTTACTAGTGACTCGCTGTGGTTATGAGTCCCTAGCAATTTTTATTTCTTTGGATGAAGATAGAAGGAGAAATAGTGAGAGCTTCACTCCAAATTAAAAAACAAACAAAAAAATTTTAATTATTCATAATATAAATTAGTAAACAGGAATAAGATGAGTGTTTTTCCAAAAACAGTAAACAACAATTATACACACACGTATAATTTTCTAGTTATTAGTAGGGATAAGAGACAAAACTAAGTTCTGTTTATTATAACACAGACTTCTTGATAGTTTAACATTAATTAAGCTGCTGGCATTATTTAAAATTACTACTATTTTCAGGCTTATTACAATTTTAATTTATATTTCTCTCCATTATCATGTGTCATGCTTCCTTAATTAAATTGTTTTGTGTGTTCATCTAAATGATGTTCTTTGCTTTACTATTTCATGTACTTTTTACCAATTTGATAATAAAGTAAAACAATTCCAGACTTTATTAGATATTTTTTATTTAACTCACTAACTCTAAACTTACATATTTATGTATAAAACATTTCATTTTCATCATGGCATTTCTCTCAAATACAATAGTAATGTATTCTACCCTTTATTATATATTTAAGATACTAGGGTCTCATTAGAATATAATTTATTATTAAATGAATATTTGAATGTTATTATGTTCTTCACATAATATGTAAAAAAGGATTCATCCCTAACCACTGTCACTCACTTCTTCCCCCAAAACAACCACTACAACTATAAACACAATCATAAAATGTTTTAGAGTTTATTTGGAAGTTGTAGAAACCTAAAGTATTTATTTCCACACATTTCTACAGCTAGAATATTGGGCTAATATTGTTCTTCCACCAGCTGTGAGCAAACCACTACTTTCACTGACCCTGATTTAGTTCATCTATAAAATTGAAGGAATAGTATCCGTGGTAGATATATTACATAGTTATGGTGAGGATCGGGTAAGATAAAATAGTCTGAGGTTATGGTAAATTGTAAGACAAATATAAATAATAATTCTTTGATAAAATAAACAAAAACACAGTATATAATCATTAAATCTGTTCATAAAAAGTAGCTATGTTCAGTGCCACTTATTATTTTAAAATTCTGTGTCAAAATTCTCATCCTCCCAAGATGATATGTCTCCCCTTTATCAAAATTTATAAAGCATAACAAGAATTACAGGCTAGGGGGCTGAAGGGGGGGTAGGAAGAGATAAACCAAAGAACTTATATGCATATATGCACAACCAATGGACACAGACATTAGGTTGGGGAAAGCATGACAGGGGTGGGAGTGGGGAGGAGGGGGTCAATTGGGGGAAAAAGGAAGACATCTATACTACTTTCAACAAAAATAAATGATTATTGTTCTCTGTCGAGTTTGCTTGTCAAAAATTTGATATCAATAAAAGGTAGTTGTGATAGGTAGAATAATGGTCCTCTAAGGATGCCCTTGGCCTAATCTTGGTAGCCTGTGAATATGTTACATTAAATGGCAAAAGAGACTTTGAAAATTTTATTAAGATCAGGGACATTGCCCTGGCCAGTTTGGCTCAGCGGTTGGAGCGTCGGCCTGTGGACCAGAGAGTCCCGGGTTCGGGGCCAAGAAAGTGAAAAAAAAAAAAAAAAAGATTAAGGACATTGAGTTGGGGGGATTATGCTGGATAATCCTTATTGGCCCAAATTAATCACACATATGCTAAAAATTGGAAGAAAACAAAACACTGCATCTGAAATATAATATAGAAGAAGAGATGTGAGGTGTTCAAAGGATTTGACGCACACTTGCTGGCTTTGAGGATGAAGGAAGGAAGCCATGAACCAAGAATGAAGGGTTACCTCTACAAAGTAGGAAAGGTCCCCAGAAGACTGCCAGCAAGAAAATGGAGACTTTATTCCTACAACCGAAATAACTGAATGTTGCCACCAACCTGAATGATCAAGGACACTGATCCTCCCCTAAAGACTCCAGAAAAGAGTGCTGCCCTGCCAACACCTTAGTTTTAGCCTGGTGAGCGCCATATTGGACTTCTCACCTACCGAACTATAAGATAATATGTGTTGAGTCATTAATTTTGTGGTGATATGTTATGGCAACAATTAGAAACTGATACATTAGTTGATATGACAACAGGAAAACATTTGTCAAAAGTTTGATAAAGTGCAGATTTACATAGACATTTCCACACTGTCCTCTTCCTCTCCTCAAATCAAAAGGTAGTATTTACAAATGTACCACATATTTCAAGAATTCACTCAAGAATATCCTCTGCCAAGAAATCCACAAAGAAATAATTTCCTAAGTTTTCTGTGTTTCTGGAGAATGCTCTGAGTGCCACTCTTAGAGCACTTGTGATGATGCATTTTAAATTGTTTTATGTATCTGCTCTTTCATTAAAAATCAATTTTGTTTGGATTAGATTATTGTTCTTAATGTTTTCTTCCTCTATACTTAAGTCTGGCCCAAAGTAATGTTCAATTAAATGTCTAGAAAAGGTAACTGTGTCAACTCATCAACCGCAAGTCAATTTGCTCTCACATAGTTACGCATCATTTATATTCAATATGGAATGTAGATGGCTTTTAATATTTGTTATGAGGTAGGTTGGGACTCCCACCATAAGAGTACCTGGGGCCTTTCACAGTCTTTTTAAAAAAATAATCTTTTATTTTTTAATTACAGTTGAGATACAATCTTGTATCAATTTCAGGTGCACAACATAGTGATTAGACATTTATATAAGTTACAAAATCATCACCCAGATAAGTTGAGAACCCATCTGATATCATACATGGTTATTACAATATTATTGACTACATTTCCTATGCTGTACTTTACATCCCATGACTGTTTTTATAACAGGCAACTTGTATATCTTAATCCCTTCCTCCTTTTCACCAATCTTTTGAACTCCCTCCCATCAAAATGTCCTCTATATCTATGCGTTTGTTTCTGTTTTGTTTGTTTGTTTAGTCTGTTCTTTTAGATTCCACAGGTAAGTGAAATCATATGGTATTCTCTGTCTGACTTATTTCACTTAGCATAATACCTTCTGGGTCTATCTATGTTGTTTCAAATGGCAAGATTTTTGTTCTTTTTTATGATAGAATGATATTTCATTGAGTATAAATACCACCTCTTCTTTATCCATTTGTCCATCCATGAACACTTAGGTTGCTTCCATATCTTGGCTATTGTAAATAATGCTGCAATTAACATAGGGGTGCATGTGTCTTTTGGAATTAATGTTTTGGGTTTCTTTGGATAAATACCCAGAAGTGAAATAAAGTCAGGATGGTTAATAAAAATCAACCAGAACTCAAAATGCTGTACACATGAAGCATAATCAGCCCGCAGTTTGCTGCTGCCGGGTAAGTAACCCTCTGAGTCCAGCTTCATTTACCCTTACTCAACTGAATGTCGACAGACTTATTCATGAGCTACACTGAGGAAACATTTCTGAGAAATCTGTAAAGTTTGTCTTATGTTATCTGATTTCCCACTTATAAAGAAAGGTATTGAGCTTTTCCTCTGTTTCTATTGCTTAAAACTTGTCCACTCTTCCTTTCCTTCCTTTAAACAAAATGGATAGAAGTCTCTCATTTACATATGGTCTTTGGTAGATTATTTGCAAATATATTTTTATTCTTATATATCCAAGAAAATACACACTATTTAGCTCTATTTCAACAATGAAAGAATTGTTTCATTTAAAGAACAAATTTCAGGTTTAACAAACAAGCAAAAGTGATTTGGGGAAATCATGGAGCACTCAAAAATACAAGGGTTATGACTCTGATAATATTTGCTTAATGAGAATAAATAATGATTAGGGAATTGGCTAATATACCTCAGGGTCTTTTTCCCTTGGAAATGTTAATTTCTTCCATGAAATTGACTTAATGACTGGTAGTATATTTTATTGAGACACCATGGATTACATATTTTGAGATAATATTAGTAAAAATAGTAGTTTTGAAATAGTGCATAGGAGGCTGAAAAATGGTTGCCCCAAAATACCCATGTCCTTATCTCCGGAATCTGTCAACATATTACAGTAAAATCTTGATATAATGGACTAATTCGTGTGAATGGGTGTCCATTAAAGCTAAAAGCCGTTATATAATGAAGTAGGTTTTCTGAACGCGTATGTTAAAAAATTGACAAATTAGTTTACCTGTTTTTACTTATGTAGATAGGTTTGTATAATTAAATTTAAGTATGTATGAAAAGTTTAATTTCACAGAAAAGTTTTCTATATGTATTACAGTAATTTTAAATTTTTACTGACTAGCTCTAGTAAATGCGTGCATTCACCAGTCACTGTGAGTAAACAAATACACACAGCTGGGGCGTGGCTTAGTGCACATGGGAACATCAGCCAGCAGGAGCTAAAACTGCTGCAGAAAGTCAGGCCACATGTGAACAGAACCAATCACCAGGAAATGAGGTGTGATCACATGCTAATCATTCCCCAAACATTGTTTATAAGGGATAACTTTTGGATTTAAATATGTAGACTATAGTTGTAGACATGTAATATTTATTTGTATTGGCAAAATTATTACTACAGTGTTTTTTTTCTAACATAAAGCCTATTTGCTAAAATTTGTTAAAAATAACAGTGATTTAACACCAAAAAGAAAAACCTGTTAATTTAATTATAAGCAAATCTTAGTTAAAGGCATTTTAAAATTAGCAGGGTGTTAATTTTCACGTATGACATATGGATCGGAAATTTTGTCCATTAAATCTGAAGTCCATTACATCGAGGTCCACGAAATCGAGGGTTTACTGTACCTTACATGGTAAAATGGACTCTGCAATGTCATCAAGTATCATGAGATGGGGAAATTACTCTGTATTATCTGGGTGTGCCTGGTGTAAAGGGTCTTTAATAAGAGAAGGCAGGAGGTCAGAGTGAGGAGAACATTACGTGAGGATGGAGGAAAGTTTGGAGTAATATGGTCACAAGCTAAGGAATGCCAGCATGGCCGAGAATCTGGAAGTGGCAAAACATGACTTCTTCCCTAGAACCCTCAAAAGTAGTTAGTCTGGTCGACACCTTGATTGTAACCCTGCAAGACTAACTTCAGAATTCAGACCTCCAGAATTACTTGAGAATAAATATGTGTTAAGTCACTAAGTGTGTGGTCATTTGTTATAGCAGCAAGAGGAAATAAATAGATAGTGATTTGGTTTGTGGTTAATGATGATGAAGATGGAAATGCTATTATATATGTTCTTTGTAAAGGTCTCTTACAAGAGTCTGAAAAGATAACTGAATATAATAAATCCAGTGTATCTACTCAGAAGGTTAGTGATTATAGCACAGTCTAGGTATTGCCACAAAGACCTAGTTATGATATAATGCAGAGACTTATGCTAAAATAATTTAGATTGGTAATATGCATATTATATTCTCAAAATTATAATTTTATGGCAAGCCAATGAGCAACTAATAAAATCTACAGTAGATCTGAGAAATACTTAAGGATTTCTCCAGCTACAGCAAACAATTCTGCCAAGAATACATACACATTTTCAGATCAAATTGAGTCAAGTCTTCTGTTATTTTACCATAAATACTACTTGTACCCTTTAATGAACTATGTTATCGTCAAACATTAATGATTGTATATTTATGTAAAACATAGTGACTTAATAAGTAAAATATTACTTGGCAATGGCCTCAACTTTGATGTGTGTTTTTTGTTTGTTTTGTTTTTATACTGTGTAGAGGAACATAGTATGGTGGCTAGATTCCAAAGAATGCCATCAAATAAATTATGCCTACTTATATTTTCCTCACTTAGTCACATCCCATAGTGAATCTGAGCTGATTCTACTACTATATTTTAATGAACACATTTTCTGTGAAAGTAATTCTGTGTCAGTTCCAAGTTTTAAGATGATGTATTTATTTACATTTTTGTACCCTTAGAAACCCTGAGCCAACATGTAAGAAGTCTGACTACCCTGAAGCCACCATATTGTAAGGAAGCCCAAATAACTCATGTGAAGATAAAATGTAGAAAGAGCCACTGAGATGGCCAGCCAGCCCTCATCTGTTCCAGCCTTCTCAACTGAGACATCTTGCAGGTGAGTTATAAAACAAACTTAAAGCATGGTCAAACAATTTTGCCATGATGGCCTTTCTATTATCTATTGCTCTATGATAAATCACTCTACATACTGGTGGTTTGGTATCACACAATGTTATCTTCTCTTACAATTTTATGGGTTGATTTGACAGCTGGACAGTTTGTGCTTGGCATCTTACATGACATTGCTGTCAGATGGTAGCTGGTGCTAGCGTCATTTGAATGCCCAGTTGGGCTAGATATCCATAATGAAAGGCTGAAATATTCTAAAATCACATCAAATTAAATCATTTAGTATTTCTGCTTATTTGGTATATGAGCGTATGCTTGTGCACTTATTTATTTTTGTGTCTATAAACTAGCATGACAACTTTTCTTTCCAACTTAATCAATTTTCATGTGAAGTAGAAGCCACCCAATTTTACTTCCTTAATTATATAATTGATATAATTAATATTGAAGTAGGCAACCTACTCAAGCTCACATGCCACTATTGTAAATATTATTGCATCTTTAAAATAATTACTTTGCCGAAGTTCCCCTTAGAATTTCATAATTTTTTCAATTTGAAGTAAAGGAAGTTGGCTTAGACCTATTCCCTGTGTCTTTGAAGAGTTGTAATTGACCTAATTATCTGCTCCAGTGCAATGTTAAAATGTTTTTAACACTCTATCTCCGGAGGAATGTACTTAGTTTCTGAGAAGTGGCCATCTGATTTTTATATGAGCACTCACCGTAAGTTAAAAATTCATTTGTGTGTTTGGTTCTTTCAGCATCATCCACATACCTTTCCTATTTCAGGGTCAGATATTCTGCAAATCGCCGTAGGAGCTATAAAAGCAGGAGCCACAGTGCAGAGAAAGACCCAGATTTGATCTACTCCACCTAGAGAACATAGAGACTCTTCATTATCTTTCAACTCTTTTCTTTCTCTTCTTTATATGGACTTTTCATTCATCTTTATCAATCCCAGAACTGTCTTGGCAACTCTCCTCATTCCCTTCCATTCTTTGTTACTGTGCATATTTTTACAAAGGATTATGCAATTATTGCAATTTGAGAGAAGGAAAGTATGAAAATTAGTGGAATAAAGCAGTTGAATGTCACAGTAACATCACATTTGGATTAATTAATTTGAATCAATGTAGAGGACATCTAAATTTGACTTAAAATAACGTACACAAACACCATCAACCAGAACTATGAGTTTACATCACTAATAGTACTGTGAACTCCCAATACTGATTGCAATTGACTGTTTATCAATGGGATAGTTTAGATAAAGGGAAATTGTTTCATTTTGAAAAAAGTTCTATATAGTGGTGGTTTATAAGGTCTTTTTTCCCTTATGTCACACATCTATTTGAGAATCTAATGAAGGTATTATATTCTTCCCCCAGAGGGAACAAATATTTTCACTTAAAATTTCATTTTGTGTTTAGAAAATTAACAGGCTCCCTGAAACATAGTGCCATGTTGACTTGCCATTCAAACCTGCATTTTAATTGAAGTACAAAATTCAGAGTAGGCATGCAAAGTGTTTGAACTTTCAAATAAAAGTATAAAAGACGACTGTAGATAAAATGAATATATTCTGAGCTGGCCAGTTTGGCTCAGCAGTTAGAGTGTCGGCCCTTGGACCGAACGATCATGGGTTTGATTCCTGGTCAGGGGCACATACCTGGGTTGCAGGTTTGAACCCCCGCCCCACTGTGGGTTGTGTGGGAGGCAACCAATCGATGTGTCTCTCTCACATTGATGTTTCTCTCTCTCTCTCTCTCCCTCTCTCCCTTTCATTCTATCTAAAAAAAGCAATGGAAAAATATCCTCGGGTGAGTATTAACAAAAAAAATAAATAAATAAATAAAATAAAATGAATATATTCCTTCTTGCCAAAGCAAGTGTGATGTGTATACAAGCAAGAGTAGCGCCTGTACAAAATGAATTTTCTGAATTTTACTCCAGAATGTCTAACATAACAAGTTTTGATTTAGGTCCCAGAAATCTAATTTTACCAGATATAGCAGAAACTGAATATAGGCAAATCTTCTAAAATTGATGCTAAAAATTTTAGAATATGAATAGGATCGTAGAATGGTGTGTGTGTGTGTGTGTGTGTGTGTGTGTGTGTGTGTAACTGGCTGACTTCACTTAGAATAATGTCCTCCTGGTTTATCCATGTTGTATCATGTAAAAAGATTTTCTTCATTTATTAAGGCTGTATAATCTATTGTATTTCTTTTTTAAAAATATGTTTCTATTGATTTTTTTTAGAGAGAGAGGAAGGGAGAGAAAGATAGAAACATTGATGAGAGAGAAACATCCATTTGCTGCCTCCTGCATGCCCCCTACTGGGGATCGATCCTGCAACCTGGGCATGTGCCCTGACTGCACTGGGAATCAAATCAGGACCTCTGAGTTCATGGGATGACACTCAATCCACTGAGCTACACCGTCTGGGCTAGTCTATTGTATTTCTATACCATATTTTATTTGTCCATCAATTTGTTGTTGGACATTTAGGTTGCTTCTACCTCTTAGATATTATGAACAATGCTGTGATGAATACAGGTGTGCAATTATCTCTCTGAAATTGTGTTTTGAGTATTTTTTATATATACCCAGAAATGGGATTGCTGGATCATACAGCAGTTCTATTTTTAATTTTCTGAGAATTCTCATACTGTTTTCTATAATGTCCATACCTGTTTACATTCCCACCAAGAGGCCACATGGATTGCAACTTTTCTGCATCCTTGCGAACACTTATTTCTGTTTTTTGATAGTGGCCATCCTGATGGGTGTAAGATGATATCTCGTTGGGGTTTAATATGCATTTCCCCAATAATTAGTAATGTTGAGCATCTTTATGTGTGCTTATTGGTCATTTTTATATCATATTTGGAGAAACCTTTATTCAAGTTCTTTACCCATTTTCAAATCAGTTCATTTGTTTTGTTGAATTGTAGAAGTTCCTTATGTTATCTGGATATTAACCCTTTTAATGAATATATGGTTTACAATTATTTTTCCCCATTCTGTAGGTGGGCCATTTCACTATATTGTTGCTTTACATGTGCGGAAGATGGAAGTTTGGTGTAATCCTATTGTCTGTTTCAATATTGTTGCCTGTGCTTTTGGTGTCATGTCTGAGAAATTATTGCCAAGACTAACCACGTGGAGTTTTCGTCTTGTTTTCTCAAAGTTGACTATATTCAGTGTCATATTTAAACAATCAATTCAACTTCAGTTGATTTTTGTATGTAGTGTAAGTGTCCAAGTTCATTCTTTTCCAAGTAGATATCTAGCACCGTTTGTTGAAAAGACTATATTTTCTCCATTGTATAGTTCTCTCACCCTTGCTGAAAATTATTTGGTAATATATGGAAAGGTTTATTTATGAGCTCTCTATTTTTTTCATTGGTCGATAAATCTATCTTTATAGACCAGTACCATATCATCTTAACTACTGTTGCTTAATAGGGTGTCTTTAAATCAGAGAGTGTGAGGCCTCCAATTTTGTTCTTCTTGCTCTAATGTTTGTTTATTCAAGGTCCTTTGAGAAAGTTTTTTACTCTTTCTGCAAAATATGTGATTTTGATAAGGATTGCATTGAATATATAGATTACTTTGGGTAGCATGAATACGTCTTCCAAACTAAGAGCACAAAATGTCTTTCCATGTATTTGTATCTTCTTTGAATCCTTTTAACAATATGTTTTCCTTTTCAATGTACAATTCTTTTACCTCCTTGGTTTAGTTTATTCCTAAGTACTGAATTTTGTCAGTGTTAAGTAAAATGTTTTTTTTTTCTTAGTTTTCTATTTGGATTAGTAATTGTTAAGTGTTTAAGAATGAAACTGATTTCTGATGCTGTATCCTGCAACTTTGCTAAATTCATTTACTGCTTTTAAGAATGTTTTTGTAGACTCTTTAGGGTGTTTTACATATATGATCATGTCATCTCTAGACAGAGAATTTTAACTCTTCATTTCCAGTCTGTATACTTTTTATTACATTTATTGCCTGATTACTGTGGCTAGGACTTCCAGAACCATGTTGAGTAGCAATGACAAGAGTGGGTATCTTCGTCTTGTTCCTGATCATAAAGAAAAGCTTTCCGTCTTTCCCCAATGAATACGATATTTTCTGTGGGTTTTATAACACACGGCTTTTTATTATGTTCAGGTAGTTTCCTTTGGTTCCTAGGATGTTGAATTTTTTAAATAGCTTTTCCTTCATCAACTGAGGAGATCATGTGGTTTTTTTGTGTCCTTTATTTTGTTAATGTGGTATATTAGATTGCTTGATTTTTGTGTTTCAAACCATCTTTGCATTCAAGTATTATCCCCACCTGATCATGATGTATACTTTTTAAACTTTGTTGTTGATAGAATGTTATCAAGTTGATAGAATTTTGTTTAAGATTTTTGTGTCAATATTCATCAGGGATATTAGTCTATAGATTTATTTTCTTGTTGTGTCTTTGATTTTGGTGTAGGGTAAGGCTGACCTCATAGAATACGTTTGGGAATGCCGCCTCCTTTCAGTTTTTTGGAAGTTTGAGAAGAATTGATGTTAATTCTTCTTAAATGTTTGGTAGAATTCTTCAGTGAACCCATCATATCCTGCGTTTTTCTTTCTTTGGGGGTTTTCAATTACTGTTCAACTCTTTGCTTCTTATAGGTCTGTTCAAATTTTTTTTTATTTCCTCATGATTCAGCTTTGGTAGGGTGTAAGTTTCTTGGAGTTGATTTATTTCAGGTTATCCAATTTGCTTACAATATTTCATAATAGTCTCATAATTATTTTTATTTCTGTGACTGTTACAATGTTTCACTTCCATTTCTAATATTACATATTGAGTTTTCTGTCTTATTTAGTCTAGGTAAGGTTTGCTGATTTTGTAGATCTTTTCAAAAAATTAACTCTTGCCCTAGCCAGTGTGGCTCAGGGGTTAGAGTGTCAGTACACTCATTGAAAGGTTGTGGGTTTGATTGCTTGTCAAGGGCATGTACCTGGGATGTAGGTTCGATCTCCTGCCCTGGTCGAGCTGCATGAAGGAGGCAACCAATTGAGGTGTCTTTCTCACACTGATTTTCTCTCTTTCTCTTTCTCTCTCCTCTCTCCTTCTCTTCCCCCTCCCACATTCCCCTCCACTCTCTCTAAAAAAAAATCAATGGAAAATATATCCTCAGATTAGCAACAACAATAAAATAATTCTTAAATTTCTTGATTTTTTTATTACAGAATGTTTATCATTTTTAAAATTAATTAAAGGGTTTAAACAATAAAAAAACCAATTTCTCAAACTGACAATGACTTGGTAGCACGCAAATACTTCAGGCTGGAGAGGCACGTTGTTCTTGATTAATTTACATATAATAAATTCTCATAACACTTAATTTCAAAACATATGTATAAATTGGCTTGTCATGATTAATAATTGAAAGTAAAATGTAAGCAAAAGGTCAATTTAAATACTGCTATTAATTATGAGTCAATTTAAGGTTAGTGACTAGAGAGGCATTATTTTTTAAAATCTGAGGTAAAAAAGTCTTTAGGAAGCAACCGTAAACCTATGTACATTTGAAGATCAAGGGCTAAAAATTCTCTCTTCATGAACACCATTAAGCAAAGGATGTATAGCATCCATCACACAGGTGTTTCAAAAACAGCTTGTTTCCAAAATTACACACTTCCTTACAAATAAACATTACAATATTAATAATTATAGACAAACCATCAGAATGAGTTTCAAAAAATGTTAACCCTCACAAGGCATTCCTGAGCCATATCTTAAGGCATTTATTTTATTTTTTAACTTTATTTTTATTGTTGACACTATTACAGATGTCCCTATTTTCCTTCCTTTGCCCATCTCCAGCCAGCCCCGCACCTCCTTCCCTCTGGCCATCACCTCACTGTTGTCTGCATCTATGCGTTACAAATATCTTTTAATTTGGAGGTTTTCAGAATATCTCCTTTGCTTTAATTGGTTTTATGTCCCTATTTTCATCTTCTACATAATGGACTCAGTCTCCTTTTTTGGCAGACTTTTTCCCAGTTATCCCCACCAAGGTCTCATATCTTCTAGCCATTTCTTCATCTGACACACCAGGCTCCATCGTTTCATCTGCAACTTCTTCTGCTTTGTCCTTAGCATTCAGCTGAAGCATTGATTTCTCAGCCTCGGGATTATGTAAGTCCTCTGAGTGGCATTCTTCCATAGAGAGGGTCTTCCCATACCAAGAAAATCTGCTCTTCTAGGAAACTCTTTCTTTTTAAGCTCTGGCAGATGCAAGTACCAGTGCCCTTCACTAATGATTTTTCTGTCTTCCTATTCCAGTTGTTTCCTGTTTTCTGAGTCCAGCTACCTTCGCGTGAACTCCAGGTACAGCAGATTCTTAGACAACTTAGTCTTGCTCGTGGCCATCATGCTGGCTGCTGCCCAGCCCCGTGCTCTGCCACTTCAATTTGTTGATTTTATCAATTGTTTTGCTATTCTCTATTGTCTTTCTCTCTTCTCTAACCTGTCTTATTTCTTTATTCGCTGACTTTGGTTTAGTTTGTTCTTGTTCTAGTTCCTTGAGGCATACGTTTAGGTTATTTATGGAGAACATTCCTTTTTTAATGTAAGCATTAAGCACTGTAAACTTGCCTCTTAGTACTGCATTCACTGCTTCCCATACGTTTTGATGTGTTTAATCTAAAGGTGGCAGCATGTTATTTAAAATAACTGCAGAAAAATACACTTCACTCTTCATCACTCTTCTATATTTCTAAATAAAATTCAGCCTACAGCAAATTACATACTCAAATTTTTATTGAATGAATGAATCGACCATCCCATCACTCAAGTGTTAATAAGTAAATACATTCATTTGTGCTCCATTCCAGGAGCTCCTGGGGTCCCGTAAGCTGTCAATGATCTAGAGCTTCTTGAGTCCCTTTCAGACAGCTTGTGTCGTTACGTATTCTTGTAAATGTAAACGGTGAGGGCAGTTTCCTAGGATAAAGACTGTCCATAAATAAGTGAAAGCCTTTCACAATCTATTAAAGTTTCTGAGATATACAAAAAATTTGTTTCTAATGTTAAAAAAAAAAAAAGAGAGATAATGATACTAATTCACAGTTGCCCCCAAAGGGCTTTATACAGGTATCAGTTTTTGTCCTCTCTGTTTTAATTTCATTTTTGTAGACAAGATCCCACTTATTTACTCAAGAGAATAGATACTAAAGCAAACAACTGATTCAAGGTGAGAGCCAATTTGCACTTTATGAACTGCGCCTCGGAAAGTTCCTATTTCTTCTGAGGATATAATGAGTACCCAGTCCTTGAAAATATATAGTCAAAACATCTTTAATCCTCTAAAAACATGTTTTTTTAATGAAATTAAATATTACCTGGAGTTCCAGTTAAGTTTCAATACCTATTAATTAGAATTCTGATGTTGAATCTCTGAAGAATCTACATTTTATATAACTATATTATATATTTTTAATGCAGGTATTTTATTATTTTGCACTTAAAAAACATTATTGAAAAGTGCAAGGTGAAGATTTATTCTAGCTGGGAATTGTATGGGTGGAGACTTATTCTTTCATAATAGTGATGGAAATATTTTGTCCCTCCCCCCCAAATTTAAACTAAAAATCGGGACAATATTAAATGATAATATTACAATTTGAATTTAGAGCTCTCTTATAAAATACAACTAATATCCTGCTGCAAACTTTATGTATGGAACGATGCGATTTTTTTTTTTTTGCAGAAGAGAACTGAAAAAGAATATCATAGAGTTGAATGGGACTTTAAAAAGTGAGAGGGATTGATTGTTAGAAAATCAATGTGTTGGTGAACTGAATTCTGTGGGATTCTTGTCAGAGAGTTTGGGACACTTTAGGTTTAAATTATTGAGGGTCTTTGCCCTTTGGTTGTTTTCTCCTCTTTTCATAAACATGTGATCTGTTAGTTGAAGAAGGGAGGTGGGAGCATGAAAGCCTTACTGTAGGTTTGTGGTTAGAGTGATATAATTAAGTGGAAAGAGAGAGGACAAATAGATGGATCCATAATTAGTGTTCCTACCTAGGAAGTCTGTTATCCAAAACTATGTGTAATTTTAATAGAATGCCAATACTTGTTGGCTACAATTTCCAAATTTTATCCAGAATTTAATCAAGTCTCACCACCGTAAATGTAACAACCTTACCAAGATGCAACAAAATTACCAAGATCTGATTATTCCAGTAGCTCTTAACTAGTACATTTCTTTCTCACTTTTCCCTGATCCTTTGCCACCATTCATAAAAGTGCATCGAGAATGAGCCTGTTAGAAAATACAAGTGAGAGAATGTCACTCTTCTAATGAATAGCTTTCCCTGGCTTCCCAGTCACTGAAAGTAACAGCCAAAGTCCTCAGTCTGGTTGATAGCGCTCTTACCTATACAACTTCATCTCTACTCTTCTTCTTCTCATTCACTCAGCCCCAACATCCCTGCCCCCTTGCTGTACCTGGAACTTGTCAGCATGCTCCTTATTTAAATTTTCGGGTTGCTGTTCTCTTGTTTTATACTCACATCCACGGAACTCCTTTGTTTCCTTTAGGTCTTCATTCAGAAATCACCCTCATAGTCAGAGGAAGTGCTTTTTTTTGGCACTCTACCCCAAACTCTAACCAATGAGCATTTTCCATGCCATTTTATGATGACTTGTTTTTCCTCTTTATTACTTCTCCCTATGAAATATTTTTAAATTATTTATTATATTCATAGTTCCTACACTAAAAAGTAAATTTCATGAGAACAGAGTTCTCCGTTTTATTCTCCAATGTAATCCCCAGCAATTAAAACAGTTCTTGGCAAATAGCAAAAGCTTAATAAATAATTATTGACTGATTTAAAGACTTTATAAGTTTTATTCTTTTAAGAAGCTAACAAAACTGGTTTCTTCAGAGCTTAGATCAGCAAGAGTGCTGTTTCCAGGAAACGAGGTAACTCCTCTGACAAGATTCAGCATATAGTAATTCCAGAGTTGCTTCATTCATGACAACGATGCCCTCAAGAACTCAAACTCTCCGTTTCTCCATGTCACCATGCTGGCTTTCTGATGGCTTCTCTTACCATGTTCACTTCTTGATCACAACATTGTTGCCTCAACAGCAATGTCTAGGGGCTCCAAATACACTTTCTATTCCTGCGATTTCCTTTTTTAAGAAAATAAGAAAGACTTTCCCAGGGGACCTTCAAGGAAATGTCTTCTCATATCTCCTTGGCTAGAAATTGGTTACGTGACCCTGCCAAAGGCAATCGCTGGTGAAGAAATATCATTTCCTTAACAACTCTGTCTAGTCCATGGATTATCAGTCATGCCCACTTTTTGGAATCACATGGGAGCTTTTTCACTGGCAAATTCTTGTGACCAGCTTGAAATAATTAAATCAGAATCTATGCTAGGGCCCAGGCATTATTAATTTTTTTTTAGTATTCAGATGATTACAATTTACAGTCAGGTTCGAAAATCAGTGGTCTATCTCTAGACTAATCTGGGACTGGGTAATTGTGGCAGATGGAAGTTAAGCATCTAAAAAATATATAGGCTCTGCCAGAATGAGAGGAGTGAAATGGAGGGGGGGGTGGTAAAGAGGGGGAGATAATGAATAAAAAATCAAATGTCTGCTATGCAGTATTAAATATTTGTCTTAGTAAAATTTTAGAATAACATTTTGGACACTAAATAAATTACAAATTTAGCTTGATCTAAATTAATATTTCCTTTCTATTTATTCACAGTCACAGATGCTGCAGTGTGCCAAGTTCTCAGGGAAAGAGGCTTCTGGCCTTCAGAAAATGTTCTGACAGTCTATAAAGTTCCAGGGTATTCTTCTCACACAGAGATCTATTCCGTTCTACTATACTTCAACACCTGTGATAACCAATTATATTAACTTTCATTATTTACCTACTCTGTGACTGACCTTTTGAAAACCACGGGAAGTAGTTAACCTCTTGCCACACCTCTCATGGATGAAAACTGCTTCTTTTAATCTCATTTTCAACAGGCTTTCTGTTGCAGACTTTTTAGCCAGCAGGTTGATTACAAAGGTTCCTCAAGGCAGTTATTCAAAATTGCAATTATAATTCTTATTTCTGGGCAATGCAAACTCATTCTAATTATAAAATAAGTTAGTGTCCTCATAACCATTGCTTCTCTCAGGTGGTTCTCAGGGATCTTAAGAGGTATATTGTTGTTTTTTAATTTGTGGAGCACTCGCTGTGGTTATTCTTGATACTGCTTTTGAACATGAGTATTTTGGGTTATAAAGACAGCAAGAATTTTCCCTGGCTGGTGTGGCTCAGTTGGTTGGGTGTCATCCCTTGCACCAAAAGGTTGTCAGCTCAATTCCCAGTCAGGGCACATGCCCAGGTTGCAGGCTGGATCGCCAGTAGGGGGCGTGCAGGAGGCAGTCGATCTCACATAGATGTTTCTCTCTCTCTCTAAAAATCAATAATAATTATAAAGACAGCAAGAATTAGACTCAAAATGTAAAAGATAATACTGCATATCATGTCACTGATCATATAAATATTTACTAGCTGAATGAAAGGTAGGTTCCTGTTAATATAAGCAACACCACTTGTCTGCTTTCCTCATTACTTGCAGCATATAACAAGTCCAAGTAATTGCGAGTTTCAACTACCAGCAGTGTTTTCTCTAAAGCACCAATAACTTACATATTTGGGATTTTTTTTCTATTGCAAATAAGACTATCCTATGAAAAATAGAGTCTATTCCTTAGTTACCTCATTTCTCACCCAGATAACATCAACATTTAAACAGTAAGGGGGTAAATTTTCTTTTATATTATGTAACTTGAGTACAGAAAACCATTCCTTGAATTTTTAAATTATTCCCATGGCCATAGAGAAATACATTAACTTCCTGGGGCTGTAAAGTTAAGCGTAAGTTATGGTTCACTGTGAGGACCCTCCATAATCCACAGTTTTAGCTGTAATTAGTTTTTTTTTCACCCTAGAAAAATAAGGAAAAGAAAGTGGCAAATGAGGAGGGAAGTCAAGAAGGCATGGCAGCACAGTGATACTTCATGATCTCCTGGGAAATTAAAGAGTATGATTTCTGCTTAAGACACTTAAATTCAACTTTCTGAAGCATATGCCTATCGGAGGGTAAAGTTGGTATATCTCCTAATATATATATATACTAGCAATGGAGTTTTAAAAAACTAAAAGAAAAATAGACAGAAATAGCCTTCATAGTAATTTTATTTTAAAATATACAAATTACACACACACAAATGTGTACATATATAAAATTTATATATATTCACCCACATTTTAAATAAAATATGTGTATATGTTTGTATACACACATATACACATGCAATTTCATCTTTAAACATACAAATTGCATATACATACACTTGAAATGTTGGGGGAGTATATTCAGTTAAAATAGCCTAAAAGCATTTTGGACTGTAAAACTATGAACAAATATTATGATTGAAAGAACTGTACAAAGTGTTGCTGTTGCAAGAAATTTACAATCATTTTGACACGATAAGGTATGAAACAAAGCAAACATAAATTGTGATCATTTTTAACAACCACGAGCATGAACTTTTTTTAGACATGAGTTTGAATCCTTAGCCTGTAGAAAGCTGTGGGACCCTGGATAGTTTATTTCATGTTCAGTTTTTTCATCGATAAAACTATATTATCCTCATTTCCTAATGTGGATAAAGTATCTAGTACAGTGCTGAAATCTAACACATGCTCAGTCAATGCTGGTATGCGATTTAAATAAACCAACAGATAAAACAAATATCAAGAGAGTACATGACACAATAATCAGTATAAACGGAAAATCATTATTTCAGAAATTTGGAGAAAATGCAAACATTACTGTCATGATCCTGGAAGCCTCCTTGGAACAGATGAAAACTGAGTTGAGCCTTGAAAAAAAATGTTACTCCTCAGTAAAAGAACTGGGGATGGAATCACTGCGTAGGTGTATACATATATGTTTGATCCTCAAAAGGATCCTCTTACATAAGGGCTATTAGTCTGGTTATATGGGTAGATAATGCCAATGCTCGGACTTGTTAAATTCCTTGACCACTTTTCCAAGACAGTATGAAATAGTAGTGCTTGGATTTTACTCAACTCCGTGAGATCCAAAAGTAACTGCTCTTTCACTAATGCTTCCTAAGCCTACTGCTAGAGCAAATGTTTTGGAAGTTGAGTAGATGAAAATATGACCAGAGAGAGATGTTGGGGGTATTTACAGATAATTTATTGAAGAATCCAGACCGTAGGCTAGGCTTGCTACAGATGGATTTAAAGTATTTTCTGAAAGACAGACAAAATTTAAAGAGGAAGAATAAATATTAAGCTAGCATGTAGCCTTAGGAACATACACATTTTTCTACATGAGAGAAGGTATACATAGTAAAGGGAGGAAATGAGTTAGAAATGTACTTTGAGATGTATTTCTGCCTAGCTTGAATGCCAAAGGAGTTTTTACTTTAGCCAGTAAATTGCAGAGAACTGATAAAACCTTTTGAGTACGAGAATGACAAGAAGAAAGAGATACTCTGGAAGATGCATTTAAAACATTGCAGCACAATTTAGAAACAAAAATAAAACTAGATAGTTTGATCAATTAAAAAACTTTACCACTGGTTAAAGTGTACGTAAGTATCTGAAATAGGGGCTGTAAGAAAAGAAGAATGTTAAAGGACATTAGCTAGGAAGAGCCCACTGAATTTTGTGATTGATTGGCCATGGTTTGGGGTCAGGGAGAGTCAAAAAAGAAAACTACACATATTTAATATTTATAATAAATTATATAAATAAGTGAACAGAGAGTGACTAGTGGTGTCAATGAATAAAATATTTCATTCAAGATGAGAACACATTATTTGGTTTAATATATTTTATAATACTAATAGGAAATGTTCATTTAAATACTATCTATTTCATTTGATCAACAAATATTCAGTTTTAACAAATTCTAATTGCTGGTGAATGAGACATTTTCTGTTGTCCTTTTGTTCCTGCCTCCACTACCCCCTTCAAGAAACATGTTTGGGGGCAAAGATATACAATGAAATGACGTGAATGGTAAAATGAAATTCTAAGGTAATAAACAGGATGACATGATAGTTACTAGAAACCATGGGAGTGATTTTATTAGGGTGATCAGAAAATACCTCTTCAAGGAGATGACAGGTGAACTGATTCCTGAGGGTGAGAAGAAATCATCCATTCTGATAGCCTGTGGAAGAGCAGTCTAGTCAAAGGAAGCTGCAGGCATAAAAATTACAAATCTGGAGAGAACAAGGTAGAAGAGGAACAATAATCGATGGGGAGAGAGGGTAATCAGGAACAGAATCACACAGAGCCAAGGAGATCAGCTGGATGTTAAACTCAGGGTAGTCATTGTATAAATGTAAGCAGTAGAGTCATCCAGCCGTATCACAGATCATGCTGTCTTCTGTGTGGAGAGAGAGCGAAGGAGGACATAGACTATGAAGGATATTGTATTTAGAGTAGAGAAGCAATGATGGTTTGAATGGTAGATTTTGAAAATTGAAGTAGAGAAAAATAAAAGGATTTCAAACCTACTTTGAGGGTAGAAATAATAGGACAAACTAATGGGATCAAATGTGAAAGATTAGAGAATCTGAATATTTAAAAATGATGTCTACTTTTTTGTTTGTTTCTTTGCTTGGATAGCCATACCATTTGCTGAGATAAGGAAGGTTTGGAAGGAATAAGTAAGTGTTATATGTATGTGTGCATAGGTATAAAATATCATGGTAGTCTAATCATTTTATGTACCATTCAATAGGAAAAAATGTCAACAATATAAAAGAATCTAAAATACTTTTAAAATCATATTTATGCCAATTATATGTAGACGTTGATGCAAGTTGTTTTGTTCAGACATTAATGCAAGTCATTTCGGTCTTTGAGTAATTCTGGTGGTTATTGATTTGTTGACTTGCTCTTATAAATTAGGGTGAGATAAGTAAAATAGAAAGGGGATTTGAATTAAAGCTTAGAGTTATTTTGTGAGATGCACGCCCTCCAGTTCCCCGGACGGAGGAAATGAGCAGCCTGGGGCACAGAGTGTCACGCCAGGGGTCCCTCAGCTCGCACAGCACTTTCTAGTCCACAAAGAGGAGTCAAACCAGGAGATCACATTCTACAGAATCTGGATGCAATAGTAAATTTTCCAACATTTATCATGGATGTTTGCTCAAACAAATTTTCGAGAAATTAAAACCACTAATTTCACATACCAAGAATTAAAACGGTCCACTGGACTTCAATATTGATAAAGAGAACTCCAAACTAAATTTTTCAAAATAAAATTATATATCTTTCCTATTGATATTACTTTTTGGGGAGAGGGGGAGCATTAACCTAAAACAGGCCAGTATCACAGGCTGTCACCAAAAAGCCATACACTTTCAGATATGTAGGTTTGAATTGTTAATATTTTAGTTTGATGCAGTCCTATTTATTTATTTATTTCCCTTGCCTGGATAGACATGGCCAAAAAATATATATATATATATTGCAAAAAGTGATATCAAAGAGCTTAATGCCTATATTTATGGTTTCAGTTCTTACATGTAAGTCTTTAATCCATTTTGAGTTTATTTTATATATGGTGTAAAAAAAGTGGTCTATTTCCTTTTTTTTTACATGTATCTCAACAGTTGTCCCAACAACATTTATTGAATAGACGTTTTTTACTCCATTGTATATTCTTGCCTCCTTTTTCACTGATTAGCTGACCATATAGGTGTGGGTTTATTTTGGGCTCTCTATTCTGTTCCATTTAATGTCTGTTTTTATGCCCATACCATGCTGTTTTGATTACTATAAATAACATTGCGTATAGTTTGATATCAGGTAGCATGATATCTACAACTGTGTTCTTTTTTATCATGATTGCTTTGGTAATTCAAGGTTTTTTGAGGTTCTATATAAAGCTTGGGATTAGTTGTTTTATTTCTGTGAAAAATGCCATTGGTACTTTGATAGAGATTAATGTAATCTCTAGCTGTACATTGCTTTGGGTAGTATGGACATTTTAATGATATTAATTTTGTGTGTGTGCAATCTAAAAAAACCCAAAATGAACACACAAAACAGAAACAAATGTATAGATAAAGAGAACAAATTGGTAGTTGCTAGATGGGAGGGGTTTAAGAGGATCAGTGAAAAATGTAAAAGGGATTAGGAAGTACATACAAATTGCCAGTTATTGAAATAGTCATGGGTATGTAAAATACGGCATAGAAGATATAGTCAACAATATTGTAATAGCTACGTATGGTGTCAGCTGAGTGCCAGACTTATCAGGGTAATAACTTAGTATAGTATATAAATGTTTGATCACTATTTTTGTGCACTTGAGACTAATATAACTTTGTATGTTAACTGTAATTGAAAAATACATTTTTAAAAAAGCTAATATTTTTTACACAGGCATCATGATACGTCTTTCCCTGGATCCAACATTTATTTTTCTTTCTTATTTCACACATGGAAAACTTGAGTTACTTTACATCAAATGATATTTGGTAGTTTTTCAGTATTATCATGTACAATTGTGTCAGCTGCACTTCAGGGATTAATTTTATTAAATACAACTACTTTATAATTGCTTATATCCATAATGAAAGGAAAGAAATATGGTCATAGAGTGACAACACATTTTTAAAGGATTATTATAATAGCAAACCAACTAAAACATTTTTGTCTCAATTTTATCCCTCTATATTTTTCAATATAAAAATCCATTCAATTTTGAATGGCCCAAATGATCAATCATATTTCCTAAGGGCCCTGAAATGTTTTTTTTTTGTTTTTTTTTTTTACAATAAAACTGAAAACAAATCATATTCTTAGTTTAGTCATTAACTCCCTTCACTTTTCTAATTGTTGCATTAAATACAGGCACATTTATTCTTTTTGTTGCTGGAGACACATTTTAGTACACCATGAGTAATTTCATTTCATATAATTTGTATGCCAAAGGCTTATTAAAAAGCATGGGGATGCATATGACTCCATTTTATTTGAATCAGCCTCCTCCAGCCTCTCTTCTTTTGAAAATAAAAGTCATTTTAAACTCCCTCTCACTCTTCCACCGTGTTCTCTTATGAACAAGATGGTGAGAAACAAAACTCAGTGGTGGCAGTGGTGGGTGAGGGGGTGGCAATCACATTTATGAAACTTATCAAGCCAGAAAATGGAACTAATTGCACTGTTTTGTTAGATTGTGTGTAGATGATTTTCTTTAAAAAAGATGTCACAGTGGGGGTTAGTGAATATATTAATATCTGAAATCATGGCATTTATCTTCCCAGTACTAACTAAGATTGTACTATGTGTTTAAATACACAAGAAGGATGAGAAACAGCCAGTGTCCACATATTATATGACAGGTTATTTAATCTTATTCAGTCTTCACCACAACCCTCTAGATTCTTATCCTTGTTTTCCATTTTACTAATTAAAATCATGATGGCACAGCTAATATCTGGTATATTATTGTAGACGGACAACATGGACCCAATAACTCGACCTCCGTCTTATTCTAAGGTCACAGTTACTGTTCTGTAATTTTACTGTCCGTTGTTCAGTGGTTTTAGCAGCCTGCCCTCTTTTCTATTCTAACTTCTGAGTCTTTTTTGAGTTGTAAATTGCTTAGAAATCTGGTTCCCCAGGGGCAGATGTTCCTTCCTTCCTTCCTTCCTTCCTTCCTTCCTTCCTTCCTTCCTTCCTTCCTTCCTTCCTTTTTTTTATTTTTTGAATTGAATTTATTGGGGTGACTTTGGTTAATAAAATTAGATAGGTTTCAGGTATATAATTCTACAATACATCATCTGTATATTATATTGTATGTTTACCATCCCAAGTCAAGTCTTCTCCCATCACCATTTATTCCCCCTTTACCCTCTTTACCAACTATTCCCCCCCTCCCCTCTGGCAATCACCATACAGTTATCTTTAACTACAGCTCTGGATATTGCTGTTCAAGAACTTTCACTGTTATCTACTCCTCTACATTGTTTTGGACTGCTGAGCTCCAGATGCTGATCTACGCAGCAAATGACTATTATTAAACAAATTGAACTTTATACTTTGACCTCTAGACCTAAGACATTCATGTAGTAGAATAAGCATGAGATTTAGGAGAGATGGTTCTTGAATTATACTAATAAGGTCAAGCAACATGAAGCCTGAAAAGGGAAGAAAAAAGGGATGTCTCCCTTCAGTTTCACATGAACTCCAGTGTTGGTGGGAAAGGATTCTTTACTCTGACCCTGGTTATAGGTATCCTCCATTTCTCCTTTTACCAAGGGAAAACTTTCTAGGCCCAGCCAGCTGACCAATGAGCCTGGAAAAGAGGGGAACAAAGACTGTTAGCCTTTTCTCATTACATTGCTTAAAAACTAGCCTAGTAAATCAATAGCTATGCTCCAACTCATTTTCATTAACAAATTCGGTCCTCTGGTTTTTTTAATTGTAATTTTATGAAATAAATTTGAATACCGTGATTATGAAAACACCAAATCATATGAATCAAACCTAATTGAATATATTTGCATATGCATTTCAAAAGAAATCAACTATAGTATTATTCCATTAAAATAAAACTGGAGAATTTCCTTTAATCTGTAATTTTTGTGTGAATATCATAAAGTCAAATGTTTGTTTTCATCAGTTAATTGTGAATTACTTAAAATTGCCCAATTAAACACTAAATAAATAGAGTCCCAGATTAACTCATTGATGAACAAATATGTCACTAATAATCTTTTAGGATCATGGAGTTTTTCTAGACATTGGGGATCAAAGTGGGGAAATAAACAACATTCCTATTCTCATAGAGCATGGTAGAGACAATAAACAAATTAATGTATACATATGTCAAATGGAAAGTATTATGGGAAAAAATAGGCACAATAAGAAAACTAGTGTGTGGCAAGGGTGCAGTCCTGTGGCAGAGAAGGCTGCTGGTGTCTGTTCTGCTCAAGGAACGCTTCTGTGACGGTCATTTGAGAATGATGTAGAGTGCAGTGAGCATAAAACCGAGTAGAAAACAAGGTCTGAAAGGTGGGGGGAATGATGGACCTTGAGAGGCACTGTAAATACCTCATGGTAGGGACTTTGGGAAGCCTTCCCAATGAGCAAAGATCTGACAGCCAGAGGGTCAATCTGGCTGCTGGAAGTAAAATAACTATTTTTACAAATTCTGTATTGTAAGCTTGCTCACAGATTTATTATATATTTTACAACTTTGTATTTTAACTGGAAAGCTTTCAATATTACGACCCATAAAGTTTTTAAAAATCTAAATTCAACTGAGAAAAGAAAGTAGAAATTATTTTAACATCACTTTTAAAATATTTTAATTTGATCAACAATATTCCAAGCAAGATAATAAATGCAGACAGCATAAGAATGACATATGCTTTTGAGTGAACTCTCAACACTCCGAAGTACTGTTTTCCTCTCCACACGAATATCCTCTCTGTCTGAAGTCATTATCAAAGTCTGACTTCATTTTGGGGGATGTAAAAAGATAACAAACTCTCACTGAAATCTATGAACTTATAAAGCATTTCTAGAGTTGAAACAACACTATATTAACTCAATGATTAGTGATTAAATGGCAGTCATAAGAAGAGTGCTTTTATTGCCTATAACCTTTAAAATATAAACTTGACCTCGAATTCATGAGTAACTATCTGACATTCCCCCTAATCTGGGCTGTGGTGGACTCAATGCCTCATATTGCTTTTGCATCAATTGTACGAAATTGTTACATGAGTCAGTATCTGTTTTATAGAATACTTTCTGCAAGATATACATAATAATAATAACTAAATACCCAGTTTTGCTCTTTTTATAACATAGGATAAATAATCTAATACATCACTTTTTTAGTTCAGGTTTTTTGAACACACACTTTTTCCAAACCAAGTCCTTTTCAAGTGCTATTTCTTCACTCTAGAGTCTTTTTTTCCTAGTTATTGTCCTTCTTCTGGCCTTCCAAGCCTCAGTAGAAATAGTGCCTTAAAGAAATCATGGCTGAATGGGTCATCTAAAATAGTTCCCTCCTCTTTGTTCACACAATTCTTTCACCCAGAGTCTTTAATTGCGTTTATACTCGGTTGTCAAGGTTTTGTTCATAATACCTTAACACAGCTTTGCACATTATGCTCTAAGCTCTATCTATGTGTCCTTTGTTCAGCACTTACAATTCCTAGATTTTAGTGGGTACTCAATATATGAATAAAAGAATTGATCATTATCCAAATCTCTGTTTATGCCCACATATATACATACATTCAAACTGAAGAACCATAATTGGAATATAAATGCATACATCAGTATAATGTGCTAAAAAACAACAAAACAAATCTATCTTTTCAAGGGGCAATATATAGAACTATTTTACAAATAGTAAAGGTGTCTAAAATAACCAATAGAAACTGGATAGTAAACATTTCATCTATTAATGGTACTTGGTAACAACCTGGCCCTCTATACCTTTTAGCATTGTGAAAATTAGTGTGCTCTATAATAGCAAAACCCTGGCTAAAGGAACCAGATGAAAGTATGTTACCTTCATAACCAAAGCCATTTTACAGGAGTGCAAATTACTTCTTCACTTAATCATGTTATGACAAAATCCATTATAATGATGGATACACCCAAGGACATTATCAATATTGAAACAACATTTTAAAAAACTAGTTGTTTCAAGTTTGTCTCACAGAATTTTCTTAGTATAATTGTGAGTAATAAGATAAGAAAAGCATATTTTATATGAAGATAGATATAGATTTCATTTTAAAAAATTGTAGATTACAAGTATGATTAATGAGCATGACTAATTTAATGGAAAAACAAATTACTGGAAAAAATGATTAATAGTAAAGTATTTATGATAATTAAACTACAATCCTGACATTGATAGACTATATATAAGCTCCCTTGCATAAGTAACTGAAAAACCATTTGTGTGTAGCAGAAACTAAAGGTGTGAAGGGCTTGTAGAGTAATGTGTCTTCTTGGGTATACAATTAATTTAGTTGATTTGTTATTTTGCTTAGTGCATTCATAAGTGATGAGGTAAAGAAACATTATATAAAAGATTATATATAATACTTTAATATTTTATTTATATAATGTGTTCAAGGAACTTCAATGATTTCAGTTTAAAACATGTATGAGAAATTTCATTGTAAATTATAAGATTTTTTAAATTTATTTTTTATCTTTAACAAGGATCATTAATACAATAACTAGATTTTTGTGAGAATACATCAAAATCATTTGAAGAGTCTTATCTAAAATGTTATGCTCCTTTTTACTGCCATAGCCCTCTGTAAATTATACTATTATAACAATTATATTATCTCAAAATATTTTATTATATAAATGTTTTTTCTAATAAAAGTATAGTGCTTGAAGGAAAGAATGCTATATTTTTTATTATAACAAATCTGGCATCTATTAGATTAATTAATGAATAAATGAAAACCAGTTACAAAAGTAAGTAGTGAAATCACAAATACTTTACCACAATGAGGTAGTTGTATAAAAATGCAGGCCATTCCTACACATTGTCATTAGTCTGAATGTTCTGTGGTTGGTTCTCTTTTATTTCCTCTATCTTCTCTGTTCATTGAGTGAGGATTACTACATGTCAGGCCTTTGGCTAGTAATGGAGGTAGTGGCAGTAAGGTTTTCAAGCATAAATCTAAAAATACAGTATTTAAAGAAAGTAGTTTTGAAGAATATCTTTAATAATGAAGAATAGCTTCCTCAGGATGAAAAGGGTGAGTGAGGAAATTCAAATGGCATGAAGGAGAGAATAATGCATGTGCTACTATAGAGAACAAAGGGAATTTTGGCATATCTAGAAAACAGAGTCAGTAAAATGGAAGGAAATAGGGTTGGTAACACAGCTTGGGTAGGTTGTCAAATCCTAGTATTTAGTGCTAAGGGAATCAGGTTTTTATTACATTTTTATGTGAAATCAAAAATATTCTCAATTACAGGAGTGGAAAATACAATTTTTTTCCATCCTACAACCTCTATTACTGTTGATTAACTGGCATGAAAAATCTCTTCTCTGTATCACTTCCCCCTATGCTTAATATTTACTCAGGGTGAAAAATGTCATAAAAATATTAGGGATTTTTTCCTATTCTTGCCTTTCCCTTTTCAGACTTGAGAAAATTAGCACTTATCAATATCAGTATATTGTTAGTTAAATTATACAACTAAATTTTGATTCTTAGAAAAAAATAATTTGAATATCTATGTAGAAATGATTAATAATATTAACAGAGACTATGGACTTGAGACTCAACCAAAATAAAATTCTAAAAATAATTTTTGTTACAAAGAATATTTATTTACTACAAATGAGGCTATATTTAACTAGAGGAGGTTTTCCCCATTCCTAACAACTCTAGACTACTACTCTTTTCCCTCTAAATTGGGAATATATCTTAAAATAAATGAAAGATGAGAAATGGTACCTATCATTACCTTCTGTAGTTAAATTAGGCAAAATCTCATAGTCCCATTTTTAGATTAGCATTGATTATGTCAGGTTTGTTTGTTTGTAACATCAATTATTTCAAAGAATGCCTTAGTTTCCAGGTCAGTTATACTCTTTTCTGACTCTGAACTTTGCACATTATATTTCTTAATTCTGAAAGTTCCCTCATCCTCATTCTGATGACTACCAATCCTTAACTGTCAGTCCATGAATCTCCATCTTCAGTGGAAAACTTGATATTTTAAGCACAACTCAGTTACATTGTTTTCCTCTATACTACAATTTATTTCTATGTCTGTTTCAACCCCTTCTTTAAATAAAGTTGGGTCTCTGTCCCCAGTAGTATTATGGTTGAGAAACTATTTTTCTTTATTATATATGTTTGAGGTTAATTCAATGTAAAAACTACATGAGGATTAAAAGAAAAACAGGAGACTCATTATGTAGCAATTGGGATCAAATAGATCCAAGAAATAAAAAGCCAACACACAATGCAATATACAGATGATATATCATAGAATTGTACACTTGGAACGTATATAATTTTATTAACCAATGTCACCCCAATAAATTTAATGGAAAAACAATCCAACTCAAATTAGCCCATGGGTAAAAATTGAAACAATGTACATTTTTTTCTTTCACAACTGAGAAATCCAGGTGAATATTTAGCATCATTCTTGTCTTGGCTTTAATGGTATACCATATTCACATTGTGAGAGAGACACCTGCAAATTCCACCCTTCCAACTACCTCATTATGGTAAGGTAGTTGTGATTTCACTACTTACTTTTGTAACTGGTTTTCATTTATTCATTAATTAATCTAATAGATGCCAGATTTATGTTATAATAAAAAATATAGCATTCTTTCCTTCAAGCACTATATTTTTATTAGAAAAAAACATTTATATAATAAAATATTTTGACATAATATAATTGTTATAATAGTATAATTTACAGAGGGCTATGGCAGTAAAAAGGAGCAGATTTAGGTTTATAGGTACTTAAAATTTGTGAGAGAGACATCTCTCCCTGAATATATAACAATCTCTGAAAAAGAGATTGTTCCTACTTATATATCTCATCCTGGACCAATCACTTTACACAAGGGAGAATTATTTTGAGTGACCAACCTAGATAAAATGCCTGGATTTTGGTGGGTGGGGTGGTAGGTCTCCATTCTTATCCCCATTAGAATCACATAGCTATATTTAGGGAAGGGATAGTTCTAGAAATGATGAAATCGATGTCAGAGATAAAATAATATATATTCACCATGTAAGTAGACTTTTGAGTCAGATTACCTCAGTCTAAATCCTGCCTTTAGCATTTGCTAGCTGTTATATATGGAAGTTTCCTTGAGCACACTGTACCTTAGTTTCCTTTTTATAAAATGGATTAAGAACAGTACCCAGAAATAGTGTTTATCTTCAGATGATGAGAATAAGGAATATCTGGGATATTGCAGCTATAACACTCAATATGATGGTTCACAAATAATAATCACTCAAAAAATTATTTGCTATTATGACAATAATGCGATTCTTAATCTTAAGCATTTCACAGTCTGGTCCTTTGGTCCTTGAATCTTTTTTAATGAGGCATTAATTTATGGCATTTGAAATAGTGATTCATAGAGTTTTGGGCTGAATATCCCCTGGGGATACATAGGAAAGAGAGAAAGGGAGAGGGAGAATTTCATCTCATCTGAAATTGTTACCAGCCCAACTTTAACGAGCTTTACATGTTGTGCCTCTAAGATTTTATTTCAAAGTGGAATTCCACAGTTAAAATACATTTTGTAACCTACTGCTGCTCTAAGATATCCTCTTTATAGGTCTAGGTAAATCACAAATAGTCCACCTAAAATAAAACAAAAATTATAGCAAGTGTGCTGTGCTTATTACAGAGGGCTGAGCAAAGAGCATAGGTAAGGGATGTCATACATCGCGTTGCTCCAGGAAAGCAATTTATAGTCTCCACTCTACTGAGCATATTTCAGCTGTGCCACTTTTATAGAGAGAAGCCAACACTGTGGTATTATAATGCCATTAACCGTATCAGATGTCATATGTTTAAAGACCTGACGAAGCATATCTTCTTTTTCACTCTAAAAGCATCTTATTTCTTTCACAAGTGTAATCAGAACACTGACAGATAATATAGCAATTTATGAACTGTGGACAAAAAGAAAGCATAAAAGCACAATCATATTAGGATTCCAGCTATGCTTATCTTGTTATCTCAGCCAGAGAGAAGAGATTTTAAGATGTTTATGTACAGAGAATGTTAACTGTTTTCAAAAGATCATTTTAAAATATTCCAAATAGGAATTTAATGATATGTGTGTGTAGAATACAGGCACGGTTCTGGAGAAAAAGAAAAAAAAAAGCCTGGTACTTGCCCAAACATTTTTATAAACATCATCTCTAGTATCCATCTCTTTGTGTGTTTCTCAATTGTTGAATTTTGAAAGAAAATCTATTTTTTCTTATCATTTTCTACAAAGTAATAGTTAATGTTTGAAAGAGAAAAAAATGGCATCTGAAAGTGTCAAAGCCTATGAATAACATGAAAATTTTCATGAACCATAGAAAAGAACTATTTGTTTATTTTGATTACAGGTATCTAAACAGCTACATTTCCACTGAGTTTATTCACTAATTTTAGATTTTTTTTATTGTTGACACTATTACAGATGTCCCCCAGTTTCCCCTTTTGCCCCCCTCCACGCAGCCCCACCTCAGCTTTCACCATATTGTTGTCTGTGTCAATGGACTGTGCATATATGTTCTTTGGCTAATCTCTCCAGCAGCCCCCCGCCACCTCCTCTCTGAAGTCTATCAGTCTGTTCCATGTATCCATGTCTCTGGTCCCAGTTTGTTTGTCAGTTTATTTTCTTCATTAGATTCCACATATAAGTGAGATCATATGATTATTTGTCTTTCTCTGACTGGCTTATTTTGCTTGGCATAATAATCTCCAGGTTTATCCATGTTGTCACAAAAGGGTAAGAAATCCTTCCTTTTTAAGGTGGTGTAGTACTACATTGTGTAAATGTACCATGGTTTTTTATTTCACTAATCTACTGATGGGCACTTGGGCTGTTTATAGATCTTGGCTATTGTAAATAACGCTGCTATGAACATAGGGGTGCATATATTCTTCTGAATTGGTGTTTTGGGATTCTTAGAATACATTCCCAGAAGCGGGATTGCTGGGTCAAAAGGCAGTTCCATTTTTTATTTTTTTGAGGAAACTCCATATTGTTTTCCACAGTGGTTGTACCAATCTGCATTTCCTAGTACCAGGAGAGTACTAGGATTCCCTTTTCTCCACATCCTCCCAGCAGTTGTTGCTTGTGGATTTATTGATGATAGCCATTCTAGTAGGTGTGAGGTAATACCTCACTGTAGTTTTAATTTGTATCTCTTGTGATAATTAATGCCTTTGAGCATTTTTTCATATGTTTATTGGCCATCTGTATATCTTCAGTGGATAAGTTTTTATTCTGGCCCTTTACCCATTTTTTAATTGGCTTCTTTGTCTTCCTGGTGTTGAGTTGTATAAGTTCTTTATATAGTTTAGAATTTAACCCCTTATCAGATGAATCACTGGTGAATATGTTCTCCAACACAGTGAGTTTCCTTTTTATTTTGTTGATTGTTTCTTTTGCTGTGCAGAAGCTTTTCAGTTTAGATTTTTTTATTTGTTCATTTTGTTTAAATCAACATGAGCTCTTAATTGAACATCTTCCTTGTAATTTTAGTTTATCATCTTTGAAAATTATGGAAAACCAAATAAGACTCTTTTGATCCATATTTCAAAAGGAGCCTTAAAAAGGCTCAATGGCAATCTGGGGGAGAGATGAGAGACATCAAGGTACTCTAAAGGTGGTCTTGGTACATGCTTAAAATAACTCTTGGGCAAATAGAACAGAAAGAATATGTTCATGTATAATGTATTGTAGTTAATATTATGAAAAGAAGAAATGTGATTCCAACCTTCAGGCAAACACTTGTTGGAATTAGGAGATAAGAATTTTAACAAAGCCATTGTGATTATGCTGAAGGATATAAAGAAAGATATAGATTGTAGTTGATGTTATGGTTAAAGGAACAGCAACAAAATGACTGTAGAAGCTAGAGTAGGGGCCTTTGGAGAATAGATAATATTCGGCAAAATGTGCATTGACGGGCAATTCTTGTACTACATAGATTGATACCTTATTTATGCTAATTAATGATTTTAAAAATGGCCTAAGATATAACTAAATTGGTAATTATTTTTTATTTTATGTACTCTTTACATTGAAGATTTCACTCCCTAGAAACATATGTTTCTCCTAAACTAGACTGTGATTTTGTGACACAAAGGATGATGTAGTATATATTTATGAATCTTCATACAAAACATGTCATCCAAAATGTTTTTTCTACCTTGTTCTTCACTTCCTGTGAGTCTTCCCCAGCAGATTTGTCAACATAAGTATTTTTGCTAATCAGCTCAAGGCAATCTAAGCTTTTCCTGTTGCTCCACATTCTTCAGCCTCTGCCCATTGCCCTAGTCCAAGGACAATTCCATATTTTCTGGTATTTATTATAGAAGCACAGTACACTTGGAAGTTCTGAAATCTGCATTCGTTTTCTATGGCTGCTATAATAAATTACAAAAAAATTAACAGCTTAAAACAACACAAAATAATTATTTCACAGTTCACAGGTCGCAAGTTCAAATTGGGTCTCACTGAGCTAAAATCAAGAGCTGTATTCCCTCTGGAAGTTTTAGGGGAAAATTCGCTTTCCTAGCTTCTAGTGGCTACCCATATTCTTGGATCATGAACCCCTCCCACCTTTAAAGACAGCAATAAATGGTTGAGTCCTTCTTACATCACATCACTGTAACTGACTTTCTGCCTCCCTCTTCCACATTTAAGGACCACTGTGATTACACTGAGTCACCTGGGTAATCCATTATATTATCTCTAATTTAACATTACCTAATTAGCAACCTTAACCCACATCTGAAAATATGGAAAGATTTGAAGAATATAGTCCTAAAGAAACATTTATGCATTGCTGGTATTAATCTGAATTGATAGAAGCACTTTGGAAGATTATTTGTCTTATTTGTTTGTTTAAGATTTGTCTGTCCTCTGATTTACCAATTCCCTTTTTGAGTATATAGTAAGCAAAATTTTACAGAGGTGTACCAGGACACATGTATAAAAATATACAAAGCAGCTTTTTAAACTCTACTATTTCTTTACAACAAAACACTAAAAAATAACCCTAATATATATTAACAATTGAATGTTTAAATACACAGTCCAGTTGGAATCCTATATTGCCTATAAGCACAGAAAAATATTGGATGAACTGTAGAACGTAAATGACAAGGTACACAATATAAAGAAAATAACTACGGATATTACATATTTTATAAAAGCAATCAAAAAGAAAGAAACAATAAACACAAAATCAATGTTTTGATAAGTTTTTCTAATAAAACTTTCTAATCATGGATTTTCTGTCATATAATAAAATTAGTTCTTCTTTGTTCCACCTAAAGATTTTAATAACAAATGTATAACTAATCTTTTATGAAGTATTTGAATAACCTATAATTGATTTAAAGTTTTTGTAATGTTCTTAGTATATTATTAAATTTCAATTTAATATAGTAAAATACTGGCTCAGTTAAAACTGAATCTGGTCAATAACAAGGTATTTAGATTCAGTAGATTTAATGTAAATTGTGTTATTAACATATTTGGGACCAAAAAACAGTGAATGTTAATAACATCATGAATGTTAATATAGTATTTAAAATTAGGACTACAAAAAGCTTGTGAGAAAAAAGTTACTGTTTTAAAATACATGAATAAAAATTAAGATACAATAAGCATTTCAGGTAGAAAGCAGAAAATGGCTGTGTAGGTAAAAAATCATGAATAGATATTAAATAGTCTTATTTGAGAATTTTTTTTTCTTTAAGAGAGAAAAAATATATTATTATCAGAAAATAAAAAGTTATATGTTCACATTGGTAATTTACTAAACCATTTACTGAATTTAACACATTTTAAACACTATGGAAGGGAATAGGTTCCAATAACATAAATAACATTGTTAAAAACTGATTAACAGACCATTTTGAACAATATTGTTGAGACAAGTATTCTATATGATATGGTATATTATTAAGTGCAGAAAATAGTTAAGGTATTTTACTTACCTGTAAAGAATGTGTATACAATCAATGAATTTCAAGTTATTTTTAGCCATGGGCTTTTTCCTGGAAGTTAAATCTTATGTAAGAATAAAATAAAGAGAGAGCTTATCTGAGTGAAGTATGGATGGAGATGGGAGAGTCATTTCCAACCCACCATCCATCCTCTATTCTCTGCATCATCAAATCCCCTTAGAGATTCATGTTTTTGTTTTTTCCAGAAAAATTTTAACATCACTAAACTATAGAGATTGTCTAGTTCTTTCCAAATCTAAATATCTATGAATTAGTAAAAGCCCTTTAAGTTTAGGTACTTATTGTTATTCATAATATCCCTAATTACCCATTCACTAAATGAAGATGTTTTGTAAATATAATTTAATAATTTTAGATATTGGCAAATTATAATTTCCAAAATATAGGCAAAAAATCAGGCTCAAAATATAAAGTAAGCTTCCTCAAATGCTTTATCCAATGAGTTTGGAGTCAGAGTTAAAAATAAACTATATTTCTAAAATTTGGTCTTTTTTTAATCACATTTCACAAGAGGCAATAAATCAAGGAAAAAAACACAAAGGTTTTCTTGACCCTAGTTCATTGAAGAGTGAATTTCCAATACTAAAATGTAAAATTTTTGGCTTATAACATTGTTCCTTTGATAAAAATCAAATATCCCCAGAAAGTTAACACGCTGTTACTATTATTCATCATTCCTTAGGGTGAATTAGTTAATAAAAGTAATTCAAAAAGTTAGCTTTGGATGACCTTTTTGGGGAAGTGAAATATCTGAATCCAGGAGATAGGACAACCTCAGCACAAAATGTTACTGGAACTATTTTCCAATTGTTCTGAAGAGCTTAGGCCTTGGGTCATACAGGTATGTGTTCATTTTCCTGATACCACCACTTACATCACCACTTACTGTGTAACTTCAGGAAAATCACTTAAGCTTTCCAGACCACATTATCTACATCTATAAAAGGAGGTAACTAAAGGTAGCTCCTTCACAGGCTGTTTTAAGGATTAAAGATAGAAAAAGCACTAAGCACAAATCATATAGAGTAAATTCATATCTATTAAATAATAATTAGTAACTATTAATACTATGGGCTCACCATGCAAGGAAGAAAATAATGTGAAATTAGGGAAGAAAATGGAAATACAAACCTAATTAAGTCCAAATCAGGAGGCATGAGATGCAGCTCCATTAACAGCTCCCTGTAAACTAGTATGTAGATAATTTTAACCTCTTTGCATCTCATTTGTAGAACGAAGGAGAAATATAATTGGGTGGATAATGATTTCTAAGTGTCCTTTAATTTCAAATGTTCAGTGATTTTCATAATTGTGCCCTGTACTAGCCCTAACTACGACAACTTGAAAACAACTTTTCTGCATAGTGAATTTCATTGCCTAAGAAGTAGCTTTCTCTGGAAGGTTATTTTAATCTTAAAAGAGTTCATGGGCTGGATGATAGGATATAGAGCAAGAAGGTAGACTGTTAAATATCACATGTAAGTGTGAAGAAAATCAAGGTTATTATGGCCACATTTTCTTTTTAATTCTTATGTTAGCAAGTTTCAAAGCACTCATAAGGGGAAAAACTTATTTTAGAAACACTTTGTAGTCCTTGGATCAGATAAGGCAATACTTTTTCACTCAGTCTAATTGGAGGACGTAGTTGCAATAAAGCAAAAGGAGAAGAAGAAGAAGAAAAGCTCTTTCTGGAGGTTTTCAGGGCCTTAAAATTACAGCACAATCTCATTAAGCAGTAATGGAAATGGAAATTACTTGCTCTTGTAGCCCTGATTGTATTCCTGTTAGGTCATTTGCATACTGTTCACTGATTGGATTACTGGTGGGGCTAAGAGGTCTCAGAATACTTTTCTAATGCATTCTCATCTAATTCTACTGCTGTGACTGAGGAGAAATCATTTCCTGAACTTAATAACATGATCTTCAGATGAGCATATAAGCCTTCTTTAGATTTTAGATGAGTATGAGAAGTATAAACTCTTCTGATGTTGACTCAAAGCTGCATAATTTTAAAAAGCTTCAAATATACTTCCTCATGTTATGTTATGGAATACTAATAATTTTTTTAACAGTCCTAAATGTGATTAAGCCCATACTTATTCTTACAGTAATGGATGGTATCAAATGAAACAATGGAAAGAAGAAATTGCATAACAATTTCTGGCTAATATGTATTCACTACTTTTTTTCCCCCCTCTACCCTATCTTCTAGTAACTTTTATATTTTTTGAGGATATGTAATTCTCGCCTATTATAAGTCCTTGTGAAAATAAAAAAAGTATTTTATTTCTTTGTCACCTCCAGGAACTAATACCTAGTAGGGTGCTTAATATATAGCTCCCATTAAACACATTAACACATGTTTCTAAGACTCAATCTCTGTCATCTATCTTTCTTCACATATATACACACACAAAGGAGTAAAGTTGTAAAAACAGTAAAAACCACACAATAATCAATTTCTATAAAGTCTTCCTATTATACAAGGTTTCTCAGCAGTTTTACAGATTTATTCTTGCTCTTCACTCCATTAGACATATTTTATTTTTTTTACCCTTAGTGCAGAAATACGAATGATAGCCATGCAAAAATGTTGGGCATAGAAGGAATATTTATAAGATCAGACATTGTTGTCACCAAGTGTCAATATTTCAATTATATCTGTCATCATTATCTTTAACAGTACCCATGAGAAATTAGCCCTACCACATACCTAAACACCACTGAAATGTGTTAAGTGAACATGGATATTGATTTTTATTTTTAATTTTAAAAATTTTTTTCTTTATTGATTTTAGAGAGAGAGAAAGGCAAAGGGAAAGAGAGAAACATTGATGAGAGAGAACATCAATTGGACTCCCCCTGCATGCCCCCCACTGGGGATCGTGCCCACAACCTGGGCATGTGCCCTGATCGGGAATCAAACCAGTGACCTCTTGGTGCCAGGGTCGATGCTCAACCACTGAGCCACACCAGCCAGGCTGGATATTGACTTTTAAATGAGACAGTAATGTCATGTATTGGTTCTTCAGAAATGTCTAGCATTGGGAAAATGCATCAGTAGTAGAGAGGAAAAAAACTGAATGTAAAAACAAACAAACAAACAAAAAAACCGAAAGCTATCCTTCCTCTGCCCCCATGATTTTTGTTAATACATTGGCAATATTTTTTCAATTTATTACATTTCTGCTATTTCATGCATTTTATACATTCATTATTAAACTAGATATTTACTATTTTGGTTATTTTTTTAATCTAAGTTTATAAAGTCTTGTATCCTGCTGTAGTTTATAATTATTTTATAATTAAAGTTTTGAATTAAACTGTAATGTGATTTATTTTTCTCTATGTAGTTTCTGGACTCTCTGTGACATTATTTTATAGACCATTTTTTGTTTTGTTTTGTTTTATTACTGACTCTTAATACACTTTTATAGTTTTTTTTATATCCAATATGTCAAGTACTCCTTTCCCCCCACAAAATATCTTGTATTTTGCACACTAATTCTTACAAACAACCTCTAGAATTCATTTGTCTACTTTGTAATAAAACAAAGCAAACCTTTTTTTCTTTACATGAAATCTAAAAACTTCTTACATTGAAATTCTTAAAATGAAGTTTATATAAATTTAGAGTTCAAGTAGGTATGATTTAATTGCAAAAGTTTAATAGGAAAATATGAAAATTTTGTTTGTATCTATTGTGTGTCCCCACTACACAACTTATCACCTTTAAAAATTTGAGCTAAAATGTCCGTTTGTTTTAAAGCTGCAAAAATTCAAAATTATGAATACTCTTTTACTGTTGAACATTTAGAGGACAAGGTTAGAGGCCTATAGGAAAGCAGGGTAAGGTCAGGCCAAGTGACCACTAACTGTCCCTCCCTGTCCCCACCTCCCAGCCAACAGCCACTCTGAGCTTTCCCAAAACGAGTGATCGGACCAAAACTGAGACTAGGCAGGGGCAGGGGGAAAAGGGACTTTAGATGTGGTTGTGACCTCCTGGCCTTCAAGGGCACCATGGTCCACCAGGACGCTGTCCCTTGGTTTGAGGAAGGGAATCCCAAGGGGCCCCAATTGGGTGGAGGACATGCTGTGAGCCAGGCCTTTGAACTGGCAGTTCTGCAAACTGCCCGCAAACCTGTTAAAAGCAAACTGCCCAGAGCCCAGTGACACCAAGTGTAGGTGCCGATTCTTGTTCTCAAAGGGCTGCCAGCTGTGGTCCATGGAAGGGATAGATATTCATGGTCTCTTCTAGAAGCTTTTTCTATGAAACCAGATTCATATCTTGAATAGAAATTATCCAGAAGGCAGAGAGTGTATCTGCTGAGAAGCAGCATCAGAAAGGATCTTCCAGCTGTGGCTATCGTGCGACAGCGGTTCCATCCCCAGCTGGACAACATTTAATTCAATTTTTCCTACATACTTCTAAAAACTTTTATTGAGCTATTAACATAACATAAAATTAACCCATTTAAAGTGTACAGTTCAGTGGCTTTTAGGATATTCACAACTATTACAATTTTAGAACATTTACATCCCTAAAGAAACCCATAAACACTTTATCACTCTCCATCCCCTATCCACTTGTGGCCCCAGACAACAACTAATCTGTTTTTTTCTCTGTAGATTTGGCTTTTCTTGAATTCCATATGAGTTTCTTATGTACTTTTATATTTTAGTTATATTAATATATGTATGGTGACTAGTGACCATAAATTCAGATTCTATAAACTCATATCCTTGAATGGTGTGGTTTAAACATATATTTTGAGCCATTATAAAATATCAATATTTTTCATTCACAAAAAAAGAGATTTTGTGACCTGCTGTTAAATATAATAAAAGACTAAGCTACTAAGTAAAGTTATGTACACAATATCAGGTATTTATGAATTTTCCCAGGGCTTTATTTATGGAGAATGTTTTAATACTATGCTCGCTTTCATCAACTCCTAAATATTCTTGGAGTATGACTTTTTATTAGTCTGTGTGTGCTAGTATATGTAAAATAGTTTTAAGGTTAGGCAAAGGAAAGTGTAATTACAAATATAAATCTCCCCCAAAGCACTAGACACCCTCCACACACACGTGCTTTAGTTTTGCAAAAAGTCATTGCATCAATTAAAGCCATTACTCTTAAGCCTATTCACTATGACTCTAGCAATGAAGCCAGAACCTACTGATTTCACAATGTTAAATGAATTTTGCTTCTGCAGCAGTCAGGAGAGACGTTTCACAAGACGGAAATATAAATTGTGTTACACAAGTTACGATGTGTAGATCTGGAAAAAGCTCCCTTCTATAATCGCATTTTCACTTGTGCTCCTTCGAGGGTTCCTAGGATCCGCAAGGTATTCATTCACTCCTTCCGTGTTTATCACTGAGGTCAGTGTTGGCATTGGGGCGCATTTTTACTCTGCAACTGCCCTGGGCACTGCTAAACATTCAGCATCCCTGGCTTCAAATCCCTAAATGCCCCTGACCCCTTTCCCTCACGTTAACAGCCAAGAGCATGACTTTACCCATTTCCAGATTCTTCAGGGGGAGCATTACACTTTCCCCTGCCTCTTTAGATGTGAATCAATGCTAGAGTAAAAATTCAGTTAAGTTCTTATTAATTATAAAAGCTTCAGTTCAAATTTCTTTGTCACATGCACTAAACAGATAATTCATTAGTAAGGCTGGGCTTCTGTTCTTACTAGTCAGGTTTTATTTCCCATGCTATGCCTTTACTCATGCTATTTTACTACAAATGGCTGAGAATTGTTCTGGTACATCTCCTGACTGCCTATTATTTCACAATCCTGGTTAAAGTGTAACATTAGCAATGCTCAGTAATCAAAGTCTCAGGGTCCATTTGCACAGTTTTTATTCAATTGCCTCTTTCTACTGGATATCGATATGTTCTTACTACTAGTTTCTTTTTTCCAGATGGCTAGAAGCTTTACTCTGTCAAAATGCAGCTGTTTTAACTGTAGCTAAATAAACAAACAAACAACCCATTCAAGGCAAATGTGCTTAAGGATCTCTGGAAAGCTCCATGTCACCTAGAAGCTTCTTTGTTCTTACCTTTCTAGACCTCAAGGAAATAGAGTGAATTGATTGGCATATTAAAAATGAAATATGCAATACTATATAAGGAATATCAGTCGTCATAGCCAAAAGTTTGCTCTTAGTTCTTATGGTCATTGGGTAAACACCAAAAGAAATGTGTAGCCTATCCCCATATGAGTTGGTCAACACATAGCCCATGTCTGGGGTCATACGCCTGTCCTTGGCTCTTCTTTTGGTATGATTAATTATTGTAAAGGTTTAATGTGGTACACCCAAGATTATAATTAATAGGTGCAGTTGCCTTTTCCTATAATGAAACACAGGTACCTCTGAGCTTCAGTCCAGAGACCTGGTTTACTGGGAACAATACCAATGTAAGATTGGCTTTGAACCTTGTTGAAAAGGACCATATTGATTACTATTAAATAATAACAAAGCAGTTAGATAACAAGGCATAGATCCTTGTATCCACATTTCCAAGGTCAGACAACATGTCATGTTTCCACAACCTGAATACATTCACTGCCCGGGGGACCCAAAACTGAAGTTTCTTTAGGATTCTCCCAGAGCAGACAACATCTTAGAGGAAAGAGTTTTTCAAGAAACTAAGAACAAGCATCAAACTTATTGAACTGGATGGCATCCAACCAAGATACCTGTGCAAAAAGACCCACAAATGCCACGAGACACTGAACGTCATGATTAATTCTCTCTCTCTCTCTCTCCCCCTCCCTCTTTCCCTCTCTACCTCTCTCCCTTCCTCCCCCTCTCTCTGTCTGAAGCATGATTTCATATACTGTTTTTAATATACAGTTCTAAGCATTTTGACAAACTCATACAGTTTTATAACTACTACTACTATAGTCAAAGCATAGAAGAGTCCCATCACCACCCCTCAAATTCTCATACCCATTTATAGTCAAACCCTCTCCTCATATGAAATGTCTAGTAATTTCTGATCTGTTCTCTGTTCTTATAGTTTTGTCATTTCCAGAATGTCTTAATAATGGAGCCACGCAGTAGGTCATCTTTTGAGCCTGACCTCGTTCATTTAGTATAATGCACCTGAGATTTATCAGTTTGTTCTCAATTGTTGAGTAGTATTTTATTACATTAACATCATTTATTTATCTTTTACTAGTTGAAGAGTATATTGTTTCTGGGTATGAATGGGTGTGGATATAGCTGCTTTGGAGTCTACATAGGTTTGGAGCAACAGAAGTTTTTTGTGTGTGTTTTGTTATTTTTTTAAAATTTCAGTTAGGTAAATTCATAAGATAGGGGTTACTGGATTGTATGGTAAGTAAAGTCTTAACATTATAACAAACTGTCAAAACAGTTTCCCAAAGTTGTTGTTCTGTTATGTTGCTTTCCCACAGCAGTGTTTGAGGGTTACAACATTCCTGTGTGTACCCACCAACCCTTTTCATTTTCATGTTTGTTTTCTTGTGTGTGTTGCCATTCTAATAGGTATGCAGTAGAGTCATACTATCGCTTTGTCTTTCTTCTTCGAGTTTCTTGGACCGGGATAGGTGTTTTGATATCTTTTGTAACTTTTAGAATATTCTTGGCCATTTTCTCTTCAAATACTTTTCCTGCAGTTTTCTCTCTCTTCCGATTATGAGCTTTTGGTCATTTATATATTAGTGTTTGGTATTATGTACAACTCCTTCATGATCTTTTATTTATTTATTTTTTACTCTTTTGTTTTTAGTTTGGGTAATTTATATCGATTCCAAATCAATGGATTCTTTTTTTTTTTGGCTGTCAAGTCTCTTATTGAACCTATAAAAGGCATTCTTCATTTCTGTTGCAGTGGTTTTTATTTTTCACATTTCCATTCTGTTCTTTTTATAGTTTCCATCTTTCTGCTGTCCATGCATGTTACCCACTTGTGTTGTTGTTGTTGTTTGACAATCAGTTGATTTTTTTTTTTTTTGGTGTTTATTAGTTTTTGGAATAGTAATCACTAAGGTAAGTAGTATATAAATGGGCATACCTCACTCTGCTAAACCACTATTGTGTGGGGGGCAGGGTTAGTAACTGAGTTAGTTGAGTCAGGAGTTGAGATGGGCTTTGGATTGTCATCACTATGACGACCTTCTTTATGCCACCATCTTTACTCCAGAATTACCTTATTTTTTAGCGTGAAGCAGGTTTGCTGAAGAATTTTTCTCAATATTCCTGCTCTCTATTTAGCTTGAAGCTTAATCTGTTTGCCCTTTCCCCAGAGAGTGCCTCTCCACATCAGTGTCCCCTCTTCAGGAAACTGCTCTTTGCAGGTGGCTGTGCGTGCTAGCCTGTTCCTCTGGGCAAGAGGGTGGGCGTGCTCCTTTGTCCTATCTTACTCGCTCTGTTCACTATGTTTCAGGAACTGGGCTTTCTCCAGGTAAGTGATACTTCCCTTACCCATTGCTAAGAGATCTCTAATAATGTTGAAATAGGCTCCTGAACCCAGGACCACTTTTTATCCCTTCTCTTAATAAAGTTTCTCTTTCCTCTTCCTTTAACTGAAGTTGGTCCTAACTTGTGTCCTGGGGGTGCTAGGGTTTGAAGCCCTTCTTCCAGTAACTCAGTGCTTTCATTCCTTAGCAGAGAAGGGTCTGAGTGAGGCTTTTTCCTTCTAGTGCTACTTCTCTTCTCCCGGCCTAACTCACCAGCAAAGACATTTTCTGATCTCCAGTTTTGTCCCAAATTTTCTTGTGAGCTCCTGCTGAAGGCCCCTAGATAAAATGCTGTGCTTGCCCGGCCGCTGTGGCTCAGTGGTTGAGAGGTCGCTGGTTCGATTCCCCATCAGGACACATGCCCAGGTTGTAGGCCAAATCCCCAGTGGGGGGCATGCAGGAGGTGGTCAGTCGATGTTCTCTTTCATCGATGTTTCTATCTCTCTCTTCCTCTCTCTCTCTAATATCAATAAAGGAAAAAAAATTTTTTAAATGCTGTGCTTATGTTTGAAATTGCTATGTATCAGTGGCCCTTGGGATTAAGTACTTTTACTCAGCCTTTACTAATATTTCAAACATTTTAACTACTTTGTTTTACTGTCTGTGTCTCTTCCTCTTATAATCTGACTCCAGTGAGCCAGTGCTCACCTCCTGTTCTTGTTTTTCCTTAGGTATCTGTCTAGTTGTTTGCCCTGCAACTCAACTGTTCGATGAGTTCAATGAAAGGTATGATTTTGCATCTTTTTCTGGTTATTAAAGTGAATGTTGCACTTTTTCCAGCTTTCTGCATCCTGAGTGGAAGAGAGGAATTCTGTTTTTTCTTTTCGTAATGGTTTCCTTTATATTTGTTTCAAATTCTAGATTCTTAATTATCAAAGGCTACAAGAATTTTCTCTTTAGTTCTGTTTCTTTTATTTACAAGAGCTAATCCTTAGCATTTTGACACTTCTTGAAAAAAAAAAATCAAGAGAGGGACAAAAATGTTGAGTGCTGGAGACCTAACTACTGTGCTGCTTTCCAGGTTATTCTAGAGCTATTTTCTGTTGTCATATTAAAATGTGTGCTCATACTTTACATACTCACAGTTTGGGTTCATATTTCTTTTCAAAGTTTGAGGCTCATGTTTTCCATGTTGATTTTTAAACTACCTGATATATAAATTATTTTATTTAAGCTTTAAAAGTCTTTATTGACCACCTACATTTTTGGATAATTATAGAATAATAAGTATACTAGATAACGTACTGTTTGCTGTGCTGTTGAAGACAATATCTAAGACTATTGAAGCAGTTTATAATCTGATATACTCTGGGATTTTTCTTATTTCCTATATCATATTTATCTAGCTTGGAGGTGGTGTGTACAGTAGTTAAACTTTTAAAACTCCAAGCTCAGGCTGTGTATTTCAAAAACCAGCTTGATAATCTAATACATCAAATTATATTTCTAAACCCAATTCTCAAATATAAAATTGGGATAACAGTTGTACATTGTTACTGCATAATAACTCTTAGCCAATGATGAAAACACAGCAATGATAAACACATATTAAATTTTAAAATTCCATCACTTAAAATTCTCTAAGAATTGAGCTCTAGATCACTATTTCCCACTCACAATATTTTTAAGTTACGGGAATTCAATATAACCCATAATGATTAGCACAATGCGAAGCATCCAATATGCTCATAAAATTTTTACTGAAACTGTAGGGAATAGGTTTTAAGATTTTTTTTTTTTTTAAAATATGGTTTTATTGCTTTTTGTAAGAGAGAGAAGAAGGGAGCGAGAGATAGAAACATTGATCGGCTGGCTCCTGCGCGCCCCCTACTGGGGAATGAGCCCGCATCCCAGGCATGTGCCCTGACCGTAATTGAACCGGGACCTCTCAGTCCATGGGATGACACTCAGTCCACTGAGCCACACCAGCCGGATGGGAGCTTTATTCTTTAAGAATATAGTTCCCGAGGTAGCATGGATTAGGAAAGAAAGGGAAGATATAGAAAGATGTCATAGTAAAATTCTTGAGAAGTTGGGATAAGGTTGGTGTAATCACTCCCAAAGAAGTGCGGGATAGAGGGAATAACAAAAAAATATTTTTATTGAACCCATAACAACTTGGTAGGGTTTTTCGGTAAACTGACTCAATTCTTTCCTTTGCGGCCTGTGAGATGCTTTTCGTCCTGCTGATGTAGCAACGTGAAAGGGTTGTCAAGTCAAGAACTGAAGTTTTGTTTGAAGACAGACACTTTTTTCATGAACAACTTGGTCAAGAACTGAGGTTTGACTATATTAAAGTTTTGTAAGTCAGTTCCATAGAGTATCTTCTTTATGAGAATATATTGGATATCTCTTGTTCATGAGACCAAGAATAATTATGCTTCTTTTATGTAACTGGCTTTCCCTGACCATATTGCGAGACAGAAACATCAGTGTACTAAATGCGTGTATGCGACCGTGCTGGCTTTTGCATTGGTGGTTAGGAATTGTAGAGTAAACATTTTGACCCCTCTGGTTAATGTAAGGGTTTTGTTTTGGCTGGTGACACTGGCTTGTGAAAGAATTCACAACTGAGAGAAGACAGAAAAGGAAGGAAATTTTATTAACTTTCCCCGAAGACAGGGAAAGGACCCATGCACTGACTGGCAATACAAGGGTAGAGCAGAATGGGCCAGTTGTTCTTTTATTGGGGGTTTATGGGAGTAGAGGGCAGATGTGCCAGGGGGTTTCTTATCCTATCTTCTTTAGCCCGTGAAATATGCCTGGGGAAAGGCGAGAAGGAATGCGGGCCTGGGGCTGGTCTCCAATGAGTTGCAGTCACGGGTCCAGTGTTCCAATGATCAGGTTGTTCATCTTTCCATGATGGCAAAGAGTCCCCTTGTCCTCAGATTACGAGAATGGACAGCATTCGAGGTAAACGCCTGAGGTGCACACCTCCCAGCCAAGTCAGAGTGGGCTTTTCCTCAATCAGAACAAAGCAATCATGGTTAAAATTGTAAAGGATGATTAACGTTTTTCTAACTATGGCTAGTGCCCCACTATAATTAGTTTCCTTACTCTTCTAGTATTTTCTATTAATTCTAATATTCTTTCCTGCCCCTTTCAGTTGAGTAGAAAGGCAGTTTGAAGTTGCAGACACCAGCGATCTCCATGTTTGATTACTCTCATACATTGTGGAAAAATCATAAAAAAAGAAAAGCTTGTTTTCTGTCCTTACAGTTAATGATTTAACTTTGCACAGTATACATTTGTGGTGTTTCTGTGAGAATTGGATTAAATTCAAGAGATGATCCCATTTCTCTGTTTATCAACTTTTCAAATAAATTCTGAAATTACTAACTAGAGAAATCTGTATTTTCACTTGGAATAACTTCATTAAGAAATTGGTGAGCATTTTAATACTTGCCTAATATGTAAGACAAAAATCAAAAGCAGTCTGTGTATATAAACTTCATAGATATAGCATCAGAATATTTAAAAATGCCTCTGCTTTCTAAACTTTTTATTATAAAATACTTATGAACCGTAAACACCCAGAGTAGGATAAATTCCAGGAAGATGAGCTAAATTTCATTTCTTCATAAACAAGGCACATTAGAGCACACTATAGGTGCACGGTTAATATACAATAAAAGAGTACCTAGCGTGTTCATTTGTCACATGTCAGTGATACTATCATCCAGAAATTAATTTATATGAAAAATTATACTCTTTAGTCAGCAAAAAGTACGCTTATTTTGCTTCTTAAATAGACAATAGATGTTTTTCTTCCTTGATTTCCTTTTACTATACTCAAAATTTCTTAAAAATAATTATTTTTTATAACTGACCTTCAGATCACCCAGGGTTAACAGGAGAGAAAATAAAATATTTTTACATAATCAATGAAGTCTTCTCTATTCTGTCAGTCATTTACTGAATATGCATTTTTACTTTGAAAATATAATCTTGAATGCCTAACACAGTGCTTGGCTATGTCACTTATTCAATCAATATATATATATTTTTATTAATTTATTTTTGTTACAGAGGTTTCTCCTTTTTCCCCCATTGACACCCTCCTCCCCATCCCCCCCACCCCGTCCCCTCAATCAATATTTAATTAATAAACAAATGTTAACACACACTTCCCAGAGAGAAAACCATTTTAATTCTGTCTAAATTGCAATTCTATCAGACCCTGATTTTTCTGCAGGTTATTGTTATTATTTGAAATTACCTCAACTCAATTCTGCCTTTGACTTTTTTCACTATTTGCCAGCTAAGATCAGAAACGATTTGAGGATCTCTACATTAATACTCAGGGAAATCACTTTCCTAATTTGTTTTTAATTTTAGAAAAATCTCCCAAATAATTTTTACTTTTGTGTTCTAAGAGTACTTAACATATACAACTCTAAAATAAATTAGAAACCCTTTCAATGGGTTAGAGGTGATGAAGTCTGGATAATCAATTTGTCCTGTGTCTTGTCATGTCCTTATGTGACTCCTTTTTCCCTTAGGGTGAATTTACCTTTCAATTAATAACAAATGTTTTTTACCCTAAGATTGTTAGCCTTTGTATGTCTGTGACTATATTAACTATTATGTAGTGTCTCATGTAGGAAGACATATTCGATGACACCCCTGAAACTGGGTTTCCAGGCTGTAGAATATCTAGAATTTATTTCTATTATTGATAAAATCAAACAATTTCCTGTAGATTACAAATCCCTATCACATTGCTTACGTTTTACCTGGGCATTTGAGAGACTTGCTGAGGTAGAAAAGGAAAATTGACATCATATGAAAAGGGAATGAGGAGTATGATTTGATTATGTGATAATTCTATGGCACTTTCTTCTCTAAAATAACTATCCTATTTTTCTACTTGTATTCTTTTTGTGGTATATAACATAGTTGTATACTTTTTATGGATTTTCACCTGTGTTCTAAAAGCCACTTTGGTAAACACAAAAAAAATAAGGTTCTGAAGAGTTTTATGACTAACTTATCTCAATAAGTAACTTTCATACTTTTACTTCTTCTTTGATACTAATGAGATAATTTACTCTTTCTAAAAAACTTCAGGAAAATTGTAGATAAAACATTTTTAAAGAGGAAGAGATCACTTCTAAAACTCTGGAAATCTATGACCCTGGGATTCCAAAGCCTACATGTAAAATCTTCTACAATACCTCAGACCTAATTCTGCTGACAGACCAGTTTTATTGGGCATTTACCACACAATGACCTCTCTCTCACAAACACTGGCTTTTGTACCTTAAGGATAGTTGTCCAATTCCCATGACTGTATCTCCTTTATTCATTTATGCTAACTGTTCTGGGTCTTTGACATTAAGTGTAGACCTGTGTTCTAAGTTAAAGCATTATATAAATATTTATATAAATATTTAAATTAGAGTGTATCTGAGCAAGAATACTCTCAAGTGAATTTTAATGCTAATATGCCCTAATGATCCTTGGTGATATTCATTAAACAGCACAGATACATTTAAAAGAGGGCATTCAAAGAGGTTATGCAGCTAGGAACCAATGGAGTTGGGAGTATAGAAATTATAGTCCATTGTCTGGAACAGAATTTTCAGGTATGGATAAGGTTTAATAGGTAGCTAGGGGGCCCTGCCAAATTTTAATTAATGAACATTGTCAAGATACATTAAGACAATTTCATAGCATGAAGATTATAATACTAGGCTTAGGCAATGTTTTATACCTATTGGGAATACCTCCACAAACACAAGATTTTTGATCAATTCAGAGACACGTTATATAGTGATATTTTTAAAGTAGTAGAATGAATCATTCTTCACTTTTTTACACGTTTTTGTGATTTCATAAAGAATCACATTCATGAGATGGGATGTACTTGTATACAATATTTGTTGGTGAAAGCAAACAAGTGGTAATGGTTAAAGACCTGGTGAGAGTTCACATACATATATACATATAAATAATGCAATTATGCAATTGACTTAGTTATCTGTTCCAGTCTTAGCTTCACCATATATAACATCAAGAGCTCTCCTCCATGAACCACGCAACTTCCACAACCTACAAATTATATATACCTCCTAGTTTTTGTCCTATCCTTTCCCTTCTCATTTTGAAACAATCTTTTTACTTTAGAACAAAATAACTTTCCTTTTTCTTTCTTTACCAAAAGAACCCCATGTCCTTTATATCCTTCCTTATCCAAAGAATATATTCCATTCTCCTTTTCTTCTTTCCCTCAACAAAAGTGCATCTCCATGTCTCATACCTTTCTCCACCTAAAACAGATATTCCACTTTTTATACAGCCATCCTATTTTATCGTAGTCATTTTTAGAAGTTTTATAAAAAAATAATAGTGACTCTAACTCTTATAAGTCAGTTTTGCAAGGGAACTTACATAGCAATTTGTATTTTTAAAAGGCCACGTTTTTCTTTCAGTCTCTGTGGACAATGTTTTGGTTAGTTCCTGGTTGTGTACATTTAAAAGACATGATAAGTGTCACAACTTTCAGAGACAGAGAAAGACTGTAGGTTTTTTTGTTTGTTTTAATCCTTACCAGAGGATAGGTAGAGAGTGAAAGAAAAAACATCTATGTGAGAGAGTAACATTGAAGGTTGCTTCCCTGACATGTCCCGACCGGAGCTCAAACCTGCAACCTTTCGGCTTACAGGACAACGCTCCGACCAACTGAGCCAGACTGGCCAGGGCAACTATAGTTTTATTTGCATTATTTATTTAATGCTTTCCATGTAATTTAACATGCCAAATAAATCTAATTAATTAATGTCCCTTTTTTTATAAAAATAACAAATCTTTGTGGTTTTTCAGAGATCCTCCTAAAAAACTCCAAAGTTCTTAAAAATCTTAGATGTCAAGAAAAAGACTATTTAATTTATGAATTTTGGCAAGTTATACAAACATAACAAAAGTTTTAAAATATGTGGCCAAATAGCATTATAGTTAGTTGTGGAAATGCACATCAGTTATTCATTTAACCAAAGTTACAATAAAATATTTTAAAGACAAATACAAAATTTTCCATAGTTGAAAGCAAAATTTACCTTTTCCAATATCAAAAAGACTCAGTGTACTAAAACAATTAGAAGACTTGATATAGAGCACAGGAAATAATTTTAATAAAACATAATATCTTTGCCTTTGCTTCATAATCTTTTATTAAAAATACTGGAAAAAATTTTTAGCAGAGAAATAAGTTTTAGCTTTGTATACACACATTTTTTATATTAAAGCTTATTTTAAAACCTATAATAACTAAGAAAATTTTATTTTCATTTCTCCTAATAAAAACATCTCTCTGTTAGAGGAGGCATAGTTTGATATTAACAAAAGAGGTAGGAGCTAAAGGAACAGTTGTCCTCAGGGAGTAACCAGCATCTTTCTGCCAAATGGGGCAAAACATCCTGCTTAGTGGACTAGGCGGGAAAGATAGCTCTACAGACACCCTGGGGAAGGGGCGGGGGGGACCGTCATCCTTGTGCAGGACGGACAGGGGAGGGAGAACATAGCTAGGGGGGATTCCTTTTAGTAAGCACATGCAGAGTAGAATACAAATGAAGCAGCAGAACTATGGGGCATGTGCAGTAGGAGCCAAAGTGGCCATCATAAAAGGGGGAGGGACCCTGGCCTGGAAAATTTGGGAAAAAAGAGATTGGATAGGGGAAGGGCACAGACACAAGCCCAGGAAAAGCCAAGAAAGGGATTGGATAGTTTGAAAGAAAACCTGCTCTTTTGCAAACCCAAGGAAATATATGGAAGCTTAGCAAGGACCTCAAGGCAGCCACCGCCCACGCTCCGTCTCTCTGAGAGAGTGCTATAGCTTTTAGCTCTAATAAATCTTTCCACCATCACTTTAATCCTCTTACGTGAGTGTCTCTGACATTATTTTCCATAGCACTGCTGAAGAAACCATTTCCTCAGGTAAATTCTATACCTTATGCCATCTTTTTCTGATAATATATATCAATTTCTTCTATATTAACTAAAATTATTTATCCCTAGAAAACGTAATTTCAGTAACAACCAAAAATAAGCAATTAGCTTTCTTTAGAATGACTAACTTATAAAGACTTATGAATACATTATTGGTTGGCAAATAGATTTCATAGTTTTTAGAAATGTCCTTTCTCAACAAAGCACAATACATTCATTAACAGATCCAAAGTAACCTTCAGTTTTTTTCTGTATTATTATGCCCCAAATAGAGATACTTAGATTTATTTAGCAATTGGTGTTTCAGTATTTTAGATTATTTGCAAATAGTATAGTGTGGAAGCTAAAAAACATTATTAATACTTTTCCTCCTACCTTGTAAGTTATTCTAGCTGGGGCAATAATCAAATTAACAGAGACAGATTAACAGGAGAAAATCAAAGGTTTAATACATGTGCATGAGGAATTCACATAGACCTGAACATTCCAAAGACAGTGAGGCAACAGTGAGTATATGAGACATTTTTGGACAATGGAGAATGCAGGTGGGGTGGCACCGAATTAGATTTCAGAAGTGAGAAAGTGAGACGTACAGGTAGTGGGGATATGGCTGGCAGGAAAATGCTTGCTAGGCAACTTCTAGACTAGAGGACACTGTGGGAGAGGGGGTATCTAGCTCACAGGCATCTGCTTGAATTCTTCCTATTCACCACACTTAATTCAAAGTAGACTATGGTGAACATCCTAAGATCTCCTTCCTGAATCGGGTTTTTCTGCCTGCATCTCTTGGGCAGGAAAGGGGGGACGGTCAAAGTTTCTTTCTGAGTCTGTGTCTTTTTGTTATTGTTTTTTTAAATTTTTTTTCTTTCATCGATGAGGGAGAACATTGATTGGCGGCCTCCTGCATGCCCCACTCTGGGGATTTGGCCCACAACCTGGGCATGTGCCCTGAGCAGGAATCAAACCAGCGACCTCTTGGTGCATGGGTTGACGCTCAACCAGTGAGCCACACTGTCTGGGCATGAGTCTGTATCTTAATAAGCAGCTTAAAAAATACATATCCTCAAAAGCAGCTTCAGAGTGGCAAAACTTTGGTTCCTTTTAAGAGATATTACATCATTTTTTTTATCCTTTGATGTAACTTAGTAAAACTCTAAGGTTTCAAGTTACCAAAAGATTTTTAGAAACTATTTTTAAGTACATAAAAATAAAACATTTATTTCTGACGTGTCCAAAAAAAAAAAACCCTTTTATTTTAATTCTCAATAATACTTGGGTCATTATAAATTATTTAAGAGTCATTAGATAAAATCTATTATTAAGCTCTTTTTCTGTTGACAAACCCTGCAACTTACTTCTTTGTAAACCCAGATAAAAGAAAAATATTATATTAAATGATACTTTTTAAAAAGTCATGTCTGTTTAAATTAAATCAAACTTAAATTTTTTAATATTAAATATTTTCCTGATCATGTGATATTTAAAAGCATTTGGGTAGTTTCTGTTATGTTTTTAATTTATATAAGCACTTAATTTTTAAAACTAATTAAACAGAGCTCTTTTATATAAACTAGTTTATTAATTTCCTCCAAAGGTAGACATATAGAAAAACACAACTAGAGACCTAATAATTTTATTTATTCATTTATTTATTTATTTATTTATTTATTATTTATTTTTTAACTATGAGGCAGGTATGAAAAAAAGAAAACAAAACAACAACAACAAAGAAAAGCCTCTGTCAATGTACAACATTTGAAATAAGTTAAATTTATTCAGATGGCTAAGGCTTTAAGATTTTTATTTGTCCTTGATAAACCATCTTTAAGGAAATTAGAGTGGAGGGTGTTATTTAGGCAAGGGAATCTTTTCAGCTACTTGTTATTTAAAAAAAAAATTTTTTTTTAATTGTTGAAAGTATTCCAGATGGTTTGTTTAGTCTCAGATGGCTGTGGATTGTGTTTATGTTTCTGGTTATCAGTATGAAGGCCTTGAAAACTACCGAGGCTGAGAAAATCTCATTAGACTTCTAATTTTGCCAACTTTCTGAACATAACTTATTAGATTTTTTGAAATCTTGTCAAGTTTCAAGCAGAACATAGTACCAGAAATTTCAGGTTCGTTCTATTTTATGATCCTATCTCCTTGTTGAACTTCTTTTGTTTTCATATATTATTTTCCTGAGCTATTGGGTTGTCTATATGTTCTCTTAAATCTAATTGAAGCTCCTTGAATTACATTGAATTCTCTCTCAAGTAACTTGTAGCTCTCCATTCTTTGGGGTCAGTTACTGAAAAATTATTGTTTCTTTTGTGGTGTCAGGTTTTCTTGCTTTTTCACATTTCTAGTGGCTTTTGTTGATGTCTGCCTTATGGCAGATCTAGTCAATCTTCTAGCCTTTCAGACAGCTTCAGTGAGGAAAGTTCCCCCTGCAGGTGACTGCCAGGATATAGTGTCTGCAGTTCCGGGAAGGGTGTAGTGGCATTAGCCTCCCAGTTCCTTCATTGGAAATTGCTGTTGGTGCAGACTAAGGGGGTCTTTGGTGACCAAAACTACAGGTGTCTATGGTGGCAGTGATGGCTAGAGTTGTTGGGGTCCTTGTTGGCAAAAGTTGCTTGGGTCTTCCTTTTCTCCTTTTCACTTGTAGAAGAAATTTCCTCTTGAGGAGTTTCTTCTTGATGTCAGGTATGGTGACCAGTTTTCAGGGTAGCAGTGGAGCTGGGGTCCTGGGATCAAGGCTATGCAGAACTACCAAGGCATCTGGGGCACAGGCAAAGGAGCTGCAGCAGTGGCACCTGTGTCTGAGGTGTAGGTATCAAGGGACGAGGTTCTGTGTCTCTGGCCTTCACTGCTATGACTTGGGCCCTAGGGACATGCACAGAGCAAGATGCCATAGTGGCATGGGTGCAGAGGTCGCCTGGGCTCAGGGGGCCTTGCTCAGTGGCAGCGTGGCCCCAGAGCTCTGCAGTGCAGCCCAGTAATGGTGGATCACAGCTGAACTCAGGACCCGGGGGGTAAAGCTCGGTGAAGTCCTCTGTCCTCTTACTCTTTTATAATTGTGTGACTGCCATGGCCCAGCTAAGTTTTAATATACATGACTTCTTTATTTGAAGGACAAAGAATAGGCTTTAATTTTGAGATGCGTACAGTGACACACCACATTAAATATTAAGCAGTGGAAATTGAAAATGTCTTCAGTAAAACATTGCTGTCATCGCACCATTATATTTGTTTTAATCTATTTTCTGTGTTGAACCAAGATTGATTAACCTGTTGAGACTTTCTATTCATCCTAAAGTAGCTGAAACTTCAGAGCAATTAAAGGTGATTTTAGAAAATATTTTTAAGATAGTTTGTCTTTATTTCTGTAAGATGTAAGGATGTGATCAGTGGTACCTTGTATGAGGAAAAACTTAAAAGGCTTATTTCAATCATGAATAAATGAATAATAACTATTCATAAAGAAATCAACTATTTTCTTTGGAGTAGTGATAAAGAATTTCAAAATTCTACACTTAAAAGTTTTACCTTACTACGGACCCATATGAACACATCCTTCACTGGATTTTGTCCTGCCTTCTTCCCATTTTAGAAACAACCCTTTCATTATTTCTAATTAATTTCAATGTAGTAGACATTTTTAAGTTTTTGTAGAAACCATATTTTGAGTCCAATAACTGATATTTGACTTATATGTAACAAAACCGTTAAATATATTATTAGTAACTTTCTTACACTCTTGCAATTTAATGCTTTCTACTGGTTCTAGTGTGTTGTTATTTTTTTTTCCTGGTGCAAACACAACTTGCTTCCCTGTTTTTATATTGCATCCCAAGTTTACATGAATATTATTAAATGAATACTCTTAGGTTTATTTTCTACTCCTAGATTTATCCTCCGATTCAGTTCCAACATCGAGCATTTATTCTGTTGAATGACTCTACACTGGCCAGGTGAAGAGATGCAGTGGTTTTTTTGAGTGTCCAGATGTGTTTATTATGCTTATTTGGGATGAACCCTTTGCCCAATAATTGCTACAACTTGAGTTTAGGAGCATTTGAATTCTTTATCTTTTAAAACATTTGTATTATGTTTTTGTAACAAAGACAAAAGAATTTAAACATGCCCTGTGGAAAGATGCTTAACATGTCATTCAATGCTTTATCCCCTAAGTTTTAATCTTGTCTTACACATCAAATCTTTTTAGAATCCAAGACAACAAGGATTGTTTTGTGTGTGTTTACTACAAATTTTCTATTTGCAATTGATAGGTTATCTTGTCCTTGTCATCGCCATGAAACATGCTTTCTATCAGTAGAATATGATACTTTTTCCTGTCTCTTCTCAAATCTCACCTCCTTTGTTAAGCTTACCTTATGTCCCCCGGATATTTTTAGTCTCTGACTGAGGCCCCATAGCAGTGAGTACCTTTCTTACTGGACTTGAATGAAATCCCTGTCTTCACTGAGATTTCATTCTAATTCTTCAATCCTAGCACTCTGCCTACTCCATGAAAAGCTGGAAAAGTGCTTTGCTGAAATGAACTAAAAAGTTATTAAAGTCAATGCTGACTTTCAGTTATGTTATATTTAGTATCATTTAAAGCTATGAGCTCTCTTTCATTTTTATAATCAGTTTCAAACTAATACAGAATATAGAATAAAAAAAATAGCATGGTTGCTCTAAACACATACAAAAAAATGATTCTAGGGTATTAGAAAACATGTTAAAATATCCAGGACCAATTTTGCTGTTTTTGCCATATGTAATCAACTACCACAGATGTTTCCTTGTCCTGTGTGGATTTTATAATCCATTAAAATGGTAATTATTCTTTGCTTAGTGATTTATATAGTTAAATAAGTATAAAATACAGTCACGATCATAGAATTATACTTCTTAATGGAGTTTCCTAACCTGGCCTGCAAATGTCATGGTATTTAGCAAACATGTAGAATATATACGAAATAACTTAGTTGTTCTGTGTGCAATGCAATGAACTAGTTTTAGCCATTTTGGTCATGACCTTGAGTGTGCCAGTCAAGGAGGTGCACTCTGCTCAGACAACCCGTCAGAAAACACTTGCTGGTGAGCTTTAAGGAGTGCAGCTGCTGACCGCCTCCAGCTACTAACGATGTCAGGAGCCACCCCATAAGGTGCCTGTTGGCCTCCTGCCTGATTTCCCTCAAGGACAAGGCCAAGAAACTTAGCATTCCCAACATCTCAACAGATTATAGCATACACCCACTTTCTTTCATGGTTTTCCATTTGAGGCAGTGCTCTTTCCTGACACTCTCAGCCAACGATTAAGCACATCAGGAGTTCTAGGACCTGACAATTTCTTCTTATCACACATCCCCTTTATCAGTTAATATTGGGTTGGCCAAGACACATTTGTATCATAAACTATGTTCACATAAAAACCTGCACACAGCTGTTTATAGCATTTTAGTCGGAGTTGCCAAAACTTGAAAGCAATCAAGATGTTCTTCGGTAGGTGAATGGATATACTGGGGTATATCCAGATACTGGAATATTATTCAAGTCATGAAAAGATATGGAGGAAACTTAAATGCATATTACTATCTGAAAGAGCCAATCTGAAAAGCTATATATGATATGATTACAACTATATGGCATTTTTAAAGGCAAAATTATGGAGACAATAGCAAGATCAGTGTGTATCAGGGGTTAGGCAGGAAGGAGGGATGAGCAGTCGGAGGTCTTTCAGGGCAGCTAAACTATTTTGCATGATACTGCAATGTTTGATACATTTACCAAAGTCCATATAACGTATAATACCAAAGGTGAACCCTAGTCTAAACTATGGGCTTTGGGTAATAAATGTTTCAATGTAGGTTCATCCATAATAGCCAATGTACTGCCCTGGGGCAGGATGTGGGAGGCTGTGCTTTTTTGGGACAGGAAGAATATGCGAACACACTGTACTTTCTGTTAAACTTTAATGTGCTCTAAAAAAAATAAAGTTAATTACTTCTTAGAAAATGGAAAACTAACAGTAGTGGCCTTAGAGCCTCTTTCGTAGCTTCCAAAGTGGCTCTCGTTAATTACAATAGGAGTGCAGATAAAGGTTAAGCCAATATCAGGATTTAATAGTTAAAATTACAGAGCTTCAAAGACAAATACTCAACTGAGGGGAGTCTGTTGTACCAAGATATTTTGGAAAACAAAATGGGATCTAAAACATGTGATGGGAACATCAAGGTACATGTCCCTAAGAATTGGCTCCCTAGACTCCTCTGAATCCTCTCAACCTGAAGAGGAGACCTCCCCATTAAAAGATAGCACTCTCAAGAGCCCAAGAAAACATCGCTATCCAGGGACACTCCAGAAGCCTCTTCCCCAAAGTCAATAGGAGCCCCATCAAAATTTGCCTTACCTCCTCTTCTGGCTACAAGAGGGGTAACTATGGTTAAGTACTTATATAACCTAACCAGCAACATTAGGCATGATAAACAAGAAGAATACTGCATCCCAGAGAAACTACAAGAATTCACTCACATTAACTGAAGTTGATAGAGTACGTGTGGGACTAGATTTTGAAGATTACTCAAGGGGGCCTAGAACATAGGACTAGATAAGGGGATTATTGACCTGAGCTCACACACTTGAGATACAGAATTTAATATCCTGACAAGGACCCCGGGGCATAGTACCAACTCTCTCCTAGTAGTGGCTTCTAGAAACCTGGAGAAAGTATAGCCTACCCTGAGTGGAAGTTGAAATGCCAGAATTGCCCATCACAAATGGTAAAAGAAGGGATTAAAAGACCCAGGGAATTGGGCATTCCAGAATAGTTGTACTCTGTGATGCCAAAAACACTCACAAGGGGATCGTGTTGCATAGGAAGATGCAGATAACACTGCTCACTGAGTCTATCCTGCATGTGCTGATGAGAGGAAAAATGAGTTCCATGGTGGCTCTGCTCTGCAGGCCAGTGTGGATAGGAGAGGCTGTTAATGACCTTGGCTCATTGATAGCTATGGGGATTGCAGGGTCCCAAAGCAATAGATGGCAGTTGGCAACACATAAACACCAGAAGCCAAGGTCTCTTCAAGTCACAGTAGAAACCCAAGGGACTTGGCTGGCAGAACCTAGGCTGCACCACTGTCCTGGAACTTAGTTACCTGATCCAAAGGCATAGAATTCCACAAAACATAGCATCTGGCCATGGAGCCCACTTTATAACAAATCAACTGAATGATAGGCTTAAGACTGTGGAATCCACCCGATTTATTATATATTGTACCATTCAGAAGCAACCGGCTCAAGAGAGAATTGGAATGGCCAGCTGAGTGACTTCTTGGTGGCAATAGCCTCCAAGATGGGATGTACATAATGAATTTGAAAACTCTATATGGCCTGTGTTCCCAGTAGGAAGAATGCATGGGTCTGAGACCAAGAGATGGAAGAATGATTGCCTCACTTACCAATTATTCTCCATGGCTCACTTATGCTTCCCATCCTTCTACCTCTGGGATCTACAGGGCTAGGGGTCCTTCTCTTGCCAAGTAACATACTACGGCTCCACTGAGCTATGTCATGGGTGTCACCTAGGCACTTACTTTTGATTTCTTTTTCTTAGGGATCTGTAGACAGGAGTAGAAGTTCCCATGTTAGCAGAATAATGGACCCCAATCAGCATGAAAAGGTAGGACTACTGTTAAACAATTGAGGAAAGAAAGACTACATGTGGAACTCAGGTATGCCCTTGGGAACCTACTGTTATTCCCTTCTCAACTATAAATACAAGTGGTAAATGCAACCACAGTCTGACAAGGGAATGATTTCCTGGAACTCAGTACCCTTACGATGGAGGATTTGAGTAACACCACCAGATAAAGTTACTGAGACCAGTGTAGGAAATAACTAAGAGCAAAGAGAACTTAGAATGGTTAGTGGAAGGGAGGTGGTGAGTACTAGTAACAAACCAGGTCTCACTGCATTGATAAGTATTGTTGTTTATCTCACCATCTTTCCTCTTTTACGTTTCCCCTCACTGGAACCTTGGAAGAACTGCTGCCAACATGTGTAGGGTACAAAGAATAGACTTTGCCACACATAGAGGTGTGCTGGTCAGAACTGCAGTCAAGAAAGACACCCCCAGGGAGGTGGACAGATAGACTGATTACAGGTCCTAGAGCCTGGACATTTTTGCCTAATGCAGAACTCCTCTAATGGGCAATCTTTGCTGCAGACCTGACTTCTGTGAAAGGCGGAGAAGCAGGATTGGGAATGTAGGAGCTTAGAGCATTATGCAGACAGGACAGATTCTCAGCAACCTGACAGGGGAGCTCCAAAGCCCAAAAGCTTTCCCTGCCATATTCTTCTAATCATCTCCCTTTTATCTTGCATGGACATTAGTTCTAGATAAACCTCTCACACACCTAACTCCACTCAGTTTCTGTTTCTCAGGGGACCCAGTGAACACAATAGTTATGTTAACTTAATGATAGTCTCAATGGATTTTACATGAATAAATCCCCAGGACCTTTTGGAAACTAGTCTCACACACAGTCCTCACTTCAGATCTGGAATGGATGGATCTTGCTTTGTCTACCTCCACTGCATCTCATTGTAGAACAGATTTAATAGCTTCTTAACTCTGATAAATCTCATACCTCTGTAGTCTTGAATTGACAAGATTAAGATATTCTTCTTTAGTCAGTATGCTATAAAAACAAGTAGCTTTCATTCTTGATGGAACAAACAATTTCTTCCAACATATTATTCAGTAATATTTTGAAATACAATTCTTCACCATCATTCATAACTAGTATTAATAACTACAGAACAATGTAGGAGGAAAATAGGAGTAGGCATTTTGAAGATATGGGAATATGATTTATATGAAAAGTCCTTGAAAACTGGCTGAATGCAATTTTCTTATTCTGGCTCATAAAAGTGGGTGATTTTTCTTTCTAATCCTTCTTTTGTATTGCTTCATTTTATTAATTTAGAAAAGAGTCACCATATTTGTTGAACTAAAAAAAAAAATAATAACTCCTTAAATTCTTTTGAGGTCAGTTACCATGCGATCCCATGAATCATAGTTAGACATCACATACATACTTAAAATTACAAAATATATTCCTCCTTTGAGGTAAATTAAAAATAAAAACAGGCATGATGGAAAATGACAATAATGTGAAAATATATTGTTATATTAAATACACTGATAGCTCATATTAAAAACTTCTGCATATAATCTATAAGGTATAGGTTAAAAAATGCCCTAAGAAATAAATGTTAAGAAAACCTATTTACATGACAACATTTCTAAATCATTGGATCTTGTCAGATACTTTCTTATAAACAGGACCATAATACATATTTAAAATATGTCCTGTAATGTTTAAGGAAGAAATAGCATTGCTCATAGTTGAAGGCAGCACAAGCACTGAGGGTATAAACTGTGTCCTGAATCACAGTGGCATTGAATTCACTACCATAATCCTATACTACTGTATTACTGTTTGGCCCACAAACATATTTGAATTGAGGGTTCTGCAGTAGACCACCATACTTATAAAAAGAGGGAAATAGAAAATAAGTTTTAAACAAATCTAATTATCTGACTGAAAGGAAAATGGAGGCCCACGGTAGGTATGTTTTTGTGAATAGAGAGAAATCAATCTAACTCAACATACCATTGGAATATCAGCAAAATCGCCTTGTTGAATCTGTTCTAGAAATATTCATTAAAAAGGAAAATTAGGGGGTCAGTAGGGAAAAAAGGGGGACATTTGTAATACTTTCAACAACAACAAAGAAAAATCTAGAAAACTGAAAGAAAAAAAATTAGACCCATTACCCTGACGTATCTTCTTTCAGTCTACTTCCTTACTACACACGACCTTGTTTAACTTCAGTGTTTATTTTAATTTTCTTCCCCACCTTTGAAACACCTATTCCCTTAGCCTATTATGTACTGTGTGTTTTACTTTTTCACATATTTTAAGACGGGTTCATTCTCTATCAATATGTCCTTGTCGGTAGATACTGTGAATTTGGGGTTGCTGCATTGGTTTTTATTATGTAGGAGCTTATCACAAATTATATATCTGTAAGATCTAGATCAAATTCTGAGAGCACAGAATTCTTATTTAACAGAAGATGGAAATGGTATAATAATTGCTTTTATTTTAAAAATTATATACATGTAAACCAGATGTTTATTCAAGTTAGGATCAAATGTTAATTTTTTTTGGTAATTTTCCACCCTCTTATACTCAGTAATAAATTGAAAGTATAACATTTATGCAAAGCATTCATAGAGTGAATTTTATAATACCAGTGAATTTTAGCAAGGACATTCACGCATATAACCACACACTGATATACAATCAACACATTTCCTAGTGATGAAAAGGAAAGCATTAGAATTAATAGCACCCATCATATAAAAAAAAAATGAAAAAAAAAACAGTTTAAAGAAGTTAAATAAAAAGACATACAAATAATCCTATAACCAAACCCACTGCCTCCAAATGCTATTTCCATTAGAGTGTAAGTGGCAAAAAGTATATATTTATTAAAATATAGACTTTCAAGCGTCCTGGCAGGGTGAGGAGACTTCTGAGTTTCTCCCCTTGAAGTTACAAGTCAGATGACTAAAATTCAGGAAGGATTCCTTGCTCACTATGCAAACATGTCTGAGAGATCCACATACTGAGACCTCTGAAGGTGGGCATATCTGAACAAGCAGGGGAGGCAGAGACAGGAGCTGCAGACACAGCCGGCACCCCCTCGCCCCACTTGATGTGTTAGCAAAAGATCTGTCGGGGTGTAGCCCAGGCTCAGCAGCATCAAGGACCAGAGGGGCAGAAGCAACATTCTGGCCTCAATGACCAGCACCCACTGAGGCTAAACCCAGTGATGGATAGAGAAATGTCACCAAAATGTACAATTATTCCTGCTGACATGGAAGCCGCAGTCTAGTACCTGCAGATGCTGAGAATCACCCCACCCACCGACCCTATTCCCACTCCTCATGGCAGAGTCCAGTAGAGACAGCTGGGATACCTCAGGTAGTTCGGTGCAGCTGGAAGCCTCTGGTTACAAGGAAACAGTGCCAAGAACTCAGGAGCCCATAGCCACAGCCCACCATGGGGACGGTACACTGAGATCGAGGCAACAGTCAGAGGCAATGCCCACCTCCTTTGGGAATATGAGAAATTTTTCACAGCAGAGGCAGTTCAGACCCACTGAGATCCCAGACATCCCAGCAGTGCAGGTAAGAAAAAATAAAAACTGGCGCTATACCACCATCTACTGGAAAACAAAAGAAAGACCTCTACTTATCAACTTGCTGAATTATTAAAAGAAAAACAATACCAAAAAAATAAGAGTTTAATACTTCAAATGCTAAGGCAGAGAGAAAAAAAATCTGTCGAGTACCTTGAATAAGGTAACAAGATAGCACAGAAAGAAAATAAAAAGTATCCAGAAACAAACTCAAAGATGTGGAATATTGCATTTTAAATTGCAGAGAATTCAAGATTGCAGTTTTGAAAAACTTCAGTGAGATACAAGAAAACTCAAAAAGTCAGTTTAGTGAGCTCAGGAATAAATTCAACAAACAAGTACTTTACCCAAAGAGATTGGTTCTTTTTATAAATTCAAACAAATATTCTGCAGCTGAAGAACTCAATAAATGTGATGAATAATGAATTAGAGAGCATGGGAAATAGAGCAGATCAATTGGAAAAGAGAACTAGTGATCTTAAAAGATATAAATCTAGAACCGCTCAGGTGGAAGAAGAGAGAGAACCCAGAGTTTAAAAAAAATGAAAGAACTCTATGAGAATTATCTGGCACTGTTAGAAAGAGAAATACAAGATTAATTGGGCCCTGGCCGGTTTGGCTCACTGGTTAGAGTGTCAGCCTGCGGTCCAGAGAGGCCCAGGTTCGGTTCCTGCTAGGATCACGTACCTTGGTTGTAGTTTGTCCTTGGCCCTGGTTGGGTCATGTGGGAGGCAGCCACTCGATGTGTCCCTTTCGCGTCGATGTTTCTCTCTCTCTCTTTCTCTTCCTCTCTCTCCCTCCCACTCTATCTGAACAAAAATGTAAGAATGTCCTCGGGTGAGGATAAAAAAAAAAAGATTAATTGGTATACCAGAAGGAAAGAAGAGGGAGAAGGAAACAGAGAGACTGTACAAACAAATAATCGAGGAGAACTTCCCAAACCTATGAAAATGCTGGGTCCTCAAATATAAGATGGTAACATAAAATCTAGTTATCTCAATGGAAAAAGATCTTTTTCAGGTTTTAATTATATATTAAAACTATCAAAAGTTAGTGACAAAGAATTCTCAAAGCAGCCAGGGGGAGGGAAAAAAAAGACTATAACTTATAAAGGAAACCCCATTAGATTATCATCAGATTTTTCATTAGAAGCTTTATAAGCTAGGAAAGAGTGGAATCAAATATTCAAAATATTGAAAGAGAGAAGTCAGTAGCCAAGAATAATATATCCACAAAGTTATCCATTAGATTTGAAGGTGAAATAAAGGCTCTGGCAGACAAACAAAACCCGAGGGAATACAAGGCCTGCATTACAAGAAATATTGATAGGAGCTCTTTACCTGAAACAGAAAGATAAAAGGATATAAAACTGCACAGTGACACACAGATGAAAGCAGGCAATTGCAACTCTGTTTCAGAATAGGGTATTAAACACTTCATTATAACATAAAGGTTAAAGGGGTAAAGATATTTTTTAAAGACTATAGCTTCTGTAATTTAGAAACAAATGGACAGCATATAAAGGGCTAATTTGTGACCAAAAATATAATAATGAAAGGGGAGGGGAAAGGACTGAACTTGCACAGGTGAATGAAGATAAGATGCAATCAGAAGGAAAATGACTATTGGATGAATGAAACCGTTTTTTTACATAAACCTAATGGTAACCGCAAAACAAAAATCTGAAACTGAGACACATAACTTAAAGAGGAAACAGAGGGAAAAAAATCATAGAAAACTACCAAACTAAAATAATAGACATAAACACAAAGGAAAACAAAACAAAAACAATGGAGATACAGAATAATCAGAAAACAAAAGATAAAATGACTGTAGTATTACCTCATATATCATTAAACACCCTAAATGTAAATGGACTAAATTCATCAATCAAAAGACATAGAGTAGTGAGATGGATTAAAAAACAAGACCCAACTGTATGTTGCATTCTGAAGATTCAACTTAGCTACAAAGACAAACATGCTCTAAGTGAAAGGGTGAAAGATGATTCTCCAAGCAAATGGCATCCAGACAAAAGCAGGTGAAGCCATACTTATGTAAGACAAAATAGATTTTGAAATAAAAAAGGTAATAAGAGTCAAAGTGGGCATTTTATAAAGATAAAGGGGATAATTCATCAAGAAGACAAAATAGAAACAGAGGAATAGATACACAGAACAGACTGACAACTGTCAGAGGGGAGGGGGGACTGGATGAAAGAAGGTGAAGGGATTAGCCAAAGAACATATATGCATAACCCATAGACACAGACAACAATGTGGTAATGGCCAGAGGGAAGGGGGGTGGGGGCTAGGTGAAGGTGGGCAAAGTGTGAGGGGAATGGGGACATCTGTAATAGTGTCAATAAAACTAAAGTAAAAAAAAAAAGACATAACACTTTATATGTATGCGATGTGAAGCACCAAAATATATAAGGCAATTACTATTAGACCTAAAGAGATAAACTGACAAAAAATACAATCATAGTGGAGGACCACAATATCCCATTGATAGCAGTGGATAGATCTTCAGATACAATGTCAGTAAAGAAATTTTGGCCTTAATGACACAATACCAGATGAAAATGATTGATATTTATAGAGCTTTCCATAACAATGTGAAAAAACTAAATTTTCTCAAGTGTACATGAAACATTCTCAAAGACACCATATGTTGGGAGAGAAGTCTCAATAAATTTAAGAAGACTGAAATAATACCAAGCATATTTTCTGACCATAGTGGTATGAAACTGGAAATTAACTACAAGAAGAAAGCTGGAAAATACACAAATACATGGAGATTAAACAACATGTTACTGAACAAACTATCGGGTCAAAAAAGAAATAAAAGATCAAAAGATACCTAGAGACAAGTGAAGATGACAATATGACATATAAAATTTTTTTGATTGCAGCAAAAGCAGTACTAAGAGGGAAGTTCATAGCATTTTAGGCTTACCACAGGAATCAAGAAAAATATCAAATAAATAATATAACAATTCACACTTATTAGAATGGCGATTATCAATAAGACAAGAAATGGCAATTTTTAGAAAAAATGGAGAAAAGGGAATCATTGTACACTGCTAGAGAGAATGTAAACTAGTGCAGCTGCTATGAAAAACATTATGAAGTTTCCTCAAAATATTAAGAACAGAGCTACCATATTATCTAGCAATCTCTATTCTGGGCATCTACCCCCAAAATTTGAAAACATAACAATATATCTACCCCTATGTTTATTACAGCCTTATTCACAATAGCCAAGACATGAAAACAACTTAAGTGTCCTTCAACAGATAATTGGGTAAAGAAGATGTGGTACATATATGCAATAGAATACTACTCAGCTATAAAAAGAAGATTAAATATTGCAATTTGAACAACATGGATGGATCTTGAGAGTATTATGCTAAGTGGAATAAGTCAGACAGAAAAGGATAAGAGTCATAGCAAACAGATTTTATTCACATTGGGATATAAAACAAAAGCAACAAATGAACAAACAAAATAAACTCTTAGAAATAGATAACAGCATGGTAGTTATGATACCATTGTAATAACCTGATTATTAATTAACAGGAAAGGAGCAAAGGGAAGGCTAGATAACATAGGCATGCCATTTGTATAACTTTTCTAGAAAGCTGCAGTTTAACACTCTCCAGGTCTGTTCCCTGCAGACCTCTGGGGGAAGGGTTTAGACAAGAGACGCATGCCCAGTAAGGTCTGGGTGATGTGGGAAGATGCTTGCCTGTGAGTCACACTTGAGAATAAGTCATTGGCCAGAATAGATATGGCCACTGCAAGAATGGGAAGATTTGATATTTAAACTCCTAAACAAAGGAGTTCTGTCCACTTAACTCTCTTGGTTTTCTCTCTTGCTGCTCACACCTGACTCCTGGCTTGTGGGATTTCATGCTCCTGCAGTTGCCCATAGCCATGTGGACCCCCCACACAATGGACTGATGGACTGTGACTAGCCTAATGCTATACTGAACTTAACTCCATTATGGAACGGAAACTTTGGACACTGGCTTTGCTTCTAGCTCTGCTGAACCCACAGCTGCACATATTCCAGGACTGGATTAAGGAAAATGGCATTTTTCAAACCAAGGGACATAACTTCATGCAAATAAAGCTTTTTACCACATCTTATCCTCCAGTGGGGGCCTCTGGAAATGCTTATTCCAGCGATACCCCAAGAACCCCATTCCCAATAGCAATGGAGAAAGGCAATCCATGTAAATCTCTGCTAACAGTTAGGAGGGTGGGGAAGGGTGAAGAGGATAAAGGGGTTCACGTATTTGATGACAAAAGAAGACTAGATTTTGGGTGGTGAGCATACAATAAAATATACAGATAATGTATTATAAAATTATACATCTAAAAGTTACATAAATTTAATATAAAAATAAAAATAGCCCTGGCCAGTGTGGCTCAGTTGGTTGAGCATCGTCCTGTGCACCAAAAGGTCACCAGTTCGATGCCTGGTTTGTGGGCTCGATCCCCAGTGTGGAGCATGCAGGAGGCAGACTATCTATGTTTCTCTCTCTCCTTTTTCCTTCCTCACTCTCAATTAAAACATATTTAAAAAATAAAAATAAAAGCAAAATAACCATTATCTGTTCATGTATATGAATTAAATGTGTTTTCTTGATTTATAGAGTCATTTTAGAAGTGGTAGTTCAAAAACAGACAGGAATGATTTGGAATGAACTTAACTTGGTGCCAAAACTATTCATTACAATATAAAATGTACTAACAATTAAGGTAATTGTTGCATTTCTGAAAGTTGGTTGTATTAGATTTATTTATTATGTATAATGAGTATTATATTTCATTTACTATTGATATGTGGAATGTACAAATAAATGTGCAGTTACATGAAAATAACTTCATGAAATTTAAACAAATGTAATCTATTTTCTGAAAACTTGGAGTCAAATGTGCTTTCGACCTTCCTTTATTTTAGAAAGATAAAGTGATATATAAACCATTATAAAATATTACAATCCTTTATTCCATAATCAATCACTGACGTATATGTACCAAAACCCATTCACGTGTGTGAGACAAATAAAGGCTTTAAAAAGCCAGACATCAGTTTTGGTTAAGCGTTATTACCAAATGAATTAGGATTAGTTTGGGATGTGTGGACAAATGAGCAAAATATAAATAAACAAAATTAATAAGCGCAAATATTTGATTTGTACAGCTTTGGGGAGTATAGATGACATGTGATAGATTTTAGACTTGTAAAGATATATAAAGAGAATGTGAATAGTCTGGCTGGTGTGGCTCAGTGGTTGAGCATCGACCCATGCACCAAGAGGTTGCCAGTTCGATTCCTGCTCAGGGCACATGCCCAGGTTGTGGGCCCGATCCCCAGTGGAGGGCATGCAGGAGGTAGCCAGTCGATGTTCTCTCTCATTGATATTTCTATCTCTCTCTCCCTCTCCCTTCCTCTCTCTCAAAATCAATAAAGGGGGAAAAAAAAAGAGAGAGTGTGAATAATAAAAACTGATCTCTGATATTACCAAAGGAACAATGTACTTTTCATTAAATAAGCAGATGAATGTTTTTCTAAAGAGTGACAAAATGTCAATATTAGAGTAATTTTACTCACTTAGTGATGAAAAATTAGCCCTAAATATAATTAAAATATTGATGGTAATAATGTAAGTACATTTATTAGAAGCTTACTAAGTGCCAGGTATATCATTCAGTACTTAGTCAATACTTAGAAACAGCTAGTATTAGCAGTCACATTATGTAAATGAGAGAACAGAATCTTGGAGATAACATAAGGTAACTAGCAATGTTGCAGCCACAGTACAACGCAGAAATAAACCAAGCTCAACTGCATACAATTCTGTTTCATATAAAATGTGGCTTGAATTTTGTTTGATATTTGTATTCAACTTTCCAAGTAACAATGGGAGATAAGACTCTTAAGAATAGCTCTTTGAAAATTTGCCTTTATATAAACTATTATATATTTATAATAACAATCAAAATGAGAGTATTGTCATAGAAACTGATGTTAGAACTAGATTAGATAGATAATATATCACAATGCAAACGTGTGGGTTTTTTTTTTCCTTGACCATTAGTGGGTCTGCCCATAATACTTTTGTGTACTCTTTTTTTTTTTTTCACAGTATTTGTCTTCAATTGAAAAGCAGAAGGTCATATCCTATCACAGTTTGAATTGTGCTAAGTCATAGCAATGTTTTTAACTTCTAAAATATATATTTACTAAATATGTGAGTCTTTCTCAAGTATTTCTGGGATACTTGTGATAAAATTAGAAATACAAAATTATCCCTGTCTTCAATAAGCTCAATTTCTGTGTTCATTATTGAAAATTTCAAAAAATGTTATTCTAAATTCACCAGATTACATTTTAAAATTTTTAATTTTTATTAGATTGAATATGGGAGTTACTAAAAAGCAAAAATCGATATAGAACCTAATATAACAAAAAAATAACCCTAAATATTTTAGTATATATATTTTAATTTTCACTTCAACCCTGTAAGTCAGGACCTATGATGATAATATTGCCTTAGGGGAACTTGATTTTTTATATGTAGTATATTTTTCAAAAATGTATAGCTGGTATAATAGCAAAATATTGTTTTAAATTGGTGACTCTCACCACCAAACCAGTATTACATGAAATGGTGAAGGGTCTTCTTGAAGGCAAAGAAGAACAAAAATATGATCAATAAAATGGCAATTAATACATATCTATCAACAATTGAATCTACAAACAAAATAAGCAAGCAGAACAGGAACAGACTCAGATACAGAGAACTTTTTGTTGCTTGCCATATGGGTGGGTGCTGGGGGGATGGGTGAAAAAGATGAAGGAATTAAGAAGTACAAATTGGTTGTTAGACTGATGAACCTCAAAGGGAAGTGGGGAAGGAGGGTGGGATGAGGTAAACCGAAGGACTTCTATGCATAAATGCATAACCAATGGACACCGACAATAGTGTGGGGAAGGCAGGAGAGGGGCAGGATTGGGGAGGAGGGGATCAATGGGGGAAAAAGGGAGAAACATCTATAATACATTCAACAATAAAGATGAGTTAAATAAATAAATAAATTGGTGACTCTCTAATTGCAAACTGTTAGGTTTTCTATGAAACACACACACCCACACACACACAGAAAAGAAATTCTCCAAAACCTGCAAATCAATTGGACAAAACAACAATTACAGTTTTGCCTATCTACAGAGCAAATATCTCTCCTTTGTTCTATAAACTTAATAATGTTTGTATTGTATTTTATTATATTTCATTGATTTTGCCCCTATCTTCTGTTTCTGTTGTTATAAAAGATATTGTGTTTAGATTTTTGCAGCTAAATCTCAAAACAATTGTGTGTGTGTATGTGTGTGTGTGTGTGTGTGTATTATTGGCTTAGGGGAGCTTGATTTTTTAGATGTAGTATATATAATTTATATTAAATTATATATACACACATATACACACTATCACTGAAGGCAAACTTATTTCTATAACAAATATATGTGCCCTCTCAATTTTTTTGCCCCTTTCAGTACATTGTATACAAGTATAAGAGGATCCAATATATGTTGTTTGCAGTGTGATCATGTCTTAATTTTGCTTTGTCTCCCTTGCTTCTCTGAAATCAAAACTGTGATGAAATGGCTTAAAATAAACACCAAGTGTCACTATTTGAATCAGATGTAATAGCTCTTAGCTATTATATCAGGATTCTTCTTTTGTTTTTCAAAATAAAAAGAGCTTTCCTATTTTGCCTGATTGTAGAAGTAATACATATTATTTGAAAAACAATCTACAAGAAAACAGAAAAGTGGAAATAAGATTTAAAACAAAGAACCAACAAACCCATGAAATTATAAGATCTAGGGAAAATCACTGCTAGAATTTTGAAAGACATTCTTTAGGATATTGACACTTTTGTTAATTCTTTCTCCAATATGTGTTTATTTCAATGAAAGAAAGAAATAAACTTTCAACTTTTCTGATGTCTGAGATTCTTTTTTTTATTATATCCTTCCTTTTTAGATAAATTCCTCAAGCCGTTCTTTTAGGGCGAGTCAAACAGCAATACATTCTTAGTTTTCCTTCATTTGAGAATATCTTTTTTTCATCTACATTTCGGAAGGATATTTTCACTGGATGTGGGATTCTGCATGACAGCTCTTTTAGTGCTTGACAAATTTTCTGTCACTTTCTTAGCCTCCATGGTTTCTGATGAGAAATCTGTCCTTAAAATCATGTGTCCCCATTGGCAAACTGTCCATCTTACTGCTCTCAGGATTTTTTCTTTAATTTTCAGAAGTGTGATTATGATGTGTCTTGATGTGGCTTTCTTTGTGTTTACCCTGTGTGAAATTTGCTCAGATATTTGAATCTTCAGGTATCTATAGTTTGACAAATATGAAAATTATCAGCCATTATTTATTTTTAAATACTTTTTATTGATTTTTTAGAGAGAGAGGGAAGTAGAGAGAGATAGAAACATCGATGTAAGAGAGATACATCGATCGGCTGCTTCCTGCACGCCCACTACTGGGCATCGAGCCTGCAACCCGGGCATGTGCCCTGACCGGGAATCGAACCGGGACCTCTCAGTCCATGGGATGACGCTCAGTCCACTGAGCCACACCAGCCAGGCAATCAGCCATTATTTTTTAAATACTTTTCCAGCCCTGTCATCTGTGTGCTCTCCTGGGATGCCAATGACATGAATGGTAGAATTTTAAATAGTCTTGCAGATCTCTGAAGCTGTGTTAATATTTTAGTCTATTTTCTCACTGTTGTTTAGATTAGTTCATTTCTATTATTCTGTTTTATAGTTCATTGCTACTTTCCTCTGACCCATTCATTCTGCTGGTGAGTCCAGCTATCGAAGTTTTTATTCAGGTATTGTATTTTTTAATCCTAACATTCCACTTGGTTCTTCTTTATAACTTCAATCTTTGCTGAGACTCTATTTATTTGTAACACAGACTATTTTTTTATTTGTTTAAAGCATATTTGTAATTGTTTGTTGAAACATTTTATAACAGCTGCTTTAAACTCTTTGTCAGCGCACTTTAACATCTCTGGCATTTTAGTGTTGGCATTAAGTGATTGCCTCTTTCTTTCAGTTTGAAATCTTCCTAGTACTTGATATGAAAAGTAAATTTTAATTGTAAGCTGGACTTTTATATATTATCTATGAAACTTGGGATCTTAGTTAAGGCACCTGCTTAAATAAAACTGTTCTGGTAGGAGAAAGGAATGTACCACTTCTCTTGTTGAATCTTGACCTATGTGCATTTCTATTGTCCCTTAAAAAATGTCTGCTCTTCCTCAGCCTGTGAACCAATGAGTCGCAGGTTCAATTCCAGTCAAGGGCACGTACCTCGGTTGCGGTTTGTCCCTGGCCCTGGTCGAGTCATGTGGGAGGCAACCAGTCGATGTGGCTCTATCATGTCGATGTTTCTCTCTGTTTTTCTCTCTTCTTCCCTCCCACTCTATCTGATAATAGGTGGGAAAATATCCTCAGGTAAGGAATAATAAAAAAAAATGTCTGCTCTTTAACAAATGCACAATGAGTCTCTGCAGAATTAGACCAGAAGCTTGGAACATGACAGGTGCTTGGACTCACATGGTATAACATCACCCTCATTGTCAATGACTGGGACATAAAATTTAATCAATAAATATAGTTAGCATTTATTGAATTCTTCATAGAAATTTTATGTAGTACTTCATTTAATTCTCACAATAGCCCTATGAATTAAAGACTACTATCCTGCTTTATATTTAATAAAACTAATGTATATAAAATTTATTTCTCATATATAATGATTTAGCTTAATTGTCATAGAGCCAGTAAGAGCTAGACATACTTTTTGAACCAGATAGCAGATAATTTAGCTTTGGAGGAATTTCTGTGAGTAACACACATTATAAATAAAAAAGAATTGAAGTATATCCCTACAAAATATCAATTCACAAAGAGAAAAGACAAGTGAGAAAGAAACAAAGGAACGACAAAATAATCAGAAAATATGTAATTCTTAAAATGGCAATAATAAGTCCTACCTCAGTAATTACTCCAAAAGTAAATGGATGGATTTATCCAATTAGAAGATACAGAATGACTGAATGGATAAAAACACAAAACCCAACTACATGCTGCCTATAAGCAACTCAATTAAGCTTTAAGGACACTGATAGGATGAGATATCTGTATACTCATGTTTACTGCACCATTATTTACAATAGCTAAGATATAGGAACAACCTAAATGTCCTTCACTATGTCAATGGACAAAGAAAGTGTGATACACACACACACACACACACACACACGAATATTACTCAGCCACAAGAAAGAAGGAAATCCTACCATTTACAACACGGTTGAATCTATTAGTATTATGCGAAATTAAGCCATCTGAGAAAGACAGTACTATATGGTATCTCTTATATGTAGAATTAAAAAAAAATTAAAAAGCAAATTTCATAGAGACAGAGAATAAAATGGTAGTTACCAGGGGCTAGGACTAGGGAGAAATAAGATAATATAGGCCAAATGATACAAATTTGGAGTTGTAAGAACAATAATTCTTGAGGATCTAATGTACAGCATGGTGACTATAGTTAATTATATAGTACTGTACACTTACAGGTTGTTAAGAATCGCATTTTCACCCTAAAAAAATTTATCTGTTAACTATGTGAGGTGATGGATGTGTTAATTCTCTTGATCTTTGTCATTATTCCACAACATATATGTATATCAAATAATCACATTGTACACTTTAAATATAGTTATATTTATTAATCATTCCTCAATAAATTAAAAAAAACAAAATAAAGAAACATTATAAATATCAGGCAGGATTTTAAGCAACAAAAACCATACATAGGCAGACAATAGTTAACTACTGAGAATTCAAGACAGAAAAATCTTTAAAAAACTATACCAATAAATCAGGTATTTTAATTGCAAAATAATCAACAATAATATCAAGAGTTTATTTTCAAAGAAATAATGGAAGCCTAAAGACTTTCAGATATCTACAAAGTGCTGAATGACATTAACTATCAATCTAGATTATATATCCAGTAAAAATATTCTTCAAATTTGAAAGTAAAATATAGATATTTTTACAACAAAAACACTAAGATCATCAGCCAAACACACTAAAGAGAATTCCAAAAGCAATATTTATGTTAGATGGAAAATAATCCAAAATGGAATCATGGAAATGTGTCAAGGAATGAAGAACATAGATTAACCTTTGGCTAGATATAATTATAAACTGTATAAACAATAAAAAAGAAATGCACTATAAACCATGATGATTTTGTGATGTGTGTTTTAGTCTGCAGTGGCCTCCAGACTCTTTGTACTCTGTCACAGAACTCTAAAAAATAGTCGATGTCATTTTTCGTTAAATTATTCTAATGGAACTTGATGTCCACAGGTCTTAGCATGCCACGAGGAAGGGTCTGTCTCATGCCTACCTCTCTTGGTATCTTCTCTTACCATTCCCTCCTCCAAAGTTATGAATTCTATGTCAAATTATCTACCACGCTTCAAATAAGCCACATTATTTTAAGCTCTCTTTCATTTTCACAGGCTACAGACTCTGCCTGTCTGTCAACTTCTCACTCTTTAAAACTCAGTTTAGATATGTATTCCAGTAAAACCATCTTGGCCCAATCCTTGTCTCTCAGTGATTGGAAAGTATTTAGCAATGAGGGTGGACCAGATGAACATTCTGTGTATCCACAAAGTGGCACTCTACGCTTACCTCTGCCCACCAATATCGCATGATGAAATGTTGTAACGTCTCCCTCCCCTCTGTACTGCAAGACCTGTATTTCTATATGCCCTTTATTTCTATAACACAGCACCTAAGGAGGGCCTGGATTGCAGAATATATTCAGTAACTATCTGATCAATGAATGACCGATGATCAGAATCTTGAATTGCATTTTCCAAATCGTTTTAAGAAAAATGGTAATATTGTGTATAAAAAGATTATCGTAAATTTGGGAAAAGTAAGGCTAAATACATTTAAATGGTATATTTGTAATAAGAATGCTAAGAGTTTATATATATATATATATAGATTATACATATATATATGTATGTGTATATATATATATATATATATATATATATATATATATAATGCTAATTCACATTGTAGCTCTCCAGGATACCACTACCATGTTCACCAAATTCGCCTCTTTTCTAATTAATATCTAGTAACATTCCAAGTTATTTTTTAGAACAGTTTTGAAAAAGCTGGGCTACTCCATCCTCACTTAGCCTGAACATATTTTATTTTCCCACTTAGAAAGAGAGACAGAGAGAGGGGTGATTCTCTACCTCTGTACATTTCCATAAGTCATCACAAATAAAATAAAATTTTGGTATTAAATTAGCGTTTCTACTTCTATAACACCATTATTTTTCAATGTTTGACCTCTTGAATTTTCCAAAACTTTTCATTTCTTTATTTTAATATCATTGTAAAAAGAGCAAAGGAGTGATAGTTGGTTTACTGAAATAAGGAAATGTAATCAAGAAGAAAGACCATATCTATTTTTTCTATTATTGTCAGGAGGGTATGGAAAAAGCCATGATATCATATGTAAAAATGACAATAAGTAGTATATTAACATATTGTTAATATACATATTCCTTAAAACAATACTTCCTGAACAGTTCTTTTTCATTCAGTTCAACAGCCTTGTTGAACTACAAACGTTAATACAAAAGTGATGTCTTTTTTCTTCGTGAAATGCTCACCTGGGAATTTTACATACTACTGAGCTACTTGTCAATAGATGCCACACTTTGATCTCTACATCATTACCTTTCCACCTTAAGTAATTTCCATAACTATGTCAAAGATTATAATGCTAAGTTTTTCACACATTTTTTCAATTCCATAAATTATATATCCAAATATATCTATATTAAGACTAATTGATTTCCTAAACTATACCAACTGATGTGGTTGGCATAAATCGTAACCTCTCACAGGTAACAGTTTACAAAGGTTTAAGGCAAATATATATCTACCTATATTCATGTGTCATTGAAAGGTACACGTTAAATACTGTAAGCACTTAAAAGAAAGGTCACATTTGGGGAAGGTACGCGTAAATCAGGATCAGAAAAATATCACAAAAGAACGTAGTTATTTTTTCCCTTGGATGACTGGATAGGATTTCAGGAGGGAAAATGTTTGGAGAAGTTATTCTAAGCTGAAGAATGAACAAGGAGAAAGGAATGAAGGCGACAAAGCACGAAGCTTGTTCAGGAGCTCTGGGTTGGTCTGAACACCTGCAATGTCATGTAAGTGTGCAGCGTCGTGGGGAACAGACTGCCACGTTCTGTGGAGGCCATTTTGTGGAATTCTTTAAAAATCAGGCAAATGGATTGGCAGTCAATGTAATTGATACTTGGATGTCATTTAAAGTGATTGAGCAGGATAAGGATTAAATCAGTGTTGCACTTGAGGAACATTGATCAGTCATAGGATGAGTTCGAGTGCAGATGAACCAGAGGCAGAAATACCAATTAAGGGAAGGCAACAGGCAGAGAGCTTGTGACAAGATCAGAGGATCTCATTAAAATCTGAGTGAAAGTAATGAGGGTAGAAAGAAGCTGGATTTGAGAGTTAGAAGATACTGACAGACACAGAATAGCTGAGGTTAACGGGTGGTTCCATATTTACTCCAACACAACTTGAGAGAAAACACAGAGGAAAACCTGAAACATTGGAATTACCTAATGAGAGTTTAACGGCTTTACAACAGTTTTTTTTTTTTTTTTTTTGGAGATATCATTGACATACAACATTGTATTAGATTAAGGTATACAACAGGTATTTATGAAGCAACCCCATTTTGTTTACAAATCTGCTGCAGATTTTCTTTAAAGAAACAAAACATTATAAATTAGTTTGTATCCCCTTATGTTGCCCTCCCCGGTGAGACTGCATTGCTATTATCATAAAAGCAGTACATATTCTGTACATGATTTTTAAAATGTCCTACATATATATGTATATATGAATATGTAGGGAAAATGTAGATTCTAGCATTTTCTTAATTTTTAAAAATATGTGTCATGAGATCTATCTATATTGATGTATGTAAATCAGGTTAATTCATTGTTAACTTTCACATAGTCGGACTATACCGCATGTATTTTTTTTGTTTCCTTACAAATAAAGGTTTAGATTGATACTTGACTTTTTTTTTGCCTTATTTACATAACTGTTACATTTTGGAACAACTTTTAATTTACACTAAGTTGCAAAGATAGTGAAGAGTCTCCGAATAACCGAATAACCGTCACCCAATCTAAATTTCCTGTAATGCTAACCTCTTACATTACAAGGGTACACTTAGCAAAACTTCAAAAACAACATGACTACTACAAGTCTATTTTTGAGAACAAAACTACATACACTATGTATGCCTCAATAATTCCATCTCTGGTAGGCATTTGTTATAAAAATCAAAGAGATGATAAGTAGGTTGGTGGCTAGATGGAGGGATATAAGGATAGATATATGTATGATTAGAATTTTTGAAGTGTGAATAATTGAAAATATAAGGTACTAATACATCCTCTACAGAAACATTTCTATTGACGTTGGGAATAATTGGGATTTTTTTTTCTTCAGAAAATATTGACCAAAAATTAGATATTAAAAGACTATGAACCCAGGTGGTCACTGTCTCAAAGATATTAAAAATAATTAATTTTTCTTTGATATACTTATGTCCTAGTCTGGGCAATATTTGGATGTTTTTAATTGAATGGCAATTAATTGGTATTAAAATAAATATTATTCCATGCATCCATGCTTCTGGATCTAGAGACATCTGTAATACTGTCAACAATAAAAATAAAAAGAAAGAAAAAATGTATATTGTTTTTAGCAAAGAAAACAATGGGTTGGGAGGGTTATCACAAAAAAAAAGAGAAGTAACCCTAACATGTAAAAGAGAGTTGGATGAAATCTTGTAGGCTACTCCATTCCATATTCTCATTATACAGCGGGGCAAAGAAGGTACAAGGGAGGAAAAGTGATTTTTCTGACCGTGAAACTGATAAGTGTGTCTCTCAGCAGGGAGCCAGACCCAGGTCCTCTGACTCTCAGTCCAAAGCTTTCATTTCCACTGAAGATTACTGATTTGAAACGTAGAGCTAAAATAAAGTTGCAATGTATAATATTGCATTTGTAAACAAAGGTATTTATTGACCTATCCCTATCAAAAAGGGATAATTATTATCATTCATAATATTTAGGAAAAAGGAGATATGTTTGTTCAACTTAAAAAAAAAAAGGCTTCATGTTAAATTATAGAAATAGAACATCTGTGAAAATCCTACCCTAAATTTTTTAAAAATGCATATTTTTAAATCCCTTAACATGACCATAATTCTTCACTTTCCCTATACCCATCCCCTTTGCCACGTGACTTCCCAGCAACTCAGATCAGAGAGGAATCTCTTTCCTCTCACCTTGCATATATATGCCTTAGGACTTCTCTTGTTGAGATAATGCAATGCAGCTAATGTGGTCCCAGTTCCAATTCTAGGCTGCAAAGAGGCTTTGTGTACTTTTCCCCTTTCTCTTGAAATCCTATCCAGCCAACGCATGAAGAAGCCCGGGTTGGCCTATAACAGGTTGAAAGAGGACTCACCCCAGCCAGTCCCCAGCTCACCAAGCAGGTAATCTGGCATCTGACCACAGAAGTGTGAATGGGTTTAGCTGTGGGTCACTGCATCTGGCCCAGATCAACAGAACCATCCAGACGACACATGTACTTACGGGATAAAAGATTGTTGTTTGAAGTCATTAAGCTTTAATTAGTTTTTATGACAACAGCTAAGTGATATTCTTTCAAGTCATTATTTACATGAAGGCATGGAAAATTAGATTATGTGTTACTTATGTGATATATGAAAGGTCTTTGATAACAATATGTTACATTACTTGTAATAGGAATATTACAAGTATTACTACTAATATTATGTAATATTCCACAATATAATGCAAATCAAATTTTATTCCATTGGAAGACATAAATCTAGGCTGAATCACTAGGTTAAAATATTTCTCATCAATATTTTAAAAAATGATATACCCTGCTATGATTATGATTACTTACTAATATTATAATGTTTTTAAGGTGATATTTTATAGTCTTATTGAATTCTCTATATTTATTTTGAACTTTTAAAATACTTTAAGTTCTTTCATTATTTTATTGTTATACATCAAAATCAATGCTAAAAAAATACAAATCAAAAGTGTCCATTTTGATAACTAAGCTTGTTTAAAAATAACTTCTGCCACCGTCAAGCACACAGAAACACGGTAGAATGGTGGCTGCTAGGCCTGGGGACACGGGGAAGTAGGAAGTTCCTATTCAACAGGCGTAGAGTTTCAGTTACACAAGATGCTGAAGTTCTAGAAATCAGCTTAACAATATCATATCATGTTAAGTGTTCTTATCACAGTTATAAAAAAGAACTGAAAAGCAAACTTAATACCAATAAGATGGGGTGACAATTCTGTACCTTTACAACATTTGGCATTCAATTTACCAAAAAATGAATGAACAGCAATAATTGTATATTATAGCATGTTTCTTATATTTATGAGCTAAGTGTAATATTTACATGTGACCACTAGATAGAGCTAGTATAATAATATCCTGAAAGAATATAAAAAAATAGATAAAACGCTAGCTTATACTTAGCATGTGTATAGTTTGCTTTTCTTTATAATGAATTCTGTATGATCCCCTGAGCTCTGAATTTGTTAACTTTTAAGAGATACAACTCTGTTCTGCTCTATTTTCACTAAAATACATTTAGCCACCAATGTGTTATGAAGTTTAATTAATAGCAGTCACAATTCTAAAACCATAATATAACATACTAGCATGAACATTTTCCTAAAGCCACCCAAAATATTTTTTTTATAAATTCATAATATATTTTATGATTTTTGATGCTTCTATACATTATAGTATTTATCATGTATGGGCAAATCATGCCACTTTCAGATAAAGGTTAAATGTAAAATAAAGAATATACAAAAACGAAGGGTAAGACTACAGCTGAGATCTTAAAAGCAGAATACGTTAGACTAACTAAAACTTGTTTCCCCCTTCTTTTTATCAACAAAGAGAAGACCTCTTTTATAGAACCAGCAACGAGCAGTACAATTTGTAAGAAACTTGAAGGCAGAGATCATGTCTTACGCTTCTATAAATACTTGTCACTGTCATCATCATCATCACCATAAAATATATACAAACATAATAAGTCCTTGGAGACTCATTCTTAACGATCAGTTATTTATTTGCTAGCTTTGTTAGTCCATTATTTATAAATATTCAGAAATTAATTTGATCATTTTTATTACAATATATTATAATTTCAAATTTCAAATTACTATAATTTGCATCTATAAAACTCAATTTCTTAATCTGTAAAATAGTTTTAATGCTACATGATTTAGAAATAAAATTATGAGCAATTGAATAAACAATGTTTGTCAGATTTTGTTGAATATCAGAATCATCTAGAAGCATATTAAAATGGAAATTGAGCTTATCTTCAGAGAGTATAACTTAAAATATGCATTTTATCAAGTGCCCCTAGGAGTTCTGATACCAAAGTCCTTATACTATAATTTGGGGGGTATAGTGTTTAAGAACATAGACCCTACACTGAGATAGATCTAACGTCTAAGCCTCAGTTTCTAAATCAATAAAATGGAGCAATAAAACCTAACACAAGTAGCTGCAAGGGTTAAAGCAGCTAACACATATAAGAGAAACTATGCCTGGCACATAGTAGCAAGTCTATAAATGGTGCTCATTATATTTCTTTCCCTAATTATGTCTAAACCCTGTGAATATTCTCTGGCAAGATTTTCAGGGAAGTAAATGATGGTGATAATGATTGGCATTTTTATTATGTTTTTGTGATTTTATTTTTTCTTGCCATTTATTATATTTGCAATTCCTGTTAACTGCATACTTACATGTGTAGCAATGTCACTTTATCTATCTATAATTGCTTAAAGCCTTGTTCTTGCTTAAAAAGAAAACAAAATCACAACTATGTTTAGGGACAGATTACATGGCCACAAGGTATGTATGCCTTGTTCAGCACAAACGTACGTTGTCAAGAAAAATATACAGCATGCCTTTTCTCACAAAGAGCTCTCAAAAACAAACTCCAGAACTCCCTCCTGAAGAAAATAATTCTACTGAATGTTGTCATCTAATATTTTAAATCCCTTGCTTGTCATAGGGTTACTCATAAAATTGTTAACGCGTGACCTTCAGTGAGTCCATTGAACTAAGCGGCTTTTATAGTCCTGCATTTACATAATCCTGCTTGCTGCTATCATTCTATTATCTGAAGAAAAATATGTGCTGTGTATAAAATACATTGAACCATCTTTTAACAATGATCTTTTCTTTGCAAAGTGATGTACATTCATATAATGTATTTATATAGCTTTTGAAAAAAAAAAGAGCTGTCCCACACTGACATAGTAAAGGATATTTGGATTAAATAAACAATGATAATATACACTATGACAATCAATGGACTTGTTCAAATATTGAGCTGTATATTTAGAAGGTAAACTATTTCAAATATTTTCATCATGGGTTTCTTTATCGCAACTCAAAATTAAACTTAAGGGAACTAGAAATAATATGAGTTAACATTTACTGAGCACTTAGGACATTCTGGACAGTCTCCTAAGTTCTCTCTGTATTTAATACCTCATTTAAACCTCACAAACTGATAAAAGTAAATGGTATTATTTTCTTCCTTTAGTAGGGGAGGCAACTAAGGCACAGAGAAGTGTAAGTCGTGGGCCCATGGTCTTTCAGAGGGGAGTCAGGATTTAAATCCAAGCTGCTTATTCCAGAGCCTATAACCTGATGTAACATCAGAAACCCCTCCCTCTTTTCATTTTCAAGGCCCATCTCTACTTGAGGCTCTTATTACCTTAAGCAAGTCTTGAAGAGGGAGGCGGGGGCATTCCAAACACACCAAAGTTTGGTTTCAATCTACTTTTCCAAACGACATTGCAGTAATTCAGTTTTCCATCATTTCCCTTCCTGCAGTTGCTGGCATCTTGAACATGCCCACCTTTAAGTTATTGCTGAACTCAGGGGAATGCACTGCTTTGTTTAGGAACACACCACTCTCCTAGCCTCCAGTCCACATCCCATTCAAATCCTCCATGCTTTGTAAACTTTTATTTCATCTCCCCCCAGGGCAGAGGAATCTTTTCCTTTTCTGATCCTGGAAGAAGTATCTTGAAAACTCAATCTGAGAAAATCTTAAATTCAAAGGTGACTGAACTCTAGACCCCTCTCTGCTCTGATACACATTTATTTCCCAGAAATAACTTCGTGCTTGGGGATGTTTTCGATCCATTGGGTGAGATGCTCTTTATTGCATGTACTGCATTTAGGAGATTTAGAGGTTACCCACATTATGATTTATAACTCTCAGTGTGGCGATTCGGAAGGAGAATAAATCATTAGCCCTATGTGTCCAGTGACTCACCTAATGGAAGGCCTCAATCCCACAGGAGGATTTATCTTGAGGGAGTTCTAGACATGAAGGTACAAATGAAGGTGCAGTGGGTACAATGCTTAGGTTTTCACTTTGAAACTCTCTATCATTATTAAGCATTGTCTATATCAGCGGTCCCCACCTTTTCTTTGTTAAAGTTTGAAAAACTATTCACAGATCCCAATACGGCAATCCTTACATAGGCAATATCGGTTGTTTGAAACAAAAGCTACAATGATTCCAGGAACAATTAATTTGAATTTTGTTCATTCCAGTAGCATCTATTATCACTAAATATGCAAGATAAATTTTTAATCACTCGGGAGATAATGGGCGGAACCTGTGAATGTGAGGATTTCCTGTAGTGAACCTGCTGCCGGCCATGACCTGAGAACCACAGATTGACACCTCTCAAAAGGATGCCTGGTTTGAAATTTCACTATTTACTGCATTGTGAGATTACTCGAGCTCCTCCTCTTTCTGCTCCCTGCTTTTTCTGCTTCTCCTCCTCCTTTTTCCCTTCTTGTCATTCAATAGCTCTTTATTGTGGTAGCAACTCCGTAGCTTCCCTTCATGATAATGATACAGACACTCATCTTGAACGCTGCAGTCTCACTCTATGGTTTAGAACAGAATTCAGTTCAATTCTCACCCAAGGATATGTTTTTATCATCATCATCATCATCATCATCATCATCATTATTATTAGAGAGCGAGAGGCAGGGGGAGGGAGAGAGAGAGATAAACAGATGTGAGAGAGAAACATTGATCAGTTGCGTCCCCTACATGCCCCCCCACACATCAGAGATCAAACCTGCAACCTGGGTAAGTGCCCTCAATGGGAATCGTACCAGCGACCCTTTGGTGCTCCGACCAACTGAGCCACACTGGCCAGGGCCAGAATTCAGCTTAGAGCAAGCCTTCAATATTCTACACCTGGGCAATAGCCATTCACCTTTCTTTCCTGGCTAAGAAAACAAAATGTTATCCAAGTATGGAAGCCTGGCCTGCCTCTCCCCAGCCACAGGTAGTGAATATTATTTACTCAAGATACTCAAGGTGATTTTTTTTATTGGTACCAATGACTGGTTTGTGTCATCAACTAGGTATAAAGAGGTCTGCCTCCCTTACACTTGTTAAAGGTTTTCCTCCATGATAAAACATAGAGAAACTGCCTTTTCCGCCAATGGATACTTTTCTATGAAGAAACAATGCTTGTAATGGCAAAAACCATGTCACAACCCTAAGGGACCTAACATGTGGAGAGTGACGAGGACAGCGATGGAAGGAAACCGGATTCTAGATAAAAATTGTCTACTGTAACGCCAGCCTGCACACACTTTATGGTGACCTCATTGTTGAAGCATTGTTAAAATGTCAGTTCCTTGCAGAAAATTCATCTCGTTATGTGCTCATTTTAGTAACCTATTTTCTCATTAGTTTTGTTCCAAAGAAAAGTATGATGGTCTACTCTAATTGTAATGATACTACATAAAACACCTTTTTGTTACATTAAAATAATCTGTAAGCTATTTGAAGAATTCATGAGACAGTACAATATAAATTTACCTTTTCATTTCAAATAGCTTCTTAAAATTAACAGTGGAGAAAATGAGAACTATAATAATGATTAGGGAAATAACTTATCACAGAGTTTTAACCTTCTGTAATAATTTAAATAATATTATAGAATTGGCTGAGATATAAACATATTAATGCAACAAATGTGTTTATATTATTTGGGGAAACATCATAACTTTTTGTGGGATTTTATAACATTATTATTACTTATAGCAAAATTTTATCATACGTTTTCATTTAAAATTGAGGCCTTAACATAATTACTTTTTCTAATATTTTATAAATCTGACTTTTAATTATAGATGATAATTATCTGGTCCTGGTTATATTTTGGAAGTCTACTTAAGAGTAATTATTAATATCAATATAAAATTTAAAGTTTACAATGATTTTCACTTGGTGTCATTGTGATCATAAATGAATTATACTATTAAGATTTATTTGTTATTATTCTCATTTTATAACAGAGAAAACTAATTTCAGAGACCTCACATCACTTAGTATCATAAAACTAAAGGGGCAAAAGAACAGATGAGCGTCCTTCTCCTCCCATTCTATATAATTATTCCAGTGTGGGTTAGTACAAAACCTGTTGGGGGCTCCATGGTTATCTGACTTAGTATATTAATAGCTAAGACTAATGACAAGGAATAGTTCGAAGGCAAAGATCATTGAGAGGTCTACCAAGAAGAATTTGCAAAAGCTACCGGAATAGTTTCTGCCATTATTGATTGAACCCTTGTTTTGCGGTGCATTGTTGCAATAAGCAGAGACAGTAGGAAAACCGAAGCTTGTAAAGCATGCATTGTATTCAGTTATTTATAAATTATCCTGTAAAAAAAAATAAATATGGAGCTCTCTGAAATCTTTAGTCACCATTTGACTAAGAAAATGAAAATTAATCTTTTGTGGGCTTATAGTTGTATTTTTGCACTATTTTTAAGAATATAATTTTTTTGTATTTTTTATATTTTTTGTTGTTCTTATTTAGTGGGACCTCAGTAAGTGAGTCTTTAGAAGCAGTCAGGCTCCATGTTCTAACATGTTTGTATTCAAGACAGAATACCCAGGACAAGCTGCACCCACCCCATCAGCTTTGATATGTCATTGGTTAAATAAATACATTTAGGCTAACTGATTGGGAATTAACAGAGTAATTGTGTTTTGACCATCTTCAGTTTAAGATGCATTTTGGACATCCAGCTAAAGTTTAGGAGTGGGCAATTGGGCATATGGCTCCGGCACTAAGAAGAGGTCCATGTTAGAGGTAATAATTTCTAAATTATAAGCTAATTGATGTATGTGCCATCAAGTGAGAGTGTAAAGCAGTAAGAAAAGGCACTAATAGATCACTTGGGCACACAAACATATAGAGGTCGTGTAAACTAGAAGAAGCCAACCAAGAAAACTAGGAAGAGTGGAAATTGAGGGGGAAATACAATTAAGATGATGATTTTTAAAAAAAAAAGAAGAAAAAAAAAGACCAAAGAAAGTGTTTCAAGACAAAAGGATGGTTGATTGCAGTAATTATTGTTGATACTTTGTATAACGGAAAGTCAAAGAATCGGTCATTGTCTTTGGCAGTATGATATTAATTAATACCATTGATTAGCACGGTTTCTATTGAATAGGAGGGAAGTGGACTAAGTAGATTGAGGAGAAAAAGGGAAATAGAAAGGCCGAGCAAATAAAAGGCTTTTAAACAAGTTTGCTGGGAAGAGGAGTAGAAAAAGAGATAATAGCTATAGAAGGATAGTACTGTCACAGGATTTTTAATAGGGGATACGAAGGTTTTGGTGTCAACTGAATCAAATTCCTAGTGAAATGTCAACATGTTTTTATTTCTTTAGAGTAAATACTTCCAAATGGAATAGCAGAATCATCTTAAAGGTAATATAGTTAATACTGAGTAGTTTTCCAAAGAGCTTGTGCCATTTTACATTTGCAACATGAGAATTCTTTTTATACCATTTCCGTGCCAATATTTGATATCAGCCTTATTAATTTAATCCAAATGAAAGTACAGTAGCTTAATTTACATTTCTCTGATGACTAATGATGTTAGAAATCTACTATTGTGCTTATTGGCTATCAATACATCTTCTTTTGTAACGTGCCTATGCAAGTTATTTGCCCACTTTTGTTGGTTTATCTTATTGATATATTGAGATAGATAGTATATATATTATGGATACAATATACTTTTCAGATATATGAATGCTAAAAACTTTCATTATATCATTTCCTGTATATAGGGCTTTCAAAAAGCATTTTTTAAAAATTTGGATAAAGTCTAATTATTCAAATTTGCTTTTATGGTTCATGCTTTTTTTGTATCCTATACAGTAAACCTTTGGCAATCCTTATAGAACAAAACCTTTGTGACCTATTTTTTCCTGAAGGTATTATAATTTTAGTTTCTATATTTATGTCTATGATCCACTTTTAGATACTTTTGGTTGTGATGTAAGGGTTGATGTTAATTTTTTTTCTTATAGGGATATCAGGTTCTTCAAGCCCCATTTGTTACAAACACTACACTTTCCTCACTACGTTTCTGGGTACTTTCTTCAAAATCAGTTGCCCAATTCTTAACTCTAATATGTTTTATTAATCTATATTTGTCCTTTCACTAATATTTCATTATATTAATTACTGTATCTTTCCACTGATTTAAAACAGGTACTAAAATGCATCCTTGCCTTCATAAAGTTGGATTGCTCAGAAGTTTGGAGCACTTTCATATGCAAACAATTCCTTATGTCCCTTAAGAAACAAAATTGATAGCAACCTGTCAAGTTCACAGGCTGTGTTACAATGTGTTATCAAAATGAGTTTGCATCCCTGATGAGAGTTAAATAGTGTTGGAAAAATGGAACGGCAATAAATAGGGCATTAGCTATACTTGGGCTACAGCTGGGTTCAGATATTGACGGCAAAGTAGAAAATAAATCAAGTGTAATCTTTGAAATGTGTTTGGCCTGAACAACTGGAGAAAAATATATTTTAAAAATTTTGATAAAATACATATAACAAAATTTGCCATTTTATCCACTTTTAAAGTGTATAAGTCAGTGGTTTTAATTAATTTTAAAATGTTTTACAACCATCACTACTATATATTTCCAAACATTCATCGCAGAAACTCAGAACAGAAACTCAGTAACCATTAAGCAATAATTCCATTCCCATTCGCCCCTCTCTCCAGATCATGGTAACCTCTAATCTACCTTCTGTCTATAAATTTGCACATTCTTATATTTCATGTAAGTGAAATCATACAATATTTGTCCTTTTGTGCCTGGCTTATTTCACTTAGCATAATGTTTTCAAGGTTCACTTATGTTGTAGCAGGTATCAGAATTTCATTTCTTTTTATGGCTAAATAATATTCTGTTGTATACAGACAGATACTATGCTCTGTTTAGTCCATTTATCTGTTGGTGGGCACTGGGTTGTTTCTACCTTACAGCTATTATAAATACTGCTTCAACAAACAGTGGAGAACAAGTATTCGTTTGAATCCCTGTTTTCAATTATCTGGGGTATATACTTGATTAAAACTGCTGGGTCATATAATAATTCTATATTTAACTTTTTGAAGCGTCACCATCCTGTTTTCCATAGCAGCTGTACCATTTTACATTCTCACCATCCATGTACGAGCTCACTTTGTCTGCATATTCACCAACATTTGTTTTCCTTTTGTTTTCAATTGCAGCCACTCTAGTAGGTAGGAAGTGGTAGCTCATTATGCTTTTGATTTGAATTTTCCTAATGATAATGAGGATCTTTTCACATACTTATTGACCATTTTTATATTCTTTGAAGAAGTGCCTATTCAAGTCCTCTGACCATTTTTAATTGGATTGTTTTTCTCTTTGTTATTGAGTTTTATGTGTTCTTTACATGTACTGCACATAAAATTCTCATCAGATATATGATTTGTAAATATTTTCTCTCATTCTGTAGATTATCTTTTCACTTCCTTGATACTGTCCTTTGATGCAAAACGGTTTTTAATTCTGATGAAGTCCAATGTATCTCTCTTTTTTTTTTTCACAAGCAACAAGTTTGTTTCTGCTGTTATATATAAGAATCCATGGCCAAATCGCAAGTCATGAAAAGTTACCTCTAAGTATTGTTCCAAGGTTTATGGTTTTTGCTTTTATATTTCTTTATTCATTTTGATATAATTTGTATATATTGTATGAGAGAGGGCTTCAACTTTATGATTTTTCATGTGGAAATTTAGCTGTTCTAGCACCATTTGTTGAAAAGACTGTTCTGTCCCCACTGAGTGGAGTTGACATCCCTGTCATAAATCAATTGCCCATGGATATGTGGGTTTATCTCTAGGTTCTCAATTCTGTTCCATTGGTCCATATATCTATCCTCATTCCAGTACTATATTCTTTGATTGCTATAGTTTTCTAATAAGTTTTGGAAGTGTGAGTCCTCCAACTTGGTTCTTCTTTTTTACGATTTCTTTTTTGACTATTTGGGACACTTGCAATTCCAAATGAATTTAAGGATCAGCTCTTTCATTTCTGAAAAAAGGCTGTTGGAATTTTGATAAGGATTGCATTGAATCTGTACATTACCTTGGGTAGTATTGACAGTGTGTTTTTACATCTGTGTATTGAAGCCTCTAATAAATTATTTTTTTTTCTTTAAAAATGAGTCTTTCATAATTTATCTATTGGAGAAACATAGAATGTTATGTTCCATTCCCTGGATCCATACAGAAATTCTAATATGTCAAAACTAAGAAAAAATATACTGAACAAACTTATTTATGAGAGAAAAAAGAAACATTATTTAGTTTGTTGATTTATATGCTGTCAGAGCTCAGCAATGTTAGATTTACACTTTCAGTGACCATTTTAAAAGCCATACATGTAGCTCTTTTATTCTCTCTGGAAATTCTGTGTTTTATAAAAAAGGACCTCAACATTTGTTTTTGAGTGTGACAGCCAGAACAATTTTGAACTACTATAAAGTAAATGTATGTCTACACAGGGAAAAAGGACTGGTGATTTTTCTATATGGGGTAACTTCTATTTTAACCAAACATTTAAGTAGCAAAAAGGAGGGAGAACAACAGAGGTGAAAACACAGGCTCTCATCTAGAATCAAACTTCCTGCACTTGAATCCCAGCTTCACCATTTACTAGCTCTATAATGGTGGGCAATTGACTGAAGATGTCTCTGCTTCAGTGTTCTTATCTATAAAATGAAGATTATAATACTTACTTCAAGGAGTTGTCATAAAATTTAAACTATTTTATACTTGCAATGTACATAATAAGTGTTAGTAAAGGTTATTTTTACTAATTAAAGGATATTTTTCCATTAATTCTTAGATGGAGTGGAAGGGAGGGAGGGGGAGAGAGAGAAACATCAATGTGAGAGAGACACATCAATATTATATGTAAATAATAATTTATACTATTACTTCACTTTACAATTCACAAAGGACATTTTAACATATTATTAGTCCCATTTCACAGATAAAGAAAGTAAAATTCAAATTGTGACATACCAAAGTCATATTAAAAGTAGAAATCTATAAAGTTTTACTTATAGAAGATGAATGAGTTCTAGAGATCTACTGTACAACATTATGCTTATATTTAATAATGCTGTAGATTTAAGAATTTGTTAAGAGGGTAGATTTCATTTTATCTGTTCTCATCACAATTTAAAAAAAAACTATAAAAACAAATTATATTAAAGCCAAATAACTGTTTCTCAGATCTATATTCTTTCCACTAGAGTAAACTGCTTTTACTTGCTATTTCAATTGAACCGTAAGTGAAATATGAAATAAAATTATATAATAACAAAAGATAAATTGAAATAATGCATCTTTACAACTATCTGCAAAAAATAAATTTCCTATTCCTTTCGTTCATAATTTTTTTTTCTGGTTTTCAGTAGAGAGAAATTGAATTACTGGTTGTGAGATCTATGCAGTGGTTGGCAATCTGCTGAAGGTGCATCATATTTAAAATTTGTACTACTATGACATCATTATAAATAATCACAACTTACACTAAGGCCCATGACTCTGGATACAAGCACATCGACAATAAGCAGTGCTTACATATATGCTTTTTATTTGAATAATTCTTGATGATTGACTCATAATTTAAGAAAATTTACATTGTTCATTTTTGGAACCTCATAAGCATAAGTAAAAATGAAAGATAGCATTGACTTTTTAAATGATTTATCAGTACAACTTAAAACAATATAAAATATGTCAATAAATCTATTAATTTAATTTAATGAGCCAATTTGTCTAGTTAGTAAATATATGTCCATGTATGAACTTTACTATTGTTATTCACGACTATAATCAGAGGCATTTAAGACATTCTGATTGAGGTCATGGCTTTGAATTAAATGCAAAAGAGATTATAGAGTTGGGAAAGTGATTTCCATTGCCTTCAAACAGATGTCAATTGAAAGAAAACAGTGTTAACACCATGTAATCAGAATAACAAACATCGAGACACACAACACAGGCACACAGACTCCAAGCTCAGTAAAAAGCATCCTTTGTAATCATGGCACTAAATATAATTTTACTTGTTGGTAATATCTACATATTTGCACCAGAGTTGTACATGACACTTGAGATTATACCTATTCTGAAATATTTATTGCTTTTTCTGAACTCTAATTAGTTAACAAGATAATGTTTAGATTTGTCATTAGTCACTTAAAAGGTAATAAATGTAGTTCAATTAAATTATTCTTAAGTTCAGCAGTTTAGTAAATAAGTATTAAATGCCCATTCTACTCTAGACACTATACTAAATGTTGAAAATGCAAGTACTTAGAATAAGACCTTGGAATAAGACCTTGAGACCAAGGATATTAGACTCAACAAGCACAATCAAAAAGAGAAATGAAGTTAGTTTGATATAATGTAGAATAAGACCTTAGAATAATATTCTAAGACTATGGATATTAGACAAAACAGGCACACTGAAAAAAAAAAAAAGAAATGCAATTTTTCTGATATTACTTGTTCAAGGAAAGTCATCCTAAGCACTAATGATCAATTCATTTTAAAAATGCAGCTAAAATTATTGTCAAACTTCTTTTAATAGGCTTTATTCTTTAGAGCGGTTTTAGGTCTGCAGCAATATTAAGCAGAAGGAATACAGAAATGTCAAAATTTTAGCCTGTATTGTAAATTGATTTATTTTTATGTTATGAAAATAATTTTTATTTCTAAAATTTAATTATTTTTCCATGCTACAAAATTATTCTTTAAACTGTAAGCTGAATTAACTTATACTTAGTTTCAGTGAAATTATATGCTGGTGTATTGTTTTAATAAGTGGTTAATTATTAATAAGTAGTTAATTATTAGACTTTTTCAGTGAGTGCATGACATACAATTCAATAAATAACATTTGGAAAATTGCATAAAAATAAGGATGGGAAAATTAAATTTATAAATCATATCCTTGCCACAAATAAATTTCTAATTGATTAAATATTTACAAATAGAGAGCAAAAGTATAAAAACACTGCAAGGAAAATATAGTATATTAGAAAAATGATCTAAGAGTGGGGAATTTATTCCTAGACAAAATACAAAATGAAAAGCTATGAAAGAAGAGTAAATATATGTATTATGTAATATTTGTAAAATTATATGTTTAAAGATGTCATAAATAAAGTTGTATAACTTTTTTGTTGTTGTTAAGCCTCACCCGAGGATATTTTTTCATTAATTCTTAGATGGAGTGGAAGGGAGGGAGGGGGAGAGAGAGGAAAAAAATATCAATGTGAGAGAGACACATCAATTGGCTGCCTCTCGCATGACCCTGACTGGGGCTGGGGATCAAACCTGCCACCCAGGTGCATGCCCTTGACGGGGAACCCGAGACACTTCGGTTCTCGGGCTGATTCTCTAACTGCTGAGCCAAACCAGCCAGGGCTAAAGTTGTATATCTTAAATACAACTAAAAACAAAATGAAATATATTTAGATTCTCTCTAACAAAAAGACATGGTTTTTATAAAACACTATCAGAAAGAGTAGGAAGATCTATAAAGACTATAGGTCAAACTATTTAAAAGATACTTTGGCAAATATACAATATTCAAGGGAAATAAAAATGCACAAATAAAAATGCAATGATAGAATGGACATACATAGGTGAAAACAAAAAATAGAAGTGGTAAAGTGTAAATGTATATAATGATATAAAAAGTACTCTCAAGACGAAAATAAAAAGTAATGAAAAGCATAAGAGAAAAAAATAGATGTAGAAACCAACCAACTTGCCTACAAATGGTGTGTGTTCCAAACGATGAAAGAACTCTCTAAAAGGAGGCACTAGCCAGACAAAGTGAAAATAGCTTAACCAAGAAGGGAGGAGAAAAAAGTCTCAGTATTCAGGTAAAAAGGGATTCCAGGGAAAGAGAAGGACTGATTTCCACAGATCAGATCATCTTGGCCCCCCAATTGTTAAGATCGTCCTCTGCTGCGATTGCTCCTTGCTGAGTATTCTCACGAGATAAAAAAATATCTTCACACACTACATCCATTCAGAGAAGTCTATCCACATACCTCTTCCCCAGACCTCCTTGTTATCAATGTTTGAACTATGAAAATAAACTAATGCCAACCAAAGGAGAAAAACAAAGTTTTTTTTTAATTATTATTTTTTTGATCTTGCTATAGCAAGGGACTCAGCCACATGATTTGTATTTTGGCAGAGACTCAAAGGCAGGCAGAATAGTGGCAAAGCTGAACATGGGGAGCCTTCATCTACACACTGATTGGAGGTGGCTGCTACAGCGAAACTGTAGGAGGGGTCACTAGAAGGGGAGCACCCTATGTTATTGGTTAGGGGTATATATTTGACTTTCTCTGGTTGGTACTAAGTTGGAGGTAGGGACAAAAATTAGGAGAGCTGTCAATTATTAATCAAGTCCTGGCCATATTGGGTCAGCTGTTTTTACAACCTGGATTGTTACCAAGATAACAATCTGGTTTCCTGTAAGTGACTCTACCAACTGGTTTCTCGGGCTGTTTATTACAGATATGGGGTTGGTTTGCCGGGGAAATTACTTCAGAGTGTGGAGCAGAGTTCTGTTTTTATTCATGGTCTGGCCATTGTCCATTTGTATACTCAGTCTCTCAGTACTGTTGTTGGTCCCAAGTCCTGGATCATTATGTTAAACCACTGACCACTACTACTGAATCAGTGTATATCGTATCTATTGCCATAACTATTTCAGGCAAAATGTACACCGAGTGCATTAAATCTCCCAGTGGGGAGATTGCCCTTTCCATCTGTCTTTTAGAACCACCCTGGAGAGGAGACATACTATACTGACTTCATCCAGTTGGGGGTATCGCTAGCATATTGTGCAGCTCGAGCTGCAGAAACATCCTTTTTTTCCCTCAGTCAGTTGATCATGGAGAACTTGCCATGAGGCAGAGTGTGGTCTTATGACAGAAAAAGAAGTTTGTCGGGTGTAAGCATTTAGGCCACTGACTCATGCAGCTTATTTGTGCTCTCAGGGCTTGCTTGAGCCCAGTCTGAGATATACCACTTCCCTCTGTGGTGGAATGCTTGCTGCTGTGTATGCCCAGCTTTGTGGTGTGTCAGAAAACACCCACTTCATGATGGCCAAGTTTCAGTCTTTATTAGGTCCAGTAGCAAACTAGAAGCTGCATCTCACAAAGAGAATATTTACTTACAGAAGATGTCATGGCCTTACATCCAGTCTCCAAAGTCTATGGTGTGATTCCCCTATAGAGTTTGCCACAAGTCCTACATAACATTCTTAACTGCCATAGACACCCCAAGAACAATCAGATCTGCTGATCATTTGGCCCAATGGCAGAACAGCTTGTGTGAAAAGTCTGTACCCGTAGCAGTCTTTTCTTATTCTGGATCTCACTCAAAACAGGCGAACTTTTAGGGCCCCTGGTAATTGCTCTGGTGTAGTATACCCAAGTGAAATGCTGCTTCCAAAATCTAGAGAGATCCAGTAAGCAATGTGGTCTCTTTCTTAGTGGTAGGCAAGCAGATGCAGCAAATAATCCTTCTTTTGAAAGGGATAATGCAACCTTCCCAAGGTAACTGGACACCTAGAGCTTTCCCTGAGGTGTCACACTCCTAGATTTCTGTGGGACTTATGTCCCACTCTCTGGCATGCTTGTTTCTTACCAAGTCATCTAAAGTAGTTACAACTTTCTGCTCTCAAGGTCTAAATAATGTTGTCAATATAATGAGCTAGCATAATGTCCTATGAAATAGACAGGTGGCCAAGACTCCTATATACTACATTATGACTTAGAGCTGGTGTATTGGTATAGTCCTAAAATAACACAGTGGGTGTATATTGCTGACCCTGCTGAGAAGAAGCTGTTCCCTATGGTCTTATTTATTTTAATCCTCACCCAAGGCTATGTTTCCATTGATTTTTAGAGAGATGAAGGGAGTAGGGGGAAACAGAGGGGGAGTGAGGGGAAGAGGGAGGGAGAGAGGAGGGAGAGAGAGGGGAAGAGAGAGAGAGAGAGAGACAGACAGACAGACAGTCAGACATCAATGTCAGAGTGTGAGAGAAACATCAATTGGTTGCTTCCCATACATGCCCCGACCATGGATCAAACCCACAGCCTACATATGTGCCCTGACCAGGAGTCGAACCCGCAACCTTATGGTGTACGGGATGATGTTCCAACCAGCTGAGACCTCCCACCAGGGCCCCTATATCTTTTTTAACAAAAAGTTTTCTGAATATGTTTATTCAAAAATACATTCTGGAATTGAGGAAATAACCACAAGGTGTGTTCAGAAACTTCCTAAACCACCATGAAATAGACCTGAGCCAAAACTCTATTAATTTCCTATGCTTCATATTTCTCATCTTAAAAAAGGGGGGGATATAATAATAACATCGACTTTATACTGTTGTGAGATATGAATGAGATAACTGTAAGTGACATTTTTATTAAAATTCTGGCACATAGTAAGCCTCAAAAATATTAGATATTATTTTTAAATTTATGATTCATGAAAATAGTTTTACTGTCCTGGCAATTCTATTTCAGCAGTACAAACTTAATTAAGTAGAAAAAATTAAAATTAAGAAATCAAACCATCTACATAGTGAGTCTTTTTCATTATAAAATTCTGAACTTTAAAACTAATCCTCATTATCAGATTTTTGACCTATTTAAAATTTTAAAAATTTAAATGAACAACTTTTGTAATACAAATTAAAAAAAAATAATTTGAATATACTGTACAGAACTATTGTAAAATATGTATAGCAAAATGATGGGAGAAAATACAATATAAATTTTTATAGTGGACAATAATTCTTCATTTTTGTAGCAATGATCTATTTGTATTTTTATAATATTAGGTATTAATAGCTGAAATAAAAGTTTATATCAAATATTGAAAAATACAAAGTCAGAAATCACTTAATAAGCATGGAACAGCCTCCTAGGCATTTTGCACATAATTTGTTACTGTGAGGACAGATGGGAAAGAACGCTGGTGGAGCACACACAGCCAAGGACATTTAGAGTGAAAGCAAATCTCTGAGGCTTGTCCGCGAACTGGAAGGGCAGAGAGGTAGTAACAAGAATTGGTAAAACACGAACAACTACTGTCACTACTGGGATGCACACAGAAGATTAAAATAGCAGAAGGATCCCACAGAAATGAAAATGAGGAGCAGAAAGGGGTATCAGGAACCAAAGGGTGAAAGCTGCAGGGAATGGAGAAGCTCTCTTCATCCTTGATGTTCCGCCAGCCAGCTTGTCCTGCACAGCTCTTCAGGGTTATTCTCTTCGATCCCCACCGTGACCACCCTGGAAGAACTTCTCTGCATGAGTCAGAATAGGATAGGCTTCACTGGAACAACAGCCACCACAATCTAGGGGCTGAACACAACTGGAGATGATTTCTCCCACAAGCCACAGTGTGCTGAGGGTTGAGCAGTCCTCTTCTAAGCAGTGAGTCAGGGACACAGGACTTCAGATCGCCATGGCATCATCCAGCCAGAAGACTGTGAAAGAGATTGGACGTGTGCAGCCCAGGTACTGTATTACTCTTCAGAAGGGACACCCTTTCCTTCCATTCATATTGCTTTGGCCTGTACTAAACACACGGCAATCCTAACCTCTAGGCAAGTGGGGAACTGTTGAGAGGCACTCGGGCACTTATCTCACTAACAGTTTCTTCCACTCCACCTTCATCCATTTCCACCTAAATAAAATAGCATTGTTATTAATCTTCATGACAGTGTTCTCCTCCAATTTTAAGCCATACACTTTCTTGGAAATTCACCTCTCTCAAGTATCTTCAGTGATAACCTATCACCACTAACTAGGTTGAAACTAAACTCCGAATCCTGATTTACAAAACTCTACATGCTCAGGTTTCACTTTACATAACTTTAACAAATGATACCAAGAGACATCTTTTCTGTGACTTCTACATAGACATGTTGCTTTACATTTTGTCCATGCCCTTCTCTTCAGTATGAAGATATCCTTCCTGCTATCCACATAGACAACATTAAGAATTCAATCTGCATACTAAAATGATTTCATAGCTAAGGAGATCCCTGCTTCCCTCTACTCCCAACTTCAATTCAATCAGCAACCAGCTCCCCTGAGTTTAGTGACTGTGGGACTGGCAAGGACATAGCACCTGGAAATAACGTGGAGACAACCGGCTCTGGCAAGATGCTGGAAAGAGAACTGACAAAAAAATACTTTCCCCTGTGAAGTGAGGGCCAGACATGAAAACTCTTAAGATGAGGGTCAAAATAAGATGACTTCTATAGATAAAGCTTGGCTCGAGAAAGACCAGTGCTGATCTCCAGGCACGTCTGTGAAAGGATTTTCTGGGGTCCTAGACTCCTAGGTAGCTGCTGGGAAGAACTGGTAGTCTGAATTCTACCACTAAGGCAGGGATAGGTCCAGCCTTTGCACATAAGAAGTCTAGAGAATAGATGGAAGGAATACAATGAGCTTTATGACTGGCAGGCATTCCACCAACCTATTGGGTAGAGTTTGGTTTCTCCTATTCCTCATTAGACTGCCACCTTATAAGGATCTCCAGGGCTGGACCTACATTCCAACAGTAGTTTATCAGTAGGCAAAGTAAAATAAAGAGGGCCTAGCAAACAAAAAAAAAAAGAAACTAAATGGAAAAATAACACTCGTAGGACAGGGAGATGGAACTGTGAGGAGAAAGAGAAAGAATAACTTGAAGCAAAATAAATAAAAGCTCTTAAGATGACTCAATTATAGTACAAACTGTTGTCTGGAATGTGTAGATAGGTAAATAGTGAGACAATTATTCACATATGTGTGCAATATTTTATTTGAATTAAAAATAAAAAAGGTCACTGAACTAGGTTACTGAATAAGACCCAAATTAGGAACTCATTGAAATTAAAGAAATATATCAAGACACACATCAAACAGAATTACATAAAGAACAACAACAATAAAAACAAACCCAGGTAGAGGAGGCAAGAATTAAATAGAGAGCCTAGACAAGCTCATGCATGTATAGTCCGTTCACTTATAACAAAAGAGCCAAGAACACACAATGGGGAAAGTTAGTCTCTTTAATAAATGTTGCTGGAAAAAACTGGATGTGAAACAATAAAACTGGATCACCATCTTACATCATACACAAAAATCAGCTCAAAATGAATAAAATACTTAAATGTAAGACTAAATCCATAACACACCTAGAAGAAAACATATGGATTTAGTGCCTAGATATCAGTACTGGCAGTGATTTTTTTTTTTGGTTTGCCACACAAAGGCAATAGAAACAAAAATTTAAAATATGGGGGGACTATATAAAATTAAAAAGCTTGTGTACAGCAAAGAAAATCATAACAAAATAAAAGGCACCTACTGAATGGTAGAAAATATTTGCAAACCATATCACTGATAAAACATTATTGTTGAAAATATATAAAGAACTCACACAACTCAACAGAAAGAAATCCAATTAAAAAATGGACAGAGGATCTGAATAGACTTTTTCAAAAAAATAAATTAAAATGGCAAAAGGTACATTAAAGATGCTCAATACTACTAATCATTAGAGAAATACAAACCAAAACCACAAAGAGATCATCTAACACCTGTTAGAATGGCTATTATCAAAAAGACAACGAAATAAGTTTTGGTGAGAATTTGGATTCAAGTGACCACTTGTGCATAGTTGGTGGCAATGTAAACTGTTGCAAGCAGTATAGAAAACAGTATGACAGTTCCTTAAAATTTTTAAATAGAAATACTATATGATCCAACAATTTCACTTCTGGGTATTTATCTTACGGAAATAAAATCACTGTCTTAAAAAATATATATATCTTTACCCCTTATTCAAGGTAGCATTATTTACAATAGTCAAAATATGGAATTAACCTAAGTGTTCATTAATGGATAAATAAAAAAATGTTTTATATATAAATACATCTAATATATTTAATATGTATGCATACACATACATAAATATATACATTTATATATACATGCACACAATGAAATATCATTTAGCCACGTAAAAGGAGGAAATCCTGCCACTTGTGATAACATGAATAAATCTTGAGGGTGTTATGCTAAGTGAAGTAATTTAGACAGAGAAAGACAAATAGTATATGATCTCACTTATATGTTGAATCTAACAACAACAAAAAACTAAACGCAGCTACAGAGAAGAGATTGGCGGTTGCCAGAGGGAGGGTGTGGGAGAAATGGGTTAGTATGGTCAAGAGTACAAACTTTCAGTTATAATGTAAGTCCTAAAGATGTAATGCACGGCACACTGACTACAGTTCCTACTGCACTGTATATTCATTCTAATGTTGCTAAATGTAGTTCTTAAATAAAGAAAAAACTAGTTCTATAGCATGTCGAGACCCTGTTAACAGAATAAAAGGAGATTTACAGGTTTTAAAGATTCTCTTCATGGTGCGACACAACACTCTGACAATTGGATACCTGGAAAGCAGAATTCTCGGTTATAGCTCCAAACAAGGGTTAGCATGCAGGACACACAGAGGTTTGCACGCTGTGACAGAGTAGCAGCAAGCAAGACTTTATTAGCTAGAGTTTGCTGGTGTTCTGTGGCTTGTTTAATTTAACTTCACAGGCTCGGGGAGTACCTGCTGTCCCTAGTAGTCTGGTGCCCGGTTCTGGTGTGATTAGAGCAGAGGCATAGTGTGTCTCACACCAGAGCGTGAGAGCCGGATAAGGAAAGCGTTTGTCACCTGATAGCTGCTCAGATAGGGGAACTGCCCTGCCTCCAGCCAGCGCCTCGAACTGGATCAAAAGAGCATTTTTAAAAAATATCAAACTACATTAAAAAATGAAAGCCAGACTTACAGAATCTGTTCACAAAATATGTATCTGATAAAGGACTACTTTCTAGAATATATAGGGTTTTTTCAACTCAACAAGAAAAAGACCAACACTTAATTAAAAAGAAAAATCTGCAAACATTTGAATAGACACTTCCACAAAGAAGATATAATATTGAGAAATAAGCATGTTAAAGGAGCCCATCAGCCACTAAAGAAATGCCAGCTAAAACCATAGTAAGATGCCACTAAATATCAGCCAGAATGGCTAAAACCATCAGATGCCCGTGATGCTGTAATACAATAAAAGTCTCACATTTTGCTAGTGAGAATGCAAAGTGTTTTAGAAACTGTGCCAAATACTTTAGCAGAGTCTTGTAAGATCCAGAAAATCCTTTCCTAAGGATTACTCAAGGTAAGTGGAATATGTTCACACTAAAGCTTGTACAATATCTACATATTCATAACAGTTTATTCATATTATCCAGATGCTGGAAACAAACCTTATGTTCATCGACTTATGTGCTGAAGAAGAAATGTTATATCCTTACAATGGAAAGCTACACAGCAATAAAAGCAATTGATTACTGATATAACCAACATCACACATGAAAGTCAAAAGGAGCATGTTAAGTGAAAGCAGTCAGACATAAGACTATCAGCTCTGTAATGTATGTATGTGGTATTCTGGAAAAGGCAAAATTATCAGGGCGGAAAGCAAAGCAACAGCTGCCCGAGCCTGTGGTGGGCCCTAGAGTACTAAGTTGATTTCATAAGGGCAGGGGGAACATTGTCAGTTGTGGAAATATTTAAAAAAATTTTTTTCTTTATTGATATTAGAGAGAGAGAGAAGAAGGGAGAGAGATAGAAACATCGTTGAGAGAGAACATCGACTGGCCACCTCCTGCATGCCCCCCACTGGCGATTGGGCCCACAATCTGAGCATGTGTCCTGACTGGGAATCGAACTGATGACCTCTTGGTGCATGGGTCAACACTCAACCACTGAGCCACACCAGCCGGGCTGTGGAAATATTTTGTAACCTGCTTTTTAAACTCCTAGAATTGTATTCTTAAAACTGCTAAATTTTTGTCATATGCAACTTATATATTGAAAAGTCTGATTTAAAAATAAGCCCACTACAACTTGGTTATTTGAAATAACAGCACCCAAATTTGTACTAAATGACAAAATTTACTAGTTAATTTCCAGTCATAATTCACAACATAACTCAGAGTTTCATCTTTAGTTAACCCATTTACTAACTGTCCAGTCAAAATCACTGATTCCTCTCTTCTAACTCCCGTTTCCTTATGCTCTTAAGAAAGTCTGTTTTGCATATGTATTCCCATATCTCTCACTAGATTTTAGCCTTTTCAAACAAAATAATACATGAAGTAATGTTCTGTAAATTAGAATACATTATAGAAATGATAGCTACTATGTTTAATTATCCTTTAATGTTTAAATGGTTCCTAATTCATCTTTGGAAATACACTGCATACAACATGGTTTGTGCTCAATGTGTTGAATGTAGTTGAATAAGATGATTAGAATCCTTATTTTTATATTCAGATTTCACCCCTCCCCCCCAAGTTGCAACATTTAATTGAGGCACAACATGACAGCATGATCCTTGGGGCAACAGCTGAATAGTGACTAACAGTGACTATTGTTTTCCTATGGGTTTCACTCAACGTCACATTTCCTCCAAGGGAACTATTTATGGAGTTTCAGTAGCACTGAGTGCCAAAGGACAATTAAATTGATTCCCAACAAATTACTAAGAAACACTTCCTTGATTTTAGTGTTTCCCCTTAATTGTGAAGCGATGGCAGTTCCAGGAATAAATGGGTTGCTTAAAAGACTCTACTGCTAATAATGTGAAAAGCTCACATTACCTAATGCTGTTTACAACATCTCTATCATCACTCTGAATGCAGCCAAAAATAGAGTGATAGAGACAAAAATAGTTGCTATATCTTGCACCACAATCTACACATGACAAACGCACACACATGAAACTATTAAACCCATACATGCTTTCAAATGTTTTGCCCCTGTTTCATTGCTTACACATGAAGAACTTAGCTCTAATAAGAGGTTTATAGAGTAGACAAGAGAGTTCCATTTTTGATAAGAAAACTAAATCTCAAAGAGTAAAGTGTACATATATTTTGGGGGTGGGGATGGGGGGAGAGTTCTACAATTAAAGTTCAACATTAGTCCGGACGGTGTGGCTCAGTGGTTGAGCATTGACACATGCACCAAGAGGTCACCTGTTTGATTCCTGGTCAGGGCACATGCCCAGGTTGTGGGCCGCTCCCCAGTGGGGGACATGCAGGAGGTGGCCAATCGATATTCTCTCTTATCGATATTTCTATCTCTCCCTCTCACTTCCTCTCTCTCTAAAATCAATAAAAGGAAAAAAAATTTAAAAATAAATAAATAAATAAATAAATAAATAAATTTCCATGTTAATGTCAACACAAAACTGTTTAATTACCTAGAACTAATTGACTGTTTTCAGAAATCAAGTATGCGTTCCACAGCAGCAGCTCCATATATGCATTTTTCAGCATTTTATCAGCAGTGCCTACCACGTTTCTTAATTTATAACACCTGCAACAATTAGAAAATTAAGTAATAATTACTAGTTCTGAAAGCCTATATTTCAGAAACTGTATTAAGTGGTTTGTAATATCGAGTCTCATTAATTCTCACAAGAGCCTTGTGCCATGGTCTCTACCACTCAGTGCCCGGTTCCCTTCCATGATGAATACGTTCCCCTGTGTATCCGTTTTCTATAGCTGTGGAGATCAGGTAGCATATGCCTAGTGGCTTAAAACAACCAAAGTGGTTAGTTTACAGTTCTGAAGGCCCAAAGTTCTAAAAACAAGGTGTCAGCTGACCACACTTCTTTCTGGAAATTAGGGTAGAATCTCTTTTTTCCTGTTCTCCACCTTTTGGAGGCGACCCACATACTTTGGCTCATGGTTTTCTTCCTCCATTTTCTTTTTTTTTTTTTTTTTTTAATTTTCTTCCTCCATTTTCAATACTAGCAAAATTACATTTCTCTCTGATCCTTCTTCTGTGGGCACATCTCCCTTTGACCACAACCAGGAAAGATTTCCTGCTTTTATTTTATTTATTATTTTTAAAAATTATTTTTATTGATTTATTTTTGTTACAGATGTTTCTTCTTTTTCCCCCATTGACACCTACCTCCCAATCCCCCCCTCCCCCAGCCCCATCCCCAGCATTGTTGTCTATGTCCATTGGTTACGCATTTAAAGACTCATGATTAGATTGTGCCTACCTGGAGAATCCAAGCTCCTCTCCCATCTCCAAGTTATTAACTTTAATCAGGTCTTCAAAGTTCCCATTGCTATGCAAGGTAACATATTCACAGGGTCTGAAAATTAGCTCTCACTGGTTTCTCCTTGGTCATCACAGAAAAGGGCCCTAGTTTGTTCATTCTAGTCAAGATAAGAGGAAATTGTTTTCTTCTTAGTTTTTCTTTGGGATCTGCAGGGTCTATAGCTTCTTTGGGGAAATGTTTATTTTTCTATATGTGTATTTATTCCACGTTATGCATTTTATTGCAACCAATCTGAAAATATGGAATTTGGCGGCAATGTCATGGCCTCTTAAACACACAGCCCTGAGTTCAAATTTTATTTTACTGCAAATAATCACTGCAAATTTCTTAACCATCTTAGCCAGTGTCTCCATAAAATGAGGACACTGATATTTAATAGAAAGCTTTATGTAAGGATCATGTCACTTTACTAATCCTGCATATATGCAGTAAATGCATGTATCTGATACTCAAAAAAATGGAAACTGTTATAAATATTATTAACAATATTGTCTTACTTGGTTTCTCAGGTATATGTTGCTATGAAGAAAGAATAAATAAACTGCAAATACAAATAACTGATTTCTAAGGTTTGTTAATTATAGTTTTACTTCTATGAAAATATTTTTGCAACCATTCATTCTTTTCTTAGTGTCTGTTCAGTTTGCGTAGTATCTATAAATGCTCCCAGACACAGGGTATACTGAAAAATAAAATATAAGAACATAATGAAATGAGACCCAAACCAAACCACTATCTATTACCCTTGAGGAACTTAGACTACATCAAGTTATTAACTTGACTGAACTTGACTAAGCACCATGAACTTTTCTTCTGATGGTAGAATCGTTTCTCTCTTAGGTTGTATCTACCCTTTGTGAAAGTCACACTGAGTGGGGTATGATCTTCACACAATGATCTCCTGGAACCGACTGTAGCAAATATTGTAAGTCACTTTTATTCCTTTAATTTTTAATTTTGTTTTTATTTTACTTATTTAAGAAAAAATAAAAAGTAAATCTGATATTTATCTAAAACAGCAATGGAGAAAGCAATACAAACAATAAGCCTAATATTCTGAAAATATCATTTTAAAATTTTCTATTTTAATAAATGTTTAATTTTCTCCTAATTATTATAAATGTTATTTAATATACCTATATATGAATATATTCATTAATGTAAACCATTCTGTAATGATTTCTCAGAGGTATTTTTATAAGTAAATTATACCAAAAAGATGTGTACTAAATATTTGGAATCATCTGAAAAATAATTCTTAATGATTACCAGTTTCATGACCCTTACCAGATGAATAATTTGAAGTCTTTGATGCTTACAAAATATAATTTTCAGGCATCAGTTGACTTTGCCAAATAATTAAGCTAATTATTTTAATTAATGAGATTTGTTGACCATCTATTCAGTTTTATTGAAATTCATTTGAAGATTATTTTATAGGCTCAATATTCTGCCTGGAGGTTTTATAATTGATAGTAATATAGTATTTTAAAATAATATATGCCATCCTTTTTAGTTAAGTTAAAATTGTGAAACCTGTATAATTTTATTAACCAATGTCACCCCAATAAATTCAAAAATTTTTTTTTTAAGAAAAAATATTGTGAGAACATTTCTGATTCTCTGGACAATATCATCATAACAGTTATATTATTTAGCATTTTATATTCGGCTTTCCTATCCTGAAAGCTAATTTAAATCATGCTCATTTTTCTCAGTTTTCTTATCTAAATTGAAGTTGATTAAATCAAGTTAGCATTTATAGGATTAGAAATTGTTTAGCAGAGTAATTTATCATTTTGCTCTTCTCTATTGTTTTCTTAAACTGTCAGGATAATTTTATTAGTACTCACAACTATGACATAGCAACATTTTCCCATAAAATGTGAGAGCTTACACTAAAAGAATAAAACCAACATGATTTTATTACAAAGGAGTAGGAATTGTATTCAAAACATTTTAATAATAAAAATAATCTAGCTAAATATTTTAAATATAAAATTCTAAAGAAAGATAACTATTTTGAATGCAAAATAGTTACAAAAATAATTACAAAACAGTCTTTTATGCTTTCACTAATGTATTCAACAAGTATTTAAAATTGTGTTTGTCAGGCATTATCCTGAGAGTCACTATGAAAGCCAAGTCCCCTCCGCTCAGGTAGCTAGCAATTCCTTTTATTATTGAAAATAGATATTTCATCACAGAGATTATTGATTAGACTTCATGTACATCAAATTTTTTTCTATTTTTATGTTCATGGTATCCTTTATATTTACATAATTGTTACCCCAAATTTTAATGTGAACTATCCATGATAAAACATAAACAGTGCATTTAGTTTATTAATACCGTTTACTAGCTTAACAAAACAGTCAGAAGAAATCCAAAATAAGATTGTTAAGTAAGAAGTTATGACTATTTTTGACCATACATTGTAATCAAATACATCATCTTAGTCTAGATGAATTTGTTTTTGTTGTTTGTTAGTTTTTGTCCCTACATATAATTATCTGCGCTGGAGATTAAGCCAAAAGAAATCTGTCAGAGTTTCAGCTCAAAGGCTGACCCAGCATTGCTAGTGGTTGCAGGACTTGGGCCTGACCTCTCCACTTCATTTGAAATTTCAGTTTGAAGAGACGAGACATGCTAGAGCTCTGAGAACTATTATTCCCTTACCTTAAATGGGCATGCACATGTGTACTTGTTTTCAAATATTGAAAGCCTTTTTTCTTCCACAGTTCCTCACTTTGAAAGGAGCTTAGAGAGTCTTACAATCCTTTGAAAGAGCATTCCTATATGATTCTTCATTTATTAATATGCATTGTTTTATTTGACTTCTAAGGTCAAATACCCTGATTTTTATTTCATCAAAAGTGCTATTTTATAATTCTATACTATCCCTACCTGGTAATGCATCTTACTTGGACCCAAGTCTCTCATCATCTGACAGTTCCTTATTTCCCTTGATGTTTCTTATTTGCATAAAGACACCCCACCTTGTCTATCATGATTTCAGTTTATCACTCCTAGTACTGAGCAGAAGCTGAAAACTAGAATTGCTTCGACAGGCTCCTCACTAATTTGCAATGCTCTTGAGTGATAGTTATGCTGTGTCTGCTTAGACTTCAACGGGGATCAAACTACTCTGAGGGACAGTTCATTTCATCATCAGGTGGTTCTAAGATGAGGAATATCTTCCCTATACACAGCCAAAGTCAACCTCATTATGATACCAATGATTCACTCATTTATTTATTCAGTGCGTACATACTAGAACTCTATGAATAAAACAAAAACAAGTTGCAATATTTGCCTTGAAGGCAATTTGTTATCTAATGGGGGAAAAAACTACAATGCAATAGCGACCTTGTTCTAATGAGGTAGTTGTATAACCACACCTTCCTCTCTCTATGGAAGATTCTTTCCAATTAATCCTTCTAATCTCTCATTAAACACCACTACACCACCCTTCAACCTGGGAGGGATCATTTGTTATGTGCAGTGAGAAAATCATGCTCTATTACATTAGTTAGAGCCCATACTCGGTTTTTATCATTGTGATTATATAACTCATCTTTCTCCTCTGTTACACTCTAAGGCTCATGAGAATAGGTACTGGACTGGATACTTTTTGCTCATCTTGTTTCTAAGACAATGCCTAGCATATAATTGTAACTATTAAATGACTGAATAAATAAATTAGTGAATGAATCAGCAATTTTAGTATTTGTCCCACTTTTCACCACACTATAGCTATATTAGTTTTCTTTTGCTGCATAACAAATTACCACAAAATTAGGGGCTTAAAACACCATATACCTATCTCACAGTTTCCATAGATCAGGAATAATTTGGAATATGGCTGCAATTACTGTGTCAGCTGGGTCTCAGATCGCATCTGAGGCTTGGTGCTCTCTTCCAAGGTCACTGTTTTTTGGTTTGGTTTGGTTTGGCTTTTTTGATAGAATCTAGTTCCTAGTAGTTTGTAGCTTCCAGAGGCTGCCTGTCATTTTCTACAATATGACCCTCTCTACTGCATAGCTGTTGGCTTCTTGAAGTCCAACAGGAAAGTGTGTCTGGTGCTTCTTTTGTTTCTGTTCCCTAGATTCTCTTTTAAAGTATTGTCAAGAGTTTAACTGAGCTACTCCATGGTATTGGTGTCTCGACATCTCTTTTGTTTGGCCAAGTAGCCTGCAGTAACTTCAAAATGATACTAGGCCCAGCTAGTGTGGCTCAGTGGTTGAACATCGACCCCTGCACCAAGAGGTCTCTGGTTTGATTCCCAGTTAGAGCACATGCCCAGGTTGTGGGCCAGATCCCCAGTGGAGGGCATGTAGGAGGTGGCCAATCGATATTCTCTCTCATTGATGTTTCTATCTCTCCCTCCCTCTCCCTTCCTCTCTCTCTAAAAATCAAAGAAAAAAAAATTTAATAAATCTCTTTGCATGTTTTCCTTTGAAAAATTTAAGATATAACTGACTTATAGCATTATATTAGTTTCAGGTACACAATATAATAATTATATATATATATATATATATATATGGAAAAATGTGTATATATATATATACATACACACAAATTTTTTTTCTTATGAGAACTTCTAAGATTTATTTTCTTAACAACTTTCACTATACAATACAGTATTATTAACTATAGGACCACGCTGTATATATTACATCTTCAGGGTTTAATTATTCTATGACTAGAATTTTGTACCTTTTGATTTCCTTTACCCATTTCACCAATCCTCCAACCCCTTCCTCTGGCAAACACCAATCTATTCTCTGTATCTATGAGTTTTACTTTGTTTTGTTTTATACTCCAAATATAAATGAGTTCATATGGTATTTGTCTTCTCCTGTCTGATTATTTCCCTTAGCATAATGCCCCTAAGGTCCATCCATGTAATCTCAAATGGCAAGATTTCATTCTTTCTTAGAACTAAATAATATTCATGTATGTGTGTATATATATCTTTCATTTTTATTATCCATTCTTTCATCAACATGGAGGTATAATGTAAAAAATAAGTACTATGAATGTAATGTACAACATGGTGACTACAGTTAACACTGCTGTATGATATGTAGGAAAGCTATTAGGAGTACTCATCACAGTCTGGCCAGTGTGGCTCACTGGTTGAGCGTCAACCCATGCACCAAGAAGTTGCCGGTTTGATTCTCGATTGGCCAATAGATGTTCTCTCTCATTGATGTTTCTATCTCTCTCTCCCTCTCACTTCTTCTCTCTCTAAAATCAATAAAGGAAAAAAAAAAGAGTACTCATCACAAAAAGAATCCTTTTTCTTTTCTTCCTATTGTATCTATATGGGATGATGGATGTTAACTAAACCTATTGTGGTGGTCATTTCAGAATCTATGTAAATTAAACCATCTATTTCTCTATAAAACTAAAAAAATAAATATTTAGTTAAATTATCAAGTCAATGTAGTCAAATAATCTAATCAGATTATTATGCAAAAAAACTGTTACTTGATGCTACTATTAAAGCTATGTAGAGTCCTGGCTGCTTTGGCTCAGTGGTTAGAGTGTTGGCCTGTGGATCAAAGGGTTGCAGGTTTGATTCCCAGTCAAGGGCACATACTCCAAATATAACTGACTTATAACATTATATTAGTTTCGGGGTTGTGCGGGAGGCAACAAATCAATGTGATAGACACATGGATGTTTCTCTCTCTCTCCCTCCCTCTTTTCCACTCTATTTAAAAATCAATGGAAAAATATATCCTTGGGTGAGGAGTAACCAAAAAAAAAAAAAGCTATGTAGAGTGACCACAGGGCATAAAAATAATTCATTCTTTTCTAATCTGGTTGTAAAGAAAAGAAAAGAATGATGATAGAGTACTCTTTTGTCTCACCCAATATTATCAAAGTTAATTAACATAATTGCATTACTTTGAGTCATAAAATGGGATAGAAGTGCAAAAAGTATTTTTGTAAGATATATAAAGGCAATTTAAAATTAGAATGTGTGCAACAAAAAGCTTGAGAGTTTTGGGGGAAAAAGCATTAGTGAATGTCTTCTTTTTGAGAGTAGATGAAGATATAAGAAATGATTGAAGTTTATTTAAAATGTCAAGAATTATATAGTTTATTGAAGAGAATCATATTAAAAAAGAGTACATTTTTTGTTTTCATTTTTTTCTTTCACTTTCAATCTAAAAAAATTTAATAATCTTACAATGGAATCTGATAAAATTCACAAATAATACTTTTTTGTACAATAAATCAACTTGTTAAAGAAAATATAAAACTTGTTTATTATTGTAATTTGAAGAAACAAATAAAAACATTAAAAGATGACTAAAGTACTTAATTTTTCTATAGTATTTTGGTGTATGTAAGTATATCAAACCTCATACATAAGTGATGTTTGGAAGGGAAACAATAGAAAGATGCCAGGTTCATTCATGGGAAGCAGAAGAGTAAATAACATTATAAAGATTAAATAATGAGAAGAGGATTTGGAAAATAAAAAAAAATATTTGTAAAGTACTGAAATATCGCCAAGGACAGAATTTGGCTCGATAATTAGCTAGGTTTTCACTCAACATAAGGAATTACTTTCTACCTGATTAAAAACATGGATCAGTCTATCAATTGAAATTTTCCAGCAAGGAAGATAATCATATGCAAATAATAATTAAACATCCTATGGTTGCTGAAAGGTTTAACTAAGATGATACCTTCCAATTATAAGGGTTTTTATTTTTTAAGTTTTAATACTATCTGCATACATGATGCAATATAAACAATACACAGATTTTTTTCCACTGTAGGAAAATAAAGTAAAGAAAAATTCTATAATAAGTGATATGTATTTCAAAGTTTAGGTTACGTTGAATTTTAAATCATATTCCCTAATTTTACAGGAGAGTAAAAGTTGGTCAAGTCCTACTGATATTTATTCAGTTAAAGAAATATCTAAGGACTTACTATGTCTAGTTCAAAACCAAATTTTACTTTTATTATTTCAAGGAAAGTACAGAGCTTCTTACTTTATTATGGATTTTCTCCTGAGTTTTAATAACAGTGAAGGGCACTTATTTGATTAAAAAGTAATGGCCAGCTGCCAGAACATTTTGCTAACAATTTATAAAGAAAGATCCAATTTATCTAGAAAAAAAGGTTGCCTGGAGTCTTTTCCAAATGAATATAACACATAAATTTGGCAGAACTCCTGGTAAATAACACTAAACAAAGGAAGCTTACATCAGCTTTTACTTCCAAACTGAAGGGACGTTAAGTCCACACCAAGCAAAATAAATGTATAACAAATATTTGGCACATTAAGCAGTGAAGATAAACACTCATGTGAGAAACCCTAAAATCCACATATAACATCTGTAGAGTACAAGGAAAGAAACTCATTTTTAAAGAGGAAAAAAGAAATAATGTGAAAGAACAGAGTATTACAATGAATATTGTGGTGTTTTGAAAAATCATGATACTAAAATATTTCTGAGACCCCAGGAGCCATGATTCAAGATCCCAAATTATTCAACTATTACTCTCATCCCCCACTGCCAAGCACCAACTTCTTTTGGTATTTATTTTTAAAGGATAAAGTGTGATATGCTTTTTATTTTCCCACCTGCAATATATTCCCTAATCCATCTCTTAACATGCTTTGTCCAGTTCTATTTAAAATCCCTTCTTACTTTACCAAGTGATTGAAAGAAAATATGGGATTCAGTCTTTTCAGTACAATGTTATTACCAGTTAAAGGGTCCTAGCAAGGGCATATTTTGCTCTACTGTCGGTTTTAATCAGAGTCCTGGCAGGAAACATATAGAGCATATTTTGGGTAACATGAGAAAAGTTGAATACTATAATGTTCTAAACTGTAGACAGGTTATTACAGTGTGGTTCCCATCCTAGCAGGAGATGGTTGCAAGAATAAGTAGCTTGTCCTGGCTGGGTTGGTTCATTGGTTAGAGTGTCGGCCCACAGACCAGAGAGTCTGCGGCTCGATTCCAATCAAGGGCATGTACCTTGGTTGCAGTTCGGTCCCCAGACCTGCTTGGGGTCATGCAAGAGGAAACCAATAGATGTGTTTCCCTCACATCAATGATTCTCTCTCTTTCTCTCTCTCTCTCTCCCTCCCTCCAACTCTATCTGAAGATAAATGGAAAAATATCCTTGGGTGAGGATTAAAAAAAAAGAAGAATAAGCATCCTTAGATCTAAAGAGTTGTGGGGAAAGAGCACTTTCCAGAACCCACAGAAGATAGTCACATGCAAAAGGCCACCGACACAGGAAATTAGATTGAAGGATTCAACCAACCAGAAGTAATCCAAAAGCAAAGGAACTAGGTGAATAAATCATTCAGCCTCACTCTTTGTTATGCGTTCTCTTGCTGGGCCTCGCCATCAGCTATATCAAACCTGAAGGCAGAGGACAAGGAATCTTTCTTTTTTTTAAAAAAAATTTTTTATTTATTGACTTTAGAGAGAGAGGGAGGGAGAGGAGAGAGATAGAAACATCAATGAGAGAGAACATCAACTGGTTGCCTCCTGCATGGCCCCCACTGGGAATCGGGCCCACAACCTGCTCATGTGCCATGACCGGGAATCGAACCAGCGACCTCTTGGTGCATGGGTCGATGCTCAACCACTGAGCCACACTGGCTGGCCAGGGGAATCTCTTAATAGAGCCAGATCCCACAGGCCAGACCCATGGGTAGCCAGAGCATGGTGGAGAAGGATAAAGAGGGTAGAAACTAGAACTAAAGGGATTAATGAAAGATATCCCTTAGATAGAGGTAGTTATATGATAGATGTTAGTCCTTATAGAGGGGTTCAAGTAATTAAGGGTATTAAATAAAGAATAAGAAAATAAATTTATATAAAGAACTGTTTCCAAGTCATCTATGAAAGTCTTAGATAAACCCCTTCACAGGGATTTTCTTTTATCGATATCATCAAATTTTTTAAAAAATTATATATCTATCCATAGTTTCACTCTTATATGCAAGAATATATCTATGTTTCAAACCACACTCACTAACTCACAGAATTGGTTCTCATCCTAAGATCCATCCCTGTTCCCAGAAGTAAATTTCTCAGTCAGAATTGGTATTTCTGAAGTAGCACACAGAAGGCTGCCACAGAAACGCCCACGGGGTGTGCAGGCCCTCCAAGCAGAGGCAGGTGGAGGTCTCCCGATAAGATAAACTTCCATATCCATCCACTGTCCATAGGGAACTGTAGCATACCTCACACATACATGTGCACAAGCATGCACACAAACACACACAAACACACACACACACACACACACACACACACACGTTAATCTATTATTTCTCTAAGACAGTACAGTCTAAACTGCAAGGAGAAAAATAAGCATTTTCCTAACTGGAACATATTCAAACCACATAATTATCGAGGTCAGCTCTCTTAAAATGGAATTCTTACTTTCCATTAACATTCAGAGCCATTTTATCCCTTTGTTTCTCTTCCACTGCACTCTCTATTAAAATCTTGCCCTCTTGAGCCTAGAGAGAATGCGAAATACACCCATTATTGAGTCACATACAGAAGATTGTTTAGGAGTCAGCACACCAGAACCATCCAAATAACAATCTATGATGACTTTCTGTGATCACTCATTTAAAACAAACAAACAATGACAAAGAAAAGATGTCAAAATAATTGAAGAATTCTACGCTCTGCAGCACAGTGGATGGTAATGCCATTTTCTGCTCTGCTGTGAGTAACCACTTAGGAATATCACAGTGGCCCAAACTTTATTATGTGCGCTGAGAAGGACAGACCACAGAGACTGATGAAAGTGAAGTCAAATTGAAAATTTTCAAATTGAAAATACCATCACTGTCATAAATAGCAAAATACTATTAAGGATATATCCCAGTTGTACAAATTATATGCTACCACATTTTTATGTGCAGAGCAAGAATTTTCCATAAGTAAAATATGCATATATGTTATGATTGAAGGTTATTGTATATCATTTTAATGGTATATAACTTTGCTTTAAAATTTGAATTACTTGAGTAAGAAATAAAAAGTAAAATAACTATATTTAGATCACTAAATATTTGATATAATATATGAGGTTTTATTTTAATATTTTAGGAATCTTGATTTTTTTTATTTTATGAGAAATATTACAATATCTAATACATTCTTCAGTTGATTTGTAGAACATATACATTTCCATTTAACATAAGGTTATGTGTTACATGCACTTTTTATCACATTTGTTTTTATTTTTATCACATCTCACATCCCATGCTTTACTAAACCTCTCTTTTTTTTTTTTTTTTTTTCTGTTTCTTTATGTTTTGGAATTAAGAAAAAGATTGGTTTCAGAAAGAAAAAAGATCTGAAAAATTTCAAGTAAAATTTTTCTAATATGCTTTTTAATGACTGCTTTTGAGCATTAAAACCAGTCTACAAGTTTGAAATAATTGCTTTCTACTCAGATTAAGTGCTTAGATGAAGTGCTGAACTCCTTCCTGGCCTCTGTGAGGAGGGAAAAGCAGTACATTTTTTTAATTAAAAAAAAAATACACTAAGGGAATGGAACCCAAGCCATACATATGGGAGTTTATTTGTTGGAAAGTCTTACTCTACATCCATTGAAGTCTAGAACTCCCCATTCACCATGAACAAAAATAAACTTACCTGCTTTGTAGAGCCAGCAGATGAACTTAACATCAATTATTGCTTTTCCTTCCTTCAGGTAATGACAAAACAGTGACTGTTGAGAGGAAACCAAACAAACAAAATGAGCACTTCATCCTGACTCTGTCATGACAGTTGTATTCTACTGGAAAATGATTTAATTTCCTGGAGTCTCAGTATCATTCGTTCGTTCATTCATTCATTCAATAATTATTGACCAAGAAGCTACTAGATGTGGGACATATAGCAGTGTTCTTGACGGTTTACTTTTGTTGGGGAAAGAGATATTATGCAATAAATTATACATTTAATAATCCAATTAAAATTGTATTAAGTGATGTGAGAAGCAGGTACTGGGAACTAAGAGGAGATAGGATACTTAACTGATTAATAGAGTATTGCTCTTTTAGGACCTTGCTTATGTTTTGCACAAAAAATATTAAAGATCAGAATGTGTTACAGAAATGCTAGCTTTCACTTGATATTATTTTATAATTCTATTTGATATAAAAATAATTTGAATATTAAGTCTACACAAAGAAAATATTACATCAGGTTATTTTTTATTATATCCAATTGAAAAATGCTGGTCTAATTTTCAGTTTTATTTTTTAAATTTGTATTGAATTTATTGGGGTGACATTTTTAAATAAAATGGTATAGGTTTTGAGTGTACAATTCTACAATATATCATCCATATATTGTATTGGGTGTTTATCACCCAAAATCAAGTCTCCTTCCATCACCACTTATCCCCCTTTACCCTCTTATACCTCTCCCCCACCCCACTTTCCCTCTGGTAACCCTGGTCGAATTTTCAAAAGGTCAAGCACTTACTGGTGTATCTTTGCTTTTTTATATTTAATTTGTTCTACATTTATTCTATTAAATCTGCTTTTTGTTTAGCTTGATTTCCTTAAAAAGTTATGGTTTTTCTTTCTCTACTTTTATGAGCCAGAGAGCGTGAACTTGATACATTCTAAAATAAGAATTTGAGATGTCTTAAATCATGAATTTTCAGCAAGAAAATGATAGCAAGTATGAGAGGATTTCCTTTTCCAGTAGGCCAATGGTGAATGGATAAGCAATCTGAAAACTCATAAATTAAGTACAGGTTTGGTGATGTGGCATAATTTTTTTAAAGAGAAAAGAAAAAGGTCACAATAAAGTATTATACAACCAATATGCAATGAACACAAACAAACAAGGTGATCAACCAAAAAATAATTAAGTTGAATTGTTTGGGATTGATTTTCTTTGTTTAGATTGTGGAAGACATCAATTTTACTGCACTATTCGGAAACACTTTTATAAATAATACGAAATTTCAATATTGGTATTTTCTGTGTGTTCTCTGTGAACCAATCTCTTAAAAAAGTGCAGTGGGCATAACACTCAGTTCACAAAGTCACTTGGGAACAAATGGGATCTTCTATTTGTATATAATTTAAAATTACTACCTCTGAGCTCTCATTCTGCTGGCCAAGCAGAATAACATTTTTAAAATCACAACAAATAACTAAGTATTTGTTGGACATTCCTATCTCTTTGTAGGGTTTTGCCACAATTATATGCGTTGCTGAGAAATGGCAGAGGGCATGGTGGAGTTTTAATATGGTCCCCAGTAAATTGCTCACAATATGACTGTCATTATCCCTGTACATACCACCCCTTCAAGTCATCTAGGTTTCATCTATTTCCTTCACACTTATTGGATGCAGACATCATTTGAGGAACTTTGTATGGATTTTTCTCCCTGGAATATAGGCTACTGGCACCTTGTGCCTTCTGAAACAGGAGTCTTTTTTCTCCCTCCTTCTCTCAGCCTAGGGTAATCGCTTACTGTTCATAATATACATTTCCCGTCATATGTTTCAACTTGAGGGAAGCAAGAGCAGGGTTTTAAGTCTTGCTAAAATTCACCCCTGATACAAACTCATAACTAAATGCATTGAATAACTCAGTACAACTTCAGTTGGGGACAGGAGAGGAAGCAGTAAAAATTTGAATTCTAGACACTCTAACGTATTCTGTAATTTTTTTACACTAATTTTAAACATATCTTGAGAATATAACATTATTAATTTGTGTGGTTTGATGTCAAGAGAATTACAGTCTAGTAGAAGCAGTATATATGAAGAAATAAACACAGTAATGTATCACGTCAATAAAATTATAGATGAGGTTGGTCTATAATGGAAAGAAGTATTTATGTTACTAGGCTGTAGCACTTCCCCTTAGGAAGTAACACATGAAGATGCAAAAGAATCCTAAGCTTCGTGTGTGTAATACAGAGTGACTGAAACTCCTTAGAAGGTTCAACACATTTCAGATCACAAGAATAAGAGGATCTGAATTAAATAGAGTTGATTTGGTTTTGTCTATAAGTATACAGATAATAAGTATCTAAGAAATAGAAGATTTTGGGTACAGAGTGATGTAATTAATGTGCCATTCTTTTCTCTCTGATATTCTAAATATGAAGAGGTGTCTTTAACCTCATAAAACTTCTTTACTGACATCCTTTCAAAACTTTATGCCCACTGCTACTAAAAGAATCTATTGATATATTAGAGAGACAGAGGAAGGGAGAGGGAGAGAGAGGTGGAAACATCGCTGAGAGAGAATATCAATTGGCCACCTCCTGCATGCCCCCCACTGGGGATCAGGTCCACAAACTGGGCATGTGCCCTGACTGGGAATCAAACCAATAACCTCTTAGTGAATGGGTTGACACTCAACCACTGAGCCACACCGGCCGGGCAGCTTTGTAAGACTTTTAAAGAATCTTTTCTTATTTATAATAGTGTCCCTTATCACATGATCTACAAATTTTATGGACTAACCCAAATGTTTGATTTTTTAAATTCTCTCAGAATTTCTAGCAGAATGCTTGACACATAAATAGGTTGATTAATAACAAATGTTAGAAGGATTTCTATTACACCAGGAATGTTTATTTCCATTCCTATGTAGTTAGAAATTGGGCTCAGAAAGAGACTTGCTTCTCCAAGTGTAGAAAGAGAAAATCTAGGTAGGAGACATAATTTAAACCAGTGAATGAAAAGAGACTTCTCCCTCCCTCCCTCCCTCCCTTCCTTTCCTTCCTTCCTTCCTTCCTTCCTTCCTTCCTTCCTTCCTTCCTGCATTCCTTCCTTTTCTTCCTCTTTAATTTTATTAATTATTCATACATCTCACTTAGCAGAGAAACCAGCTGGACTGCGTGGACTAAGGAAACAAGTTACAGAGACAAAAGAAGGGCCCTTGGAACTTAGGAAACAGAAAGCGAAGGATGTGCGCCTAAGGAGAGAATAGGAAAGGCGGGGATGTGCTCTACAGAGAGGGTGTGGCAAGAATCCAAAGGCACTTTTGTTGTCCTACCCAGAGTCAGAATATAAGATTGAATTTTTCCTATACTGTACATCTTAAAAATAAAAATAAAAAGGATTAGGCAACTTTTTGAGAAAAGAAAAAAAATTTTCCCCCCAATGAATTTTAAACAGAAAATATAGTGATTAGAACGACAGGAATGAAAATTTTCACATTTTTAAACACTTTAAAGCTAGAGCCTGAAATACAAGTACTGGATCTCTCATGAAATAAGGATTTCTCACATGTTTTCTTGCCTTATTTCTTCATCAAAGGAAGTTCAGATGAGGAAAAGGAACTCAACCTCCCCAAGCTTTGTGATTCACCTATCACTAATTTAACAGGGCATTACTTATTCTCTTTCATAGGGTATGCCAAGGAGAGGTTTCACTAAAGCATATCTTTTAATCAGTGAATGTGAGGTGAGGCCCTTCCAAGAGGTTAGAAGTGAGTGCAAAGGGAAGAATACATAATTTTCAGATTCATGATTCCTCAGGGCTATGAGAGGCTTAACTACTCACTACAATGACTTTTTCAAATTTAGCTTCCTATGGTTTTTATTGGACAATGTACCTTTTTGCCATCCCTAGATATATATTTTATTACTACTCTTATAAGCAAATTGTTTTTCATTTATGTGATTCATTAAAGTTGTAATATTTTAAGACATCTTTTTCAAAATATTCTTAGTGCTTAATTTAGTTTAAGAAAACCCTTTCATTTTCTGGAAAAACATTTTTAAAATGAGGGAAATGTTTTGAATGAAGTGAGTCCAGGCTAATGTGAGAATTTGCAGTCTTTGAGGTAAGGGGTAGGGGTGAAGTATAGATTTTTGGAAGAGATTTCTTACCTAGTTCTGGCTTATGCCACCAGCACTATTTCATTTGGAATCTAAGTAAATTGAATGCTATAATGAGTGCAACCCACATTCATACTTTTTTTATTTTTTTATACCTATTTATTTAATTAATTGGATAGTAGTTCATTATCAGGTTATCTTAGTATTTCAATTGACTTTACTATCTGAGATTCTCTATAATGTCATTGAGTCAAATATTTTTTCAGAGTAATTTCTTGACAACCAGACTCTTTTTCTGTCTTAGCTCTTTATTCTCTTCCTTTGGTTCTTAAGAACAAACTTGTTTTAAATCTCTTCAACTCTGCTTCATCTTCTAATTGCTCCTTTACTTCTATTAATCTGTAATGAGTGCAGCTATTGTTTTATTCCATTTTATCTCTTCCAACCACAGAGTGAGGCTCAAAGGCTCTGTAGTCACACTAATTGAAATTCAAACACAGAAGTGAGCAACGTCATTAACCTTGATAGAATTTAGCTTCCTCATCTGGAAAAGGTGGATATAAATAGCCACCTCAAACATTGTTGGAAGGCTGAAAAGAGAAATAAATATCTCTTAATGGAGTGCTCACATGTGTGTTTTACTTTGCCATGGATTTGTGTGACACGTTTACAATGAGGGAGCTAAGGTTCGGAAAGCCTGATCACAGCTGTAGAGCTGAGACGAAGCCTGGATCTTTTACATCAAGTTTAATGTCCTGTCACTGTGATCCTAAATCACAAGTGGGAACTTTTTTATTTTCAAAATTAATGCATAACATAGAACTATTTGAATGTACGGAAAACCCCACAAAGATCCAATTTACCCTAAACTGACATGCTCAGAAACTACATACCAAACATCTTGATATAAATCCTTGGAGAATATTTTATACACTTACTTTTTAAAAATAAAACTCTAGCCCTGGCCGGTTTGGCTCAATGGTTAGAGCATTAGCCCACAGACCAGAGAGTCAGAGGTTCAGGTCCCGCTAAGGGCACATACCTCCGCTGCAGTTTGTCCCTCGCCCCAGTTGGGGTCGTGCGGGTGGCAACCAGTCGATGTCTCTCTCTCACATTGATGTTTCTCTCTCTCTCTTCCCCCCCATCTCCCTCCCACTCTGTCTTCAGATAAATGCAAAAATGTCCTCAGGTGAGGATAAAAAATAAAAAAATAAAAAAATAAAAAAAAATAAAAATAAAACTCTATAAAATCAAATAGCTTGCCTTTTAATATTTTCATTGTTTATATGTTAAACATTCGTCTTTTCATAATATATTAGATACATTTCTACAAAATCAATTTTACTGCAGGCAGAGTAATCTATAATACGAATAAAAAATATTTTCAATGTCCAACAGTATTTTCAAATTTTTCTTACAGATGTGCTGTGGTAAACACCCTTGTAACTATCAATTACAAATTCCCTGAGATAAGTTCCAGGAAAGTGTTCATGGGTAAATGCACAGCACACATTGATTTTAAGGCTTATTTTAAAAATTACACTTGAGAAGGATTGCACTATAAAAATATCTTTTAAAATATTTTCCACAATGTGATTACAGTATTTGCAATTCAAAATTTCATTAATAAATTCTGGATTTTATTTCCCCCTGAAAAGCAACACCCACACTGCAGAATAAAAATGGCATTTTATTTCACTTTATTTTATTTTTGGCATAGTCAAATGTAATTCTCCCTTACCTCACCCCTTTGCTCAAAGGATTATCCTGAGAAATATACATTTAGGTAGCTTTTTCTCTAATGTAAGATGAGATTTTGATCTTTTTGATTTCATAGCTTTTAAACTATAAGGATTTTTAGTGTTTTGCTAGTGAGAGGATGAGTTGCCTATTTTTTTTCATGAAGACATTATATCATAATTTTAATTCTTCTCAAGCACAACTTCCTTTTTCCCATTTCTGTCATAATACTAAAAAAATAAAGGTAACAGTAGAATTAGAGTCTTATAGGGAAAATAATTTTCAGTTGTCAGTGGCAAAACATTTTTTACATGTTTTGTTAACCAACAGATTCTGTTTTCTAAGCAGTTTGTGTAGCATAGTATTTAATATTTGAGACAGTGTTCAGCTTTATTCGTTATTTATCTGAATACAAATGTGTCTACAACTAATCTCTTGCATTTTCCCCAAAACTTTCTCATCATCCGTGTTCATTCTCTCAGAATCTCCATTTATCCAATTGCTGAGGCCAAAATCTTGTGAGATACTTAAATTATATTTCTTTTGTAGACCTTATCCAATCCATTAGTAAATTCTGTTAGAATTGGCTTTAAAATATATTCTGAATTTGACTGTTACCACCAATCCAAATATTACCATCTCCTACTTGGACCACAGCCATCATCTTCTATCAAACCCTGCTCTGTGGAGTCCCGTCTAGGGATCAGTCCTTCACCCGAGCGACACTTTCAGAACTTAAAACAGATCATGTCACTACTGTCATCAAACCTTCAATGGCTTCACATCCAGTTTAGAATAAATTGCAGAATGCATCTATGGCAACAAATCTCTGCTTAATCCTTGGGTTCAACCTTCTCAAAACGTGGGAAATAACAGTATTTACATTCTAAGTCTACTGTGAGGATCGACTGAGATAATGCATATACAAACTCAGTGCATGGCAAGTCCTTCATAATTATTACATAACACTTTGACCTGTTCTTTATAAAACACACGTAGTAGGTGGTGATTCTATTATCAAGAAAAAAATCGATGCCCTAAATGTAAATCTATATATTAAAGCTGTGATTTAAAATGGAAATTCAGCTTTCTATAAGTGTTTTTAACCAAAAAGTAATAAAGCCTAGAGATGAAAAGATCATGAGCTTCGGAATCAAGAGGCCAAGATTCAAATTCTGGCTCTGATTTTTTTTTTCCCTTTATTGATTTTAGAGGAAAGGAGGGAGAGATAAAAACATCGATGAGAGAGAATATCAATTGGCCACCTCCTGCATGCTCCCCACTGTTGGGCCCACAACCTGGTCATGTGCCCTGACCGGGAATCGAACCAGTGACCTCTTAGTGCACGGGTTGATGCTCAACCACTGAGCTACACCGGCCGGTCTGACTCTGATTTTTACTAGCTAAGTGGCCTTGCGCAGTTTACTTACTCTTCGTGGGACTTTCAATGCTTTGACTTCAACCTCATCTCTAAAATTCAATAATACTACCTAGATTTATTTTAAATATTAAATATAATTACATATGTAACTATCTAGCTATACTACTTTGCAATATTTAGACATCTGTATAAACAACATATACATATGTCTCTCTATAAGGCATGCATATTTTTTCTTATGGACGAAATATAGTGGTTTCAAGATTACTCTGGATTCTTGCCATATTCATTAATCTCTACTCATATTATCTCAAGTAAAGAATAATTTCTCTTAGCTTTTGTCACACTATTTCCTTTATAACTCAGTGGAAGTATTCAGAATGAAGAACAACACTTCAAGCCATCTACACAGCCCTAAGAACAAAGCCCTGTATCCTAGAATACCTGATGTGATGTTTTGACAGTATTTGTAATGACCTTTTATCTAGGTCATAATTATCATATTGTTCTGTATTGTATAGTGTCTGTCATATAATAAGAATGTCCTTTGAAATGAGATTGCTGAATACTAAATAGTACGTGAGAAAAGCATAAAATGTTTGTGGCTGTATTCATGTAACAATATGGGGCGGGAGAAAGATTCCGAGATAACTTTGTTATGGCTAACACGATTCAGAAGCTTTAAAAAATATAAAATAGTATTAAAGCAAGAGAAATGTATATTATTTACATAAATTGAATTAGTAGTTGCCCTTTTACACTTTCAATATAAAAAATATGCTCCCTATTATGCAGGACATAAAGGATTTATTTTTTAAATGTATTTCTTTATTCTGACCTCTATAAAATGTATGAATGAAAGCATAGTCTCTAAAATGATACTGAGAAAAGGTTATCTAAACTAAAGAATGATTATATAACAACATATTTTTAAAAATTGAATTTTAGAGAGAGAGGAAGGGAGAGGGAGAGAGAGACAGAAACATCGTTGAGAGAGACACATCGATTGGCTGCCTCCTGCATGCCCCCAATAGGGACTGAGCCCAAAACCTGGGCATGTGCCCTGACTGGGAATTGAACCAGCGACCTCTTAGTCCATGGGTTGATGCTCAACCACTGAGCCACACTGGCTGGGCTATCACAGCAATTTTTAAAAACAATAGCATCATGAACTTAATGCTGAATGATAGTTCTTATTAAAAACATAAATCTGTATACTAGTTAAGATTATCCAACATTTGTATATATAATCACATTTTAATCTCTTGACAGTCTTCAAATGCTTTTTCGTAACAAAATACACTCATTGTTGAGCATATTCGTTACTATGATACTGTTAATAAGAATAAGCAATTATAATTGACTAACAGGGTCCTGGTAACAGAGCTTGTCTTTGAGACAGGTTTCTACCTTCTGTGGGTGAATGGTCTAGACGGGTAGTCTTTCTTTTTTCTCCTGAATCTTCACAACTGTGGCCAATATATATCAGAAACTCAGTGAATAGTTGTTGAATGAATTAATTAATACAAGAAAGAAGTAATTCGTTTCTGACAGTTATTGTTCTAAAATTTTTACTACAATTTTTTTAAAAATCAAAGAAAGATCTAGTTCAGAAAAAGTGACATCTTTAATTTTTGACAGATTTCAAAATGGCTTATTATTATACTTCTCATTTGCCTATTCCAAAACTCTTCACATGCTTTTCTGTAACAAAATATACTCATGGTTGAGCATATTTCCCTAAAGGCTATCCCATATGTGTTTATAAAGTCCAGGTGTCTACCTCTTCTTTTAACATAGTGAGTAGGAAATTTAAACCCCTCTTTTCTGGGGACAGGATATGAACCAAATGAGGGAATAATCCCATTTCAAAACAATTTCAATAACTTTCATCTCAGTGATAAATTTATACTCAATCAGGACCCAAATGTTAATTGTACTTCCTCTAAGACCCTCTGTAATTATATGTTTATATGTGTAGGCTTCCTGATATTACCTGGTGTATATACCTGCAGATTTACACAGCCAAAAACAAAAACTGAAAAACAATTTGTCCTCTATGCCCATAAAGCCTGAAATTTTTATACTTCTTTCAATTTTATAAACATCTTGACTAACATTGTCTGTAATTTATATTCATAGTGAGCCTGTGTTCATAATGACCTTGTGAGAAAAATAGGGAGCATGTTTCTCTTCATTTATTAGATGTTACACTGAGATCCAAAATCATTAAGATTTTATCTGAGGTCACAAAGTCAGGATGGAGCCATTGGCCTTTCAACCCAATTCCTGACTCTAAATGTTTATAACAAAGCAGTTGTTCTCAAACACGGGTGTGCGTGAAAGCCACCTAAGGAGCGCAACAGAATGAAGATGCCCTGGTCATTCAGACATTCTAACTCAGAGTCTGGGCAGGGGGTGGGAGAATATGAATATTGATTTTAGTAAGAAGTGGACAACACCTTGAGAAGTGCTGTATTACACTATGCCGCTATCAATAAGCATGCCATGCCATTTATGTTTTTGCTATATCCCTTAAAAATGAGCCACAGATAATAAAAGTTAAGACTGCAAATTTCATGAGGACATTGGCTAGGAAGAATTTGTCTTACTATTATTTTTAAAAATATGTTTTTATTGATTTTTTTAGAGAGAGAGGAAGTGAGTGAGAGAGAGAGAGAGAGAGAGAGAGAAACATTGATGTGAAAGAGAAACATCAATTGGCTGCCTCCTGCACACCTACTACTGGGGATCGAGCCTGCAACCCAGACATGTACCCTCACCAGGAATCGAACTAGGACCTCTCAGTCCTGGGACGACGCTCAAGCCACTGAGCCACACTGGCCGGACTGTCTTATTATTTTGTCCTAGGCATCTAGGGACTTGGTAAATAGTGTGAACTTCACATTTATATAATGAATGAATAATATATCTAGAGTTATAGGTAGTATGCATAACTTTAATTCTAAATGGTTGATTTTGTTTCATATAAGTTAATTTGATATTTTCTCTTTATATGAAGCATATTAATACTGAATATTAATAAAAATTACTTTCAAACAGTTAAATAAGAGGCTTCAAAAATGTCAGTGTGCTCTTATTTGTCTATGTGAGACACTTCAGCCTTCTGGACTTTCACTTTTGTTCCCTCTATCCGAGTGCCTCCTCCCCTTCATTCAATCAGTGTTCCTTTTTTTTTTTTTTTCCTTCAACATTTTATTCTGAAAAACTTCAATGCTACAGAATGGTTAATTGAAATGTAGAATGAAAACCCATATATCCATTACCTAGAATCTAAACTTGAACATTTTATTTTACTTGCCTTAACACATATATGTCCATCTCTCCATGCATCCACCCATTCATCAGTCCATCTTATTTTGGATGCATTTGAAATTAAGTTTTAGACATCAGTGTACTGTCTTCTAAACATTTTAGCAGGCATAACATTAAATAGAGTTCAACATTTTGTTTACTTTTTCTTCGAGATAAACTTTTCATATAACGAAATGCACCAATGCTAAGTAGATCATTATAAGAGTCTGACAATCACCTACAATTTCTGTGTATAGCAAATGTCTATCAAGGTACAGTACATTACCATACCCCAGAACATTCCCACATAAAACTTCCTAGTCAATACTGTCTATATAATTCCCTCTGAAACAAACAGCATACTGATTTTTTTTCTAAAAGAGGAAGTCTTACTTGCTTAGAACTTCTTATAAACTGAATCACAGTATATTTTCTATTTGTATTTTTTCATTCAGCAAAATATTTTGACACCTATCTACATGTAGTTACATATATCAATAATTTATTTCTTTTTTATTCTTGAGTAGTATTCCATGTATAAATATATCACTGCTTGTTTCTCTGCTTTCTTATTGATCAACACGTGAGACATCTTTACTTTTAACTATGGTGAATAAAGTTAATACAAACTTCCTTTTTTGTGAACAATTGTTTTTGTAGACATTATCAATTCTCATCAGTTGTTCCATTTGGATTTTACAATATTACATAAAGATCAACAATTATGAGCTCTCGAGGCTTCATATACTCAATATATTAGCTGTGGTCTGTCTTGTTAATTTTAGCCATTTTATAACCGCAGGGCTCAATTGATGATTCTGAAGAAAAATCAAGTACATTGATAGAAAGAGTAAACTAAAATGCTTCAAATTTAGATTTGAGTTTTGGATAATTTTTCTCATACTTTCCTGCTTTTAAATTATACCATATATATTACATAATTATGTTCATATTTTAATTTTATTTCATTACAAGAACATGTCTCCATACCTCACAAAATGCACACATTTTGATTAATGCACTATTTATACACACTCTTCTAGAATATTGCCATATGGTTTAATATGTAAATATGTGCCCATTATACAACTGGTGAAATAGTGAAAAATAAAACAACCCAGGAGTTGTTGAACATACGTATTCCAAATATTGCTCAGACATTAAAAATTCACCAGCAATACATCACCCCACTCAAAGTCATGTTTCATATTTGTTACAAGAACACAAGGAGCCATAATTAATGTGCATTCTACAGCCCAATACATCACTGGCTAAATGAAAATGGAAAAATTTGCTTAAATTGTTAGGGAAAAGGGATCCCTCCCCACTTCCCTTTGAGGTTTATCAGTCTAACAACCAATTTGTACTTCTTAATTCCTTCATCTTTTTCACCCATCCCCCCAGTCCCCACCCATCTGGCAAGCAACAAAAAGTTCTCTGTATCTATAAGTCTGTTTCTGTTCTGCTTGCTCATTTTGTTTGTAAATTCAATTGTTGATAGATATATATTAATTGCCATTTTATTGTTTATAGTTTTGTTCTTCTTCTCCTTCAAGAAGACCCTTCAACATTTCATATAATACTGGTTTCGTGGTGATAAACTCCTTTACCTTTTTGTCTGGGAAACTCTTGATATGTCCACTGATTCTAAATGACAGCTTTGCAGGATAGAGTAATCTTGGTTGTAGGTTGTTGCTTTTTATCACCTTGAATATCTCTTGCCACTCCTTTCTGGCTTGCAACATTTCTTTTGAGAAATCAGCTGACAGTCTTATGGGAGCTCCTTTGCAGGTAACAAACTGCTTTTCTCTCACTGCTTTTAAGATTCTTTCTTTGTATTTAACCTTAGGCATTTTGATGATGATGTGTCTTGGTGTGGGCCTCTTTGGGTTCATCTTGTTTGGGACTCTCTGTGCTTCCTGGACTTGTATGTCTATTTCCTTCAACAAGTTAGGGAAGTCATTATTGTTTCAAATAGGTTTTCAATTTCTTGTTCTCTCTCTTCTCCTTCTGACACCCCATATGTTGGCACTCTTGAAGTTGTCCGAGAGGCTCCTGACACTCTCCTCATTTTTTTGGATTCTTTTTTCTTTTTGCTGTTCTGATTGGGTGTTTTTTCCTTCCTTATATTCCAAATTGATGGTTTGCTTCTTGGCTTTACCTACTCTCCTATTGATTCCCTGTAAATTATTCTTCATTTCAGTTAGTGCATCCTTCATTTCTGACTGGTCCTTTTTTATGTTGTTGATGTTCTCACTAAGTTCCTCGGAGATCTCCTTAAGTTCCTTGAAGGTTTCACTAAGTCCCTTGAATGTCTCACCAAGTTCCTTGAGCAACCTTATAACCTGTGTTTTGAACTCTGCATCTGATTGATTGCTTATCTCCATTTTGTTTCCTTCTTTTCCTGGAGTTTTGTTCTTTTCTTTCATTTGGGACATGTTTGTCTCCTAATTTTGGCAGCTTCCCTGTGATTGTTTCTATGTATTAGGCAGAGTTGCTATGTCTCCTAGGCTTCATGGAGTGGCCTACTATTGTAGGTGTCCTGTAAGATCCAGTGGCACAGTCTCCCTGATCAACCCAGCTGGGCCCTTGAGGTGCACACCTAGTGTGGTCTGTACACCCTTTTGTTGTATTTGAGTCTTGATTGCTGTTGGCACATAAATAGGAGGGATTTACTCAGGCTGATCAGCTGCAAGGACTGGCTGTGCCCACTAGCCACTGGCCTCTGACTCCCTTGGAGGATCAGCTATGTAGGGGCCACCACACAGACCAAGACTTACTTCTTCAGGGCTCTGGTACCTACTGAGTCCTCACATTGAGTGTGTCACTTGTGGAGGTGGTTGGGTGGTGGTGTTTCAATGTGGTCTGAAGCTGTCCACTGGGTGTGCTGGCTCTGGGGCAAGGTCAGCCACTGCCTGTGTTCTATCCGGGGCCACCCGGCATAAGCTACAAAGTGATCTGCAGATGGCTGCTTCTTGTGCTGGGCTTGGAGGTGCCCAGGAAAAGCCAAGTTGTAAACCAAGGCTGCCTGCTTCTAGCGCCAGACCTGGGGCCACTTAACGAGAGGTATGGGGCTCGCTGAGACCAGATGCTACTTGTTTGAGAGATTTTAGGAAACTCTGAAGCAGGATCCAAGACAGGCCAATCCTATGGTAAAGCCTTTGGAAACAGCTTGAGTGGTCCAGAAAGTTGGGTGGGGCAGGGCCTCAGGGAATCACCAGGGCGGGGCAAACAGTGTGAGCCAGGTTGCTGGAGTCCCAGATATGGTGGCCATCTGCTGCCCCAGGGAAGGGCTCACCAAAGGAACAAAGGCCTCTGCCAGCACGTCTGTCCAGGAGAAAGCAGCCCCTCCAGCCCTTGTCCTGAGGCCAAACAGCTCAGTTCTTCCCTGTATGTCTCTGGCGCCCCTCAGTCTGCCTCCCCTCCAAGCTCAGAGGGAGCAAGTCCGAGTAAGTCCGTGAACGGGCCCTTTAAGAGGAGCTGCCTGGGGCTCCAGCAGCCTCAGCCTCCCTCAGCCTCAGTTTCCACTGGTTTTACAGCCAGAAGTGATGGGGACTTCTCTTCCTTGCACTGGAACCCTGAGCTGGGCACCTGGTGTAGGATGGGGACCCCTCACTTCTCAGGGAGGAGTTTCCCATCCAAGGTGTCCTCCTGATGTTTATCCGCCATACGTGGGTGTGGGACCAGCCCGTCTGCGCCTCCGCCCCTCCTACCAGTCTTGGTGTGGGGGCTGCTTTAATGTCGTAGTTGTAGGACTTCCATTCAGCTCGATGTCAGGCAGTTCTGAATGATGGTTGTGCTGTAGTTTAGTTGTAATTTCGATGTGGTTGTGGGAGGAGGAGAGACCATGTTTACCTACACCACCATCCTGACTGGAAGTCCACCCAGTGCATTTTGTATGTCCATTATTATTGTTTTACAATTCTGGAGTTTTAATGGTTCATTTTATAGTTTTTATTTCTTAACTCAAAGTTGTCTATTTGTTCATTTATCACAAGTTTGTTTGTTTTTGTTTTTGTTTTTTTTCATTTATGTCTCACTATTGCTTTGGTTACTTCTTTTAAATCCTGGTCTGCTAATCCCAGAACCTGGATCATTTCTAGGGTTTTTGTCTGTTGATTTTACTATCTTTTAAGAATTAGTAATTATCCTGTTTCTTCTCATAGTGAGTAATTTTGAATTGTGCCCTGAATATTATAAGTGATATGAGACTGCTTCTTGTTACATTCCCTGAAGAGTAGAGATTCTTTTCTGTTGTTCATCAGGAGAAACTTAACTGACTCAGCCCTCAAATTCTCCTTTGTAGTGTGTGGCAGCTCAATTTACATTCACTTGTTTCAACTGTTCTTCTTGGCTTCTGTTCTATACATGCATGATTCAGGCTTATGCTAGAGATACCGGAGAGTGTATTCACAGGCATTCTGAGCTGCTCTTTCTGGACTCATCTTTTCCGGGATTCCCCACCCCCACTTCAACTTGTCAGAGGTGGTGTTTTTTCCCAAACTCTGTTCTCTGCTTCTTAGGACCAGAAATAGGAGGCTATTATAGTTTTATCTATCTACCCTAGCCCTTTCCAGGTCAGCCCTCAGACTAAAAGATGAAAAAACAAGAAACACATGCAGGCCCATTTCCTTATTTCAGGTGTCTACTCTTCTCCAATATTGAAATATATATATATATATATATATATTTTTCTTTTTCAATGTTCTTATGTCATTGATATTTTATAAATTATCTAGTTATTTGAGGGAGGGTTTGCTCAATAAAGCTCTAGAAATGTCAGAAACAGAAATCCAGATCACAGATCACTTTTTAAATATCATTTATCATTTTAAACCATCTTGACCATGATGCAGAAAATAGCATACTCTGACTTTTTTTTTTTTTTTACAAATTATCAAGAATTACTGAAAAGTTAACATTATAAAAGTATGATTTTTGTCTTAGAGAAGAATATTGACCTATGGAATAAAGAACCCATAAATACTTACTCTTATTAGGAAACAATTTACTACAAAGATGACAGTAAAATGTTTTCCTAGTTCTACTGTCCTACCACACAATGCTTTACATCTGAAGGCCTCTAGGCTGAGTCAAATTTAGTTATGTATGTGCCAAAAATATTTATTTTGCTAGTGCTATTTTTGTAATGTTTATGTAATCAATATAAAGGATGGATTTTTGTATTGTTATTTAAATGAATGTGTTTTCTTCTAGAAAAATTATTTTGTATTGAAAGTAGTTTTTCAATAGAACAATTTTATACACCAGTTTGTTCATAAATAAATACCTGAAATCTTATAATTTTTTAATTATTTTGTCATTTTCTTTCACTCTTAAATGTGTTCTGTTGTGGATAATAAATTATATGGTAGAAAAGATGCCGGCGGGCAGGACCGGAGCAAGGGTGAGTGTGTGAGAGTGTGAGCGAGTGTGACAGAGAGTGTGAGTGGAGGTGAGTGTGGACGAGCAACCTGGAGCAGTGCAGAAACGCAGGGCAGAGGGTTCCTGTGCTGTGGACGGAAAGCAGCTGCTACCCGGTAAGTGGCTTGTCAGGGTGCTTCTCCCTGCATGGCGGGGAAGAATTAGAAAACCTAAACAGACTAATAACAATTAAGGAAATAGAAGAAGTAATCAATAAAATCCAAGCAAACAAAAGCCCTGGTCCGGACAGCTACAAAGGGGAGTTTTACCAAACATTCAAAGAACTATCACCTATTCTCTTCAAACTAATCCAAAAAATTCAAGAGGAAGGAAGACTTTCAAGCTCTTTTATGAGGCCAGCATAATCCTAATCCCCAAACCAGATAAAGACACTACACAAAAAGAAATTACAATATCCCTGATGAACAGAGATGCCAAAATCCTTAACAAAATCTTAGCAAATCAAATCCAGCAATATATTTAAAAAATTATACAACATGACCAAGTGGGATTTATCCCATGGATGCAAGGCTGATACAATCTTTGTAAATCGATAAATGTGATACACCACATAAACAAAATGAGAGATAAAAATCACATGATCATATCAATAGATGCTGAAAAAGCATTTGACAAAATCCAGCACCCATTTTTGATAAAAACTCTCAGCAAAGTCAGAATAGGAGGATCATATCTCAACATAATAAAGGCCATACATGACAAACCTACAGCCAACATCATACTCAATGGGCAAAAACTAAAAGCATTTCCCTTAAGAACATGAACAAGACAGGGATGGCCACTTTTGCCACTCTTATTTAACATAGAACTGGAAGTCTTAGCTACAACAATCAGACAAGAAGAAAAAATAAAAGAGATCCAAACTGGAAAGGAAGAAGTGAAACTGTCATTATTTGTAGATGACATTATATTGTACATAGAAAACCCTAAAGACTCCATCAAAAAAAATACTAGATTTAATAAATGAATTTGGCAAAGTAGCAGGATACAAAATCAACATCCAGAAATCACTGGTATTTATACACCAATAATGAACACATAAAAAGAGAAACTAAAATAATTTTTCATTTACCATTGCAACAAAAAAATTAAGATACCTAGGAATAAACTTAATCAAAGAAGTAAAGGACCAGTTTACAGAAAACTACAGGACATTGAAAAAAGAAATAGAGGAATATATAAAAAAGTGGAAGCATATACTTTGTTCATGGATTTGAAGAATTAACATCATTAAAATGTCCATAATACCCAAAGCAATCTATAGATTCAATGCAATCCCCATTAAAATACCAATGACATATTTCACAGAACTGGAACAAACACTCCAAAAGTTTATATGGAACCAAAAAAGACCCCAAATAGCCACAGCAATCTTGAAAAAGAAGAACAAAGTAGGAGGGATCACAATACCGGATATCAAGTTATACTACAAAGCCATTGTAATCAAAACAGCCTGGTACTGGCACAAGAACAAGCATATAGATCAATGGAACAGAATAGAGAACCCAGAAATTCACCCAAGACATTATGCTCAATGAATATTTGACAAAGGTAGCAAGAACATGCAATGGAGTAAAGACAACCTCTTTAATAAATGGTGTTGGGATAATTGGACAACTACATGCAAAAAAATGAAACTAGACCACCAACTTACACCATACATAAGAATAAACTCAAAATGGATAAAATACTTAAATGTGACTCGTGAATCCATTAAAATCCTAGAAGAAACTGTAGGCAACAAAATTTCAGACATCACACGCAGCAGAATTTCCACTGATACAATACCTAAGGCAAGAGAAACAAAGGAAAAAATTAATACATGGGACTGCTAAGCTAAACTAAAAAGCCTGTGCACAGCAAAAGAAACAAGCATCAGAATGGAAAGAGAACCCACTATATGGGAGAGCATATTTGCCAATGTAACATCAGATAAGGGGTTAATTTCCAAAATATATAGAGTAGTCATACAACTCAACAAAAGGAAGACAAAGAATCCAATTAAAAAATGGGCAGAGGCCTGGTCCGTGTGGCTCAGTAGTTGAGCATCGATCCTTGCACCAGGAGGTTGCTGGTTTGATTCCCAGTTGGGGCACATGCCCAGGTTGTGGGCCAAATCCCCAGTGGGGGGAATGCAGGAGGCGGCCAATCGATGTTCTCTCTCATCGATGTTTCTATCTCTCTCTCTCACTTCCTCTCTCTCTAAAATCAATAAAAGAAAAAAAAATAAGCATTTTGAACTTATAAATACCATTGTATAAATATGTATATATTGTTTAGAATTTCATATACAAATCAATCACGAAGAAGTGATATAAGAATATTCACAGGTTTTGTTCATGCTAGAAGAAAAAAAATCCTGAAAACTGTTATATTCATAGAAATAAACTGTTGAATAGTCATGTCATGAAATATTATACAGTTATGATAGTAAACATACTACTGCTACATACATTAATATGAATCTCAAAATATAATATTGAATAAAATTAGAAGTTTATTGAAAAACCACATGCAAAATTATTCCATTTATAGAAAAAATTTTAATAAAGAATTACATTTTTCTTCTCTAGGATTTATTCGGGATTATGGTTTCTGCTTTAAGGTAAAGAGAGGAACGTGTTTAAGAAGAGTTATGTTGCGGGATTGTGAGATACTGTGAATGTCTATCTTTTGGCCAAGGTAATGAGTAACTAAACTTGTTTTATTATTGTCTTTTATATTATGCATATATATTTCCAAAATTGTGTTTGATGCATGCCATGATTTAAAACAAAAGAAGGACAACAGTAACAACAGAAGGCGAAGGTACCTGTCAACTTTATCCCACATCCTTATTTCCACAATCTTTATTAACAACTTACACATTTTATATTTACCTATTTGTTGCTTTTCTCTTCCCTATTAAAATATTAGCTTTATGGAAATAACTTTAAGTTTTGATAATTATGTAACCCTAATTTCATTGCCTAGAATGGCCCTTGGTCCCTAGCATATAGTAAATGTGCAATAAATGTTGTGAATGAATATATAAATATTCAATATATAAGTAAGTGTAATAACTTTAATAGTTGCAAAAATATGTTGGATAAATAGAAGGCCTTCTTTGCAACTTGCACAGATATTATAGTTATTGACATTTTTATATCCCCTTTCCATTTCAATATTTATAAAACTTACAAAAATGTATATATCCAAATTTATAGAAATTATAACCTTTTATGGCATTACATTTTAAAAATAGCAATATTCATAAGGGCATAGTGCAAATTTAGTTTACAGTCTTCTCAATAAATAGTGTTGTGAAAACTGGACATTTACATTGAAAAAAAAAGAAACTAGAACACTTAGTTAGACCATACATAAAGATAAACTTAAAATGGGTGAAAGACTTAAATGTAAGACCTGAAATCATAAAACTCCTAGAAAAATACATAGGCAATAAACTCTTTGATATTGGTCTTAGCAATGTATTTTTGGATCTGTCTCCTTGGTCAAAGACAACAAAAGTAAAAGTGAAGAAATGAGATTACTTAGCTTTTGCACCACAAAGGAAACTATCACAAATTAAAAAGGCGACCTACTGAATGGGATAAGATAGCTGAAAATAATATGTCTGAATAGGGGTTAATATCCAAAATATATAAAGAACTCATACAGGTCAACATCCAAAAAAAACAACAAAAACAAAACAAAACAAAACAAAACAAAAACAATCTGATTAAAAAATGGGCAGCAGACATAAGTAGACATTTCTTCAAAGAGGACATATAGATGGCAAACAGATACATGGAAAGATGCTCAACATCACTAATCAAGAGGGAAATGCAGATTAAAACCACTATGACCACCTCACACCTGTTAGAATGTCTACCATCAATAAATCAACAAATAACTCAACATTCACTCTGCATGGCATTCATTGAAAACACAACAACCATTCCATATTCTTCCTTGTAGGAGAACCCCAATTTTGAATCTACGACATTGTGCCCAGAGATCAACTAAATCAAGAGTAATTCAATCATGGAAGTTCCTTTACCCTTTTAAGTAACTGGTCTACATATGGCCAGTTATCTCAACTTGTCAATAAAATATAAATGAAAGCCTGCTGGGAGCTTCATTATATCAATTTCACTGATCTAAGGGATACCCAGATAACTATAAATTTGTGTCTGTGAAGGTATTTCTGGAAGAAATTAACATTTGAATCAGTAAATTGAGTAAAGATCACCCTTACTAATATGAGTCAGCATCATCAGTCCATTGAGGACCCGAATAGAACACAAATGAGTAAAGAAAAAGTAAATTGTCTCTCTTTGCTTATGCTGAGACAGGTGCCTTCTTCTGCCTTCATACATCAGTGTTCAGATAGGGACTTATATCATTGCTGCCCCACCCCCACTACACATACCCCCAATTCTCAGGCTTTGGACTCGGACTAACTTTTATTACTGGCTTTCTTGGTTCTCCCACTTGATGGTGGGACTTCTCAACCTCCATCACTATCTGAGCCAATTTTTCTATAATCTCTCTCTCTCTCTCTCTGTATATATGTATGTGTGTTTGTGTGTGTGTGTGTGTGTGTGTGTGTGTGTGTGTGTGTGTAGATAGAGGAGAGAGAGAGAGAGAGAGAGAGAGAGAGAGAGAGAGAGAGAGAGAGAGAGAGAGAGAGATATTTGTATATATCCTACTGGTTCTGTTTCTTTGGAGAACACTGATTAACACAGAGCTCTAGTGGTCAATTTTTAGAGATGATATTGCCAAATCTCATCAGATATTGGAGCAGAAAGCTTAAAGGAAGAGCCTAAGTTTTTAATAAAATTGTTAGTCACACCTCCAATAATGGCATTTATCTATAAAATAAGTTAATATCAGTATTTTTAAAGCCATGTTTATTGGCAATTCTGATCATCGCAACTGAAAAATTATTCCTGATTCATCTTTTAGAGAGTTAATGTTCATTTCAAATTATTTGCGTATCTGCAAAAGTATCTTAGGAAAGATGGCTGATTCCTTTAATGGCTTCAATTCTTAAATTTTTCAGTTCAATTCAATTCTTCCATTCCTCATTTGAAGAATTCTTCCAACTAAAAAGGGGGTAGAATATGGACTTGGACATGTCACTTTGTTTTGGTCATTAGAATGAGGCAGAAGTGACCTGGACCACTTCAAAGACTAGGTCTCATGGGCCTCTGCATGTTTCTGCTCACCTTGCAGTGAAATGAATATGTCTACACTATTCCACTAATCCCAGGAAAAAGATAAAGGACAGCAGACATGGTGAACAGATAAATGACTGAGCCCAGTTGAGATCAACGGAATCTTGTCTACATCAGCTGATTGCTGCAGACACATGAGAAATACATATTTATTATTGTATGCCACTGACTTCTGGAATTGACACAGCAAAATAAAATTGATACAACAGCAGTCTATTATTTATTTCTCATGACATATGAGAGTTGTAACTCAATATTTTTTTCTCTCCCAATAAATAAAGCATGCTCTAAGGCAAGTTGAGTGAAATTGATGTGAATATATATATATATTCACATATATATACACACACATTCTCTTGTTTAAAAAGACATTTATACATTTGATACTTAATAGTTGTTAATGGTAGAATAATTGTGACATACCTCAAAATAATATCAATAATTGGAAAAACATTCTCACAGACTCACATTTTTACTTATTTTTTGGGAGGGAATATTAGTTGCCCTATTTTCTAAAATGTAAGCCATTTCTTATTTTGCTTTTCATTTTATTGTTCATAGAATTTATACTTAGATTCATACTTTCTAGGGATATCTTCTAATCCATTTTCTTCCAACTCTACATCTGTTACACAATTTCATGTAAAATAAAAAGCAAGACATAAAATGTTGGAAGATATTGGATCTTATTATTTATTAAGAACTATAATAATTACATTAAAATGACTAATATTACAATGTTATTAATATATATTTGAAATAATGTCCTGGGCATTCCAATGTTCCATATCCTATGTCAATCTCTCTTACATGGAAAAAATATAGAAATGTTTGAATGACTTTTCTTTCTCACCTAAGTGTCAAGGGTCATATTCCATTTCAGAATTTAATATGGCAATGAGAACCCCTAAGATCTCCTTATCTGTCTACCTACATATCTTGCACACTATTACCTAGATGGAATGGGATTTCAGAACTTACAAAGCAGTTCCGTAAAAACTACATTAGTAACCAATATAGAAGTACATGCATTCCTTTGGATTACAAGACCCTAAATAATAATATTAGTGATAAATGTAGCAATCTGCATTTATTGCAGGATTCGGAACTGAACTATTGAATTGATGCACGCTCTTAGAAGATGTTTTTCTCTATTAATGATATTTCAATTTCCTGTAAGAGACTCAATTTTAGTTACTGTACAGAATATGCGTATCTCTGGAGACCTCTTTCAAATTTAGGATTTTGTCACTCTCAATAGGTGAGAAATAGAGGCACGTTTTAAAACCACAGATTCATTACTTTTGGACCTGCCCTACCATGCCACCATTCTGCCTAAAAATGTGTGTATTTATTTCCTTCTGAGATGGTTAATATAAAATTTTATAAGAGTCTCATATGTCATATTATAAACCATGTAAAGATTTATATAACTGGTAATACAGGATGGCTCTCCAATAATAAATACAATTTAATTTATATTAAGAATATTGAGATTTTTTAAGGTATTAATGGTTTAGAATGTTTCAATATTTAATATAATACTTTAATACCTGCATTAAGTATAGATTACAATTTTAGAATACATTTAATTATGTATTTTGAAACCAAATATATTCTTTACTCCCAAATGGATGGATGCATTATATTCCAAAAATTTTATTATTCTTTTAAAAATCCCTTCTCATACACACCAAAAATATAAATTTTAAAAAAAAGGAGTATTTGTTTCTAGTGGTCATTGTTTTGCTTATCAAAACTTGCTTAAAATGTAAAGATCTTAAATTAGGAGAAGACAGTATATGACATCCTTTAACTCTCTAGTTCAGAAATAGCTGAAATATTTTAACTAGAACCATTGTAAAGACTGTCTCCTATAAGTAAATGTAATAAAGACAGTGAATGGATATGGTTTCAGAGGCTGACCTTTCAGAGAGAATGGTCACTAAGTCAAAGAGCAAAGGTATAAGTTGGGTTGATGACTTTTATTTAAAATATTTCAGAGTGGTTCCCAGCAAGGTGCCAATCACTCTCTCCATCCCAAAATGTCTTTTCCTCAGAAACTTTATTTTTTTTGAATACTAACTAATTAATTAAAATTAACCATAATGTTCTTGTGTGAAACAGAACTGAGAGAGAGAGAACATGAGCAGTATATGAAATATAGGAAGGGACATGAAGCTGAGACCATGAGACTATTGTTTATCTTCATTATTTTATCATAAACTCTATATAGCAAACTTAGACAATTCAAAAACATATATCTATCTATATCTATATCTATATCTATATCTATATCTATATCTATATCTATCATCTATAAATCTGTTGAGCAGATACCCAGAGACACTTATTCTACTAACAACAAACATAAACTATCATATTGTGTTTGAGAAGAGCCATGCATTTTGTTGAGTTACCACGCAATACTGCTGACCTCTAGAAGGCACACTAGGTCCATCATATTTAACTTCAGATATAATCATAATTTGCTAATAAATAAAATGCTACAACTTATAACCACCTCTTTCAATGACAAGATAGAGGTTCCAATATTAACTTTCACCTCTTTTATAAACTTTATGTGGTAGATTCTACTATCTCTCTTGGAATTGGGGATGTTCAGGTAGGGGACAGATGAAGGCAAGATGAAGGGATGTTAGACTATACCTTCCTTAGGTTCTCCCACAAATGGAGAGCCTCACTTGCAAGCAAGGGAACTCTTAGTATGCATGTGCTCTCTGGTCCATCAGCATGCCACATTCATTGCTACCCTGCACTGTGGTGAATGTGTTTGGATGGATGAGGAACTACTTGTGACTTCTGATTCTCATTGGTCAAGATGCAAGAAGCATTTTGTTTTCTCAGCAATCCACAGAAATAATTATTTTTCTATTTAATCTCACCTGTGTAAACATAAATCCTCTCTGTCCTTTTTGGTTGATTCTGAAGAACTGTTCATTTTCTAAGTTTTCTATTCTTCATTCTATCCATCTTGTTTTCACTGAAACTTAACTCTGTCAATAATTCTCCATTGTTCTTTTATCTTTTCCTGTATCTTTTATATTATCTTCTGCTCAGCTTATAAATATGCTCAAATTCCTTCCCCCTAAAAAAAGATTTAAAAGAATTTTAAAGAGTCTGCCTATTGGTATAATATCAGTTTCATAACTACTATATTTTTCATTAGTTTTTAGTATAAAAGAGTAGATACTCTCTGTCTCCTCTTCCCCTTTGACCCCCCAGTTATTAGGTAGAATTCTCTGGCAATAAACTCTAAGATGCTAAATTCAATGGAAAATTTTTATTCTTACCTTTTTTCTATCTTTAAACTTTTTTAACATCATGTAAGTTTCTGCTGTATATAGGATCTATACAAATCTAACCCTTGCATTTAAAATAGACATTTCTCCCTAAAATTCCTCACATCTTTATATCACATAAGAACTTTTTCTTTTTCTTAAGTTGCCTACTATTTTCTGAACATCTTCAAACCTGTTAATGAAAATTTCTTTCTCCTCTTGTCCCTTAAATATTAGCATTCCAAGTGGCTCTGTAAAATGTCACTGCTCTTCTGACTTTCCAGGTACGCTGCCAGAGAACCTCATGCCCTTTCATGATTTTAACACTTTATTATGACACTTTTACTGATTTATCTTTAAAGATGACTTATTTTGTGGGTTTTAGACATAATCCAGCAGGCATTTTTATTTTAATAAAGAGAAAGATGAGAAGAAGATTGAATAGAAGGAAAAGTAAAGAACAATAGATGAACTTCATTAACTTGTGTAGCTTTATTTAATGTTTGCTCTAACACGCATTATGATATTTAATCCCCACGAAACCTTTGATTCAAGTATAAATATCATTGTATCAGTCTCACATATGATGAAACTAAGGCTTAGAGGTGCTACATAACATTCTCATAGCCAAAAAAGAGCAAAGAATTAGAGCTTGTGTATGTATTAAATCTAAACCAATAGTCTATGCAATATTTGCTTCTACAAGTATGTCATACTCAACATGTCCAACCCAAACCATTTTTACCTTCTATTTCTGTATTGTTTCTTCCTATATGTTAATTCTAATTATGACATTAGCCATAAAACTCAAGACATAAAACTTGGCATTATTTCAGTTCTATGATGACCAGCCCCTGCCAACCTCCCCCAGTTCAGCTCCCACTGCCCCTTAACATGTTTCAAGCTGCAATAATATAGAACAGTTTATATTTCCTCAGTGTTGCCATGGTATTTTATTTCCCTTTGACTTTGCTCTGTTTGTGTTCTCTGCTGCAATGCACTCCATCCCTATTCTTTATTTATTTAAGTATAGTTAGAAACCATCATACAATATTATATCAGTTATATTAGTTTCAGGTGTACAATACGGGGTGGGGCAAAAGTAGGTTTACAATTGTTCATATGAAAAATAATACAATAAGTAATAAGAGAATAAATTATATTTTGCATACTTACATTTGTAAACCTACTTTTTCCCAACCTTGTAGTTATTTGACACACTTTACAATGTAATTCTAGTAATCATCTGTCACTGTGCAAACTAATCACAATATTATTGACTATATTCCCCTTCATCTTTTTCATCCGTTCCCCCTATCCCTTCCACTCTTTGGTGTCTTTCTATGAGTCTGTTTTTGTTTTTATTTTTTGTTGGTATGTTTTGTTTTGTTTTAGATTCCACACATAAGTGAAACCATACAGTATTTGTCCTTCTCTATCAGACATTTTACTTAGCATAATACCCTCTAGATCCATCCATGTTGTCACAAATGGCAAGATTTTATTCTTTTTTATTGCTACATAATATTCCACTGTGTGTGTATATACATGTACACACCTATAAATCACATCTTCTTTACTCATTCATCCACTCATTTTTTAAAATGTAATTCTGCCCATCTCTTATGACTTAGTTTAAATGTTGTACACTCCATATACAGTTTCCTGAAACCAAACCACCACAGCTCTAAGAAGTACCATAGACTTTTAGTTGGAGTAGATTTGTTTAGTCATGACAACAAACTTCCAGTAGATGGTCACCAAGTATAATTAAATATAATTAAGAAACATGACTTTTTTCCTAACTTGTGCAAATTCTTACAAACTTTAAAATTTGAGCAAATGTCCCTCTTTTACTCCCTGAATCCTCCAACTCACACAATTGGTTAGTTGCTCACCCAACTACCATTTCTAGCCTCTTCCTTCCTTTCTGCCAAAACACACACATCACTTTCTATGTGCTCCAATTCCAAACATTTACATTATGCAGCCTTTCCTGCTACAGCTAGGCCATGGGCATATGACCCAGTCTTAGGCAACAGGACCTGACAGAAACCCTGCTGAGGGTAACTGAGAAAGTTTTTACTCATCGATAAAGCAAAAGGGAAAGATGAGGAAGACCAGTTTCCTCAAATGCTCCCTGTATTCGTTTTCTAGCACTGCCATAACAAAGTATCACAGACTGAGTAGCTTAAACAACAGAAATCTATTCTCTTACTGTCCTGTAAGCTAGAAGTCCAGGACCAAGGTTTCAGCAAGGTTGGTTTCCTTTGAGGCCTCTCTCCTTGGCTTCCAGAAGACCACCTTCTTCCTATCTTTTCACTTAATTGTGCCTTTGTGACCCTGGTGTCTCATTATGTGTTTAAATTTCATCTTCTTGTAAGGACACCAGTCAGATTGGATTAAGGTCTACTCTAATGCCCTCTTGTTAACTCAGTCACCACTTAGAAGGCCCTAGCTCCAAATACATTTACACTCTGAAGTACCAGGGGTTAGGGCTTCAACATATGAAGGGGAGGGGAAAATTTAGGTCATAACACTGCCCAACAATTTACTATCTTGGACATTGCCATGTAATGTGATATTTTATATGGTGACTGGTCCTGAGCAGAAAGAAGAAGAATTCCAAAGAAGTCAATCCAGAACCCTATTATCACTTATCTGCTATATTAACCAGCCTTGGAACCCTCTGGCCTCCAAGCTCTTAGGTTAACAAGTACCCTTATATTTTAGAATAATTTTAGGTTAATATATTGCAACTTGCACCCTCAAATATTTAATTGATATACTAATATAGCACTTGCATGATATTAAAATAGTCAATGAAATTGATTCTAACTCAAAAGTAATATTGTGTTTATTATCATTTTTCTGCTACCCATTATAGTGCCTAACACTCAATAAACATTTATTGAACTGAATGAATTCCATTCTTCTATAAGCACAATCATACATTAAATCCCCTCTCCTAAACCTTGGATCTTTCTGGGAAAGTCTTCATAAAGTCACTTTTTCTTGTACCCACTAGAAAAATTTCTTTTTTATATTTGTTCTGCAACTCTACTAGTATCTCTATATCTTTCTAACTTTTCTTTGCTTCCTAGTTATTTGCATCTCTCAGCAGTCATGAATCAAGAGTGGCTTTATATTTTAAGGAATAATATATATTAGTTGTGACTTTATTATATAAAATATATGATCCAGTTGATAGTTCTGTAGTTGATATATTTTTTTGTTCATTCAAAAGTTCAAGGTAGGAAATAATAATAATTTCCTGGATTTAGTAAGCACCTCTAGTGCATTCATCTGTGTTCTGAAACAGGCTCAGTTCTTCCTCATTTAACTAAATGTGACTTGTTCAATAATTTTTATCAGATGAAATGCTATATTCACTTTAATATTAAATTTTATGGCTTTTAAGTCAGAGTACAAGCTGCACTGATTCTTGGAAATATGCAATGCATCGTAATTTATGAAAATAATCTATCATTTGAGACTTCAATTTTTAAATATTCTCAAGTTTTTAAAAAGACATACAGAAACATGGATAGCTTCATAAAATGAATACTAATACAGCTTACTCCTTTATTTAGCTTCACAGGAAAAAAAATATTTTAGTTTGACATATGTTTCATGCTTCTCTGATCCATTACCATGGGACCTCAGGACTCCCTGAGTATTCACAGAAGCTCTGAATTGATGTATATTTCTGGCGAAACTATGCCTTTTACTCCTTCCTCTTGCCAGGTGTGGTAATCACTCTTCCAAGTTATCTACAGCCAAAGACAAACTCAACTTAGGCCATTCCCTGATACTTTAGACCTATGATTTTCAACCAGTGTGTTGCAAGAATTTTTTAAAACATACAACACTTGACTATTTCATCAAGGGCATTGACCTCTTTTCCCTTAGACTGTCAAATTAAAAAATGACAACAGCAAACACAACAATAGCTGTCCAATGTGAATGAATCAAAATTATACCTATCTTTTTTTTTTGTCAAATGGGCAAAAAATATAATACATTTTTTGGTGTGCTGCAGAAATTTAGTAATTAGTTTATGTGTGCCATGAGATGAGAAAGGTTGAAAATGTCTGCTTTTGATGAAGAAGACTGATGAATCTCTTTGTTCTACTATTCAAAAACTCCAACTTTCCCAACTCATTGGGAGGGCTTGAGGGTTGGTGTTAGAGGAGGTAATGGAGAGGACACAATTTACAGCTGACTTGAAATCAGGACACAGGAAATCAGAGGCTCCTTACTCCCACCCCATCCTTGGAATACATGTTCTGACCAACATTTCCACAGTGAGAACTGTCCCAAGGATGCAGCCTTGAGAGGGTAAGATGCTAAGACCTTTGGATGGTGTGTACACGATTCAACCTGGTTAAGATCTCTATATAAACTTTTAAGATTCTGTAGGGTGGGTTTGAAGATCCCATTTTGTAAGTGTGTAAGTTCCCATTCTATTAAACCTACTACCTTCCAATCTGAGTGATCTTCCTCTTTCTTCAGTCTCTCCTTGACTTGCTCTCCACGTACAATGGCCAGTTTGTGAACCAATAATTTGATTAAATAGGAGTGAAAGAATCTGTCAAATTGACTCCATGTAAAATACAAGGGTCTTATCTATATTTATTGTTATAGTAAAATAAAACTAACAGAAATTAAAGTCCTTCATGGGTTGCAAATTTGCACATGGTGCTATATTAGTCAGTTAAAGCACAAGTTCAATATGATTGCTACCTTCTAGAAGTACAAGAGTCCAAGATCACAGTAACAACAGAGATATTAAGACTACCTGAATAATTAAACAAATAAGGAGCTATGAGTGTTGTTGGAAAAAAATTAACATCTTTCTTCTTATTAGTCTTATGTCCACTAAGAAATATGAAAATCACTGTGTTAAAATCATACCTTCCAGCCCAGCAGGTGTGGCTCAGTGGTTGAGCATCAACCCATGGACCAGAGGTCACTGGTTCCATTCCTGGTCAGGGTACATGCCCAGGTTGTGGGCCAAATCCCCAGTGTGGGGCATGCAGGAGGCAGCCAATCAATGTTCTCTTTCATGGATGCTTCTATTTCTCCCTCTCCTTTCCTCTCTCTCTAAAAATCAATTAGAAATATATTAAAGAAAAAGAAATCATACTTTCAGAACACTTTTAATTATTGTTTTAAAGCGCATTCTTAAAATGCTGTTTTGGTGATAGATAATCATTCTCTAAGGCAATCACAGATATTTCCAAAAAATTATAATATATTGTGTAAGGTTCTCCATAGGAGCATGATTTTGGAATTTGTATTACATTTTTATGCAATATTTATTGTGTTTATTCATGTTCCTATTGCTTACTGCATATAACTAAGCAGTAGGATCACTTTTTCTTGTAAATCAAGTAAAATATCATCCTTAAAATGGAGTTTTTGAAACTTATTTCACTGAATTGAAATACAGACATACTATATATGATGTTCTCCATAAAAGATTTTATTTATTTTTTGTTAGATTATCAGGTATATGTGGTTGACAGACCTGCTAAGTATAAGGAAAAATACCCAGCTGAAAGATGAGAAATTTCATGCAATTTATATTTACACAACAATCATCTCAATGGGAAAAAAAAAAGGGGGAAAAGAAAAGGGAATTTGGCTTTAAATGTGGGGATGTGAACAATACCTTCCCTAGGAGCTGGGTCCACTTACTTTCAGAAGTCAACAATAAATAAATGTTGGAGATTCCTGCCAGTGGCATCCACAGGATGATACATGGGATTGTGGAAAATAAGCTTCTATAAAGGGCTTTTTTTGTGGAATGACACCGTAAATTCATAGCCACTACACCATATATATACACACACACATATATATTTCAATTCAGAGAGGATATCATGTTTTTAAAAATGTCTTGTTTCTGAAAATGCTGGCCAGTGCCTGATCCTGGAGGACATGCAGCTCTTAGTTCCTGGAGTCCAGAGGATTCTATTTTTTTTTATTAATTTATTTTTGTTACAGATGTTTCTCCTTTTTTCCCCATTGACATCCTCCTCCCCATCCCCCCACCCCGTCCCCAGCTTTGTTGTCCATGTCCATCAGTTATGCATACATGCACATAAGTTCTGTGGTTTATCCCAGAGGATTCTAAAGATTTCTACTGACTCTACTTGTTTGCTCTGACAAAGCAATCTACAATAGAGAAACTAAGAACAGCCTGGTGGCATTTTATAAAAGTACAGTAAATAACAGATACAGAGAATACATAACAATAAATAACAGACATAGACAATAATTTAGTAGTTATATTTCCCATATTGAGCACTTGTGAAGTTGCAGCAAAATGGTGGGGAAAGGAGAGAATGAAAGTGAATTCTGAACTTCTGTCATGTACTGGATATACCAATACATGTAGAAAATCAAGCAGCCTTCTGGCTATAGAATGGAAATGAATAAGTCCTGTTTGGAAAGTTTACTAAATTCAAATAATCTGTTTCCCCTACATTCACCATTTCCCTTTAATGTCATATCTACCAGGCCACCAAAGTTTTAGTGAAAGCCACCCAGATCTCATGAAATTTTAAAACTGGTGAGACTGTTCTATTTTTTCTTAAAGGGAAACAGGCAATCTGCTTAATTCTGTTGTCAAGAGACTTTTGAAATATGATAGACATAATATTTGAATGCCTAATATTTTGATTATGTCTCTAATTAAAAACTTGTGGAACAGTTTTTGATCAGACATATGTCTATTATTAAATATACAGACTATGTATATGTAAAGTGAGAGGAGATCATTTATCTTTTTAGTCAGGTAAACGTGATGCCTTTTTCAATACAGTGTGTGGCTTCAGGAGACACAACCATGAGGACAGATGAAAAAGGAAGGTTCTCAGATGTATCCGAGATTCACAGAAACTACATGAGGAATGAGCGGCCCAGATAGAAGCCAGATCACCCAGACCACCATCAGATCCAAAGTGTTACAATATTCTCAGTGTTTTACAATTTAAATGACCTCTTAAGCAATTTTCCTCTTTCTCTCTTAAATCATCAATTTCTCTCTCCAGAGTATCGAGTCCATAAACACACATATGTGCAATTATACTTTCCATCTTAAAAAGTCATTTTTTTTCCATATCTCCTCCTGACTGCCATCTCAATTTTTATTTTTACATCAAAGGTCCTGGAAAAATGATCCACATGCGCTGTCTCCATTTCCTCTCCTTCCTTTTTCTCTCTCTATATCCAATGAGTCTTCTCTCCAGAATTCAATTCAGTCTGCTCCTATTAAAGTGAAAGACTATCTCCACTGTCTAAAGCTTCATGTCGAGTTCAGTCCTTCTGTCTGAACTATCTGCATGTTTTACACCCCTGCTTACTCTTGCCTCACTGCAGTCCAGTCTTCCTCCCCCTGGCTTCCAAGATATCAGGTACCACTCCCTGTCTTCTTAACTCTCTGGTTACTCTGTTGCACTCTCTTTTGTTGGTCATTTCTCAACAAATAAACATTGGAATTCCTCAGAGCCCACTCCTTTGACCTATTCTGTCATTTCTCTACGCTCAATCCCTGTACTCATGCAGTTCCTTGACCTCAAATAACATCTATTTGTTGACTGCCCCCCAATTTTTATCTCCATCTTAGGTTTTTAATTTCAACCCTAGTCTCATATATCCAAATGCCTACCCAGTATCTCCAACTGGATAACAAATGCATTTCATACTTAACATGATGGAAAACAAACACCTACTCTTTCATCCAAAATGTATTTATTTTTTTCAGTCTCCCTCAATTTAGTCAATAGCAGCTATATCTTCCCAGGTGCTCAAGCCTCAGTCAGTCATTCCTGACTCCCATCTTCCTCATACTCTTTGTCAATCCATCAGAAACACTCCATGAGTATACCTTTAAAATATATATGTTGTCTCATAATTTTTTTTATCATCCATACTGCTACCACCCAGTACTAAACCACCATCAAATAACTTGCATTATTGCAATAATTTCCTTGCTTTTACTATTGTATCCCTAAAATCTTTTCTCATCACAGCAGCCAAAGCGATCCTTTCCTGATGTCATTCAGATCTTGGCACTCTTTGGTTTGAAATGCTCCAGTAGCTTTCTCTCTCACTTAGTAAATGTCAATCTCATACTATTGCATGGAAGGCTATAAGATCTGGACTTGTTACCTCTCTACCTTGTTTGCTATTCTGCTCATCACTCACTCCATTCTAGTCACACTAGCTAGTTTTTTCTTGAATACATAAGTCATGATTAAGGCTTTTGCTCTGACAGTTCCTCCTCCATTAATGTTTACACTTGCATTATTGCAATAATTTCCCTGCTTTTACTATTGTAAAAGCCTTGCATCTCCACCTGCTTCATCTTCTATTGGGTTTTCATGACCACATTATGTAAAATAGCACATCCTCCCATTTCTAGTACCTCTTCTAGTTCTCCTTACCACCTAATTTTTCTCCTTTACATTTACCGACCGGAAGTTTCTTTCCCCCTCAATTATTAGTTGTCTCCACCACTAGAACGAGCATAGGGATTTGAAACTGATCTCTTCATCATTTATCCTCGGCACACGAAACAAGCCTGACACATAGTAGGTACTTAATAAAAATGAATACATAAAATGATGTTGCTAGATCTAAAATATATTTGTTCACAGGAAACATTTTATTAATAAGTACAAAATTACAGAAAAGAAGAGAGAAGTATATGTGAAAATTCTGAGAAATCAAATGCGAAGTTTTCAACTGATTGACACTTATTATCAGAGCGCTATTTTACCTGTATAGTGCTATGTCAAAAGTTTTAGAACAGTTTTCCTCACACAGTGGTAATTTCTAATTGGAACTGCTTTATTGCATTATTACAATGTCCGGTGATGAACTGGTAATAATATAATTATGTTTATAGCCCATTGCATATCTACCATGTGTCAGGAATTGTATTAGACATTTCTTTTTTAACATGAATTCAGTATTTTATTTTGTGTTATTTTAACAATCACTTATATAGCACTAAGTATGTGCTAGACATTTTTCTCAGTACTTTTCATATATATTAAGATGTTTAATCCTTATAAAAACACCAGGGAGTAGATACTATTATTTTACAGGGTGTGGAAAGTGTATGTTTACAGTTGTGAGTATGTAAAAGACAGAGTTTATTCTTGTACTATTATTTATAAATTATTGTATCATTTTCCATATGAACATCTGTAAACCTACTTTTGCCCCACCCTGTATCCTTTCTTATTTTATTTAATTAATCTATTTTTGTTAGAGCTGTTTCTCCGTTTTCCCCCATTGACACCCTCCTCCCATTCCCGCCTGCCCCCCAGCATTGTTGTCTATGTCCATTGGTTACGCTTATATGCATAAGTTCTTCGGTTTATATCTTCCCTCCTCCCTCCCCCTCCTCTGAAGTTTGTCAGTCTGAACCCTACTTCTATGTCTCTGGGTCTATTTTGGACATTTCTTATGTAGCACTTATGAACCATTTCAAGATCCTCTCATCCCAGACTCTTACTCCGGCCATGGCTGCAGCAACCAGTTCCGGGCAGAAAATGGTTTTGCATGGGGTGCCCTCAGGAAAGTGTGTGTATTCATGCATGTACGACTGTGATGTCAGGGTGTGAACGCTGGAGAGACAGCCCAGGATCAGTAGGGAATTAGAACTGATAGATATTGATTTCATCCTTTAGTCCTCTGGGTAATCAGTTTTAAAGTGCATTTAATAAGTTTCTTCATAATGTACTGGCATCATCAAACACCAGTGACCCAGAGCAGTGGTGAACTCAGAGCTGCGTGCTTGTGTTGGCGGCCTCCCTGGCTTCACAGCCCTGTCTGGATCTCAGTCTTGTGCATGCAAGGGTTTCTGACTTAGTGGGAGCCCAAGTCTAGCACTGTATCATTTAAAAATATTTTAGTCTATTCCTTTGGAAACTTACTGTTAGGTATTTATTATTACAATCTCCACTTTTCAAAAGAAGAAAATGAGGCTCATCTAATTAACATATCTTACAAAGATAAGAGTCAGAAATGAAGTCATTTTTTGTCTGACTCCAAGTTCACGTCCTTTCTACGGCAAGAAAGATGTAAACCTATTGAGCTAAAAGAATGACAAACTCATGATGCATTTTGATTGAAAAACAAAAAGTATGGGGTACAGAGTTGATAATGCACAAAAATTAAGATTAGAGGACAATTCATCAGAAGAAAAAACATCAAACGAAAATATACAGTGGTCCTGGAAATCATTAGCAGGAGCCATAACAAAAATTTGTTAATTTCTGAATATGTGGTAGATAATTTGTTTGCTGCCTTACGATGTATTTCTGGAAACTCATCTTAATAAACAGACAATCCAGCTCTTTCGCTCACTGGTTCAAGTTAGTTTCAGCTGGTGGCAAGCACTGGTCGTAGAACACAGAGTGGCCTAAAGTATGGCCAGGTTATTCATTGCCTAGTGTCCTTCATTGCCTCTAGGAAACCTCACAACCCCTGTGCATAGTTCTCTGTCTTGTGTACCAGCCATGGGGTAGTACACCTCTCCTTGATGGTTCTCTCACTTCATCTGCAACTTTATAAATTAGCTGCTTTATTAAACTCTTCTTAATTACTCTATATTTTAGTGTGCCATCTGTTTCCTCCTGGGATTCTGGATCATACAAGAGACTATGAAAAAATCATTAAAAATAGAATATTCTTAAGAAGGAGAGGTTGAAAGTAATTAGGGACAGATTGTCCACTGGGGAGGGTGGAAGGATACAGTAATTATTAAGGGGAATTGGTAGTTATATACTAAAGAGGAGGAAAGAAAATAAATGTTTTATTTATGGGTCAAAGAGACCCTTGTGGTATAGTGTGAGAAATAGAAAGAGTTCTAAACTAATTAACTAGCTAACTAAATAACTAAAAGCCTTTGCTATGTATGTTTTGTCAAATAAATGCATGATCCAGCTTCCAACTGTTTTGATCATTAATTGTTACAATGTTCACTACTATGGTGACAATACCTAACAGAATGTCAACCTTGACCTGAGATTATATCCTTGATGTAAGCTGGTATATGCCTTGACTGCAGAGATCTTTACTGTGAGCTGCATGGGTTGGAACTTGAAATTATTTTTATAGAAAAAGCATTCTTCTTACTACTTTGTATTATCGTTTTGTATTAAATGGGTTTATTCCTTTATTGACTTTCCATAAAATTGGAATCTGAAGTTAAATTTTATGGATACGAAACCATGAAATCTAACCTAAACAAAGAAAACTTGAGAAACTGTTTCAGCACCAGAGATTTATACAGCTGTAGAATGGCAGACGAATGGGGTAGCACGTCTGAAGTGCGGCTTACTGCATTCCTTCTCTTTTTTAGACTTGGTGTTCAGCCTCTTACTACCTGGCAATTTTCTAATACCCCTGTTCATATTTCTCTTCCTCCTAAATGACTGCTGCTTTAAAAAATGTAATTGTTTGGCCTTTTTACTTTCTTTTTTATTTTTAGTAATAACTCCCTCAATAGCTTTTAAAATTGGTGCAAGTTTCAAAATATGAGACTTGCCTAATTGTGTCCTCTCCCAATTCTGCTAGAAATAAATCCTCTGAGCCCAGCCGATGTAGCATTGACCCATGCACCAGAAGGTCGTTGGTTCGATTCTCGGTCAGGGGGCACATGCCTTGGTTGTGGGCCCAATCCTCAGTGGGAGGCATGCAGGAGGTGGCCAATGGATGTTCTCTCTCATCGATGTTTCTGTCTCTCTCTCTCCCTCTCCCTTTTTCTCTCTCCAAAAAAAATGAATAAAGAAAAAAAAAATTTTTTTTTTTTTTAAGAAAGAAATCCTCTGAGCTGTTGCTCACAGGAAGATAGGGAAGTTTCAATGTTGGCAGTTTAGATAAGCATTTTTCATATTATTTCACTTCGATATGGGTCCAGCACATGTTGTTGTAAACATAATTGATGCCAATCCTGAAAAATCAGCTAATATGTTCCATATGCTGACAAGGAGGGTAGATGTGAAAAAGGAAAAAGAAGAGCATTTCTAAGAGATAGAACAAAGAGAAATACACAGGAGCCGATGGCTAATTAGGCATGATGAACTCAAGAAAAGGAATGTTTGTTAGCAATGATTCTGGGTCATCAGGCCTAAGCAACAGAGTTTGATGCTGTTATAATCACACAAAGTCAGGCGGGTGTGTCTGCTGTGGTGAATGGTGTGTTTAGATTAAACATTTTCAAGAATGTTAAAAGACAACAGGAGATTAGAAGAAAATATAAAACTTGCTTGAGATCACAAATGAAGCAATACATTTTGAGATCACTTTGAAGACGGTAATGCGTCCCATAATGATTACTACCTTATGTTTAAATAGAAATACTGAAGAATAATCCTTTATATCAAAATTGTATACACATATTTGCATAATACAACATCAAATGTAGTTATTTTTTGTAATTCTTATAGCCCAGCAATTTCATTAGTGATCTGTTGGACTCTACAACATTGGTATGTATCACATGTCTGTGGTGTCTTTCTGTCCATTGGCTCTTGAGTATCTGCCACTTTTTTTCTTTCAGAACAGTTTTTTTCTATTATTCATTCAGTTCAATGACAAAGTGCAACCACCACCAGCCTCTAAGCCGTATTTATATATATATATATATATATATTTTTTTTTTTCTTTATTGGTTTTAGAGAGAGAGGAAGGGAGAGGGAGAGATATAGAAACATAGATGAGAAAGAACATCGACTGGCCATCTCCTGTATGCCCCCCACTGGGGATTAGGCCCATAACCTGGGTATGTGCCCTGACGGGGAATTGAACTGGCGACCTCTTGGTGCATGGGTTGACACTCAACCAATGAGCTATGCCAGCCGGGCTCTAAGCCTTATTTTTATGACAGAAATTACTACTCACTGACCCAATACCATTTTTCCAACTTGATTCAAAATTGAACCATAATTTATAGATGAGTACTCCACCTCACAGAATAAAAACTACATTTTGTAGCATCTTTTCTTATAGTGGTGGATAAAGAGATACAAACAAAATTTGTTAGGGAAGAAACCAGAAGGAAGCATTTGAGGTCTTTCTTCATCCCTCCTTCCTATTGGCTGAAATGCAAATGTGACAGCTAGGGTCCTAGTAGACATCTTGCATGATGACATCAATGAGAAGGTGGAAATTAGTGTTAAGGATGACAGAGTAGAAATACAGAAGGAAATCGGTTCCTTGGTGATTATGACATCACCAAACCAACAGAGGAGTACCAGACTTCTTTAATATGAGAGATAAATAAGTTTCTACATACTTAAGTAACCACAGTCATTCTTTTATTAACAAACTTAGCAGTGACATTACATATGTCCAAATGCCCAATATTTTAAGTTCTAAAATCTTAAGAGACTGATTTACAGAACTCAAATCAGATTCTTGCCATTTTACCAGTCAACTTTTTTTTTTTTTTAAGGGAAGAATTTATTTTACAAAATTATTACTTCCAGGGTACCCATATGGATGGAGAGGGCAATACTTATCCGAAAATTGGGGAACCAAGCAGACAACACAAAAGATGACCAAGACAGCTTTTCCAAAATGTCTACTTTCTTCAAGTAACCTTTGATATTTTTAATCTTAAACTCCATTTCTTGTATTATTATTTTTTCTTTATTGATTTTAGAGAGAGAGGAAGGGAGAGGGAGAGAGAGATAGAAACATCAATGAGAGAGAACATCAATTGGCTGCTTCTTGCATGCCCCTCACTGGGGATTTGGCCCACAACCTGGGCATGTGCCCTGGCTGGGAATCGAACCAGCGACAACTTGGTGCATGGGTCAATACTCAACCACTGAGTCACACCAGCCAGGCCTTCTTGTATTATTTTTTAAGCGAGTCATGTTTAATATAAATAAATGAAAATTATGTGAGTCATAGTGTATGACTTTAAGCAATAAAAGTTCCTCTTATAGGCTCAGAGCAAGATGTAAGAATGAAATTGTAAGTGTTGTCTTATCTTTATTCCTGTGTGCAGTATGACATGAAAGACAGTGGATTGTTCTAATTTCACAAATAAATATGCCACCTTGGATTTAAAAGGTGTTCATAATGTGAATGATAAATATATTTGTTACTGAGAAGACTGAAGCTTGATATTATAGTCTAGAAGCATGTGACTCATTTACTTCATAAATTCATACAATTGTCTTGACAAGGTGTCTATTTCTGAATGTAGCATATGCTTGTTAGTAAAACGTTTACAACCATCATTTTGTCATAAAGTCAAAGAAAAAGGATATTTACTTGGCAGATGGTGCAATCATAACATTTCATTGGTTTATATAATGCCAAAATTTGTTTAATTTATATTGTTAACTTTTTTATCACTTTGTGAATAATTTAAAATTTATTTAGGTGTAAAATTTCAAAATATTCACCCCAAATTGTAGATTAAATTAAACTAAAATATTCAGGACACCGTTTTTAACTTCTACATATAATAACTCTCTTAAACGGCTGCATATCTAGAGAGGCAGAACAAGATTAAAATGACTTCTTAAACATTCTGTTTTTTTCTGAAAGGGGATCTGTTTCTATAAACTAAAAGTTGTTAGGAGATGTGCACAGAAACTTTCCATTTTATGATACTAAAATAGAAAATTCGTATTAACACCTTGGGAAACAAAATTCCAGGCAGTTTGATAAGGAGAGAATTTCTTAGGGTAAACGTAGGAAAAGATATTCTAGTCATATTTCTGTATTAAGTAACTATAACCTGGGCAAGTCATTCAATCTTAGTATATGTCAGCTTTCTCATGCATAAAAGGAAGTTAATGTTATCTGACTTCACATGAATAACGTGAAGACAAAATGTGTTAATGGGAAATGCATTAAAGAAATTTTAAAATTGGATAGAGCTGATCCAATACATAGAAAGTAACCACAATTTGTCACACTTAACCAAGTATATTTCAAATATTCTTAATGCAATTTAGAACATCTGACACAGGGAAAGATAATGAATTAATGTTGCTGAAGTTTGAGAAATACATATATTTATACAAATATAATTTAGTTTACATATTATTCTATTCAATCAGCATAGTATGGCTAGAATGGGATTTTTATTTTACTTTATTTTTTAGTTTGGAAATCCTGAGAAGAGTATGCTCTGTAACACTGAAAAATCTTGAAAAACCTACCTTTACCTGTGAATGAAAGCTAATAGATTCTTATTTTATAATTTTGTTATCAGTTTTTTTAAATAGTTTCATGAATGTTGAGTGAAGTTTTGAAAACTTTAGGCAAAAGAGATACAAGACTAGAAGTAATATTACCATAACCTAATATATTATAGTGTTACATCAAATATGTAATAAATTATATGTTGTAAAATACAATTATATTAGCAGATTAAATTAGATATTTATTTCAAAATGACAACTGAAACACCTTTTTTTTTAAGTACCTGGTCCCTCCCTTCCACATAAACAGAATAATTATATTTATAAATACATATAAATATATATATGCAAAATTTTTAGTTGTAGTGTGACCAATTTATATCAGTTTGCCTTGGAATTTTAGCTCTGAATTTCCATGTCCAGGAACCTTGTCAGTTCCAGAATAACTATATTGTTTGTGGTTTAAAACTGCTAAGCCCACCCTCTGAGAACACCTTCAGTTCCACCCAAACCATGACATTCAGTCACACTACTTAGTTCACTGGTGAAACGCATTGCAGCTAAAGGAAGGGAAGATTAAAACGCATAGTCAAGCCCACCTGGTGTGGCTCAGCGGATTGAACATCATCCCATACACCAAGAGGTCACAAGTTTGAGCTCAGGTTGCAGGCTTGATCCCCAGTGGGGGCACTGCAGGAGGCAGCCAATTGATGGTTCTCTCTCATCGATGTTTCTATCTCTTCCTCTCTCTTCCTCTCCATCTAAAAAATCAATACAAAACATTTTTTTTAAGTTTTAAAATTCATAGATGAGGGGCCTAAATAAGTGCTAAATCCAGAGTTTCGGCTTGGCATGGGGTAACTGAAATGGTGCCAATTGTGACACAAAAGGACATCACTATAAATTCTCAAGACTGAAGCTTATTCACAACAACAGAGACAGCATCCCAGACTTATCCACTCACCACCAGATTAATGAGTGTTAAGTAAGAAGGAGGGGCAAGATCAGAGTGAGAAAAATCCAGAGGTGTAGCATAAAGGATGAAAGAAACAGTCAACAAAAACCTTCTGCCAAATCATCCCCAAAGTAAACACAAGATAATATTAGAGAAATCTGTGGCCTGTGATATATTAAGAGTACACAGAGAAAAAAACAAACCCCAAGCCCAGAAAAAATCCTGAATATATGAACCCAATTCCCCCAAATAAAGTCCTGAATGAAGCAAAACTATGTCTATTTCCAAGCACAGAAATTATTTTTTTTTAGACAAAATGTCTGGGTTTCAACGAAATATGATAAGGCATACGAGCAAAGCCTACTGGTGTTGCTTCTATTCAACATAGTACTGGGAGTCCTAGCCAGAGCAAGCTAAAAAAATAAATCTTCCAAATCAGAAATACAAAGGTATAATGATCTCTGTTTGTTGATGATTTGATTTTACATGTAAAAAACTCTAAAAACTTTACCAAAAAAAAACAAGAAAACAAAAACAAACAAAAACAAACAAAACAAAACCACAAACCTGTTAAAACTAATAAATTCAGCAAAATTGCAGAATATAACATAAATATACAAAAGTCAGTTGTGTTTTATACACTAGAAATAAAATATTTAAAAAGAAATTAAGAAAGCAATCTCATGTATAACAGCATTAAAAATTAAAATGCTTAGGTATACATTTAACCAATGAAATGAAATATCTGTTCCAAAGAAATTGAAATTTTAATTAATAACTTTTCCTTAAGGAAAATTCAAGTCCCAAAAAGTTTCACTGGCAAATGTTACCAACCATTTAAGAAAAAGGAAATAATACCAATCCTCTGCAAATTTTTTCACAATATAAGAAGAGGAAGGAACACTTTCCAGAAGGTTTTTTGAGTCCAGTATTAAACAGATACTAACACACAAAAAAAGTCATAAAAAGTAAAAGGAACTATGATCTAATATACTGTACCTCATAATCATATATGCAAAAATCTTCAAAAAATGTAAACAAATGCAATATCATATAAAATAGACAATACAACAAAACCAATTGGTGTATACTCTAGGAATGCAAGGCTGGCTCAATATTTGAAATCAAAGTAATTCACCATATCAATAGACTAAAGGAAAAAAATATATAGTAACACTAATAAATAAAATAAAAACCTTTGAAAAATTCAACATCTATTAATAATTAATTACACAGCAAACAATGAACAGAAGGAAAGTTCATCAACCTAAAAAAGGGCTTCTACAAACACTTGCATGTACTTCATACTTAATGATAAAATATTAAATGTTTTCTTACCATCAGTAAAAAGGCAAGCATATCCATTCTTACCATTCCTACTCATCATTGGAACAAAGTGTTAGACAGTGTAATAGAGCAATAAAAATAAAGTCATCAAGATTAGAAACAAGAAAATAAAAATATCTCTCTTTTCAGACAGCATGATTTTTTTATGTTAAAAATCCCAAAGAATCTACCAAAAATATATTAGAATACTAAATGAGTTTAGCATTGTCACACAATACCAAGTGCTGATCAACATGTGGAGCAACTTGACTTCTTATACATTGCTGATGGTGAGGAGATACAGGCAGTGAAGGATGGGACCATGGGAAGGGAAGGCTGAGACATGTGGGAAGTTTGAGATGACTTGGAGTTCAGCACACAGGCAGGCAGCCAGTACACAGCATATCTGGAGGTTTATTCAGACTCCACATATCTCAAAATAAAACTAAAATTAACATGGGAGATTGTGCCTCTCAGGCCAGAAACTCCCAGCCCCCATTTATAGAAATGCAAATTAGAAGCTACTGGATGGAGCACAGGTCAATTACATAACAAAAAAAAAAAAAGACACAAACAAGCAAACCCAGGAAGGCTGGATTCAAGCAAGGCAACATGATTCCTAAATGAATTCTGCTGTGAAACTATGGAGTGTGTTTCTCTTGCAGAAAGTCAGGTTACCTTAGAAAGGATTATAGGAAACCAAGGTTGGATTTGGGGGAGAAACCTAAAGCAAGTATAGGGTTGCTCCAAGGGTGTTTCCCCTCCTCCTCACTAATAGTCTGGGAGAAGTTGAAATTATCAAAAAAAGGAAGGCACTAAGGCCCCTATAGATGACCTAGGGCTGAATCCAGTCAGTCGGGAAACACAAGCTTTAAAATGTATGGATGTTGCTAAGGCCAATCAGAGGCTAGCAAAGTGTATATATACCCCTAGACAACAGAGCCCCACAGGCAACCCCCTCTACCCTTTAAAAGCAGCTGGCAAGTAAGAGTGGGCAGAGCAGAATTTAAAGGATGACCCACTGCTCTCCCATACTACCAGCAATATTGGACTAAATGCTCATATATCCTTCAACCTTGTCTGTGCTTAATTGGCTCAAGTAGTGATGGGCAGCCTGGACCCATTTGTCAGCCAGTTTCAGTTTGATCTGTTGGTGTGCCCCAAAATCCTAGAATTTTCAGAAGGATAGAAGATGCTTCCCTATTGGCAATAGGGCTGGATCTGTATCTGAAAGCAAAGTGATCCAGTTCTGGCCAGTTTGGCTCAGCGGTAGAGCATCGGCCCATGGACCAATGAGTCATGGGTTCAATTCTGGTCAAGGGTATGTACCTTCATTACAGTTCATCCCTGGCCCTGGTCGGGGTCATGTGGGAGGCAACCAGTCAATGTGTCCCTCTCACGTTGATGTTTCTCTCTCTCTCCCTTTCTCTCCCTCCCACTCTGTCTGAAGATAAATAGCAAAATATCCTCAGATGAGGATTTTAAAAAAATAAAATAAAAATGAAAGCAAAGTGATCCATTAATGAAAAGAACAGAAGCAAGAAATAAGTACAAAACCACTTAAAAGTAATGATCTCAATGATTTCAAATATCCATTATTTCCAAATATTAGTTAACCTTTTAGTATTGCCTGTATTTCAGCATTAAAATAATAACTATGATTTAATTAACTTCTACATTGTGTCCTGTAAGACTCTTGTAGTCTTGGAAGGTCTATATTATCAAATTTACTTTTCAGAGAATGAAAAAAAGTTGAAATATACAACAAACTGCCCAAGAGCACATGGGAAGTAAATGTTACAGCTAGTTCTCAAACCACACCCTTTCTGTTTCCAAATCCAGTTTTCTTTTAATTTTTCCATTTTCAGCTAAGCTCCCTTATAAAAATGTATTCCTTTAAAATTTGATCACAAACATTGGAAATTTGGGGTTTATAAACTTAGAAACCTAGGGTTATATGTATTTCAAGAAAAATCAAATTCGTTTTATAACTTATTAATGTTATTTAACCCAATAATTACATGCTTTAAGTAAAATTGGTAATCATTTATCTGTTTCAACAAGAAAATATATAAGCTGCAGAGTAATTCTTTGAGATCTCTACAGAGACCTAGAAATTTTTTTCACTTGACTGTACTCTGCCATTTCAACTATCTTTATGAACTTCAGGAAAGAGCAGGAAAATGCCAGTTCTTCCCTTTATATTCTCCCAAATGTGTCGACCACAATATTATTCACACAGTGGGGAGCCAATTTATTTTGCTGACTGAAATATAGTATATAATAAAATTTTCTTTTCTTCACAGCAATTAAAGCAAAAGAATGCCCAAAAGTTGTCATGAGCTTCCAAATAAGACCTGCTTAGTTTAGTAATGCCGATTAGTAATAGAAATCATTAGTTACCACACAAATCAGGGAATGCTAATGAATACAAAGCATTTTTTGACTAACTCATTTTCCAAAATGTTCTTGGTAATAAGTGTGAGAATGGGGTCAAAGTCATTTTCCTTATTTGAAGAGGAAAAGTAATTCTAATGCTTAGAAAAGAAAGCTACGTAATCTGTCAGGAATTTTAATTTCTAAACTGACAATGTTTTAGCACTTACATCTGATAACCACCGTTACATGCCTACTCTAGTCTTCCATCAGCCGCTTGCTCTTTGGCAAGTCAAAAGTGAAATATGAGTAACAGTAATGTGAAAAATGTAATGCAACTTTGAATTTTGATCACATTTCAATGTTATCAAATTAGGTTAAATAGACATGCTGATGGCAATGGTCCAAATTTCCATATCTAACATCATTCTGCTATTTTCCCCTGAAAGAGAAATAGGAAATGAGGTGGTTTAATTGAATACCCAATAAAAATAATCAATACTACTCCAGGTTTGATATGAAAACAAGGTAGAAATGCTTTTCTCTCTCTAGAGAAGCTGCAGAAAAATAGATGATGGGAACTGAATATGTATACAGTTTGTAGTTCCCTCTAAGCTGTTGGGAACCCAGTCACTAAGCTCATCTCACTAACAAAACCGGGGAAAAGCAATGGGACAAAGGTCACAGATAGAGGAAATGACTATGTAAATGTTAGCTGTTGAATATACTTGGCTATGTTCAATATCAGCTGACTAAAATTTTGACTTGGTTTGAGAATTCAAAATATGGGGGGTGGGGATTCACAGATCTGATGGTGAGGAGATAGAGGCAGGTTAGGCAGTGAGGAATGGGACCATGGGAAGGGAAGGCTGAGACACGTGGGAAGTTTGAGATGACTTGGAGCTCAGCACACAGGCAGGCAACCAGTACACACCATATCTGGAGGTTTATTCAGACTACATATCACAAAATAAAACTAAAATTAACATGGGAGATTATACCTCTCAGGCCAGAAACTCCCAACCCCAATTTATAAAAATGCAAATTGGAAGCTCCTGGAAGGAGCATAGGTCAATTACATAAAAAAAACCAACAGAAAGGCTGGTTTCAGGTGTGTGTGTGTTGGGGTGTGTGGGGGGGGGGGAGCAGAGACTGATTGTATAGTTCCTTTTTCTGGGTTTGCAAAGGAATTTTATTTTTAAAGAATATAGTGCTGGCAATTCTTCTGGGAGCAAGGCAACAGGATTGCAGAATGATTAGATTTGGGGGAGAAACTTAAAGCAAACACAAGGTTGCTCCAAGGGCGTTTCCCCTCCTCCTCACTAATAGTCTGGGAGAAATTAAAATTATCATAGAAAAGGAAGCCACTAAAGTCCCTATAAATGACCTAGGGCTGAACCCAGTCAGGCAGAAAACACAAGCTTTAAAGTGTATAAATGTTGCTAAGGCAGAATTCCTTGAAAGGACCAATCAGAGGCTAGCAAAGTGTATATCTACCCTTAGACAACAGAGTCCCATGGACAGCCCTCTTGAGTACCCTCCCCACTGCGAGTGTTGTAACGTGTCCTCGAGATAACCAGAGACACATAGCCAAATTGTAAAGGAGCACTTCATTACACCGGCACGCTGGGGTGGTACAGCTTCCCCAGATCCTCAGCCCTGATTCTTCTTGCTTGTCCCATTTTAAAGACAGAAGCCCCATCCCCCTTTTTCCCCTCCCCCCTCAGGGGACCAGTACAATAGTGGGAGTGATAGTGATTTCAGAAGTCAAAATTAGCATTATTCACCAACAGCACAAGTACTTGCAAATACCTGCAAATACCTATACTCAGGAAACTGCAAATGTCTCCCAACACATGGGACAATAATCTTAGGTAAAATTCCTTTACTTCTAGGGGTAATTAACCTATCATTGGAAGAATATCAAGGAAGGTCTATTGATGATAAAAATGGAGTCATTTAGTCGCCTTAGCCAAGGGGCCTACATAAAAATGGAATCTAGTTGCCTTAGCCTTGGGGCCCACATCATGGGCAGTCTGTGTATCAAATAAACTTTCCTATGGCTTACTCTTGGTCTGTGAACCCGTTCTTCAATTTTGTGACAACGAACCTGATCACCGCTGCTTGGCTTCAATGGTGAGGGAGAACAATTTTACATCATCTGTGGAGTAAGATAAAAATGGTGGGCACTCAACCCAAAATCCCAGAAAGCAATCGCAGTGAGCAGGTATGAGAAGCCCATCACGTTACGTGAAACTTAGAATCACCCAACACGCACTGCCTGTTCTTCATCAAAGCTGTAACTTTTGAATCAGAAGAAGCCCCAGAAGGTAAGGGAGAGGGAAGCTCATGAACTGGACTGCCTGTTTTGCTGTCCATAAAGTGTGGACAGAGCCTCCAGGATCACTGCTCTTACTAGCAGAGGTGAGACTTAGGACACCTACTTTGATCATGTGGAGGGTTGCTCCCCAAAGTTGTAGGTCAGGAATGACTTTCAGTTCTAGGAAGTGATAGAAGAGACAGGATGTTAAAACTTGGGAATCTAGTTTTATATCATTGGTAACAGTTAGAAGTAGTGAAGTTCAAACTCTTCCATAGTCTAGAAATATGTAAATGTGCCTGATTATATACTAGTTCACCACCCACATGTACTCCTGAATGTCTACTGTGTAAATGTAACAAATGCCATTCCCCAAACAGCCTCAACAAAGTCCTGTGCTCACTCCTTGCTCGTTAGAACTTACAAGGCAATATCATTCTTCACAGCCATGTTGCAAGTTTCCCGCCACCAAGAACTGGCTGGACAAGAAATGCCAGACACCAGCAATCAAACCATATAAGGAACTAAAACTGCCAAAGAAGCACCTGATCACACATTCACATTCCTATGGACCCAACCCAACTGTCCAAACCCACCAACCAAGACCCCAAAACTCACTGATGACAAAAGCTTCCCGCCAGTGGACGCATGTAAGGACGAAACTCCAGCTCCTAGGTGCTGCCATCATAGACCCAATACTCCTTGAATATCCCCATCCCATCCCCTTTTCTTTACAAAAATCTATTTTTTTCTTTACCCACCATCTGGGATTGCTATCTAGCCTGCCCAGGAACCACCAACTTTACCCTTTCACTGTTCCTTGAACATGCTTTGACCTCTGCCTGGCATGCACTACCCCCAGTCATTTGCTAGGAAGATTTATAATTATCTGGTTGATATTTAGATCCAAGAAGACTGTTCTAATTTCTTTCCTTTACAAAAAATAAAAAGAAATCAATTGAGAATTGATCAGTTTCTCAATTGGTACAATTGCTTATATTCCATTTCAGTAATCTGCATCTCGATTCAGGCTGTGAGATCCCTGTGAAAAATGTCCATGATTTATTCATGTTTTTAAATCCAGTGCTTAGTACACTTATGCTTGATATAGTCAATAAATATTTATTAATAACAATTTACTATCTGGAAATCTGGTTCTCAGTATATGGTCTTTAATATTTACCTTTATACATTAGGAAATTTACCATTAGAATTTATTTTACACTATTATAATTTCAGTAGAAGTCAAACTGTGTTAATGGAAGCATGTAGTTTTATTTTTTAATTTCTGTTTCTTTTTTCTATGGTCTCACTAGGTTATAGTTTAATATGTCCCTCTGTATATGAGTGTACATATATATATAATATCATACTGTATCTTTTATTCTGCTTTAAAGACTTTTTTGTGGAGGAGTAGTGGCTGATGTTGGTTTCCCTATGATGTGTCAAAATGTTTTTTTAAGAGTGTCATTTATCATGCTAAGGTTTATTGGTCTCATGAATGTGAGGTTTGATGTCTATAACAATTCTGCAATATTCTTAATCATTATCTCCTTTAACCTAGTTCTTTTTTTTCCCCCTCATTTGTCTTTTTCTAGTAATTCATTAGATACATTTTGATTTTTTAAAATTCCTCCATATCTTTTAGCATTTTTATAGTATCTTATTTCTTTATGTCTCTGCTCTGTCCTGTGTCTTTTCTTTGTTAATTTTCTAATTGGCTAGCTCATCTATTACATTTTTACATTTTTTAGTATTTTCATAAATACTAAATAGTGTCCAATTGTTTTGTAGTGTCGTGCCTCTTACCCAAAATTTCAATTCTTTTATTTGTATAAATTTATTAAACATATGCATTTTATATTCTCTATGTAATGCATGAAATTTGTGTTATTTACTATGAATTAAAAAAAAAATTCTTGTTCATGTTAATTGTCGTCTCTGTGTTTTTAAAGTGAGTTTATATCCTTCTAACTATATTATGGGAATTATTTGATGTCACGTTTTAAAATAATTCATCAAAAAAACTTTTCCCTGTCCTTTTGCCAGGTACTGGTGGGGGTGGGGATGGGGGGGGGCTGGCGTTGCTAAAAATCCTGGAATACTTTAGCTTAAACTTTTTAATAAATCTTTTGAACCACATAGGTGGTAATTCAGCTTCTCATTCATGGAAAGCAGAATCCTCAAGGGGAGTTTTTATACCTCCTGACATTTTCATACCCTTCTGCCTCAAGGCTATAGCAGGCAAGAATCTGAAAAATGTCTCCCCCTGTCTGTTTTAATCTAGAGTTTTCTCAATGAATGTGTTGCCCTTTATAAAGTCCAGCTTCACAAATGGCCTCTTGCAAAGTACATTAAAAAGTGACAAATTCCAGAAACTGACAGATGCCCTCTGACACATCCAGAGGTATCCTAGGTAGCTGGATTCATGCCTTTTCATTGTTTCTAGTTTTTAAGGATTTGTCTTAATCTCCTATTAGATTAACCATACATTTTAAAATGTGGGGATTATATTTTATGCTTTACATTTTTTTCTTTTTTTAAAAAAATGTATTCCTTATATCAAATATGTAATTTTGTGGGGAAAATGAATAATTTTTAACTAGTTTATCAAAAAACTTATTATTCCCAAAAACATATTGTATATTATTGATACTGTTGTTAGCTAGTTATTAATAATAAAAAAGGAACAAAGAGGGAAGCCAAACATTATAGGCATGTCATTTGGGCAGCTTTACTAGTAAGCTGCAACTTTGCACCTCTTGCTGTGGAAATGGATTCCTCAGATCTGCAGGGAATGATCTGGCACATTCCCTGAAGAACACTGGGGGAAGGGACTGGACAAAGGGAAGATAGATGCAGGCACAGTAAGTCAGGGTGACCTAGGGAAGGTTCTTTTCAATCAAACCGGGAGACAGAGATCCTTGGCAAGAGAATGAGTGGGGCTACTGCAGGCTCATGAAAATTTCGGGATACATAATCCCCCAAACAAAGAAATTCTTGCTCTAGCTCTCTAGTTGCACTTGACCCTTGGCTTTCTTGCATTCGCCTGTATGGCCCATGGCCACGCAGACCCCATATGCAATGGACTAAGAGCCTGCAGTGGGAAACACAAGCTAAACTAGCCCGATGCTGGATTGGGCACTGTTCCAATGTGAAATAAAACTCTGGACACTGACTCTGATTCTAGCCCTATTAAAGCCACAGCTACACTTCTTCCTTGGCAAGACAAAGACAAATGGGATTTTGGAAAGTTGTGGGGGGAGTTGATTGCACAGAAATAAATATTTATATAATACCTCATCCTCCTGTGCAAATCTCAGAAAATTCCTTCTCAGGATATCACAAAAAATCCATTTCCACAGCAACAGGTGGGGACGAGGGCCTCTCCACACAGGTAACATTATTACCTTTTACATATAATATTGTTACGATTGTAATTAGCTAGTTATTAATATCAATAATAGGAAGAAAGCAAAGGGAAGCACAGACATTATATGCATGGTCACCTGGGCAGCTTCACCAGGAAGCTGCAACTTTACACTCCCAGGGAACCATAAATCCATTCCCCGAAAATCACTGGGGAAAGACATTTAACAAAGGGGAAGATGGATACAGGCACAGTAAAGTTTGGGGTTACGTAAGGAAAATATTTGCCTGTCAGTCTAACCTGGGAACAAAGATAATTGGCTTGGGGGTGGAACCACTGCAAGTGTGCAAAATCTTAGAAGGTGAAAATCCCCAGAAAAGGGAATCCTCTCTTGTTCCTCTTGCTTCTCTCCTGCTTCCTTGTACTCACCTGTGCTCTCCCCATAGACATGTGGCCCTAGAAGATGCATGGCCCACGGCTGTGCAGAACTCACACTCAATGGATTGCAGCTGGGAACACAAGCTAAGCTAGCCTGATGCTGGCCTGGACTGTGAAAATATGGAGTGGAAACTCTGGACACTGGTTTAATCCTGGCTCTGCTGAAGATGAAATGGGTCTTTTTCCTTGGCTGGACAGAGGGAAATGGGACCTTGGAAACTCAGTGGTTTGATTCCATGGAAATAAAACTTTCCACAATATCTTATCCTGCTGTGGGGGGGGGGGGTCGTCTCTGGAAATTCTTATTCCAGTGGCACCCTAAGAGGCCCACTTCCACAGACAACAGGTGGGAACACAGAGAATGCCCTACCAATGATAATATGATCAAAGACAGAATATATCATCTGGGACCACTTCCAGGTATTGTCTGTAGAACTGAAATTGTTCTGTCTCACAGGCAACATCTTACATTGAAATTGATTAGTTCTATTCATTCATTCATTTATTTACCTACATCTATTTGACACCACCACAAACTCCTAATTGTGTAGACTAATTAATTCACAGCATTAATCAATCTGACTATGCACTTCCAATGAGCAAATGAGGACATTTATCATTATTAATTTTAATGAATGAGATTTACTTTTCATTTGTTGTAAATGTAAACATGCCTCCTGATAAGAAACAATTTTCTAAAAAGACAGCTCTATATCAAATTCTAATAAAAAATGACTATCTCACAGAATAGATTTTTTTTTCCCCTGAAACTTGTGTATCTCAGTAATAGACAATAACTGTTAAAAAATAAATCTTTGTTTTTTTCACATTTCATTTATGGCAAGGGTCCTATTTATTTATAGTTTGATGACAATTCATATTTTTCTTATCAGTGATACAAAGGTCTAGTATTAAATGGCGTCCTAATCAAAATGGATACTATTTTTTTCCTTTTAAGTGACCTTATGCTATTTGAAAATAATATACATTTAAAAACATATGGGATAATTGGTTCAGAATGATATATCTTCTAGTCCAGAGTTTATCAATATTTTATGGCTCAATAACAAATATAAAATGCAGAATGAATATAACAATTTTAGATTAATTAAACCATGAAATATAGTTAAGCTGAGATTAAAATATTAATTTCCTTCATGTCTGTGGAATACTTATTAGTTCAGCCTTCTGTTTTTGAAATACATTTTGCCAATCATTATTATAAAGCATTACTATCAACATCACTTAGGAGGAAAATTGAATAATACTAACTTACTTGATCATAGTTTTAATAATATAAATTATATTTTCCATAAAACATGGACTTCAGTATGATTATTTGAAAGGTTATAAAAATGAGGGTCAGCTTTTTTTGGTCTCACAGATTTCTATAAAACAATTTTTAGAATTCCAAGTTTCTGATGGATTATCAGTTTTCAATCTCCATAAGAAGAAACAAATATGTTCCTAATAAGTTTTGGGATCAGTGATATAAAACACTACAGAATGTCAATCAGTGTATTTGCCAGTAATGTTTCATTTTATGTGTCAGGCCCACTATGGTGGCACCTCCAGAGGTTTTCTGCTGTGAAGGGGTAAAGAAAATTTGTATCAATTTTAAGTGACAAGATTTGGAATGAAATAGATACCTGGAAGAAAACTGGACAGAGACTCATGACCCCTTTCCTACAGTTCTCAGAGCATTTATTATAAGGCTGATCATGCTTGAGATCAGTGAGCAAGAAGAGATACAAAGTCTACATGTGGAGGAAACTGGATACCTGAGTTCAATACTGGGTTGTAAGCAGTTGAGGGGAGTTCACCATGCTTTGGAGTTCACCATGTGACTAGGTCGAAAGTATAGCCTCAACTGGCCTCCATATCACATGTGTTTGATTTCCATATAATAGCAGTGCTTATTATGAGTGACCTTTTTGAAGTATAATAGTGAGATATATGGCCCACAGCAGTGTGTAGGTATATATATTATATACATATATATACACATATACTTTGGATACACACACACACATAATTTATTTCAAACATTGCATTGCTTTCTATCTTTTCCTATTATTTATAATGTTGTAGTAATAAACTTTGAACATATATCTTGACACATGCACATTTCTGTATGTTAATTTCCAGTAATGGAACTCTGGCACTGCTGAATATGAAAGACAGTTTAATTCAATACACTTTTTTTTTTTTTATTTCTAACATGTATGCTTATTTTATTTTTTCCCTACTTATTTAGAAATGGACACATTAAAATCATTTTTGATTGGGACTATAAGCTCTGACAAAATCCCTTGAACTATTTTCACTGCCTAAAATATACAAATTCTGCATTGTGATGTTTCAGATTTTTTAAAAACACATTTCAAATGAAAACTGGATTTTTTGTTTCCAAGAAACACTTATTGAATATGATTTGTTTAGCACTCGAATGAGTGACTCATGCATCATGGCACTCTTTCTATATATAACTGCAAAGATCTGCAGGTGGCTCATCGGAAGTAAAACACAGGAGAGAGCTCCTCATGTAGATTTCACAGAAGTGTTTCACAAAAGGCATGGCCATCTTTTGCTGGTTTTCACAAAAAGGAAAAATTAAACACATTTTATTGATCGAGGTCTTTCTGAAATTGTTCTAGCTTTGAATGGGGGGCTTTATTTCAAGTATGTGTATAGCTTAACACTTTTTTTGTCCAGCTGCCATGCCTAAAACAGGTAAATCTTATATGAATTGCTCAGTCTGGGATCCTGATTCATATGTTGACCCATGGACATGTCCCCACCACCACTCATCTTTCTCTTGCATGCTTGTTTCCCTTGTTTTAGGTGACCTTCCTAAGCTTGACAACAGGTCTCATTTTCAGAATCAGATGCCCTTCCATCTGGTTAGTTATCTAATTGAGAACCATGTCTATCCCATTGCCCTAGAGTAACTGAGCCTGACATCATCAATCTTAGTAGAATTTACTTTAAAAATATTTTATAGAATCTATACAGCATATTAATAGTTCAGATAATTAACAAAAATGGTCTTATTTTCTATTTTCTAGTAATTTCTAAGTCAATAGATACACCATAGACCAATGGGAAAACTACTTCATGAGTGATGAATCCCAGATTCCCATCTTTCCTCCACATTGTAAAAGCTGTATAATGTTAAGCAAGACAAATAAGCTTTCTAGGCTGAGATCTGTAAAACGGTAAACCCATGTTAATCTGTCTACATCCTAAACTAATAGTGAGGATTAAGTAAGAATAGTCTTCTTTGTGTTAGGTAAATGTTACACAAGCACTTTCCTAAACACCTAAAGAATATTTGTTAAGTAGAAAAAACTTTAACATTTCCCCCATTTTTAGGAAATAAGAAATTAATACTGAAGGAGGTTGAATGATTCACATAAAATATTGAACCAGAAAAAGACCCAGAATTTAGATTTCTATTCTGATTTGGATTTCCTCAAGCAAAAAGTAGGAAGTAAGTCTGGCTCTTTAATGGAACATCCCAAACATTACAATTTGATTATATTTGATGACGACCCTGGTGATAACTAAACTTGGAAGTATTTAGAAACTTGCTTTAGTTATCAAAGACTTTTAACTTTTCATCTCTTTGTGTATATTAAGGGCTTTTACAAATATCTTTAAGTAATAAAAATATGTTAATTCTTTCTGAGTTTTCATCTATTGAAATATTCTGAAGTACTGGCATCATTTTCTTAATAACTCTTCTCAAAGGGATAGAAAGCAGTTTTTTAAAAGTCATCTTCTAAAGGTGACTGCACAGTGATGGAAAGGTGCCATTTGCCCTACCGCATTAAAATCCGCAGTCATTTTTCTCTTCATATGGCAAACACTGACCCAGATGCCAAGCTGTGAGCCACAGTTCCCCACAGCAGCAGCTGGCTCTTGGCAGCCTCATTAAGTGGCTGCACTGGCCCCTTTAATAATGCCCGTAGGTCTCGCACGTCATTACGCTGCTGATCGCTGCCCCAGACTCTTGTGTCCTTCTGTCTCACTCATCCTCTTGACTAATATGTTTTCACAGATTTTTCTAATTTTACTAATTTATTAATTAGTCAATCATGATTTGGTTCTTGTACACATGAAGATCCATCTATGGACAAAATGAAATCTAGTATTATTTTCCATTTTAATTCATCATAAGGTAAGAGTGCTTATTTAAATCTCAACATGGAAAAGGTGTTTTCCCACTACCAGATCCCAAACTAAAAAGGACTGTCACTTATATGATTTACACATAGTGACAATGATCAGATAAAGTCTTTCCTTGAGAAGGAAACTCATATTTATTATCCACAGGGAAAGAGGAATTATCACATTTATCTGTTGGCATTTTTTTCTTTTTGTTAAATCAATTACTAAAGTATCTGTGAATTCATAACACATAGGATAAAAATGAAACAGATAAACCTATCAATACATTAATCATTGGGCTTTAAATAATTGACTAAATAGACAAACGTACCCTTCCAATGGCTATCTACTTGGTGTGGAAAAAGAAGTGCCCAGAGTTGAGATTATACATGAAATCATGTATAGTAGTGAATGTCTTGACAAGTGGTCAGGGGCCTAGAGAGAAAAAAAGACCAGAAAACTAAAGGGAAAAAGTCTGGCATAAAGACATGAGATCAGACATAAGGAAAGACCAGAAATTTGTTCTCACAGAAATAGTGTAAGTTTGCCTTTCCTATCTACAGAGCCCCAACAAGTACCACTCTCTGCAAGCTTAAGACATGTTTGCCCAGTGTAATGGATCTCACATAATATCACAGACATTACTCCAACTAGGGGACCCAAAATACAGCAAAGGAGGGTGAAGTGAGTCAGTGAGCATAGAGTACTCTGCACATTTCATGCAGAACCTGGTGGCCTGAGGGTATGGAAACAGCCAAGAAGTTGAATCACCAGCTCAGATGGGATATCATCCCCCCAGGAAGCAATATACACATTGAACCAAAGAACTTTCTCTGGTATTATATTCTAGTAGGAAAAATACATGGATCTGGGAACCAAGGGGTAGAAGTAAAAGTGGCCACACAAATCTGGGTTCTGCAGTGTTTGATGTCCTATTCTCCAAAGGAAGAACACTTTTACCAGAGGATACAACCAAAGTTCCATTAAATATAATATAGCTGTAGCCTGCAGATCTAGTAATTTTTTATTCTATACTGAATCATGTGAACTATACATTATAGAGACTGAGTCTGGTATCATTCATTTATTCTTATTAGTATTGACTCTTCACATACCAAACAGTTAAATTATTGGTGTATTACTTGGATTCTGAAGAGGTTCAATTTTTTGCTTTATTAGAGTGTTTGTATAATGTTGGGGTGTTTATCAAGTCCATGTAACTTTTTTGGACTCAAACATCAAGCTCTAGTTCTTCACATTCCACAGCTGAAATCTCTGCTCTGTCCTTTTAGCCTTCCATCTGTCCCTTTCTTCTGTGTGCACTGGTGTCCTCTCGACAAATGTGCAACTCAGTGTTCAACCAAGAATTTGAAAGGCATTGAAACAAAGATATGGAGATTTCCCAGAGGGAAATTCTTTCCAGGAATTCCTCCCTTAAACTGCAGCTGATTTGGCAGCCCCAAATTCTGACACTTCAAACCAAAGGGCTCAAATACCCTCTTTGACACATGTTGACTTGGGTGTCCTCAGGAATAAGCCATACAGAGGTCAATGTTAACCAGTGAGCTACCTTTCTTTCAAGGGTAAAATGTCTTCAGTTTCTGCCTATGTTGGACAGTCTGCCATACCATTATATACTTTTTCTGTTAAATATTTTATTGAGAATTTATAACTTTTATAATTATTATTGGATAGAACTATTTCTCAATTAGTTTAAAATGCCAATGAATTATTATTGTTTTCATTATTCTATGTGTCTTCTCTGTAACTGTGAACTCAACTTGGATATAGAAAATAACCTTTGTATTTTTAAAGGTAAAATTAATTTAGGAAACTGGCTATCCACATGATGGAATATCCAAGACCAAACATTAGAAAGTATGGGAAACCAGAATTTACTACATTTAGGCTAGGAATGCAAGCAAGCACAGGAGGCAGTGTTATAAGAGCCCAGGAGCCAGGGTTATCCAGCAGAAGCAGGAATTATGTTGGGCTATTCCGGAAGATTTGAACCATAAAGGAGACTCAGCTGTTTCCAAATGTATTGCCTAGGTCAGAGAAGTGAGAGAAAGACGGAGGAAAAGAAATACCCAGGCTTTTCTCTTCCTCCTGTTCTTAAGCTCCTGTGAATACTTTCCATTGGCTAAATCAGAAGACAGTTGGCCCATAAGGCAACCTGTGAAACAGAAATGGAATCTACAGATATCATCTCTCATAAAATACTGAGCGGAAGAAGATATGAGCAAGAAAGAGATTTGAGGTCAAACTATATCAGAAGTCATTCACAATGCTTTTTAAAAATATTATTTTTGTGATTTTCCAAGAAAATACAATTTTCATGTTTAATTTATGTAAGTTTAAAATCATGTAATGGCTTTTTTTCTTCCTCCTAAATAATACACGTGATTGACAACATTTTGACATTATTTATGAATTGTCAGGCTTATATGTTGTGTGATTTTAATGTTGTCTCATTTATTTTAACTCAATTGTATATCATTATTACGATTAATCATTTACACAGCCAGTATTTATTTATATGTATCACATATGTATATCTTTTTTTGATCATTTTTCCTTCTTACATCTCACAGCCTCAATGGATATTTCTTTATATCACAAGGAAATGCTTTAGAATTTCTTTTGTGAGATTCTGCTTGTGGTAAATAATTTCATTCTGAAAATATTTTTTAACACTAACTTTTGACATGGGACAGAATTTTTGACTTTTAGTTATTTTGTTTCAGCCCAATAAAAATAGCATTCAATTGTTCTCTGGCTTCCATTGTTAATATTGAACTGCATGTTGTCAGTCTACATTTTGTTCCTTTGGAGCTAATAAATCTATGAATATACCAATATTTATGATACACAAAATATATAATTTTGGAATCCTACTCCAGACCAGCCTGAGAAATAGATGTTCACAGATTAGTTTACATAGTATAGAAATAAAGGGTTTGTCTGAGGCAAAAGCTTTAAAAGTTGAACATATTTTATTTGGAAGGTAGTGTAATATATATCATTCTCTCCACTGGGCTTTTCAACTGTTATACTGGTCAAATAAAATATGAACCAATATGACAGCTGTTATTATACACTAAAACTAACTTATTTCTTCCCTTGAGTATTTTTAATATTTTACGAGTTTATTTATATAAATGCAGGATGAGCATACTGCTATACTTTGTTAAGAAAACAACAATGTTGTAGAGTAAGCTTTCATTTTCCCATACTTCTGTTTAAGATCCCCCCCTTTTCATCTTCATTCATTTTAAAAAGTCCTTTTACAAAAAAAATAAATAAAAAGTCATTTTACCAAAATAAAAAAGTGAGCCATGTAAAATAATAGCAGATAGCCATACTTTTTTAGAACTTGCTTCTAGTCACCACCTCATTTTCATTTACATCAGGATTTTTTTTTCTAAGGAGAGCACAGCAAAAAAAAAAAAAAAAAAAGCTAGATTATTACAAATATCTTAAAATACACTGTGTTAAATAAATGAGATATTGACATTGCCTATGAGAGATGTTGCCAAATTTTAGTATGTCCCGAGACATTAATCCAAAAATCACTTATCAAGTAATTGATAAGAAACCTTTAGTCTTCAGCTCCATAGGTAGGTAGCACTTACACATTCTTACCCATATTAGAATCCTCTAACTAACGGAATTATAGGCATGAGCTCTTTTTTTTATGTAAATCAAACAATATAAATGTTTATAAGCATACAAAGCAGTGAGGTATTATGAAGAATATAAACTAAAATATCCTTTATCCTAATATATGATAAATATTTCTTAATGAGTTCATCCTGGTAACTACAGGTAGAAAACTGGGTATGGCCTGGCATAATGCAGTATAATTTTATGTGCAATTTCTGATAGAGTGTTCCAAACTGAAATTTCTATGAAATTATACAGCCATTTATATTGGTTTTCTAGTTGCTAGGGCATGAAAACACTATGAACAAAAGATGTCAAATAGGTTTCATTTTGCCTTCCTATTCCGAAAAACTGTTTCTGAGTTCCATATTTGGGAGAAATGTGAGGTAAAATAATAATGAGCCAATTCTTAATAGACCAAAAGTTAATTTTCCATTTGCTATGAAAATTGGCAAGAAATCATTCAAATTTCTTTCAGCTGAAATGTTAACAATGGCTAGTATTTGTTGTATACTTCGCTTTGTTAGATATTTTGTAAGAATGATTAATCAAGGCAATGGCCAATGTTTGGGGAAAATTTTGTTAATTATTTTATTTTAAGCTTTTAATTTTAAAATAACAGATACAGAGAACCAACACATCCAAACCACCGCAGATAATCAATTCAAACCAAATGTGGTAATTTCATTAACTTTACCTAAGACCAATTTAGCAAAAGTTATGCTACCAAATTCCAGGTAATGAGATTTAAATCAGGGTCAGCTAGGGTGCTTTTTGAAATGGGAGAAGGAGGGATAATTGATAGATAATAGATAGATAGGTAGGTAGATAAATAGATAAACAGAGAGAGATTGAAAGTAACAGTCTTTTTATCTTTGGATATTGTTTTGTCATATACCTAAAATAGCTGTAGTCAACTTGAACCAAGAATTGTTTTATAAGCAAAATAAGCATTTTAGAGATAGCCAATTATCACATTCTTTAAATTTTTTTGCTTTGCTATGTCTTTGAAACTTCACTGAATTTACCAGTCCTGGAGCCATCATAACCTGGCTGGGTTTTTTGTTTGTTTTTTTGTTTTAAATGTGAGATTATAAATTTTGTCATTGCTTAAATAAATCACTTTGAGTTATATTTTTCACGAACTGCAAATGTATGACAGTTCATTTACTTCACTGAAGAACTGAGCAAGCAATGAACCAAAGGCAATAAGGAACTAAATGAAATCCCCCAGTTACTCAGGGTATATTCACGATATACACCTAAATTGCCTGCACCTAAATTCTTTAAAAAATTTTTTTTTCCTTTATTGATTTTAGAGAGAGAGGAAGTGAGAGGGAGAGAGAGATAGAAACATCGATGAGAGAGAACATTGATTGGCTGCCTCCCGCATGCCCCCTACTGGGGATTGGGCCCACAACCTAGACATGGACCGGGAATCGAAACGGTGACCTCTCCGTGCGTGGGTCGATGCCCACACCGGCCGGACTGCATCTAAATTCTATTACACCATGGGCACTAGCTAACATATAGTCATAGTGGAGATTTTTTAGGTATACTGAAAATTCAACAACCCTTCCCCATAAAATCATGGAACGTTTAATTCTAAGAAAAAAAACAACAAAAAAACACATACATTCAAGTGTGTCCTCTGACTATTTAAAAGTAGGTGATAAAACTGGCATCTTAATTCATGTGGAATGATTCTTAATGCAAATAAAATTATTTGAGTCTGGATCACAATCCTAACTACCACAAAAGAATAAAAAGCTTTCCTATGTAAACTTTTTGGTTTGCTGCAAGAATATACAATGTCTCAAATAATAAATAATGGTTTATCATTAGCTTTAAACAAATAATATATTTTTTTACTTGGGAATTAAAAATAGTGAAATAAACAGATAATTCAGTTTGCTTTTAGAGATTCACAAATGTTTCAGTGAAGCATAGATACACATTTTTAAACCTGCTCCAAGGCAAAACATCCTATCCATTAATAGCATCTTTTCTTTTATTTCATCACTCTTCAGTAAAGCTTCTATATATTTAAAATCAGAGACTTTTGCAGATAATCAAATAATTAGAAGGATTTTTTCGATTTGTAATTTTTTTTAACCAGTTGAAAGTATTGTGTACAGGATGGTGACAAAATCATTTAAATTTTTTCACCAAAGTAACTACTTTTATCATTTTTTCTGCTATGATTTAAATAATTGCCTTCAGTGTACTGCAAAAATATTGTTTTTACATGAAAGTTTTGGGATTAAAATTCAATTAATTTTAAAAAATATTTTTACTGGATCAGTCTACTAATTTTTGTTTGTTTGTTTTGCTTATTGTTTCCCATCAAAAGCTTATTATATAAAATAATAAAAATATTTATTATATTAACTTATTAAAGATAGTGGAAACTCTTTTATTGATTTTTTTAGAGGGGGGAGGGGAGAGAGAGAGAGAGACCGGTTGCCTCCTGGGGCCAAGGATGGAACAAGCAATGCAGGTACATGCCCTTGACTGGGTGTCAAACCCTTGACCATTGGGTGCTCAGGCCAAATCTCTAACCACTGAGCAACACCGGCCATTAAATTGAGGCTCTTGAAATTGGGACATTATTCGGGATTATCAGAGTAGGCCCTGACAATAAAACTATCTTTATAAGAGTCAGGCAGAAGGAGATTTGACACAGACAGAAGGCAATGTGACCACAGAGGCACAGATTGGCGTCATGTGGCCACAAGTCAAAGAATGGCAGCAGCTGCTAGAGCTGGACAAGACAAGGAAGGGATTCTCCCCTAGAGCCTCCAGAGGGAGCATAGTCCTACTGACCTCTTGACTACAGCTGAGCAATACTGATTTGGGATTTCTGGCTTCCGGGATGGGGAGAGAATCGATTTCTGTTGTTTTAAGCCACCACGTCTGCAGTTATTAGTTACAGAAGCCCTAGGAAATGAACACAATTATATATTCACAATAAGCAAATAGACTTGAGTTCTTTTACAAGGTCATATACTCCACTGTATTTACATCTACTTTGAAGATGTCACTCATTCTACTGGTATGCTAAATTTGGAAACCCTGCCCATACAGAAAGGTCATGAATACTCCATTTTCGTTCCATGTATTAAAGTATTTCAAGTACTCAAGTACCTTGTCAATTAAATTATGAATTCGATCTTGTTTCTGGAATTACCTTCACTGTATCTTATCTTTTATGTATAATTTAGGCAAATATAGTCCATTTAGGATTTATACGATAATTTAATTGTGATTATTTTGTGACCACACAAACTCTCTTTTACCTTTAAAGGGCATAAACTTTATATCTGAGAGATTATAAATATGCACATACCATTCATATGGAAATAGGTTTACACTGACAATGACCAATGACTGAGACTTTGTTTCAATTCTGAGTGACAGGAGGAGTGTGGACAGTATGGAGAGTTTGTATGGACACAAAAAAAATGATAATAAAAAAATAATCTTGTCCTGGCCCGTTTGGCTCAGTGGTTAGAGTGTCGGCCCGCAGACCAATGAGTCTCAGGTTCGATTCCGGTTAAGGGCACATACCTCGGTTACGATTTGTCCCCAGCCCTGGTCGAGGTCGTGCAAGAGGCAACCAGTTGATGTGTTCCTCTCACGTCGATGTTTCTCTCTCCCTCTCTCTCCCTCCCTCCCTCCCACTCTATCTGAAGATAAATAGAAAAATATCCTCAGGTGAGGATTAAAAAAAATTTTTTTAAAGTGATCTTATGAATCCAAAGTGAAATATATTTACCTAAATTACACATGAACAATAAAAGAATTTAGGGCACATGAGCCTTTAACTCCTCACAGTGCTAAACCCCTGTTCATGGTGGAAAAAAAAGAAGTTTTATCTGTCTAAAGAATAGGGATTAGGGCAAGATTTGTCACTTAAATGTGACCTTCCTAGTTCCACTTGTGAAGTATTTCAAAAGATTTTCAATCATCTTGATAAATTCAGAATTGTTTTCATATTATATCAAAATGTTCCAAGAATTGTGCATTTTTTCTTTTTATGGTCATGTATGATTTTTGACAAAATAACTGCTTCAGAAAGGTTGACCCTCAAAGGACAATCTCGTTGAAATGGTTTGGACAGGAAATTTGTTGTTGCACTATGATTTACATTCACTGAATGATGATTACCAGGGAAGAAACAGAACTCCATCAAAGCCAAAATGAAAATGAAGTACCTTCTGACATGAGGTAGTACAGCTACCTTCTTGCATAGACACAACTTCAGAAATAAATGGCAGGACTTCATCCTCAATTATGTGAAAGCAAAACTGAGGAAACTCATAAAACGCAGCCAGACAGCATGTGAACACGACACACCTGAAAATTCCACCTAAGTACAAATTACTGTTGTTTGGACATAAGAAACATCCAAACCTGTAGAGAATCTTTGTGAGTTTACTTGAGTCAAACTGATGACAATTGCTAGGAAGCAAAATGTAAATGGATTGAGAAAATGCTCTGGAGAATGGCAGTTTTGCTGCTTGTTTTATGTTAGAATCAAAGGAGGAGACATTTTGCAAGGGAGGTAACATAACATTTTTTTTTTAATTAAAAAAAATTTTTTTTTCCTTTATTGATTTCAAAGAGAGAGAGGAAGTAAGAGGGAGAGAGAGATAAAAACATTGATGAGAGAGAACATCAATTGGCCGCCTCCTGCATACCCCCCACTGGGAATTTGACCCACAACCTGGGCATGTGCCCTGACCAGGAATCAAACCAGCGACCTTTTGGTGCATGGGTTGATGCTCAACCACTGAGCCACACCAGCCGGACGACATTTTTTGGTGGTAGATTAAGGAGGTGGGAGAAAGCCAAGTGGAGAATCTCTGAAGTTGGATAAAGAGTAAAACAACCAAGTACTTATTACACATTGGTGGGTATAGAATAGTAAACAATTAACATTTACAGCACATGGAGATGGTATTCAGGGAACTAGATAACAATGAGGGTTTGTGGTCTCCTACTCTGGTGTGGTGGGTATACTCTCAGGGGTCCAGAAAAAGGAGATCATTCTGACATTCCAAAGGTACGTTATATTAGATGCAAAATGACAATAGACAAGTTCACTTAAGGTAAAGACTGACCATTGTCAAGGAAGCTACAGGCCTAGGATGTGATTACACACCATAACTGCTCTTTAGTTAGGAATTTTTATATGCGAACCATCCTATGTGGTTACCTTTGGTCTTTGACTTAGTAAGATCTGCCATCTTGGCCTTCCCTGAGCTTGTCAGGTTTAGTATGTGGCCCCTTTTCATCCACGCTGTGTACAACGTTTCTTTTTCTGGTCACTTCATCACATTCAGACTTGGGAAAAGGAGTGAAAAATGCTATAGCTTTGTTTTTTGCGTGTGTACACCTCTTGAGGAATAATGAGAGTCCACGAACACCTATCATGTTACAGAAAATAAAATGACATTTCAGCTGATATAATTGGTGAGGTCAGGTACTAGTTTATTCACTAAAGCCTGAAAGTTTAATTATGAAAGATTTTCCAACTAAAAATGATAGGTGTTCTATGGGGAGATCACTCACTTAGGAACAAGAACTTGTACATGCAACAACACTTTCGGAAGCTTATCTAAAATAAGAATTATAGAAATTTGCCAGGATGTATTAGAAGATTAGAGTCTTGCTGCAAATTTCAGAGGATCTAATTAATTTTATTTGACACTAAGGAAAAAAAAAAAGGAAATTCCTTTATGCATTCTTTACTGGCTAACTCAGATGTCTCACAAGAAGAATCTACTTGGAATAAAAAAGAAAATTTAAATTCTATTACATTAATACTAGATATCCTTACAGTGTGAATTCATTCTGGCAAAAAAAAATGATTTATTGAATAGAGAGTTTCCACATACACAATGACATTTTACTTCAAGTCTAATTTATGAGATCTAATGCCATTTTTGCAAGCCCTATGAGTTCAACAGTCTATAAATTCAGATAACAACCATTATGTTTCCTACATTTTTATCAGCTATTTTATGAACCTTGTGGATCTTACTAAAAGTCAAGGTTACATATTCATAACTTATAAATTATAAACAAGTATTAATTTACTTCAAACCTAGTTTTTAAGCTACAGTTGCTGGAGAAATTGTGCATAAAAATTTCCTTTGAAATTTAAGGACCATTCAGGGAACATTTTCCATAAAAACCTATACTGGAAGAAAGAAAACTATAAATAATTTAGAGTAAAAACTAAAATATATGAAGAACATAACAGGAAAATATCTTATTTAAAAAAATAAGCTTAAACTTGCAACATGCTTTAGAAGAAAAGAACATTAAGAAAATACACATTTTGTTAAATTCTCTGTACATACTCAGGTGTGTTTTGTTTGTTTGTTTGGTTGGTTTTTAGGTCTTGAGCAAATTCTCCAAGAAATTTATACACTGTTCATCTTTTTCTTGGGTCACTATTCTCCCTAATCTCTACCTGGCCACGTCCCCCCTTTCCTTTAGACGGCAGCTTGCCCATCACTTTCTCTTCAAAGTCATGTCAGAATGCTACCTTGTCATCCAAGATGTATTTAGGTGGCCAATCTGTGTTCTCAGTGTACCTTTCATTTATATTATTAAAATGCAGCCATTGTTACTGATTACAAATGCCATTTATATTACCTTCCCAAAGACCATTAACTCTCTATGTTCAGGGGCTGTGTCTGATCATCTAGCCCTAAATAAGTGATGAGCAAATAAGAGGTGCTCAAAAACTGTTGTTATCTTATCAAGTGAATGAACTAATGAGGAAATGAGTAAACAGAAAGGATCCTGGAACTGAACGCTCGGGCTTGGCTTTTTGGATAAGAGGTATGAGATTCTGCCATTTTCACTCCCTGCAAGCAGGTGCTATGGCCCCCAATTAGTAGACATTCACAATTAGCTTCCCCTTTTCCTCAATTACCATTAAAGACAACAAAGTACTCTGAGTAATAAAGAATTCAAATGCTGAGTTTTAGAGATTGTGTTGCTGTCGGACAAGACCCAATTTTATAAATTGAAGTTTAATGTAGCCCTTAATTAGCCACACCATTATCAGAAATATAAATTGCTCCACGATTTTGGAATAGAACTTGTCCATAACTCACCAAAATGGAAAACTCATGGACACTCTGACCTACCAATTCTAAAAGATGCAAAGATACGTGCACAAGAACATTTGATTGTGCATAGTAGTCAATAATTATAGACAACCCCCAACTTCATCTTTCAGAGACTGGCTCAATACATTGTGATACAATTAGACGCCAGGTAGCTTTTTAATATTAATAAAGATGGTTTAACTATATTGATAGGAAACAAGATTTAAAACAATATATAGACTGTGATTGTACTTTTTCTGTGTACACACATACATGCATGCTTCTATATGTATTCATTTATAATTAAATAAACATTTACTGCAGAATTAATATGTGCTAAGAAATGATCTGTGAAGGAAGTATAAAATGCCAAATTAGATAAACAAGGTCCTTGGTTTTTTACTATACATTCTAATGAAAAATAATGCTATGTTTATAAGTGAATATGAGATGGTTTGGAAAAAAGCACACCAAAGTTTTAACAATACACACTTAATCGAAGCCTGAGATGGATAATTGAGAAAAGGGTAAGAACAGTTTTTATAGTTTGCTCTTTATATTTTTGTATAAAGTCTTTAAATTTGCTATCGGCATGTATTCATTTTGTATTAAAAATGAAAATTTTTACTTGAAAATATTAGCTACCCCACATAATTTAAGTTCTCTAAAAGTTTTCTAAATTATCTCACATCATAATTGAAGAATTTTAATTTGAAACTTAAAGAGGTTTTTGTTTTATTTTGTTTTTAAGTAGACTTTAGATTTTAGAGCAGTTTTAGGTTTACAGAAAAATTGAGCAGAAGGTACAGAGACTTCCCATATACCCCTGTCCCCCCACACACATAGCTTTTCCATTATCAACATTCCCCACCAGAGTGGTCATTTGTTTTAACTGATGAATCTACATTGACACATCATTATCACGTAAAGTCCATAGTTTACATCAGGGTTCACTCTTGGTGTTGTACAGTCTAAGGGTTTGGACAAATGTATAAAGTCATGTATCTACCATATGGTATGATGCAGAGAAGTTTCACATCCTAAAAATACCTCTGTGCTCTGCCTGTTTATCCCTCCCTCTCCCCCACCCCCAGGCTACCACTGATTTTGTTTTTACTGCCTGTATCGTTTTCTCTTTTTCAGAATGTCATATAGCTAAATCAGTATGTAGCCTTTTCAGATTGGCTTCTTTCACTTAGTAATATGAATTTTCATTTCCTTCATGTCTTTTCATGGCTTGATAACTCATTCCTTTTTAGTGCTGAATAATATTCCGTCGTCTGGACATACCACAGTTGATTTACCCATTCATCTACTGAAGGACCGTTTGGTTACATCCAGGTTTTGGCAATTATGAATAGAGCTGCTATAAACATCATTATGCAAAACTTTGTATGAACATAGTTTCAACTCCTTTGGGTAAGTACCAAGGAGTGTGATTGCTGTATTGAAGAGTATATTGAGGTTTGTAAGAAATCACCAAACTGTCTTGCAATGTGGCTGTACCATTTTGCATTTCCACCAGCAATGAATGTGAGTTCCTATTCCTCCACATCCTCACCAGCAACTGGTGTTGTCAGTGTTCTGAATTTTGGCCATTTTAGTAGTTGTGTAGTGGTATCTCCTTTTTTTAATTTGCATTCCCCTGATAACATGCTGTGGAGCATCTTTGCATATGCTTTTCTGTCATCTGTGTATCTTCTTTGGTGAAATGTCTGTTCAGATTTTTGGCCCATTTTTAAATACGATTATTTCCTTATTGTTACATTTTAATAGTTTTTGTATATTTTGGATAACAGCTCTTTATTTGAGATATCTTTTGCAAATATTTTCTTCCAGTCTGTGGCCTTTTTATTCTCCTGACAGTATTCTTCACAAAGACATATTTATTTTTGTTTTATTCAAGTCCTGTTTATTATTTCTTTCTTTCATGGATGGTGCCTTGTTGTTATATATACAAGTCATCAGCAAACCCTAGGTCATATAGGTTTTCTCCTTTGTTATCTACTAAGATTTTTACAATTGTGCATTTATGCTTAGTTCTATGATCTTTTTTTTGAGTTAATTTTTGTGAAGGCTTTAAGGTCTGTGTCTAGATTCACTTTTTGGCAGGTGGATGTTGAGTTGTTCCAGCACTGTATTGTATACTATCTATTGCCTTTGCTCCCTTGTCAAACATCAGTTGACTATATGTGGGTCTATTTATGGGCTTTCTATGCCCTTCCATTGATCTGTTGATCTATTATTTACCAATACCACACATTCTTCATTATGGTAGCTTTATAGTAAGACTTGAAATTCGGTAGTGTCAGCCCTCAAACTTTGTTCTTTTCTTTCAACATTTTATTGCCTATTCTGTGTCTCTCTATATATAACTTTTAGAATAATTTTGTGGATATCCACTAAGTACATTGCTGGGATTTTAATTGGGATAGCATTGTATCTATAGATTAGGTAGCAAAGAACTGGCATCTTAAAGATATTGACTCTTCCTATTCATGAACATGGAATATTTCTCAACATTTTAAAAATCTTTCATCAGAGCTTTGTAGGTTTTCTTGCATAGATGTTGACATATTGTGAAATTTACATATTTCATTTGGGGGAGTGTTATTGTAATGGTAGTATGTATTTCATTTTAAATCTCACTTATTCATAGCTGGTATAGTGAAAGGTGATTGGCTTTAATATATTAACCTTGTGTCCTACAACCTTGCGATAATTGCCTTATTAGTTCCAGGAGTTTTTGTTTGTTTGTTTGTTTGTTTTATTTTAATACTTAGTTCATACCCAACATTTTCGGGATTCTCATGATCTAATTTGTAATATTTTTGTATCACTGATATTCACCCACCAGATTGTGACTTTTGTTGAATACAGAATTTCATCTTACTCATTGTTATGCCTAGAGCACCAAGGATAGTGCTTTAGGTAGAGGAGGTGCTATCTGAAATGTGTGAATGGCTTTGGAAATCGAAACCTTATCCTAAAATTTTCCTCATTTCAGATAATGTAGACCTTTTATGTTTTTTTAAGTTGTAAAACAGCACACTTTACTATTCTCTTTTAATCAAAGTGCCTTAAACCTTAAATATTTTAATGATGTTTCTTGAAACATCAAAGATAAAAGCTACTCCAAGTTTCCAGGAAAACACTCCACCCACACAGAGTGACTCTCAAAATATCTATATTCTGCAGTCACAACCAATATATAAAACTGGATCGCTTATTTGATTAAACAGGTGTTAAATGTTGTTGTTTGCCAAGCAATTTCACAAATTTTACCATTTGTGAAAAATCATTTGGGTATCAACAGACCTGAATTATGTTTAATGAACTTTAAAGTTCCTTACCAAATAAGTTTAATGCCAAGGGTAAAATCCACTTACTGCATAAACTAAATTTCTGTTAGGTTTAATAGGGATCAGAGAAGGGATTTATGTCTTAATACTCATGTGTAGCCAAGAAATACTAGGATCAAATAGCTATTTAACATCAAAAATCAAATAAAAGGCAGGATTTTCCTCAATTTTATTAATTAAAATATGAGAGAAAAATGGGTTGTTAAGGAGGCTTAGTAGAAACATGTTTCATTAATTGGGAAACAGGTAAAAATGCTATAGGAACACAGAAAGTAAATATTCCTTCTCAGTGGAAATGAATTCATGAGAGTAATCTAGTAGTGAATGATGAGAAGAAAACCAAGTTGAAACACAGGACATGGTATTATTTACTTAATGAATCAACTTAGCACATTAAGTGTCATTAAGTGTGCTAAGAGCTAGGACCCAATCAGAAGACAGAAACTACATAGTTCAATGTAAATAATTATTTATAATAAGAGAATAGAATTTAAAGAAACTCCATGTGATATCCTAGACATACTGGAGACTATATAAGGAAGGACAAATTGATAAGAGAGGCTCCTCCCCAAGTCTGGAGCTCAGACCTCCTTGAAGAAGGTGTAGTTTAGCCCACCAGATAGCAGAGAAGTTTGCTAGTTTGCCCAAGTGAGCCCTGGACCAGGAGGCAGCAGCCTTGTAGAATACGGATGGGGAACAAGAGATCAGCAGCAGCAAGTAGCCTGCAGAGGGGCTGGAACTCTCCTGCAGGTAGTTGTTGGTGCCACCACTGAGGCTGCAATGTCACTAAGGAGCATTCTGTGAGCATGACTGGGACACAGCTACATCAGATGTCCTCATCCCATTCTGTTGACCAAAACACAGCAGCCAGAAAATGCAGAAAAGGCTCTGCCTCCTGTAATGTCCCTCCAGTGATTTCTACTGAGAAAACCTAACATCATGCTCCCATGAAAGCAGAAATGCTTAAAGGGATTCTGTTTATTCTCAGGTAGTGTATAGTGAAGGGTAAATTTGGAGCTAAGAAGAAAAAAAGAAAGGATTGGCACAATAACACACAGCTTTTGCCTTGAGAAAACATAATTCAAAATATGTAGAATCTGTAATCAAGTGAAATAAAAATTGGCATTATAGCCCATCAATGAAGGAAGTCCTTGCTAGATGCACAAAGCCCAACAATGAGAAATATAGATCCAATTTTATATTTGACTTCAAAAGTAGAGAGTCAACAAGAGGAACAATTTCTTTAGATAGCGTGCTTCAGTTATGGGCAGATATAAAAAAGTAATTTACTCACTCTCTCTGTTCCTTTATATTGCATTTTGCAATAGTCTCATTAAGACCTCTGTAACTTTGACTCCATTTCCTTGCATACCGCTTCAATTCCTTGTCCTAACTGTGGCCCTTAGGAGTTTTCAGTTTCGTGTTTCTAGGTCATATGGGTAGATGCTCACTTGATAGGGAGTTTTCATGGACTATTCATCTTCTTTCAAAGGTGGGGGGGGGGGATGTGGGAAGAGATAAACCAAAGAACTTATATGCATATATGCATAACCAGTGGACATAGACAACAATACTGTGGGGTGGGGGGGTGGGAGTGGGGAGGAGGGTGTCAGTGGGAGAAAAAGGAGAAATATCTATAACAAAAATAAATTAATAAGAAATAAAAAAATAAATAAATAAAATGAGTAATCTTGATCACAATTTCTATCAAAACAATTTAGATTCTCAGTGAATAACTTAATATACTCACTTGTCTTTGTAATTGTTTTTACAATTACAAAATTTAAACTTCGAGTTAATCATAAAACCCTGAATATGTGAATTCAAGTGGCTGGGAGCATATAAAATATAGCTTATTAGTTTAAATAGGCAAGATGACTCATGGTATAAATTAGTCATAAAATACTTTGTCCAGACATATTTTTAATTCCTTTTTGATGTCTTTTTATTAACTATAATTATTACTTTGTCTAAAAAATAAGTGAACTGAATAGTATTAGTAAAATATTATTCAGTGTATTGTCACTCATGGAATGACTTTTGTCAGTGCAACATGTTTAAAGGTCTTGAGTAAGACAAATATAATAAAAGCCCAGGGATTTTTATCAGGTGAATAATATAAGGAGAACAAAACTTATTATAAAGATTGTGCACTCAACAAAATTATAGGTTGACAAAGTCTTATGTAAGAAAGCTATCTTGAGGAAAAGCATGAGGAATAATAAGAAAATTTACTAAAACCCACATGAAGAAGTATTTCTCAAAATATAAATGAGTTTTAATGATATTTGACAACGGAATTCATCAATGGCAATATCCATTGTATTTCTTGCAGTCAGTCTGAGCAAGGAGATGATCAATTATTTATTCAATATATAGTTATTAAGTACTTATTGCATTATAGGCAATTTTATAGGAGTTGGGGATTTAGCAGTGAATAAGTCAGGCTAAGTCTTTGCTCCCAAGAGGCTTATACATTGGTTGGTAATGAGAAGAAAGAAAAAAGAAATGAAAGATTGAAAGGATTGTCGGGTAAAGATAAGTGATAACTGCTATAGATTTGAGTGTTGAAATTAGAATTGGGACCAAAAAAAGGTCAGGTTTAAGATATATTTCAGATAAGAGTCAATGAGACTCACTAACAAAATCAGTCAATGAAGATATAGAGAAAAGTAGATGATTGTATGTATGGATGTGTGAGTGTGTGCGCCCACCAGTGCAGGAAACTCTTGGTTGATGAGTGGCAGCAGCCTTGGGAGAGATGAAAATCGGTGTTTCTCACAGGTGAAAGGCAATACAAAACATAGATAAAAAATGGAGCAAGTAGCTTCTCCCATTCCTCATCCCTTATTACCAAGCCTCAAAGGATTGAGGGGACTGGAAGCTACTCCTGACCATGAGACAGCTATTTGGCTCTGTTGCTATATTTTCTGCTTTGTATCCTCAAAACCTAAGTAAACTGGTGATCTGAATATAGTGTACCTTTTGGTCATTTCCAAATTTTGGGCCAGCTGCTATAGTCCATAAAATGTTTGAAAATTTATTAGACATTGTTCAGAGATATCACCTTGGGAATCGGTAGAAGTCATGGGATAAAGTCATGGATTGCTATCTAAATGTTGCCGTCTTCGGTTTGTAAATGGGTCTGAGAAACACTAAACACAATAAGGATGAAAGAGAATGGATTCTTGCTTTTGTTATAGTTAAAATCATTGATAACATTTACAAAAATGGTTTCAGTTGGAAGATAGGAATAAAACTTGATGAAGTTGAGAGAAACCATAGCATGGTTTTACAAAAATGGAGACAGGCAAATAAAATAATTTTCTCAAGGATTTTTACCACAATTGAAAGAGAAGTGGCATGGTATCTAGAAAGGCATAAGGGACAAAATGAGGGTTTTATTTATGATAGGAGAGACCACAGCATGTTTGTTTGCTGATTGGGATGCTGCAGTGAGTGAGGGCAGAGGATGAGAGGTGATTGAACAGTGCTCTACGTAAGGACAGAAGGGGAGATGCATCTCATTAGGACAGGGTTGCACTTGGATATAAGTAGAGAGAGTCCATCCACAGTGGAAATAAGGCAGAGGATGAGTATAGAAACAAATTAGATAAAACATTTTATGATAGGAAGATGATGTAGTTTTCTCATCATTGCTTCTGGTTTCTCCAAGAAATAAGAAGCAAGCTCATAAAATAAGAGAAAAGGAGAAAAGTGCTGAGTGTTTATGGAGAGAAGAGAACGAGTCAAATAGTTGTCTGAGAAAATGAGGGAGGGAATTTTCTACAGAAATGTGGCAGGTTGATTGTGACAGCGACTTTGTTGCAACCGCAGATCGGAGAGTCAGGATAAGCTTCTTTGAGAAGGGAGCACTTTTTTTCCTTTATTGATTTTAGAGTGAGAGGGAGAGAGAGATAGAAACATCAATGAGCTCTGGCCGGTTTGGCTCAGCAGTAGAGCTTCGGCCCACGGATTAATGAGTCGAGGGTTTGGTTCTGGTCAAGGGCACATACAATACATTGGTTGCGATTCGTTCCGGCCCTGGTCAGGATCGTGCAGGAGGCAACCAGTCGATGTGTCCCTTTCATGTTGATTCTCTCTTTCTCCCTTTCTCACTCTCTCTCTCCCTCCCACTGTATCTGAAGATAAATAGAAGAAAAAAAGAAAGAAAGAAAGAAAGAAAGAAAGAAAGAAAGAAAGAAAGAAAGAAAGAAAGAAAGAAAGAAAGAAACATTTATGAGAGAGAACGTCAACTGACCGCCTCCCGCATGCCCCTCACTGGGGATAGAGCCCACAATCTGGGCATGTGTCCTGACAGGGGCTCGAACTGGCGACTTCTTGGTGCATGGGTCAATACTCAATCACTGAGCCATACCAGCCGGACAAGTAGGGAATATTTTAACCAAAGCTCTAAACAAAAAGGAGTCAGCCATGCAAATATCAGGAGAAAGATTATTCCAGAAAGAGGGAATAGCAAACAGAACATCTTATGGCAAAACAGGCTCTGTGTAGGCTCTGAAATAAAGCTGGTGCTGTTTGGGCACAGGTGAGAGGGAGAGGGGGGATATACTTGTGGTTGAAGAAGTAGTCAAGGGTCAATCCCATCAGGCTCTGTAAACAAGGTAAAAAGACTAGATTGATAAATGCATGTGGTTACCCATTAAAAAGACAATTTCTGTAGGTTTATTTTGGCGGGGGGCAGTGGGGGAAGCAGTCTATCTGTTACCTAAAAACAGGGAACAATAGGAGGCAAGTATCATGAGATTCCCAACAAAGTTGCTAAAGGTGTGAACAAAAACCTTTTTTGTTACTCTTATCTCATCACCAACCTCCAGACTATATCAAAGCAGTGTAAGGATTCAGGAAACTAATAGTTTGTCAGAGTCTGCTTCCCCGCATTCATTCAGCCACCTCCTCTACCATATAGTTTGGCTTCAACAAGGTAGGGGAGGTGGATAAAATCATACCAAGAAGTCAGCTTGTCAATGTGTCAGAGTGATGTAATGCAGTCAGAAAGAATTCATGTGGGATACAGTATCAGAGGAAAGCACTGAAAGGTGACTGATAAGTGCCAAATGTTGGGTTATGATCCATACCATAAGAAGACATAGTTTCAGGTCTCAATAGTGATGGATCTCAAAACAAACAAACACCAAACACACATACAGGCTTTCAGGCTTTTGTTCCATAGAAGGATACAACAGCTGATATCATAGCATGAGCACTAATTTGCCATTTCTTCTAAATTCTTCTTTCTTCTATACCAGATTCTGGAGGACCAAGGAATAAAAAACTATCAAGTCAAGGAGTTGATAAAAAAAAAAGGAAAAGAGCCTGGCTGGTGTGGCTCAGTGGTTGAGCATCAACCCATGCACCAAGAGGTCACCGGTTCAATTCCCAATCAGGGCACATGCCCAGGTTGTGGGCCACATCCCCAATGGGGGGCATGCAGGAGGCGGCCAATCAATGTTCTCTCTCATCAATGTTTATATCTCTCTCTCTCCCTTCCTCTCTCTCTAAAATCAACAAAGAAAAAAAAAAAGGAAAAGAGAAAAATAAAAAGCATGTTTCTCTTTTCTGCTATTTTATAGTCTTAACAATTTGGATTAGGCCTGAACTGTGGAGGGAGATGCTTTCCATTGTATGACAGATGGAATTATGTTGTTGTTCCACTGGTCTGGTATTTTTAATATCAGAAAACAAGACTGCTAATCAATACCTGAATATATTAAGAAAAATATATAGAATTAGCTCAAGAAAACCTCCAGAAATGGAAAAGTCCAAAAGAGTGATTTTTGAAAGGCAGTATTTGTAAAACAGTACAGAGACATTTCATTTTTTTTTAAATTCTAAGTCCATCCAGCTCATTTAGTAAATAGTGAGGCATATGTGTGGGATGACAGGAGGCTTTTGAAGGGTTTTAATCAAGGAATGAAATTCTCTAATTAACAGACTGAACATATCACTTGACTGGCTGCGTGGAAAGATTTTAGGAGAGAAAGAGAGAAGGCAAGGGGACAATTATGAAATTTGACAACAGTTCAAACAAAAGAGTGGTGATTTGGGCTAAAGTGGTTATTAGTGGAGATGAATTGAAAGGGACAGTTCTGAAATATGCTTAAAGGTAAACACAATAGGACTAGATGATGTGGGAGTGAGGCGTAGAAAGAAATGGAGAGTAAGTGCTACATTTTAGGTTCAGACATCTCAGCACTCACATTGACTGAGATGTAAGAGATTGGAAAAATAGCAGAGTGCAGTTAAGGAGAGCAATTCATAGTTGTGTTTTGACCATATTGAATCTGAGGTGCCAAGTAGTCATTCCTTTGAAGATGTGACATTAGGAATGGTCCGTGGGAGTCTGGATTTGTGGAAGGAAGGCAGGAGTGGATGATTTTGGAGTCTTCAGCACACAGATAGTATTTAAAATCCAGAATTTAAAACAAGTTATCTGCCCTGGCCGGTTTGGCTCAGCGGTTAGAGCGTCGGCCTGCGGTCCAGAGAGACCCAGGTTCGGTTCCCGGCATGTACTTCGGTTGCGGTTTGTCCCCGGCCCTGGTTGGTCGTGCGGGTGGCAGCCACTCGATGTGTCCCTTTCACGTTGATGTTTCTCTCTCTCTCTTCCTCTCACTCTCCCACTCTATCTGAACAAAAAATGGAAAAATGTCCTCGGGTGAGGATAAAAAAAATAAAAAAATAAATAAAACAAGTTATCTAAAAAAAAATGACTATAAAGAAAAAAGAAAGGGTGTCAAGTTAGAAAACACGTGACACCATAACATTTGGAGTTGAAGCAGAGGAGTTATCATTTTATGTGATGAAAAGTAAGTAATTGATGATGTTGGCAATTATTCTCAGAAAATTGATTGAAAAATAGCCCAGGGTTTGGAGAGTTGTCGAGAGAATGGGAGATGAGCAAATACACACACCGGCTATAGACGCATCATTCCATCAAGAAATGAATGAAAAACAGAAAGCCAGAAGCAAAAGAGATTCTAAGGTCAAGAGCCATTAAAAAAAAAAAAAAAAAAAAAAAAGTTTTTTTTTAAAAAGCAAAAACCTGATTGAACATCAAGAACATGTTTGAGCACTGATGGGAATGATTCAATGGAGAGGGATGATTCAACAACGTAGGGTAGAGGTGAGATTAAAAGAACAATATTCTTGAGAACCGACAGATCATGAAATACAGCATAAAATTTGAGGGTGTGGCTTTGATAGGAGCAGAGAGCCTTCTGTAGTTGGAGGAACAGAGGCAAAGCAGAGCGTTAGGGCAGAGACACAGAAGGTAGATCACTTTTATGACATCAAGATGAGAACATTCCTACACGATAGCTTTTATTTATCTGCTCACTGAACTGCTTCAGACAATGGATTTCTTTCATCTCTGATTCTGAGAAATTGATTCTCAAAGGTATGAATTCTCTTGGCCACTTCGGCGGGCAGAATCACTAAATGAGCACAGCTCCCTTTCTAGAAACAATAGCAGCCCCAGCCTGACACTGTTCTTTTCACTTTCCTTAAGTGAGCAGGAAACTGCTTACAATCTACTCTGCAGGACTGATTTGGATAACCATATCTACAATCACATATACTATTTTTGCTTTCAGTCCACAGAACAGCTTTTTATAGAAGATATATTCTACCCTTGAAGTGAGTGGCAAAAAAGATAATGAAAATGTATGTCATCCTCTGTAACTACAGTCACCCTCCCCCAAATAAGCTTGTGTTTCAAAAGCCTAGATATTTCCACTATTTAATTTTTCTCCTTTTTGGAATGGATTAAAATGAGCTTTTCTAATTTAGGAATGCACGAGAACCATGGTTAATGCCATTAGGAGGCTAGAGACGTGGGAAATTAAATCCAGGTTGAATGAAAGCCAGCAGCCAATAGGTCAGGGTTGCAGTGTGCTTCTTCAGGGGTACCATTTGTATGAACTGCAACGTGCATAGTATGTCCTGGAGTAGTTTAATGGTAGACTCCGTGCTCCACAATTAGAGCAAGGGTTTGTCACAAGGACTATTTCTCGGCTGAGGAGCTCCAAGGAAATTTAATTGAGTGTATTATTGGCTTGATTATAGCCACTCAGAAGATGACTTATTCCACAATAACCCACAATTAGACCTCCTTCCCTCTAAGGTGGAAACTCGTCTTCCCTTAACCCTTTTTAGGTACTAATAAAATGTGTTATATTTGACAAGTGAGAGGAATCCATTTACTTGTCCTACTAGAAAGAACTCTAAATGCCCAAGCTACTAAATTGGCATATGTATGTATGCACAGATTCAGGGGCAGATTTCAGCATTTCTATTTTATAGCTCTATTGTAAAGAAGCCAAAGTGAACATTATGAAAATAGGCATCCTCATGGGGTATTCTACTTTAAAAGGTCATACTTTGGCAGAGGAAGTGAGTATGTTTTTTCCTAGCATCTAAAGGGTTTGGAACCAAAACAGAATTTCATAACTAAGAAATGGAAGTGGATGTCCCCTGATATAATAAACACATATTTGTCTGATTTACATTGAAATGAGTGAATCAATCGGCTTCTATCTATCCTATGAACCAGAACATTTATATCCCTTCTATTTTTCCTCCTAGATGGCATTTATTCTTCAGAAAAAAACCAGAGAACATGCCGGTATCATGATGAATTGGCCTCATGACACAGCCTATGCCATATATACTGTATAAAATGTCTGCTATAATCACCATTTTTATTACTGACCATACGGCCTAAATTGAGTTTCTTGTTTCCATCCCTTATTCCATATTCCCCTTCCCATTATGCACTGTTGGATTCAGCCAGTTGAGGTTTTATAACTGGTGGGGTGACCCCACATATGCAAGTTCCAAGTTATCCTGCATTCATTGGTTCCCACAGTTGCTCACTGACTTCTGATTCTGCTCATGGATGCTAGTAGCTGCTCCAATGAATCCTCAGATTTCTAGACATAGCCTTTGTATTTCTATTGTTACTGCAATGAATTACCACAATTTTAGTGACTTAAAACAACACCCATTTATTGTGGTTTTGGAAGTGAGAAATCTAAAATGAATTCACAGGGTTGCATTTCTTCTGTAAGCTTTAGAAGGGAATCTGTTTTCTTGTCCTTTACAGCTTCCAAAATTGCCTCCTTCCTTTGGGTCATCACTCCTTTCCTCCCTATCAAAGCTAGCAGTATAGTACCTCAATGTTTTTCTCTCTGTCCTGTGTTTCTGCCCTCTGCCTTGGGTAGGGATCCTTACTACATCATTGGGCCTAACTAGATTATTCAAGACAATCTCCCCATCTCAATATGTATACTTTAATCACATTTGCAAAGTTCCTGTTGCCATATAAGGTAACATAGTTCAGTCCAGCCAGTGTGGGTCAGTGGTTGAGCATTGACCCATGCACCAGGAGGTCACTGGTTCAATTCCCAGTTAGGACACATGCTCAGGTTGTGGGCCCAATGCCCAGTGGGGGGCATGCAGAAGGCAGCCAATCGATGTTCTCACTCATCGATATTTCTATCTCTCGCTCCCTCTCCTTTCCTCTCTCTCTAAAATCAATAAAGGAGAAAAAAAAAGATGACATAGTTCACACGTTCCAAGGGTTAGGGACATCTTTGGGAGACCATTATAAAACCTACCACAGTCCTCATTTTGTTCATGGTATAGCAGCAATCCATTTTTTTCTTGGCAATTTGAATCAAATATCCCAGAAAGTAGAACAAATCTATTTTTGCCCATTGATTTATTAGTATGAAGATTCAAAAACTGTGGGTTAAAATACAGCCTTAGCTTCTAGTTTAATATTGTCTTGGGCACTAGGACCTCCAAATCTACTGAGTCCAAAGCTAGGGGCAAGGGAAGAGAAATCCCAGATTTGGATTTTAAGTGTAATGTGTAAGAGATCTATTTTACTTGGACCCTTTAGTTTCTGGATTCATATTTTGTCAGTGGGGGAAGCAACACTATGTATCAACCTCTGCTTTAAAGAATTAACTGTGGCCCAGCCAGTGTGGCTCAGTGGTTGAGTGTTGACCCATGGACCAAGAGGTTGCCAGTTTGATTCCTGGTTGGGGCACATGCCCGTGTTGTGGGCTCAATACCTGTTGGGGGTGTGCAGGAGACGGTCAATTGATGTGTCTCTCTCATTGATGTTTCTATCTCTCTTTCCCTTTCTCTCTCTCTAAAAAAATCAATAAAAACATATTCCAAAAAATAAAGAATTAACTGTGTCCTAGAAAACAATAACATAACATCAGATGGAGCTCTGATCGATGTATTGAAAGCCACATCATCATGAATAGGACTGTGATTAGATGAGGGAATTCCATGGGTGAGAGCCTATTACGCCATATCTTTTGCCTTAAAGTAAGCTCTTTGTCTGGTGGAACTATTACATGTATAACATGATGATAAATAGTACAGTGCTGTGTTGGACTGATAATACTGGCTCCTGAGGACAATGTTAAATTTTCAGGAATTTTGTGAATTGGTTGTTAAGCATAGTCATTATGAAATATTAAATGATTTAAACTTACTGTGGGTAATAAAACTTCCTGAATTTTTTAAGTGCTTCTGTATAAAGCCCTAGCTTCCTATGACCAGTCTCAAACTTTGAAAATTATATTTGTAGTCATTTTTCCAGTTAATTTCTCTGATCCAGTAGGGCAATAAAGTTTTTCTTACCTGCCTAAGAGAGTCAAATAGTTACAGCCCAGACAAGGTTCTTAGGTTAAGCTTCCAAAGTGCCAGAAATACTGAGGTGCCATTTCTCTAGTTTTGAAGCCAAGACTTTGGCGAAGTCACTAGGTCATAAAAGACAGTCACCTGAGATTGCTGTAGTCCTTGAAAAGACATGTTTACGTTTCAAAAGGTTAGAGTAAGACCCAGGATGAGAGAATCCAGGACCTTTCCATCTGTTTCAAAGGAACAGAAGTGGATTTCTGCTGTTTTTTTCTTTTTCTTCTGTTTTTTCTCCATCCTTTGGGAGAGAAGGGGGCGTGCCTGTCTCATGGGGCTACATAAGGGTCTCAGCATGGGACTTTATTATTGGCAGAAGGGGAAGTCATATAGCTCAGTATTGTAGTAACTTTGATGAGAAGAAGTTGATGATGAATTAATTTATAGATAACTTCTCTCCATCCCTGTCACCTAAATAGTTCATCTGCCAGAATTAGGGGCACAGAAAGCTAGATCATTCACTTCAAGGTTGCCTAACCTCGCAGAGAATAGAAGAAAAATGTGCCTACTTTTAAAAATATTCAAAACTAAAGAACCATCTACCTAGCAACATTAGCTAACACTATAATTAAGACATTAATCCAGGGATTTTCTTGCATATTTCACACTGAGTAGGATTAGACATTATAAGAAAAATGAATACAATTAAAATTTTTTAAGTGGGAAATTGACTATCATTATCTTAGCCAGTGGCATTATCATCTTATATAAAGAATTGAAATGATAACTTGCTGAGCGACTGTTGAAAATGTGTGGAGACATTTAAAGCGGAGAAGTGTTTTTATCTGGAATAATGATTTTCTTAGCGAACGTGAAGGTGCAAAGGCACTGATGAACTTCCTCAGTACTGCTATTTACGGACCTGCAAATGTGCAGGTTTGTCAGAATTACATTTGAATTTCAAGTTCCCTGTTAATACCATGGCAGCTAAGGAGGAAAGGCAAGCGTACTATTAAAGCTTATTTTTATTTCATAAAAGCTGCCTTAAAATCCATTATATCTGATAGTGATTCAAGGAGAAGCATCTCAAGTTAATTATTTAAATTAGGGAAACTAGTTACAAGTCATCATTTACCTCTTAATTCTAACAGAATATACTTCCCTCCCCACCTTCACGGTTTTATTTATATAACTCCTTTCTGCAGTATTCATTTTCTCCTAAGGAACTCTGATTTATCTATTACTTCTCAGTTTCTCTCATATATATGTGAATGTTGTCCATAGCAATGACCAATTAAAGTAAAGCTCCTTATAATGGAAAGTCAGTACTTAATTTTTTTCAAATGTTATCACTTCTTGTGTTTTTTAGTTTGAACCATATGAAGTTGCCATTTTTTGTGGATCAAATACAGACAAATAATAGAAATTTCTTATGGTTCAACCTGATCGTTCATGCTCATTTGAGCATAAGAATTAGGCTATGTAATTAAGAATCTTTGTGGTTTTGTCTATTTATAATTCAGTGGTGAGCTAAGTTAATCACTCAGTAAGTATCAAATAAAGGTGGAAAATGACAATGAAGGGAAAGGTGGGAGTTTTGCAGTAAGTCCAGAAAATGAATTTCATTATTACTGACATACAATCAGATGTAACCATACACCTATAAAAAAATGGACTTCATAATTAACCAGTTAGTACCATTTAGTACTAGGTACTCAGCCTATGTGCTGAAATGTTTTCTTTCTTCAAAGAGGAGGGAGAGATCATTGACGTTATGCTAGACACTTTGAGGCATTTCATCTATGTGTTAATAAACCCTATGATATCTTGTACCAATTTTTCAGAAAACTGAAGTCCAATAAACTGCTTAAAGGGAAACAGCTGATAAATAGCAGACCTGGATCTGAACCCACATCTCACTCAAATCAGAGCTTCTGTTCTTTCTGTCATTCTTGGATTGATCAAAATCAATTCAAAAAGAGTAGAATACAATCACATGAAGAAATCCAGTGACAAGTGATATAAAGAAAAAAGAGCAGAAATGATTTTTTTATGAAGTACTTAAGGCATAGCAAATGGATTGCATCACTGCAAGTTTGTTGTTGGACCAGAGAGAATCTTTGCATGGAAGCTATAAGCATGTTTTCCCCCATGATCCGAACCATAAAATTCCCACAACCATAATATTATTCTAAGTGAGAGCTCAATGACCTGTAAAATATCATTTGAAGATGGAAGTTGTGAGTTAGAAAGCACAAGCACAAAGAAGTACCCTTGTAATCCTCCTCCTTTTCTCATCTGGAATGCAATCAGCAGAAATACTCAAGTGGCTTCTTCACAAATTTCTCACCCACATGACTGTGGCCTTTGAAAGGCAAGTTTCATCCCTAGAATTACTAGTACAGCTTGATTTGCAAACTCCTCAAAATGAGAAAAAAGACTGTAAAGAGCAACATATTTTTAACCTCATGAAATAATTTCAATTGCCCAGAATTCACTGGTATAATCTTTTGCATAACAATTTTGATTTAATTAAAATAAAACACTAGTACAGATGAAAATTAAACTATTCTCTTTTGTGAATATGGACTAGATTAAATGTATTTGCATACAACATTTATATTTTCTGATAAAATAATTAAGAAAATGATCTCATCTTCTAAATAAAATTTAAAAAGGTATGGTTAATGTTATTTTGTAGCTTATTATTTATAATCCTACACAAGTACAGTTAAACATATAATTTGCTTAGGATTGTATTGAATTATATCCGTTTACCTATTCTGAACATGACAAATATATATGGAGAGATGAATTTTATAAATTGTTATTTATTAAGAAGATGGTCAGCAAAACCAGTCAATATCAGAAAGCGTCAGAATAAGCAGTGGCGGGAGTTTGCCCTGCCTCCTATATTTCAGAGATTTCAAGCTGTCAAAACATTCTCTGGTTTTGAAACACTGTGAATCTTTGTAAACACTAAACTACACTTCAGATACTCATAACTTAAACCGAGCGTGTTAGTATCTTATTCATCAAGGTCCTAATAGTGAAACCTTTCAGCTAAAAGCAATTCACCATTAATCAAATATCAATATATGTCTTTATTATGCTCCTCATCACCTTTACTTCTATTATAACTATTTGTAAATAAGTCTTTTCTACCTTACATTTTTTTTAAACAACTGACGCTAGAAGTGTTTTCTCTTTCATCTTTTACACATACATATAAAATATATGATTTTTTTTGTAGTTGAGTGCTTTTTAACACACCAAACACTTCAAACATGTTATTTTAATTTATATACTACCCTGGCCAATATTTGTAATAATGGGTCCAGTTCAAGTTGAATTGTTTCTTTGTATTGTTCCCTAATTAAAATTCTTCTTTATAAAAATAGTTGCATCGTCTTTTACTAATATGAATAGACTAAGCTCCTCATGCTTGGGTGGTGGTAACGAGGAGATGAGCATCACTTTTCATTCAACACACGGGAAACCACACCTTTATGGGTAGCATAACACTCTGTACTTGACATTGCTCAAAAGAAAGTATTTAAAAGGTTTAATCCATTGTAAACACCACCAACACAGATTATATCTGAGTAGCAATGAGCCTACTAGCAATGATGCACATTTCTGAACATGCCTCAAAATATGCATTATCCTGAAATACCCCTGTTCCTAGGCCACACTATTTCTCAAATTCATCCTTGAGACATAGCTCTCTGAAATGCTGATAAGGCTAAAAACACCTTCCGATGCATGTTACTCATTCCAGTTTTGCCCTTGAAGGAGTGCCTAGAATAAAAGCATTTTTACACATGCAGGCATTATAAATTTGAATCCAATGCACATTCTCTTAGTATGCTATTGGAGGACTGACCAAAAAATGGATAAATAAGTAAATAATAACAGAAACAGAGGCTACCTAAGAATCATGGGATCGTATTCAGGAGGGTGGTGAAGGAGGTACTCAGCCTGTTCCTGACATAGAGAGCAGGCCTGGAACTGGTTAGCAGAACTAGAAAACAAAGGATCTGGCAGGGGGACTGAGAGAGCTAAGAGGAGAGTCTCCCTGGAAACATACGGATAAAAGACCTGCCGTACTTCCGTCTTTAAGAGAGTTTTGTACCATTAGTTGTAAATTAATGATAGTCTCTTAAGAAAAAAAATAATGGAAAAATGAGATAAAATTGAGGTACCACCTCACACCGACCAGAGTGGCTGCCATCAATAAATCAACAAATAGCAAGTGCTGGCGAGGATGTGGAAAAAAGGGAACCCTAGTGCACTGCTGGTGGGATTGCAGACTGGTGCAACCACTATGGAAAACTGTATGGGATTTCCTCAAAAAATTAAAAATGGAACTTTCATTTGACCCAGTGATCCCTCTTCTAGGAATATATCTTAACCCCGAAACACTAATCAGAAAGAATATATGCACCCTTATGTTCATTCACAATAGCTAATATTTGGAAATAGCCCAAGTGTCCATTAGTAGAAGAGTGGATAAAAAAGTTGCTGTACATTTACACGATGGAATACTATGCAGCTTTAAAAAAGAATTTGTTACCCTTTAAGATAGCACTGAGGGACCTTGAGAGTATTATGCTAACAGAAATAGCTACTCAGAGATAGACAAGTATCACATGATACCACTTACATGTGGAATCTAAAGAACAAAATAAACTGGTGAATGAAATAGAAACAAAGATGTGGAAACATGAAACAGACTGATAAACCTCAGAGGAAAAGGGGGAGGTGGGGTGGGAAGAGATTAACCAAGGAACATACTCTCATATATGCATAACACATGGACACAAACATTAGGGTGGTAAAGTCTTGGGAATCAGGAGAAGGAGGTCAATGGGAGGAGGAACATCTATAGTATTCTCAACAGTAAAGATTTAATAAAAAAAGAGATAAAATTTTATTTCAAAATTGAAAGACACAAGGAAAAGGAAAGATATTCTGTGCTCATGAACTGGAAGTATTAATATTCTTAAAATGTACACATTACCTAAACCAATCTAAAAAATCAATGTAATTCCTATCAAAACAATAATAGAAATAGAAAAAAAAACAATATTATAATTTGTATGGAAAAACAAAAGACGCACATAGCAAATCAATCTTGAGAAAGAATAACAAAGCCGGAGGCATCACACTCCCTGATTTCAAAGTATATTACAAAGCTATAGTAATCAAAACAGTATGCATTTTCAAAAAAAGCAGACACATAGATCAACAGAATAAAATAGAAAGCCAAAATATAAACCCACACATGTATGGTCAATTAATTTACAACAAAGGAGCCAGGAGCATGCAATGGGGAAAGAACAATCTTTTCAACAAATGGTGATGGGAAAACTGTATATCACAGGCAAAAGAATAAAATCAGACCACTATCTTACACCATACACAAAAATTAAATGAAAATGAATTCAAGACTTTCATGTAAGACATACAACCATAAAATTCATAGAAGAAAACATAGAGACAAGCTCCTTGACACAGGTCTTGGTGATGATTGTTCGGAATTGACACAAAAGCAAAATAAACAAGTGGGACTACATTAAACTAAAAAGCTTCTGCACAGCAAAGGAAACCATCAACAAAGTGAAAATGCAACCTACTTAATGGGAAAAAAGTATTTTCAAATTATATCTTTTAAATGGTTAACATGTGAAATATATTTTTAAAACTCATACCACTTAGTAGTAAAATAAATCCAATTTAAAAATTAAAAATGGAACTGCCATTTGACCCAGTGATCCCACTTCTTGGAATATATCCTAAGAAGCCTGAAACACCAATCAGAAAGGATATATGCACCCTATGTTCATAGCAGTGCTATTTACAATAGCCAAGATCTGGAAACAGTCCAAGTGCCCATCAGTAGATGAGTGGATAAAAAAGCCATGGTGACTTCTGGTCAAGATGGCGGCGTAGGTAAATGCGGTATCGCGTCCTCTCTCAACCACATCAAAGTTACAACTAAACTACAGAACAACCATCATTCAAAACCGCCTGAAATCAAGCTGAATGGAAGTCCTACAACTACAGAATTAAAGAAGAAGCCACATCGAGACTGGTAGGAGGGGCGGAGGCTGGTAGGAGGGGCAGAGGCGTGAGGGGCTGGTCGCACACCCATGTGTGATAAAAATTAGGAGGGACACCTCGGCTGGGAAGGTCCTCCCTGAGAACTGAGGGTTCCCTGTCCCACACGAGGCACCCAGCTCAGGATTTCAGTGCCAGGAAGAGAAGTCCCCATCACTTCTGGCTGGAAAAAACCAGTGGGAACTGAGGCTGAGGCGGCTGGAGCCCCACCCCCTGCAGCTCCTCTTAAAGGGCCCGGGCACGGACTTACTTGGACTCGCTCCCTCCAGGCTCCAGCGTGCGGGAGGGAGCCTGAAAGGCGCCAGAGTCATATGGGGAAGAACTGAGCTGTTTGGCATTGGGGTGAGGGCTGGAGAGGCAGCTTTCTCCTGGACAGACATGCTATCAGAGGCTTTTGTTTCTTTGGTGAGCCCTTCCCTGGGCCTGCAGACGCCACCATATCTGGGACTCCAGCAACCTGGCTCACACTGTTGGCCTCGCCCTGGTGATTCCCTGAGGCCCCGCCCCACCCAGCTTTCAGGTCCACCCAAGCTGTTGCCAGTTGCTTTACCATAGGATTGGCCTGTCTTGGAGCCTGCTTCAGCTTTTCCTAAATTCTTTCAAACAAGCAGCATCTGGTCTCAGCTAGCCCCATACCTCTCACTAAGTAATACATAGAAACAAACACAGGGAGGCAGCCAAAATGAGGAGACAAAGAAACAGGTCCCAAATGAAAGAACAGAACAAAACTCCAGGAAAAGAACTAAGTGAAATGGAGTTAAGCAACCTAACAGATGCAGAGTTCAAAATACTGCTTATAAGGATGCTCAGTGGACTTATTGAGAACCTCAGTGAACTTAGTGAGGGCCTCAAGAGCATAAAAAAGGACCAGTCAGAAATGAAGGATGCACTAACTGAAATAAAGAATAGTTTACACAGATGCAATAGTAGAGTAGGTAAAGCCAAGAAGCAAACCATCAATTTGTAATATAAGGAAGCAAAAAACACCCAATCAGAACAGCAAAAAGAAAAAAGAATCCAAAGAAATGAGGATAGTGTAAGGAGCCTCTGGGACAACTTCAAGTGTGCCAACATTCGAATCTTGGGGGTGCCAGAAGGAGAAGAGAGAGAACAAGAAATTGAAAACCTATTTGAAACAATAATGGCAGAAAACTTCCCTAACTTGGTGAAGGAAACAGACATGCAAGTCCAGGAAGCACAGAGAGTCCCAAACAAGATGAACCCCAAGATGCCCACACCAAGACACATCATCATCAAAATGCAAAAGGTTCAAGACAAAGAGAGAATCTTAAAAGCAGCAAGAGAAAAGCAGTTAGTTACCTACAAGGGAGTTCCCATCAGACTGTCAGCTGATTTCTCAAAAGAAACTTTGCAGGCCAGAAGGGAGTGGCAAGAAATATTCAGAGTGATGAAAAGCAAGAACCTACAACCAAGATTACTCTATCCTGCAAAGCTGTCATTTAGAATCGATGGCCCTATAAAGAGTTTCCCAGACAAAGAAAAGCTAAAGGAGTTCATCACCACCAAACCATTCTTATATGAAATGTTGAAGGGTCTTCTTGAAGAAAAAGATAAAAAAATATGAACAAACAAAATGGCAATAAATACATAGCTATCAACAATTGAATCTACAAACAAAATGAACAAGCAGAACAAAGACATTCTCATAGATACAGAGAACTTTTTTGGGAACCAGATGGGTGGGGGCTGGGGGGATGGGTGAAAAAGGTGAAGGCATTAAGAAGTACAAATTGGTTGTTCGACTGACAAACCTCAAAGGGAAGGGGGGTTGGGGGGTGGGAAGAAATAAACCAAAGAACTTATTTGTATATATGCATAACCAATGGACACAGACAACAGTGTGGGGAAAGGCAGGAGGGGGGCAGGAATGGGGAGGAGGGGGGAAAGGGGGGGAAAATGAGGAACATTTATAATACATTCAACAATAAAGATAAGTTATAAAAAAAAAAAAAGCCATGGTATATTTACACAATGGAATACTATGCAGCTGTAAGAAAGAAAGATCTCTCACCCTTTGAGATGACATGGAGGGACCTGGAGAGTATTATGCTAAGTGAAATAAGCCAGTCAGAGAGAGAGAAGTACCATGGGGTGGGGGGAGATAAACCAAGTAACTTATATGTATATATGCATAACCAAAGGACACAGACAATAATGTGGGGAAGACGGGAGGCGGGTGGGAGCGGGAGGAGTGGGTCATTGGGGGAGAAAGAGGTAACATCTGTAATACTCTCAACAATAAAGATTTTTAAAAAATGGCCACATGTCTAAATAGACTTTTTTCCAAAGAAGACATAAGATAGCCAATAGGCACATGAAAGGATGCTTTACATCACCACTCACCAGGGAAATGGAAATCAAAACCTTAATGTGGTATCATCTCACACCTGTTAGAATGACTATTATCAAAAAGACAAGATGTAAGTATTGGCAAAGATATGGAGAAAAGGCAACCCTTGTGCACTGTTGGTGGGAATGTAAATTGGTGCAGACACTATGGAAAACAATATGGAGTTTCCTCAAAAATATAAAAGTAGAACTACTGCATGATCCAACGATTTCACTTTTGGGTCTTTATCTGAAGAAAATGAAAACACTAACTTGAAAGGTTGTATACAACCTATGTTCATTGCAGCATAATTTATAATAGCCAAATCATAGAAACAACCTAAATGTTCACAGATGGATGAATAGATTAAAATATATGATACATACACACAGAGGAATGTTAGCCATAAAAGAGAGTGAAACCTTGCCATTTACAACATGGATAGACCTACAGAACATTATGCCAAGTGAAATAATTAGACAAAGACAAATATATGATATAACTTATATATGGAATCTTAAACACACACACACACACACACACACACACACACACACACACACACACACAAGCTCATAGATACAGAGAACAAATTGATTGTTGCCAGAGGTGGAGGGTGTGGGGTGGGCAAAATGGTGAAGAGAGTCAAAGGTACAAATTATGACTTACAAAATAAGTCATGTGGATTTAATCTACAGCATGACAACTATAGTTAATAATACTGTATTGAGTATTTGAAAGTTGCTAAGAGAGCAAGTCTTAAAAATCCTTATCACAAGAAAAAAGTCTGTAACTACAATGACAGATGTTAACTAGACTTATTATGATGATCATTTCACAATATATACAAATATCAAATCATTACACCTAAACTAATATATCAATTGTACCACAATTAAAAATAAATTAATTAATTTACTTCAGTGGGGAAAAAAGTTGTACTCTGATTACAAATAAAATCCATGTAACTCAATTGTAAACAGTATATACTCACAATAATCAAGACTCTAAAACTCCAAAATTTATTTAAAGATATTTGTATCATACTATGAGGCTGGAACTAAAAAATGTGCTTGTTTTTTTGTGTATGAACAAATGCTCATGGAGGAGGAGATGGATAAAAACTGAAAATTTCTTTTTGTCTAGTAATAAGACAAAATCCAAGATACGAAAATAAACTGCAGAACAAATATGTTACTTATGCTCGTTATAAAGATGGAAGTAAATAAAAGAATAACTAAAGATTTGAAGGTGATCATCTCCGAGGACAAGAAAGGTAGATTGCTGTTTCACTGGACTATTTTGTGGTTTTGTGTGTGTGCGTGTGAACACATCTGCGGTGGTTTATTTAAGAGAATTCTATGAGCCTGGGTGTAAAGGTGCAATGCTCCAGAGAGGATTTGTGATTGCTCAAGGTGCTCCTAGCTTGGGGTCTCTTCAAATTAATTTCCCCAGTTGGATGTTTTAATACCACCTATGTGGTGGGAATTTAAACTCCAATTCCGCACAAGGGCAGCTGATGGTTATGAATTCTCAGGAGTGACTTTCATTCTACCAACAAGTGCCAAGGCTGTGGCAATTTGCTGAACATCTCCCTTTTACACAATGGATTATTTTTAGTTTTTCTGACGCTGAAATTGTAGACCTTCAGAAGTCTTTGTGTGGGGGCTATTATTCTGATTCCCTACCTTGCACAGACAGTAGATCTTAGTTCTTTTTCTCTTCTCAACCATTAAAATTCAAGTACTCGAGGCAGGTACCCTCAGGGCAGTCATGGACCCAACATACTTCATAAACAGGACTCGTGCTCCTGGCTCCTTTTTGTCCTCTGAGGAGCTTGTTTACTTTTCCATTGTAGCTGTGTATTTTTAAAAGATGTTTTCAAACATTTCCTCTAGCACTAAAAATGATCACAGCTTTATTGAAATGTGATTCACATATCATCTAGCATTTTGAATCACTTTGTAGCAGGAACACTTGTAGGGCATTTAATCCCACATATTTTTGGAAATGGGAGACTTTAGTCTGTCTTTGATTATTATTTTCTATCCATTTTCTCTCTTGTGTTTGAAGTATTTTTCTGAATTATTTGCCAGATACACAATTGTCTAGATTAATCTCCTAAATTCTTGTCTTTTCACCTCTTTGATTTTTAAGCTTATTCTTTGTATTTATTTTTTTCCTATACTCTTTCTACTTTTTTTCTTTCTATCACATGTTTTATTCTAAGAACTCTGTATTTTTTTAATGCCCCTTTCTATGTCATTCTATTTTACATTATAAATACAATCTTCTCTTATATCTCTGAAGATATCATGATTTTTGGAGTCTTTGTGAATTTTTTTAGCTTGTTTTGTTATTTTTATTTGATATAAGAATTTTGAAATATCCACAGATCCAAGGCTATTCATTTATATTTGAGTAAAAATCTTCAATTTGTAGTTTTGATACCATTGTGATTAGATAGTTATTTTTTAATATATATTTTTATTGATTTTAGAGAGAGAGGAAGGGAGAGGAAGAGAGAGATAGAACCATTGATGAGAGAGAAACATCAATTGGCTGCTTCCTGCACGCTCCCTTCTAGGGATTGAGCCCGCAACCTGGGCATGTTCCCTGACTGGGAATCAAACCAGCGACCTCTTGGTGTATGGTTTGACACTCAACCACTGAGCCACACTGGCTGGGAGTAATTAGCTAGTTATTAATGACAGGAAAGGAACAAAGGGAAGCCAGACATAAGCATGGCTATTTCGGTAGCTTCACCAGGAGGCTACAACTTTGTACTCCCCAGGGAACCACCAGCCCATTCCCTGCAGGTCACTGGGGGAAGGGGTCCAACAAAGGAGAGATAGATGCATACGCTGTGAAGTTGGAATGACTCAGGAAGGTGCCTGTCAGTCATATCTGGGAACAGAAATCATTGGCCAGAGTGGGCATGATCACTGCAAACCCGTGAAAATTTGGGATTACATAATCCCTCAAACAAAGGAATTCTCTTCTCTTGTTGCTCTTAAGGCTCTTGGTTCTTTTGCATTTGTGTGCATGGCCATGGCCATGCAGACCCCACACTCAATGGACTATGGACTGCAGCTAGGAGCACAAACTAAGTTAGCCTAATGCTGAATTGACTGTTCCAATATGGAAAGGAAATTTTGGACACCGGCTTTGATTATAGCTCTGCTGAAGCCCTAGCTACACTTCTTCTTTAGTGGGACAAGAAGAAATGGGATCTTGGAAACTGAGGGATGTAATTCCATAGAAATAAAAATCACTTGTTCTCCTATGCCAGTCTCAGAAAATTCTTTTTCTAAGGCAATCACAAGAATTTTGCTCCCACGAACAACAGGTGGGGAAGAGGACCTCATCCCACTGGTAACAGTTTATCTAACTTGGAGGTGGTAGTGTTAATGGGGTGCTTCAATACAGTAAACAACTAATTCACAACCTGAAACTTTGGACTGTTTCGTTCCCCTACAGAGGAATCTCCTACTCTCTTGCCTAAAGTCTTAAGTATGGTTGACAGCCTCTTATTGAGGAGTAGGTGAATGAGGTCCACAGTCTTCTTATTTACCATGAATGTAGACATTAATTTAATTTCTCTGTTTTTTTCAGTGAGGTACCTCATCCATTGCCCTTACTATGCCTGGAGTTTTTGAGGGAGAATCTCCTTGTCGAAATCCCCAAAGTATAAACTTTTTTGCCATTTCATGGTGGGAAAATAGTAGTCACTTGGCTATTCATGATAGAGGAGGCAATCTAAGATTTTCAAAAATCATTCTATTTTTTCAGCTGCATCTCTTACCTGTACCCACTCCTGAGAGTATCCAGGGCCTAGATCCTGTTCAGCATAGATTGGGAAACCAAATCTTTCTTGTTGTTGGCTTCCCTCCTTTGTCAAATGTGAACTTAAGCTTTCTCAGCTTTCAGTGTCCACTTTCTCCTTTGCGTTCACCTTCAAAATGATGTTGACACTGATCATCCACTGTTGTTTTCTGTCTCATTCTCTTTGTTGCTGTGCATTTATACCACTATTATTAATTAAAGATTATTTTAACACACTTTTAGGAGGGATTGCAAGACAAACATTTAATCAATCCACCATGTTTAACTGGAAGTTAAACAAACTAATTTTTGTTTCTCTGGTGGTTACATGTAACTATTTATGACCCATAATTATTGTTATAATTGTCAAATATTTATACTTATTTTTATCTAATTTGTCTACCAGATCACAAGAATCACAACAAACTACCACTTTCCTCTAGTTTTCTACCCCCCTCATTCTACCACCCAATATATACACACACACACACACACACACACACACACACTGCTATCCTTATAGAGTCTTCATTTTGTGTTATTATCATTTATTTGGTTTGAATAGTGAGTTGGGGAAGGCAATATGGTAATTTCATAGTTGAAAAAGTAAAATTTACTAGGTTAACTCACTTTTCTTTGTGATCACTAGTTATATCTTCCAGTATTTATTTCTCTTTTTATTCTTTCATAAGTATCTTGAAGTGTTTTGTGTGTGTGTGATAAAAACATATAGTTTTTAGAATAAGGGTCTTTAATTCAGTTTTGTTTTTGTCTGTTTTTTTGCCACAGGCACAGTAGTTTTTTCAAATGTCTGGTACTACTGCTGTATATCTGGTTCTAAAGTTTCCCTACATATTTTTGCCCCTTATTTAAGATTCAGTATCACAGGAGCAAGTGTTGAATTGACTATTTAAATGTTAGCTGTATCAGGGAGCAGACAGGAGGAACTGGACCTCTTTGCCTTCCATGATGGGAGCATCAGCAAGAAGCTGAGATGGCTATTGCCCCCAACCTTTACTAAGACTACATGCAGCGGGGATGTATTTAAGTCAATACTAACTGTTGTAACAAACATAGCACAAGATTTAATGGTTTAATACAATATAGTGTACTCCTTAACATATAACTATCTAACACAGATATCCTGGTTGGCATTCAACCTTCTGCAGCATTATCATGACCCAGGCCCCTTCCATGTTCTGGCTCCACCCTCCTTTTAGGTCTTAAGAATTCTTTGCATTGAGTGGAGGATGGATACAGACAATGAAGTTATACACACTGCTTAAGTTTCTTGACCCAGATATGACATATACCACTAATGCTCTCATTATTGACAAGGACCTGTCCAATGGCCTCAATTACATATAAGGAGGCCTGAGAAACACTATGGGTAGGCAGATGCTTCCAGTAAAATATTCTACACTTTGTAAGAGGGAGTCCAGTCTTCAGTGGACATGTAAGTGTCTCTTATGGGAGATCTCATACAAAGAGAGATGCAGGCCAATAAGAAGGGAATAGATAGGATGTGTGACAGGCAAAAGTCAACATAAGTCTGTTACAAAATTTATTTCCAGAAGCTTGTAAGGAAGCCAATATCTTAATTTAAACAAAGTTGGCTGTACCTCCTTTACCAGAGTTTATAATCCTTGAGGTAGGAGATTACCCTGAGAGGTCCATCTGCTCCCCAGCCTAGAATCCCCTCTGACACCCTGATAACAAGGCAGTATTTCACTCGCATTCCTAAACCTCCTCAGGAGCAGTGTATCAACTAGGATGACTTAAGAAGACATAGTAGAAAGTTGCAACTCAAAGTGAAATTCAGAGGTAGAGGAGCATTCAGGATGCTCAGCAGTTTAATGAGCAGATTCTTTCCATTTTTCTTCTCTGCCATTCTCAGTGCTAGTTTCAGTCTTGCATTTTAATGATATTCAGATAATATATATAAAATTGCAAGTTCGAATTTTTTTCCAATCTTTGAAAACCTTACTCTGTTTTCTTGCATTCACTGATGTTTTGGGGAAATCTAAGTAGTGTATATAATAATCTAAGTAAGATATATATATATATATATATATATATATATATATATATATATATCTTCTTTCCTGGGATCTTTATTATAATCACTTAAGTTTGAAGTTTATAAGTGATTGCATTTAGATGTGAATATTTTTACTTGTTTACTGTGAGTTTTGTTTAAAATTCTCTCACATTTTATATATTTTATTAATTTGGGGAAATTTTAAGTAATTGTTTCATTTGGTATTTCCTTTTTTGTGTGACTTCTTTTTTCACACCTGTTTCATCTGATGGGACTTATGCTTTAAACTTCTAATTTTTTTTAACATGTTATTTTACATTTTATATGTAGTTATCTCCTCCTAATGCCCTCTGCAAAAGTTCCTCAATCTGATTTTTGTCTCACTAATTCCCTTTTCTGTTCATCTATACTGTTAGTCAATCCATCTGCTGGCTTATTTCAAAATTCTGTATTCACTGTCTGAAACTGGTTATTTTAATGACTTCTGTTTTATGTTTAATGCTCCTGCTTTATGTTCCCATTATCTTTTTATGTCTTTGAGGATATTTGTTATGCTTATTTAAAATGGTTATTTTCTTAGATCCATTAATTTTGCTTCATCTTATATAAAATTAACAAGGAAAAGGTAGCCTCAGGGCAGAGTTTCTGGTGTTAACTGTAGGCTAGCCTTCCTTTATTTTCATCCCCTTCTACTGCCTGGCATTCCCTCGGGTTACTGCCCTCACCCTCAACTCCTCTCTCTCTCTCTTTCAATATTGGCCTTTCTGGATTTCAATCATGTCCACTCTGGAGTGAAGTAGAGAGAAGAGGGAAAACTCAGTTACCGAGTCCCCGGTACTAAGTTGCCAATATTTGCCTACAAATCTGGGACTGTCACTGGGCTTACACTGTGGAAATGAGCAGAAGAGCCAAAGCAAAGTATTCTTTTCTAGCCCCTTGAGTTTCTTAGGAATCAACTCTTTTCATTTCCATCTCACACTGGAATCAACTATCACTGGCCTCCACAAAGTTATCTCCATTCAGTTCTTAGGTTAGGTTCCAAAAGCTTTCAGATGCACCCACAGTTCTGGAATATCTCCAGTATTCTATTCAGAGAAGGCATTCAGCAGCAGCACACGTTAGTTGGTTGCCCATGATAGCAATGTAAAATAATATCCCCGTCACTATGTGTCAAATTATTATTTCAGATAAAGAATGCTATCGAATTAAGAGTTTGAAAGATGTAGGATTAGCAAACAACCTAATAATTCCTCATATTTCAAAGTCCTATCCAAGGGAGCTGTAGAAATAAATATCCATGGCAAAACCTAGTTCACAAGGTATGTAGTAAGGGAATTTCAAGATACTATACGGCCTATTAGGCAGATTTTTTTCCTCTAAAATAATTAGTTAAAATCTTTTGTTTACTCTCCCACTGCTAGGTTCAGGCAAGTTTGTATCTGCTACCAGTTGAAATCAGCACAAGATAGAAGATACCCAAAGAACAGTGTGCCAGCTTTAACATGCTTCACCTGTCATAGGCACAGTGCATTCGGAGTAGTCAATGTTGCTCCGGGTTTACTTAGAACGGTCCAAAAATGCTCTACACTTGGAGCAGAGTCTAAAAAAAATGATACCACTTAATAAGCAAAAAATATGTAGAAGAGATGTGGTTTGTAAGTAGAGGTCAAAAATCTTATACAAGCACTCACAGATGTCATGGTTGGGAAATTTATACATTGATAAAAAAAAAAAAGCCTGAATTTAGGTCATAGGGACACAGACCCATCCCAAATTTTGCAATAAAATGTGGCATACCACCATGAAATACCACTATAGTTCTTCTTCTTTTGTTCCATTCACAATGAGAAAAAAATTCTATATGCATATATCTTAATTGTTCTAGCAATATTAAGTACTCAGCTTTAATGAACACATTATCGTGAGTTTCAACCTGAACAAAGAATAAAAAGATTTTATAGAAAAGAAAGAGAATGCTAAAATGGTTACTAAAAGAACTGTGCTTTTGCTATCACTGAGTGGCTATTGATAGGTTAGCTTCATTAGTAACTCTTCGAAATGTCTATTGTTAGACTCTTTGTAAATCTCATTACCAAAATTTAAGTGCTGTCTTTTCAGCTCTTTCTAATTTCCCTGTAAAAACAGTATTCCCATCACTCTGTTCCTTTTCACTTTTTTCCTTTGTTACACTCTTCAACACTGTTTGTCTCTCTCCCACTAGAATATAATCTTTAAGATGATGATCTTTAGTCTGTTTTTCTCACTGATAAACCCCAGCACCTAGAACAGTGTCTGTTCTAGTAAGTGCTAATAGATATTAGTTAAACAAACGAGTAAAGAAAAAGTAGTACTCAGAAATTCAAAAGGACCCTTTATCCTAAACAAATGGCTTAGACACTTCAACTTGAGTAATGTAAGATACATGCAGTAACAATGGTTTGGGAATCCACAGTCCTCTCTTGTGGCTTTGCACAAACTAAGGTACATGAGCACAATGCTGACCTTTCTGACTGTTGATGGTCACACTGTGCTATTGATGTGGCTGACGTAGTTAGTTCAAAACAATATATTTAGATAACTACTAAGAGGATTTTTTCTCCAGAAAGACAGTCTGACAGGAATGAGAATAAGAGTTAAGCTATGACCATAAGGGATCACATGAGCACAAATCCATAACTGGTTTAGTTTCCTAAAGTAGAAATGGTTAATGTCATGGTAAAAAAACAAACCAACAAAAACAGATTATGGTTTTGTCCTCAAACTTTAAGCAGGATTAAAGAAAACATGTAAACTCCTACCAGTTCCCAGATTTACTTTACATGTTTTTATTCTTTATTTAACCCTGTTTCCTTTTCTTTCTTTTTCTTGGTCGATCAATGTGTGATTCAATCCCAAAAGTTGGAGTGGTGAATTCTCTACTTAAAAATCAGTGGCATCAGAACAGCTTGCTTTATTAAAGATCTATCTTGTGATTTTTGGAGAATCCTGTCCAGTGAGAATACATAAAGGTTTCTAGCAATGAATTAACTAGAATATGCTTCAGAATAGTCAGTTCTTTAAACATAATGACTATAATAATACTTATTATGGACAAGGCTCACCTGGACAAGTGCTACCTAGAATCTAAAACTCCCTAAAATCAGGACCATATCCTTATCCGGGGTCTAAAAGGGGGAGTCTAGGGTAGATGGAATCAATCAACCAATCAGGAAAACAAAGACTGTGAGAGCCAGCAGAGGATAAATAAAATAAAGGTGATTAAAATTTTAAAAATAAGATTGCCTCAACTCTCTCTCTCATGCTAACTCAAATAGTATATGTTTGGACTGTTTTATGATACAGTTTTTTCAGGGTTTTATTATAAATTCTTTAATTAATTTGAAGCATAGACCTCAAGAACTATTTCAGTCTCAAAATATACTTATTACTTAATAGGAGCAATAGTTACAGAGGGTATTTCAAACACTTGCTCCTCCAAGAGATGGGATCCATGTCTAGACAAGTGTACTTTGATGATTCAGACTTAAGTGGTAGGGTAGAGGGGGGAGCCTCTTTAGGCACCATGCTTTAGTGGTGGTGTTATTATGTGTATTTGATAATCATTAAAAGATGAATATTCCACTACATAAAAAACTGACTTGCAGTGGGACACAGGTGTTTAATTCTTTGTTACTGGCTCTTTATGGCAATGTGCACTGCTGACTATGTCTGACACTGTAATCCAGTGCTCTGATATGGTTTTTTAATGGCCAAAACATGATCAGGAGACAGAGAGGATCTAAGAAGCTGGACCTGACCTTTGGAAAGTACTTAGAAGATCCTGATACATGAGGTTATTTTTGTCTTTGGGTATCTACAACTACGTGTTCGATGTGGTCATGGAACAGATGTAAGCACCTATTATAAGTTTTCCTGTAATAATTTTATAAGGGCTACTCCTAATTCTCTGTTTATGCACATAAGAGTTTATGGCAAGGTTTCAGACTGCTTTTAAATATGTTCACACAGTTTAGCCAATTTGCTATGTAAACTCTGCTTACATTCTCAACTACTCTTACAAGTAGGTTAGAAGTGCTGGACTTGCTGTCTATTGAACTTTATTGATCAGTTTAAGTACCTCATCTGTGAAATGGGTCTGTCAGTCATTGGGTGTTAAAACAGGCAATCCACAGTGAAGAGTGGATTTAAATTTTTCATTATGGTGTAATTAAATTGGTTTTTCTGATAGATTTAATTAATGTGAAAAAAACATACAATTGGCAGATGATATTTATATCAAATTTTTCTTAACTCAGGGCAAACAAAACATTGAAATTGACATGTTCTTTATTTTCCTACAAGACACAGATTTGGGTCTGCGAAAATGACAGAGAAAAATAATCTGAAGGACAACCAAGCAACCAGCCAGAGCCTGTCACAAATATTCTGCATGTGAAATTAAATTTCTTCTTCACTGTCATTTTAATTTACATTTTGGAATGTAACTTAATAATGTTTTATATCTTGTAGAGAGGGCTTTTGAAATAGTATATTTAGTTTTAATTAAAAAAGGACCACTGAGGAAGATAAAAAGAGGTCAGTACACTGGCTGCAGGATCAGAAGTATATTTTTGAGAGTTTTTTAGTAATTTTCTTTGAAAATATTGTCTCAAATTAAGTTTATAGTTTGCAGACCTAGATGTGGCCTCCTAATGGCATATCAACACACCATAGTATTTTAAAAGAGAGAAGAAATTTTAATATCTCCCTCAAGGTATATCAGGGAAAATAAAAATGTAAAAGACCTCATATAAAAACCAGAACCTCATACAGTTAATAGAAAATGGCCACGAACAGAATAAAGGCTGTGTAATTCTGCTTAGAACTCTGACTTAGCACTTCCATTTCATGTGACAAGTGTTGAACACCAGAAACTTAAAAGGTATTTAAGTTAGTGCAGTTATCATTTATTTATTGGCTATCTAGAGCATTTGGCCTGGATATTAGCCCTTCAATGGGTCTAGTAATCTACTTTGAACAGACTGGATTTTTTAGGGGTGAACCTTGCCCATGAAATCCTCAGAGATTTAAATTGTTACTGATAACAAAAGATGATTTAATTCTCCATGTTCATTTAGTATCTGCATTGAATCAGAGCAAGGAGGCTCCTTCACCTGCATCCCCATTGTAGTCCCACTCCTGGGCCTTTCTGCGGTGGCCATGTTCAGGAAAGGTCACTGGTTTCCTCATGGGAAGAGGCCAAGACTCCCCACCTTCCCCTCCACCTCTGCAAAGAGGTGGCTGCTTCCCTCTGATGCTCTATTTTGAGCAGTTTCTCATCTGAGCCTGTCTTTGCTCAGATCCTTTATTCAACAAGAAGCAGGGGAGCTCAGCTTCAACTTCCCCAGACTGACTGATTTTAAACCCATCACTTAATTGTCTCTTTTGACTTGGATAAGTCCAGGCTTTGCACAGGGATCCTACAGGACGTCAGCCTGGTGGAAGTTTGGGCAAATTGCTGGTTGTGCCCACCAGACCCTCACCTATGTGTGTACCGGTCACTTCCTTCTTTCCCAGGCTCCTGATTCAGGCTATTTTGCTCTGTGTTAACTGACCTTGATGATAGACTTTTCCACTGGTTAAAATAGTCTGTTAATAGTCTCCTCCTGACTCCCTTTCTCTCATCTACAAACAAATATACATTTTATTTTTTGAAAAAAGCAATAGAGAGGAGTTCAACTAACAGTACTTTCCCAACTTTACTCCCCCTTTTTTTTTCCTGTTTCATGACATGCCACCTTGGCAAGGTCCAAGAGCACACTCATTTTTCCTCGTATGGCAGCCTAGAAAGATCCATGCCCAAACACAATCAGGCATGAGAGAGAAAAATTAGTTATTAAATATTTGAATTGCATGCTCCCATATATTTTAAGCTAGAGTCAGTAAATGATCATAAACATTTAACCAAAACATGCACCTGAGATTATTTTGTTGCTAGGACAAGAAACTCATAAAACATATTTATCTTTAAAACAAGAGAAATTGTTTGTTGACACCTTATCAACAGAACTTTCAAATCTTAATTAAATACTTTTGATTTTCAACTTGGAGGGCATTTAGTCCAAATAAACAAACATTCTTAGTTTCTGTCTCTCAGCTTTTCTTTTTCCTTTGAATCCAATTATTTTCTTTTGTGAACACAGCTTTTTATGGCCAGACCTCAATAAAAGAGAATGATCTAGAATATCCTCCAAACAGAATTCCACAGTGTGAGAAAAAGGAACTAATGCGGCCATTACATTTTAATTTTTCTCAAATTACCTTTCTTTTAGCATCTTAATATTAAAATTATGCTTTAATTCAACATTTTAATGTAGAGAGACTCTGGGTTATTTTATTTGATTAATATTTTTATCAACATTGCTGGTGCCTAGAACAAATCAAGTAGTAGTAGTATTTAAATGCCTTTTAAAATTAATAAGCTATGATCCTTAGGCCACTTATCTCAATTTAGAGTCTCATATAATTTGGTCTAATGACATGGCTATGTCATTGGATTGCTACCTAACCTCTATGTATCTCAGTTCTACAAAAAGAGTCAGTCACAGGCCAGACCCAAAGACTGAAGAGGCTAATATATGCAGACGACCTCTAACAGTGCCTGATACAAAAGAAAAACTAACACAAAGCCCTGTCATTGTTAGTATTGTGCGAGTCCACATGTCCACTTCTAAAATATGTTTATCTTGAGTATATAAATTTTGTGTGTCCATGTCAGAAGTCCTACATCATAATTCATGCTTTACCCTTACACATCTCTGAACTTTTTTTTTCCTTTTTGATGTTTATCAGTTTGCTGATATTTGTGAAAGGAGTAAATACTCTGGATAAATTTTGCCTTTATTACTTTATAAGAGCCAGGGGAGAATTTTAAATATTTTTAATAACACATTTCCCCTTTTACTTTTCCAGAGAATGATGTTCAATGTGTTAAAGAAAGAGAGCCCATCAGAGGGAATTGGGATAAGGACATGGAGCTACAGTGAGCTTCATAAGGGGCCAAGTTTATGCTGTGTTAACATCATTATGTGTCTAGACTAGCATTCCCTTTTTGTGGGTCCTTCTTATTTCCTGAAATATAATAAAACAAAAAATTTGGAATAGTCCAGGAAAACTGAGCACATCTGATTTTTCTAAAAACATATTGATTGCAAAATTCATATTTTATAGTTTTTAATGTCTAATAGATAAGATCCTTTTACATGCCTCAACCACTTTTAAATATAGTCAATAAACAAAACAATCAATTGAAGCAGGTTGCAAAAATGTTAATAACAACTTCTAAATTTCTTCTTGATTTTCTCTGCAATTTCCTTTATAATATTATTTTTACCTATTGAGAAAATTGGGTTCATTAAAGATGAAAAGAATTCTTTCTTTCTCACTCTATTCCAAGTATCAGTCTTCGGGTTTAATTTATTCAATTCCTCCTATTAAGATTCTTGCCAATTTTCTAAATATGTCTAAAGCTAAAAGTTTTAGCTGTTTTAAAGCTGAAATGAGAAGAACATTACACTTTATGTTTTTAATCTGTCCAGTTTTAAAACAAACTAACAAATTGTGTTTCCAGTGCCTTTAGAAGATCAACTGTTTTACCTAAGTCAAATCATTATTGAGTTTACAGCATTTTAAATGGGAAGTATCCTACCCTAAAGAAACGGCAATTATCCAAGTACATGTAACCATCATGTCTATAATTATACTGGATGTTTATTATTGGCATACTAAAATATGATCCGAGCTCTGGCATAAATTTTATTCCAGATTCTGTCAGGAGTTACTGCAAGTGTAATGGTGTAGGTAGTGATGTGAAATTCTTTTCTTCACAGTAAGAACCAAAGCATGAACTGTTGTACCCATCCAAGGGCCTTGCTCATTGGAGAACTGATTTTATTGAGATATAATTTACATACAATAACATAGTAAGCAGGTGATAAATTAATTTTAACAAGTTAATATATTTACTTAACTACCACAATCGCAACATAAAATACATCCATTACCCTAAAAATATTTCCTCATCCCAAATTCCCTTCTATCAATTTGTAGATCAGAGTTGCCACCTAGTGACATTTCCTTTCAGACTGAAGGACTTTCTCTAGCAATTTTTACAGTGACAATCTATAAGCAAAATATGCTCTCACTTTTGTTCAACTAGAAATTTTTTTGAGTCATTGTTTTATTTTTTCTATTAATTGATTTTTGTTATTGATGTTTCTTTTAAAAAAAATTTTTTTTCCTTTATTGATTTTAGAGAGAGAGGGAGAGAGAGAGAGAAACATCGATGAGTGAGAACATAAATTAGCTGCCTCCTGCATGCTCCCACTGGGGATCGGACCCACAACCTGGGCATGTGTCCTGACTGGGAATCGAACTGGTGACCTCTTGGTGCGTGGGTCGACGCTCAACCACTGAGCAACACCAGCCAGGCTAGGGTGCTTTTCTTTAAAAAGTATTTTTACAAGATAAAATTAACTGAATACTTTTCTATAATTTTTATTTGAATATTTTACCAAATCGATATATTGCAAAGCATAGGCCTTAGTTTCATTACATTCCAATAGAATATAAATCTCCTTTAAAAATAAAAGAATCATTGAAAATTCATCTCACAAGTTGATATATTCTAAAAAACAAAGATATAGTTTCAAAATTAAATATTACATACCCTTTGAATTGTCATCATATAATTTATTTCTTAGTTTGATTTTGATAATACAGTTCAATGTTTTTGTTTTTGTTTTTTTTAAGTTTCATTTCAATAAGTAAGACCTAGGGAAAGCTTTAAAAGTTAAATTTTCTTGAATCTTTGGTTGTTAATAATTTGATTAAAGATTTCCATCTGAATTTGAACAAAATATATTCAAGTTTTTATTTATTTTTAAATATGTTTTTAATGTTTTCTTAGACAGAGAGAGAGATAGAAACATCAATGTGAGACAGAAACATCGCTTGGCTGCCTCCTTCACACTCCCCACTGGGAATCCAGCCTACAACCCAGGCATGTGCCCTGACTGGAAATTGAACCGGGACCTCTCAGTCCATGGGATGACGCTCAGTCCACTGAGCCACATCTACCGAGCTGTATTCAAATTTTCAGAGAATGAATTTACAAAACTAGTTTAATGTCATTCTAAAAAAAATAATTTACAAATATTTATTTTAAATTTAAAATGTTCCATAAATCTTTAAAAGCAGCAAGTGAAAAATCATGTATTACAATGCTGATTATATATATATATATATATATATATATTCTTAAAAATACCCTATATATAAAAGTAGTTATTATCTTTTATTACTACTACCACTTCTATTTTGATGGGTAGAACAGCTCCACTTCTTGAGATGTTATTATAAATCCCAAGAATTCAAAAAATATAGTTTCCAAAAATTCCAAGAATATTTTTATACTCAGAAACTTCTTGAGTTATTAACAACAATGCTTACACCGTGACATTTTGCCCACCCCAAGTTTATAATTTTATTATCATGTCAAAGACAATTTTATATTTACCATTGAGCCTCTTAATTGAATTTAATAGATTCACAAAAACATCAGATGTTTCTGACAGAGCTTCTGAAATGTTTTCTTTGAATCCATAATTTGGATGAACAAATGCTTTGTTAGTAGAATTAACTGACTTCTGATGGAAGCATCTGATGACACTGGTTTATTGGCATCATGTAACTGTTTGCAAAGCTCCTCTGGTAATATTCTAACATATCAATAGCTATCATCACATTTCTCATAAGTGTAAACACACACACACAAACTTGATATCAATAATGAGCCAAATTAATTTAACAGAAAAACATCTGATGTAATTAAAAAGTCATACTTTACACAGCACTATGTAATGAACCGTCTGCAACCGACCCTGTTAAATTTCCATTTTCATTTTCGGACAACAGTGTTTTAATACCTATTAATTTGAGAAGTACATCTGATGCTTTTTCAGTAAATGTGTTGCCTTCTGGTTTTCATGTGGCCAGAGACAGTGATATCACCACAGCCCCCCTGAGTGGATGGATAAGTTACACATTTATCATCAATTTTTTCAGAAATCTAAAATCAGTATCTAATTTTTCATGAAACATACACTTTTTTTTTTTAGTTTATGGCTGCTCAGTTTATTGCAAATTTATAAAAATATGATTTGCCAGTAATATCCAGCAGAACAAAATCGTTAATTACAAATTTGAATGGTATAGAGAGTATGCTTAATACAAAGATTTTTATTCTTTTCTCTAGCTCATTTGAGGTCTCACAAACAAATAAAAATCATATCTTTCATTATGAAGCAATCATTCAGCCATATACTCTTTCACACATTTAAATAAATATCAAAAATAAGACTATTTGTTCACAGTAATGGAAACCATAAACACATTTAACAAATAGATATTAGCCCATGGGAGGAGATATTTCAGCAGCTAAACCTGACAAAAATTAATATTTTAATATGTAATATACATATAAGTTCTCTGGTTTATTTCTTCCTAACCCCCTCCCCCTACCCTGAGTTTCTTCAGTCTGTTCCCTGCTTCCAAGTCTCTGGATCTATTTTGTTGGTCAGTAAATTTTGTTCATTAGATTCCACATATAAGTGAGATCATGTGATACTTGTCTTTCTCTGTTTGGCTTATTTTGTTTAGCATAATGCTCTCCAGGTCCCTCCATGCTGTCTCAAAGGATAAGAGAGCCTTCTTTTTTACAGCTGCATAGTATTCCATTGTGTAAATGTACCAGAGTTTTTTGTTGTTGTTGTTGTTGTTTTAATCAACTCATTTACTGAGGAGCACATGGGCTGTTTCCAGATCTTAGCTATTGAAAATAGCACTGCTATGAACATAGGGGTGCATATATTCTTTCTGATTTGTGTTTCAGGATTTTAAGATATATTCATATCAGTGGGATCACTGGGTCAAATGGCAGTTCCATTTTTAATTTTTTGAGGAAACTCTATACTGTTTTCCATAGAGGCTGCTCCAGTCTGCATTCCCACCAGCAGTGTAGTAGGGTGGCCTTTTCTCCACACCCTCATCAGCACTTGTTGTTTGATGATTTGTTGATTCTGGCAGGTGTGAGGTGATACCTCATTGTCGTTTCAATTTGCATCTCTCTAGTGATTAGTGACATTGAGTACCTTTTTATATGTTTCTAGGCCGTTTGTATGTCCTCTTTGGAGAAGTGCCTGTTCAAGCCCTCTGCCCATTTTTTAAATTGGATTGTTTGGTTTCCTTTTGTTGAGTTGTATGAGTACTTTATATGTTTTGGATGCAAACCCCTTATCTGATGTATCACTGGCACTTTGGTATGTTGATTCTTTTGAGCTGTGGGCACCTGAAAAACAACAAATGCAAAGAGAGGCTTTTTCTAAACTCCCCTTATCTGCCTAAAGACAGATCCTCAAAATGGAACTCAGAGGTCATAAATACTACTCCCTGGAGCGTTATCCACCAGGGGAGATGGACTCTTAACTGCAAGAGCGGAGACTAGAACATGACACCAGACTAACTTTTTCACAGCCTATCATGTCTCTCATGTATTCTTCTAAGGACCCAGTCATCTTCCCTAAAAGTTATGTGTTTTCCCCTCAGAGGCCTACATCCCTCTGCCCCTTTCCCTGTTAAGATGGCATTGAATTCTGTTCTAAGCCACCTGGGAGTTACTCATTTGTCCCTGGTTATATCCCACCTGTTCATGAAATGGACATGTTAATACTCTTCTCTTTGTTTTTCTCACATTAATCTGTCTTTTATTAGAGAAGTGCCAGCAAAAAACTCACAAGAACAAAGAAAAATGAGTCTTCTTCCCCTACAAAAATGTATAGAATGGAAGTCTGGCAGGCCAAGATAGTAAAAGTGATTCCTGTAGACAGCAGAGATCTTTCGGTGCATGATGGGCTTGCCTACCCCCTCCCTGCCTGTACTCACAACAATCTTGGATACAATAAGGGATATTGTGTGACTTTACAAAACATATTGAGAAATATGAAGAAGTCAGCTGGGTTTGATGAAGTTGGAGATATTAGATACAGAGAAGTCTGAACAACTTCAGGAAGTGAGGAAGTGAAGAGCAGAAGTCATGTCCGGCCTTTGAATGGCTCTAGGCTGAGTCAACTTCTGGTTTAAATTAACATTAGGTGCTGAGAAAAACGAATACCCCAGGGACATTTGTGCTATCCAAGGATGATGGAAGCCTGTATTTTGGGGCATTTAAGCTTCTTTTTGCTGAACTTGGAAATATAAAGGCTTGTGTAAACAAATGGGAAATATATAAATATTACATTTTTCTAAGTATAGGAAGATAAATGGAAGAACAGACTGAAAGTGCTTTTTCTATCTAAACCATTCAAACTCCCTTTTGATCACATTTAAATGGCTCATTTTCTTTTTTAATTTTACATATTTCATGTGCATTGAATGAACAAATGCCAGTTTTCAGTATGCATTTATTTATTATTTGACGCACCATTATTTTACAGAGTAATTTGGTCCTGAGTTAAATAAATTGATGTTTGCTAAATTAATCCTATTCTTTGAAAATTAATCCTATGTTAATAAGGCTTAGAAGTCAATACTGCTTTAATTCATCTTGATATTTGTTTATGTTAATAAAAGCTTTTTATGTTTTAATATAAAAATAATAGCTTGATTGCAAAATAAAAGATGGTTCAATAGTAGCATCTTATATTAATTTCATTTACTTTAAAAGTAGGACTCTGTTAGTAGAAAGAATGAATCATAATATGTACTTACAAGTACTTCTCTTTTTCACATATAAGATATTTGTTAATTAGATATCCCTTAAGATTAAAGTTATCATTGTAAACATGCTGGAAACTTTCAAATGAATACAGAAAACACATTTGACTGGAAGTGAATTAGCAAACTTAGCCTCATGCTATGAAATTTGTTATAAAAATGTCCAAATATCACCCTGGCCAGTTTGGCTCAGCACTTAGAGTGTTGGTCCACGAACCAAAGGGTCTTGGGTTCGATTTCCAATCAATGGCATGTACCTGGGTTTCAGGTTCCATCCCCATCCCTGGTTGGGGTCATGAGGGTGGCAACCAATCAATGTCTCTCTCTCTCACATAGATGTCTCTCTTTCTCTCTCTCTCTCTCTCTCTCTCTCTCTCTCTCTCTCTCTCTCTCCCTCCTTCCCTCCCTCCCTTCCACTCTATCTAAAAATCAATATCTTTGGGTGAGGATTAACAACAAAATAAATTTCCAAACATGAACCAAAGTAGAGAGTAAAACCATTGTCTATGTACTAACCAAAAATTATCCACATTTTCCATATTTATTTTTATCAATCCTCATGCCATTTTTTATAAGGTATTTTAAGACATGATGCAATTGTGAATTTAAATACTTCAAAATACAACTCCAAAAATTAACATTTGCTTATATAACCATAATACCATTCTTACACTTAAAAAAATTAACAATTTCTTAATTACTAACATTAATTTCATCTAATATCCAATTAAACAATAGTTTTCAATAATGGAAAACCCTTAAGTGAAAAAAATGGATGGATTTGACTACTTTGAAAAATTATTTGGCATATCTACATAGAATACCAAATGACCCAACCATCTGTTCCTAGGTATATTCCAACAGAAATCTATAAAAAGGTCACAAAAGGTTATGTACAAGAATGTTCATAGCAACACTGTATGTAGTAGTCTCAGGATAGATACAAATGTCTATGGACAGTAGAATGGATATAGTGATAAATATATACTCAATGAGAGCATTTGGCAATGAGAATAAATGAACTATTCCTACAAAAAAAAAACAACAGGGATCAATCTCACTACCACAAAGTTTAGTAATGAAGCCAGGCACACAAAAAAATTATATTTTATATGGTTTCACATACATTTCAAAATGGCAGAACTTATACATGGCACAAGAAGTGACTATTTTAGGCAGGGCCTTGCATCTGGAAGGGACATGAAGAGGGCTTTTGGGCAACTATTAATATTTTATTTCTTAATTTAGGTTTTCATAACCCAAATGTGTTTATTTGTAAACTGTATATTTATGATTTTTTTTGTATACATTTGATACTTTGAAACAGCTTAGACTATTAACTCTTGAATCCACTGATCAATATAAGCGTCACCAAAAGTGAGATTATTACACACCATGTGATTTCTGATTTGGTTCAATATAAGAGACATGGAATCATGTATGAAGTACTTTAAAAAAAAAAAAGAGGTCCATCTGGCTGGTGTGGCTTAGTGATTGAGCATCAACCCTTGCACCAAGAGGTCACCAGTTCGACTCCTGGTCAGGGCACATGCCCAGGTTGTGGGCCCGATCCCCAGTGGGGGGCATGCAGAAGGTGGCCAATCCATGTTCTCTCTCATTGATATTTCTTTCTCTCTCCCTCTCCCTTCCTCTCTTTCTAAAATCAATAAAGAAAAAATATTTTTTTAAAAAAAGGAGGTCGGATGATATCTGAAAATAATCAAACAATAGATCTACACTTAGTCTAGACAATGTCAGAACAGATAAACAAGTGACATGGAAATATAAGAAAGCAATAGCAATAAACAAAATGTAAGGCTATTTATAAGACAAATGGCTCAGTTTTTTCTACAAGTCAATGTGTGAATTGTTTTTTTCTTTACCTTAAAAAAAGGTTTTAGAAAACCTACTCAAGAGACATGAGAAGACAATATAACAGATACACACTCCCCTCCTGTACTCCTAATCTCTTTTTTGGTTCCATCTCATGGTTTTGGCCAGGATCTCAGTTCATGGTGGAACAGTAGTAGTGATAAAGACATTCTTGTGTCTTATTCTGAAAATGCAATTTATATAAAGTTTCTCCTTTATCGACAATATCAGCAGTAGCTTTATGGTAGAGTAAGTAAGTTCCCTAATATTGCTAATTTCTTGAGCAGTACACATACAAATAGAAGTTAAACTATCATAGCCTCTTTCTGTATCTATTGTGATGACAATATAAACTTCTTTTGTCAAATAATAAGGCATATGCTATTGACTGGATTTCCTTAAGGTAAGCCATCTTTATATATCTGGGATACGCCCTCCTTGATCATGCTTTATTAATATTTAATATATCATTAGAATATGTGTACTAATCATTTATTTGTGATGTTTGCATCTATGGTCATGGTTTAATCAGGCTTGTGAATTTCTCATGGTGGTCTTATTCAGTTTTAGAATAGAAGAAAGTGAGATGCAGATGTTTCCTCTATTTGTATTTTCTGGAACACTTTTACACAGAGAGATAGTTTGTTCCTTTAAGATCTGTTAGAACACATCTCTAATGCCATCAGACCATGGAGCTTTCATTTCGTTGAAAAAATACTGCTAAGCATTCCAATTTTTTTCATATTCAATGTTCTGTTTAATTTTTCTATTTATTTTTGTACCAATTTTGACATTTTATATGCTCAAATGTTTTCATATATACAACTTTAAAACATTATTATATTGCTATTTTAATCTGTTTTATGTATAATTATTTAACCTTATTTCATCTACAATTTTTATTTGCATCTTTTCTGTTTCTTTTTTTATTAGCTTGGTCAAGTATTTGTCAATATTATTAACGTTTTCAATAACAATTAAAAAATTTCTTTGTTTTTAAAATTTCTTAAATCTTCATCCAAGAATATGTTTTGTATTGATTGTTATGGGGAAAGGAAGGGAGAGGGAAAGAGAGAGAAATATTGATGTGAGAGAGAAACATTGATAGTTTGCCTTCCATATGCACCCTGACTGGGGATCAAACCCACACTTGGGTATGTGCCCTGACCAGGAATTGAACCCACAACCCTCTGGTACACAGAACAATGCTCAAATCAACTGAGCCACACTGGCAAGGGCTAAATATTTTATTATTTTTATTGGTTTCTACTCTTTCTTACTTTCTCTTTTTTTCTTCATTTTATTCTATTGCTTTATTTCTAATTTACTGAGTTGAATGATAAATTACTCAAATTATTTCTTGCTTTCTAATGTGTTTAAAAATGTAAATAGGGCCTGGCCAGTATGGCTCACTGGTTGAGTGTCAACCCATGCACCGAGAGTTTGCTGGTTCGATTCCCAGTCAGGGCACATGACCAGGTTGTGGGCCAAATCCCCAGCGGGGGGCATGCAGGAGGTGGCCAATTGATGTTCTCTCTCATTGATGTTTCTATCCCTCTCTCCCTCTCCCTTCCTCTCTCTCTAAAATCAATAAAGAAAAAAAAAAAAAAGCAGTCTCTGCAGTACCTTTAAAAAAAACAAATAAGTGGAAGCATAAACTGTGTTCATGGATAGGAAGAATTCACATAATTAAAATGTCCATACTTCCCAACGCAATCTGTAGATTCAATGCAATTTCTATCAAAATATCAATGGTGTATTTCATAGAACTAGAACAATTATTCCAAAAATTTATATGGAATAGCAAAAGACCCCAAAAGGCCCCAGCAATCTTGAGAAAGAAGAACAAAGTTGGAGAAATCATGCTACCTGATATCAAACTATATTACAAGTCCACAGTAATCAAAACAGCATGGTACTGTCATAATAACAGACACAGATAAATGAAACAGAATAGAGAGATAAAAAACAGAAATAAAAACAAGCCTTTATAGAAACTGTGACCTTAATGGAAATGACATAATACTGAAAAAAATCTAGCCATAGGCTAATGGATAGAACAAGAAATAAGTTCCTCTTGTTATATCCATATTTTGGGTCACAGAAACACAGCCAAATTTCTAATAAATAACCAAAACACTTCTAATTTTAGACATTGAAATAAATGTGAGTTACACATATATTTAAGAAAGACTAATGCAAATAAGTAAGAAAATTATTTTCCAAGCTGCTTATTCCAGTCCAGGGTCGTTAGTGGCCAGAGCCTATCCTGGAAACTGTGGGAACCCCAGATAGGACTCCCTTCATAGCAGGGAGCAGTCGTACCCACACCTATGCTCACTCAGACTGGGACAATGTAGACACGCCAGTTCACCTCACATTTATATCTTTGGGAGGCGGGAGGAAACTGGAGCACCCTGAGCAAACACAGACATGGAGACATGGGCAGAACGTACTAACTCCCCTAACAGTGGCCCTGGCTAGGAATCAATTTTTTTTTTCCATCAACTTTATAACTAAATGACATTGAACTGAACAACAGTATCCAAGAACCTGCTGTGTTTAGTAGGATAAAAGTTTATATTAAAAATATAAGTTTCTAAAAGGTTTACATATAAGCTCTCTTAAAAAACAAACAAACAAAAATGCCTTGTTAGACTTTTTCTTTTCTTTTTTAATTTTTTCAATCTACCACTGCAAAAATCGTGAATACTACAGCCAAGTTTAATAAAAATTTTTGAATATTTCTGAGGTGTTAGACACTTAGCAAATCACTTGGGTTAAAAAATGGACTGTATTCTAAAGAAGTCTGGAATTAAGTGATAACACATTGAAACCTAAAGTCATGTTCCAATTTTAAGTGGAGCCATAAAAGGACCTACAGTAATGTTTTATTAGCAATACTAAAATCAAATTATGATTTCAGAGGCTTTCCACATTAAATTAGAGTGCATGATATCATATTAAAATGCTATTTTATGGAAAAATAAATTAAGTGCACTCTTACAATACGTTCATTGTGATTTACTTTATTAAATCAGGGTTTGCCTGGCTGGTGTGGCTCAGTTGTTGAGCATAGACCCATGCATTAAGAGATCACTGCTTCGATTCCCGGTCAGGGCATATGCCCAGGTTGCGGGCCCAGTCCCCAGTGGGGGCATGCAGGAGGCGGCCATTTGATGTTCTCTCTCATCGATGTTTCTATGTCTCTCCCTCTCCCTTCCTCTCTCTCTAAAATCAATAAAGAAAAAATATTTTTTTAAAAATCAGGGTTTAGAATGAGAAAATGAAACAATGTAAAGTTGACTTTAATTAATATTCAGTTATTTGCCCCAAAACAGAAAGGGGAAAAATAACTTTTTAGCAATATTTTAGAACCATCAAGAATTTTTTCACACTGCTTTGATGGAAAAGAAGTTGGGGAGCAAAGAATGTATATAGAAAAAAAACTTCAAAATGACATTTAAAGGTCTTCAGGACCAAAGTATAGGGTGTTCTTTAAAAAACAAACAAACAAACAAAAAACGATTGCATACTATAAAAGCCACAAGCTGCCCTGAGTGGTTTGGCTCAGCGGTTGGAGCATCGGCCTGCGGTCCAGAGAGTCCCAGGTTTGGATCCCACTAGGGGCACGTACCAAAAAAAAAAAAAAAAAAAAAAAGCCACAAGCTGTTTTGGCATATTCTAGAAATTCTGTATTTAATTTTTCAGTCTGAGAAATTTAATTTTGTCAATTTATCCAAACATGTTGAAGCTGTCTGGATGAGACTTATACTAACTAAGCACAAAAAGGCAGGGGTAAACTTGAAATTGCCAATTATTTGATAGGTAAATAAGATATTAGTAAGTTTGGGGAAATGACAAGAGACCGAGCACTTTTGCATAATTAACAAATACAAAATAAGACCTGTTCGTGGCCCAGTCTAGATGTGAAACTTGAAATCAAAATACTCAAGTTTTCTCCTTACAGGAAGTTTACATTCTGCTGAGGGGAGTAAAAAATAAATGAATGAATGAATGAATGAATGAATAAATAAATAAATAAAGGCTGAATTAATATATGAACAAAAGAAAACATGGTGATCAATACTATTCAAACAATTAAAACGAGTGCTACCAAAGGAAGTCATCAGATGGCTAATTTAAATTAGATTGTCCTGAAATGATTCTTTGCGGAGGTGCCATTTTAAAGTTGAGATGTTAATGTCAAAAGGATTCTGTTACTATAAACTCAGTAGGACAAGCATTATAGGTAGCAGGGATGTTTATGGAAAAATCCTAATATGAAAACATGTGGGCATATTTGTGAAACGACAACTTTCAACGTGGCTGAAGCACAGTTGGTGAGGCAGAGCGTGGTGTGAGATGCAGATGGAGAAGCAGGGAAGAGCAGGTGATCCCAGGCCATGATCAGAAGAAACGGTGTAGAGTTTTTCCCTAAGTGCAATGGGAAAGCTATGGAGAATTTCAATCAGAAAGGTGACGGAATAATGCATGTTTTTAAAAAGACAATTTCAGCTGTTGTGTGGTGATGTGATGAAAGCAAAAGTTTAAGCAGGGAAAACATTTAGGAGACCATTGTGCTGTTTCAAGTCAGAGGTGAGGGTAATGCAGCACAGGGAATCGGGCGTAAGGAAAAATCAATTCAGAATATGTTTTCCTGGGAGCTTTGAAAGGATCTATAGATGGACTGGACGAGGTGTACAATTAAGATTCTTTTAAATGCAAGGAATACAACATCTAATCGAAAGGCTATTCTGCCTTTTTTGTCTGCTATTGTTCAAAATTACCCGCTTGATTCTTAGGCTTGTTCCCTCGTGATCACAGAGAGCTGATAGAGGCACATACATCCTATGTATACATGACAGATGCAAGAAAGGATCATCTCTTTCTCCTTCTCTTTCAATGCAAATTATTGTCATTCAGTAGCAAAAGTGCACACTTCCTTTCAGGTCCCATTGGCTAAGGTGAAAACTCATATTTATGTTAGATAATAAATGGAGCAGGAATACTGTAAGGGCATTTCTGGCTTTTGTAGTTTCTGAAATGGACTTTGACTGGTAGTCAGAGGTAAAGATATATTCAAACTCTCCAATTCATGTATTCCCTTCAAAAAAACTATTATTTTCCCTACATATTTCATAGCAATGAGACTTTTTATTTATTGAATCCCATTTGGCTATATAATTGGCAAAATGTTTATATGATGTTCAACATCAAGTGCTATCCTGAAAATATATAGGTAACTACACATTAACCTTACCCTGGCTTCCCATCACACTTCCGGCTGTTAGGTAGCAATTTCATATGTCTATATAATACTAAAAGAAAAAAGATGCAAACTTTTAAAAATGTTACAATGTTTCTATATTTACTAACCAAAGGAAAAACAAACATGTACCTTTTAGAATCAGTAACACACTATATATACTTTATTATGAATATATGAGGCATGAGTGTATACAATTTTATATACTAATATATTAATAGTGCAAGACACTAAATTTATTAAATGACATAAAGAAGTTAACAATCCAGAAAAATAATGAATACATATGTATCAAATTTTAGTCACAAAGTCTAATTTAGGCTCTGTCTACACAGAAATAATTTATCACCAAGAAACAACTCACTTGAAGAATGTTTATTAAGAATAAAAAATTGCTATATATTATAACATCATTTGATACTTCAAGGAGCTGAGTCACTAGCATATTCTCCACATGATTTCCATAACAGTTGCTGATATTTCCAGCAAAAAGTTCAGATTTTTTTTAATGTTTCCAGTAGATGTAAATTTGCTTACAAAATTAATATAAATCTTTAAAACAAGCAGCAGAATTTTGAAGAACTTTACACTTCATGATACAATTTCCCAACAGACAACCATCAAGATAAATTCTGATATCTAGGACATTCAAGTCATGATATATCACAAAAGAGCTGGGGGATGAGTCAACAAGTGAATGAAGAAAGACTATCTCCCCAACGAGAAGCCCCCAAACTGAGCCCGATCAGGCCTGGACAAATTGAATAAGACTTATTTATGGACTATGATAAATACCGTGATTGTGTGACTAATGGGAAATAAAAGAAAAATATTATTTTAAAAATTATTTGTCAGTATTCTACAAATATACTTTTCATAAAGGGAGACAATCTTATGCTGCTGGTTCTGGAAGATCCAGTTCTCAGGGTGTCGGGGACATTCCCATTAGTCATTTTTATAGATACCTATAAAAGATGGAGGCGCTCCAGCAGTGAACCTTTTACTTTTCCTTGAACTGTTGTAGAACTGAGAATTGAATGAAACAGTAGTCAAATGACAGTAAATCTAAAAAAAATCTCAAAGGGAAGGAAGGAGAAATTTCTTTACCAGTTAGGATATATGATTCTGATGCCAGAGAGGAAACATATCAAAGTTATAGTGTGAAGTGAATTCCTGAATTTATTGTTACTCGTGAATTTACTACTCTATATTTTTAAAATTAATTTTCCCGCTATACAATAATAATAATAAAAACACTAAACACACATACTTACACACATATTTTTAAAACTAAAAACTGACTCCTACATTTGAACTATGCTTATCTTTTTATTCCAGTTATTGAAAAGATAGTTCATACCCTATCAAAAGCACTTAGAGAAAAATTCATGGCAGTTAATGTATTTATTAGGAAAAAAAACCAAAAATCAAAAATCAATAGTCTAAAGCTTCCATCTTAGGAAACGAAAAGAAAGAAGAGCAAATTTAATATAAAATAAACAGGAAAAAAAGAAATAATAAAGCTGGGCTGGGTCAGTTGGATGGAACATTGTCCTATACACTGAAACGTTGAGGGTTTGATCCCTGGTCAGGGCACATATGGGAGGCAACTGTTCGATGTTCCTCTCTCACATCAATGTTTCTCTCTTTCTCTCTCTCAATCTCTCTCTCTTCCTTTCTCTCTCTAAAAAAATCAATAAACAAATTGTCAGGTGAGGATTAAAAAAATAATAATAATGAAAAGAAAAGTTAAAGTAGAAATCAATAAAATTGAGAACAGGAAATTAACAGAGAAAAGCAGTGAAACCAAAAGCTGGTTCTTTGAAAAGACCAATAAAATCAAACCCTCTAACCAAGCTAATATAAAAAGAGGACTCAGATTGCTAATATCAAAAATAAAAGGGATGTAACTACAGATACTGAGCTGGGCCCCTTGGCTAAGGCGACTAAGCGACTCCATTCTTATCTAGGCCCCTTGGCTAAGGCGACCAAGCGACTTCATTTTTATCCGCAGTGGACCTTCCTTGGCAGTTTTCCAATAATGGGTTGATTACCCCTAGAAGTAAAGGAACTTTGCCTAAGGTTATGGTTGACCTACGTAATGGGATGTAGCTTGCAGTTTCTGAGTACCAGGAATTGAAAATCATAAGCCCAGTGACTAATGCTTATCTTGTCTTCTGTAATAACTGCTTTTGCACCCACTATTGTATGGGTTCCCTGATGCGGAGCCAAAAGGGAATGTGGCTTCTGTCTTTAAAAGTGGACGAGCAAGAACAATCGGGGCTGTTGATTTGGGGAGACTATGGTCCCGTAGCCCACCGGTGAATAAAGTGCTCCTTTGCAATTCCACTGTGTGTCTCTGACCATCTTGCTGGCACGTCATAATAATACTATGAACATTAAAAGGATAATAAAAGAATAATATGGACAGGTCTATGCACACAAATTTGATAACCTAGGTAAAATGGACCAATCCCTTAAAAGATACAATCTGCCAAATCTCACAGAAGAAGAAAGAGACAATTTCTGTAGAACTGTATCTATTTTTAAAATTTAATCAACAATGAATAATGTGCCAAAACAGAGAGCACCAGGCCCACCTGGCTTCACTGGATAATTCTAACAAACATTTAGGGAAGAAATTATACCAATTCTCTGTAACCTCTTAACAAAGATAGAGGCACAGAGAATACTTCCTAGCTTATTCTATCAAGCCAGCGTTATCCTAATACCAAAATGATACAAAACATTACAAGAAAACAAAAAAACCTCAAACTCATACCAATCTCCTTCATAAACATAGATGCAAACATCTTTGACAAAATATTAGTGTATCAAATCCAACAATGTATAACATGACTTACATGCCACGATCATATGCAATTTATCCCAGTGAAGCAAAACTGGTTCAACATTCTAAAGTGATGTAATCTGTCACAACAGTTTAAAGAAGAAAATCACAGAATTACAATAATATATGCAAAAAGATATTTGAAAAAAATGCAACATCTATTCATATTGAAGATGCCCAGTAACCTAGGAATAGAGGGAACTTTCTCAACTTAATTTTTAAAAATCTTAAAAAAAATAATCCTATAGCTAACATCATACTTAATTGTGAGGAGCTCAATGCTTTGCTACTAAGGTCAAGTACAAGGTAACAATGCCCCCTTTCACCAGTGCTTTTTAACATTGTACTGGAAGTTCTAGCTAATGCACTAAAATAAAATAAATAAAAAGGGAACTAAGAGATATACAGATTGTGAAGGAAGAAACAAACTCTTTGATAGCAGATGACACGATTGTATATGTGGAAAACCTCAAAAATCGACAAAAAAATTACTATTGGAAATAATAAGTGATTATAGCAAGGTAGCAGGAAACAGGTCTAATATTTAAAACTCAATCAGTTTTTTTATATACCAGAATGAACAAAATTTGAAATATAAAACACAATACCATAGATTTTAGCACCTAAAATATGAAATACTTAGGCATACATCTTACAAGATATGTATAAGATGTGTATAAGGAAAACTATAAAACTGATGAAAAGTATCAAAAAACTAAATAAATGGAGAATATTTCATGTTCATGAAGACAATGACCCAAAACTGTGATGTCAGTTCTTCACCACTTCATCTATAAACGCAATCCCAGTCAAAAGCTTAGCAAGTTATTTTTGGATATAAACAAATCAATTCTAAAGTTCCTATGGAGGGACAAATGACCCAGAGTAGCTAATATATTATTGCAGGAAAAGAACAAAATTGGAGACCCGCTACTACTACTCAACCCCAGGACTTAGTATGAAGCTACAAAGCTTACTATAAAGCTATAATAATCAAAACACTGTGGTGTTGGTGAAAGAACAGACTGAAAGATCAAGAGAGGAGAATAGAAAGTACAGAAATAGACCCCAATAGATACAGTCAACTGATCTTTAACAAAGAAGTAAAGGCAATACAATGGAGCTAAGAGAGTCTTTTTAACAAATGGTGCTGGAAAAATTGAACATCCACATACAACAAAAATTAACTCACAGAATAAAATGGATTATAGACCTAAATGTAAATGTAAAACACAAAACTATGAAACTTCTAGAGATAATATAGGGAAAAAACTAAATTATCTACAGTATAAAGATGATTTTTTAGATAAAGACCTAAGGTACAATCCATGAAAGAAATACTTGATGAGCTGGGCTGCATTAAAATTAAATACTTATGCTCTGTGAAAGACATTGTCAGGAGCATAAAAAGAGAAGCCACAAACTGAACGAGGCAGGAGAGAATAATAGAGAACTAATCATACTAGCCACATTTATGAGAAATGTTAATCATCTTTTACAATGCTAATCGTGATTGCTTTGTTCTGATTAAAGAAAAGCCCATTCTGACCTGGCTGGGAGGTATACACCTCGGGTGTTTACCTCAGGAATGCTGTCAGTTCTCCTAATCTGTGGACAAAGGGAACTGCCAGACATCATGGAAAGATTAACAACCTGATTATCAGAACACTGGACCTGCTTGAGACCATCCCCTGGAGCCCCCAGCCCATATTCCTCCCCATTGCCTGTAACCATTCTACCTATTTTTTTTTTCCTTTTTGCCTAACTGCCTTTTCTCACATAGTCATTGTTTCTCTACCCTTTAAAAGCAGCTGACAAGTGAGGGGGGGGAGACAGAGCAGATTTTACATGGGAGAACCCACTGTTCTCCTGTAACTGCTGGTAATATTGAAATAAACACTCATACACGATTCAACCTTGTGTTTGCTTAATTGGCTCAAGTAGAGACAGGTGGCCTGGATCTATTAGTTGTCCAGTTTCAAAGAAAAAAAATGTGTAAAAGACATATAAAAGACTGTTAGCTGAAATATACAAGAATCTTAAAACTCAACAATAAGAAAGCAAACAACCGGATTAAAAAATGGGTCAGAGACCTTAACAGATACCTCACCAAAAAAGATACACAGATAGCAAGCACATAAAAAGATGCTCCCCAGCATGTATCAGCAGGGAAATGCAAATTAATACAACAATGACCCTATGGCACACCTATTAATGGCCAAAATCCAGAACACTGACACCACCAAATGCTGACACAGATGTGGAGCAACAGGAAGATGTATTCATTGCTGGTGCGAATGAAAAAGGTGCAGCCACTTGAGAAGAGTCTGATGGTTCTTACAAAGTTAAACACACTCTTGCATACAGTATAGCAATCACACTCCCTGATATTTATCCAAAGGAAATGAAATTGTATGTCCATATAAAACCCTATGTAAGAATTTCTATAGCAGCTTTCTTTGTAATTGCTAAAAACCTGGAAGTAACCAAGAGGTCATTGAGTAGATTAATGGGTAAGTAAACTGATTAAAAAATCACAAACTGTTATGTCATGAAAAGACATGGAGGAAACTTAAATGCATATTACTAAGTGCAAAAAGACAATCTAAAAAGACTACATATGCTATGCTTCCAACTATATGACATTCTGGGAAAAGGCAAAACTATGGAGACAGTAAAAAAAAAAAAATCAGTGGTTGCCTGGGGTTGGGGGGCAGGGGGATGAATATGAGGAGGAGCACAGAAGACTTTTAGGGTATGAAACTTCTCTGTATCATACCACATGGTGGATACATGTCATTATACATTTGTCCAAAGCCATAGACTGTACAACACCAAGAGTAATACTGTTGTGAACTATGGGCTGGGCAGGGATAGATGTGTCAATACAGGTTTATCAATTATAACAAATGTACCACTCTGGTGGGGTATATTTAAAATAGCTAAGACTATACCTGTGTGGGGGTGGAGGGCATATATAAAATCTCTGTACCTTCTCAGTTTTTTCGTGAAACTAAAACTACTTTAAAAATAAAATCTCTTAGGAAAAAAAAAAGAGTGTTTTTCCAACTCAGACCTGATATGCAACTCTTTTTAGTTTCAGTTAGTTACACTCAATTGCTTTTACATAGAAACTTTATAAACTATACCTTGTTTGGTAGAATGATAGAGAGAATCTCTTTCCCTGTTAAGTACTAAAATCCTTTCTTCATGTATCATAGTAAATGTAGGACTCATTGACACGAGCATTTGCTTTCTTGAGTGGAGTGGTGCCCTGCTGTTTGGAGATCAAATGCAAATAAAACAAACACTGGGAGTACAGGCTGCTTGGATTGCTTCTTTAGTCCTGCATTTGAACAAGAGTTCTATTACAGCTGCCGCCACACTCCTATGAGCGCAAACAAGATCATCAAAGCTCTTACATTTCTGACCCTCAGAGTAATTTCTTGAAATAGCTCCAGGCAAAGTGACTCAGTTGCAAATTGGACATTCATTGTTTCTGAATAGTTTCTCTGCAACATTTTAACTTCTGTAGCATTGTACTTAGAAGGCATACATTTCAAAAAATAATCTTTATGTATTCTTTAAATTCACACAAAAACATCAGCATTGCCAATGGTTAATGACCTCCTGCCCTTGAATTATTGATTATGTTTCCTGATTTATTTTCTCTCTCTTCCTATCCTCCAGCTAAAATCACCATTCCTAACCCTCAGATTTTTTTTGTTCAACAACTGACCTTGTTATTATTTCTTGCAGGCATGAAGATTTCAAAATCTCCATAGATCAATATATATGATTTTCAAGTATTTTTGTTCTTATAAATTCTCCAGGTTTCCAAGTAGGAATTTTTCCTCTTTCCATTAGCAGTAAATACTGTGACCCCTTTAAGCATACAAAAAAAAAAAAAAAAAGAAATGCATCTCTTCTTATTGCATCTATACATTTTGGCCAAATGGCTATTGTATTGCGTTACATACATTATATAGTTGACTGGATTGAACAGAAGGAGGAATTTTTTTTTTTTCCCCGTTGCATATGAATGAATAAAAAATCCATTCTGCAAAATATCTAGTTTGAATCATGTTTTTCAATTGTTACTCTTTTCAAATACAACAAAGCAAGTTGGCTGAAATTGTTAGAAACAATTTAGACATGGAAGCTGTGCATTCATGACTTTGCAGGTGTCCCAGGCACTACTTCATTTCCTTATCTCTTTCCTGCCTTCTTTGTATCACCTGCTCTTCTCAACCTCTTAGGAGTAACTGAAGTGGTACCCAATCAGAAAGGCCCTTCCTAGAAAAACAACACAAAGTAGCTCTCTTGTACCTCTTAAAATTTTTGATCACGTATTATGTATTTCCTTTATAGAATGTATCATATTTTATAGCTATTTACATAATGACCTACTGTGCCTTTCAGACTCCAATGTAAGTTTCCTTCACTCAGGTGTCTTTTTTGTCTTATTTACCGTTGTATCCTCAACATTTAAAGAGTACCAAGCATATAACAGATCTTCTGTAAATATTTCTTGAAAAAAAAGGAAACAAAGGAAGGGAGGACTTAAACGCTATTCTTCAGTTTCATTTATTTCCTTTTACTTATAAAATGTGATGGACTGAATGGCGTCCCCCAAACATTTCAGGTTCTAATCTCTGAAACTGTGTAGATTACCTTATGAGGAAGATTTTTTGCACAATTAACCTGGATTATTTTTGTGGCCCTAAATGTCATACAGGTGTCTTTGTAAGAGAAACAGAGGTAGATTAGCCATATAGAGGAGAAGGAGGTGTGAAATCAGAGGCAGAGAATGGACTGATGGGGCTACAAGCCCAGGAATGCCAGCCACCAACATAAGCTGAAGCAAGGAATGGATTCCCCCTAGAACCCTCAGAGGAATTGTGTGCCTGTCAAAACCTGAACTGTGCCCTAATAAAACTGATTTTAGGCTTCTGGCCTCTAGCATGTGAGATAATAAATAACTGTGGTTCAAACTACCAATTTGTGATAATTTGTTACAACATTCATAGGACATTAATACATACCATATTTAAAACAGAGAAAAATGAAAATAGTAATTTAATACATAACAAATAGTATTTATCTTTTTTTTATCCTCACCCAAGGAAATTTTTTTTATTGATACAAAAGAGAGGAAGGGAGAGGGAGAAACATCAGTGTGAGAAAGAAACATCAGTAGGTGTCCTCCCATATGTGCTCCAACCAGGGATCGAACATGAAACATGGGCATGTGCCAGACCAGGAGTTAAACCCGAGACCCTTCAGTGAAAGGGATGACACAACATTCCAACCAACTAAGCCACACTGGTCAAAGTTAGTATTTACCTCATATGTTTCAGAATTTTTTAAAAACATGAAACGAGATATGGTACTACTCCTGCCAATACCACCCAAGCTCCCCCAAAAAAGCCACACCTTAAAGTAGGTTTGAATTCTTCCCCTGCATATTTCCATATTTTACTACACATTTATGCATTTCTAAGCAATATATAGTAGTGTGTTTTGTTAAATTTTAAGTAAATGTTAACTTTTACAAAAATGATACCATATCATTTGTTATTCTGCAATATGTTTAGTCACTAAACACTATCCAAAATTTTCATCTAAATGCCTGTAATTCTAGTTATTTTATTTTAAATGTAAGACAATTTTGTATCATATGACAAAATGGCTATTCATCTATTTTTTTGATGGGTAATTATGTGGATTTTTAAATCTTTTAATTGAAAACAATGCAATTAACATATCTAAACAGGCTTTCCCGTGCATTATTTGAGATTTTCTCCAGCAAATATTCCTAGAAGTGGTTTTGCTGAGCTGTTCGAAAATCATATATTCAGCTCTCCTGGCTACTGACAAATTGCTATACAAAATGATAATACCATTATGTAATTCACTATGAATATATGACTGTTTCTGTTTCCCACAATCTAGATAGCACTTGACATTATAAGTTTTACCCTAATCTGTCAAGTGTGAAGTGGTACCTCATAGTTTTAAAAATATTTGCATTTCCCTGATTATAAGTGATAATGGATCTTTACAGATCTGATTTTCCATGCTCTGGAATTTTTAATTATCCAATAAATATTTTGGTCCTTTGTGAAAATTTTGGGGGTGGGGAGAAGGAGGTATGTGTATTCCCATTTTTAGTAGTTACTTTCATGAGCAATACTTTTATTTAGTTTATATTTAAAATGTCTTCTATCAATCTGTTGCCTATGCTTTCTTCAATTGGTCTTTTCTCACATAGTTTTTATTTTATTTTATTTTTATGTAGACAAATTTATCTTTCTTGTGGCTTGTGGTCTTGTGTGTGTGTGTGTGTGTGTGTGTGTGTGTATGTTCTTTGTTTGAAACATTAAAGTTTAGGTTTTCACATTTAGGTCTTTAATCCTTCTGGAATTTGTTTTGTGAATGGAGTGAGATAAAGATTTCATTTTAATGTTTTCATATCGTTAGAAAACTTTTCCAGTAAAATTAACTGATTTAATGAGAATCAGTACAATGGACACTGGGGGAGTTTAAAATAAAGACCATTAAACTGGCTGGTGTGGCTCAGTGGTTGAGCATTGACCCATGCACCAAGAGGTTGGCAGTTTGAATCTCGGTCAGGGCACATGCCCAGGTTGTGGGCCAAATCCCCAGTGAGGGGCATGCAGGAGGCGGCCAATCAATGTTCTCTCTCATCAATGTTTCTATCTCTCTCTTCCTCTCCCTAAAATCAATAAAGAAACAAAAACTTAAAAAAAAAGACCATTTAAATAAATTTTGACAATAAGAAAATATAATACGTTGTACCCCTAATATTTAAGTAAATTTTGGTTTTAATCCCCTACCTTCTATAGCAATACTTAGATACTCTAATCATCAGCATAAAAGTATCTTCCCTTCCATTTCTGACAGAGGATAAAATATCTTGGCTTAGTCCACACTAAGGAAATAGAAAGGTTATCTCTAAGTCAGTATTTAAAAATGACAAGCATCTTACCTGAATTCTATACTAATTATAATCCAACTTGTAGGAAAATTATAAACTAACAGGTGGTTATAGTGATTCCTAAATGTCAAACCTTCCATAGTAATACTAAGACTTGGTTCACTCAACAACAGCTTGGAGTCCGGTGATAGAGCCCCAGTAAGAAACGCAAGGCAAGGTCCCTTCCTGAACCAAACACAACAAAGTGGGGAGATAGACTGTAATTAGGTACATTAATAAACAAGACTTATTTTAGCTATTGATAGATGTTATAAATAACATAAAATTAATTGATGTGATGAAGGTGACGAGGGCAGGCTCATTAGACAGGATAATCAGGGAAGACATCTTTGAGGGAATTCTAACTGACCTGAGACTTCAAGCACAGGAAGGAGTCTGCGGTGCTGGAGAGGAGGAAAGAATGTTCCAGGATGAGGGAATGACATGAACAAATAATACACTTGGATGTACTTAAGGAAGAATAAGAAGGCTAGTGTGACTGGAACACAGAAAACCATAAAGACATGAAGTCAAAGAAGTGTATGTATAGAAGGAATACTAATTTCTTTCTAACTACAGTGTAAAGACCTTGATAGGGATGGGGCTTTGAGATAAGACAGAAAGAAATGAGGGGAAGATGGGGATAAGAGGAGTGAGGGAAGTAGGAGCCACACCACAGCCAGTAAGCTGCTAGTTCCTCTCACCAGATCCCCACTTCCGGGTGATTAAAGGGGAACAGTTCAGGGCTGGAAACCCCTGTGGTGGTCGTAGAAGTCAACAGCAGCAAGGACTGGCTAAAACCAGATCATTCCAACATGGAGAAAAAAATGGCTAGAGAACAACCCCAAAGCTCACTGTATCCTCATTGTAATGATCACTGACACACAAGGAGAAGGGGGCGAGGGGCGCAAAGGGCATGGCTCTTCCAGAATGGACCACCTTAGGACCAAGACCCCTCCCAACCAGGAGGTGGAGGCAGAATTAGGTGACACAAAGTTCAAAACTGGAAACACACAAGATCCCGAGAACTGACTGACCACTTGGGCAACTCACTCACAAGCTGGCCTGCGTTCACCTGGACGCCTACTCTCCCTTCTCTCACAGCAGCGCCCACTCCGGGGCTCTTTCTCTTTCTCTACCTGAATGCAACTTTCTTTGCTCTCACTCTGACTTGTTCTTGAAATTTTTCCTGGGTGAGTCACCTGACACCGGAAAGGTCTTAGATGGTCCTAGGGCAGGGCCAGCCCCCCCCCAGAAGTGATCTGGTGACAACTTGATTGAACTTATATTTTAAAGATGCTTCAGGAAAATAATAGATTAATGTATTATAGGAGACAAAAGTGGCTTGAGAACGACCAACTAGGAGATTGTTGCAGATTTTATAATGGTCTAGGCAGAAATATTGGAGCCTTGGGCTAAGGTTAGTTGTAGTAACAGAGTATATGCACACACTTATTTCAGAAATATATTATAATATTTAGGATAGACATATATATTTTACATATATATGTAATATATATATATATATATATATATATATATATATATATATATATATATGAGATAAATTTTGAAGGTAGAACTGAGATGACTTGCTAATAAAGGAAAAGGGATCTGGAAAGAGGGAGAGAAAGAAATCCAGTTTGGGGATTAAAAAGTGTTGTGACTATATCATTTACTGACATGAAGAAAATGGGGGAAGGTCATATTTGAGTAGAGGTGGGGATGGGGATGAAAATTAACTTTTATTTCTGCCATGATGTGAGATGCCTATTAGATATTCTAGTGGAGCTAAGAATAAGCAGAAGATCAGTACAAAAAGCAATCATATATAAATTTACCAGCAAAAAATCATCTAATAATGAACAGAATTGTATTTGCAATGGCATCAAAAATAATAAAATATTTAGGAATTAATACAACAAAAGGAATTAAAGATTTATACAGTGGAAACTACAAAATGTTATTGAAAGAAAGACCTAAGGAAATAGAAAGTAATTCTGTGTTTAAGAATATGGGCTCTGGTCGGGCAGCTCAATTGGTTAGAATATCATTCAGGTATGCCAAGGTTGCGGGTTTGATGCCCTGTCAGGGCATACACAAGAAGCAACCAATGAATGCATAAATAAGTGGAACAACAAATCGATGCTTCTCTCTCTCTCTCTCTCTCTCTCTCTCTCTCAAAAATAAATAAATAAATAAATAAATAAATAAATAAATAAATAAATAAAATCAAAATATTAAAAAAAGAAAAGACTTTATATAGTTAAAATGATATCTTTAAATTGATATACAAATTTAAAGTAATCCTTATCAAAATTTCAATTATGATTTTTACAGATTTAGAAGAGCTGATACTGATCTCTTTTGGGAATTCAGGGGAATCAGAGTAGCCAAACAGTTTTCAAAAGAAGAACAAAGTTGGCAAACTCACATGTCCCAGTTTCAAACTGACCACAAAGCTACAGTAATCCAGATAGTATTGCATTGGCATATGGATAGATATGTAGATCGATGGGATAGACCTGAGTCTGGTACGTAGACCCAAACATCTATGGCCCATTGATTTTCAACAAGGGTGCCAAGATCCTTCAATGGGAAAAGAATAGTCTCTTCAACAAATGGTGCTGTTATAATCAGATATTCACATGCAAAATAATAAATTTGGATACCTACTTCACACCAAACACCAAAATTAACTCTAAATGAATCAAAAACCTAAATATAGGAAATAAATCTATAAAAATTCTGGAAGAACATATGGAGTAAATCTTTGTGGCCTTAAATTTGACAATGCTTTTTAGATGTCATGTCAAAAGCACACGCGATAAGAGAAAAGTCAGATAAATTGGTCATTACCAAACCAAATAGTTTTATATATCAAAGGACACTATCAAGGCAATGAAAAGAAAACCCACAAATAGCAGAAAAATATTTTCACATCACATGTGATAAGGATTCAGTATGAATAATATTAAAAATCCAATAAACTAAAACATAACTAAATTAAAATAAGAAAAAGACCCAGAATAGATATTTCCTTAAATAAAATGTACACCTGAGCAACACACACATGAAAAAGTGCTCAACATCATTTGTCATTAGGAAAGTGAGAACCAAACCCACAATGCGGTAACACTTTACACTCACTAGGATGAATAGCTACAGTCAAAGAGATGGACGGAAACAAATGTTCGTGAGCATGGGGAGAAATTGAATCCTCTTATACTGCTGTTGGTAATATAAAATGATACAGCTGCTGTGGAAAAGGTCTGACAGTTCCTGAAAAGACTAAACACAATTTTTGGAGGACCCAAGAATTTCTACTTCTAGGTATGTACCCAGGAGTAATAAATATCAAATGTACACACACACACACACACACACACACACACACACACACACAGCTTGTATGCAAATGTTCAGAGTAACATTACTCAATCACCAAAAAGTGGAAACAACCCCGGTGTCCATCAACTGATGGGTGGAAACTGTAAAAATAATGAGGTATCCCATACAATTGGATATTATTCATCATTAAAAAGGAACGAAGTGATGATAAATGCTACCACGTGGATGAACTTTGAAAACATGACTTATATGAAAGGAACTAGTTACAAAAGACCACAGTATATGACTCCATTTATATGTAATATCCAGAATAGACAAATCTTTATACAGAGGGAGAGTCGATTAATGGTTTCCAGGAGCTAAAGGGAGAGGGGACTAGATGAGACTATTAATTGGTACTTGGTTTCTTGTAGGCAATAAAAATGTTCTAAAATTAGATTGTTATAATAGTTGCACAACTCTGTGAATCTTTTTGTAAAAATTGAATTGTATTCTTTAAATGAGCAAATTGCATGGTATGTGAATTATCGCAATAAAACTGTTCAAAGTAAAAACAAACAAACAAATAACTGGGAATAAAATCTATAATACAAATATTCTCTAAATAGAATTATTTATATCTTTTAGAAACATAGCTGTATAAAGCCTTTATACATTTTTAAATAATAATTTAGAAAAATTTTTACAGAAATATTTCATAAAATATCATTTTTTTAGTGTTTGTAGATACTTATTTATGAAAATTCACTTCCAAATATGAAAGTAAATGTAGTGAAAGGAAGGTGAAATAAAAAAAAATATTTCCTGTTTTATATCTTTGCCAATGACAAATTCATTAATAGGCTTTCTTCATACATTTCTGTACAGAAAGCCCTTGTTTATGATATACAGGTACACTTAATATTTAAAGACCCATATAGCTCAGTGGTCAAGAACACAATCTTCAGAATCAGACAGTGTGGGATACATTCTGTCCACCAATTACTAGTTTAATGACTTTGGCAAGTGACAATCTTTCTAAGCCTTGTTTTTCTTGTTTGGGGGGATGAGAAAGGTGATATGAAATGTCACAGTAATTAAGCCACAATACAGAACAATTAATGATGTATATAAAGAAAAGCAACTGTCCCTGCTATTACATGAAGACTTTCATCATGTCTGTCATACTAATTTCCCTATTATTTCCAAAATTGTCACCATTAAGGCCACTTCTTTAACCTTCCTAGCATAATATTAATTTTATATTAATCGAGATATTATGATTCTTAAATGGGGTCACATTTAGGCAGATTAATTATCACCACCTTTCTTAGTAAAGAACATCTTCTATCCACTTCTCAGCTTTAAAGCACAATCCATCCTACTCTTTGGTGCAAAGTCAAGGTGTGAAGTGGTAAACAGGCAGCTACCTTTATCACTTCAGAAACCCTGCAGATGGAAATCCCTAGCATTTGCTGAGTGTCCTCTGTATGCCCAGACTCTGCCAAACCCTCTTTGTCGTTTTCTTCTAATCTCCCAAATATCCCTTAAATTTGATATGATGTTCTCCACTTTACAAATCAGAAATTGGAGTTCCATGAGGGTAAGCGACTTTTCAAATTCACAAAGCAAGGGATTGCTGAAGCCCAAGATTAACATTAGATTGCCCTCACGTGGCACTTTTCTCTCCGCACATTTACCATTTACTCAACTGGTAAATGGTTGAATTACTCCATTTACTTCTACAGCTCTGCCTTTTTGTTTTTGTTGCTGTTCTTTTATCCTTCCATTAGGCCTGAAATCTCCAGCCTTACATTTACTCCTTGGAAAAAGATAGTAAAGCAGGAAATTTGTCTTGATAAAAAAAATTTTAAATACATGTTCTTTTTAAATATCTAGTATTCTTTTATCTCCCAAATGAGTAGTTATTGCTTCATAAAGAGGTTTCCTTTATATAAAGTAATAATTTTAAATGGCACCCTACCATTTTCTTTGTTGCAACAGCTATTTACATCAGTTAACTAAAATGGAGTACAAGACTCTTTTAAGAAGTTTATCCATTAATTGTTTTTAAAATTTAACCATTTATATCATCCAAAATAAATGTGCTTTAAAGAGTCAATGAAAAACCATCAAAAGTAGATAGTGGTGAGTAGGAATTGTGTCCTATTAAAGAGTCCTTATCTGTTGGATTTGGGCAATTTAATTTCATACCATGCTTTGGGGTACATTTAAAATCTTATTGCCATTATGATGTCTAGGGCACTTAAAACAGGTATTTAATAGGTATATAGTAATTATAATCATGAACTGCTTTTGAGAAAAAATTCATACAGGAGAATTATAACTATTCAGCTTCCATGAGACAGCCACCTTTTTTGAGATATAATACTTTTGACAAGGACACTTTTAAAAATCTCTCAACACAGTTGGGATTTAAAACTAAAAATGAATACAGTGATGAAAATAAAATGCTTACTTAATTACATCCAAATCTGAAGTATGAAATCCAGCAGGTGGTGGATTTTGGCTTGCTATTGTTTTTGATTTTTCAACTGTATTACTGAAAACTATAGACAAAGAAATTGAATTTCCAACTGACATCATTCATTTACACTACAATATGATTTTTTGTAGGGTTGGGGGTTTGGTGGATGAACAAAATGTAACCTTGAGGTATGCATTCTCATGGCCTGGCCAGCCAAGTATTAAAGTATGCATGTGAATAGATAAGGTATGCATGGATATGGGTAAAGTATATGTGTGAATAGATAAGGTAACGTGAATTGGGTTCGGAAATCCACCCTGAGAGCGACAATGGGCAATTTGCCCAAGCGTGAATGTAAATGTGTTTGTTATGATGTATCTCTGCTGAAAACAGCAAGAGACAGGAAATATGCTGGGCTTGGCTGTATGGTCAGCAGAGACGCAATCTCAAGGACTTAATTACCTAAAACACCAGGTAACCTAGGGGATCACTTTGCAGATAAATTGGGCTGCATCTAGAGATCTGGAGCATTTGCTCCCTTGTGAGGCTCCCCCTCACTCCAAGCCCTGTTAGCTTATAGTTCATTGCGTTGCAATGACCTCCAGCAGTCGGAGAGAGTTGGCAATTTTTCTTTTTTTTACAAAGAGAACTTTCTAAAACATAAAAAAGTAGTACTAATCTGGAGAAAAACAATTTAAAATTTTTGAAAGATTTTTATATAAATTAGTTATACAGAAATTATGTACAGAACCAATATGATTGTAGTACCTACTGCTTCTTTTATTATGTACTTATCCTTGTTTATATTGAAAAATGAATATTATTTACAATACTGCCATACAAATTCATAAAATAGTATTAAAGGATCATTTTATGATGTCATTATTTACATTTATGTGGCAAGGCTTAATGTCCTCTGTAGCTATAAATAACCTGATAATTGCATGCTTTGGCGTATAAATTAGGTCATCTAAAATAGAAAACTATAAAACAGTACAGAAGGCTAAATATCTCTGTATGTTGTTTAATAATTAGATTATAATTCCTACTGAGAGGGGGAAATGTAATTCTGTGTATTCATTCTTATCTGATTGCATTTCATCTTTCTTAATCATTGATGAATGTGTCAGAATATATAGGTGTTAGAGAAAACAATGTGCATTCATTTCAATTAAATAACAAATTGATTTTTCAAAAATTCAAAATGATTTATAATTACTAGCCCTCACAATACCAGTCATAAGAGTTTGACATCCAAAATAGACATTGTATTTGCTTATTCAAAATTTATTTTAATGCAGGTAGATTGAGTGCCCAGACCAGGAGAAGGAGAGAGAGAAAGAAATATTGGTGAGAGAGAACATCAGTCGGCTACCTCCCACATGCCCCCACTGGGGATTGGCTGGCAACCTGCACAGGTGCCCTGACAGGGAATCAAACCGGTGACCTCTTGGTGCATGGGTCGACACTCAACCACTGAGCCACACCAGCTGGGCAAGCACCTGCTATCTTTCTGACTCACTTCCTCTCCTGTCCCTATTCCAGCTGCTGACTTTCAGCTTTGATTCTTCTAGCTTATTATAGTTTTTGACCACACCTCACTTCCTCATTTTTCATCATACCCAGCTTAAATTTTAGGGTCCTGATGCATGTACTCACAATTGAAAACCTACATTTGCCCCAACCTGTATGTGTCCATCCAACAGCCAGACATGGCTTGAGTCTTAATCACTGAAAATGCTTGATCACAGACCTCAAACGAACTATTCACAGTCACTAATCGGTTATTCTCTTTCAATTTTTCATCCCGATAAGTATTTTGTAGCTTCTTTCTCCTCACACATGTATATTTTCCTCCACCCTAACTCTTGGTAATAATCCTACTAAATATTTAATTGGGTCCATAGACTGTGCCTTCCAGCTGGTTACTACATCACTTTCTCCTTTCCTATAAAAGGTCTTTTTTTTTAAAAAACAAAAAACAAAAAACATTTGTTCTTGTTTTTACACCTTTTATTTTTCTTTTCATTTCCTCCCTAACTATAATTGCAATTTTGGAGGAGAGGCAAGGGAAGAAAAAACAAGAAATTTCTTGCCTTGTAATATTGTACTAGTATTATACTATTATGTGTTAGTGGAGTATAGTACAGTACAGTATAGTACTAATATTATAAGCTGCCTCCTAACTCTCTAGGCCTTGCAGACATTTCAAACTCCATCTATCCTGGACAGCTTTCAAAGTTCTTCAGAAGTTCCCTGCTGGGCTCTTCTTCCCAATGATCGCTTGATGGATCTGATACCCCTTCTGCAGCTGGACACTTTTATCTCAGCTCCACACTCAGACATGAGCTGCAGAGTTGCTCACTCTCCCACGTAGTCTTCTTTGATAGGACATAAAAGGCTGTATGCCGGATGTCTCTTCTACTTGGCCTCCCTCTGGTCCATAGGGAATGGTGATATTCTTCTTGTCAGAGGAAATGTTGACTGCCTACTACAGCCCTCTGGTTTTTTCCTTCTGCTCCATGGCAACCACTATGTGTGCATCGAGCGTCAGTCCTGGGGTCCCCCAACTGCAGAGAAGGCACCTTGGGCTCAGGCATACTTCACGTCACTCCTCAGCGACTCCATTTCTCTCCCATTTGTACTCCCAGTCTAGAGTCTTCTGGTTGCTACTGCTGTGTCACAAGTTATTTTCAAGCTTAGTGGTATACACATTACTTTCATTGTGTGCATATTCTGTGTGTCAGGAATTCAGACAGAGCACAGTAGGGATGGCTTTTTCTTGCTCTATGATATCCTGGGGACACCTGAAGGTGAGAGATGTCTTGATCATTTGGGATATGGCATCATCTGGAAGTGTTTTCTGCCACATGTCTAATGGCTGATACTGGCTATCCACTGGGACTTCAACTGAAACTTTGGACAGATACTTAATTTGGCCTCTTCTGGTGGCCTCAGGAGAGTTGGATTTCACACATCAAGGTGTAGGCTCCAAAATTAGTATTCCAGCTAAAAAGGCAGAAGCTTTATCTTTTATGGCATAGCCTCAGAAACACATAGTGTCACTCTTGTCACTCCACTGGTTACGAGTGTGTCACAATACTACGTAGATTCAAGGAGAATTACATTTTACCTCTAGATGGGGAGTGCCAATGTTCTAAAAGGGCATTGGGGAAGGAGACATTATTACAGCCAACGTTGAAAATACCCCATACTACATTTTCTCTCAAGGCAGTTTTACTCCTTAAATCCTTTCTTCAAAATACACCTCCTGGCTTTTTTTTTACAAACTTGATTGGACTGAGAGGTCTAAGTGTCATGAAATATGTTATTATGCGCTTCCATACTAAAGTATGCATTTTAAAGTGTCACGTTGCTTTGGTCTGCCATGTCTTGCTATACGATTTCAACATCTTGTTAGAGGGAAGGAAACTAATGAGTAGGTTTTCCACCATCTTCTCTCACCTGGCATCAACCGCCACACATGAGAAAAGACACGTCCAAATGACACCCGCAGTGGAGCTGCCTTTCTCAGTCACAGGAACAGGAAATGGTCTTTCTTGCAGTTTTTAAACAGTTGAAAGAGAACTTGGTCCTTTGAGCTGGAACTTCTAAGTCTTAGTGCTAAGGACTTCACAACCATGACAGGAAAGTTATAGAATAGAGAATCACAAGAGTATAATTTAATGCTTTATGTTAAACAGCTTCCTCTTTGGTAAAATAGGCAGAATACAGCAGCAACCTGATCTGGTTTGGGGTTATTTGAAGTGCTATGAAGCCAAGAGACCTGGATTTTCTATAGGATCATTTAAAAGACCCCCTTGGATATATGAAAAGTTGCATTTGTACAGATTATATTTCTGCTAGAAAAAGTTTCCTTTTTAGTTATGGATTTAATCTCCACTAAACTTGTTCATTATGACCTTATAGTGTGAAAATGTGTGTGTGTGTGTGTGTGTGTGTGTACGTGTTTGTATATTCTAATGGGGTAGAGAGCTGGAAGACGGCAGAAAGAGTTAACAAAACACTCAGCTCTCACGTACATAGGTCAACAAATGAACGAGTCTGATAATTGCAAAAGCTCCATGTCTAGACTATAACACTGTGATTCTATATATATTTTTTGGCTGAATAGTTTAATTGCTAGAAAACAGGAATAATGTACATTTAGGAGGTTACAACTTGAAAGGCTATAAGCCAAGATTACCCCAGAGATCTCTCTTAAAGGGAGCAGATATTCTGGATTGTTCATTTGTCTTGAGAGTAGATATGAGGACAGAAAACAGGGCTTCAGGAGGGGCACCTTGCTTCAGAGAAGGATACACCAGGCCTCTCTCTGTCCTGCAAGGCCTTTGCAACTACATTCTGAGCAGCGTAGACATGTCTAAGGGCATCCCCCCACCCCCACTGGGGAAAGATAAGCTGACTGGCCCTAGGAGGCAGCCCAAGAGTTGGCTGGGAGGGGCACTTCCTGGACATTTTGAAATATGGGACTCGATCTGAGAGCAGCATAAGCAGAAGCAGCTAAATCTTATTCTCTGTACTGGAAAGCCAATCTGTTGCTTTTGATCTTGTTAAAGGTTTCGCTTTTATAACCGTTCCTGCAAGGAGTCTAGGGGAAGGTCTCTCCTCAAACTTGGAATGAAGTACTGGCAGGAGAAGAAACAGAGGTCTTAGAAAAGGTGGTCTGGGCAGAACGCAAGTTGATCTGAAATGGAGTTTTTAACAGCTGGTCAGCAGACTGGAAAGCCATTGTGTAGAAAAACAAAGCAAGTGACAACCAAGAAAAGTTTCTCTAACATGTCGATTTTGTAAGATAAACCATTAAAGCCTTTCATTTTCCATTTTAATATAGATTATTAAAAATTTGATGTAAAATTAAAACACATCCTTTGAAGTTATGGAAGCAACCACCAAAATAAATAAAGAAAACGGGTCTCTAAGGAAAACAGAATATTGATTTGATTTTATTATAACCATGTACACATATCTTTTTTATAATAAAAAGTTAAAACTAAGTACAAAAAGTGTTCAGCAGCTCGATTATATATATGAGCTGACGAGGCCAGGTGACATTTGAAGTACATGTTTTCATATGCATAAGTGAGGGAAGGAAGAATTGTGCAGAGGAAGCAATTTCTTCAGGAAGGGAATTGAGGAGGAAAAAAATGCGTATTATGTGTGGGAAAGAGTAGTTCAATTTGGTTAGACCACACTCTAAAACAGAAAAGCGAAAGGCGGGATTAGAAAAGTAGGATGAGATTCAGTTGCAACTTTACAAAATATAAATTTCTCCAATAACTTCAGGAAAGATATTAAATATCATTAGGCAAAGGAGTGGCGTGTGTAGGGATTTTTAGGAAGATTAAATTGATACCATTATGTAGACAGTTTAGAGATAGGAGAGACCAGAAAAAGAAATGCTAGTATGAAACACATTTCAATCATTCAGTGAATCAAATAGATGTCAGAATACGTTAAGGACAGAAACAGTGGAGGGCAGAGTTGGATATAAAATCTATTGCAGACGTTCAGAGAGTAAGGCTGAATATTGGGAACCACTTAGACCAAAGTAAATACATAAAGAGCATCGGAAGTAATCCTAAACAAGTGGTTCCAAAGCAGAAACAGAAAATAGAGGAGGGAGAAACACATAGGGTAAAATTAGGATGGAGAGAACACTGTACTTAGTCTTTTGTCTTTTGTACATTTGATTTTGAGTTCTGGCAGAATAACCAGATAGCAGTTGTTTTTTTGTTTGTTTTTTTTTTTTTTTTTTTTTTCAGTCTAAGTGGTTGGAAATGTAGGTATAAACTTCTTCTATGTTCAGCATTTTTCTTGCAATAAAATACAGAATTTTGGTTAATACTATTATTATTTTGGTTAATACTATTAGTAGCCATTCTAATACTGCATTCAAGAATGCAATTACAAAGAGAATGTAGGCAATTGCTACCCCCTAATGCTAATTCCCATTAAGTATTGGAAAATATGAAATGAGTGAGTCACATAATTTTATTATACCAGATATTTATGTCTGTGTTCATAGCATGTCAATCTAGGCTAGGCTAGGCAATATTCTATAATGGAAAACCAAGACTTTATAATGTACAACAGTCCCGAAAACAGTTATGTGTTAGGGGATTCAGATTGAAGGGTAGTTTTTAAATCCACATTTAAATGAGGATTATGATTTTTATATTTGACAATTTCTGATTCATTCATCCTTTCAGACTGAAAGGAAAATTTCTGTTTTATGGCTTAAATTTCCATTTATACTGTTGACTTCCAAATTGCATATCTGACCTAGACCTCTGTCCTGCAATCCCACACACCATCCTACTGCTTTCTTGAAATGTGCAATTAGATGTCTAAAGATAGTGTTTATATAAGTTATCAGAACTTGGACTTTTGAAAATAAAAGTGGTGCTAAAAGTAAGAGACTGAAATACACACAAAATTGAGGACTCCTTTACAAAATCATTCAATACTATTAAATATTCATTTTCTAAGTAATTATGTTCAATTACTAAGTAATTCTTCAGAGCCTCAAACATGTATACATGGGAAGCAAAGAGAGAAAGTTTTGCTATAGTTGAAGATACTTTCTATTTAACATCAGCTTTGATACCAAAAAAATTGAACTGCAGTCCTTTTTATTATGTAAAATGTAGCATTTTATATATGCTCCCTATTCCAATTTTTAAATTTACTAACTTTTATATTTTTACCTCATAACTTTTCTGCAACAAAATTTGTTTTCCTAACATCATTTTATTTTAAATGTTGAACCATTTAGTTAAACATGTAATAAATAATCACAATTCTGTCAGATATTTCACCTGATCACTATAAATGATCAATATTTTTACATTTCATGGATTGGAATTTTAAAAAATGAGCCATTATTGGAATTGTTTTTTTTCTTTTTGAAGCATTTAACAGCTTTTGATATAAAACTGGCATCATATATCATAACAGAAGTGAAGCACTTCTGTTAATGGAGCTATTACTTCACCTTTCATATTTGCACAAGAAAACTCAAAATCCAAAATAAGCAAAATTATTTTAGAAGAGAAATTCCATCAAAATAAAAGGTCATCTAAATAAAAGGTCAAACTTCAGCAAGAGATTAAGCACACTTTCTGCAGTTGCATGCATTAAATCATTACCATTCAGTGAAATCTTTTCATGTAACTATAAATGTTTGAACTCTCTTTTGGCCTTCCAATGTTTCTGTAGTCAGTGGAATCACATTGGCCCACTCTCTTAGCCAGCTCGGCGGTCATAACAAAATACTCGAGACTGGGTGGTTGAAACAACATAAATTTATTTCTCAGTTCTGGAACCTAGGACCTCACTATTATGACCTGTGACTGCACATTTATTTACAAAGAGGTCATTGTAGATATAATTAAGCATCTCAGGATGAGATCATTCTGGTTTGGATGGACCCTAAATCTAGCAACTGGCCTTGTAAGAAGGGAGAAGGGGAAAGGACAAGAAGGCAGTGTGAAGATGGAGGCTGATATTGGAAGGACGTAAGGACAAGCCAGGAAACATCAAGGACAGCTGGCAGCCACCAGAGGATAGGAGAGCGGCATGGAATTCTAGGAGGAATCAACCCTGACCTCCAGAACTCTGAGAGAATAAATGTGTTGGTTTAAGCCACCCAGTTCTTGGTAATTTATTATGGTAGCCACGGTAAACAAGTACACTACCGATGGGTATATTTTTAAAATTCGAAATACCAGGAGATGTGTTGATTTATACAGGACATGTGTTGATTTATACAGGACATAGGCAATAGGTATAAACTAGGACTTATCAGGTAACCTGCTTAAAGCAGTTCTCAAATTCATTGTGCTCAGTTGAACTCCAAATGTTATTATCTAGATTCTAATTTTTAATTTTCTCCTCAGTTAATAATTCCATGTTTCTACTTGCTCGGGTCAAAAATGTAGGAATCCTCTGTACTGCTCTTTTTCACACATAGATTGAAACTATTAGTAAATCCTATCAGCTCTGCCTTTGCAATATATCTAATTCCATCACGTTTCACCACCTTCCCTATTGCCGTCTTGCTCTGAAACTGTGTCATCGATCACTACCTCTTCACTGGTCTTTCTGCTTCCAACTTTGTCCCACTTTAGTCTCTAAACATTGCAATCCAAAAACGTACTTTTAAAATCTAAGTCAGATGATGTAACTTCTGTATCAAAATTCTCTGCTTTCCATGTTCTCTGGATTGACTTGTGTTTCCAGAAAGATAGGTTGAAGTCCTAACCCTCAATACCTCAAAAAATGCCCTAGGTTATTGCAGATATAATCAGTTATGCTAATATGATATCATACTGGAGCATGACCAAAATGACTAGTGTCCTTATGAGAAGAGGAGGGGCAGATACAGAGAGGAAATGCCATGGGATGACAGAGGCAGAGATTGGAGTGATGCAGACCCAAGCAAAGGGATGCCAAAGGTTGACCGTCACCACCAGAAGTTAGCGAGAGCCAAAGAAGGAATCCTCCCTCTCCGCCTCAGAGGGAGCATGGCTCTGCTGATTCCTTGATTTTGAACATTCTGGTCTCCATAACTGTGACAGAGTAAATATACATTGTTTTAATCCACCCAACTTGTGGTACTTTGTTGATGCAGCCCTAGCAAACGGTACATCATGTCGCCCTGAGGAAAAGCCAAAAGAATTACAATGACCTGCTTGGTCTTTACACTTTCGTTCCCATCTTGCCCATAACCTCATGTGCCAGGGCATTTTTAGCCTCGTTCCCTCTACTCTAGCCACATTGGCTTTTTTGGTGTTCCTCCAGTATTCTAGACATACTCTCCCCTGAGGGAACTGACATTTTTTGTTCTCTGCTTGAAAAGCTCTTCCCCCAGACGTCTAGACTGCTTGTTTTACTCACCAGCTTTGAGGATTTACTCATCTTCCACAACCTGTTAGAATTTCCCTGGCCATCCTGTTTATAATGAAAACTATAGCCCCTAACCTCCCTATACCAATTTTTGACTTTTTAATTCCAGAGTGCTCCTCATGTACTTACATTCTGTATTTTAATAGTTAATGTATTGAATTAAAAAAAAGTATCAGTATGTCCCCAGTACTTCTTATAATAGCTGACACATAGTAGACACTCAAGACTTACATTTTGAGAGTGAATAGATTTAAAAAGGTGGCATATTCAGGGAACTTAGAATAACTGAGTATGGTTATGGTTGATTTTTGCTTTCTTGATGGAGTATGAAGTATTAGATCAGGCTAAAAATTAGTTAAAAGCCAGGTTGTAGATAATCACGTATGCCACAAAGATCTGTAATTTAACTCCGTTGTTTTTAAAATTGTTTCATTGCAATTTTATTCTAGTGGCTTATAGTAAAACACATTATTCAAACAATAACCTTACAAAAAAAGACGCACAAGAGATAAAGTTAAGCTGCTCAGGAAGAAGCAAGAATGTGGGTCCAGAACCTTGCCCTCTCTCTGTTTCTTCGACATCACACCTGAAGGTCACTGTATTCACCTAGGCTTTCCTAAAGCACAAGTTGAAAGCATTGCTTTAAGCAACAGAAAATCTCAGAAGGATTAAACAAAGCAGTTACACAGTTACACGATGAGATTTGCATTTTATTAGCTAACAAGGGCAACAGTATGAAGAATAAATCAGAGACCTACAGAACTGAAGGCAGAAAAAAGCCAGCAGGGAGAATACCACAATAATCCAGAAGGGCTATGACAAGGGCCTGAATCAACAAAATATCAGTAGGGAACATGGTCAACAAATGAGAAATAGTGTCACTAAAACCTGATAAATTGATTAAATATGAAGAATGGGAAGAAAAGAAAGGGGAGACTTCCAGGTTTCTAAGTAGGATCGCTGAGCAAGAAAGGACACCATTTACTAATACAGGGACTATAGAAAGGAGCAGCTGTGCAGAGCAATGCGTTCAGTCCTCATCACACGTAGGACATTCAGGTGCGTGTGTCCAGCAGGTTAGAGAAAAGCATCATGCTGAAATTTAGCTTTGGACATTCATTACCTTATTCAGCATTCACTCAAAGTCAAAAATAGTCATTGAGTTCTTTCCATATTCCAGATGCTTTGCAAGTTAAGGAGCATACAATGGAACAGAACAGTCAATTTTCTTATGTATAAGTGATAAGAAATGACAGCCAAAATGTGAAAGGGTAAAGGGGGAGCTCTTTGTCCTGTGTGTTACTGACAAAGGCAGAAGAACCAGAAAAGGGCTTCATCAAGCTATTGATTGCCTCTCAGTTCCAAATTTACCTTTTCTGACTGCTCTATAAAAATGAATCTTGGTTCTCTAAACTTTTTTTTTTCCTTTGCCAGTTGCCATGCTGTTAAGTTTCATCAGTCAAGGGTGATGGAGAGACACTGCAGGAGGAAATGGTGTTTATTTTAAAATTTTCTTTTTTTTCTCACCCTGGTCAGTTTGGCTCAGCGGTTAGAGTGTTGGCCCCGGGACCAGAGAGTCCCTGGTTCGGTTCCCACTAAGGGCATGTACCTCTGTTGCAGTTTGTCCCCGGCCCCGGTTGGGGTTGCCACTCGATGTGTCTCTCTCACATCAATGTTTCTCTCTCTCTCTTCCTCCCTAGCTCCCTCCTGTTCTATCTGAAGATAAATGCAAAAATGTCCTTGGGTGAGGATATAAATAAATAATTTTTTTTCTTTATTGATTTTAGAGAGAGAGGAAGGGAGAAGGAGAGAGAAATAGAAACGTCAATGAGAGAGAACATCTACTGGCCGCCTCCTGCATGCCCCCCACTGGGGATTGGGCCCACAACCTGAGCATGTGCCCTGACCAGGAATCAAATTGGCGACCTCTTGGTGCATAGGTTGATGCTTAACCACTGAGCCACACTGGCTGGGCAGGAAATGGTTTTGTTTTCTGTTTTGGGTGTGCTCATTTGGCAGCCTGTAGAGCTCCAGAAGCTTCTCCAGGGTCCATTTCCTGCAGTGCACAAGGTTCCCCCACTGCCTGGCTCTTTTAATTGCAGTAGCCAGCATCACTCAAAGCCATCACCTTCTCCCAGCAACCCCATTAGACAACTTTATAGCGAATACATCTGGTGAGGCACCTCCCTGTGAAGATTTTCCATTTGCTTTTTCTAACGGCACGGGAGAATGTTATGAAGAAATTGGAAGGATCATGCACTTTGCGTAAGGCACAAGTTTTGGATATGAAGCAACTGAAACTAAAATGCACTAGTGACCAGAGCACACACACATGCACTGTGACACAACAGCTGTATTCCTGGGTAATGACAAAACAAAAATACCGTCCTTTATGAGTGTATATTTCTTAGATTAAGATCTGAAGGAAGAATGAGATAATTATAAACAGGAAAACACTATGTGTGTGGGAAATTAGTGGGCAGGACTAGAGGAAAACTTTATGGGAACCGAAAGAAAGCCATTAAGCTGGAACACAGAGATTGTTAGAGGATGCAAATAAGTCAAAAATGTATCAAAATAGATCATGCAGGGCCTTTTAGATAATGTTGATGGCTTTTGTCTTAATTCTAAAGGATATGTAATTTATTGAAGGCAGAGAGATAACCATAATAAAGGGGAAGGGACTATAATATTAGAGAGAGAAGCTAATTGGTAAATTAGAAGGAAGCTATCAAAATGCAAGAAAGAGAAACATAACTTTTTTTTTCCACAGAGTATATTCTTTTTGTTTTGTTTTGTTATTTTTATTAATTTTTTTTTGTTACAAATGTTTCTCCTTTTTCCCCCACAGACACCCTCCTCGCCATTCCGCACCCCCCCCCCCCCAGCACTGTTTTCTATGTCCATTGGTTACGCTTACTTGCATATAAGTTCTTTGGTGTATCTCATCCATCCCCTCTTCCCCTCTTCTCTGAGTTCTGTCAGCCTGAACTGTACTCCTTTCTATGTCTCTGGGTCTATTTTATTCATCAGCTTATTTTGTTTATTATATCCCACAAATAAGTGAGATCATGTGAGAAACATAACTTTTAAACAGTGTTAACAGTATGAAAATTCCAGATTTTACTCACAAGCAGCATCATGTAATATTTCTTATATTCTTAAATATTTTGTGACTGCTATATTTTTATTTAAATATTAACAAATATTAGACTCCTTTTCTGATTATTCATGAGAAGATACTTTAGTTCACAGAAGGTTCAAATCCTTTTCTGTCTTTCCTGTCTCCAATGGCATTTACTTTATTAGTGATGTGTTTCCCTTCAGATAGCTTGTATGATCAAAAAGAGATAAATTGAAATTCTATTTCAAAACAGATCCCTGTGTAAGAAATAAAATATTTTAGAAGATATCAATGTAAAAACAAAGTTTTATATTAATTACAATGTTAATTCAAGGCCCCAATAAATCTGTCTTGACCATTATCTCAGGAAAGAGTACCACAATGACTTAAATTTCAATTTTGATTTAATTGATAACATCTATAACTCTTCCTTGCTTAAAATGTTGTTTATTAAAGGCTGTAGTCTCTTAATTTCCTAAAGATGGTCACAAGGGAGGAATCAATTAAGTGAACATGAGTATACTTTATTGAAAAATTGAAAATATTAACTGAATACTATTTATACTGCATATATTTGCAAAATTTATTTGTAAATATGGAGATTCAGGTGTAATAAGTATGGATCAGAAGTCTCTTATCTCAATTGGTTTATGAAAATATTATTACCTATTAACTATTTGCTTATAAAATGTTTTTTGGGGTATCAGTTTGTCATTCTTATGAGCCCTCCATCCCCAAATTAAACAGGAAAACACACGAAATAAACTTTTATGGAGTTTCAAGCCAGAATGATGAACTGATACTTTGAGACAAGCAAGACTCTGATTTAATTTCCTATGTGAGAGTGACCCTGAATACATGAAGCAGAGAAGATTAATGTTCTACCATAAATTTGTGTCCCCCTTCCAACAGTACAGTGATATCATTGAGAAGTAGCTGTCTTTCCAGGGACTACATGTACAGCTGCCCTGAACCTATGTGGCCCTTCTTGTGTATATATTATGTGCCCTCTGTTTTCTCATCAGCCAGCTAAATGCAAAATCCTCTGAAATCCTAGGGTATGACAAAACTACAGAATAGAAAACTACTCATGAACTAGGAGCTTTTTCATATTGGACTGTTACATGACTAAGAAATAAAATTCTGTTGGCTTAAGTCCCTGAAATGTTCGGGCTTATTTTTGTTAGCAGTTAGAATCCTCATACACCACCCAATGGTGGTAAAAGAGTATTGTCACAAAGAAAAGAAAAGCTACACTTTACTTTAAAAAATAGCTTTTGTCTTCCTCATTTTATTGAATATTCATATAAATGTGCTATTCAATAATTATTTAAAGTGATGGATACTGTGTTAATCCACAAACCTTTCTGCATTCTCAAACACATTTCCTTTAGTTAAACAGTTCAATCACTTTGATTTGAAAGTGTATGATACATTAGACAGGTTGCTCTTTTCAAATGAAGCTTTCCTAATTTTCTTCATGGCCAAAGGAAAAGAGAAGTCACTGATAGTTAATTTGAACTTCACTGTTAGTTGGGCAATTTATATCGTATGAATAGTGCAAACTCAGTCCCTTTAATTTTAGAAGTAATTTATGCAGATCTGTTTTTAAAGAACACACATTTTCCCCATAATTTAGTGGGACTCAACTTTTGTAACATTGGGCCATCTGGAAATAAAATTGAATGCAGATATTTTCTGTTTTATCACCATGGTACTTTTCCGCTAGGCAAACAACTCTATATCTTCTGCTTTCAAATGAGTTTGTGCAGGTGTGCTGAAAATCCTTACTCAATAATTTATCAGACAACCCCCATAAAAAACATTACTTTTCCCCAATCATACATTATGCATTGCCAAATACATTAGGACAAAAATGAGTGCAATTCAATAATTAAAATAAGACATGATGTAATTAATGCTTTAAATTACTATAATGTGTATTATAAACATAACAAGGATGCATCCTTTAAGTCCACAGGTTATTTATTTATTCAACAAATATTTACTGAGTGTCTGAATGTGTCAACTAGGCACTATAAATGAAATATCAGATTTTTTACTGTATCATAAAATATCATAACTGCATATAATGAGAACTGTGATAAAGGTAAATATAAGGTACAGTTGTGGACAGGACAGGGAAGTGAGTGAACACCTAGTTTAACCTTTTCATTTTGCAACAAGAAGATTGAGGACCTTGCTCAATAAGGAAGATAGTGGTGCCTAACACCAAATCCATGGAATTCATTTCAATTCCCAAAATCCTTATTTGGAATATGAAACATTGGGCTCACACTTGGATCCTAAGATAGACATGCAATCTTGTCTCTGTTGACTCACAGTTATGCTGCAGCAGTGTGAGCGTGACAGAGGATGTCTCAGCCTAGTGATGCCACACTCAAGTTATAGCAGGAAGGGTTTTCATCTGTTCTATCACTCATCTTGATACAGCATCATTTTATAGCTTGTGTCAAGATTTCAAAGATGAATGCATGTAGAAAAGACCTAGCAGGACAAAAATGGAGATATGACCTATATGGTATATATAGGTTTATAAAAATAATCTGACTAATGAGGCAATAAATGAAGTTATGGTATATAGATCCTTTTATTTATTTATTCATTTATTTGTTTATTTTAATTTATCTTTATTATTGAAAGTATTACAGATGTCCCCTTTTCCCCTCCACTGCCCCCCTCCTCCCCCTTTTTGTCCCCACTCCCCATGCCTTCAATGAACTATTGTCTGTGTCCATTGGTTATGCATATATGTTCTTTGGTTTATCTCTTCCCGCTCCCCCTCGCCCTCACTTCCCTCTGAGAACCATCAGTCATGCTCATGTCTCTGGATCTGTTTCATTAGTCAGTTTATTGTGTACATTAGATTCCACATATAAGTGAGATCATGTGGTATTTGTCTTTTCTGACTAGCTTATTTTGCTTAGCATAATACTCTCCAGGTCCTTTTAAAGTAGCATATGTCTTCATAGCTACATTTTTAGGAATTGTAATTCCCATTTAGTAGGCATTTAATGACCTACACATCATGAGGTCATTGTTTATATCTGTTCTTTATTTTATGTCTGTTCATTCAACTGTGTACCTACAAATAACATAATAACTGGTATGCAATATGTGTTTAATATGTTTTAGAGAATTAGTATGAATAAATAAATAAATAGGCATGTCTGTCATAGTTCTAAATGCTATACTAACATTATCTCATTAAATTCTTAGTAAGGTAGACATTATTAGCCCTCTATTCACATGAAAACACTGAAGGTTAGAGTTAAGTAACCTGTTAGATTACCCAAGTATTAGGAGTCTGAGTTATGTTAAAACTTTTTTTCTTAAGCCATTATACCATAATAAATTTATTCTAGCATAACAATATCTTGAAGTATAAAACACAAATCATACTGGAAAGAACCAGAATGAAATAGGTGTCAGAAATATAAATTGTGTTTTTTAATTTAGATTTCTAGAAGATATGGAGAGGGAAGAGAAATCTGTATATTTGTTTTCATTCTTTTCAAAAATAAATCACACAAAGCATGGCTTTTGTACTTGTTTTTTTGCTTGTTTGATATTTTCCTGGAAAAAAATAAAATAAGATTTTTTTGTGAAAACACACATTAAATGATAGTTTGGCTCTATTTTCAAACATGATCTCAGAAGAAAATTTGTTCAATGGTTAATTCTTAAATCTACAATAAGTATTGAAATAAAGAACATATGTTTATATTACAGGTGAAGGAAGGTATTTTTGCAAGTGGCTGAACTCATGTGTTTCCAGTACATTTTACTATGGTTTTAAGTCAGTATATCCATTACATTGTATTTCTCATAGAGAAGATGAAAATGATACAAATTTTTGATATGTACAACTATTAGTAAACACCAGTCATATTTGTCACAAGTATTTGTAATGTGTATAATACTTTATTATTGGCTGGATAAAATATGATTTAGATAATAAAATTTTATAGAAGCAAAAGTTATTCTAGCAGGTATCTATTTTTCTGTATTTGCTTGATTGGACTGCTTTTGTTTTTTTCTGCCCAGAATTCTTTCATTTCTTTTTATGGATCTGCTTGTATCTGTCAATCATGTGATCTCATTCCTCTATTAAAAGAAAAGATATAGGTTGAACAGAGAAACTAATATCCTTATATCAGTGATTTTTTAGGTGTGGCGGTAGATTCAGGGAGATGTGTGATTCTAAGGGAACCAATTGTCCCTTCTGGAGGACTCCACGGTAGGGTCCTTCTGAGTGATGGAGGGGAGTCTGCCTAAGAATGAAGCCAAACGAAGGAAATCAGAATTAACGGACAAAACCACTGAGAGACAGACTTCTAGGAAAATTTGGAGGTTAGATCCAGCTATGCTAAAATGTCTACCTCAAAGTTTCCTTTAGTTTAAGTAATAATGAGTTAGTATTTTTTCACATTTAATCAAATGGGTCATTAATAATGTGTGCTATATTCTGGTAGAAGATAGCTTTAGCAGTTTGTTTTGTATTTTTGAGACCATACATGTTAGAATAGATAGATATCTATATCTCCATATCTATGTCTATATTCACACCCATATTCACATTCATATCTATATCTGTGCAGCCCTCACACTTGAATAAATGGCACAGTGGCCTAGAATTATAGGGCTGAAATTATTTTTGCTCAGAATGTTGAAAATATTTATGTAATGTCATTTTAGCTTCCTGTGTTGCTCTGAATCAGTTTGCTATTATCCTGATGATCGTACCCCTATTCCTTGTAACCCTAATTAAATATTTTAGGATCGTGCTTTTTTGTTTTTCTAAAATTTTACACTGCTATGCCTTGATATGGCTCTTTTAATAATAATGTTGGGCACTTCCTAGACTTTCATCATTTTTTCTGAAAAACCAATATTCCTACCAATTTTTCCCTATAATCTTTTTTTTGGAAATCATATTAGTCAGATACTAAAAATACCTCAATTGAGCATCTAAATTTTTCATTATTATTTTATTTTTTCTTCTCCTTTTTATTCTATTTTCTGGGAGAGTCCTACAATTTTATTTTTCAAACTTTAAATGATTTAAAAATATTTTTTTACTATCATATTTACAATTTCAAGATCTTGTCCTTTATTTTGAATAGCATTCTATTCTTATTTTGTAATTTTAATATCTTCACTTGGATCTCTAAAAATAATTGGTTTTGGTTGTCTTATGCTTATGCATTTCTCAGGTTTCTTCCCACCCCTCCAGTGCCCTGTACATTTTGGCTTTCCAGTTCTATGTTTCTGTTAATGCTTTCCTCAAATGTCCAGTAATTTTTTTATGTCTAGATTCATTAAAAGTGCAAAGAATTTGTACTGGATTAAACAATGTCCTCCAGAAATCCATGTCTACCCGAAATCTCAGAATTTGACTTCATTTGGAAATAGAGTCTTTGCAAATATAATTAATTAAGTCAAGATGAGGTCTTACTGGATTAGGATGGGCTCTACATCCCATGATGTGTGTCTTTGTAAGAGAAAGGTAAGGACACTTCAGATAAAGAGACACACAGAGAATAGAAGGCCACGTGAAGATGGTGGCAGAGCTCAAGGCAATGAACCACATGCCAAAGAAACTAAGGATGGCCAGCAGCCAACAGAAAAGCTAGGAAGAAGCAAGGAAGGATTTTTCCTAGAGCCTTCAGAGGTAGCACAGCTTTGCAGACACTTAGATTTCAGACCACTGGCCTCCAAAACTGTGAGAGAATAAATTACCATTGTCTTAAGCCACCCAGTTTGTGGTAATATTTTCTGGCGGTCCTAGCAAACCATGTCAGAGCCTTTTAAGGGAGCATTGTTATCTTGGGCTTTTAGAGTAGGATAATCAGGTGGAAACCAAGCAATTCCATAGGTCTCTGACCTGGTTTCACCAATATTCTTCTTCTGTGATGGAGCTCACAGGAGTGGGTGTGTGCACATATGTGTTTATGGTAGGGAGTGGGGCAGGGGTAGTAAACCTGGTTGCCAGGGTTCTTATAGCCAAGGAAGGGATGGAATCTCACATATTCTCCTGGTTTTCAATAGGAGAGCAAACCTCTTCCTTCTGTAGTATCTGGGGGCATGAGACCAGAGCCTCACTGGTTCAAGTTGTCCAATAATATGCCTCCATTCTCCTGCCAGAATAGGAGACTGGTACTCACCCAGTTTAGTAGATTGGGGGTGATATTCTGAGCATCTAAGTGCTTCTCAGTTAGACTGTCCCCTACCTATACTCCCAGTTAACTAGTGGTTTCGATTATTTCCTTAACTTGCTTCAGATCGTTCTTTTCTCTTCAGTTTGTAAGTTTGCAGCTTTCTGCATTTTCTTAATCGATTGAATAAATAAATTCACCTTCTTTTTTGCATATTTTTTTGACAGCTATTCTTTGGTGTGACCTCCCTTCTCACATTTTTTACCTGGAGGTTTATAATTTTTTCATGAGTTTATTATAATTCAGTGAGATTTCAGGAAGTATTGGTTATAAACTCGTGTTTAAGCTATCAAATTTAACTAGAGGTCTTCAAATATTTATTTTTGAAGTAACCTTTGAACTTTTTATTTTATACTGGGAATTTATTTCCTGGGTTATTCATCCATTATTTTCTGTCAGTCCCAAAGCTTCTTGTTTAAGAGGCAAGGCAGAGAAAAATCAAAATAATACTTTACTGTATTGTATATGCCTTAATCTCAAACTCTAAAATCTTTTCTGATAATTTTTGTTCAATATATTTAGCATTTATTCACACAGATTATTTTTTATTAAATACTTCACACTTAAGACATTAAAATGCACAAATGACAAAAATCTAAGAATTTTTGTAAAGACAAGCTATAATTTTCTAAAACAGATGTTGCCTAACACATATAATATTAATATATGCTCTACCTAAGAGTGATAGAATACAAAATATATGCAAAATTTTATCTGTGAATAAGATGTAATATAAAAAGATATATGGTTTTTAGTAACACATATGAAAAGTTTCATTAGGGAAATAAGTAATAAAAATTATTTTTCTCATTAAAAATTTACTCAACATTCAAGTTGACTCTAGACAGAAGCAGACTGAACTAAGCTCTTAATATGGAAATACTCCAATATATAATTTTAATGATAAAATAATTCAAATACAAAAATGGCACATGAAATACTCAAATTTTACTTACAGAATATTATGAAACATAGAATTTATAAAAATATATGCATACTACTTCCAAACTAACAGAGACATATAATTTGGGACTATTTTGTGGCATATGATTACAATAATTAAAGATAGCAAATAGCAACTGCAGATCTTAATAAAACTCAGTCTCTGTATTTATTTAAATATAGGTTCTTTCTCCTTACTGTCATAATTTGATTTAGTTTATGTATTGAGACATTAAAATGCAACTCCACCATGAAAGAAATGTGTCTTTAGAAAAAACGAAATGCATATCACAAAAGAAATCGGGAGGAGGGTGTCAATGGTGGAAAAAGGAGACACATCTGTAACAACAACAAAAAAAGCCCCTGGAGAACTTCCACCTTTGAATATTTTAAACATTCCTCAAGTTCATCCATTCTTTCTAAAATCAATTAATTCCTCTATCCTGATTGGATTCCACAGCCTGATATCAATCGGTGCTTTCTTTTCAGTGTTCACAAAATTCAAATCTCCTTTAAATTGGTGCTTTAGCCTAGTTTTTTGGCTTTCATTCAGGTGCCGTGGATGTACCTGTGGATTGCTCCCATCCAGGTCAATAACCAGAAACCCAGCCCTGGACCTAGTCGTCTCAGAAATAAATTCATGTATCCTGATTCTTCATTTCTATTTTAGTAGAATCTTAGCTTCTTTGAAACATTGCTGGAGGTGTGCTTGTTCAGTCACAGACCTGCAGTGTGAACGGATGGCACACTGATGTGCATGGAAGTAATCACCAAATGCAACTAGCAATGAGTTCCCTCCATGTTCGCATTCTGTACACTGATCCTCATTCCCCAAATCAGGAAAGTGAGGTAGACAAAAGTCTTCATGGCTTGAAAGGATGGAAGGAGTCATGTAGCCCAGTTTCCTTCAAACCACAGACCAGTCCAGATTCAGTGAATGGAAGAGCTTTCCATAGGACCCAAACACGATTGAGAGATAGGGAATAGTAGTCCCATTTTCAAAATGAGGCAACAGAAAGTAAATAAAAGTAACTGAAGTATTACTCGTAACAAAGAATAAGCAAATAAAAGGAGGTTACATGAAGTATTACTATTAAGTAGTAAAGTCAGAATTCAATCTCTGTTCTTTTTTTTTTTTACTCTAAAACATATAGTTCTTGCTATTATAATTTTCATGCTTTTCTTCAGAAAGAAAAAGTATCTTTTTTCCTAAAGAGTATTTTCCTTAAGCTTTAATATATTATTAAAATATATTATTAATGAATATTTGAGCCATGTCTACTAATTTTATATAAAAGGCATAAATATAATTGTCATATTCAGAAAATTTTAATTAATGTGAGAAAATTATAAGCACCTCTGAATTCAACTGTCACTAAATTTATCTGTTGGTATTTTTAACTGAAGTGTTGACCATACAATGGTATTAAGTGATCCTTCAGTGAAAAGTTGCCACATGTTTTTGTGAGACCTTGTAAGAGTCCACACAACTAATTAGGATTGTGGAAATGTCTGATCTATTTTATCTTCTTTGGATTGAAGCCTGATTTATTATACATATTAATACACTGGATTTTAAAAATATAATATATATTTCATATATTTATTTATATGTAAATTATAGGTTATATATAGTATATTATCTGATCATAGAGATGCTGGGGGACTTTCATATTCTGTACATCTGTTTGCTAATGTTAGGATTGCCACTCATTTCTGAAATTTAAACATTGAAACAAGAAATTGCATGTTAAAATATGAGGACCACAGAATGTCAAATGTGAAGAGATTGTTATATATATGATCTAATCAGAAGAATGTTTGGTAGTTTTAGTTCATAATTCCCTCTTCACTTAGAATGCTCTTAATATGTTTTTGCTCTTAAAGTATGATTCTAGGAAGGTAAAAAACTTATATGACATAAAATGCTTTCAATAGACAAATTATAGCTTTGTTCTGAACTTTTTTTTAATCAAAGGATGATATTCATATAATAAAAAGTTGTGAAATCACTTAAATGGAATTTTCTGTATATCCTGAGGACTGCCTGAATTATACCCTCTTGGGAGGAAGTCGCTCCATGATCCAGTAATGTCCAAGTACCAGATTTGCATTCTTATTACCCTTCATCCTTATCAGCATTTGATATTAACACCATCAATTGTATTAATCTGTTCAATGCGAAATGCTATATAATCATTTAAATTCATGCATAATAGCAAGATTGTCACATTTATTTTTGTTCATTCCTGTTTTTTCTATGAATTGCCTATTCATATATTTGCAGTTTTTGAAATGGTAATGTGGCTGCTTTTTTCTTATTGATTGGCGGAATTCTGTGTCTATTGTATTTTATAAATGCATTAAAACCATCTGCCAGTTTATTACTTGTTTTTGTTTTTGTTGTTGCTTTGTTTTTTTAGTCTTTTTTTTTTTTAAAACATTGATACTGTGTCTTTGTGGTATAGAGTTTTCATTTTAAATAAGACTAATTTTCTATGTGATTAATACATGTTACGTTTTGTGAAGAAGTGTTTCAATGACATGCTTTTCACATTTAGGTCATTAATCAGTATGGAATTTGTCTTTGTTTAGAGTATGAAATATAGAGCTAAATATATTGTACTTCTAAGAAGGCAGCTAATTATTTCAACATGATTTATTAAACAGTTCAGTCTTTCCTCTTCTCAAGTAATTTGTATATATCAATGACCTATATTCATGTGTGACTGTTTCTGTTCTCCTATTCTCTCCTATTGGTCCTCTTGTGTTCACCTCACATAAAGACCACCCTATTTTAAAAACCACAGAATTATTATATATTTTAGGATATGGCAGAGTAAGCCATATATCTAGATATTTAATATTCAAATCACCTAAATTCTTTCTCTATACCTTCTGCTTACCTGTCAAAACCAGCTTTTCAAGTTACATATATGTAAACACACATTCTCTATTTAATTTTAACTTCAATTATAGAATATTTTTATTTTTAATTTATCTTTATTGTTGAAAGTATTACAGATATGCCCCTTTTTCTCCCACTGACCCCCTCCCTCTCCCCCAGGCCTTCACTGCACTATTGTCTGTGACCATGGCTTACAGAATATCTTTTAACAAGAGAATTATTGTCTTTTTAACAAATTTAGTTATCACATCATTTAACATGGTATATGTCTACATGTATTTAGTTGATCTTCTATTTCATTGAGTTTTATACTATTTATAAATGTCCTGCACCTAATTTGTGGTATATACTCCTAGATACTGTGTACATTTGTTGCCATAGTGAATATGAGCTTTTCTTATAAATTAAAATTTTCTGATTTTCTTGAATTTTCTGTCATAATGAAATAGTTCCTTTCTGAATCCTTATTTATTTTTCTAATTGTACTGAGTACAAACTCTAACACTATGCTTAATAAAAGTATAAAACTCAGAACACCCTAGTTGAGGTAGATAGTATTATAACAGTTTACATGTTACAGATGAGAAAATAAAGTAAAAAGAAGATAAGGAACTGGTTCAAGGCCTTACAGCTAATAAATAAAGAACTGGAATTCCACCTGGCAGCCTCATCTATAACTCAAGTTCTTGGCCATTACATACTTGCTACTCTAGTAGAAACAATAATGGCAGGCTGGCTATATGTATTTGATCTTAAAGGGATTGCAGCTAATTATTTACCACTCATATTTGCTATCATTTTTAGTAGTGCTCTTTTTATAAAAATAGTTTTACTTATGTGTAATTGACATAAACAATGTAATATTTAATATTACATAATTTGAAGAGTTTAGATATACGCACACACCTATGAAACCATCACTACATTTTGGGGGGGTTGGGGAGGATTAAGAACACTTAAAATGATATCTACCATCTTACCGAATTTTTAAGTGCACAGTACATACTGTTGACTATGGATACTATGTTGTTTAGCACATCTTTGAGAACTTATTTATCTTTCATGACTGAAACTTCATACCCACTGAACAACAACTCCCTATTTTCCCCTTCCCTCAGGCCTTGGCAGCCACAATTCTACTGTCTGCTTCAATGTGCTTGACTTTTTAGAGACATCATTTCAGTGGAATCATGCAGTATTTGTTCTTCTATGACTAGCTTATTTCACTTAACCATAATGTCCTCTAGGTCTGTCCTTGTTATCTTGTGTGGCAGGATTTCCTTTTCTAAGACATAATTACAGTCATTGTATATACATGCCACATTTTCATTATCCATTCATCATTGGTGAACACTTGGGTTGTTTCTGTATCTTGGCTACTGTGAATAATGCTGCAGTTAAAATGGGAGTGCAGATATCTATTCGAGATCATAATTTCAATTATTTTGGATATATACTCAGAAGTGTGATTCCTGGGTTATATAATACTTCTATTTTTATTTTTTTCTTAATCTTCACCTGAGGATATATTTTTACTAATTGGAGAGAGGGAGAGAGAGAGAGAGAGAGGGAGGGAAACAACAATGTGAGAGAGAAACTTTGATTGGTTGCCTCCTGTACACACTGACTGGGGGATCAAACTGTAACCTAGGTAAGTGCTCTAACTTGGAATCAAACCCAGAACATTTTGGTGTATGGGACGACACTCTAACCAACTGAGTCACATGGCCAGGGCTCTATTTTTAATTCTTTGAGAAACTCCATAATGTTTTCTATAGTGGCTAAGCCATTTTACATTTCTAGAACAGTGTACAAAGGTCCCAAACTATCCACAGCGTCACTAATAATTGTTTGGGTATGTTTTTGGTACTGCTTTTTTAAAAAAAAATCATAGCCATCTTAACAGGTGTAAGGTGATATTTCATTGTGGTTTTGTTTTGCATTTCCCTCATGATTAGTGAGGCTGAAAACTTTTCCAAGTACCTGTTGGCCACTTGTTTGTCTTTGGAGAAATATCTATTCAAATTCTTTGCCTACTTTTTAGTTTCAGGACTTATGTTTAATCTATCTTGAGTTTATTTTTGTGTATGGTGTAACTAAGAGTACAATGTCACTCTTTTGCATGCAGATGTCTAGTTTTCCCAACATCTAGTTGTTGAAGAGACTATCTTTTCCCAATTGTGTATTCTAAGCAAGCCATGTTGAAGATCAGCTAACTGAATATGCATGGGTGTCTTCCTTGGCTCTCTATTTTGTTCTATTGGTCTCTATGTGGGTCTTTATACCACGTCACACTATTTAAATTACTGTAGCTTTATAATACATTTTTAGTTCAGGATATGTGATACCTCCAGCTTTGTACTTTTTTATCAGAACGCTTTGGCTATTCAGGGTCTTTTGTGGTTTCACATGAATTTTAGGATTTTTTTTTCTATTTGTATAAAAAATGCTGTTAGGATTTTGATGGGGATAATAGTGTATCTGTAACCACTTTGGGTAGTATGGATATTTTAACAATATTAATTCTTCCTTGAAATACAATCTATTAAGACTGAATCATGAAGAACTAAAAAATCTGAGCAGACCAATAATGAGTAATGAGATTCAATGACCAATCAAAAATTTCCCAACAACAAAAAATCAGTAGGAGATGGCTTCACTGGTGAATTCTGCCAAATATTTAAAGATACATTAACACCAATCCTTCACAAAGTCTTCTAAACTATTGAAGAAGAGGGAACACTTCAAAACTCATTATGAGACCAGCATTACCCTGATACCAAAGCCAGACAAGGATCTCAAAGGAAAAGAAAACTACAGAATAACATTCCTGATGAATATAGATGTAAAAATCCTCAACAAAATACTAGAAAAATAAATTGAACAGTACATTAAATAGATTATACACTATAACCAAGTGGGATTTATTCCTGAGATGAAAGAATAGTTCAACATTCAAAAATCAATTAATGTAATACACCACATTAATAGGCTAAAGGTTAAAAATCACTTGATCATCTCAATAGATGTAAAAACAGCATTTTAGAAAATTAAATACCTTGTAATGATAACAACTCTCAACAAATTAAGTAGAGAAAGAATTAACCTCAACATAATAAAAGCCATATATGAGAATCCCACAATTAACACTACACTTACTGGTGAAAAACAAAGTTTTTCTCTAAAGAACAGGACAAGGATTCTCACTCTTTGTACTTCCATTCAATATAATAGTGTAAGTCCTAGCCAGAGAAATTAGGCAAGAACAAGAAATAAAAGGCATCCAAACTGGAAAGGAAGAAGTAAAAGTATATCTGTTTACAGATGACATAATCTTATATGTATATAACACTAAAGACTACACACACATGCACACATATAGTCAAAAAACTGTTAGAAATAATAAATTAACTGAGTCAAGTTTTATGACACATAACCAAATAAAAAAATCAGTTGCATTTCGATACACTAACATCGAACTATCAAAGAAGTTAAAAAACAATTCAATTTACAGTGGCATAAAAATAATAAAAGATTTAGAAATATAGTTAATCAAGGAGGTGAACGGCCTGTACACTGAACTCTACAAAACTTTGATGAAAGCAATTGAAGGCAAATAAATTGAGAGGCAGTCCATGCTCATGTATTTAGTTAACCTTATCAGGTTAAAAACATTCCTTTATGCTTTTTGTTTGTCAAATCACACTTTCTATATCTATTCAAAACATTATAACATTTTCCTTTTAATTTATAAATTATTTATAGAATTCAACCAGAATGAATTCTACCAATGGATATTAATTTTTTTTTTTATCCTCACCCAAGGACATTTTTCCATTTTTTGTTCAGATAGAGTGGGAGGGAGAGAGAGGAAGAGAGAGAGAGAGAAACATCGATGTGAGAGAGACACATCGACTGGTTGCCACACGCATGACCCAACTAGGGCCAGCGACAAACTGCAACCAAGGTACATGCCCTTAGTGGGAACCGAACCCAAGTCTCTCTGGACCGCAGGCCAACGCTCTAATCGCTGAGCAAAACTGGCCAGGGCTACCAATGGATATTATATTAAATTATATATAATATTAAATCATATTTGTATTTCAATGATAAATCTTATTTAGACATGATGTATTTGCACACACATACACATGCTCACACACTACTTGATTTTATTTACTATTTATTTTCTGGTAATATTTCTTTTTATATATACATATGTTTTGTTTTGTTTTTAGAGAGAGAGAGAAACATCGGTGTGAGACAGAAACATTTATCAGCTGCCTCTGTGTGCTCCCCACTGGAGATCGAGCCCACAACCCAGACATGTTCTCTGACTGGGAATCAAACTGGGAACTCTCAGTCCATGGGACGATGTTCAGTCCACTGAGCCACACCGGTTGGGCTGGTAATATTTCTTTATATAATGTTTATAAATGAGATCAGTCAATAATTTTCCCTTTCTATACTGACTGTTTGTATATTTTACTATAATTTTTATACAAGCCTCAAAGTTAAATGTATGAATAGTTTTCTCTTTTCATATTTCCTAAAAGAGATGTATAAGAGTGTAATTATTACTTTGTAGTTTGGTAAAATGTGTTTGAAATACCATGTGGAACTGTTGCCTTTTGTGTGTGAGTTTTAGATAACAAATACCTGGAATATTTATTGTTTATTCGGTTGTCTCTACTCAAGTCAATTTGAAAATTCTATTTTTATAGAGAATGATCAATTTCATCTAAAATTTAAAATTAACCAGCATAATATTTTTCATTCTATTCTATGAAATTATTTTATTTATTTTAAATCAGAGTTTGAGTACTCACCCAAGGAATTCACATATTAAAAGTTCCCAATTATATAGCAAAATGCTGCGCTCTCCCTTTGACATTGTCATTGATAGATTGTTTATTCATAATTCAAGGATTACATAGCAAGAAGATTATTTGTTACTTTTGAATGGCTCTTATTATCATCCACAGCTAACTTTGTATTTGCCTTAAACAAACAAAAATAGAAAAAACAAATTCTCCCCCAATTTTCATTGAATACAAGATACGCTACTAGGTTAGTTAAAATAACTCTCATTTTTGTATGCTAACTCCATTGACCTGAAATAGTTAACATCACAGAAATATATCCTGTAGTTCCATCTGAATATGTACAAAGGATATTGAATGATATTCTTCCAAAAGTCTTTGATACTTTGTGCACATCATCTAAATATGCCAGGGGGTTTTCTGTTACACAAACTCTTATGAATACTTACTCAAATTAACAAAACAAAGTACTAACTCACTAGTAACCATGGTGCTTCTGAAAATTTCATTCTATTTTTTCTTATTAAATCATAAATCTTGTAAGTTATTTTTTACACAAATAGAAAAAATAAATGGTAGGCTGTGGTCCTGGTAACAGGATATGGACTTCAGGACTCATGAGTGTGTCTGTAGGTCTGTATGCATTTTTTTTTCAATTCTTTTGAACTCTGATAATTTAGGTTTAAGAAATTCAAGAGATAATTCATAAATAGTTAGAAAAAACAAATTCTCTTCTACTCGCTCATATGAGTTCCAAGTTTCAAATTTTCTGGCCATCAGCATTGAGAGCCTATTTTCTGAATTTCAAAATTAGTCATATTTCATTTTTTTGCTGATGTGTTTGTGTGGAAAATATAAACAGAATATTTTTGTAATTTGAACAATTTCCTAAAATGCAAAATGATAACTAAAACCCTAAGACACATAAAATTATGTTTGATTCTCAGGGGCCATTTATTGCTATCACAAGGTCTTATATTTATTTAATATATGTCTATATAGTATAATATACTGCCTCTAAACTACAATAATGCTTTTCCCTGGAGGATCTGGAAGAAGGAGAAGGTAGAAACTATGAACCAGAAACTATGTACTCTGAACCTAGAACATTGAATACTTTCTCTATTTAGTCTTAATAACAGACATTTCAGATAGGAAATTACTTTAGTTAAAAATAAGTAAGATCAAGATTCAGAGGGACATGTTACTGAAGAGTATATGGCTGGGCAGTAGACAAGCCAGGATACAAAGCCATCTTTGATTTTAATTTCATATTTTTATTCTCTCTATTATAATAGGCTTACTTGCTTATTGTTAATAATGTTCTTATATTCTATGATATTTTATGTCAGAAAATTGTACATACACATACACGGAGATACACAGAGAAACAAGGGAGAGAGAGAGTTTCATGGACTAAACTTATGTGCACAAGATAATATGAATATTTTAGCAATTAAGTTAATGATACATTTATAACATGTCATTTTATAGATAAGTTAAGTAACCAAAAATATCAGAAATTCTTAGGCAGTATATTACAGTGGTTAGAACACAGTCTCTGGAATCATACTATCTTGAGTTTCTACCATGCCACTTTTTAGCAGTGTGACCTTAGATCATAGATCAGCCAATAGTCTCTCTTATTCCTTACCTTGAAATGGTACTAATATTTGTACCTACTACTGTGATAGAATTAATTCTCTTTCTAAAATCTCCTCTTCCCTGTAATCTGTCATGATTCTTGCCCTGATTCCATGCTTAATGACTTTAGACTTGTCCTCATGCTTTGCTTTGGCCAGTGGGATACTGTAGAAGGTACATACGATTATAAAATGTGCTTTGCACTCCTGTAATCTATCATGAGAAGAGCATGACTTTGGTGTATTGATGCCCTTTCAGCTTGGGCTCCAAAACAAAGACACATAGAAAGACCTGAACACAAAGCAAACCCAGGTCCAATCAACCTATAACCTGAAGCAGAGCCATCCAGCTGAGACCAACCATATAATCATATCCACAATTAACTTGCAGAACTGTGAGCTTCAAAAATGTTTTTGTTTCAAGTCATGGGTTTTAAATTGGTTTGTTACTTAGCATTTTTATAAAAATGGCTGATATAGGATTGCTAAAAGGACTGTGTGTGTCACTAAATAAAAAAATAATTAATTTTGGATCTGATTTCATCCTGATATATTTCAAAAACAATACTCAGCCCAGAGCAGGTGTTCAAGAAACATTTTTGGATTACTGAATGAGCCTTGACGTTCACATAGTGAGTGCTGGAAGCCATATAATCTCTTGTCCACTCCTAGAGATGGTGTGAACTTGGACGATAACAGATCATACAGTATCTATTAAACTATCTGTTGCACTTATTTATACCAGGTATAACTGCAATAAAGAGTTCAAAACTAAACCTTTAATAAATAAACACTTTATTCTATTTGCAACTAAAATTTGCATCCCCAGTCGTAGGCATCAATTTATCAATATGTGTCAATGGTCACGGAGGAATTTTGGACAAGAATGTGTATAATTAAGAATAATTAGTTCCCATTAACCTGACCAAGAACACTCTCAAATATAAATGACAATGTAGCTTCCAAATGTTGTGATTTATAGTTTATATTAACTTAAACAAACAGAATAGACCACATTTTTACTATGATATATTTTTTAAAAAGAACATTAACATTTCATATTTGGGGATGTTTTTCATTAATTAAGCAATGAACTATTCATTTATTTCTCAAATTATTATGCTTATTTTCCTTCAGTTGTCTTGAAATCCTATTCTCCACAGGAAAGATAGAAAAGATTTATGAGGCGGAGGGCTTAGAATTTTTCAGTCATTGGGAGTTGTGCAGGATTTGAATTGGTGAAAAGAAGAGATATTACCTGATTCTGCAACCGTGCAGGTATAAAGCAAAGGTTGAAATTCAAAAACCAATGTGAAGGAAATGACCATTAGTCTTCTAAAAGAATTACACAGAAAAGCCTATATATGCTGATTACTGAAATGTATATCTTTAGTTCTGCCCACCTACCTGAATACCAGACACATAAATCCAACAGCCTATTTAACATCATGACTTGGACTACTGTTTTGGGTTTAACATGTCCAAACAGAATCCGTGTTTCTTCATCACTAATGATCTCCCTCTGGTTTCCCCCAAGCCCAGTAAATGACACATTTAATTACTCAGCTCAAAAATCTTCAGTAATTTTGTCCTCAGTTTTTTCATCCCACTCCATATCAACCAGATCTTTTGTTCTGGTCTTTGAATATTTCCTAAATCTACATCTGAGCAGTTCTCCGTATTCTACTATTACGATGCTAACTCAATTCACCATTGTCACTCTTCTAGATTCAAACCACTGTTGACTCCCTGGGTCTCCCTGATTCACTCATGCTTTCCTCCTCTAAATTTCCCCCCCAAGCTTTACCGAGATAAAACTGCAGTTAAAAATGTATTTAAAGTGTACAACATGATGATTTGACATAATGTCCTCCGGATTGTATGTTGTCACAAATAACAAGATTTCCTCTTTTTTTTTTCTTTTTAAAGGCTGAATAATATCAGCGTGTGTGTGTGTGTGTGTGTGTGTGTGTGTATGTGTGTGTGTGTGATATTTTCTTTATGCATTCATCTATCAACAAACACAGGTTGTTTCCATGTCTTGGCTACTGTAAATAATGCTGCAAAGAACATGAGAGTGCAGATATCTCTGTAGGGCCCAGATATCACTTCTTTGATATCTATATATATATATATATATATATATATATATATATATATAGAGAGAGAGAGAGAGAGAGAGAGAGAGAGAGAGAGAAAGAGAGAGAGAGAGAGAGAGCGCAGTAGCAGTTCTCAACCTGTGGGTCACAACCCCTTTGGAGGTCAAACGACCCTTTCACAGTGGTCACCTAAGACCATCGGAAAACACCTATTTCTGATGGTCTTAGGAACCGAGACACCGCTCCTCTATCCATCTCCAGGCGGGTCCACTCACATGCAGATACGCCCACATACAACATGAGGAACTGTATTAAAGGGTTGCGGCATTAAGAAGGTTGAGAACCACTGATCTAGAGCGAGATTGCAAAACATAGAAGTTCTATTTTTAATTTTTGAAGAACCTCCATACTATTTTCCATATGGCAGTACCAATTTGTATTCCTACCAACAGTGTACAAGAGTTCCCTCTTCTCCACACCCTTGCCAACATGTGTTGTCCTTTACCTTTTGACAGTAGCCATCCTAACAAGTGTGAGGTGATACCTCCTGTGGTTTTAATTTGCATTTGCCGGATAAAGTGTGAAGTTGAACACCTTTTCTAGTACCTGTTGGTCATTTTTATGCTATCTTTTGAGAAATGTCTATGCAGATCTCTCCCTCATTTTTAATTGGTTTGATTTTTTGCTATTGAGTTAAATAAGTTTCTTATGTATTTTGGACATTAACCCTTTATCAGATATATGGTTTGCAAAATATTTTCTCTCATCCCACTATAAATATTCAAACACATAGCTAGAGTTATCTTGCAAAAATCATATCAAGTCACTCTCCTCTTCAATACTCTAAAATGGATTCCCAACACATTCAGAATAAAATCCAAACTTTATCCAGGCCTATAAACTACATAATGGCCGGACCCTCTCTGTTCCCTCATTCACTGCACCCCAGCCTTTTCGATCCCATTGCCTTTCTAGTTAGCCAGATTCTTTCCTGACTCAGGCTTCCTGTATTTGCTGTATCCTTTACTAGAAATGCTAGTTTCCAAGGTCTTTAAATTTTTTTTTCTTTATTGAATTTTTTTTTTTTTTTTTTAGAGAGAGAGGAAGGGAGAGGGAGAGAGAGAGAGAAACATCGATGCGAGAAAACATGGATTGGCCATCTCCTACATGCCCCCCACTGGGAATCATGCCCACAACCTGGGCATGTACCTTGACTGGGAATTGAACTGGTGACCTCTTGGTGCATGGGTCAACACTCAACCACTGAGCCACACCGGCCAGGTGTTTCCAGGTCTTTAATAGGTACATTTCCTCACTTGATATGGGTTTCTGCTCAATGCCATCTCCTAAAAAGGCTTCTTTAGCCACTCAAGTTTAAATAACCACAAGTATATCACTATATCTCTTTACTTGCCTTATTCTTCAGCAGGCCATTTGACATTAGATAATTTCTTGTCTGTCTGTAACACTATAATGTAAATTGTGTGAGGGCAAGGACTTGGTTTTGTACCATTTATTATCTAACATCTAAACCATGCCTGGCATGTAGCAGACATTTAATAAATATCGGTGGAACAAATAAATAACAGAGATTATGGGAAAACCTTCTGCATTGAAAGATTCAGAGACAGGAAGACAACTTCAAAAATTTTTGTTTTCAGCATTCCTATCTCTTTTAATGCCACAATATTCACTAAAAATGACCAAAAATTCCAACATAGTTTCTTAATGAAATATATTATGACAACATAAATACAGAATGGTTCTTTATTCTAATTTCTAGGAAGAGAGACCTGAATGGGTCAAGAGAAAGGTCTGATTTAGGAAGTTTTTTTTAAAGAAACATTTTTATTACTTTAAAGTTTATATTAATATATAACTTTACTTGCAATGCTGAGTAGAGAATTTATACAATTTTAAAAACTGATTTATTTTCTTAAATTACACACATTTTGTTAAGTTGCTCAATGATGATTATTTAAAGATAGTAAATAATAAATATAAAATCAAAATCCTGACATTACTTCTTAAAAATCTATACTGGACAAGGCTGAGTTAAAGAGGTTTTTGTTGTCTTTTTTATGATCAGTTGTTGCAGTTCTTTAAATTGTTCATTATGATTTGTTAAGTAAAGCACCATTTACTTATTTATTTATTTTTTATAATCCTAACGTGAGGATATGTTTTTATTGATTTTGAATATAGAGGAAGGAAGAGAGAGAGACACACACACATTGATGTGAGAGAGAAACAATCAGTTGTCACCTGTATGTGCCCTATCCAGGGACAGAACCCACAACTGAGGTATGTGCCCTGGTTGGGATTCTGTCACTACCTTTTTGGTGTATGGGACGATGCACCAACCAACTAGGCAACCTGGCCAAGGCTAGCACCATTTATTTATCATACAATGCACTAATGATTTTGAAAGCTTCATGGAAATGTTAAAATTGCTCAACTTCACACTTGGAAATTGTGTTATAATTTCTAAAACTCCTGTTGAGTTTTTATTTGCACCCAAGATGTAATCAAAATGCTTATTTTTGTTTGTAACCATAGAAATTTATAACAGAGTGCTTATCCCAGAGGATTTTTATGCTTTTATTTTCCTCTGTTCTATATGCCTTCAAGAATTAATCATGGCATGATTTTTGTCATTATATTTCCAGTTACACAAATATTAACAATCCAATATTATTGTCTTTTATACTGAGTACTGTATATAATTATTCATTTTAAAGTAATCATTAAAAATATTTATCATTCATGGCATGAAGATTTTTACATTTTTCCTATGTTCAGTAATTTTGCATTAATTGATGAACAAGATTCTTAATACTGTAGAAATAAGCAAGATGCAGCATTGTATATAAACCGAGAAGACTTAGTTATCAAAAAATATTTTATGTTAGCAGGGCTAAAATCTAGCTGGAGACCCAGATATAGGCTTAGAACTAGTCAAAGATGAAACCAGGATCTCTGATTAGAGGAATGGATGTGTCTTTTAGACAACGAATGAGAAAATTCTTAATTCTAGATCCCTTTTTATATAAATAGATACATATAAACTAATCTTTTAATGGAGGAAAGAGAATATTTGACAACTAAGTATAAATAATTTAATGAAAATGAAGAGCAATTCCTGGATTTAAAATAATCACATATGATATTTAGGATGTTTAGGCAGGGCTGAATCACCTCATGTGGTAGGGGAATTACAGATGGTCTTTGATTGACGGTGGGGTTATGTCCCAATAACCACATTGTAAGTTGAAAATACTATCATAGCAAGTTGAAAATGCATTTAATACTACACAGCAAGATTCAGTTGTTCACCGTCCTGATTGAGTGACTGACTGGGAGCTACAACTCGCTGTCACTGCCCAGCATCACAAGAAGAGTATTGTACTGCCTATTGCTAGACCGGGGTGGGGGATCAACATTCCATATTTGAACTATGCATGTCACTTTCATACCATTGCAAACTGCAAAAATCCTACATCAAACCATTGTAAGTCGGGGACTATCTGTATTCAATTTCAAAATTATCTTATTTACTGAAAGTTCTATTTTAAATCCTTCTTTTACATGGTTTCCAGTACTTTCCCAATGTCTTTCATTCATTTCTCCTTAACAGGCTTTTCTATCTATAAACATCAAAAAACAGACAAACAAAATACCTTATGGGAGTCTTATATTTTAGAAGAATTCCAGAGATGAATTAATTTAACTAAGACAGAAATTAAGATATCCTTGTTGACTATCAGGTAGCATGTGCTAGTAGGTAGAAATACACCAATATTAACTGGTAGACCTATGCTTTTAGACTAGACAATATTAACAGAATGGTGAAATGTTGATGGCTTTTACTCTACCTGCTCATCCAGATCCACATTCACCTGTGAAGTATCTGCCAAGTATTAATATATCAGGAGATTCTAGAAAGTGTCCCACCTGTGCTTAAAACAAATGGATGCTGGGGGTTCTTTGGCTTCTGCACTTTCCCTTCTGGGCTACTACATTGATGGAGACTGGGACATCAGCTGAACAGCCCTCACTACCCACCCAGTTCCTACAAAGCTCCATGTTGACTTTGACACCTTCACCACCAAACCAAGGTTGTCACTTGTGGGAGCAATGACCACCTGCTTGCCTTTTAGGAAAAGCCAAGTTGTCATAGGCTGAGCATGGAGGCATTCAACCACCTAGAACTTAGACTCTGACAGATTCTGAATAAAGTTATATCTGTTTCTACATCTGTAAAATGGGGTAGCAAATGTTTCTCCTTCAGGATTATGTTAATATTAGATAACTGAGTAAACAGTAATAAATGCTATTTTTATAGGTAATATTTTATTTACTACACTTGCTGAGGTAAAAAATAATTAAATAGGAATCTAGCTAAGAGATGTAATTTATTTCTAACAATACAAGTTTTATCCAATTAAGGCGAGCTTATCTGATGCTATCAGAAAAGGTCTGATATGATCGTGAATGTACAGCTTCACTTAAAACTTCAGATCAAATATTAGGGTAATATAAATGCAAAAGTATGCCTCAGAATATATTCAAAATCAAAGTTGTTTTTGTATGACTGAATTAATAAAATTTGGAGATTAATTAATCAATTAATGGGCTAAATGATATATTGGCTTATTAGAAATAAACATCTTAGAATATTAAGATAGACCTGTAGATAAAGACAGTTATAGTTTATTCATGGGAATAATTAATTATCATAATGGTTTGCTTGCTCCCTCAAATAGTTTCATAAACATTGAGTAATATCAGAGGCTATTAATTCCAGTTTTGAAGAAAAGCCAATATGTGATTAAAATTATTAAAATCATCAGACATTTTTATATACCAATAATGAACTATCAGAAAGGAAAACTAAGAAAACAATCCCATTTACAATTGTATCAAAAAAATACAATACCTAGGAATAAATTTAACTAAGCATGTAAAAGACCTATACTCAGAAAATTATAAGACACTGAAGAAAGAAAGTGAAGAAGATACAAATAGGTGGAAGCATATATCATGTTCATGGATAGAAAGAATTAACATCATTAAAATACCCATACTACCCAAATTAATCTGTAGATTCAATGTAATTTCTATCAAGATTCCAAAGGTGTATTTTACAGAACTAGAATATTCCAAAAATGTATATGGAACCACAGAAGACCCTGAATAATCACAGCAATCTTGAGAAAGAAGAACAAAGTTGGAGGAATCATGCTATCTGACATCAAACTATACTACAAGGCCATACTAATCAAAACAGCATTATACTGGCATAAAAATAGACAGGTAGTGGCTGACCATGCCTCAGAGCCAGCACTCCCAGTGGACAGCTTCAGACCACATCAAAACACTACCACCCAACCACCTCCACAAGTGATATATTCAATGAATGGACTCAGTGGGTACCAGAGCCCTGCTGAATGAAGTAAGTCTTGCTCTGTGTAGTGGGCCCCTACACAGCTGATCCTAGTCAGAGGCCAGTGGTCAGTGGGTACAGCCAGTCCTTGCAGCTGATCAGCTTGAGTAAATCCCTGCCATTGATGTGCCAACAGTAATCAAGACTCAATTACAACAGAAGGGTGTACAGTCCACATTAGGGGTGTACCTCGAGAGCCCAGCTGGGATGATCAAGGAGGCTGGATCCTACAGGAAACCTACAACAACAGGCCACCCTATGACGCCTAGGAGACATAGCAGCTCTACCTAATACATAGAAACAAACACAAGGAAGCAGCCGAAATGAGGAGACAAAGAAACATGTCCCAAATGAAAGAACAGAACAAAACTCTAGGAAAAGAACTAAACAAAATGGAGATAAGCAATCAATCAGATTCAAAGTTCAAAACACTGGTTATAAGGATGCTCAAAGAACTTAAGGAGAACTCCAAGGAACATAGTGAGAACATCAACAACATTAAAAAGGACCAGTCAGAAATGAAGGATGTACTAACTGAAATAAAGAATAATTTACAGGGAATCAATAATAGAGTAGGTGAAGCCAAGAAGCAAACCATTGATTTGGAATATAAGGAAGCAAAAAATACCCAATCAGAATTGCAAAAAGAAAAAAGAATCCAAAAAAAAATGAGAATAGTGTAAGGAGCCGCTGGGACAACTGCAAGTGTGCCAACATTTGCATCATGGGGGTGCCAGAAGGATAAGAGAGAGAACAAGAAATTGAAACCCTATTTGAAAACACAATGACAGAAAACTTCCCTAACTTGGTGAAGGAAACAGACATACAAGTCCAGGAAGCACAGAGAGTCCCAAACAAGATGATCCCAAAGAGATCCACACCAAGACATATCATCATCAAAAATGCCAAAGGTTAAAGACAAAGAGAGAATGTTAAAAGCAGCAAGAGAAAAGTAGTCTGTAACCTACAAAGGAGCTCCCATAAGACTGTCAGGTGATTTCTCAAAAGAAAAGTTGCCGGCCAGAAAGGAGTGGCAAGAGATATTCAAAGTGATGAAAAGCAACGACCTACAACCAAGATTACTCTATCCTGCAAAGCTGTTATTTAGAATCAATGGACATATCAAGAGTTTCCCGGACAAGAAAAAGCTAAAGGAGTTCATCACCACCAAACCAGTATCATATGAAATGTTGACAGGTCTTCTTGAAGGAGAAGAACACAAATATGAATAATAAAATGGTAATTAATACATATTTATCAACAATTGAATCTACAAACAAAACAAGCAAGCAGAACAGAAACAGACTCATAGATACAGAGAACTTTTTGTTGGTTGCCAGACGGGAGGAGATGGGTGAAAAAGATGAAGGAATTAGAAGTACAAATTAGTTGTTAGACTGATGAACCTCAAAGGGAATGGGGGAGGGAGGGTGGGAAGAGATAAACCAAAGAACTTCTGTGCATATATGCTTAAACCAATGGACATAGACAATAGTGTGGGGAAGGCGAGGAGGGGGATAATGGGGGAAAAAAGGGGGGATATCTGTAATACATTCAACAATAAAGATAAGTTAAAAAACAAACAAACAAAACAACAACAAAACAGACGTATAGATCAAAAGAACAAAATAGGGAGCCCACAATAAACCCATGCCTTTATGGCTAATTAATATTTGATAGCAGAGGCAAGAACATACGATGGGGTAAAGAAAGTCTATTCAATAAATGGTGTTGGTAAAATTGGACAGATAGATGTAGTAAATGAAACTATACCACCTTCTTACACCATACACAAGAATAAACTCAAAATGGATTAAATACTTAAATGTTAGACTCAAACTCATAAATATCCTAGAAGAAAACATAGGCAGTAAAATCTCAGACACTTCTCGTAGCATATTTTTCCTGATACGTTGTCTCGGACAAGGGAAACAAAAGAAAAAATAAACAAATAAAAGTACATCAAACTAAAAGTTTTTTCACAGTTAAGGAAACCATCACAAAATGAAAAGACAACCCACTGAATGGAAGAATATCTTAAAGCTTCCACCAAATAGTGTTAAATTCCATTTTTCACTGTGGTTAAAACAAAGTTGCTGAATCTACCAAAGAACTCTGAAACATTTTTATAATAGTATGTGAATTTATTATTTACAAGCACACTCACTGTAAGAGCTTTAAAAATATCATTCATTTGAGTTATCTCATTTATTCTTTCTTAATGGAACAAGCATTCATTCAGTGGCAGTACCAACTAATTGGCTCTAGCATACATCAGTGAATACCACTGTATGCTGCTCACTGTTAGATGTCGAATATACAAAGGTAAATAAGACTCAGTTCTACTCACATATAATCTTACAGAGGAAACGTGTACCACAAAAGATAATGTCAAATAAGTTCTATTTATTATGGTCAAAGGGATATGGAAGACAGGAGGGAGTGATTAATTCCATAGTGTGGTGTGGTTCAAGAATGTGGTATTCAGAGTCAGGCAGACCTAAATTTTCCCCCAAACAGACCTAAATTTTGATCATGGGTCTGACCCAAACCAGTTTATAATATTATTTTTCCTTTCCACAATCCATTTATTTTTCTTCAAGTAATCACTTCCTGACTTTGTTTTGGGGAACAAGCCCTTTTATTCTTAATTCATGTCTTTGAGTTGGACTGACTAATCCCACCCTCAAGTGAGGGCAAAGCAAGACTCAGGCTTGGCTAATTTTCTCAATCTTTTTAGTCGTAAAACCCATACAGCCTCCTCTTAGAGTGAACAATTGGTGCGAACATTTTGCCATATTTGCTTAGTTTTGCTGAAATATTTTAAAATTTATTAAATACACAATTGTATTTTATCCCTAAAAATATTAGTGTGTATCTCTATAAAACAATGTTGCTCTACTTCTATTACATAACTACTAAACCCTTATAAATAATATATAAAAATTAGCAACAATTACCCAATAGCATGGTGTATTTGAATTTCCTCAATTTACCCAAGTCAGTTTGTTTAAATCAGAATTCAATTAAAGACCACATAGTTTACATGGGGATATTATATCTCTGAAATATCTTTTCATCTAGAATAATTCCTTCTTTCCTAGCTTTTCTTTTCCTGTGACATTCATTTCTTGAGGCTGGACTAGGTATGCTATAGAATATCTCATCTTCTGAAGCTATCTAAGTAAATACATTTATTATTATTATTATTATTATTAGTCATTTAACCCCTATTTCTATTTTCTAAGCAATATACAAACAAAACTAGGCTAAAAAGTATTAGAAACATATTAAACACATTTAGCAGGAAAAATGCACAGGTGATCTGTATAATGAAGACATCTGCTGTTTTTCTACTGTTAGTGATAAGATTGTTGGCAAGGTTAGGATGGAAACAGCTCTCTCCATTGTGATGCCACATGTTCCAGTGTGTGAGCAGAAGTTATCTGTGTGGTGAAAATCTGCTTGCATGGGAATATCCAGGTCCAGTCAACATCTCATCTACTGGTTATAGCACCAGCGCCTTCCTTCCTTGGGTCAGTCATTTTATTAGTGTTGCAAACTACCAACTGCCTAGTGATATTCTTTCCATAAGTATCAGTTGGCATTCTTGTATAAAAGCCTTCTTTTATCAACTGTGGCCTTTCTGATCTTTAACGTGGTTCTCACTAAATGCTAAAAGATGTACTTAATTCTTACCTTTAATTATCATTTTTCAGCAGAAGTCACTTGGGTAAGTCACCATAGTGTACACAATAAATAAACATAGTAGATATTGCTACTCACCCTCAGCGATATTTCTGCTCTCCTGAGTCTGAATCTGTGAGAGGCCTGCATTCCTCACTGCCTTGAAGAACAGGATCTAACCAAGTGAGAAGATTAGGTTAATGAGATGCATTTGAGAGGTAGGACAAATGAAATCGGCCATGCTTTCTCTCTCCACAGTCACACCAGATCTTATCTCGCTCACTGGTAGGGCTTCATCTCCTGGTCCCCAGATGACAACCACACCAGATCTCATGCAAGTTTTGAATGATATGTAGTAAGAGTGAGACATCTCTTACAATGCTTTAAATTTTGGATTCTTTTAGTTTTATTACAACATATCCTGACATATGTAGTAAGATATCTTACAGAAGAGTTTTATGAGTATGACTTCAGAATTTTCCCATCACTGAAATATCTGCATGCAATAAGGGAGTGTTTTCAAATATTCCGATATTCTGTGCTAAGCAGCGAAAACTCAGTTAACTCTTTCTATTTTTGACTTTTCTTCCATATGTTCTCACATTAGGTACATGCTTGTGACTGCAGCGTGCCAGCTCACTTGATGGCAGAGAGCTGCAAATCCTTTAGAAGCATTTTACTTAAATAGATCACCGTAGTTTATCTCCAGATTGGAGTCATTGGCAGAGAGGACTGGAAACAGCTCTCATAACAATTGTTTAACTGAGAAACCATTATCCGTATGTGGCCACCGGGCTGGTGAGAAATTGAAAAGGCTAAAATGCTACCAGTGTCTCCCTTCAGCTCCTAGTCCTCTTCAGCAGGCTCCAATTTTTCAGCTTTCCAACATTTCTTCCCACTCGTCTCTGCATCACACCCAGAGCTGTCACACCATATGCTGCCTCCTGCTCTGTCACACTTTCCAAGAACACTTGAGAAGCTAAAATCCATAGTCTCGTCTGGGAAGCAAGACGTGCTCAGAAATAACTAGACCGCCACGGAGAGCGTGATAAATGCCAGAGGAGAGGACGGGTCAAGCTCTGCAGAGGTGGGCGGAAAGATCGCTTCCAGCTGTGAGAGGGGAGAGGCGATGCTGTCCCAGCAGACCTGGGAAAGCAGACGCATCGTTCTGACCATGAGGAGCAAAGGGCGTTCTGAGCGGATGGCAGGAAACGCTGGCCCGTGAAGATACTCGTGCAGGCTCCTCAGGAGAGGGTAGGGTGCCTCTCACCTCCCGGAACTGAAATGTGTGACCTGCTCCCACCCGAGGGAATTACATGTAGTTCCCGATTTCTAGAATTCTGCAAACCAGCCCCTGCTTACAGAGAATTTTTATTCAACATTGAGATTACTACTTAAAAATCAGTTTTCCTTGGAAACTTTTCTAACTCCTCTCCAACTAGCGCCTATGGTTTTAATTGCTTATTTTGCACGTGGATTTTTTTTTTTTTTAGTTGTGCTTAATATCAAAATCGTTTGCTTTTTTTTAAATACATATTTTTTTCTTTATATATTTTAGAGAGAAAGGGAGAAAGAGAGAGATAGAAACATCGATGAAAGAGAACATGGATTAGCGGCCTCCTGCATGCCCCCCACTGGGGATCAGGCCCACAACCTGGGCATGTGCCCTGACCGGGAATTGAACCAGCGACCTCTTGGTGCATGGGTCGACGCTCACCATTGAGCCACACCGGCTGGGCATTGTTTGCTTTTTTATCATGCTCCCTCATCAGACTTTGAGCTCTACGAGAGAAGGGACTTCGTCTACAGCAAGTACTCCAGACATACCTGCTGATTAAATCAAAGCTAGATTTGAACCAGGTACCCCGGTAATGTTTACTTTATTTTAGGGATTGGGAGTGAGTAGAAGTTAACAAAAAATATTCTTCACATTCTTAAGAGAGGAGGTTATTGAAAATAACTCTATTAATTTTCTATAGCGGCTTTAACAAGTTCTTTCAACCTTGGAGCTGAAAACAACCCATTTGTTATTTTCCAGTTCTGTAGATGAGCAAGCAGACAGGGGTCTCAGTACCTAAGGTCAAGGAGGAGGCAGGCCTGCACTATTTCCTGGAAGCTCTAGGGAAAAATTCATTTCCTTGTCTTTTCCAGCTCCTTGAGGCCACCCACTCACCTTGGCTCGTGGTTCTTTGCTCCACCTTCAATGCTCAGTGATTTGGGCCGAGTCTGGCTTCTGCTGCCATCTCCCTCCCTCTCCTGAGTCCTTCTTCCACTGAAATACTCATGCAGTTACATCGGACTCACCTGGATAGTCCAGAGTACTCTCACTGAAGCCCACTCATTAGCAACATTAATTTCCTCTGTAAACTTCATTGTCCTCTGCCAGGTAACCTGACATTCACAGATTCCAGGGATTAATACACAGATTCCTTGAGAGGGCCATTATTCCGCCTACTTAAACATTGGAGAATACTGACAGAGTATTTTAGTCTAATGAAATCACTATGAGATTCTCCTTGTGGCAATAACTAAATAATAATCCAATTACTCCTTAATACCAGAGTAATTAAACCCACGTGGGCAGGTTAGAAAAAGGGCAGATATCTGTAAAGATGCTATGAATAAAAAAAAACATATAAGAACTGTGAGGGGTGTTTACTTCTGTAGCTCCTAAAGGGTGTCATCTGGGATCTAATTCTGCATCTCATTCTAGCTTCATATACCACTCATTCTTCTGTCTCCTTTCCTTAAAACAAACCACTCCTATTTTTCATGGCTACACATTTATACTTTAACTTTTCTTCTCTTTGTATTCAAGTCTTTTCCTTTTTACTCTTACCGGATTGTAGGCATGTTTGCAGTGAATTTATTTTGCTTTATAGAGCCTGAAGTTAGTCCTGTGATTATCATATATCAATGAGCTGTTCAGTGGATGTCTGCTAAATGAATCCAGTGAATGTGGACATGGAACAAATGAATCTAATAGTCAAACCACATTATTTAGATATAAATTGGGAAGAAAGTATTCTGTGACCAAGGCCTTTCTGCAAACTGCTTAGGACAGAATCAAATCAGCCACAACAAGCAGTTTCAGTTCTGATTTTAGCAGAAGTATAGAGACATTGGCTACATAAAAAGGATTATTAGAATTTAAATCACTGTTAAACCATTCAGTCCACAATGTATCATATGTGTGCATACCAAAATGTTGTTAAGGTTGCTGCCATGATCATTATAAGTTACTCTTAAGTAATATTTCACATAAAAAGAAACAAGGCTTAAGAATTATCTCTACATTTATTTGGTGAGGGAGAGGGGATTAATGTCTTCCATTGCCATCAGGCACTGGGCTAGGCAGTGGGCGAGTTATAAATAAATTGTTAGTTCCATCCTCAAAAAGAAATTGAACCCTGGCTGGCTTGGTTCAGTGGTTAGAGCATCGGCCTGCACACCAGAGGGTCGAGGGTTCGATTCCTGATCCCTGGCCCTATTCCAGGTGCCTGTGGGAGGCAACCAATTGATGTATCTCTCTCCCATCTATGTTTCCCTCTCTCTCTCTCTCCCCCCCCATACCCCTCTTTTTCCACTTTTTCTAAAAAAAAAAATCAATGAAGAAAAATATCCTCCAGTGAGGACTGACCAAAAAAGAAAAAGGAAGAAAAGAAAATGAGCTAGTCCAAGACATAAAAACCACTCTGATAATTTTAATACAGTCTTTAAAGCAAACAGCAGGGTACGTTAGCCAATGACACTTAAACATGCAGCCACGCTTATGTTTGATGGATCTCAAATCTTTGCTGGATTCTCAAATAGTCCGTGCTTGACAACGCCTGATTAAAGGAATTTTATTCTCTATACTTTCTTGCAATCATCAAAATAATAGAAAACAAAATATCTGTTCCTCTGGTAAGGCGCAGTCAACATTAGTACCATTCTGTTAAAAACTGGTATATATAGTTAAAGAAGATGTTTCAGTTAGGAAAGTATTAAAAACTCATTGAAACCCCTATTCTCATAATATTTACAATTTGGCTGGACTAATTTTGAGGAACATGGTGAATTTTAATCACTAAAATAATAACTATGGACGTTAAATGGTCATTTCCATCAAATAAATGCCTGCTTCTGAAAAGGAAATAATCACTAATGTAAATAACTAAGAAAGGTTGTCAGTGCTTTACAGGTATATAATACATATCTGGATGTACATTTCATATAATACTGTGGTGATAAAGACATAACTGGCATTACCCAATTGTCGTGAAGTATTCACCTTTAAGAAATAACTTTTCCACCCTGGCCAGTTAGCTCAGGTGGTTAGAGTGTCTTCCCGATATGCCAGGGTTGTGGGTTCAATCTGATGTCAGGGAACGTAAAAATCAACCAATGAATGCATAAATAAGTGGGGAAAAAAAAAAAAGCCAGTGTCTCTCTTTCTCTTTCTCCCTCCCTTCCTCTCTGTCTCTCAAATCAATAAATACAAATTTAAAAGAAAAAACCTCACCATATTGCTTTTCTTAATGTTTCTCTCTCTCTCTCTCAAATCAATAAATTAAAATGGGAAAGAAAAAAACAAAGAAAGAAATAACCTATCATATTGATTTTCTTAGAAGTGCCTTTGCCAAACCAAGGCCTACCATCTCACAAAATGATGATATCTATCAATGGCTTGACAGAGAAAATAATGCTGAAAGACCTTAAAATACTTGCAGACACATAGATAATCCTTTTACAGATTTATCGGTGTGGGTATCTAGGAGTTTTGTTTTGTTTGTTTATTTGTTACGTTTTGTTTTTAATCACACACACGTGTGAAAACATATGGTTCTTGCCATTTTCTGCCTGACTGTTTCACCTAGCATGATATTCTCAAGATCCATCCATTTAGTTAGTCTCTGTTCCATAGTAGAACTATGGGTCAAAACAGTAATTAAGTTGAATTAAATAATAATAATGAAAGTTATATTTCTTGTACCTTGAAGAAAGTACAGAATTTCAGGATTTGCAATATACTGGGGCCTCCCAAAGCATAAAATATAATTTAGAAACTGGAAAATACACAAGAACACCAAAGATCGGGTTATCTCTCTGTGCCCTCAATAGCAAGAGTTTATTATTCTTTTCTGTGGTGACTCAGCTTCTCTATTCCTGTGTCTATTGTTCCTGTTGCTAATAATCATCTCACATTTTTTCTCTCCCTCCATTATTCACCCTACATCATTGGTGTCGTTACCACATTCACTTACTTATATCTTCAGTTAACATGTATAGGCTCTTGCTTCTAGTGAATTCCCTTTGTCTTTACAGCTTCTTTTCCTACTGTATATGGTTTTATTCTGTTTCTCCATTCTAATTCTAATTCCTGACAGACAAAATCTCATTGGCCCAATTAGTCACCATTTCATCCAATTGGACAGACTTCATGGTGCTCACCAGCCATGGCCCCTTGGGTCAAAAATAGCATGAAGTTGTGGGTCAGATATGTTCCCTTAAATGGGACTTTCATATCTGTATCTTTGCAATAAAATGTATTGTAAAATTTATAATGTGTTGTTTACTTGCTTGTATTCTTAGTAGACCAGGGCTTTTCAAACTTGTTTGACTATGCAGGACTATGAGAAAAATATTTTGAACATACATTCTGAACTTTAGTATATTTATTTAGACATAATAAACATGCAATATTGTGCTAATAACATAGGTACATTATACTAATCCACCAGATTTTAAAATCAGTAGGAAAGTTAAATATGAAACTGAGCTACATTGACTTCCCTCAACTCCGAAATCACTTTGTCTAGAACATATTCAATGCACTTTTGATGTCACACAACTGTATTAAATGCAATTAGGCTGACGGATGCTAATTAGTATTAAAAATAGGAGTAATAATAATAGTAGAATTCATAGTAAAGGAAATAGTTATCATAACAGTATTACTGGTAGAGTAGTGAGAGTAGTCAAAACAAATGTTGATTGAGTGTTTATTGTTCCAGGCACTAAGTTAAATTTTTACATATATTTTTATTTTAACCTTCATACCTCTTTCCTGGTATAGATATTAAATATATTTTCACTTTATAAGTAGAGAAGACAAGGCTTATGGGGGCTGTATGAGTTGCTTAAAGTCACACAAACCAAGCTCATAGTACAGAGAACAGATTGGTGGTTGACAGATGGGGGGTGGGGGGTGGGGATGGGAGAAATGGGTGAAGAGGGTGCACATTTATTTTTTTAAATGTATTACAGAAGCAATCTATATTTTTGTTTCTACTTTTTTATAAACATTTTTTGTTAAGTAGGCCAAAATCATATAATTTTATTAGGTCAAAATTAGAAATACACATACACATATTTCTGTAGGTTCATCTACATACTTAAGTATATTATATATGTAATTTTATTACATATATAATAATTGTGTGTGTGTGTGTGTGTGTGTAGCTACAGAAATAATTCTAATTCCTTGAGTGTAAAACTTTTAAAGTTTTACGTCAGATGCTTTTCCTATAGGATCTTCATTTCTGAAGAGCATGTTTTATTGCTTCGCGGTTAGGAATTTATAAAAGGTGCTGGTTGGCTTTACAAATGGGAAGCACAGAAGAGATCAGCAGACAAGGAGTGAGGTCAGGGACCAGGCTTCCCTGGTTCCCTTCCTAACGGATGATCACGGTTGCTGTATCCTGCAGCCAAAATGCAAAGCCCTTTCAGGTGGCCTTGTTATGTCTGGTGACTGCTCCTCCACCTTATCCCTTCATGCTTAAGAGTGCTGCTGCTCACCCTAGGAGCCCCGTTGTCCTAGACTGGTTTCCCTAAATCTTGCCTGCAGCTTTGTAAATAGTTCCTTAATGAAACTCTCCTTAAATCTCCATTTGAGCGTGGCCTCCATTTCTGCCAAGATCCTATAAGATACACCAAGGCAACATTAACCCTTCTCTTGTGTGAAAACACTACAAACTATTGAACAGTGCTTTCCCACATGGGGAAGATGTGTATTCATCTATTTAACAAATATAAAAGAAAGGATACAGGGATCTTTTCAATCAATAGATTAAGCTTCTCTCAATTCAATAGACATAATTGATATTCCCTGAGTGAAAGTAGAGACACAGTTATTGAATGAGGAAAACAGTATGAGCTCTTACAAATTGCATATGAATGAACATATCTCCTGTCAAAAGGAAACCTGAAAATATAGTTCCTATTATTTTTGAGCAGCTAAAATTTCTGTGATCTGAAGTATGAGCGTTGAAAGTAAGGATGATTTAACTGCTGCGCTGGTGCAGAGGTGTTTAGTGAGGCCAAGTTCTTCCGTGCTTCATGGATGGGTAGTGAAGGCAACAGGTTCCAATTTGGTACTGGGAGAGGAATGAGCCAGAAATTGGTTTAGGCCAATGAATAAAGGGGTTTCTGATATCAAATCTTGTACAGAGGTTCTCCCGGATTACAGGCTGGAGGTATCACATGACTTGACTCTGGTATGCACTTGGGATTCTTGAGAATAATCATTTATTTCAAGATACAAGTCAGAATTTTCCAATTTAAATTCTCCTAGCTACTCCAGGAATCACAACTACTGAAGTTACCACACTCACAATTACTAGTACATGTTCTCTACTAGTAAAACTGTATTAGGTTCTCTCCTAGGCTCTGGGGATACAGTGGTGAAGAAAGCAGAAACAACTTGGCCCCTGCATAGACTATGTCTATCAAAAGCCCTTCAAGTAAATAGTAAATTCAATTACAATAATATAAATGCCATGGTAGCAGTAGAAAATGGTACTTCCAAAGCACACAGGAAGAGCAAAACCTTGGGAAGGCTTCTCAGAAGACGTTTAAGCAGAAACTTAGATAAAAATTAGATGAGATAGGTCTCAGGGTGAGGAGTGGAGAAAGACAGTGTGTGTCAACTAGAGGAAAGAGTGTGCTCAGAGGTTTAGAGAGACGTGTGAATTGTATAGTGTGGCTTTAAGCTCATCATCCTTCAGGCAAATGCACATTAAAATGTTCCCAGAGATAAACAGGAGTAAAGTCATGACTGAAAGGAAACATCCATTTTATCCTGAAAACAATAAGAAGTGGGAGTGACTTAATCAGCATTTTAGAAAGATCAATATATCCAGTTTAGAGAATAAACTGGAAGCAGACAAGAGACAAAGCAGAGAGAACTAGGAAGCTCTTGCCATCATACTATTCAGAGAAGACAGTGGTATACACTAATGTAATGCAATGGTATTCGAGGATTTTATAATTGAACCAAGCAAATATGAGAAACTATAAAAAGTTACAAAGTTCTGCTCAAGCCTTTCACTCTGCTTACAGATTCCCAACATACAAAATACTGACTTAGCAGGTGTACTTAGGATTGTGATCTACTAGGCAAAATAATTTTCTTCTAAAACAATCCTCTCTTATTCTACCTAAAACAATAAACATTTCATTAACAAAAAATATTCAGTTTGAAATGTCACAGTTAACTTTCCATCCACCTGTACTTGGCAGCATAGTGTGAGCAGAAGAAAATTATTCTGCTCTATTTAGATGACTATTTTTTACTGTTCAAGAACAAAGTTAGTCCATGTTTCATTTGCATATGGCCTATAAATTCTCAAGGTGGGCTGTATAGACAGGCAGCTCTCCAAAGGAACTAAGGGAAGTTTGGCTAATTGGATCTCTATTAAATATATCAGAGACATTTAGGGCAGCCACTGGAATCTTTTAAGCTTCATTAGATCAGAACAAACTTTCAAACATGTAAGAGTATTAAAGACTTGAGCTGTTTTTCCAAAATCCAAATTCCTCTAATCTTATTACTCTAAAAGATAATAAGACCATCAGAGTTTCAATTTTCACATAAAAACAACTTTACATTCTGATATATTATTGACTATAGCATTCAATTCCAAATCTAGAGACACTTTTTTTTTTCAAGTTTCTTTGGAAATCCTATACTCTGGAATGCCTACTTAAATGCGACTAGGACCAGGACCTACTTAATCAGAATATTAAGTTTTACATATTTCAGATAAGGTCTCAGGAGAGTCTGACAGCAATAAAAGGTGAGAGCCTAGCATAACAAGTAGGTCCTAGCTATAATTCCCACTAATTGTATCAGTTAACTATTAATAGTATCAGTAACTTGACATGTTATAATAATACTTATGTATATAGTAAAGAGCAATTCAAATAAATAATTCTGATATTTAACTGTTAAGAAAGTATTATTCCTCCATTAAAAGAATCATCCACTTAGTAATAACCAGTCAGTTCCACCTACCTTCTATGCATTGCTCTGCGATACCTTTCAAATACCTGAATCATCGCTGTGACATGATTACTTCCCTCCACCAGCACATTTTCCCAAATGACCACCAGCAAAATCTTTAGTAAATTAGCTGCCACCTTGTCCCTGGGACAATCAATACCCCACATACCACTAGGGATGTAAATAAAAATTAAATAACAACAACAATAATTAGCATTTATTGAGTACTTTCATTGGACCATTCATTAGTACATTACAGGCATTAACTTATTTAAACCATCTAGTGGTCCAAAGAGCGAGGTACACCCTCTTCTATAAATTATTAAAGTTTTTTTTTTTCTTTATTGATTTTAGAGAGAGAGGAAGAGAGAGAGAGAGAGAGAGAGAGAGAGAGAGAGAAACATTGATGAGAGAAAACACTGATTAGCTGCCTCCCATATGCCCCCCACTGGGGATTTGGCCCACAATCTGGGCATGTGCCCTGAGGGCTTTTTAAATCTATATGTGCAAAGAAGGCTAATTGAAAAAAGATTTTGTAAGCTTGTTTGTGACTGGTTCATCATATTGTAGATGCCCATATTTTTAGGATATGAGTTGTCAATCAACTTTAAGAACTTACCTGGTAAAAAATAGAGCAATATTTTAAAATAAATCTGCTTAGTTGGGAAAGTATTTTACCCTGGTAAGAGAATCTACCAGACAGGGAAACAAACAAACAAACAAAAAAGGATAAAATGTCCTTAACTTTCTCCACTGAATTTACAATTTGCTCCTTGGAATTCTCCAGCTTCGATGCTAGCTTTCACCAACTTCCAGGCTCCTAGGGCTTCAGTTGCACGTGGCTTCCAATGCTCGGTTGCAAAACGTGGTCTTTCTTTCCTTGAGGATAGTTGAAATAGGTTGTTGTTAAAATAACAAAAACAAAACCTCAAAAATAAAAATCAAATGTTAAAAACATACTAAGGAAAAATTTTAAAAGAATAAAAAGTGCAAATGTAAAACTGTGTGAAATCATTCCAGACTTGTTCATAAACAGAAGTTGTCTGTAGTGTTAGGTCTTAACCATCTTCTTCCCTTATTCTTGCAGAAAATCCCACCCAACCTTTAGCTCCTACAATTTTGTACATAACTGTAGGAGCTAAATATATCTATTCCAAATAAAAATGCTCTCCCAGTTCATCTGCTTTAGGATGATCCATATTTCTAACTACTTATTTAAGATATGATTGAATCCCAGAGACTAAATATATTTACAACTGGGCTTAAGATTTTCTCTCTTGTGTTGATCAATTTGTGTTATTTTTCTTGTACTTTATTTTGGCCGGTGTTCCCATTCTCTATCCACACTCTCCAAGCCAAAAGATTTAGACGTCTCCATCAATCCACCGTCATTCTCTGTCTCCCAGCACATTCAGCCTGTGCCACAGTTTCCCAAGTCCATCTCCTCTGTGTCACTCAGTGCACCTCCTCTCCCAGCCAACTAGAACCACCTTACATCACATTCCTGACAGAGCTAATAGAATACAGCAATGTCTCTCCAACCAGACTTCTTACTCTAAACTCGTCTCCTATAATTATTTTTTCTTGCTTCCGGAGTGATATATTTTTCCCTAAAGAAAAGTGTAATACTGTTCCTAAGTCTAAAATCTTCATTGAATTCTTATTTAATACAGAGAAGAGTTGATTTTCTATAAGCATTGCATAAGAATTTTCTTGATCTTATACCTCTAATGTTTCTAGTTTTTTTTCCCCCTCTAATATTTCTAGTTTTTTTCCCCTTCAAATGTACCTTAGGCTTCAGGTTTTCTAAACAACTGTGTTTATTCTAGCAGAACTGTATCTCTCTATATTATGTCCATCTGTGGCTATTCAGCCTGAATCTTTCCTTTACTACCCTGTTCCATCACAAGTTATCTATCTTTTGGACTCTTACTCATCCTTCAAAAATCAACTAAAAAGTCTTTTATTTTAAAATATGTTTTTATTGATTTTTTTTTTTTTAGAGAGAGAGTTAGAAACATTGATGTGAGAGAGAAACATTAATCGGCTGCCTCCTGCACGCCCCCTACTGGGGATCGAGCCCACAACCCCGGCATGTGCCCTGACCAGGAATCAAACCAGGACCTCTCAGTCCATGGGAAAACACTCAAGCCCCTGAGCCACACCAGCTGGGCCAAAGTATTTTATTTTAAAATCAGCCTCACCCAACAAGGTTAATCATTTCTTCCTCTTATTTCATTAGTATTTGGGACAGACGTTATTATATCACGTATCACAAGACAACAATTGTGATTTGAAACCTTACTATGGCTGCTTTATAGAGAATGATTTAGAAAAATTAAAGAGTACACTTACAGGCTACTGTACTGGGTAGCTCAAGAAAAAGATAATGTTACTTTGGACTAAAATATTGGCAATGGGATGGGAGAAGAAGGAATAAATCCAAGAACTGTTTAGTAGGTAAAACTGACATGACATTCTCATAGACTGGTCTATAGGACACGAAGGTGAAAGAATTGTTAGGGGGGACACCTACATTGATGGTGTAACATAATAGCTGGGGTGCACATCATACAGACAAATGCCACAACATTTGGAAACTGTCTAGTTTTGATATGCTGAGTTTTAGTGAAAGCAAATAATTGAAAGTTTTAAAAGTTTTTTTTTTAAGTAGAAAAAAAGTTGTTCCCTCAGGAATACTAGTACTGTAAACAGAAACCTACTTAAATCCACTGTATCTGATCGCATACTCATTACCTAGAAACTCCCACCACTGGGCAGATATTTGTTTGCAACCACATTTTGAATGGTCATCTAGTTTTCACATTATGAAATGAATACTGCATATAGTATGTAAATCTTTCCTGAATATTTGTTTAAGATTTATAAAACCATATCCATAGTTTACTAAAAATCTATTATCATAAATTTTAATAAATGTAATAATAAAAAATCCCCTATGACAGTAATCCTTTTATAAAACATTTCAAAGCATTACTGAAATATCCTACAACTGAATTTACATATTTCCCCAATTAAAGCTAAAAGAAGATATTTTCTTTGAGCCTAAATTTTGGTACAACTCATATTACTATTGAGTCCAAAGTAGAGTACATCTGAGAGAGAGAAAACCTAAAAACAGCCCCTGGGATCCAGGAGCTGGCCCGGTACAATCAGACAGGACTTGGGGTGACAACAAGTTAGCCCGGACAATTTTACAGACCATCAATGTTATATGACTACAATGGATCAGTACAAATATAGACCACTCTGTAATCATGTGTGAACAAAGACAAAACATGAACATTATCCAAGCCACAAAAATCACCAAATATACCCCTATTCTGACCAATAGGAGTGACTGTTACTTCTTTACCAGTTATGGCTAAACTCCATTTTAATGTGTCCTCCTCAAGATTTATTAAAATGCTGAATCATAGGATTACCCCTGCTTCCAATCCATTGAAAAAACCCACTTCTGTAAACACGCATCAAAATCATCTAATACAAGTCCAAATCCTACAATGGCTAGTCTCACACTCTCTTACTGAGATACACTGTGGTTCCTCATGGTAGCATTTTCTTGAACAAAATCTGAGACAAGTAATAAAACAAAAATTTTCCTGGCAGTCTTCTCCCAAAGAAGATTGATACTAACACATTTATTTGTTTATTTATTATTTATTTATTTTAATCCTCACCTGAGGATATTTTTTCATTGACTTTTTTAGATAGAGTGGGAGGGAGGAAGAGAGAGAAACATTGATGAGAGAGACACATCGATTGGTTGCCTCCCTCACAACCCCCGATCAGGGTCGGGCATTGAACCTGCAACTGAGGTACCAGCCCTTTCTTGACTAGGAATTGAACCCGTGACTCTTTGGTCCACAGCCTGTGCTTTAACTGCTGAGCCAAACCAGCCAGGGCGATACTAACACCTTTAAAATAAAGTAAATGTAAGACAGTTGTGTTACATCACACGGGAAAAGTATGATCAATACTAAAGCACTTTTCACTACAAAGAAAGAAAATAATTAAATAATCTTATTTCATTGAAGAGTTGATGTTGATTAGTTACTAACACACTTTCTAGAATAAAGACATTGCTGAAACAAAGGCAGGTACCTGAGAGCACTGTGAGGTACTGAAGTCAGAGTCCCTGTCATCTTTGTTAGGAAATTTCCAAAAACTTCTCTCTTGAAGTTGATGAATAATCAGTTTCATCTGGTTGTCCCAAACTGTGTCTAGAAATCTGTAATCTGCTCACATAAAAACCTTTGCATAGAATTTTTTTTAGGTCCTCACCTGAGAATGTTTTTCTTATTGATTTTTAGAGACAGAGGAAGGGAGAGAGAGAGAGAGGAACATTGATGTGAGAGAGAAATGTCAATCAGTTGCCTCCTGTAAGCATATGATATGGGATCGAACCCACAACGTTTTTGTTGTACTAGATGATGCACCAACCAACTGAGCTACCCAGCCAGGACAAACTTTACATAGGATTTTAATTAAAAAATTATTATTTTAACTGATTAAATCTTAGTAAAAATTATTTTTAAATAAGCCAATTTAAAAAACAAACATTTGAATTCTTGTGCAATTTACTTAAATAATAAATTTAATGACATTTCTTACTCCACATTATTTTACCAGAAAATGCTTTCAAGGGATCCTTCTTAAAATTTATAGTGCATAATTATTTCATAGAGTCAGAAGAATATAGGGTTGACTTTATCCAGATAGGATTGATTTAGAGTTAATTTTATGCTAGTTTCTGTACATATTACTATACAAATTTAAATACCTTTATTACATAATTGCAACAAAAATATTTAATACAATGTATTTTATAGACAATGCTTAATGTACATATACCTAACATCGTCGCAAGTAAATAATGGATGTCAATAGATGTTAATTTTTCTTTCCACTTCAATTGCAGCCTCACTCAATGGAGTGAGCTAAAAACATAAGATTTGACCTTGGAAGGGTTCACATAATTTATACAGGGTCAGACATATGATCAAATTAATACATTAATATAGTAGCTATAATTAACACAGATAAAAATTATAAGAGCATAAAGAAACAAACCCACTCTGCTTGGAAGATTTTGAAAGTTACTAAGGATAGGTGATAAAGAGTATAAAATAATTGAAAATAAATGTAAAAATATATATTTCTGTGCAGATTTTCTTACGTATATTTTTTTTGCCAATAAAATGCACTTAGAGTAAAAATATATAATTTTTTGATTGTTCTCTGAAAGGTTTGCTGGTTGTTATTTGTTGATATTTTAGTATATTTCACACAAACTAATATTCTGATAATACTAATTATTTTTCCTCCTTCAGTCACTTTTGTATACTACAATAATTGGGATGGTAAAATATTTTTGCTGTGACTAAAACTCACACTGGTAAACAGAAGTTGTAAATAAATGTTCTTTGAGTTTTAATGTGTTTTTCCCTGTCTAGAACTTTTGGGTATTAAATGAGATATATCAATCAAGGTCAATAATTTGGTTGAAATATTTTTAAGTTATGTTTTAAAATAGTCTTTGCTAATTTGATTAACAGAGAGAGAAGCCAATCTCTAGATAAAGTATAACCCCAAATATTTATATACTTATTATGTATCTTCCAACACACAAAGGTCATAAAAATCTTTACTTTCTCCAAATTACATTCCGAGAAATGCCGGTGGTCTCTGCAATGCTATGTATTTCCAGAAATATTTCATTTATGTTCTCATTTTCAATATTCAGTGCATATTAACATGTTAAATGTTCTGAGAATTTCTAGGGAAAACCTGTTCCATTAAAATGTTTCTAAACTATTTTTGATCATGGGATCTTTATTTTCAAAAACCATCTATTGAGCATTTTGATAGATACTGGGCAATACAGTGAATGTGATTTGTTGAATACAGAGGAAGCAGTATTTATGTAACATTGTGTATTGAGAGGGTATTAGAAAGTAGTCACATTCAAGGATATAGGAAAACAATGTGTCGTTCATGACGAGGGGGAGCATAAAATGTCAAAAACCTATTTTATAGTCCTTTCAGAATTTCAAATGTGTCACACCTTTGACCCAGCAATTTTAGTACTAGAAGTTAACCCATAGATCTATGAACACATGTACAAAATAACAAAAGTACAAAGTTATTTATTGCAATATTATTTTTAATAACTTTAGACTAGAATGTCGATATAAATGTCCATTGATAGGACCTGTTTATAAAAATTGTGATATATATGCATACAGTAGAATGAGAAAGTTTTTGTGTCTTGATAAAAATCTTCAAAAAATATTAAATTGAAAAAGGAGGTGCAGAGAAGTATGTATAGTATTTTGTCATTAGGTTAGAAATAAGAAAGGGCCCTGGCTAGTTTGGCTCAGCAGTTAGAGCGTCGGCCCACAAACTGTAGGGTTGCAGGTTCTATTTCCGGTCAAGGGCACATACCTGGGTTGCAAGTTCAATCCACAGTCAGGGTCGTGAGGGAGGCAACCAATCGATGTGTCTCTCTCACATTGGTGTTTCTCTCTCTCTCCCCCCCCACCCCCTGCTCCCTTCCACTCTATCTAAAAAATCAATGGAAAAATATCCTCGGTGAAAATTAACTAAATAAATAAATACATACATAAGAAAGGGATTATTGATTTCTTTATGCATAAAGTGATTTCTGCGAGGGTAAAGAACAAATTAATAGGGTTGAGTTTCATGGGACTAATGAGTATGAGGACAGGGATAAGAGGGGCACTTTTGCTTTATATCATTTTATTCTTTCTAATGATCGAAATATATTAATGCATTAAAAATGGGAAAACAAATAATTACAATTAGTTCTGCTCTAATGTGAAGTATATGTTACTAAAAATCACCGTGGTAGGCAAAATCATGCAATAAAAAGCCACAAGGCTTTTGAGAAAAAATAGAGTTGGGGCATAACACTCAAGAATTTTGTCAGTAGCTTGTGAAGAAAATAACCCATAGAAATGTAATAAAAGTGATAGTACAGTTATGCACATATTAAGTGGTCCCAAATGTGCAGGTATTACAATAAATATAGCACGTTGTCTTATAAAAGCCCAGATGTGTGTTTTGGGAAGTGAATGTCAAAAGGATCGTAGCTTGTGATGTATTGCATGGCGGAGGAAGGAGGGTTATCTGAAATGTGAGGACGGTTGTAACCCCAGATGTACATGGTGTTGGCCTGCGTGTATGATGTACTCCCACGCAGCTCAGTTCAGCGGGTGCAGTTGTCTGTGTTCACAGTTGTCTACGGTTGGGGGAGTCATGTACAGTCAAGTGCAAAATTCTTCTACACTCAAATTGTTTCCTAAATATCAATCACGTTGGAACAGATTCACATTTCCAAAACAAATGTTACAGAACCACGAAATTTGCCATTTAAATACTTTTTACATATTAAACTTATTTTATGAATAAATTTACTTTGTTGACTCTTAAAGCCACTGATGTTAACTAATGTTAACTTTTCACACTTTATAAATTACATATAACTTTTACTTTCATTCTCTACATACTTTTTTTCTATGTACTTTAATACATCTCTGTCGTCAGCATAATGTCAATCATACCCTGAGATATGGAAGTGGACTGTAATTTTAAACAATAAGTCATCACTAAAATAATGCATCAGAATCTTTATATGTGAAAAATTGAGGCTTGCTTTCCCAAATCAATTGCTGCTAAATTTTGCCATTAAATGCACCATGGGGTGGTGGGGGTGGTGGAGGGACTTATGAAACACTGAAATTTCCTTTTAAATAAGGAAACCACTTATTAAATTACTGAGTAAATAATATGGTTTCTGCTTCTTTACGGTGCTTAGGAATATTTTAAAGTGTCATTTAGTAATGATGCACTTATGGCACCCTTCAAGGTAAAGTACTATAAATACATCTTAGTAACAGAAAATGCAACGTAAAAAGCAAAAGATTTATACGATTTGAAGAGACTCTAGACTAGAGTATAGGAAATGCAATGTAAAAAAAATATTAGGTTGGATAGTGTAATTGCTTTAAGTAAAAAGAGATTCATTAACTCCATGGGCTCAAAGGAATAATCATAAAAAGCCAACTTCTGGTCAGGTATTTTTTTATGGTTTTTAACATTTAAAAAATGTTTTACAGGCAAAACATCTACTGTTGTAGTTATTTGGATAAGTATTTATTTTGTAAACTACATAGAATATACATAAAAATGTTGATTCAGCTTATTTTCCGTACTGTAGTTACATTTTTTAGAAGTTTAGCTTTCATGAGAAAAAAATTACCTGTTAGTCCAATAATATTCTGGGCAATTTTGATGTGCTGCAAACAGCTATAGGAAAGTGAAAATATACAGGTATTTAATAAAAAGCATCTATTAATCAATAGATTTATTAATTTTTTACTTTTCTTTAACTCATGTAAACAGTTTCTGTGTATATACATTATCCCTCTTAATTCTTAGATTTTTGTGTGTTTATTTTCATATTGACACAGCTGATGTGAGTCTACTAAACTTGGTCTCTTCATTTATTGCCTCTAGATCTAGATATTTGTCTAAGCAAAGTTATCATCAAAGTAAAATCTACCTTAAAATTTTCCAAGTATTTTTTCATTTTAAACTATTATTTTTATAATGAAATGAATATGTATGCACTCTGTAAAAATGTAAAACAAGAAAATTGTAATTATTTACACACACTCCTGATAATCATATCTACTATGTATATTTTATTTCTTTGCTTCAAGACATTTGTGTTTGTGTATGTGTGTATTTGAAAGCAAAGGAGAGAAAAAGAAACAGTCATTTTTGTTTCGAACACTGAAGTCTCCATGTCATTAAACTTTGAACATCATTTAAAATAATTAGTTATAAATGTATGGTCATTTCTAATACAATCCCAGATCAGTGAACATTTATATTGCTGACACATTGGTAACTGGTGATATTTTTTACACCATATATAACTAATGCATAATTTGTACAGCCGGAGTGCCCCGTTGGTTGAGTGTCATCCCATGCACTGAAAGGTTGGTGGTTTGATTCCCAGCCAGGGCACATACCTGGGTTGCGGGTTTGATCCTCAGTTGGGGAGCGTATGGAACGCAACCAACCAATCGATGTTTCTCTCTTACATTGATGTGTTTCTCTCTTTCTCTCTCTCCTTTCCTCTCTCTAAGCATGTCCTTAGGTGAAGATTCAAATAAATAAATAAAGCAAGTAAGCAAGCAAGCAAGCAAGCATGATTAGAAAAGCCATGTCAGATCCCCTCTCTGTTTATTTCTTTGTATAACCTATTGAGTAGATTTACTAGGCAAAAAAGCATACTGATTTTACTCGCCCAGAAGATAGTATATCTTTAAATACACATTCGACTTTTGTTTTGCTTTGTGTAATTGATTTCTATTGAAATTTTTGGTGCTTTTTTCCCTTAAAATAAATGGCAAATAATATTTAACAGCTAAAGCTTCAATTAATAAAGATTCCTAAGAAAACATATACAAATACAATAAAAAGTAAAGGTAAAACATACATTCCTCATTGAAACTGTGAAGAGCCTATGACCATTATGTCAAGAAATGTCCAAGTTCTCCATGTAATTAAATTGATCTAATATGCAATTTAAAAATAAAATCCATCAAAATTTAGAATATTCTGAAGAATATGTATTGATGCCCTACAATCTAAATCACTTCCATACCCCTTAATCATTAGACTAAAAAAAAAGGTAGCATCTTATTCAACAGACTACAATTTTAAAACGACCTCACTTGTAATTTCATAAAAGTCCATTTTAATTAGTAGAAAGTAGTACATGAAAGCGTACATGGACATACAATAGATAACAGAATGAATGTGTGGCATCTTTTAGATATACTTTAAGATTTTTTATAGCTTGATGAGACTAGGTTACTTCAGGATAAGATCCGTATGTTTCTTATATTTTTATTCATCCAATATCCATGATACCTCATATATAGTAGTATACACATGTTTAATGTTAAGAAATATTAGTTTCATTAACAAATTAATAGATTAGTGGCATTTTACTATTTATACTCACTCCTTCACATTGGGGATTTCTTCTTAGACTTTATGCTGTTACTTGGTAATCAAAGTCCACATTAAGCACTATCACTGTATTTTCATTGCCAATAGCGCAAGAGAGCAAATAATGTTTTCTTTCCTAAATTCAAGCCTCTGAAGCAAGGTTCTTAATCTGGTGTGCAGATAGAATTCAAAGAGTCTGTGAACTTGGATGGAAAAAAATTATACTTTTATCTTCACTAACCTAATTACAATACAGTATTTCCTTTAGTAAAAAATTGAGGGAAAATAATCTCTGCTTTTATCAGCAATACAAATCACAGACATTTTCATGTCATGTTAAGTGTTATGACTATCTCAAAATATTGCTTATCATACTTTTCAAAGTTACAGAAAGTATTAGCTCCACTGCCTATTTAAGGCATCAGAAGAATACACATTATGTATTAGTATATCTCAGTATATATTTTATATATTCATATATCTTAGTATATGCTAAAATATTTTAAAAGATATTTTTGTAACTATTTTATTATGATTAACTTATTTTGTATTTCATTTTATGCATTTAAAAATATCATAGTTAAAAGAGTGCCATACTGTGGGGAAAGTCCTGTTTAAAAATAAAAAGATTAGGAATGAATACTCTATTGACTTGCACTATAATAACTGTGTGCATTTTCTTATTGGGATTACAATGCTATCATATGATATTCTCTAGATAACATATTTCATTCTAACAAGTTCCTTCAGGAGATGCAAAATCTTAACTCAAGAGCGTGAGAAAGATACTTAACTGAGAAAGAAGGCCTTTTGGTCTCTTTTAATTTATACCATGTAGATGGTTTTATATTTTTCTCTACATCTATATATCTCATTGGTTCTGCCAAAGCACACAGGTTCATCCCTATTTTCATAGCTATGCTAACAGTTACAAGCAAGTTTGGATTTTTATGAGAGTTTAGACACAAATTTCTTATAATGTATTTTGCAATATAATTTATAGCTATGAATTTGAATGTATAGAATACACTTATATTTCAAGAATAATAAAATTATTACACATGGGAACTCATTAAAAGTTGGGAAAGTATCGGGCAGGTGTTCACTACGTCCATTGTTTTGCATACTAAAGAATGAAATCTGATGTCTTGTGGCCATTTCTAGTCCCCAGTAGCTTTTAAATCTCCTCTTAAATTACTTTAGAATACCAAGCTCGTGAAAGTGATGACAGAAAAATATTTATCAGATTTTTATGACATGTATATCTTCTGAGATCAATATTCCCTCTCCTCCAAAGTCATCCTAAAAAAAAAAAGCAGCAAATCAATATTTCTTTCAGCTAAATTTCAAACAACCAATTCTAAATTATTTCTTAGACACATAAGCTTCTGCAATTCTATAAGAGATTTTTTTTTACCTTACTTTATGCTTATTTTAAGTTTATAGATATTGACAGGTTAATACTTTGACAGGCGATGCATTCTCTTATTCTCTTTAAGAGAGAATCACCTAGTTATTTTTATTGACTCTTTTAGCAAATGTTATGTTCCCTTTTTTCTCCTCACTTGTAAGTGAAAAGGACAGGTAAAATAAATCTGACCCTTTGGTCTATTTCCACAGTTATCATCAGGCTCCAGTATCAGACGATCCTGGGGGGAATCTATGGCTTTCATGTTTACATATAAGGGAAGTAGAGAAAGACTCTTTAAAACTGCTTCCTTAAGGATACATTTATTGAATCATCATGTTTTACACTTTAAAGAATCTTATAATTTTGTTAATTATACTTCAATAAAGCTGGGAATAAATAAAAACAAAATTACTTCCACTAACCTTATTCCTAACCTTTGAGAGCGTTAAGAATAATGAGCATAGAAAAAGATAAGCGATAAAAAATAGATTAAAAACAAACAAACATGTAAAACAAAGAAAGAATATTAATAAAAGCATCAGAAGAGAGAACAAAAAGTAGAAAAGAAAAGAGGAAGAAAAAACGAAAAAACAGAGAGGAATGAAAATAAGAACAAAGGCCCTAGCCAGGTGGCTTAGTTGGTTGGAGCCTAGTCCCGTGCACCAAAAGGCTACTGATTTGATTCCTGATCAGGGCACATACCTAGATTGTAGGTTTGATCCCTGGGGTGCGTATAAGAGGCAACCGATCCATGTTTCCCTCTCAAATGAATCGCTCTCTCTCTCTCTCCTTCCTCTCTAAAATCAATAAAAACATATGCTCAGGTGAAAAACTAAAGACAAAGAACAACAGGGAAAATACAGATGATATGAAATGAGTGAAAGTTGGAGGTAATATAATTAACAAAATAAAGTAAGAAAAATAGTATTTCTAAAATGAAAGTGTAATTAATAACCAGAAATAGATTTTAAAGGCTGGAGTTTGAGGTTTTGAAATACAAAGACAAGGCTATATTTTGTGAAAAAAGAGTTCTCCAATAAAATTGAACTTAAATAACTTGTGATTTGCACTTTATAGAAACTTGATAACTTTCTTGAGGATAAAACTTTACATGTTCTCTCCTGGCAAGATAGATTTGTTTTTGAGAATCAGTTTAATGCAGCTATTCAAAGGTTACTGTGTTCATACGTATGAAGCATACTACACATAAGTACCTCTAAGAAAATATACTACAGAAATATTAGAAATCATCAGGTTTACCTAAATTCAGATAGTATTATTAAAATGTTTACATTCAAGAACAATTCAAAGATGAGATACTTATGATACTATTATTTTAACTGGGAATCTATTCATTTCTAAGATTATCACAGTTGGGGAACAACAGAATATGAAGAAGAAAAACACTTATATTTCATTGCTGTGCTACTAAGTATATATAATATGCAGTTTTGAACCTTAAAACATCAAATAAATATGGACTGTTCCTTCCTCTTACTCAACAGTACACTGTCGGACAATTTTTTAAAAGAAGACACATTTTACAAAAGCAATTATCCATTTTTATTTTGTTTACATTGCACTGAAAATTTACATCATACTTTTACAAAGTTTTTTTTTCATAAAAATATACTTCTTTACAAAAGTGTATGCATTAATATAAGAGGAGTAGCCAGTTGCAGAAGAAACATTGTTTAAACAAGATCTTAAATGTATTAACCTTAACATTAATAAATGAATCATTGTTATTGCAGTCATTTGAATAAACAAGAATAAATAAATGATGGCATAAAATTTAAAATGGCATCCTGTCAGTCGAGTACAATGTTGAGAAAATTGTATGAATTTCCAAAACAAAGTATCTCAAAGTGGTTTACAAGAAATTCACTAAATGTTGCAGAGATAGATCCAAGCAGCGCTCCGGGGTGCAGTGATTTCTCTTAGGCACTCTGTCTCATGAAACCAAAAGTCAAGACCGATTACAGAGTTATCCATATTTGAAAGGGACAATGACAAAGTTCACGCTGGGCACATGATTTATTCAATGGAGTAAAACATGCTATAAAAGGAAGACAATGACCTATTAAATCAAAATGCTGGCATTGCTGTGATATAGTTGTCGATGAGCCACCAATCATTTGCAAATGCATATCTTAATTTGACAATGAAATAAACCTGTCATAGCTGAACCTACTTCTTAAAAATAAGAGTATAAAAATTTAAATACATGAAAATTTGGTAAATTCACCACTTTAGGGAGAAAAATTACATTGATGATTTGAAAGAGTAGAATTTTTATTTTTTTGTCATTATGTTTAGGGGCTGGTCCAAATTATATGTCTAACTCATTGTTACCTAAAAGTTCCAAACAATGTTAAATAAATTTGAAGGTTCAACGAGGAGGACCAGTATAAGCATTATAAACTAATTATAATAGATTAATAGGTTTTATTTGGTCTTTCAAACACATTGGAAAGTTTGGTAAAGGAAGATAAGTTTGGTGTCTCAGATAACTGAAAAATCATCACTATTATAGGTACTTTTTTGCCAGCTAAAGTGGTTTTGGGTGACCGCAGTGACTGAAGCAAGGAGTTCAACACTACCTCCATGGCTCACTGAATACTACCAGTCACAACATCATGAGGGAAATCAGGAGGACAGCAGGATGATCTTGCCATTTGCAGAAACTATGCCAACCAGTCTAAAAAAAGAATAGCAACATGATCCTGAAGAATAAAAACTAGAAAGAGTCAAATCAGAGTGGGCAATCTCGTCTCTTCTGTGGCATAAATTCGCTCATAAGCATTTCAGGGCTTGACACAAATCTCAAATAACCATGGAAAGAAGGAAAATAATGGCTCAATGAACAAGAACAAATAGCCAATAGAGTAGTGTGAAATACAGACTGATGGGTGTGATGTAGCACATGACGGTTAAAGAGAAGTCAGCAATTTACTGACTCTTGTAAGTATAGCTCTTATTGTCTACCCTATATCTTTTTTTAAACCCAGTCCCTCTAATATAGTTTATAAAGCACAGAAATACTGATATGGATGCTCCTCCAATATATGCAAATAAGTTTATGTTTTAGAATAATCTCCTTTTTTAAAAAAGCAAATAAACTGTGAGTAAGCACTCTTGGAGTGCAGCGGATTTCTGTAAAACTCTCCATGGTAAACATGAAGAAGAATTATGGTCCAGTTTATGAAAAAACACTCTTCTCTATTATTCCTCAGGAAAAGGTGACCCAGCAAATCCTGAAAAGTGTGCTTTAATTTTTTTTTAGCAGTGAACTAATGTGCACTGTTTTGTGTGTCGACCTTCAAGCTTCTGAAGAAGGCAGAGGGTTGCCATGTTATACCATTGTGCAGACTGTGTTCAAGTTGGGATCGAATCGGACCGCCTTCCCTTCCACGGACTTCGCGTTGGTGTCGTACATGGGGTTTTCAAAAGCTGCTTGGCCATTGTTATTTTCATGAACTGAACATCCTGTGTACTGTGTTTTGGGTGCAGTCCTGTTGATGAGAACATTGATTAGCTATGTGTTAACTTTCTTCTAGAAACAGCAGTGTGGGGCTCAAACACAATATTCTTGAGTTATCATTGTTAATGGATAATGTAACCTAAAAGTATTTACTGACAAATCATAAACTCAATATATCAAATTTGAATAATTTACCTGTCACTTTTGAATCCTGAGTGGCTTTATTTACATATAATACATATTTATATACAGCACCAATATGAGAAATACAAGCATAAATAAATGATATATGATGGCTATTATCATAAATTTTCTTATGAAATATTGAATTATCATTATGAATTAGCATGTATAATGTAAATAAGTTGTGATAATGATGAATTTAAATCTCACTATCATTTATTCATTCATTTATCAAATATTTACTGAGCATCTGCTATGTGCCAGGTATGATCCTAGGCATCAAAATATATATATTTAAAGCATAATCATTACTCTCATGGAGTTCGTACTGTAGTGATAGAAAACAAAAAAATTGAAAATACATAAAACAAAATAATAGCTAATCAGAATTATTTGGACAAAAAGGAGCATGTCTGAGGAGGTACAATTTAATGAGACTTGAAGGACAAGAGCAAGCTGGCTCTATACTAATCAGAAGGGAATTCTAGGAGCAGTAGACAAGGCTGAGACCTAATTTGAGAAGATTTTTGGAGTATCTCTAAGACAGAAATGTACAATTTGTTTTAAAATGATATACATGAGGGCATGTAAATTCAAAATCTCAAAGAAGCCCTGGCCAGTTTGGCTCAGCAGTTAGAGTGTCGGCCTGCAGACCAAAGGATCTCGGGTTCCATTCCCGGTCAAGGGTGCATACCTGGGTTGCTGGTTCCATCTCCGGCCCCAGTTAGGGGTCTTGCAGGAGGCAACCAATGAATATGTCTCTCTCACATCAATGTTTCTCTCTCTTTCCCTCCCCTCTTTCCACTCTCTCTAAAAATATCCTTGGGCGAAGATTAACCAAAAAAAATTTTTTTAAATCTCAAAGAAGTAATGACTATATACTCAAGTCATGAAAATGGTTTCCAAGGAGTTACTGATAACCGAACATTTGCCTTTAGTGGGAAAAAAAAACAAACACATGGAGTTGAGGCTGGCTGGTGTAAATTGCTGTTTTGCATTCCTGCTTCTTTTTTTTCTTTTTTTTTCAAATTTCTCTCACCTTTGACTAAGGCTTATTTCTAGTTTCTCTTTCCAACATGCCACTGCATAATTTGCTGACATTTGTAATGGAACAGAGGCAGACTTGCCCCTGCTTGTTTCTGAGACCTAATTCCTAAAAAAGATATATATTAAAACAGATGTGTTTCTTCATTCCTTTGTTTACCCCAAGCACCATAAATTTCAACTATATTATATCATAATTTATATTTGTCATTACATATTTTTGTACTATCCCTAATGCTTTTCCTGAACTTTTTTCTATACTGAAAATTGTTAGGTAATTTGCAAGACAATGGTTTTTTAAAAACAAAGAGCTGTCTTAAGTTTGTTTCATATGCATCACCTATATAGTTATATTACTTACAACTTACTCTTCCCAGGTGCATAATTCTAATAAGTCATTTATGTCTCTCTTTTTCCAAACTAGATTCACAATAAAAAACAAAAACAAAACAGAAACAACATAATTTCCTTCCAAATAGGTAAGAATCATAAAGATGTAAAGGAATTTCCTTTTGCTGATATTGAGCAACGACTTTAAGAAAAATAATATCATCAAGCTTCACAAAAGAAAAGTTTTTGCCATCAACAAAAGTCAACTTGAGGTGAATCAAAGTTCTAAATATAAGAGGTAAATCTATAAAACTCTTAGGAGAAAACACAGGTAAATCCTCATGACCTAAATTTCGCAATGGTTTCTTAGATATGACATTAAAAGAACAAGTAACAAAAGAAAAAATAGATAAATTAGATTTCATCAAAATGAAAAATTTGTACATCAAAGGACACCAGGGAGAGAGTGGAAATACATCCCGGTCAGCTGGCTTGGTTGGGCGTCATCCCATGCACCAAAAGGGTGCCAGTTCCATTCTCAGTCAGGGCACATGCCTGGATTGCACAAGGGGTGTGCAGGAGGCGGGTGATTGATGCCTCACTCTTACATCAATGTTTCTCTCTCCCCCTCTCCCTCTAAAAATCAATTTTAAAAAATCTTTAAAAAAAGAGAGAGTGTAAATACAACCCACAGTAAAGGAGAAATATTTGCAAACCATATATCTGATAGCAGTCTACTAATTAGAATATATAAAAAATTCTTACAACTCAACAATCCAAGACAAACAATCCAAGTAAAAATATAAACAAAGCACTTGAATACATACTTCTCTGAGAAAATAGACAAATGGTCAAAAGCACCTGAAAAAATGCTCAATGTCATTAGTAATTATGGAAGTACAAATCAAACCACAATACAATATCACTTCACATACACTAGGATAGCTATAATTAAAAAAAGAAGAAGAAAACAGAAAATACCAAATTTTGGCAAGGATGTGCAGAATTGAAATAGGTATCCAAACTAAAACCTATACTCAGATGTGTATAGCAGCGCTATTCACAGTAGCCAAATGGTAGGAACCATCCAAATGTCCATCAATTGATTAATGGAAATATTCAAACAGAACCTATTCTAAGATACAATGAAATATTATTGAGTCATATAAATGAACAAGTACTGATGCACATTGTTACATGAATGATACTTTAAAACATTGTTAAGTTTAAGAAGCCAGATACAAAATATCATATATTGTATGGTTCCAATTATATGAGATATCTGGAACAGGCAAATCAATACAGTCTGAAAGCAGATTAGTTGCCTGGGGTGGGGTGGGAGGAATGAAGAGTGACTGCTTAATGGGTAGAGTTTCATTTTGGGGTGATGAACAAGTTGTGGAACTGGCAGTCATGGTTCCATGACATTGTGGATGTATGAGGTGTCACTGAATTATACACCTAGGATAATTTAAATGGTTTTCTGTTGTGAGTATCTTACCATGATAATAAAAAACACTGCCATAGCTTGCTTTATAAATACATTCAGTAATGATTTTATCATCAATAAAGTCTGATATTGACAAGGCCTAAACAGCTGCTGATACACAATTGTTACAAATTTAGGTAATATTAAATGTCATTCTTAGGTAATACAGAGACTGATATTTATAATAAAAACATCAGTTTGGGGGGAAATGCATTTAGGAAACATTCATTTAATTATCTGGTTACCTACATATTTTTTTTCTAGATAAAGGACGGCCCTAAATAGTGGAGAATTGCACTGCAAAGCCTCTCACCAGGATGTTGTAATGGACGTAGTGAACAAGGACCAATAACAATATGTATAGACATGTCACAGATATAACATATTAATTGCATAATCTTCTTAAAGCCAAAGAAGGCACTCAAGAGGATTACAGGATTCTACCAGCTGCCTGCCTAGGTAAAATTGGTCCGAAATGCATGTGAACTAAAGGATTTGGACACGAGTTTCTTCTTATTTCTCTAAATAAATCTGGCAGCAGGCATCACCTCTTTAATTTAAACCTTAACCTAGATTTTGTATCTCTAAAGTCTCATTATGGATAATTTAAAAATAACTTATACAATTAGTTATGTACTAGGAAATTGATAGGCAAAAGAAGACAGAGTTGAGTTGCATGTCAATTTAACCGAGCAATTTTTGTTGTGTGCCTGTAGGGTCAGTGAAGAGGCAGGCAAGGAAAATAAGGTTTTCAACAACCATGGCAATATTTGGCACACAGATACTGCAACAAACCAGAAAACAATGGAAATTAGAATTTCAAGTAGAGTGGAAAAACAACATGAATATAGATTTGGGAAATATTTGTAATTAAAATCAACAAACTTACCTTTGTTTATAAAGATAAAATCCAAATCCTGCAAATATAAGTGCAAAAAAAGGCACAAGAATAGCAATGGCCACAGAACTACTATTTGTACCATGAGGTTGATTTGAAGAATTTAAACCCTCTGACATATTCAGTCCTATAAAATAAAAAATAAATTATAAATACACAATCGACTCAATTTACCCCTATTGATTTTTATTTTCTGAACCAATTAATTTCTTCCTTTCTTGGACATGTACTCAGCATAAACAAATAATTCATGAAACTCCTCCAACTCATTTCCACACAATTTTGCACAATGCCTACTGTGCATAAGATATTTTCTAATGAAAGGATACAGAATAAAAAAATTAAGCAAAGTCTCTGAACTGAAGAGTGTATACAACTGTAAGAAGAACACCGAGACACGAGTAAGTGGATGCACTGGGCATGAATTCACGATCAACGTTCTTTAGGAAGGGAAGGAGTAATTCCATCTGGTGGTATGTAAGAATGTTTTCTGGAGACTATACAATATGATTCATCTTTGAAAAATGAGTAGAACAATGAATGGAGGAGGAAGCAGGACCATGCTAAACCTAGAATGGGAAGGTCAGTGACATATTCATGGGATGTGACAAGCATTAGGTGTGTGTGGAAATGACTGTGGTAGAACTCAGAGGCTAAATGGTTAACTATGGCTAGACTCTGAAGAGGCATAAATATTCTACAGAGCTCAAACTCGCTGCTCACCTACAGGGAGGGATAACTGAAGGTGTTTAGAAATGAAAGTCCCAGTGATAAGACACATGATTTGGAACTGTGACTGGGGTGGGATGGATGTGAGGGAGTCCAGACTGGAAGCCAGAGTAGTTTGAAGGTTACAGTAACAACCCAGATAAAGGATAATTAAGACATGAACTAAAACACTGGGAAGAGCATGAAAGGATAGATTTAGGGGAACATTTTGTAGGTGAAATCAACAGAGCTTGTTGGTGTACATGAATGAGGTTAACAGGCATAGATGAAAGTGTTTTACTTGGGGCCGAGTAAATGGCGATGATGTCAGTAAAGTTAGAAAATGAGAAAAATCAGGTTTGTTAACACATTGGCACAGGTGTCAAGAGGAAATAACTAAGTTATTTTTCAGTTCCTTTTTTATAGGTTCTGTTTTAGACATATAGTTTTAGAGATGCTTTTGGAAATATTATATGTCAACACCTTGCATTTAATTCCATGACTGGTACTGTATCATGTTAATGTTTTATCCTGTTTTTAAAAATAAGACAATTTTAGGTAAGACATTATCTGAAATGACATACTATTATTGTTCATTTAGAGAAAGCTAATTTCACTTTTTGATAATTATATTCAACTAAGTGATACCTTAGGCGAGGCTAAAAAGGATATTACCTTATTCTATACCTATTTTTTCAGGGACTCAGAATATTTATATAAAAATTCAAAGTAATTAAATCTACAAGAAACTGTCATATAGTAGTATTTTAGAGCCTGAAATTAATCTTTATGTATCAACACCACAATAAAATAATGGGAGACAGTATAACTTAGGAAGATTATACACACACCCCAAAAAAGAAAATTATACCCCCCAAAATTATATACCCAAAGCTATGTTAATAAGTACATTTCAAGTAAGGCCATCTCATGCTTACACACATTTTAGCAGAATTGGAAATAAGAATGAAAAACCCTGTGCCTCCCACCGCAGCAAATGTACATATCTGAAGAGGACAAAACCCTGAAAAGAGACCCATTTCTCAAAGTTATTTTCCCTTTCCAGACGCTGTGAGTTTCTCAAAGTGCACTACATTTTCGAAGGAGTAAGAAAATTGCAACAATATTCAAACTGAGGAGAAGTATTACAATTCTCATGAGATAAGATAACATAATTTACAGTTTAATATTTTCCTTTATATCTATATCACTTTTTCTCCTTTTTACTTGCTTAAGGGCAAGACAGTTTGTCATGTTTATTAGAAATATGATGAAAAACCACATTGTACAGAGGTGGGACATAGAGAACCAATACTTTGAAGAATGAGATTATTTAAAAGGCTATCAAAATGGATCAATGTATAGTCCTGACAATGCAAAATTCAAAATATAGTAAGTGTGCCTAATATACAGAATCCACTTTATTTTCTTATGATGTCTGGAGTAATAAAGGAACTACATGAAAATGAAAATGAATACATTACCCAGTCTTTGGAGTCCAAATTGCCCATAATCTTTGCCCTGAATAAATCCTTGAAACACATAAGTAGCTCCATCAGGCTCAGCAGAAACCTAAAAATATTTATAATTTCATTAAATGTGAAGACTGGCCACAGCTATATTTTCTCAGCCTTAATAAATATTCAATTTTATTCTGAAATGAATAGTATACAAAATTCCTTCCTCTAGATCTTCCTCCTACAAAAAACACAGAACACTGTGCAAATCTGCCACCATTAAAAGCAAAATAAAAACGTTCACTTTTAAATAATTATGATATTAAAAAGGGAAGATTGATTATTAATATAATGATATAGATATATAGATTTAGGCTAAGAAAGCAACTATTTAAAAAAGGGCAAGGATATGATGAAACAGAAGAAGGCAAATGCTCAATTAAAAGTTAAAGTATGAAGCCCAGCTGAAGTGGCTCATTGGTTGAGCATCAACCCATGTACCAAGAGGTCACTGGTTCAATTCCCGGTCAGGGCACATGCCCAGGTTGTGGGCCTGATCCCCAGTGAGGGGCATGCAGGAGGCGGCCAATTGATGTTGTCTCTCATCGCTGTTTCTATCTCTCTCTCCCTCTCCCTTCCTCTCTCTCTAAAATCAATCAAGAAAAAAAATTCTTTTTAAGTTAAAGTATGAAAATACTCTGGTTTTTAGATTAAATTACTGTTCAGCATATATGCACTTCTCCCGATTCCCATCGACCTTCGTGGGAAAGGTATACTTCTCATCTCATTGAGTTGAGTTTGGTCCTGTGACTTGCTTTGACCAACAGAATGTGGGTGGAATTGACAATGTCAGTTCCTACCCGAGGTCTTAAGAGGCACATTTCCCATTGTGATAAGTTAAATAAGTCAGTCACAAAAGGCCACATATTATGTGATCTCATAAATATGAAAGTCCAGAACTGGGAAATCTGTGAAGACTGAAAATAGATCTGTGGCTGCTTAGGGCTGGGGTGGGACTGAGGGGTGGCTGGGTGAAATGAGAGCTGAATGATGTGAAATTTCTTTTTGAGGTGATGAAAATATTCTCAAATCAACTGTGGTGATGGTTATACATCTGTAAATAGACTAAAAGCCATTGAATTCAACACTTAAGTGCGTGAATTGCAGGGTATATGAATTATATTTCAATAGAGCTTTAAAAAAAGGGTGTGGGGGTGCATGTTTTCTATAGTGCAGTTCTTCTGACCAGACAAAAAGAGAATATGCTCCAGGTAGCTTCTGCCCCTCATCTGGGCCCCGGAATCAGACACCTGGAGCAGATCTGAGCATGCTACCATGGCTTCGAGGAGACCCAAGGGGATGTGGGTGAAATGGACAATAGGTCTAGCCACAGCCAACCTCAGACATTTTAGCAAGAACTGAATACTGGTTGAGTGTCTCTGAGATTGTGTGGCGATGTCTAACGCTATAAATGCTGACGATTAATATATTTTAAAAGGACTTTACAGGCATAGTATCATTTGATCTCATAGATAAAATAGAAATGGAAACATTTCAGTGTTCCTGATAAGTAGTAATAGTGATTAATCCTAAAGTATGTTCTAATTAGCTGTAATGTGCTACCTAATTCATGTATGTTATTGTAAAAGCTTTAAAAAGAAATCCTTGACAGTCTCCCTTTCCAGGGGTGGGGAATCTTTTTTCTGCCAAGAGCCATTTGGACATTTATAACATCATTCGAGGGCCATACAAAATTATCAATGTAAAAATTAGCCTGCTCTATTTGGTCAGGCGAGTTTGGTGAGGCATGCGATGTTAGCTGGTATTGATTTTGAAGGCCTTATACAGCCAGCGGGGCTGGACGTTCCCCACCCCTGGAAGCAAAACATCATGCCAAACCATCCACACAAGTCTGATATATCACAACAAATGGTAAAATTTATTTCTTATTATCAGACATCATACTCTGGGCATGACCATTTTTAAAAATGAAATACTTCTAAAAAGAATAGCTCAAACTCTAATATTTAAACTCATTCACTTTGTTTCCTAGATGAAATAATACAATTAAACAACCTGAGTGCATTGAAGGCAAGATTTATTGCCCAACTCCACGAGTAATGGCACAGATAGGGAAACAGAATGGACATTTTTCATCCTTAGGAACCCAGCTTACTGAAGCCTATGACTTACTATGTATCTTCTTCCCTGTTAGGTCTTCCTTGTAAAAGAAGGCTTGTTACTCGAGCGAACATGGTCAGAGCGCTTCCTCTCATGCTCATTTTTCAGCAAAGGCAATACGTGAATATAAGACTTGCTTCCGACTCCCGATTTAGAAACTCCATTCACATAAGTGGCTGAATAGGACCCAGTGACTCCACGGTGAAACTATGGCAACTGTCTCCCCACATGAAGCAATTTATATGACTTTCTGATCACGGACAATGTTAAGAAATAGTCTAAATCTGTGCTGAAATTTAATGGGTAAACTTAATTTTTCTGGGGCCTTTTATTAATATGTGGCATATGCCTTAAATAGTGGTTCCAGACAAAGACTGAATTATATTGTATCCAGATTTATTTATCATAGTACTGACTGTAGAGAAAATACATTTAATGAGGCCAATAAAAACTATATGCTCCCACACACATAAGTATTAGAAAAGCAGCAAAGCTCACCAGAATCCCAAAACACTCTCGATTACTAAATACACTCAGTCATTTTTTAAAAATTTGCTCATAATAGTAATTTTGCCATTTTATATGTGTGTGTGTGTTCACAATTAGCAACATTTAAAAAATTACCTTTTTCTGGAATTTTAATGATAAACATAAGCACAGATTCGTTGTTAAAATCAGCAGCAGACTTTTAAAGAACTATACTTACGAAGCCATCCATGGCCCAATGTTCCTCCTTCATTTTCTTCATAGAAGTGTGAGCTGGTACTTTAATAAGATAGATGTGTAACATTAGGCGAGCTTCCTGGCTTTTATACACCCCTGTAACAACAGTTATGCTTCATTTGATTATCGGTAACTCCTTACATATGTCATGTAATGATACGCATGATAGGAAATAAAACAAGGCCAAGTCAAGGCCAGTTTTATCCTTAATGCTATTCACAAATCCTGCAATACACATTCAATCTCTCTTTCAGCTGAAATTCTCAACTTAAATCTTCATTGTGGTGTTTAAATGACTTACGCTATTAAAGTTAAGTATTACTGTTCTTAATAACATCATTTCCTGATATTGAAAAATTATTTCTTACCCCAAACATATCTAAAATCTTTAAAGATATGAATCAAATTTTAAAATTGCTTATATTTTCCTTAAAATAAATTGGGTGCCAACCATGTGAAAGCAAATATTCTAGATGCAATTGGAGCCACAAAGATGAATACACGTTTCTCTATAAAGATACGATGCTTAAGAGCATTTACTATTAAGTAGGAGATACACGTCAGGTACATAACTAATTAAAAAACATGAGAGAATATGATAAATAAAAACAAAGAAGGAAGAGAGAGATTATTTCACACTGGAGTAATCGGAAAATACTTATTTTTTAAAAAGCCTTTGAGCCCTGGCTGGTGTGGCTCAGTTGGTTGAACATCATCCAATGCACCAAAAGGTCGCCTGTTCGATTCCCAGTCAGGGCACATGCCCAGGGTGCAGGCTAAATCCCCAGTAGGGGACATGCAGGAGGCAGCCTACCAATCTCTCTCTCTCTCTCTCTCTCTCTCTCTCTCTCTCTCTCTCTCTCTCTCTTCTTTCTCTCTGTCTCTGTCTAAAATCAACAAAAACATATTTTAAAAATGTAAAAAAGCATTTGAGCTGGGTTTTAACAAATCAAGTAGGATTTTTAGATCAACAAGGTCCATGCAGGTAATGGCATACAAGAGAGAAGCAAAAATATATACAATGTTTTTTCCTTGGACTGAATATTTTAAGAGTAGAAATAAGCTGGAATATAAATATGTTCAGTGGAATAATAATAAATAAAATTCTAAGTTAAAATTTTGTGATTAACTGATGGATGAAATTTGACTCATTCATTCATTCACTTAATATTTTACCTATTTAATAAGAATATCATATCATAAGAATATGCTGGGGGAAAAAAGACAATGACAAATAGATCTTGACATAATATAAACTACAATTAATAGAAAAAAGACATGAGTAATCAAAAATAATATTGCTGGGAAATGTTATAACTGATGTATATGGAGACAGAGGTAATAAATTAAAGCAATCCTATTGTTGATGTTTGCTTTTCTATATTTGTAAAACTTTGTTTTGAAAAATTTCTAGATTAGAATAAGTACAGTGGACCCTAGAACAACACGGGTGTTAGAGGCACTGACTGCCTTCATGCAATTGAAAGTCTATGTATAACTTAAGTCTGCCCCTACACAGGCAGACTGCAACTTCTAGCTGACCCTCGAACAACTCCGGTTTGAACTGCATAGGTTAATTGCAAAAAATCCACGTATAAGTGGACCCATGCTGTTCAAATCTGTGTTGTTCAAGGCCCAACTATGTACATTTATTTTGTGCTACCTCTTTTACAGAAAATAAAGAAAAGAAATTGCTTGTTTCAAAGTTATATAAATCAGTAGTTGCAATTTAAAGGCATTTTTCTTGTTCATATAAAGTTTCTTTCAAATTATATCATGCAACTATCTATAATTTTTCTTTTTAATCCTCACCCAAGGACATGCTTAGAGAGAGGAGGAGAGAGAGAGACACACACAAACATCAATGTTAGAGAAACATCAGCTGGTTGCCTTCCATGCGCACCCCAACCAGGGACTCAACCTGAAACCTGGATATGTGCTCACACTGGGAATCAAACCAGCAACCTTTTGGTGCACAGGATGACATTCAACCAATTGAGCCACTGCAGCTGGGCACAATTATCTATAATTTTAAAAATATAATACACATTAACTTCTAATCCTTTAACTCTGGGTTTAGTGCAGGATTATTAGATAATTTAAAATAATGCTTGATACTTCTTCTATCCAGGTGGTATACTTCCAAGATCTCAGTGGATCTCTGAAATTGCAGATAGTACAGAACCCTGTATATATGTTACTTTTTTTTTCTAAACATAAATACCTATGATAAAGTTCAAATTACTAATTATAAACAGTAAGATATTAACAACAGTAACTATAAACCAGAACAATTATAAAAATACACTATAACAACAGTTACGTGAATGCACTTGCTCTCTTTCTCTCTTTCTGTCCCTCTCAAAATATATTTCACTGTGGGTGTGATGATGTGAGATGATACAACACCTACGCGATGAGATGAAGTGAGCTGAATGATGCAGACATTGTGACTTAGCGTGAGGTTTCTGTTGACTTTCTCTTGATATGGATACTAAGTGACTAAGGACCAGTAGCATAAACATGGATATGCTAAACAAAGGAATGAATCACTTCCGGGCTGGAAGGGATGAAGCAAGATGGAGTCATATTTCATCACGCTACACAGATGGCTTGCAATCTAAAACTATGAAGTGTTCACTTCTGACGTTTTCCATTTAATATTTTTGGACTACAATTGACCTTGGGTAATTGAAACCACGAAAAGTGCAACTACAGATAAGGGGAACCACTGTATTTAGAACATATACATAGCCAAGATGTTTAAATATATATATATTTCATATTTGCAATAGCAAGAGTTTAAAAATATTTTTTAATAAGACCAATAATTCAAATTCATTACTTTGACAATATTTGAGGTCTATTTTATTTCCGATGCTGCTCTAAACTCTGAGGTATATTCTGACTGTGTTTGTACTGCGAAGGCTACTTTAGCAGGGTCATCATGCATACTGTTGACCAGGTGACATTTGAGAAAACATCTGAGTGTCTGAAAAAAAGTAACCAAAGATGATGAGAGAAGCATACACTAGATAGAGAAAACAGAAACTTGAAAAGTCTGAGCAGATGGATAGTGGTGTGGGTCCCTTACGCCTGTGTAAAGTAATGTAGCTCTACCTTTTCTGTCTTAACTTACAGTGCCCACCTAAACACTTTCATTTGAAGATTTTGCGACCATAAAATACATTGTAAATCACAGATCCAGTCTCTTTGGTGTTATGAGTATAGAGGGAGATTTAGTTATATTAAAAAGTTCTGTTCTATTTCACGATGTCTCATTCTAGCCACATAAAAATATTCTTGAGGGAGCTTTATTTCAGCATCACAGAGTTTTACATTTGTGTAGAAGTATTTATGCATCAATCCAAAAAACCAGAAAGCCTTGTTTATGGATGAATTATAAACGTCATAGAAAAAGTAACAAATATTTCACAGTATAAAAAGCACTAACAAATAAGAAGGAAATGATGGAGCGAAGGCATGCAGGCATTATTTGTTGTTGTTGAATGCGATACCTGAAAGTAGCAGCTCCATGTTGCTATTGCTGAGTGTTGCATTGACTCTCCCAGTGGAAGCATTGAAACTAGTGACTGTCAAGGTCATGGGCTGTTTCCTTCCTTTGAAATTGTAAGAGCCTTTCCATATATAGTTTTGGGCAAACACATCATCAGGAACTGTGAACAGATTAAATAAACACACACATTAATTTTATGGTGTCCTGTAAATACAAGCCTTAAAGAGTACATCAAGGAACATTAGTTCATTGGACAATGATTTTTGCTAAATACACAAAAATGTGGAATGTGCATTATAAAATGAATTCTTCACATAAAAGTGGCTCCATAATTTTAGGATAAACCAGAATTGTGATAACCTAGATTTGTACATGAATCCTCAATAAAAGGTAAGTAAACACCACCAATTAAAGACATGAGACTTACGCCTAGAATCCAGCTAAATATCGTTTCCTTCTATTTGGTCTTCTATAATAATATCTTTATTTTAGGAGGAAAATAGAATGATTTTACTAAGCCAACTCAATCTATAGATCAGTCCCAAGAGGCCTACTTTTCATCCAGAAGTGGAAATAGATTCATGGGAGGAAGGACATAGAGATAAAGGCCCTTTGTAAAATAGCCCCAGAAGACTGTTGGGGAGACACTCACTCCTTTGTCCCCCATACAGAATACTAGTTCAGTTATTCCAACAATAGATGTCCCTGAGGAAGGGCAGAGTCTACCATATGCACACTTTTGAGGATAAAATTATTTTTGAAATAAAAGAATTGCCACTAGGCCTTGGCTGGTTTGGCTCAGTGGTTAGAGCATCAGCCCACAGAACAAAGAGTCATGGGTTCAATTCTGGTCAAAGACATGTGCCTTGGTTGCGGTTTGGTCCCTGGCCATGGTCAGGGTCGAGCAGGAGGCAACCAGTTAATGTGTCTCTCTCACACTGATGTGTCTCTCTCACATTGATGTTTCTCTCCCTCACTCCCTCCCTCTCTCTCTCTCTCCCTCTCTCCCTCCCTCCTTCCCTCCCTCGCACTCTATCTGAAGATAAATGGAAAAAATACCCTCGGGTGAGGATTAAAAAAAAAAAAAAAAAAAAGCATTGCCACTAGAATTATCTGTCATGGGAGAGAGACAAATTGTGGCAGAATCAAAGACTATTCTAAATGTCATAGAACTCCCACCTAAAGAAGAAACACTCTTGGTGTCAGATACAGCCAATTAAGACTTAGTATATTTATATAAATGAGTCATGTAATTTATAGCTAGAGAAATTAGGCATGTGAAAGTCTACTCAGATCCTGGAAAGAGGCCGAGAGAAGTTTCCACTAGTCCTCTGCATCATAGTGAATTACACCCCCAGGAACCAGCTACGCAGTGGAACCAGCCTGTAGTGTCAGTGAATGGCACGCATTTAGGGAAAAGTCTTGTTTTTCTCAAGTTATTCACATTTGTCATCTAATCTTCTCTTTCATTAGTATTATTATGCAGACAAAATAGAAAAACTTTAGATTTAATAGCTCACTGCATAGTTGCCAATAAAACAAATATTTAGCAGACATGTAGTTAGTATCATGAAAAATCCATGACCCTGCGAACTTTGCCAGGTCATCCTTCCAGTGGCATTTCCTCCCCAAACCTCAAACTACACAGTTATGCTCTGTATGTATAGGGGACCCTTACCTATAAAATTGATACAGTGTATACATTAAAAAGCCCTTGATTTGCTAAGCACCATAAAGAGTTTTTAGCTTTACAAAAGTATATCTAGCCCTGGCTAGGTAGCTCAGTTAGTTAGAGCATTGTCCCAATACACCAAGGTTGCAGGTTCTGTTCCTGATCAGGACACATACAAGAATCAATGAATAAATAAATGCATAAATAAGTGGAATAACAAATTGATGTTTCTCTCTAAAGAAAAATCAATAAAAAAAGATCAATTTGTAAAATTATATCTAGGACACGTTTGCAGAGGGGAGTAACAAGCTAAATTGCCCTGCATTACAAAAATCAGGAATTTGGAAGTAACAGACTCTCAGTTAAGAGATAAGAGGAGGAACAAGGGAGAAGGATGTTCTGGCAAATAGTAGGCACTCAAACAATAAGTGTTGTTGTGGCCTCTGATTTTTCATTTCCCCTGCTCGTTACTGTTGCTACTCTTTACTACCCTTGAACCTTTAACGGAAATCTGCTACACCTTATGATTTTGTCATGGTGCTTAGAAAACTTGAGTGTTGTTTGAAGGAGATGAAAGAGAACCTAGTGGCAGGAGAAAACAGCAACAGCAAGAAGTAGGTGTCAGCTGCAGCAAAGTACAGTGTATCAGGATTAATCATCGAAGTGGAAGTCAATGTTTAACAATTGAATCTCCAGAAAAAAAAGGATATGTAGTATTTGCTGATTTCTATGGTGTAAATATTCCATAATGGCAGATCTCAAACTACATGACATCGCTGACTATAGTTTGGAAGGAAGCACGGACTTGGCTGTGGTGAGCCTGTACCTGCCAGCTTCAGCATGCCAGCACCACCGTCCCCTCCCCACACATAGCCGAGACATGTGACATTACAGGGCGGGACAGGCGGACACTGTTTGTTCACCCATATCCCTGTGTACATGGGAATGATAAGACTTCTTTCTATTGCTGTTTATTTTGATATTTAAATATGACTGTGTTTTTGACAGTTCTTTATAAAACGCTGAAGTGTCATCCAGCTACCATTGATGTGGATATCAAGGAATGGAGGAAAGCAATGACAGTCATGATCCTTTCTCCCAAGACATATTGGAATACAGACTCATTCATAGGTTTCACAGCTTTGACAAATAGAGCATTATGCTCCTTTGAACCACTGCCAAATTTCATTCTTGTTTCTTCTTTTTTTTCCTTTTTATTGCCTTCATTGGGGTGACACTGGTTAACAAAATTATACAGATTTCAGGTGCACAGTTCCACAACACATCATCTGTACAGTGTACTGTGTGTTCACCACCCCAAGTCAAGTCTCCGCCCATAACCATATATCCCCCTCACCCTCCTCCACTTCCCTCGCCCCCCAATCACTACATGTGAGTTTTTTCTCTTAATCCCTCCACCTCTCATCCAGTCCCCCGACCCTGTCCCACGGCTGTCAGCCTGCACAGAATGTTTCTTTTGAGTAATCTAATCACTTTGTCTCATTCATGATTTTAAACGAAATGCTTCTAATATTTTGCCATTTAAGATGACATTGCTCTAGTGTGTTATAGAATACCTTTACTCAGGTTAAAGATATTCCTCTCCTTTGTAATTATTAATAGGTTTTAAAAAATCATAAATAAATGTTGCATCTTATAATATTTTCAGTGTGAATATTATAATGATCATACTTTTGCATGTTAATCTCTTTTTTAAATTTATCATTATTGTTGGAAGTTACACACGTTCCCCCTCTTTTCCCCATTGACCCCCTCCTCCCTGCTCCCACCCCCCTGCCTTCACCACTCTGCTGTCTGTGTCCATTGGTTATGCATATATGCATATACATTTTTTGGTTTATCTCTTCTCGTCCCTCCTCCCCCCTTCCCTCTGAGGTTCGTCAGTCTGTTACCTGCTTCCATGTCTCTGTGTCTACTTAATCTCAATGTGATTAATTTTAAGAATTATTTAACATAAAAATATTTATGTATATCTATCATGAACCCAATTGGATGTATCATCTTTACTATAATGTATTTTAGTTGCTAAGATTTTCTTTTTCTTTTTAAATATTTATTGTTGAAAGTATTATAGATATCCCTCCTTTTGCCCACCGACACCCTCCCCTCCTCCCCGCTCCTGCCTCCCTTGATTTGCTAACTTTTTTTAAAAAAATTTCTTTCTTTATTGATTTTAGAGAGAGAGGAAGGGAGAGGGAGAGAGAGATAGAAACATTGATGAGAGAGAATATTGATTGGCCGCCTCCTGCATGCCCCCCACTGGGGATCGGGCCCACAACCTGGGCATGTGTCCTGACTGGGAATCGAACTGGTGACCTCTTGGTGCATGGGTTGACACTCAACCACTGAGCCACACCAGCCAGGCAGATTTGCTAAAATTTTATATAGAAAATTTTCATCTATGATCTGAGTCAAATTAACTAGTAATTTCCCCTTTTTATGTATTTATCTGAGTTATTAGAGTTATGTGGGACCCATAGAATGAGTTTTACTGACTGGATGAGTTTTTGTAAAGCTGGGATTATCTGTTCTGTTCCTTTAACATTTGGTAAAACTCATCAAAACAGCCATATACACCTGGGTTTTCTTTGTGGAAACAGTTTTAACTACTGCTTGGTTATGGGATTTTTCAAGTTTTATTAATTACATCTGGTAAAATATATTTTTCTAGTAATTTGTTCATTTCGTTTAATATTTTAAAAAATGAAAGTTTTGATAGTTTTCTGTTAATGTATTTCTCATTTACTTTATCTACTCTCTATGTAGTAATGTTAACATTGACTTTTTTATATTATTTATTTTTTGTTGCTTTCCTGATCAATCTTGCTAGAAATTTTTCACTCTGCTTGGTTTTTTCAAAGAACTACCTTTGGCTGTGCTTAGATTTTTCTGTTGTATCTTTGCGGTTTGTTTGTTCATTTTTATTACCTTGATTTATGCTTTTTTCTTTTGGTTATTCTATTATACTTTTTATATCTTCTTAACCAAAAACACTTAACTCACTAATACTGAGGCTTTCTTCTTTTCTAATGTAAGGATTTAAGTGTATAAATTCCCCTCACAACTTTTCTTTTGTTCCAGTTCCAAACTTTGATATTTAGATTTTAGTATAACTAAGTTCTTGTGTTATATGATTTCACTTTAACTTCATCTTCAATTCATGATTTATACATCAGCATTAATTTTGTTCTTAATTTCCAAATAGTCACATTAAGGAATTTAAAAAAATGCATCCACCTTCTTAACTTTTAATTATATCCTGATCAGAAAAGACTGTGTTTTGAAATTTGTTTAGATTTATTTATTAGTTAATATATGATCAACTGTTACAGCCGTCCAACCTGCCTTTGAGGAAAGTATATTTTCCATAATTGTTTGATGCAGAAATCTTTACAATTGTATACAAGTCAAACTTATTGTATTGTTTGGTTCTTCTATGTTCTTTTCCATTTTATTTTTGTCTGCCCGATTTATTTATTGTTGAGCTCTGGCATGTTTTGCCCAGGGCAGTCCAGGTTTACACTTGACGTGCTGGAGTTATTATTCAGAGCACCCACAGGCTCCCTGATAAAGCACCTCTGTTGAAAAATTCTTATTTTACTATTGGTATTTTTATATTTTATTTTATTTATTTTTTTGTATCCTCGCCCGAGGACATTTTTGCATTCATCTTCAGATAGAGCGTGAGGGAGAAAGGGAGGAAGAGAGAGAGAGAAACATTAATGTGAGAGAGACACATCGACTGGTTGCCACCCACACGACCCCAATCGGGGCCAGGGACAAACTGTAACTGAGGCACGTGCCCTTAGCGGGAACCGAACCCGGGACTCTCTGGTCCACGAGCTGACACTCTAACCGCTGAGCCAAACCGGCCAGGGCTATTTTTTATTTTTTTACATCACCAATTATCCGCTCTATTCCCTCTTCCACCTCCACCCACCACCCTCCATCCCTGCAATCACCACACTGTTGTCCATGTCCACAAGTTCTCTCTCTCTCTCTTTTTTCTTTTTTGCTCAATCCCTCCACCCCACCCACTATCCTCCCCCACCCCGCTGAGCTGTCTGCCTGCTCTCTAGGAGACTGTCTTTACTTGGTAGTTCCATTTGTTCATTAAATTCCACCTATGAGTGAAATTATACGTTACTTGTCTTTCCTCTGACTGGCTCATTTCACTTAGCATAATGTTCTCCAGGTTCGTCCACGCTGTGGCAATCCCTTGGAAAACTCTGTGCATTGATTGACCATGATGGTTTTCTGGCTCGACTGCTAACCTCCCTCTCTTGTGTTGACATAGTCTATGACTGCCTTCGTGGTATTCAGTCTGTTATTACTGAGCGCTGAATAGATCAGTGCCTCGGAGTTTCTGGGCACTCCAGCTTTGTAACATGTACACTGAGAATCTCTGAAGTCAACTAATTAGATCCTATTACTACTCCTGGCACAATACAACTGGGCCAAATCTATCTCCAAGATAAAGATTAGACTCTAAGCCTGTAATTTTATGAGTAGCTTTTCATTTATATCATGTAAATGAGCTACTGACTAATACTAAAAGAGCAGCTCTCATATATGAAGCCTTACTACTTGTTAAGCACGTTACACTTCCTTTTCATGAACTTTTTATAATAAATTAAACATCATTTGTTTTGTACAGATAAAGGAAAGGAGGCTCAGATATATAAAATAACTTCTCCAAAGTCATAGAGTAGGGAGTATATAACATGGAAATTACATCAAGGTTGTAGGACTCTGAAGCCCATGTTTTTAATTAATATGCTAGGTTTTAAAATTTGCTTTTTAAATCTAACAGTTGAAAATAAACTGGACAAGTTTTGTAAGTTCCTAAACTTTTACTCACATAACAAGTGCATTTTGTTCTTTTGTTTAAAATCTGTATTTAAAAATTGTACATAACATCTCATTTTTTATTTTAATATTTTAAACAAAATAATTGCTATTATTATTTCATCATTTGCAGATACTCTTGAGAGAAAATTTTATAGCGAGAACAATAAATAATATTTTTGGAATATTAATATGTCACAATATTATACTGCTGGAAATTCAACATCTTATGGCACAAATGATCAAATTCCAAATTCCAAATTGTCAAATACATAGTTTTCACAAACTGAAATATATTTTCACAAATAAATAGTCATTTAAAAATAGTAGATCACTTTCAGAAATCACAACTTCTAGAAAAACAACCGAAGTTACTAACCGCTGAGCTTTGGGCTAGGTGTTCCTAGTGCAGGTCTGGGATCTTTCACCAATATTTTGGAACCAGCTATGAAAAGAAATAAAAATGCATATAAAAGTCAATATAATTAATAATACATGCATACACACACACACACACACACACACACACACAAATGTGATCCTCTGTTAATTTTATTCTCTGACATGTCATATAATTTTCTCCAAAATGCCTGGTTCATAATGGCACCTCTGCTCCCACCCAACACTCCCGATGTACAACTAACAATTTCAGTAATTACCTCTATTACGGTCCAGTGAAATGAAACAAGGGGCAAGATTAGTGCTGCCATATTATGAGATACTGTTTTTTATTTTAGAGGCATATCTAAAATGGAAAGGGTTGATGCCAACATAAAAGCTGAGGGCTGAGAATATGTTCCTGTTACAAAACGGCAGAAATCATTTGTGTAGGGTTCATGTTTAAAAATAAAAATTTGTTGAAATAGCTCACGGTGTCTAAGAAATTGGGTAGGCTCAATGGTGGAAACTAAAGCTTTAAGGCAAACCAAAGGTAGCCCCAAACCAAGGAAATCATGGGGGAGCTAGATGCGCCTGGAGGGTTTTAGGAGTCATGACAGGCAGTGCTTGCAGACTAAGGACAAGGCAATGTCTTTGAAAGGTTTGCAGGGGACGTGATTTGGGTAAACATCACTCTGGCTGAAAGATGGAGAACAGTTTGGATAGAAAAGGCATTGACATGGGCAGGGAAGTTAGGAGGCTGCTGCAGTGGTCCCAGTAGAGGTAATCTTCAGTGAGACTGCGGTAGCAGTGATGATGAAACAGAAAAGCAGAGAGCTACAAAGCTGTTGAAATCCTGTGGTGGGTTTAAAGGGATAGGGAGATGTCAAAGATGACTACTAGATTTCTATGGACTGGATGATGATGGTACCACTGAGACAGGGGACACCAAAGGAAGTCTATGGTGAAAAGAAATTTATGAGTTCAGATTTGCATATATTGAATTTTGAAACGTCTCTGAGGAATTCAAGAAATGTCAAGTAAGCAACTGCACATATAAGTCTGGAGCTAAGAGAAGATAAATAAGCTAGAAATATTAATCTGTAAACAATTTCCATAAAGGAGGCTGTGGAAGCCATTGGCTTGATTGAGCTTACCTAGGGGGAGAACATAAAGTAAAACAAGAGATGGCTAAGAACCAAGTCTTTAGAAAAGCATGGGTAGAAAATTATAAACTTATAAAGAAAATGGAGACTAGATAACCAGAATTATGAGGGAATAATATATTTATTTACTCAAATATTTATTGAAGACTTTCACATACGAGGAACTGATGTAGATGTTAACATTACCGTTGTAAACACTTTGAGTAAGGTTTTTGTCTTTACTGAGATTATATTCTGGTTGGAGAGGAGCAGATGAAAGGACAGAGAGTGGAGAAAGCAGTAAACAAATAAAAGCATAAACTCTAATACTAGGGATTTCTACCATGAAAGTTTTTTGTTTTTGTTTTTTAAATAAATCAGTAATATTCTAGCTAATAAAAAAAAGAGAGTAAAAACATTTCAAGAAGGGTAAACTCATTAACATTTGTGACTGCTGCAGAAGTTCAAGAGTTAGAAGGTCTAAAAAAATAAAATAAATAAAAGGAAAAGGTTGTTTATTGATGACCTTATCAAAAATTCAGAAAAAAATTTCCTTTGCTCCTTCTTGTGGAAACGTAACCCTATTCCCTTCGGTAAACCCCTTACATCTTTTCCAGATGTGGACTGTCCTGATCAAGAAGCAAGAGGGGTGGACACATCACCTAGAATAGGTCAGCATATCACATCACCTTGGCTGAGTAATGGATTTGGAAATGGTCTCTGTTCAAAACTGTGACAACTGGACTCTTGAATAGTGCTTTCATGACCAAGCCTTGGGAAAGACTCTTTCCACAGGGTTACTCTGCCAGAAGTGTATGAGCCCAGGAATGCTGGCAGCTATGTTCTTTACTGCAGTGGGTTAGAGTGCACCCCCAACATTTATGTTCACCAGGAACCTCAGAATATGACCTTATTTGGAAATAGAATCTTTGAAGATATAATTAGTTGGAGTTCTTAAAGTGAAATAATCCCTAAGTCTAATAACTAGTGTCTTTTTAAGAAGAGAAGACAGACAGATATACATAGGATAGACCACATGAAGATGAGAGTAGAAGTTGGAACGAGGCAGCTATGAGCCAAAGAATGCCAAGAATAGCCAGACGCCGTTAGCAGTTAGGAAGAGGTGAGGAATGATTCTTCCCTAGAGCCTTTGGAGGACACTTGGCCCTTCTGATTTTGGACTTCTGACCTCCAGAACTGGGAGAAAATAAATTTCCATTCCTTTAAGCCACCCAGTTTGTGGTATTTTGTAATGGTAGTACTCCTACCTTAAAAAAAAAAAACAAAAAAAAAAAACTTGAAGTAATAAAGGCAAGAACCAAACACAGAGCATGGAAAAGAAGCTATAAAGACCTAAATAGTATTTTGGTGCCTCTGGGTCCAGAAGTATCTACATCACTTTTTTTCCTTAGTGTTGGCCAACAAATTTCCTTTGTCCCTAAGCTAATGTGAATTGATATTTTTTAGTCCCTTTCATCTGAGAGATGTCAAAATAGCACAATATCTTCTGTGAAAAATTTTTGTAGAAAAAAACTTACCTTCACAAACAGGAACTTTTCCAGTCCAGGTGTTATCAGATCTACACACCCTATGCTCTGTTCCACCTGCTAAGAAGAAGCCAGGCTGACAGGTGTAAATCAGCGTGTACCCATGGGAAGAAAGGTCCATTCCCACTACGTTGGCGTGAGCCGGAGTTTCTGGCTGTTTACAGCTGTGGGCTATATTAAAAAAAATGGGAAAATATTCATTTTTATAGACATGTGAAGAAAATTTTGAGACTGGAGTCATGTTATATGTTTGGAGGTATGTTAGTGCCTTTATAGAAATATACTTTAAAATAATTATTGTAATGAATCAAAGGAAATGTGTGAATGTAATGTGTGTGATTTCATAGACTAGCATTTCCTAAACTATCATCTGTTTAACATTATGTTAATAGGTAAACTGAGGAAAAAAGACTGTGGGTACTTAGCTCATAAATGTATACTACATCATCATTTTAGAGAGTCACAATACATATTAGCATTTTAAAGGACTAAAAGGTCTCATAATAACATACCTTTTAAAGTTTGTCAAACTCAAATTTTCTATACCAGTTTAGGAAATATTCTTTTATGATTTCTAAATGTATTATATTTAGTTTAAATTATAAAACATATTTTTCTAAAGTTAAATCCAATCCCAGCTCATCATGTCATTCTGATATCAATATGTCCTAATATAGAATGTAACATTTAATAGTCTTTTTTACATATGAAATTTTCTGGCCATATTTTGGTTTATATGCAAGTAGTATTTTTTCATTCATTTAATTTTTTGTCCCCTTCATTTCCTCTCACTCCTAATTCTCTACCTTGATTCCACTCTACCTATACTTACAGCCCTTCTTGGCTCTGACCCCTACCTACTTCACCTGTTTTGTGTCTTTTAAGGACCATTCCTTTCTCAATCAGAAATAGATGCTACAAGAAAATGTCCACCTAGATAAGACAACATTTCTGATCATTTGTTTATGGATAAAAATCCTTAAAGGTGGTCTCTGAAAAAAGTGTTCTGTGGGTAAATTTGTTTGGAAAAGAAATTTCCATTTGTTTCCCAATAGAGATTTACAAAGCTATAAATAACATATTATTATTATTATTATTATTATTATTTTATCCTCACCCGAGGACATTTTTGCATTTATCCTCAGATAGAGTGGGAGGGAGAGAGGAAGGAAGAGAGAGAAACATTGACGTGAGAGAGACACATTGAGTGGTTGCCACCCACACAACCCCAACCGGGGCCGGGGACAAACTGGAAGCGAGGTACATGCCCTGAGCGGGAATCGAACCTGGCACTCTCCAGTCTGCAGGCCGACGCTCTAACCGCTGAGCCAAAATGGCCAGGGCTAAATAACATTTTTTTAACACTGTGATAAACACTGTATTACATGGTTTACATTTAATTTAATTCAGTTAATGAAATTTAATCCTCATGGGGGGAATATTGCTACAGATAAACACAAAGTCTGTCTCTGCTTCCTTCTTCACCTCCACATTATACACTAATTACAATTCTGAGATGCTTTGCAGTAACAGAAGCTGTTTAACTTCATTGAAATCATCTTATCCCAAACGTAGGTCATCAAAGAATCTCGGTTCACTATGAAATATGTAGTCACATTCCACACAGCTGTTCTAAACTACACACTGAGGAATTCTCTTTTCAGGGATTTTGCCACATTTAAACAGAAACCAGGCGGGCACGTGACAGGACTCCGTGGAGGGTTCTGCCACTTTTCAGTAAGCTGCAGGTCCACGGGGGCCCCGTGGTTATTTCGGTGGTTCTGAATAGGGCTAGAGTGAATTTGCAGGTCTTATTTGAACTTCAACAAATCCTAAAAACTATATACCCTTCTCCTTCTGCTTACTCTTAACTTTTCCCCCCAAGAGGATCAGAATTTAAAAAGATGAAGGAGGAGATAAAAAGAGGAGATGGAGGGGAAAGAAGAGATGAGTAACTCACTAGCTAATATTTACTTCTAGTTGTAAGTCAGAAATATCTATTTAGTGACCGTGGACTTTGTTCTAATTTAATTTATATGGCGTGTTCTCAATTTAGGGTCAGTGCACATTTACCACCTCCAGGAAATCCTGAAGTAGTATTCAAATTTTCGGTCAAGGGGTTCATGCATTTTCCTTACATGGCTATGTCTAGCATTCCTCAAATTATCAAAGAGTTGACAAGTGATAAGGTGAAGAGGCGCTATGTTGGAGCCTTCTGTATCTGTCTATTTCAGATTTATAGTGTAGATCTGTAAATCTAAAAAATAACCATCTAAAATGACCAGGTGACTAAACTGAACACAATTACAAGAGCTTTTCTGAAAGAACAAAATTGTGCCTCACGCCTTCTGAATTCTTTAGAAAGAATGCTTCCCAATGGACACAGGGTTATGATATAGTAATAAGGTTATATAGATGAATTGTGTTTTGTAATAGTCTAAAACATCAATGCAAAACATCTATGGTATGGATATAGATTAGAAGGAAATGCATATAAATACATCCTTCCATGATGAGTGTAAGTTCTTAGCCACCATACTTACGGATGCACTCAGGCTGAACTCCACTCCACGTGAGGTCAGGAAGGCACGTCCGCGTCGTAGACCCCTGGAGAAGGTGCCCTTTTTTGCAATGAAACTGTACAACACTTCCTACCTGTAGCAAATGACAGAGGAAAAAACACAAATGTCCCAAGGCAACTTCAAATATGGTAAAAAACAGAAAAAAACTTTGAGAAAATGTTTTCAAAAGAAATTAGGCATGGTGGAAATTGGAGGGTAAATACATTGAAATCTGATTTAAAATAAAAGTGTGGGGGTGGAGTCTAGGCTGAAGAAAAAAACTTATATCATGTTGTGTACATATCATCATCAAATATTTGAGTACCCAACGTATGCACAAGTGCCAAACTTTTTACCATAATATGAAGATCTATAGACACCAAAAGGTCAATCAGCTACATATAAATACAAGGTAGACTAACAGACAGACAGAGAGTGAAAGATGGATAAATGAAGGTGGATAGAGCGAGATATGGAAATAAAGATAGCTGAGAACTTAAGAGGCAAATGAATAAGGAGACAGTAAATGCAATATATTAGACGCAGAAGTGTCTACTGGAGATTGTAAAGGTGGCAGAAATAGGCAATGGAGGACATGCAGTCTGCACTGAGTTTGCAAGGATGTGGAATAGAGGTCAATATATACAACAATGGTTCTCAAAGTGTGGTCCCCAGACCAGTAACCTCATCACAACCTAGGAACTTGTTAGAAATGCACATTCTGGGACCTTACCCCAGACCCACTGAATCAGAAGCTCTTAGGGTAGGGATTATCAATCTGTGTTTTAGCACACTTTCTAGGTGATTTTTTAAAACGTCCTCACCTGAGGACATGCTTCTATTGATTTTAGAGAGAGAGGAGGGGAAAGGGAAAGAGAGAAACATCAATAATAATCTGTTGCCTCCCGCACACTCCCTGACTGGGATCGAACACACAACCTAGGTGTGTGTCCTGACTGGGAATCAAATCCATGGCCTTTTGGTATAGGGGACACTATTCTAACCAACTGAGCTACACCAGCCAGCCAGGGCCCTTTTTGGTGATTTTAATGAACACTAAAGGTTGAGAGCAACTGTTATAAAAGTAAAAAATATAAGAAAATAATGAGAAAATGCATCGAGGTTAAAATACACATCATGCAGTTTAAGAAGAATGAGAGTACATCGCATTGCTTGATATGAATAGTTCATAGAGTGAGCTGAGAACCTGGGGATAAAATGGGAGGCAATAAAATATAGTTAAAAAGAAAACAGACCCCAGGTTAATATATATTTGACGTTAACTTTGGATCTGATCTTACTTGAACAAGGTATATGTCCTCTTTGAGACTTAACTTCCCATCTATAAATAAAGATGATAATATTATTTGCCTTGAGATTTGTTCTAAGGATTAAATAAAATAGGATACATAATCCATTCCATACAGGGATGGCACGTACGTTTTAAATAAATTCTAACTGTAAGTATTAAGTCAGAGACATAAGTAAGAATCAAGGGTCTCAAATGGCAGGCTATGACATTTGAAATCTTCTTTTGGATAGAAACAAAGTTGCTAAAGCTTTCAGAGCAAGTACAAATCGTGTAGGAAGTGACATCTTTGGAAAATTCTCTAGCTGTTTTCTGCAGAAACTATTAAACAAAATGAATGATGAATGGTAACTCTGATTATGAGGCTGGACTGACATTGTCTAAATGAGTGGATAAAAGCTAGACTAACTTGTGGAAGTCGATGGGAGAAGGAAGTTGTTTACCCAAAATAAATTACAAGGAGAAGCCACCAGGCTATATTGAATGCTTAGAGGTGGAGGACAAGATAAGGGATAGTTAGGGTCTGCACCTTCAGCCTTCCCCCAACAACTGGAGTCCAAGAATGATCAACTGCTTTCTTAGGACTCAACACAGAGACCTGCTTGCTTTCCCTTCGTTCTTACTTCCGCCAGTCAAAGCAACATGAGGCTAAGCCTAATGTGACACGATTTAATACAAGGTTCTATTTGGACCTTGAGACTAGCTCAGTTTGCCATTTCTCACATTCTCAATATCTGCCAGAACTATGCTTTCAATTCAATAGTAATTTTCTTATAACAACCTGTATCCTTCCAGTTGCCTCCTAAGTGTCTTCCATAACACCCTCACTTTAGCCTTTAGGAGATCTCTTACCTCCTTCAATGCCCCATTTTGTCCAAGTACTATATTTCTGAACTCTGGCATGCTGTATTCCACACACAGAGTCTTTCAAATTGTGTTGCAGAGTATGACATTCACATACGCCCTGAGGGTGTGCAATAGGGTGCCACAGATTTCGACTTTCTCATATGGCCTAGATTATGTGGCTGATCATGCAGATTTTGCAATTCTGTTCTTCAAACAGTTCTTCAAATCCCATTGCCTCTATCAATCCAACAATCCTACTTTTGGCTAGATCTCAGGTAATGGTGCCACCTTTCACCCGTAGATCTTCCCTCATTTCATCTACCATCAAATACTGACCATTTTACCTCCTAAGTCTTTCTCAAACTGCCCCCTTCTGACTCTCTCCCCACTTATATAACCTGTTTTAGTCCTCAACATCTTTTCTACAAACTTCAATTCTCAAACTGTAGCAGATGTCATAGCCACCGGGAGGACTTACCAAAGCACAGATAGCTGAGCACCCCTCTAAAATTTCTGACTGGGTAGAATCTGCATTTCCAACCAGTTTCCAGATAATACTGCTTGGTCATGGACTACACTTTGAGAAAGACTATTATAGAAAATTACCATAATCATCTAACTTGTCTCCATTTCTCCAGTCTTGACTCCATTAAATATATTTTCCACACCAAAATCAGTGATGTGTTTAACATGAAAATTTGACCTTATCATTGTCCTTAAAATCTTCATTGGCTTATCACCCATAGGATAAAGTTAGTTTCTATTACCTTAGCAGACAACAGCCTCCATAATCTGACCACTGATCATATCTTTAGCATCATCATTAATCACTTACTTTTAGTAAAATGGTGACCATACAATATTGAAGTTATGTAGTTTCCTGAATGCATGCATATTTTCACGTTATTCTTGCTGTAATCAATGTCTTTCCCAACTTTCTTTTCTTAGTCTTACCCTAAATGATTTAGCCCAGATAACATTTCTAGAAAGACTTCCCTGTAGCAACAAATTAGGAAAACTGTTCTTTCTATGTGCTTCCTTAGCACCTTTCAATGTTATCAGTGTGATTACCTATCCTATGAAATCCTCTATTCCCTCTGACCCAGATTCCAAAATGTTAGCTTCTCTAGGTCAGGGACTGTGTATTACTTAATCCTATGAAACAAAAGCTTAGAAAAATGTTTTGAATATGTTGAATCATCCTTGGCCTGTTTGGCTCAGTGGTTGGAGTATTGGCCTGAGGACAAAAGAGTCATGGGTGAAGGGCACGTACCTCAGTTGCGGGTTAGATCCCCGGCCCCGTCAGGGTCATGCAGGAGGCAACGGATCGATGTGCACATCGATGTTTCTCTCTCTCTCCCTCCCTCCCTCCCTCCCACTCTAGCAAAAAAAAAAATAATAATAATAAAAAAAATATCCTCAGATGTGGATTAAAAAAAAAGAAAGAAAAAAAAAGTTTAATCAATTAAAGAAATTGGAACTAAAAATTTAATATAAAATTATTTGATTACTTAACAAGATTTAACATGTCTACCAGTTTCTTAAAGTGCAGTGAAGGGTACATTTGTCTAATTTCATCTAAATTTTTATATTAGTAAGATATAAAAAACATAGAAGAAATAGACTTCCTTGTTTTAACTTTTAAGATTTATTTTCCTCATTCCTGTGTATTTTTCTGAAGTCACCATAAATACTGATTTAGATATTAACCAAATACCATAGAACTACAATCTATTTAAAGATTTTTTATATATCACTAATAATTTAGTAACAAGTTTTTGTCAAATTCACAGTCACAAGACACCTAATAGTTATATAAATTTAGTAATTGATTAATTTTTATTCATAATTTGTATTAAAATCAATCACCAAAATATTCTTCAAATATTAGTGCATTAATTAACAATTTTGTCAGTGATAAATCCTCCTAGTAATATACTTTACATAGCCCTCCATCCTTTTCTGACTTGCCATGATAGATCCTCTGACTCTAAATAACTTCTAAATGCATAATATAATTTGATTATTTATAGGAAAATAAGTAACAACATCATAAAAATTTGTATTATTTAATTCAGTGGTTCTCAACCTTTCTAATGCTGCGACCCTTTAATACAGTTCCTCATGTTGTGGTGACCCCCAACCATAAAATTATTTTCGTTGCTACTTCATAACTGCAATTTTGCTACTGTTATGTCTTAGGTGACCCCTGTGAAAGGGTCGTTCAACCCCCAAAGGGGTCGCGACCCACAGGTTGAGAATCACTGATAATTCAAAATATTCAAGGAAAAATAATTTATATAAAATTTCTCACCAATATTTACTATTAAGAAGTTCTGTTTGTATAAGCAATTATATACAATGTGAAAATTAATATTGAAAATTGTTTTATATCAGAAGTTAAAAATCATCCATATTGCCCTGGCCGGTTTGGCTCAGTGGTTAGAGCGTTGGCCCATGGACCAATGAGACCTGGGTTCAATTCCGGCCCAGGGCACATACCTCAGTATGGTTTGTCCCCAGTCCTGGTCAGATCGCGCAGGAGGCAACCAGTGGATGGGTCTCTCTCACATCGATGTTTCTCTCTCTCTCTCTCTCTCTCTCTCTCTCTCTCTCTCTCCCTCCCTCCTAATCTGTCTAAAGATAAATGGAAAAATGTCCTTGGGTGAGGATAAAAAAAAAAAAGACATCCATATTGTTTTAATTGCATCAATATTTAAACAGAAATCACTTTAAATTGGTCCAAATTATGTGCAAATTGGCTCCAAATTGGTCCATTCTATGTGCAAATGCATTATACAATTTTATGACATGTCTAATTAGTACATATGACATCTTCTTTAACTCATTATTCCTTCTTTTAAATGTTATATCCCAGTTCCTAAGCTATGAAGTTTAGAGAACTAAATACAAAATTAATTGAAATTTTACACAAATTTAGAACATTCTAAATAACATCTATCTTCCCCTTTACATATTTCACAGTAAATCACTCTTACTTTGCTAGAACTTTCATCACTGTATTCATTTGTGTCTCATTTTTAACATCACACATTGGTTTACCTGGAGTATGCAGTATAGGCCCTCATGACTTCCAAAATCTATTTACAGTTCAGGCTTCAAAAATTTATATGCTCTCCGTAATATATTTTAAATAACTTTTCTATTTGTATTTTTATTATGTTTATATTACACATTTTACCCTCCAAAATTGAGATAACTTCTAATAAAAGGCATATATAAAATAAGGTTAATAAAATTGAAGTAGGAAGGCAGAATAATAAAAATAAAGGAATAATACATTTGTTTAAGATGAAATGCAAAAGAGGTTTTTACTGAGCAAATTTTCACCCTGAGCTTCCTGGTTTAAGAAAAAATGAATTTTAAGGAATCTTGTGAGTTTGTATTAAAAAATAATCAGAAGATTTTAATTTAAAAAATAAAATATATGGTTTTTTAAAAAATTCATGTTGTATTTATCATTTAAAGATAAACACTAAGTAACATGTTTACCTTATTTTATGTACTTATGTATTAATTTTTATTTTAAATTATAAACCACACATAATCACCATGGTTATTTGGGTAGGGTTAACTATCTTAGTGTTAAATTTCTTGGGGTTAAACATTGAAGAGTCAGATTTAAAACATTCCATGTCTGTAATAGCTTTATGTAACAAGTCCTAAATCTAAATAATGTCTCTTTCAAAGCTCAGAGCTCAATTCAAAGAGTGATACAGCAGTTAATGAAATATGTGTTTGGCATTAATCCCATAATTAATCTAGATGTTGTATCAATCATTTTGACAGCTACTCCCTTCACTGGCAACCTATTTCCAGCAAAAATTGTTTCAATTTTCAATATTATAGATAAAAAGATAAATTATGTGGAGTATTATTTTTCAATACTAGAGTTTTCATCATCTCTATCAAGAAGTGATATATTTTATATGTTAATAATTATATCTATGTCCCAAAAAATCTACTATTATAAATACATAGAAAAGGACACATTAAAGAGAAAATTAAGAAAATGATTGGAATGCCTCTGAAATTCATAACTTTTCCTTTCTCTTGTCTCTCCCAGAAGTGGGGTTCCTACAGCTGTTTTTACTTAACTCACTACTGGCCACCTGATAAAACCAGGGGTCGATACAAAAGCTGGAACATTCTGATTCTCTCTCTCTGGAAATTTGGAACTGAGACTGAGGCAATTAATCACTTTCTGTATGTGGCTGAGATGCAAATGGAAATGATGCACCCCTGGCCATATGGCCAACCTGCAAAGAGGGAAAACAAAGTAAACACAGAATAGTGAAAAAGACAGTACTGCCGCCCAGTTCCTAAATTCTGGGCCTGATGACTCTCACTTGAGTCCTTCTCTGTGGTCTCAGACATACCTGCAACATGGCTTGTAATGCCTTTAGGCTTAAGTTAGCTCAAACAGCTGTTACTTGCAAGAGTTTTTCTCAACCGATAAAGATGGATTTTCCAGTTATATAAGACCATATTGATTTGGAATCTACCAATTTATTGATATTAGTTAGAACTAGAATTTTTAAACTTCTGTTGGCTATATACAGATTTAGTAAATATAATTAGTACAAATATAGTAAATATAATTAGTGTATATATACACAGTCATATACACATAACTGCCATATGCATGTACATAAGTCAATGTCTTTAATTTAACATGATCTATCATTTGCAATTATAATAGAGATTAATGTAATTATATATACATCTTACCATATTTGAAATCTAGTCTATTCATATTTACCTAGATAGAATATAATCATCAAAAATATTTTTATTAGCCAAATAATATAAATTTGGGATTAGGTTAATTTTGTAACAACATTTTTAATGCTTACAATACAATTCTTTCTGTTTTATTTTGTTAATCCTCAGCCAAGGATATTTTTCCATTGATTTTTAGATGGATTGGAAGGGAGGGAGGGAGAGAGAGAAAAAGAGAGAAACATTGATGTGAGAAAAGACACATCAGTTGGTTGCCTCCCCCATGACTGGGGCTGGGGATCAAACCTGCAACCCAGGTACATGCCCTTAACCAGAAATTGAACCCAAGACCCTTAAATCCATAGGCCAATACTCTAAACACTGAGCCAAACTGGCCAGGGGCTGTACTAGAATTCTTAAAACACAGAATTAATAATTCTATTCATTTAATTGGATGACTATTCCAAACTTAAATGTACTCATTTCTACTTCCATTATCTCAAAGGGTATTTACTAGAAAGGACTCATATTTTTCGGAAAAATCACCTGATTGAGTGCACAGACGCTAACATCACAATTCTGTATTTTGTCAGGACATTGTCAATGACTTGCTCTGTGAGCAAAGCCAAGTCACATTCTGTTTCTGTTTCTTTGTCCATATTATGAGGACTAATGCTGTTTAGTTAGTTGTCTATTTTTCAGGATTTAGATAAACTGATAAAACCTTTTATGTATGTACAAATCTCAAGTTTTCTAAAAACGTCAGTTTAATAGGGAGACTGAGATTTTTTTTACACTTTTGTATTCTCTAGACAGGCCTGAAGCAAACTGGAAGAATTGGAAATGCTATCAAATCAATGTTCATACTGAGCTTGAACTGTAGATAAATGAAAACTATTTTTAGCAACAAAAATATGGCACCTTTGATGAATACTTTCTTTAGAAATAGATGTTCTTCAAGTTCACACTAAATTTCACATAAAATAGCACAATTTAGAAAACCCTGCAAAACAAGGCATTTGGGTAATGTGTAAATTGATGATTTCCTTTTGGAATCAGTATGCACTTCGGCTCCCCTTAGGCCCTGTAATGAAAAACTTGCTGAATCTCTACATAAAATCTAAATTGGAAAAAGAGAGAACCTGAAAGTCAGCCACACACGACTGGGCATGCTAAAGAACCATAATCTAACAATCCAACTATGTGTTGTGCAACAATAGGTTATGGTTAAGTTATTTTTTCAGATACTTCCCACCTCAATGACAATGTCTAAAAAAATGTTAGTATTATATATGCATTATAAAAAAATATTTTAGTCTTGTTGTTGTATTGAATAACCACACTTTATATAATAGCGAACTCTGTCTCCGTTGTCTCTCCTTTACCTCCTCTGTACTTTTCCTCACTGTCCGCACATCTTCCTGTAGAGTTGACTCATTCACTCCCTCCTACTTTTACTTACCCTCTGTATGTACTACCTACTGCTTATGTATTTTCCTATGCTCGTAGCTACCTCCAATTTTTTCCTTTTCTTCCATCCTTATGGCCAATGAGGCTATTATTCTTGAAGCGTATTTTTCTTCTCCTGATTTCCCTTCACTTCCACTCTCATGTAGCCTGTTATTTCTTTAAAATATGTTTATAAATGCAGATATAAGCATACTTTTTTTTTTCTGTTTGTGTCAACAGGACTATTCACACATGACCCAAAGAAGCCTTATGATACAGTTTTCTACTAAATGGAAATCTTATTTAAAGCACTCACTTGAAATCCAAATGTATTGTTCTGAGATCCATGCCGTGGCACCCCTGGGTTTTCACATGAGGTACGAGTGGGTTCTAAAACGAAGATTAAAAACACGACGTTTCTTCAAAATTTAAAATGACATCTACATGTGTATTTCTCTCATACAAAACAATGTTAAGTGATATCAGCTTTAATGAAATGGGCCAGGGTAAGAACAAAGAGTAAATCTAATAGCATCTCCCCAGGGACAGAAGCCTACTAATCCTAAAGCAAGAAATTCAGGTAAACTGCATTTTATATAAATTACGCAATTCTTGAACTCTGAACCCTTAGAATATAAAGCACCTGACACGCAACTAACTCTGTGGATAACAACTTAAAGAAAAATGAAGGCTATGACAGAGGAGTGCATGCGTAACTATTTGCCCGAGGACTTTGCCAAACTATAAACTCGGGTAGAGTAATAGTCCCCTCAGGAAGTAAGAGTTTCTTCCCGACACCGGACGTAGCTCTTTGGATTTTTCACTGATACCTGTAGGAGATTCAGACAGAAGAATGGTAGGGTCGGGCATCTTTAAGTTGGCTGGTTTGCATGACAGGTTCTCTGGTTATTTGCCAAATGTGGCATTTAGTTTTAGGATTATAGAAATGCACTTTTGCAAACTGCCAGTTATAGAAATAGTCACAGGGATGTGAAGTAAGCATAGGGAATAGAGTCGATCATAATGCAACAATTATGTATGGTGCTGGACGGGTACCAGATTATTTGGAGTGATCATTTCATGTGGTATATAAATGTCTAATCACTGTGTTATACACATGAAACGAATATAATATTGTATGTCAAAAGTAATTAAAAATACAATTTTTAAAAGAAAGAAAAGAAGTGCCCTGGGCGGTGTGGCTCAGCTGCTTGGGCACCATTCCATGCACCGAAAAGGTTGCCAGTTTGATTCCTGGTCAGGGCACATGTCTGGGTTGTGGGCTCAATCCCCAGCAGAGGGCGAGCAGGAGGCAACCGACCAATGTTTTGCTCTCATACTGATGTGTCTCTCTCTCCCTCTCCCTTTCTCTCTCCCTAAAAATCAATTTTAAAAATATTTTTAAAAAATAAATAAAGTTATAACCATTTTAAAATCATTGTATCTTTTGTATATTTTTGGAGTGAGTTTAATTTTATTTGAATGTTTTATTAATGCTAAAGATCTATACTAATGTTAGTACTTCTTAAAAAATATGTTTTATTGATTTTTTTTTTTTTTTTTTTTTAGAGAAAGAGGAAGGGAGAGAGAGATAGAAACATCGACGTGAGAGAGAAACATCGATTGGCTTTCTCCTGCATGCACCGTACTGGGGATCGAGCCCACAGCCTGGGCATGTGTCCTGACTGGGCATCGAACTGGGAGGACCACTCAGTCCATGGGACAATGCTCAATCCACTGAGCCACTCTGGCTGGGCCTAATGTTAGTACTTAGTAATGCTATAAATATAAAAGCCATTTTCTTTTTCATTTTATTGATAAATAAAAATTTTTTTTCAAGTGTTTCTTCTGGAAGTTTTCCGTGTTAAAAATAATATATGTCTTACCAATATTCATTTTCAGTGTCTTCTAATTTTACATTTGTTTTTCATATTTGGTCAAGTATAGTTTACAGGATAAAGAAAACCATTACACGTCACCACTACCTAGTATACGCAGAATTCCTGCGAGTAATTGACCTTCCAGGGGTATTACCTATGCAGTGAGGTGAGGAACCACTCCAAGTGCCATCCGCTTGACAGATTCTGGTGCTTGATCCCACTAATATGAAAGGAGAATTGCAGCTGAACGAAACCTCGGACTGGTAGATAAAGCTCTTGCCTTCTCGTTTTCCTTGGGCAGGTATGCCAGGGTCACCACAAAACTTTGCTGGAAGCAGAAAAAAAGGGACAATGATAACAAAGAATTAGGATTCATCAGAGTAAACAATTCAGAAAAATGGTGACAACTAACTGGAATATTGCACTAAAGTGACATGCTATCCATGTTAATGTATTTCAATGAATTTTTTTAGCTTTTGTCTATGTCAGGGGTGGAGAACGTTTGGCCCACGGACCGTACAAGGCCTATAAATCAATACCAGCTAACATCACATGCCTCACCAAAGAGAAGCAGTTCCAGCCATCACATTAGGGGTGAGTTAATTAATTAAATGTTTGACCAAATATAGCAGGCTGATTTTTAAGTTGATCATTTATATGACCTGAGAATGATGTTATAAATATCCAAATATCCCTTGGCAGAAAAAAGGTGCCCCACCCCTGGTCTACATGAATACTGAATGTTTAACTCGGTATAATATTTTAAAAATTAGTCTGATTCAGATATTTTCCACCTAGTAGTACTAATAATTGTAGGGTTTTAAAAAATATATATTGACCAGAATCAAGCCACATAGCATTTGTACATATAGGCTGCAAAGTTCAAGTGTAACCCTGAAAAGGCGTGTGATTTACAGACAGCTGTCAGAATGAGCAACCCCATAACATCTAGGTGGTTCACTTTAGGTCACTGTGATTTTGTCGCCCCCTGTTGAACAGTCAGAGCACACTGCCTTCCTCTGCAAAACTGTGGGGAGTTTTGAGTGGGTTTTTTTTTTTAAGAGAAAAGAAGACCATCAGAGTCCAAAACTATAAAAAACTAAGGAATCTCAATGGTTTACAACAAACTCCAAAGGGATTAACTTGACAGGATTTCCAAACAAATCGATTAGATGACTGTTCAACTACATATATATAACTACTAAAAGATAGACAATATTTTAGGTAGTGTTAGGCCCTTGGACTTATCAGTGTACAAAGATTCCTGCCCTTGTGGGTTGCATATATTTGTCAGAAAAGCAACGAATAAGCATATTTAATAAGTAAAAAGGTAGTATTTGTGAAAGTGATACGTCTTAAGAGGACAAATAGTGTAGGAGATGGAGACGAAGACTGTGGATGTGTGGATGAGATAAAGGGTGAGGGTTGGGAGAGATTTTAAATAAGATGGTGAGGCTGTGTACATGGAGAGAAAACTTGGAGGAAACGACTCATTTAGCTGACATCCCAAGTGAGAGAGCTCCAGATGGAGGACACGGCATCCCCAAAGCCCTCTTTGGGGCATGGGGGAGGACAATAAGGCCAGGAGGCTGCAGCAGAGTGAGCATGCAGATTGTAAAAGGGTTAAATCAGCTGGTTTTCAATCTAGTAGAAACCGAGGGAAAGGTTCCTATATAATATGCTTCCAGTTTCTTTTATTGCAGTAAAAAACACATAACATAATAATTTAGCATTTTGACTATTTTTTAAGTGTCCTCAACTTTTTAATTTGTAGATTCAGCACCTAAAAACATATTCCCCTACAAAGCAAACAGACAGCAATAACCGAACGTTATAAATTCTGCCTTAAGATAACTATAGTTTAAGTGACCATAGAACGCATGTCCAAACCAAGACACTTTTGAGAGTAAAAGGAGACTTCTGACAGGATCAGAAAACTACCAGGACGACAGGAATAAACTAGGAATGCTGTGGATGGGCTGGAATGTATGACTACCCTAACTGAAGACGGCCTTAGTCTTAACCTCAATGTTGAAAGACCTTTCCTGAAATTCAAGACACTACGAGAACCTTAAATTTTCGAACCTCTTCTTAGAAACGTTTTTTCTTTTTAAAGGGTTAAAATTAAAAGTGATCATAAAAAAAAAAAATAACAAACCAAATAAATTGAGGGGAAAATTGAGAGTAAAGTAACACAGGTAAAATAAGCATTTTGTTGTTGTTGTTGTGTTTTGTTTTAATTTTCACCATTCCTACTACATTGTTAACCTTAGTGCTACTTGGCAAGTAAGCGCTTCTAGCAATATAACATTAAACCCAAGGCTCCTAGGCCAGGGTCCTAGTCTTACTACTTACATCTCCAGCACATTTTGAATATAATGGTTATTTCCTCAGTGGTCATTATCAATGGACATTTTAGCTTTAGCAATTGTTTCTATTGCTAAGTTATTTTATAACTTATTTCTGAAGAGTTTCTATTCTGTATTTCTGCTGAGTCACTCATCTTGAAATGGTCTCAACCAAAAAGAAAGGCTGGAAATACAGCCACTTAAACTTCCCAAATCTCTCCCCATCCCCAGCATTCCATCTGTTTCTATTCGCAGATTTTCATGCTTTAAACCAAACAACCTAATGGTGTCAAGTTTAGAGGCTTAAGACAGGGTTTATTATTGTCAGATCACAGTGACAAAAATTTTAACACAAAAAGACATGCTTTGAACAGATTTAAAGAGAAAAGACTTTCCTATTTATAAAATCCCTAAAATAAATGAATTTGGCTATTCAACGGATAAGAGAATTGTATGTTAAGTCTACCTTCTGTGAATCAGAATTTATACTCCATGTGACCTAAGGCCACATAACAATGTAGTTGGTGCCCTAAATAATGACAATGTCCTTACAATTTGATCTCTGAGCCCATGTCATTATCTATTAAAATGTCATGACTAAACATCCTTTCCCGGACTTCCTGTTATGTGCAGTAAAAATATGTAAGATAATTGGGACAAAGTTAGCCCTATTATATTTGGATAGCTATTATAATTTAAATGTCAATAGCAATAATTTTATTATTATTTGCATTTTAATAGGTCAAAATATAAAACATCATTTCAAGAAACTTTTAAAACAATCGTAAGATGGGTATTTTATTGAGCAGAATAGTGTCTATTTTCTAACACTTGCAGGAAATAATCCTTAGGTGATGGAATGCCAAGCACAGGGGGGGTGCACCCATGGAACGCACTCAGGAGACCGTTGCTAGTGGGATGTTACAATCCTCACCACTGTCCATAATGTAGCAGCTGGTATTTACTGAGTGCTTCCTGTGAGCCAGTCATGGGTACATAGGAAGGACTCAACAAATACATTTCTTTTTAATGAAAAGAAACACAAGACAAACAAACGAAATAAATATTCCTGTCATCCGTTGACCTTCCTGGAACTTCTCAGAGCCCATCAGACTGGGTTTCTAGCCCAATACCGAGCTCTAGGATTGCAGGAGCTGAAATCAGGATGCGCCACTTCCCATACTGCACAGACCTGTGAGAGAGAGGTCTCCTGCGGCTACGAGGGAACACCATTTTGTGATGGAAAAGTGAAACACAGAGAGGATAACATTATTCCTATGCTTCAGAACTAATCAGTGGAGGTGTTGGGGTTTACCCCACACTGTCTGACTCAAGCAGTTCATTAGAGAGTGGTCCCCAAGGAAGAGTGCTCTCAATCCAAGGTGGATCCCCAAATTGGTCTGTTGAGATGTCAGAAGAAAATATTACAACTTCCATTCGTGTTTTTCTCACCTAAGAAACCTCCTGATTGAGATTATTTTTTCGTTCACGTCAAACTTTACCATCTACTCATTTCTGTGATGACTCTGTCCTCATCTCTGCTGAAGCAGTCACACACCCTCTCATGTTATTTAGAACACACTGGTCTTTTCTAAGACGATCCTTAGCGTGAATCCCAATTTTAAGGGCCAATTTGTGTGACATCAACCTTGGAACATTGGAACAAAGTTATTCTAATAAATCACATTACCCGGAAGGAGCTGCTTTGGATGTTGCATAAATTGCAACTATAGAGTAAATTATTTTTCTCTCTCATGCTCAATATAACTGGTTAGTAATATCTTTCTGGAGCAAATCTAAATATGAATGGTCTAATGAGCCAGCGAAACTGTGCTATGTACACACAGTATCTTCAATCACTTAATAGGACTCTCTTCAAATAAACTATGACACAGTATACCTAATAATTGGTCTTTATTTATCATAATTCTATAATTTTGTATATTAAATATATATTTATCTTGTACTAAACTACGTAATTCACTCAAAAAGATATATATGAAACATATGGATGGTACGAAGTTCATATAAATTATAAAATGAATATGCATGAATCCAACATGCAACTTAAGAAATTGGAAATTGCCAATACTGTTGAAACTTCTTCTGAGGCCCTACCAGAGAACCTCCCTTTTCTCAGGCCCAGATAACAGGCCTCGTATCATCCTGAATTCTAGGTTTCTTATTTCTTTATAATTCTACCACATCCACATACATGCTTAAGCACTGACTTGTTTAGTTTTACAAGTAAAAAAAAAAGCTGATATTTATATTCTTGTGTGTGTCTGCTTGTGTACATGTACACATGTACAAAACTTTTTGTAGAGCATATACGTGGAAATGAGATTTCTGGGCCACTGACTGTGCACATCTTTAACTTTACTATATATTCACAGTGAATTTTGCAGATGGTTGTGCCAATTCAAACACCCACCACGAGTATAAGAGTTCACATTGCTCCACTTACTCACCAACACTTGGTATTGTCCAACTCTGTGTATCAGCCCTGTGGTCAGTAAGTAGCTGTTTATGCCTTCTGCCCATCTTTGTTTTGTCTTTTTTTTTTTAAAGGGAATATTTATATATTCTATACATTATTATTTTTCATGCATACTATATTATCCGAGTTTCTCATTGGTCTTTTCATAATGAGAAATTAAAAACTTTTAATGTACCTGATTTTTTAAACTTTTCATTTATGGGTAGAACTTTTGCATCTCGTGTAAGAAATCCTATCTTACTCCAAGGTCATATAGATAGTCTCTTAATTTTTAAAACTTTTAGATTTAAGTCCTGAATGAATCTGGCATTGATTTGTTATTTGGGGGTGAAACAGAGATCGTGTGTGTGTGTGTGTGTGTGTGTGTGTGTGTGTGTGTGTGTATAAACTAATTGCCTTGTTTCATTCATTGCAATGTTCATTGTTTCTCCCATGGCTTTGCTCTATAATGTATCAAGTATCAATAAATGATTCTGTGGTCTTGACTCCATAACATTGCTTTACTTTGTATCCCTGCACCAATACCACAGTGTCTTAACTACTACAGCATTCTAAGTTTTGATATGTGCCAAGGACTGCACTACATACCAGAGATACAACAGTGAACAGAAACAAAATCTCTGCCTTCAAGGAGCATACACCTGAGTGGAGGGCGTCATTCACATAAACAAGATTAGTTAAATGTATAGTATGTTACAGGAGAAAAAATAAGAGATGTCGGGAGACTAGTAAGGAGAAAAGAAAGGTCCAAAGGGGCAGTGTTACATGTCAACATATAAAATTTAATTATGGTGATGTGAGAAGACAATACTAAGAAGCGGGACTCTGAGTAAAAAGCCAAAAGCATAAAAGGAAATTTCCAGGCAAAATAAATAGTGAATACAAAACCCTAATGCCAAAGCAAGGCTCAGTGATCAAGGAAAATTAAGGAAGCCTGGGATATTTGTCTTTCACACAGTCTCACTTATATGTGGAATCTAATGAGCAAAATAAACTGACAAAGAAAATAGGTCCAGAGGCATGGATGCATGGAACAGACTGACAGATCTCAGTGGGGACGGGGGTGGAAAGGATGGGAAGAGATTAACCAAAGATCATATATGCATATATGCACAACGCATAGACACAGACAACAGTGTGGGGGAGGCTGGGGTGGGGCAGGGGTTGGGTCAGGGGGGCAAAAAGAGGGGAAATGGAGTACATCTATAATACTGTCAACAATAAAAAAAAAAATAAGGAAGGAAGACTGTATGCCCAGAGTAGTGTGGACGAGGAGTACAGTAGGATATGATGAGATCAAGGGAAAATAAGAAAAGGCTGCGTGAGCCTGTAGGCAATCTGGCTTCTGCTCTGAATGAGACGAGAAGACTGGAGGATTCTGTGCAGCCTGGTTAGTTAGCTCGGCCTCACCCCAAGGCCCTGGGGACAGGTAGAGTGCTCTTCTTTCTACCACATGCCGGAAGGAAAAGACTGGGAGCTGGATGGCACGGGTGTCTGAATGAGTACTGCCACATCATGTGCTACAATAACTTATGTGAAACAGAAATCTGACTTTTGTTTTGCAATATTCCAAATTAATCTTGAAGTGATATTTGCAGGGATATATAGTATACAGCAACCTCTGTGAAAAAAATAGTAATCTCTCATCTCCACACTTACCTTAGTCATTTTAGATGTATAATCACAATTGTTATCATGGAAAATACCACCATAAGAACTCGATTTGAATAAACAGGTAGAAGTGACATGAATTTATTTCAGAAAGAGATTTGGAGTTAAACAGAGCATTCAGTTGAGATATACTGGACTTAAGAATAAATTTCTGGCAGATTAATCTCTGAGGATTGCTATTTTGAGGAATAATTTTTAAAATTAAGAAAAGTTTGCAAACAAAGCAATTTCAGAATTCAAGCAGAAGGAACATAATGGTTGGATTACATGAACTGTAGCTACCTTGGAAAAGACTGATTATTTTTCATTAAACTTCACACATTGGAAAGAGTTTAACAATCTCATATTTATTCTGGCAAAATTTGAAACTGTTAAGTAACAGTTGTAATCTCAATAGAGTAGCTCTAAGAGGGTGAAGATAGGAAAATGTAAATTGAAGTATGGAAATCGTACTTACGTAAGCACTGTGGTACTTCCCCACTCCAGGTGCCATTCCCCACACAGGTCAGAACAGCAGGAAAGGATAGTTCATAGCCTGGAGAACAGGTGTAGCTGATACTAAAGCCCCAGTCGAAATTTGTTCCTTCCAACCTTCCATTAGAGATCTGAGGGGGAGTTGGGCAGGTAACAGCTGCAAATACATGAAAAGCAATTAGACACAGCTGTTGAAATATCCCAGGTGCAAAAAATAAATGTCAGTAGGAGAAGCATATGTGCTCATTTAACCTTTCGGAGGACACTATGGTGTGACATGTTTTATTCTCCTGGTAGTACGCCTGAAACATCCCTAGAATCAATCCCTTGAGAATACGACTATTTCTTGGCAATCTAATGGCTTCTGGTTGTCAGAGATTCTCTCAGAAAATAACAAGCTGCCTGAAATCCGAGGGAAGGAAATAGAGGATGATGTTCTATCTGGTATTGTAGCCCATGAATTATTGGTTTTATATTATTTTCCAATGACCTTTAGGCAGACTGAAGAGCTAGGATGTTTAGCTGTATATAGTGTGTCAGCATTGTAGCAAGGAATTTGGTAGTGATTCTGTGACATTTTTGAGAACACAAATTATGTATCTCACTAAAATAGCCAAATTGGTTCTATTAAACACTTACATTCATGTGGTAAAATCTACTGTGGAATTTTTAAATGTATTATCAGATGTTTAAACATTCATTTTTAAAATTGTTTTAAGATGTCCTCAAGCAGAGGATACGGTGACAGAGATGAGGGGGAAAGAAGGGAACCAACTATAAAATCTAAAAACAAGGAATGATTCTATTTTATGACTAGCAACATATCTGAATAATTTTTGGAGTTGTATAACATTGCCATTATCAGGATCAATTAATTGTGTATGAAATAACTTTTAAAATATAAAATGGCTGTTCACATATATTCATGTACTAACTATGTACAGTGATCTGCTTCAGAAATTGTGAAATCAATAGGAAAAACCAATATCAAAATTATTGTTCTTTGTTGGATTTTTTTTTGTAAGATGTCAGGGAGATATTAAACTGTTGATTTATAGACATTTAATAAGACACCTGAATGAGAAATCTCAATTATTAAAAAATCGATGGTATTATTATATTATACACTATAAATTACCCGACATTGCATCTACTATCCCACAATCAGAAAAACTGGCAGAAAAGTATAAAAAATTTTTCCAATGGAAAAATAAATAGCATAAGGTAGCAAATCTATGCCTATATTGACTGAAAGATTAATTCTAGATTGCATTCTTGAAATAAATACTTTCTCCTTTTTTTTAAAGGAAAATTACAGTTTTATAATTGAGGTTGACTGTTCTCAAACTACTGACAGTGTTTCTCCCTATCTGTGAACTACTTGACCAAAGTGGATCACGAAATTAAAGTTCTAACTGATTTTAAGCCAGCGAGCTGCAAGGATTTTAAAATATGCAATACCTGACTGTTTAGTCAGGGGCACTGATCTCTTTTTCCTTAGATTGTCAAATCAGAAAATGACAACAGCCAACCCAACAATACCCGTCCAGTGTGAATGCTCTGTCTTGAACCATAAATATATAGGTTATAGAATAGACTTGCATCTTATTGGTCGTACGACATAATAAGGTTGCATCTGATTGGTTAATTCTTGGTACCAGAAATCCTTATATACAAGTATAGGCACCTGATTTTTTGTCATTGATTTTTAGAGATGTGACATTGATGTGAGAGAGACAAATCCATCAGTTGCCTCTTGCATGTGACCAGACCAGAGCCAGGCATTGAACCTGCAACCCAGGTACGTGCCCTTGATGGGAAATCGAACCTGTGACCCTCTGGTGCACTCTCACTATTTAGCCACACTGGCCAGGGCAGCACCTGATTTTTTTTAAAGTTACTTTGGAGCATAAAGAGTAGGTAATTACTATTATTATTCTTTTTGTAAATCAATCAAAATTATATCTATTGTCAGATTGCCAAAAATTATAATATCCTTTTGGTGTGCCATAGAATTTTAGTAATCCGTTTGTGTTCTGTAAGATGAAAAAGATTGAAAATCACTGTTCTAAATCATGAAGGTTATATTCTCTTTTAAATATTCATCAGTTAATATAAATGATGATGATGCTTATATATCAGAGTACATGATACTTTTGTTGTTTTGGTTGCATTAAAGTTCACTGTCACTACTCACAATAAAATAAAACATTTTTGTTGAAATATTTTGAAATCCTATATATTATTATCATCTATATGGTTAAAAAATAAAGACCGAAGCAGTCATTTTTCAATTTCAAAAAAAGTGAAACAATACATAAACATTATTTAAATTTACTTTTAATGTGAGTACTAAAGATATGTGCTGGTGATAACGTATAAATAACTAAGAAATGATTATACCTCTGCAGGTTGGCATTACTCCACTCCACGTGCCATTGGTTGTACAAGTCCTGACCCTGGAGCCATTCGATTCCATCGCATAGCCTGGCTGGCACATGTATGAGACATTCTGTCCAACCACATACTCATCTCCATATCTCAGTCCATTGGCTGGTGTGCCTGGATCGCCACAACTGATAACTATCAATATTGGATTAGAAAAGCAGACGGTTAATGTGGCATATATTTAATCGAGAAGAATAGTAAGCATATGGCATACTTAATACATAAGTAAGGGAAATTAGTTATCATGTTCATTTTTAATCATAAAACATAAGCATATTTAAGCCATATACTAGCAATTCTTGATTATGATCAGGTATGCTTATTACAGATTCTATGCATATGGTTCAGAAATTGTCATTTAGACTTTGAAAAGGCTAGGTTAATATGCTATTATACTATAGGAAACTCTAACATGGTAACCTCTTTTAACACCCATTAATTGATCATGAGGAAGCCCTCCTATAGAATGAAGATTTTTAGTATAATATATAAAATCTGTATTCTTTTTTATCCTCACCTGAGGACATTTGTGCATTTACCTTCAGATAGAGCGGGAGGGAGAGAGGGAGGAAGAGAGAGAGAGAAACATCAATGTGAGAGAGACACATCAACTGGTTGCCACCCACACGACCCCAACCGGGGCCAGGGACAAACTGCAACTGAGGTACGTGCCCTTAGCGGGAACAGAACCCAGGACTCTCTGGTCCGTGGGCTGATGCAGGAGGCCACCCATTGATGTTTTCTCTCATCGATGTTTCTATCTCTCTCTCCCTCTCACTTCCTCTCTCTCTCAAATCAATAAAGGAAAAAAAGATTTTTTTTTAAATCCCAACATGACATTTAAGAATCAGGCATAACGGGGATTATATATAAGCCACCAAAGCACTTGCTGTTTTGAGCAAATGAAAGAAACATGACTTGGGCAATGAATTGGCTAAATGTTTTCTTGCTGCTAAGCGAAAAAAGAGAAAAAAACAAGGTATACTTTTTTCTTCTGGAGATAAAAGACGTGGCATACTTGCCTTTTAGTATAATTTTGCCTTTTGAATATTTTTGTTCATAAAAGAGTATATAATTACACCAAGTGAATCTGGGTTATATTCCCTCATTTTTATCTTTATGTAATTCTTCTCAGAAATTTGGAGGTCTAGGGTTAAAGACTAAAAATAGATTAAGTCATGAAAGACCTTAATAGCACTTCAATTACATTGTATTTATTAACTTACCATTAAAAAGGATGAATCTCAACTTTTTCCCCCATATTATTATTCTAATCGGTTGAGTCTAAGAAGTTTTAGGACCATGAATAATGGCAATCAAAGAATGATATTGACTGCACTCCACCTCTAACCCTTGGAGCCCTGAGACAATGTGCTGAAATCACACTCTGGGTGTTCCTATCAAACTCCTAATAAGAATTTTGCATGTAGAATGTTTCTTGTTCTTTTTTTGTTTTTGTTTTTATCCTCACCTGAGGACATTTGTTTTTTGCATTTTCATTTTCAGATAGAGCGGGAGGGAGAGAGGGAGAGAAACATCGCTGTGAGAGAGACACATAGACTGGTTGCCACCGACACAATCCCAACCAAGGCCAGGGACAAACTGCAACTGAGGTACGTGCCCTTAGCGGGAACCGAACCTGGGACTCCCTGGTCCACGGGCTGATGCTCTAACCGCTGAGCCAAACTGGCCAGGGCTGTTTTTTGTTCTTTTAATTACTAATGAGGAAAATATTTTTTAAGTTATATAACTGAGTAGGATAGGAAATCAAATCCTGCTTATTGACCAAAAATATCTTTTTTTTTTTTTTGCAGTTTCAAAATGCATGAAAGTGAGTATAGCCTTCAATTTATTTTGTTTCATTTTACCTTATGTTATTTTATATTTTTAAGCTAGATTCCAATTAAGAAGAGGACAATTAAAGAGAACACCCACAAATTGCTGTTTTGTGGGGCAGCGCTTTACAGACTGAATTAGGATCCTGGCAAGAAAGAAGAGCTAACCGCGTGGAAAGGCACACGAGCTGAAATGCGCCCCCCAGAAGCAAGGACAGAGGGCTCCTTTTGCAGAGGCACTGAGAAAGGGTGCTGCATAGCGTGGCCGCATCCTGAATGGAACCAGGACAACAGCTTCAGAAGGATTTGTTCGGTGACTTTCTAATGAAGCAAAGCCCGGTCAAAGAGGCAGTTTCCAATAGCAACAATCTTTGTAAACAGCACCTGCTCCACAAGTCAGTTCATTCACCACCAGCTTGTTTTCAACAACAAAAAGAGGCTTTTGGTCTTTTCGAGCAAAACCTTAGAATAGTGGCTCTTTAGAGCTTTAAAATTCAGAGACACCAGAGCATGACAACAGAGTGTTGTGGTTTATTGCAAGAAAATCTTTTCTAAAGTCACCCAAAATCCCTAAGGACACAGCACTTATGTACACACATAAGCATGTGTGCATGAGTGCATGTGCACACACACACAAACACACACACACACACACACACACACACCAATAAACTCCACCAAGACAGGTATTTTTCTCTTTTCTACACTGCTGTGTTCTCACAGCCTTGTCTAGTACATCATAAGAGATAAAGTAAATACTCTTTAAAGAATAAATCAGTGAATGAGCATATAAGGAATGATTAAATGGCTCAAATTCACAAAAACACATCTATTATTTAAAGGTTTGAATTTGTTTTGTGGGCGGTATTCTCATTAGCTTCTATCATGTAATTGATGCCCATTTGGCATCATTTATGATAAATTGAAGCAGATAACCTCTATGCTATAAACAAAACATAATTCAGTAATTTTAATCTATGCCAGTGCAAAACTTTAACTTCTTAAATGAGCATTATAAATATGCATTTTAAATAAAACAGGGTCACACTACCCACACTTTTAAAACAGAATTCATTTTTTACTCAATATCTAATGGATATTTTGCATGTAAATACACAAAGATTCATGTAACATTTAAATAATATAATGTTCTCTTACATGGATATCCATGCAATATAATTCATGAAACCAAACCCCCTCTGGACTGATATTTGAGTTATCCCTTTGTTTTTCTACTAGACACAATATAGCAATATCCATGCTCTCTCAGGCATCTTTATGCATTTACTTTGCCAGGTTTCAAGCCCAGAATAAAATTTTACTATAGCAGAATGAAGTTCCAGAAAGGTGATCCAATCTCTCAATTCAAAAGTTGGTTCTCTTTTTCAGATCTCAGTAAGGTACATTTTCTTTACCTTCACTTTGGCATGATTGACATTTGGGACCAATTAATCCTTGATCATGCGAGGCTGCTTTATGCACTAAAGGTGTTTAGATTGACCTCTACCTGCTAGATACTGATAGCACAATGCGCTCACCTGCACCGTAACAGTGGAAAACATCCCCAGGCATTACCAAATGTCCCCTGGGAAGAAAAATCACCCCTGTAGTGGAACGACTGCATTTAGTGAAAGCATCCTGTCCTTGAGGAGATTTACATGACTCCTTAGCTTCACTTCACCCAATTTCATGCTGGGATATTCTCCAGCTTTCCCTTGTGTGAGAATATCCACATCTCCCTGAACTATCTTCTACATAAACAAAACTACCAACCAACAAAAAACTTTGAGAATGCTCAGGTTGGTAACAAAGATCCAGCGAGGACCATTTCTGTCCTGGTCATTTGTAACAAAAGCTTAGATTCATTTATCACTGGATCTGACCCAAATGACAAGACTTGCCAGATCAGGGCATTCATTGATCATTTTGGAAGAAGTTCTGGTAGATTAAAAAAAAAAATCCAAGAAATAAATGAACATATTTCTCTTTAGACCTGAAAGACAGTCCTTACTCCACTTGACAAGGTCTGTCATGGTGCAGATTGTATCTTTTCCCAAAACACTAAGAGCACCGTGTACTCTGGTAGCAAAAGGTAAGGATCCTGTACTATTTATACCCTGAGGGGTTTTTGTGCTGACAAAACAAAAACCCAGAAAACAAACAAACAAAACAATAACAACAAAACTGTATTTTTGAATGAAGGATTTACTTGTGCTTAGTTTTTAAATCTTTTCCTTCGGTATGACCATCACAGGAAAGAACAAGCAAAGTTTATAATTAGAGCACTGGTATGAGCTTCCTGGTTTACGGCAAATCCTTTCCTTTCCAGCTCGGTTTAGTTCTGTGAATGTTTCTTAACATTTATAATTCCTCTTCAAAGTGTGCAGGATGTTTGAATGCATGACCTTGATCCCGTGATACATGCTTTTACCCACCCGTGGGAATGTTTGGGGGAAGCTTCACGCTCCAGCACTGGCAGTGGGTTTGCTAAGGATCTGTTTGGAGCTGCAGACAAATGGATGTAAAGAAGAGGGATGAGTTCCTGTTTGTGAGGTATACTTTTAGAGAAGGATCAAATAAATGGGCAATTTCTCAACTCATTATAATCTGAAGCTGGTTGAATGTTAGCAGGTACAATTTATGTGAGGAAAATTTTACCTTTTTACCAACATCTCTACTGTGGCTAGATATGAAGGGTGAGCATAAAGAAATTACTATTATTATAAAATAATGTGTCTTTCAAAAATGTTTCAAAAATTATTAGAAGTCACAGAACTTATATGCATATATGCATAACCATGGACATAGACAACAATGCTCGGGATGGGTGCGGGGGCGGGATCGGGAGGAGGGAGTCAATGGGGGGAAAAGGAGAAACATTTATAACAAAAATAAATTTAAAAAATTATTAAAATGGGCAAAGCAAATCACAGATGACACAGCTAACACATGTGATCAGACTGGGTTTCTGTTTTTGTTTTTTAATTGATTTTTTTAGATAGAGAGGAAGGGAGAGGGGGAGAGAAATAGAAATATCAATGAGATAGAAACATTGATCGGCTGCCTCCTGCTCGCCCTATTACCAGGGATCGAGCCCGCAACCTGGGCATGTCCCCTGACCAGGAATCGAACCAGCAGCCTCTTGGTACATGGGACAATGTTTAATCTACTGAGCCACACCAGCCGGGCAGACTGGGGTTGTTAAAGAACAATATAGCTGAATAAATTCTCAAAGCTACTTTACTGGCTTATAAAATATTAGAGACCAGAGACCTTACTCACGAACTCTATATTCTCAGTTACTATGATAGTGCCCAAAGTAGTAGGTTTTGTGTAAATGACTTTTATTAACTGAATCTATAAGTAGTCCAATTACACTATAGACTCAAGGTCTCTATTTCATTTAAAATATATTTTTAGATTAAAAAATATATTTCTATAATTTAGAAAACAAAATCATATTCTAAAAATTGGATCACTCCTCTGATTTTCACAATGGAGGAAGAACTAGTTGCCTAAGGACAACTAACCCAGAAAAAAAACTTCAAGTCACCAAAAGTTTATTTTTAAAAAGTGGAAAAATACAAATAGAATTTAATTATTAATATTTTACTTTCACCACACCACTGTAAACTGTAATTCATTCAGCTATATTTCAAGGGCTTTATTAATTTCTTCAAGGATCTCTATTAATTTTTTCATATTCAAATCACCCTATATTGAAACATCTGTCATATCATCGACCTTGTTGACTGTCTTTCCGCTGATATTGTCCTAATTCTAGCAGATCCCCTTGTTAATGACTGAGTATGTGATTCAACAGTACTCGGTTCATTTCCTTTGACTCATTACATTAAAACACTTAATCTCTTACAACATTTTCATATTTATTATTGATTTATATTTGAACTGTATGTTTGGCCATTCATCTTGGGACATACAACAAAATCACTGAAGATATATGGAGTATATTGTAATTTTAAGCAGAAAGGATTGTTAAGCAAAAACTAATTTTACAAGTGGTCAGTTCAATAAAAAATGATATAGCATTGCAGAACTCAAGTTGGTAAAGGTAGAGAAATTGAAAAAGTTAGAGAGTAGACTATAAATTAACAAAACATTTCCATATACATAATAAGCAATGTTCTATATTTATATCATGTCAGATATACTAAATCATTGTAATAATGATAGGAAACAAAGCAAGAAAACAAAAGAGAAAAAATACAAAGGAGAAAATGAGGTGAACTTGAGAACATTGGGCCTTGAGTCAAATAGACCTGGGTTTAAAACCTTAGATCCTACATATGCTAGCTGTGTTACCACGGGAAAGAGAGTTCTGTTTTCTCTGTAAGATACCATTCCTTCAGGTGTGAAATAGAAAAGATGATAGCTTGCACTTCACAGATTTGTTATTAGAAAAAAGTGAAAGAACATATGTAAAGTTCTTAGCACAAATCCTAAAAAAATGGTAAACACTATGAAACAGTTATATATATTTAAATATGTTTTTATTGATTTTTTAGAGAGCGAGGAAGGGAGAGAGAGATAGAAACATCGATGTGAGAGAGAAACACACAGTACAAGCCCTGGATTCTCAGCTGAGCTTCTGGGAGAAGCCAAGGGCAGATTCAGCAAGGGCACTGTCAAGAGCAACTACTGGCCTTCCTAGCACCACACATTAACAAAGCCCAACACCTTCTTAGGTCCTGGAAGCAACATTTTCCTCATTTACAAATTTTACTTAAGCCCATCTATATTGTTATTGACACACTGGCCTACTTTTTTTTTTTTAAGCAATTTTAATTTTATTTTTTTTACTCCTCACCAGAGGATATGTTTATTGATTTTAGAGAGAGAGGAAAAGGGGGAGAGAGAAACATTGATGTGACAGACAAACATCGACTGGTTGCCTCTTGTAAGCACCTAGACTGGGAATGAACCTGCAACTTAGGTATGTGCCCTGATTGATAATCTAACCCGCAATCTTTCGGTGTTTGGGATGATGCTCCAACCAGCTGAGCCACGCTCGTCATGGCAAAACTGGCCTACTTTTATTAAGGACTCTATAGTAAAAGTATATGTAACCTGTGCAAATATAATAGCAATACACAAAGCATCCCCTTTATTACCTCCAAAGTCTCTTTCATTGTAGAGACTTAACAACTTCTCATGGCTCCTAGAGTCTCCGAACACATCCTAAATAGCCCTTCTTTTCAAAAATTCCATGATTTACATGATGTCACTAAAGTTCTTTTAAATAAATAACAAGCAACTATGACTTTCCAATGGATATGTATTATTAGTTAAGTAAATTATATTTTATTCCATACATAAGCATTAATAAATATGTAGGAATTTTAAATAAATTTTTTTCCTTTTTTTATCCTCACCCAAGGAAATTTTTGCATTTATCTTCAGATGGAACAGGAGGGAGAGAAGGAGGAAGCGAGAGAGAGAAACATTGACGTGAGAGAGACACATTGACTGGCTGCCACCCACACGACCCCAACCGGGGCCAGGGACAAACCGAAACCAAGGTATGTGCCCTTAGTGGGAACTGAACCCAGGTCTCTCTGGTCCGCAGGCTGACGCTCTAACCGCTGAGCCAAACAAGCCAGGGCAGAATTTTAAATTTTTAAAAATTTTCTCAAGTGAATAATTTACTATAATACAGATTCTCTAAAATACCATATATATTTTTTAACACATCAAGAGAGCAAATCAGCTACCAGGACTTCCTATGATAGCGAAAGAACTAATAATCAGTATACCTTTTAAAAAGCCAAGTCAGTTATTTAGATTGGCAAAATAAAATTGCATTCTTTTTATTAATCTTGATTACAGCTGATAATTCATCTCTATTCTTAAAATACTGTTAACTTTCCCTTAACAGCTCTGATTTTCTGTCATCCGTCTTTCTTCTGCCAACCGACTCCTAAAGTCACTAGTCTGAACTCTAACCACAACACTACCATCATTTAATCTGAAAGACAATATAAATATCCAAAACCTTCCATGGCTTGATTAATTACAAAGTACACATATACATGAATATACTCAAGTATTTTTACATAACTAGTGATGTTTAAAAATATTGAGGAGAAACATACTTGTACAGTTAGGCAGAGTCCCAGACCAGGTCCCATTGGCTGTGCACTGTCTCACTGATGGTCCGGACAGGACGTACCCCTCCATGCAGGAGTAAATGATCGAACTGGAAAACGTCGTGCCATCAATCCGAAAGACTTTGCCATTGGCTGTTGTTCCTGGGTTACCACACTGTACAGCTATACAAACAAATAGTTATGACTATTTATAAAAATAGTATAATTAGAAATCCTATCTAACGAAGAGTTAATGACTGAATTTTGGTTTTAAATTATCCAAAGGAGCTATAAAATCCTCTAAAACAACCAAAGAATTATATGTTACAATGGTTGAAATTCAAGATGAATTTATTTTGATTTTATTAGTTTAATTACTGGAATACAAATGGTACAACAGCTATTTTTTTAAAAAGGTTTTGTTAGTAGCTATGGTAAAAACTTTACAAAGTAAAATAATTACTCAAGAGTATCATTGTGTTTGGGTACCATAAAGTCTTTCAAGGAACAATTACAAGTCTCTGACTAAAAAACAACTAAAGTAAAATGGGAATATATGTAACAGAGATTTATTATCATTATACTTCAAAAAGCACTGATATAAAATAAACAATTTAAATATTTTAAGTATCTATGTATATTTTTATTTATATAAGTATGTAACTGATCTGCATTAAAACTTTATAATCTCTATTAGTGGACCAAGGCATACAAAAATAAACTGGAGTAAAAACAAATTCTGGAAATGGTTTTCAACATAAACAGAAGTCACAAACACAATGCCCTGTATAATTTACTACTCTGTATTATGTTTAACTGTTTGCCATCAATACCATAGTGAATTTTTGAAATATTCTAAAAGCAAGCCTATGTCAACTGTATTACTAAATTTGGTTGTAACATAAGAATTTAAAGCTATCTTTATGAATATAAAGGGCAATTACAGTTTCAGAAAGCACCATCTATACTGCATACTGCATCTTAAATATTTGATTTTGCCTGTCTTTCACAGTGGTGCTGCATGTTTCTAAGTGTGTAGAGACAGGAGACTAAGAAATCTTAAACAATTCCAACAAGATCAAACTCTAGGTAATATTTTCAAGAGAACCTATGATAAATTAAAAATGTTTACATCTGTTGTCCAGAGTAATTATCCTCTTCTATATTCATTAGTAGCTGCTTAAAATAACAATCTAGTCATATTTATTGATGTCATGATCCATAGTCTTGACATAACCCAAGAAGGCTTTGAAAAGTATCATCCTTTTTTTTTTTAACAATGTCAGATGATTTGCATTTTGAAATAGGGACCCAGGCTCTGTCAAATTTTTTTGCACAATAAAAATTAAGAACTTCTCCAGTTAGGGTGGTTTACAGATATGGACAAATCACACTGTCATTATTGTCCTCTTGTCTCTAATTCCTTCACACTTAGTACACACGTTTTTCTTACCCAGAGCATTATTTCAATTAAACACTAGTAAAACAAACTTTAAATGAAAAGAGGTAAGTGCACCACCTATCATGAGTGAGGGCTGAAAGCTCTGTGGACACAGTGAAGAGAAGCAGAAAGTACTTGGCCTCTGTAATGCGGACATTTGGGGGAAGATGGGTTTATTGATACTTGTGAGCACAGCCCCCTTTATCTTTACTGTTGGCTGCCAATGCCATCTCTCCTAGAAAGAGTCATTTCTTGGCTGTCAATTGACCTAACCTAATATAGATGATATTTAACATTCATTGATAACTTCCTATGACAGCCACAACTTTTCCAATATTTTTCAACTTGATTTTTATTGTCAAAAGTATTACATATGTCTCCGCTTTTCCAGTATTTTTTAACCTCACAACAAATGCCAGGAGTTGATATTAATATCAACGCCATTTCTTGGTTGGGAACTGAAGCACAGAGAGAACAAGTTATGTGTCCAAGGTCCCACAGCTCATTCGTTAATGGCACATTTCCATCTAATACGAGTTCCTCAGGGAGGTTCTGATAACATATGCGAGCACTGGATCTAATTCAGGCTAGGAAATGGCTTAACCTAATATATCTTTGTAAATTGATTATTTTCTGTGTCTGGTGCATTATAGAAAGAGTATTTTATATGTGTCTTATATATTTCTAGAGATAATACTTTTAAATTACGGTACCATATTTTTTATTTTTATCAAGTTTACTTATCTAAAAAGACAAAAATAAATGAAAGTTTAATGAAGAAATTAAATGAAATTTAATGACGAAATTAAAGATCCCTTATAAATACACTAAGAAATAAGTTAATAAAATATTTATATATGTTTATAAATATGAATATATATTCATTTTTATATTTATTTCAGGCACTGTGCAAAACAGTGCCTGAAATAGTGAAATACGCAATATTTCAATATTGCAATAGTGAAATATGATCTTTTTAAAACTAAAACTATGCTATGCATGCTGCTTTATAATCTTCTTCTTCTTACTTAACATAACAATTAGGCATCTTTATTTTATAAAGTTCGGTAACTGGGTAGTTTTCCATTATATAGATATTCATAATTTACCTAACTAACCCCCTACTGACAAATACAACCTTTAGTTTTATCTCTTTTTCATTTTTGGTTATAATGTACTCTAGCTTATTTATACGACTGTGTACATTGATTGTACTGTTAGATGAATTTTTTTGAGGGGAATTTCTGGATAGTTTTAATATTTGAAAAATATTTTTAATTTTTTAAAGATATATAGTTACCACAGATATTATCACCATACAAACTTAGATCAATAATGTAAAAGTTGGCTTGTTTCCACACATCCTCTTTGATGCCATGTGCAAAAATTGTTAAAAACCTTGTCAGTTTGTTAAAAAAAAATGCTATATTCTTTAAATTTGCATGTTTTATTTACTAACTTAAGATTTTTAACATAGTCATTTGATAGTTTTATTTTCACATGTGTTTTATCCATCACATTATAGAATAAATTTTATAGAAAATATTTTATATTTTATGGTAAATTACTAAAGTAATACTACATCATAGGACATCTGGAAAAAAGAGAATAAAAATACTTCAAATTTCACCACTCTGTTCTATCATTTTTTGTGTACTGCTTTTTATATTTTCTCTCAAATCAATATCATTTCCCACGATTTTAATAGAGTGCATAATTTTGAATCTTACTTTTTAACTAAGTTTTATTTAATTTCTATTTTCTCATATTGCTCCATGACTTTTATTTTAATATTTTACCGACTATACACTATCACAGCATATAAACTTACAATTGCTTATGTAACATTATTTCTAGTGTTGTTAAATTACTTCTTATTGTTGCTTATTTTAATCAATTAGAAATAAAAGTTGTACCTGAACTATTATGTGTTTTCTTTAATATTTTAATTTCCTTTAGGAAAAAAGTCCTCAAAAGTCCAGTTAACAAATCAAAGCCATGTATATTCTGTGAATATAGATATATTTTTAAAAATTACTCTAAGTATATTATAACAATAATAATTTAAAGTTCTAGTTTTGTTGCACATACATAAGAATTTCATATTAAAACAGGTAAAATGATGCTTAATTATAATTTTCTGATCAGCAGCTATGCTGAATATTTTTCAATAGGTGGCAAATTTTGCTCTTCTCTATTTTTCGTTTATTTTCATTGTTCATTCATCTACTGGAATCTACTTCTCTAAATGATTTACATGAGTTCCATTTATGAGAAAAATATTAATTCTACTCTATTTTCGACAACTCCTTGTTCTTTTTTATCTGTAAAGTGCATACTAGCGAAATAGAGTCAGAACCCAGATGCATTTCATCTAAAAACTATTTTGCATTTAATCTGAATCAAGGGCCAGCTTCGACATCACCCACGTAATGTATGACATCATTATAGAGAATTTGAGTTTGCAAAGGAAGTTTGAGTGACAAAGCGAAGGGTTAAGTCTTACTGTCTGTCACTCAACAACTTTGTCCAGTGCTCCCTTCCCTAGATGAGCATCTGATTGTAGTGTTCTCGGAATTACGATTGCCAAATTTGGTTCATTTAAAAAAAGGTAACTATCTTTCTTAGAATATGGATCCTCTTTTTAAACACAACAAAAGGTTTCTGTAATATAATCAATCAAAAATTGTCAAATCCTGTTGGGAATTATTTCCTTTTTATAAAACCAATACAGTTGATATAATATTAAGTAAGTTTCAAGAATACCTTTGCAAATTGAGTTCTTGCACTTAAAGTCATCTCGAAAAGAACAATTTAAATTATAAGAATAATTTTGCAGCAACATTTCATTTTCTAGCCATTCTTGTAAAGATTTAAATATGTTAACACTGAGTCTGTCAGAACAATTAACAATTTTATCCAAACACCCTAAATTTTAAATATTCTAGTTACAAGCAATGTAATTTATAAATAAAAACCTCATTTATAGTTAGGCATCTTTCTAGATATTTCCATTTCTACAAACCTAAAAACTAAAACAGACCTTGAGGTAATGTTGATGTAAGAACAACCTACTTGTCCCCTGACAGTGCACTGTGAGAAAGGGGGAAAATAAACACTTAAAACAAATATTTAACTTTTTCAATCCAGATATTTGCTAAGATGTGAATAATGTTTGTGTATAAATGACTCACGAGAGATATTTTTTATATTTATTACCTATCATATATAGGATGCTGTCAGTAAACCTGAAATACTACTGCTTTTATTCCATGGTTGGGGACAAAAATAATTGCTAAGAGTAATTTCACTGGTACTAACAATTGAACTTGGATACACATTATATTCTAGCAATTTTAATATATTTAATTTCTGCTTGAGATTACCTTTGCATTCTGGCTGCCTTCCAGTCCAACTGCCATTGGCTAGACATGTTCTTTCTTCTGAGCCATAAAGGATATAACCAGTATCACAAGCAAAATGTACAGAACTTTGGGTTCTGAAATCGCTTTCCTGTCTAGAACCATGACCGGGGGTACCTGGATCCCCACATGTACCAGTAGCATCACCTGTAATTCAGTACAGTACAAGTTAATTTATTTCAATAAGCATTTACTATGCTCATGATTTTGTCCAACATTCTTATACAGTAGGCATAGTTGTTGTTTTTTTCCATGTTGTTTTTAGTGTGATAAGTTCACTGGGTAAAATCATTTCCCATCTGAGTCCAGTCATAAGAAAAAGCCTAAATGAAAAAGAAATCAGTTGCTGGGTATGGTGTTATTTTCCTTATTAGTGATATTTGGAGCAATTAAATAGGTTAATGTCACTTTGTTAGTATTTCCAGAACTTGGTTAATAATCAAGTTATCAGAAAATTTATTACTGACAGTACTGTGGGCTTGTATGACAATGGCTTTACAAAACTAAAATTAAAAAAACTGGATTTGGTAATTTGTATGTTTCCTTCTCTGAATTTTCTAATTACTGACAATCTTCTTGCTGTTTTGTTGTTAAATTAGAACTGTAATGTACTGGAAAAATGTAAATGTTACAATGTAGTATTTCCTGTACACTAAAACGTCACCCCCTGATTTTCTCTACCAATGACCATTGACCAAGATAAATGAACTGCATACATCTCATACCTGAAATATAAATTGCAAATAATCAAAGATTAGAAACTCAAACTTGTTATCAATGAGGATTTTGTTCATGACTAGGAGTTCATATTTTTATTTTACTCTTAGGAATTTACTTAGTTCTTTTTTCATTTCTTAAATAATTCTAATCAAAGTTGCTACCATATTAGTATATATCAAGAAAGAGAGAAAGAGTAAGAGAGAGAGAGAGGTGGGGGGAGGAATAGGTAAGTATGAAAATGCTCTTTTCTCTCTACATGTCTTTTCTGATTGCCCTGGGTATTTGGAATCATTCATTATGCTTCCTTATTTTCATGAGATGTAATATTAACAACCTCACAAACTCTAGGATAAGTATTTCACTTTTAAATATCTATGTACAATTTATTCTTTTCAATTTAGTAGCAGTTTCCGAATACATTGAGGTATATGTCTGTAAAGTTATGTGACTTTATGTATAATCAGTCATTGATAGTTTTAAAAGTCTATAGATGAAATTTGAAGTCCCATAAAGTTACTTCATAGACGTTAACCACTAAGTTACAAGGAGATTCTGAAATAAGTAAACATTTAAAACTTTAACCCCCTAAATGAAAAACGTTAAAAAAAACTCCTAATAAGTGTTCCCCATACTCTCCACAGATAAAAAATAATATAATAAAAAGATAATGGGCAATGGACAATACCTAAAAAAAACAGACAGAAAAATAAGCACCAGTATCTGGTTAATGGGTAATACAAACAGAATCATTAGTATTGAATAGGGAAACTTCACAGATCTAAAATTTAAACATTTTTAAAGAAAAACATTCATTTAAGTAGCTCAAAAAAGATTTATCAAACACTCACTCTGCAAACAAATTATTAATTAAAAAATAGCCTTCATATTCACTTATTTTAAGATATTAATAAATAAATCATTGTGGGGCATTAGAAACTCAGAAGTTATATGTTGCCTATTAATAAAAAGGAAATGAAAGATAAATATATTTCATAAAACTTGGCTTAGTTTAATTTAAAATATTTAAGCCTTTATGTTAAAGTATGCTATTAAGCAATTGATAATTTAGAAAGTTTAATAGACACAAAAATCACTGAAATAACAGCATTTTTGGGAAAATTTAATTTGGTATCTGCTAAAATAGAATAGCTCTGAATTTATATTACCTTAAAAAGTATTCCAATAAATGCATAAATAATGTTACAGCTTCTCTCAGATGTTTACAAAACAAATGTGTTATTTTATCTTTTTATGTATATATTTCTAAAAATAATACTAATAATGTAATTTCCAACACACATTGTCCAATTTTCCAAGTGGTACCTGAACAGTGGGGCTGTGATCCACTCCAGTGGCCATTTAATTGGCAAGTCCTTGATGAATGGCCGCGGAGGATGCGCTTTCCTGTGCAGGAATAGTGAACAGTGGACCCGAAGGTGTACTTCTCACCAGACAGGACTGCATTAGGAGGAACGCCAGGGTGTCCACAGTCAATCACTACAATACATAATTATTGAATATAAAATATTTTTATATCTCCTATCAAACAACCTGTATCAACTTTCTACAACATAAATCAAAAGTAAATTATCTATTCCAATATACCAACCTCCAGAAATCCAACATCTGTGTGAAACCTGACTTTTAAAAAAATAAAATGGTTTCTTAGGGTATATTCCTAGAAGTGGGATCCACTATTCAGAAAGAATATATGTACCCCTATGATCATAGCAGCACTATTTACAATAGCTAAAATCTGGAAACAACCCAAGTGTTCATCAGTAGATGAGTGGATAAAAAAGCTTGGTACATGTACACAAAGGAATACTATGCTGCTGTAAGAAAGAAAGATCTCTTATCCTTTGAGATGACATGGAAGGACCTGGAGAGTATTATGCTGAGCGAAACAAGCCAAGCAGAGAAAGACAAATATCACATGATCTTACTTATTTTTGGAATGTAATGAACTAAACAAACTGATGAACAAAATAGACCCAGAGACATAGAGGTGGGGTACAGACTGACAAGCCTCAGAGGATAGGGGGTTAGGGGGGAAAGAGATAAACCACAGAACTTATATGCATGTATGCATGACCAATGGACAGACAACAAAGCTGGGGATGGGGCGGGGGGGATGGGGAGGAGGGTGTCAATGGGGGAAAAAGGAGAAACATCTGTAACAAAAACAAATTAATAAAAAAATAAAAAAATAAATAAAATAAAATATATCAACTCAAAAAAATAAAAATAAAATGGAAGTTGCAGTTATAGGAGCAATTCTGTTATCCCACTCACCCTGAGTGTGAGTTTAGCAGGAGCACTGTAAGTCAGCATAAATGACTGAGTGAGTATGCGTCTGCATGTATGGGGGTAGTGAGTGTATGTTCACATGAGTATGTGTATGGGTTTGAAGTACATATGTGCCTAAATAAGGATATGCAAATTAGGAAGGAGAGTATATGTGGATTGGCTAAATAAGGGCATAGGATGCCAACAGGATTCAAAATGAGCCCATACAGTAATTGAAAGGGAAGAACTTTGATGGTAAAAGACAAGGAGTAAAGATGGAATCTGTACACCAATCTAAATGAAGTTTAGAATTAATTCTATTACTAGTCATTAATAAATAAATTATGTTGTACAAAAAAAAAATACTCAGCGGCTTGTAAACCTAAGTACTGCTGGGCACAGCAGAAGCAGATCTCAATACATTGTAGGATTTTCTTTATAACCTAGAGGTAGTTTGGGAACTTACTGTGTGTCCCCTTTTAAGTATAACTTGAAAAATTATTAGACAAAAAAAAAAAAAGACTCTAGAGCATTAAATAGCACACAAGGGGACATAATAAATCCCTTGAGATCTTTGCACGCTGCCAGGGAATGCTATATGAAATAAATAAAGGCAAAAAAGTATATGAGAGCTATGAAACTCTGAAGTTCATGTTTATATGTCCTACAAAATATTTTAACTTTAATGTTATAACCACATAAGGCAAAGTAACTAAATTATTCAAACTGTTAGACCAGTCAGTATACAGTAAGAAAGTCAAATACATTTTAAGCAATGGATCAACAATTGACTTAATTGTATAGAATCTGAAATTAAATAGATATTGTGTAAAATTTTATTCATCAGTGCATGAATGAAGTTATAAAATTTTCAAAATATCCAACCCCATAAAGAAGGCCTCAATATAAAACATGATCACACAAAAATTTATAATTTAAAAATTATGCATAACCAAACATTACTGACACAATGGTATTTTTGACACAATACTCCTTCAATCTATAAAGTTATTTTTCCTAGCATGTCCAAGATTCATCAACTTCTTGAGAAACACAGCTATACTTGAGACCTATTGACTGACTGAATTCCTAGAAATCATGTTCACTTCCCTATGTCCTCATATAATTTGTATTTATTTCTGTTAAACTAATTTCTCACTACACATAGCAATCATACACATATCTGCTAAAATTTATTTTACTTATATTCTACAAGTCCAACATAACATTTAACAGAATATACTCACTAAATGTTCACTGACTTGAAAGATGATGTATATTAACATTTACTGCAGTCATATGTGGATGTGTCTAAATATGATATTTATGATCAATAAGTTTTAAGTAACACCTTTGTCTAAATCTTCAAGTATTCTGAAGCCCTGCTGGCTGTTTACTTTAAGACTAATATTGCGTAAAGACAACCTCTTTAATAAATGGTGTTGGGAAAACTGGACAGCTACATGCAAAAAAATGAAACTAGACCACCAACTTACACCATACACAAGAATAAACTCAAAATGGGTAAAAGACTTAAATGTGACTCATGAATCCATAAAAATCCTAGAAGAAAATGTAGGTAACAAAATTTCAGACATCACACGCAGCAGAATGTTCACTAATACAATGCCCAAGGCAAGAAAAACAAAGGAAAAAATGAATACATGGGACTACATCAAACTAAAAAGCTTCTGCACAGCAAAAGAAACAAGCATCAAAATGGAAAGGCAACCCACTGTTTGGGAGAGCATAATTGCTAATGATACATCACATAAGAGATCAATTTCCAAAATATATAGAGTACTCATACAACTTAATAAAAGGAAGACAAAGAACCCAATTAAAAAATGGGCAGAGGTGCCCTGGCCGGTTTTTCTCAGTGGTTAGAGCATCAACCCACAGACCAGAGAGTCCCAGGTTTGATTCCCACTAAGGACACATACCTTGGTTGCAGTTTGTCCCCAGCCCTGGATGGGGTCGTGTGGGTGGTAACCAATCGATGTGTCTCTCTCACATAGATGTTTCTCTCTGTCTCTTCCCCCCTCTCTCCCTCCCACTCTATCTGAAGATAAATGCAAAAATGTCCTCAGGTGAGGATTAAAAAAAAAAATAGGCAGAGGACCTAAATAGACACCTCTCCAAACAGGACATACAAATGGCCAAGAGACATATGACAAAATGCTCAACGCCACTAATCAACAGAGAGATGCAAATTAAAACAACTATGAGGTATCACCTCACACCTGTCAGAATGGCTGCCATCAACAAACTATCAAACAACAAGTGCTGGCGAGGGTGTGGAGAAAAGGGGACCCTAGTACACTGCTGGTGGGAATGCAGACTGGTGCAGTCACTATGGAAAACAGTATGGTGTTTCCTCAAAAAATTAAAAATTGAACTGCCATTTGACCCAGTGATCCCACTTCTTGGCATATATCCTAAGAAGTCTGAAACACCAATCAGAAAGAATATATGCTCCCCTGTGTTCATAGCAGTGCTATTTACAATCGCTAAGATCTGGAAACAGCCCAAGTGTCCATCAGTAGATGAGTGGATAAAAAAGCTGTGGTACATGCACACAATGGAATACTATGCAGCTATAAGACAGAAAGATCTCTTATCCTTTGAGATGACATGTAGTGACCTGGAGAGTATTATGCTAAGCGAAATAAGCCAGTCAGAGGAAGACAAGTATCACATGATCTCTTATTTGTGGAGTATAATGGACAAAATAAAGTGATAAAAAAAGTAGACCCAGAGACATAGAAGTAGCGTTCAGACTGACAAACTTCAGAGGAGGGGACGGGGAGGGGGAGGGAAGATAAACCAAAGAACTTATGCATATAAGCATAATCAATGGACATAGGAAACAATGCTGGGGGGGGAAGAGGGAGTCAATGGGGGAAAAAGGAGAAACATCTGTAAGGAAAATTAATTAATTTAAAAAAAAGAATAATATTGCCTTAAATGAAATTTGAAATAGTAATACAAGAGACCATCAAACTATAGTTGCCCTTATGGGATGGTAATATCATAGAATATGAAAGATGTGTGCTTTTTATATTCTATCTGCTCTATCAAAGTTCAAAGTCAAAGAATGATATAGAGATATTCAGCACATTAATATTAATAAGAATGACATCTGGACATTGAGTTGGCAGAATATAGGAGAGTGAAGTTTCAAAATAATGAAGCAATAAAATTAAAGAGCTAATCAAAATAATAATTAAAAATGAAATCCTTTTGATATATAGCTCTAGATATTTTATAAAACAATAAATGTCCATTTTGCTTACATAGCATTTTTCAAGGGAGAATTCACAGTATCTACTTACTGATACATTCTGGTAAAGGTTTGTCCCACTGTCCATTTGGCTGACATATCAAAACTGAAGATCCAAATAAAAAATATCCAGGATTGCAGTCATAGAACACAACAGTGCCATAGGTGAAATTTCCATGTTCTATTTTACTTTCTCTTTTGGAATTGGCTGGAATTCCAGGATCAGAACAGTTCACCACTAAACAAATGACAAATTTTAAAAGGTATGTTTGAAATAACATATACATACATACATAAATTTCTGTAAGAAATTTAGTTTTCAAGGTAAATTTAATCAAGCAAATTAAAGATTCCAGAAATAAAATTAATACATTATCTAAGATAATGAACTAAAATCTGTGTGGTTAATAACACAGAAAAAAAAGGAAACATTTTTCCAAATTTTTTAAAGAGTAGCAACTACGTAAGCACTATGCTGAGTACAGATTTTTTAAATGATATCTTTTAAACTATAGTTAAACAATGAAAATGTAAAGATTCTGATGATTTGGTTGTATTTTATCAGACAATATGAAGTATACTATACTTCTTTGCAAAATGGAAAAACACCAAAAAATTCTCTTTTATCTGTTTCTATGCAGAAAACAATCAATAAACCCTCAATGAAAGTATCATGGTAATTCAGGCCTCAAACATATTTTTCCAAAAATATGAAAAAAAAAAATGCCAAAGGTAAGTTCCATTAATTATGGAGCAAATCAGAGGTAAAAACAATCTTAATGACTTTTTATATGTAGTCACAGAATAAGTACAAGATAATCAAGTTAAGCCGTTGAAATAAAGCCTCCCAGTTTTAACTTTTAAAAAATAAGTTAAAAAGTAAGGAAAAAGAAAAGCATTGCTAATGAGACAATATCAACATTAAATATTTTTGCTTTATTCGCTGAAAACTTGCCACTGTTCTGCCCCAGCTGTTTCAAATGTTCTCATCTATGTCCACATTAGTACCACGCCCTAAGTGGACCAGAGTGAGCCTTTTACCTTTGCACACGGGGGGAGGGTGGCTCCACTGTCTGTTGGCCTGGCACTGTGCCTTGGTTGGCCCTTGCATGAGATACCCAATGTTGCAAGAGAATGTTACCACATCATTAAAATTGAATCCATTTCCACTTGTTCTTCCATAAATTGGACTACCAGGGTGACCACAGCTGACAGCTAATAGCAACAAGTGGGGGCAGGGGAGGGCACAAAACAATAGTTGGTTATCAGTAATCACATGACAATTATTCTTAATCATTTCAAACAATGTAGAAAGAAGAGCGCTTTTGTGTGAAAATATATCTCAAGTACTTTTACTAATGGAAAGGAGCAGTTGAGGATGCCAAAACAATCTACTGGACTGGGGATATTATATTAATAAGTAAACAATTATTTACCATTGTGATCATTTTATGTAAGTGGTGCACAGATGTTTACAGTTTCGTGGTACCTTTTTATTCACTCTCTTTTTTTTTTTTTTTTAGGGAAGAACACTGAAATTTAAAAATCTGGGAATGGCTCAAGTTCATGTCATTAGTTACTACAGAAAGGAATGACACTGAACCAACTTTCCTTTGCCAGTCAAGAACTGGAAGATACTTGAATGCAGTTTTGTTTTTTGTATTTAACTTTGAAATTGTTTATTTTTAATATTTATGGAATAAATTTTTATAAATAATAGATTGATAAGCAAAGGTGTGTTTGAAGAATAATTTAATGTGACTATAAAATGTGGACTACTCCCGGCCAGTGTGGCTCAGTGGTTGAACATCGACCCATGCACCAAGAGGTCACCAGTTCAATTCCCGGTCAGGGCACATGCCCAGGTTGTGGGCCCAATCCCCAGTGGGGGGCATGCAGGAGGCAGCCAATTGATGTTCTCTGTCATCGATGTTTCCATCTCTCTCTTCCTCTCCTTTCCTTTCTCTCTAAAATCAATAAAGAAAAAAATATTTTTAAAAATGTGGACCATAAAAATGAATTCTTACTGGTTTATTTTCTTCACAATTGATATTTGCTAATTTAGCACAATTTTGTGTGTATGAATTAGACGAATTATTTAAATGCTTTAAGTGTGACTGTTTCACTCCCTATTTTACGTAGTGCCGGCTTTTCCCCAACACTTGACTTTTCATGGACTGTTTCACTGCATCATCTCCCTCTGTTAATCAGAGCAACCTCAGTAATAGTCCTTCACACTGGGCACAGTGAAAAACCATCATCGCTTTTAGTACTTTTGAAATGACCCAAGAGCAGTTATTCTTCAGCTGTATTGTTAATGTCAACCTACTCATTTGGAAATTTAACTGCATCTTATTCTTGTTAAAATTATTAATAAAGAAGCCAGTTTTACACCAAGGGCTAATTTTCATTTATAGTCTCAATTATTCAACAAGAAAAACAGTGGTATCCATTGCTATGCTTGAATATAAATGAAAGGAGAAAAAAAAAATCTAAGGAAGCATAATTTTGCTGTCTCCAAGTCATCAGACATTCAGTGTGGGTGCACACACACGCCTTAGAAAAGTAATTTTAATTGTTAAATATCTTCTGTATGATCCTATTAAAGTTCAACACACAAACGTATGTTCCATGAAACTAGAATTTAAATGAATTTCTGTTGATTGGATAAAAATTGACAATGATGAAATATATGCACATGGATATAATTTGTTACAGAATCAATTAAATATTTTCTGTGATTCCACACGAAAAGTCCTATGTATTATTTATCTGAAGCTTCCAAGATCTCTATTGTATGATCCTATCATGTTACAATTACAACATATTTGCAGTGTTTATTCTCATTTTTTAATATCAGTTTTAATGTAAATGTCAGTAACTAGGAATGGAAATAATTAGGAGAAAAAATATAAACACATTGATAACTGACTTTCAGGTTCAAAAAAGGATAGATTATGATGTGAAAGACTATGTACTGCTGGGGATTCAGTGGAGTAAGAAAAAGTAATAGGATTATCAATATTCAACTATATTCTGGTTTTAGTAGTATAACAGTCATAATAAATGCACAAGGGGTAAACTTATATCATGCATATAGCAACCACAAAGCACAGCAGGCATATTTAAAGAAGAAGAATAAAAATGTATTATTTTAAAATCCATTTTATTCTTCATGCGTGAATTCATAAGTAAATTAACTTAAAAGATCAGACAGATATTTGTTGAACTAGTGAGTTATTGTATTAAAACAATTCCATAATTACATACGGTTATAGAATTTTCTGTGAATTTAAAAACAGCGGAAAGAGTGCTTGAGAACACAAGTTTAAATAAATTTTAAAATCTGTTATGACCAAATATTATAATTACATTAGCTGTGTATATGTAACCTTGATGTATTTAAGAATACTATAGAATTTGAAACACAAAGGGGGCACAATGACAAACACTTTTAACCATCCGCTTCATATATAAGGGAATTAGGGCCTAGAGAGATAAATTACCTGCGTTAGCTCATGTAATCAGCAGTGGAGCTGAAATGAGAACAGTGGTTTCCATGTCATGTCAGATGACTCCCACCCACACTAATTATACTCCACGAGGACCTGGTTTTGCTGTGACAGCTATAGCATCATAATTATTAGTAAAAAAAAATGTACCCAAAGTATTTTCCACTATAAAAAGTTTCACAATATTACATCACAACAATATTGATGCTACCACTGCACAGTGGTCTCAAGAAATTACAATCTTTATAATTAAAATGTGTTAAGAATGTGCCTTTATAACAATATGCATTTATAAATATTATATATTTGTAATGAATACTAGAATAGCTGAATTTAATTTCTTGTCTTTGTGATAAAACATAAATAAGAGATATTTTCTTAATTTTTTTCCACTTTCATAGTAGATGGTTTTATATACCTCTAAACACACCCCACTTTAAAGAGTAGGGCACAGCAGTACAAAAAATAAATTGTGAGAGTTTAGTTTATGTCTTTGTTTTTTAAAAAAAAAAATATATATATATATGTACTTATATACTTATATACTTATATATATGTGTGTCTATACTTATGTATCTTACCTCAGAAAAAATTAGTGGTAATTGCATGAGAACAGAGATCTCTAATTAATTCTGCCATGCTTACTTACGCACACAGGATGGGAGTTGACCAGACCAATTATGATCCTGTTGACATATTCTCACTGAAGAGCCAATCAATCGAAAACCAGGATTACATTGATAAACAACTGTGTCTCTGTATCCATAGTTTTCTCCAATGACTTGACCATTCACAATGAGTTCTGGAATTCCACAGTGACCCGCTGAAATGGGTCAGAAAGTAATATTTTTAATATTGTGACCTATGTTTTATTTGTATATCTATATACATACGTAACACTCCTAAACTTTTAAAATATATTTAGAAGCATGCCACAAGTAATGAAAACATGATTATATGACATAAGATACTCAGTAAAATGCCAAGTATTAGGTAATTAAACACACACACACACTTCTAGTAACACTTGAGTCTAGCATAAATTAGAATTTGAATTTGTATAAAAATTAAAATGTAACATCAAAATTTGAGAAATACACGTAAAGCAGTGCTTAGTGTGGAAATGTATAGCATTAAGTGTTTTTATTAGAAAGGAAGATATATAATCATTGACCTAAGATTCCACTTTAACAAGAGGAAAATGAGAAGCAAAATAAAAAGAGAAGCCAAAGTAAGTAGATGGAAGACTATATTAAAGACAGTTAAAGAAATCAAGAAAATAAAAAAACAGAGAAACTATACAGAACAGTATCTAAACTAAAAATTCTTTAAAAACAGCAACAGAATTGTAAAACTCCAAGCTAATCCTATCAACACAAAATAAGAGAGAACAAAATTACCAATAACAGGAATGAATGAATATCACTACAGGCACACAGAAAATAAAATTATAAGGAAATATAATGAATAGCTTTATGTCAATACATTTAACAGTTCAGAAAAAGACAAATTCTTCGAAAATGCATCATACCAAAATGAACACAAAATAAAATAGAAAATTTGAATAGTCCTTTATCTATTAAAAGTATTGTATTCTTAAAACTCCACAAAAAACACTCCGGCTCAGACATTCTCACTGGTAAGTTAAATCAAACATTTAAATTAAAAAACAAACAACAATTTTACACGTACTCTTTAAGAAAATAAAAGAGAAAAAAATCACTTTCTAACTTGTTTTATGAGGTAATCATAGCCATAATAATAATCCTGGAAAAGACACATGAATAAAACAATGTCTTTTATTATAAAGGTAAAACTTTTTAAAGAATGTTTAGAAAACCAATCTAAAACATACATAAATTATAATGCCTCATATCTGGAGTTTACCCAGGAATGAACAATTGGTTTTAAGATGCAAACTCAACCACTGTAATTTACCATATTGACAGAGTAAAGGAGAAAATAATATACGATTATTTTCATAGATGAATAAAAATATGTGGCAAAACTCAATACACATACATGAGAAGTAACAGCAACTTAGGAATATATTTGACACAGTTATAATAACCTGGTTATTATTAACAGAAAGGAATAAAGGGGAGACTAAATAATATAGACATGCCATTTATACAGCTTTGCCAGGAAGCTGCAATTAACACTCCCCAGGTTTACTCCCGTAAGTCAGTGAGGGAAAAGGAGTGGACAAAGGCAGTTTAGATGCATACTCAATAAAGCCTGGGTGATGTGGGAAGTGCTTACCTGTCAGTCACATCTGGTAACAAATCAGTAGCCAGAATAGGTGGCCACTGCAAGGGTGCAAAATCTGAGATACATAATCTGCTGAACAAAGAAAGCGCTCTCTCTCTCTCTCTCTCTCTCTCTCTCTCTCTCTCTCTCTCTCTCTCTCGGCTGGCGTCTGACTCCTGGCTCACAGGGTTCTCACACCCTGCATTCACCCATGTGGCCCATGGCCATGTGGGCTCTACACAGTGGACTGATGGACTGTGACTAGCCTGATGCTACATCTACACTGGACCCAATTCCACCATGGAATGGAAACTCTGGACACTGGTCCTGCTTCTAGCCCTGCTGAATCCTCAGCTACCCGTTTTTCAGGATTGGACTAAGGCAACTGACTTTACAACCCAGTGAATGTAACTCCACACAAATAAAGTCTTTTACCACATCTCATTCTCCTGTGGGGGCCTCTGGAAATGCTTATTCCAGCGATACCCCAAGACCCCATACTCCCAGGAGTGATGGGGAAATTTGGCCAACTCATTTCTCCTGCAACATAAGAAAACTTTCCAACCTTCATAAAGACATCTGTAATACTGTGACTTATAAGAAGAAATACATATTTGTTATTGGTTACCTTTTCTTGGAATTACCTGAGTGATAAGAGCAACAAAAGTATCTTTTGTTATGTTAATTGGGTGACTTTTGGAGCTCACCTAGGGGTGGGGGCTTGTTGCCAGTGGAGTCCACTGTGTGATTGGAGAGTTTAACATTTCAGTCCCACCCCTTTGACGTCCATGGAGGGGACAGGGGCTAGAGGTTGAATTAATCACCAATGGCCAATGATTTAATCAATCATGCCTTTGTAATGAAGCCTCCATAAAAACCCAAAAAGACAAGGTTCAGAGAGCTTCCTTCCCAGCTTGGCGATCAGTGAGGATTCAGGAAGAGTGGTGAGCTCAGAGAGCAAGGAAGCCCCAAGCCCTTCCCACATGTATCTTGCCCTATGCATCTCTTCTATCTGACTGTTCCTGAATTATATCCTTTTATAACAAACTGGTGAGCTAATAAGTAAAATGTATCTCTGAGTTCTGTGAGCCTCTCTAGCAAATTAATCAAACCCAAGGACAAATTTGTTGGAACCTCCAATCTACAGCTCATCTTTCAGAATCATTGGTAACAACCTGTGCTTGTGACTGGCATCTAAAGTGGGAGTGTGGGACAATCCTGTAGGATTGAACCTTTATCGTGTAGAATCTGATGCTATCTCCATGTAGACAGTGTCAGAATTGAGTTGAATTGTAGGACACCCAGCTAGTGTCTAGAGCAATGCTTATTGTTGGAAACTGAGTCTCAGAGTACCAAAAAGTATCTAAAAAATACCTCCAGCTAACATCATTTTTATGGATGAAATGTTGAATTATTTATTCATGATACAGGGAAAAAGATATTTGTTTTTATATACTAGCAGCAAACTGGAAAATGTAATTTAAAATGAATAATTTCATTTATAATGTAAACTCACTGAACATTCTGAGAAACAAATTTAGCAACAGACATCCATGATCTCTATGGTAAAATATAAAATATTGCTATTGTGAAATAAAATTAAAGAAATAAATAAAGAAAGAAATATACTAAACATACTATATTCATGAATTGGAAATGTCAACATTGTTAGATATCAATTCGCCACAAACGATCTATAGATTCAATGCAATACTGATAACCTATGAGGCATTTAAAAAATAAAAATTCATAAATTAATTCTAAAAGTTTTATGAAACTACAGAGGCCCTAAAGTATCAAGGTTGTCTTGAAAATTAAGAGTAAATTTGTAGGACTGACATACAAAATTTCAAGACATAAAATATATTTTATAAATAGTGCCAAATACCCTTCTAGAAAACAAAACAAACAAACAAACAAAAACTCCTAAACCTTACTTTAGAATACCTACAAAAACCACCTAAAAGTAAACCATAGATATAAAAGTAAGAACAAAACTATAAAATTTCTAGAGGAAAACATGAAAAAAATCTTTGTGACTTATGGCTGAGCAAAGATTTCTAAACAAGATACAGAGAGCAATAACCACAAAGGAAAAAAAAGATAAGATAAACTTTATCAAAATTTAAAACTTCTGCACAGTAAATTCATCATGAAATGAATACATAAGTCACAGGTGGGAGAAAATGTTCAGAAAACACATAATGATGAAGACCTTACCACCAGAAAATATGGAGAACTCCTACAGTTCATAATAAAAGGCAATTCAATATAAAAGCTACTTTTTCACTTCACAAAGGAAAATTTACAAATGGCCAATAAGCCCAAGAAACTGTACTGCATCAATAGTATCAGCATAATGCAAATTAAAATCTTGTACCCAACAAAATGAAAAAAAATAAAAAATAAAAATTGACTACACCACATGCTAGAGGACCTGTGAGACCACCAGAACTCTACCAGGAATTTTACTCCAGAATATCCAAGAAAAATAAATGCATATATCCACAAGAGTTTTACATGAATAGTCCGTCATAGCAGTTTTATTAATTATAGCCCCTAACTGGACAGAGCCCAGGTGTCCATCAACAGGGGAATGGCTAAGTGTGGTATATTTATACAATGGAATTCTACTCAGTGATAAAAGAAAAATTACTTATCTACACACATCAGCACAGATGAAAGAAGCCATGGACGCAGACAATAGAGGAGTGAAGGCCTCGGTAGGGGGCTGGAGCGGGGTGGAAGGGGTCATTGGGGGAAAAGGGGGGACATACGTAATACTTTCAACAATAAAGATACATTTTTTAAAAAAGAGTACATCATTTAGGAATCCATTCAAATGAATTTCTAGAACAGATAGAATTAACATATATGAAAAAAAAATTAAAACAGTTATTGTCTCAGGGTTGGGGAGAAGGAGAGCTGCTGATTGGCTGGGAGGGCTATGAGGAACCTTTCTGAGGTCATGGTAATGCTCTGTAACTACACTGTGGTTTGGGTTACACAGGTGTATACATTTGTCAATACTCATCTAACGTGTATTTATGATACGTGCATTTCATTGTATATAGAATTTGTCACAGTAAAAAAGAAAAAAAAAGTGAAGAAAATATTGAACTCTAGCTAATGATATGCTTGTTGAAATGTTTAGCCATGAAGTGTACCAAATTCTGCAACTTACTTCAAAATACATTAAAGAAAAAATCCAACAACCTATGGATTGATAGAGGCTTGAAAGGATGATACATAGGTAATAAGCAAATACAACAAAAATGCTAATTGTAGAATCTAGGGGGTAGGCATACAAGTGTTCAAAGTTAAGTCTTTCATCTGAAAAATGCCTAATAAAATGTTAGGGAACTGGAAATAAATGCATTATATTTAGAGAAACAATTATAAGCATATTCTAGTGGCCATTTCAAGCCGAAAGTGTCTGGGGCTATAAGGCCAAGTTGTTTTCAAACATGAGAAGAATGACTGGACTACATGAATCCCTAACGTCACTGTAAGCTTAAGATGCTAGGATTTGCTTGTTTGGCAACTGCACTTTCTTCCTATCAACATCCTTTTAAATTTATATCTGATGTCAACGCTCTCCTCTGCAATGGATGATGATGTCGTCTTCATAGGCTGAGAGGCAATGCTTTCTCGTGCATATTCCTTTTATGCCCTGTCTCTTCAGATGACACACTGTAGTTAGGAAACACTTTTATTTCATTATTTGACCCTACATTAATAGATAAAGGTTTAATTTATCTAGTATTTTCTTTACACACAGTAGTCTTGTAGTACATTTAAATATATGTGTTCTTATAAAGAAACCATTGTTGCTGTGTTTCCAAATATGCCTATTAACAAATATGCCTGAGAGGGTAAAAGAATAAGAAATTTTATCAAAACCTCTAACCAAACCTTTTCAGTTTCAAACTGTCATTGTATTATCATGAATATTTTCAAGCTTTTTAGCAAAACAACATGCATGTAAATTGCTAAAATACAGACTTTTCTGTCATGCATATTCTTAAATAGTAAAATTTTACAGAGAAAATATTGTACCAATTTGGCAATACCCTGTTCACAATAATCAGCAATTTTAAGTTAATAAACAAAAAGATTATGCCTGTTCCCAACAGACAAGTGAAAAATTAGAACAATTTTTATTATACCTAACTCAATACTGGCTGTCATATCTTGATATCATTACAGAGAAAAATGACACATAAATCATACCATTCTCTTAATATTAAAAACATTATTAACATATTTAAACAAAGAGATATGGCATAAATCATAAATTTTTAAATAATAGAAGAGGAGTTGTAAGAAGAAATAGCTAGTTCAGTTTCTTTTATTACACAGTTGTTTTTTTTTAATAATAAATTCAAAGAACCCTAAGGGAAAAAAATCCTATTGGCCCTAAAATCAGGTTTGAAAAGTACATTTTTAAAGTTTTAATAGAACATAATATTACACATGTTGAAATTGTGAAATAAAAGGGGAGAAAAAGATTTAAATGTGGAAATTATTTTTCTTCTTCGGTCATTACCTTAAGCAAGTAGGTAAAAGGAGAACTGACTATGGTTTACAAGGAATTAAACGATACAGCAATTAGCTGAGTATGCAGACACATACTTTTAAGCAATTAGTTTTCCCCTATTTATTTTCACCATGCCTGGATGACAATGTGTCTCCCCTTAATGACATAAGAGTCTCATTTGCCATACTAGTTGACTAACTTTCAGAGTTATCTATTAAATAGCTTTTCCACTATGAGACATTTTTAAATTTAACTATTTTCTAGTTTTTTAGAATCCTCACTGAGTAAGAGTTGCCTCTTTTCCAGAGGGGAGAAAACAAGTTCAGATAAATGATTTAAAAATCTGTACCTAGGCATCTGGTTTCAGATCCACTCCAAAGACCTGAAGAAAGGCATTCCCGAACAGCAGAGCCCACCAGGATGAAGCCCGAATCACAGGTGAAGATGGCAGTGGAACCATAGGAAGTCTGAGTTCCGATCTTATTTCCATTTGGAGGTGTAGGTAGTTCTCCACAGGAAATAACTTCAAAACAATAAAAAATTTTAACTCTTAAATACATAATCAGTACACACTTATAACAAAACCATGTTTTTACCACTTTAAATCTCCTATAATTAGACATACTTACGTTGAAACTGCTATTTGTAACCATGTTTGAATGAGTGTGAAAATGTAGAGAAAATAGATGACATCATTTAAAATTTATCCTCTCTAAGTTCCCATAAAATCTTTTAAATTACTGTGACATGTGGTGAAGCTACTTTATGTGCAACTTTTGCTTAGCTAACCTGGTCACTCAGCAGGTTGTAGAAGGAAAAAAAAAAATCACAAGATTAAAGGGAAGATAATTCATTAGGCCAAAATCTTTCTCTAATTTACCAAGTGACATTGGGCAATCCCTTTGACTTACCTGAGCTAAATTGGTTTCTTCGTCATCTAAACAATGCTAAGACAGTAACCATAATTAATTTTTGTTGAGTACCCCACAGATTATATAAAATGCTTTACATGTGAAATACTTGGTTCTCATAAGAACCATTAGATATAATTATATATCACAATTTTCTTGTAGGTTTTAAAAATTAAAAAGAGAGGTTAACTGACTTGATAGATCATTCAGAACCCAGCTCTTAAAACTCCTTCATATTTAAAGAGTACAAATAAAGCCTCTTTCTAGAAAAAAAATAATAATAATGGATTGTGTTTATTGAGTCCTTATTTTGTACCAGACACTATTACTAGTGCTTTCATTTATGTAATTCTCAAAGGAACTCTGAGGTAGATGCAGTCATTATCTGAATTGCATACACTAGGATAAGGGCACACAGAAATTAAGTAATAAAGTTACACAGCCTGTAAACAGCTAAGACAGAAAGTAAACCTGGCAGTCTAATCCCAAAGCCAATACTTAACCACCAGCCCATCATGCTTTATTCTGGCTCCAGCTCTGGTCTACGCTTTAGATGGCCATCCGATAGACAAATAGAAAATTTGAAAAATTTAAATAGTTGCATATAAAACTGAAAATATACAGATTGTTTTGAACTAATTCCCAAATAATTATATAGGTTGCTATATTATTTATTAATATTAATAATACTATTTTATATATATATAATTTTAATTTAAAAATTACTGTTCTTTTCATTTTCTCAATAAATTGCAATTGTTACATTCCTTGTCACTACCTGTTCTTAGCTGTGAGCAGGAACTTGATCTTATTTATCAATTAAACCTTCAACATAATTGAGGATTAAGCACAAAGGAACCAAACATTTGTTGAATGTCTGATTAATGTTTCTGTTGTAGATATTTCTTCCTACCTCTTTGAAATATCTCTATGCTATGTGCCTTTTTAATGAAATTATATTAAAAAACAGCCCAGCTGGTGTGGCTTAGTGGTTGAGCATCAGCCCATGCACCAAGAGGTCACCAGTTGATTCCCGGTCAGGGCATATGCCCAGGTTGCCGGCTGATCCCCAGTGGGGGCATGTGGGAGGTAGCCTATTGATGTTCTCTCTCATTGATATTTTTCTCTCTCGCTCCTTCTCCCTTTCTCTCTCTCTAAAATCAATAAAGAAAAACAAAAAACAATGAGGGTAGAGGCAGAGAAAGATCCTGGGAGGAAACCCTAAGGAAAAGGACAAGAATTTATAAATACATATGCCATATTTTAAAAATATCAACTATAATTTAGTTATCTATTTTTTAGATTTTAATTCATCAATATGATTATTATCTAATAAAAAGAGCAACCCCAAAAGCCTGCTTACACAGAGATTAAGAAAATAAATTACAAAATAGAATATTGATAAGTAGAATAAAACTGGGTAATTGTATACTTACTACACATAGATAGTTGTGTGCTACGTTAAATTTCTTATTAATCATGAGACTTCTGATTCTTTTATTAGTTTATTTATAAGTTATAAGTTGTGTTGGACACAAAATAAAAGGATGAATTTTCAGCCTAGCCTATTTCCTGGTGCTAAGTAAATCTCAATAAATCTAGGTAAGGAAGTTCAAAGGGAGTTTGAGATATTTCATGTGACTATCCTATGTTCAGTCAGTGTATCTACATTACACTTTGGCCATTTATAGTATAAGAATGTATGGAAATAGACAATATGTTTAATTTGATTCAATAAATATTTATTGAGCTCCTGCTGTGAATCAAGTTGTAGGTGATATTTTTCAACATATCATACCATTGAATATTTATAATAACTATGAGAAAGGCATTATTATAATTTTAAAGTTTAAAATTTTGAATGAAAAATAAACATGATATACCATAGTGATAACAGGTGGGGTTATAGTCAGACTGCCTGGGTTGAGTTCCAGTTCTCCACCATTTATAGGCTCTGTGACTTCTGTTAAATGATAAAATCTGGGACACAGTTTTCTTTTGGATAAAATGAATATAATAATATCAACTAATATATAGTATGAGAACTAAGGAATAAATAAAGTAATACATGTAAAGGGCTAAAAGCAGTGCCTGGCATTTTATAAATATGCAATAAGGCTTTTCTAGTTGTAGTAAATGACAGACTGAGAATTCAGACAGATTTCTGAATCAAAAGCCCATGTTTTTTTCATAAGCATTTACTAATAAAAAATAAGTTAGGCCCGGCCGGTGTGGCTCAGTGGTTGAGTGTAGACCCATGCACCAAGAGGTTGACGGTTCGATTCCCAGTCAGGGCACATGCCCAGGTTGTGGGCCAGATCTCCAGTGGGGGGCATGCAGGAGGCGGCCAATTGATGTTCTTTCTCATTGATGTTTCTATCTCTCCCTCTCCTTCCTCACTCTCTAACATCAGTAAAGAAAAAAATAGTAAGTTAGAAAAAATTTAAATGTAATGAGAATAAAGGACCTCTTAAATAATATTATATCATTATTGCTCTAGTGTATTTGGAAAAGGAAGTGATCAAGCAATCACTCACCAAAGATAGCTTATGAAATAAGTTTAGCAGAGTGTATACTTACTTTGGCAATATGGTCTTTCATTTCTCCAACTCCAGGTACCATTAGGGAGGCATTCAATAGAAGCAGGACCTAGTCCATGATAACCAGGGTCACAGCTGAAAACTACCTTTGTTTTGTATTCATAATGGGAGCCATTCACAATTCGCCATCTTCCATGTTCCAAAGTAAAGGAATTGATGCTTGGACATGTAACAACTATACCAAAGCCAAGAACATAAATTCGAGTGAGTCAGTCATGTTTATTCTACCTATTAACTGTATCTCATGGCTGTTCCATCCTTAACAACACCACTGCCTTCATTCATTCACTACTGTGTCATACAACGTCCTTAGAATTTGCTTTTTATTTCTTTTCCATGTAATCTTTTCCACTTGCCAGCTCTACGGTACTGATAGGAATTGAACATGTCCTGTTATTTCACACTTCAAAGTCTTTGTACAGCTTTATCAAGGTATAATTGATAGAATGTGGATAAAGGGAACCCTTGTGCAAGTTGGTGAGAATTTAAACTGGTACAGGCATTATGGAATACATACATACAGCCAGTATAGAGTTCCTCAAAAGATTAAAAACAGAACTACCATATGATTCAGCAATCCCCCTCTGGGTATAGATCCAAAGGAAGTGAATCAGAATCCCCAAGAGATAGCTGCAATCTCATGTTCGTTGCCACGCTAGTCACGATAGGCAAGATATGGAAACAACCTATTTTCTTATTTCTTCAGAAGTTTGGAAAGACTATATTGTGAGAAAATATGTTTTATGAGAATGGTACTTTTATGCAAGAGCTGTGATATAAACTTGGGCTAATTCAAAACTTGCTCAACTCATGTAGAAGCATTTTTAGATACCTGTGTTAAGATTGCAAATTATTTAACACCCTCATTTTAAATGAAATTACAGCTAAGTTAAAATGTTAGCACTAAATGGAAAAATAAAACACATCAGAATATAGAGAAAAAATTAAAGACCTTATTTAAACCAACATTCTCTAATCCTTATATTACTAAATATTTTATTAGAATTATAATCCACTACCAGAATATAACATTAATTATCCTTTTAATGTAGTAATGACAGCAATGAGAAGTATTCTAAATGTACGTAACCTGAAGAATACTGACAAAAGTCAAAAGTTATGGATCATCTCAGCAGCATCATTTATCCTAAGAAAAATCAGGGCTGAACGTATTGAAATATAATTTTATTACTGAAAACCTAAAAAATGTTTTTCAAGGGCTTGCACATTAAAACACATGTTAATTGATGGATGACTTTTTACAAAAATAAATTAAACTTTGTCATGTAAGACAGCTAAATTAACTTTTCCTCTTAGACATCACACTTCAAGGTTTCAGGGATTAGTCTCAAATTGAAACAATACATATAATTTCAAATCATGGCAGATGCCAATAGAAACACAAGTGATGAAGTTTCCTTAACGCACATACCAACACAGCGAGGGGTCTTGTTATGATTGCTCCAAGTTCCATCTGACTGACATACAGCAGTAGTAAGCTCCTTAGATGACAATCGATATCCATCATGACAGAAATAGGTGACCCGGGTCCCTACCAAGTAGTCTGTTGTGAGTATTCCTCCATTTGCTGGGGCTTTAGGAATCCCACAGGAAATTGCTAGAATAAATACATAGATGCAAAATCATAGAAACGGAAAAATAGTTTATTAGATAAGTCTTTTAAACTGTAAAGCATGTAAAGCTATTTGGGATTTCATTAATTCCTCTGAAACAATTGAAGGCTACCTCCTAAAAATGCTTTTCTGAAATATAACTTTCTGAACAATTTATTTCAAACTCCTGTTGAAAGTGTTTTTTAATTAGTGAATCCATACACTATTATGCTTTATTTCTGGTTTCTGTTCTTTCTTGCCAGCATGTGCATGGTTACCAGCATTCAGATAGATGATATGGGAATGCAAGTTAGGTAAATATAGAGTGTATCTGTGCTAACCCATGAATAGTCATAGAGCAGGTTTGTTCCATTGATTTTGACAGATGATTGCTAAAGATTATAAAGGGGGTGGTAACCAATACTCATCAGAACTTTGGCCAGGAATAAAACAAATAATTTATTTTACCTAGAAGCTGGATATTACTTTGTCTTAGGACCAGCCAACCTCTATACACTTGGGTACCGTCCATGGTGTATCATGTGTATGGACATGTTTTTTTGTTTGTTTGTTTGTTTTCTTTATTAATGTTAGAGAGAGAGAGAGGAAGGGAGAGGGAGAGATAGAAACATTGATTGGCCATCTCCTGCATGTCCCCCACGGGGGATCAGGCCCACAACCTGGGCATGTACCCCGACTGAGAATCAAACTGGCGACCTCTTGGTGCATGGGTTGATGCTCAATCACGGAGCCACACTGTCCAGGCTGAACATGTTTAACAAATATAAGGCCAGAACTTATTGTCTTAAAAATTAATTTGGATCTTCTTGCATTTCATTGATATGTCTTACATATCTTGGTTTTTATCTATAATAAATCTAATTTAGGTGAAAATTAATTTTATCATATCGTGATAATTACAGTTAAAATTTTATATTTAAATAGTTTATTGTATATAAAATATGTTCAGCCCGGCCAGTGTGGCTCAGTGGTTGAGCATCGACCCGTGAACCAAGAGGTCACCAGTTCAATTCCCGGTCAGGGCACATGCCCATGTTGTGGGTCTGATCCCCAGTGGGGGGTATGCAGGAGGCGGCCAATCAATATTCTCTCTCATTGATGTTTCTATCTCTCTCTCCCTTTCCCTTCCTCACTCTCTAAAAATCAATAAAGAAAAAAAAAGAATCCATTTTATATAAAATATTTTCACATCTTTACTTAAATGACTATAAAGACATCCCTGAGATCAACTGTTTTCCTTCTTTGCTCTACAAGTACACAATTTGCATCTCCGAAAAGAACAAAAGCATAAGTATTCAAAGAATACATTTGGCAGCAATACCCTAAATACACTGGGATTAGTTGTACCTTTTTTATCATACTCAGATATTCATAAGAAATTATAGATATCTCTGCAGCAAAAGATTAGAATATGAGTGTAGCCCCAGACCAGCTGAAGTTGTTATGTAATATTTGGTGTATGTACTGTATATTACCTATATGAAATCAGAAAATGTCTGAATGTTGAAGTGTCTAGTCTTATAGGTTTCACATACACACACAAATCTAGACTTGAACTATATATTTTTTCATATCAAAAGAAATATAAAACAGAAGGACATGAGATTAGTTTGAGTATTTAAAAATGCTGTGTTCCATTTACCTATCTCCCATTTCAAACTAAAATTGTTTATACTTCTCTTATAAAACTTACCATTAAGGTATTTAATTTTAATTAATCCATGTAAATTGACTATAAAGCAAAAAATCTTAGTGAGATTCATATGAAATTCTCAGAACTGAATGGGAGACTTCCTACTGGTGAATAGTTTGATCTTTTGTAATTTGATAACCTAAAAATTATGAACAGAAAAGCAGTAACATTGAATACGTAAATTATATAAGCAATCTCATATAATTATGTTATTATCCCTACTATCTAATTTCAGAACCTCTAAAATAAGTTTTGCAAACGTAAATGTTTTCCTGATATCTGTTAAAGTAATGTTTATATTTCTCCTTCGGACTTCTGGAATTTTGAAACCAGAGATTGTACATTAACTGATCTTTTAAAAATTAACTATACATTATTAGAGTAGTATAGGGTGAACTTACATCAAAGTAAAAAGGAAATAGAGGTTAAATAGTATAGGTTCTATACATGTGGTTAGTAGAAATTGATATATTTTGAAACTGAAAAAAAGACAACATAGTAAAATGAGAACACAGCTGTGACTGTGGACAGCTTACAATTTAACCTGTCAACTAACAAAAAAGGAAAGGAACCCAGCTCAGAATAAGCATCATCACTGAGTGCTTGACAAAGTGGTTTCTCTACAGAACTCTCAAAAAAAGCATAAATTAAGAGTGAGGCAGGAAATACAAAGAGACAGTTTCTACATAACACTGTATAATACTCAGTTGTATAGTGGGATGAAAATGGTTCAAGTCCTGAAAGGGGAAGGGTGGGGAATTAATGAATGGATATTTAATGTGTAAAAAATTGTTCAGTGATAATAAAAATCAATTTTAGAAATGAGTCCTTGAATTAGAGATGTTTTATCATTTTACTATGTCGAGTATCTTCAATTTAAAAAAGTAAATGCGGCCCTGGTCAGTTTGGCTCAGCGGTTGGAGCATCGGCCTACAGACCAGAGAGTCCCGGGTTCGGTTCCCGCTAAGGGCACGTACCAAAAATCAATCAATAAATAAATAAATAAAAATTTAAAAAATAAATGCTTTTTTAAATTGATTTTAGAGAGAATGGGTAAGGGAGAGCGAGAGAGAGAAACATTGATCGGAGAGAATGATCCATCGGCTGCCTCCTGCACATCTCCTAGTGGGGACTGAGCCTGAAGCCCAGGCATGTGCCCTGACTGGGAATCTAACAGTGACCTCTTGGTGCATGTGATGATGCTCAACCAACTGAGCCAAACTGACCAGGCCCAAGGATCTTCTTTTAAAACTGCATTTCAAATATCTATTCTAATTGTAGAACAATTTAAAATTTAAAAAAATTAAAAAGCATAGCCCAGCCGGTGTGGCTCAGTGGTTGAGCGTCGACTCATGTACCAAGAGACTGCAGGTTCAATTCCCGGTCAGGGCACATGCCCAGGTTGTGGACCCAATTCCCAATGCAGGGCATGCAGGGGGCGGCCAATTGATGTTTTCTCTCATCGATGTTTCTATTCTCTCTCCTCCTTCTCTCACTAAAATCAATAAACAAAAAGAAAATAACTCCATATTTAAATGTCATATTATATACAAAAAAATCAATGAAATTTTAGAGCTGACTCTACCAAGCAATTTGAAACTTTCAGAAAGTTCATGATATATTATATATAATAAATATATCATGCATATTTAATATATATAAATAATTCTTTTTTTTTTTTTTTTTTTTTTGGTACTTGCCCCTAGTGGGAACCAAACCCGGGACTCTCTGGTTCACAGGCCAACACTACAACCGCTGAGCCAAACCGGCCAGGGCAATATATATAAATAATTCTTACATAACTAAATGTAGTCATTCAAAGTTCAGAGCATTTTAATGTTTATTTAAATTATATATGATTTAAAGATTATTATATATATTTTAAATGCCTATGATTCTGAAATTATGAGATCAAAGATTTTTTTTCCCAAACTAGTTCCTAGAAATTATTTAACCAATATTCCTGCTATTCATTGGTCAAAGGAAAGCAGAGATTTTCACATTTATTAAAATATATTTATTCTACATAATCACCTTCAATGTTTGCAACCCAGTAAGGTTATGACAATTCCCAGAATTCTAAGAAGTGGTTAATGTTTCCTTTAGAGAAACAATAGTTCTTTCATTTCTCATTATTTATACATGGCTGTGAGAATTATATAACTAAAGAAACAATAGTTCTTTCATTTCTCATTTATTTATACACGGCTGTGAGAGTTATGTCAGGTAATATCTATTTTCTGCTCATTTTAACTTGCTGTTGTTTAATTTTAAATTTTAATTGATCTATTGTATATTTTATTTACTTTATAACAATCTGCTCCATCAAACAGATTATAGGTAAGAATCATTATTTAACAACTAAGAATGTCATGCTTTTTTTTTTTTTAATGTGAGGGTTTATAGTTGTGATATATACCTCCACATTCTGGATAGAATAAATCAAATACAAAATTAAATTTCAAATTGACAAAATAGTGTGATATGTGAAATATTTAACATTTTTCAAATTCCAGTGACAAAGTTTTTTTGATGCTCAATCTGTCTTTATGACTATACCTACCTAAGAGACTCAATTACTTTTTAAAACAAGACCTGGTCCAAAGCTCTAAAAATGTGCCATTTGTTGATTAAGTAGCTTTTCATTCTGTTTGCAATAGCAGGATGTAATGCTCAGACCATGCCTTGATTTTTAACAAAATACAAATGAAAATAAAAGGCATATCTCTGTTGAGTTAGCTAAGCAGTGAAGAAGAAATAACGTGGTGTTTCCTTACATTTTCCACTTTTAAATTTGTTGCTCTTTGAGTACATTTTTGTCCACTCAGAGAGAAAGTCCACAGTGCACTTGCCCTCTCTTATACTCTCTATTCTTTCTGCAGACTCCCCAGTGACACAGTCTCCAGCTCAGGGTCAATCATTTGCTGACAGCCACGTAATGGAAATGGTAGAGTATGCACAACAGTGGATAAAGGCATAAATCACATAACAGCAAATAAAGAATTTAAAACAATGTGTCAAGTTCTCCTGAAATTTATCATTCTATGTGTTTCAGTCTTAGCTTCATGAGAGACATCTCTAATATGCTTCTGGATATCTTCACCTTTGGAAATCACAGTGATCCAAATTAAAAAGTAAAAAGGTAATGTGTTTATCCTTTCTTGATAAAATACTTTACCTTGACAAGCAGGGATGGGTGCATCCCAGGCATGATACCCGTAGGAAGACTTCCTGCACACAGCACTGCTTTTGCCAACGAGTCGGAATCCTCGGTCACAGGCCCAGCGGACCACGCTATTCAGCTGTCCACCTGTCTGACTGATAATGTATCCATGAGGTGGGGATTCTGGTGTACTACAGTAGAAAGCTTTTCAAAAGAAAAAAAGATCACTGTGTAATTAATGAGTCAGCAATTCTTTACAACCCAAAGTTACAGAAACTCATAAGTGAATATCAGTACTTAAAAATAGACCCATCTATGGGAATTTTATTTCATATGAACAATATATTATTTCCTATCCTCTTGACAATCTATTGACATAATTTTATAAGACATAATTATCTCTGGACTTCCTTCTTTTAATTCTTATTGTCACCAAAGATTCCTTCTAAATTAAAGTATATTTTCTTAACACCCTAGAGGTTCAAAAGTCCCACAGATATTTCACTGAATTTTGGAAGCGGTATTTCCTGTCATTCAAAGGGCCTAAATGTCACAGCCTGGATAGGCATATTTTAGAGATGCTGCTTACATGTCACTTTGGAGTTATCTCCAGACACTTATATCATGTTAGATCATGCATTTAATTTTGGTTGATGTCTAAAGAAGATTCCCCACATTCCATAATCCTTTCTCCCAGTTTATTAAAGAGTTTCTGTGCTGTCAAGAATGCTTACATATGGTGATAAAAAAATGCCAATAAAATAAAACTTTTTCATCTCTTAAAGTCTGAAATGTCACAAGATAATGTCAAATGGCTTTTTCATATATGTGCTTTGAGACTATTCAGCTGGTCGAATCCATTTACCCTTTGAAATTTCAATGTATTCATCTGAGAAAAGTGAGACTTTAGGGGTAAATGGTAGGAAACAGATTAGATGTGGAATATATATGTCATAACCCTGTCACTTCTAAAGGAAAAATATATAGTTATTCAATATGTCAAGCTGTTTTGGGGGTTAAATGTGATGCTCTCACTATATTTATATCTAAATTTGTCATAAATATCAACGAAAATAAGGATTTAGTCTAGAACATAATCTTATAATTGTTTGATTTGAATGGTTTCTCTTTAAGTTATTCTGGTCTTTACAAGGGGAGACATCTGTAATACTCTCAGCAAAAAAAAAAATAAATTAAAAACAAAAATACGATTTAATGTGCTGACTTTTAAATGCCATCTTTGGCATAACTTTAATTAAAAGGCATTTACATTGTTCACATGATAGAAACATAAATTCAAATACAAAAAATCTCAAGGACTGATGTATAAAAAAGTTATTTCATGTTGATATTAAGTATTTTCAGCCCACTTCTTTCTAAATATTACCAAATCAAAAGCAGTAATGACAAAAAAAATATTTTTAAAAATGTTTAAATGATGTGTTCCTCATTTTCTCTTTGAATATTTCATATATTTAGCAACTATCACAAATCAATGAATAATAATGAAAACAAAGATTTTTACCATTGTATGTTTATCTTTTGTTTAAACTTGTCATTTAAAGAAGTTTCTAAATAGATCAGATATACACATTTGAGCAACACTATTAACGTTTTGTGAGAGTTCAGAAGAAACAAATCTATTGGGGAAAAAGAACATTAAAAATATCAGAGTTTAATTTACAATGAACTTATATGTCATAAATATCCCAGCAGTAGAATTATTATCCTTACAACGAGGAAACCAAGACAGAGAGAGGATACATAAATTGCTCAGGAATCATCAGTGGAGGAACTGTGATTTCAATTCACGTCTCATTCATCAGTGTTGGTGTCTGTGCCCTTTAATCACAACCATATTGAGGTTGGAGGTAAGATCTCTACTAAAGTAATAAGTACCACGTACCTATATATCTTATCCGGAAGCCTTTTTTGTTATTGCCATGATCTGCTGACCACTGAAGAAATACTTCATGACCATTGCTTGTTATATTAAAAGTAGATGAATAATCTCCACTGAGGGAAATAAGCACTGGACTTTGAATATTTGGTCCTTTGGGAAGAAAATAAGACAATTTAGATACAACTGAATAATTATTTTATGATGTTGCTACACAAGCAATCTACCTTATCAACAATAACTTAAAACATAATATAAAATGTTTGTTTTACACATTTTAAGTTTATAGTGAAAGGATCTACAATTTTTAAGATAATACCCAAGTTAACTACAATTTTCATATGGTATATAAGTAAATTTGATATTGATACTCTAAGAATATTTATAATATAAAATCATATAAGTAGTTTTTTTTATACTGACGGTCTGCATGTATAATAAATAGAGTATTTGAGTAGAATGCAATAAGTATAACCCATGGTTACCATCATACACCTGAAGAACATCAAATTCCTTTTCTGTCTGGAAGAATTCTACAAACATGCTGATATTATATCCCTTTTCTACGGAAATGCTCCAGGCACACATCTGAAGATTTGGGTAACTGTCAGGATAGCCAGGACTCAATATGACTCCCGTGGAATCTAGCCGTAATTCATTGGCGGGACAGAGCACTGTCAAAGAAAAGAGATTATTAACTAATGCTAGTGTCTTAGGCTTACATGAAAACTGCATTTTAAATATCAGATACTCTGCTTTCGTGTTCAATACTAGAAAGGAGACAATACCTTGAATTATGTGTTAGAAGAGACAACTTGTATTAACCTTCCGTTAAAAAAAAATGGAGGGATGACCTAAAAATATATGGTATTGATTTCCAGGTTTTTTATTACATGGATGATGTTCTACTTATCTGGACAAAAAACAGATAAGTAATTAAAAGATGAGACATGTATTTTCTTCTGTTTCTTTGTACTATTTCCCTGCCTCTCCTCATCTACTCGTGTCCTCTCCCCTCCGCCTCTCTCGTCTATGTCTTTGCCCTTCCCTCTCCTTCCTCTCTTAGTGTCTTCTCCTCTCAAACCTTCACTCACTCAGGTACGTGAGGCCAGATGGGAAACTGCTTTCTCAGATCGATCATTCCAGGTAAAGCCACTTCTAATCTCAGGAATGTGCTTAAGCCATCAGGATTCAATACAATTTGGGGGTCATCAGTTACCTTTCAGTTCTTCCTACTATCACCAGACCATAAATGTAACTCAAAGCACAAACTCTTCTTATTTGATAATGATACCTCTGCTGCACATCCCGCAAATATATATATTTGTATGTACATGTATGAGGGTATATACTTGAATGTGTGTATATATATATATACACACACACACATATATATATATATATGTGTGTGTGTATATATAAATTTTGTATGTATACATACAAAATATGGAAAATGTGTTACATTTTGACAAAAACTTAATTATGATCAAATAGCTTCCAAAGTCTAGTAAAATTTAATAGTTAACATCAGCAGCATTATGCATTGTACCAAATAATACAAACATTGACTTAAATTTGCCTTTGGAAAGATGGTGTAACCAAGATAATCCAATTCTTATCATTCAAGTGATGCCATTTTAGCCTTTTTTTGTTTTGTTTTTATTAAAAATCTGAGGTTGTATAATGTGGGAAGAGGATTGGAATTACTCAGTATAACTCACATTGCACAGAAATAAACCAATATATACCAAAGGATTTAGTTCAGTATAATAAAGAACTCTCCACTTGTCAGAATAGTGAAAGTGGATACAGCAAAATGTCCTATGTACCTCAGCTAAAGAGATTTAAACTGAGGATAGGCCAATTTTGGAGTGTTATTACAAGGGACATTCAAGCAACTGGAGTGGTGGGTGGAATAGATAACTTCTGAGGGTTGGTGAGTTGGACATACGTTCCACCCCATTTTATAATCCAATCACCATGCAGCTTCCATCTTGGTGTTAGTGTTGTATCTCAAAATAATTAGAGCATCATCGTCACCAAATATAATTGCAGGAATATAGATAACTAGATGAAGAATTTATTTATTTATTTATCATTTTCTGGGTACAAAGACAATGAAATAATTTGAGTTACAAAATCTCTAAGTAGTGTAGGAATGAAAAAGAGTAAGTAAATCAGTGAATTATGGCAACAACTATCTAATGAAGTTAATAACTTAAAAATAAAATCTGTCATAGCCCAGCTGGTGTGGCTCAGTGGTTGAGCATTGACCCATGCACCAAGAGGTCGCTGGTTCGATTCCTGGTCAGGAAACATGCCCAGGTTGTGGGCACAGTCCCCAGTGGGGGCATGCAGGAGGCAGTCAATCAATGTTCTCTCTCATCGATGTTTCTATCTCTCTCTCCCTTTCTCTCTCTCTAAAATCAATAAAGAAAAAAAATTTTTTTAACTCTGCCATAACTAATACATAGATATTTGCAAAAATCGACTATAGAATATAGTATAGCAAAATCAAAGAACTGTTTTCTATTTTTGGAGCAGGACCTTTTACTTCTGTTTCTTTTACTTCAATCTGAGATGTTTGCTTCTTTTATTTATTCATTTATTTTTCTTATTGATTTTAGAGAGAGAGGAAAGGAGAGGGAGAGAGAGATAGAAACATCAATGAGAGAGAACATCGATTGGCCGCCTCCTGCATGCCCCCCATTGGGGATTGGGCCCACAACCTGGGCATGTGCCATGCCTGGGAATCAAACTGACGACCTCTTGGTGCATCGGTCGATGCTCAACTACTGAGCCACACTGGCCAGGCAGATGTTTGCTTCTTATATATGATTTTAAGATATTTAAAAAATAATTGAGTAAATGGTATAAATTCAATCTCATTCTAAAAAGTGAAGCCTGACCTTTGCTTTTCACAAAATTTAAAATTTGTAAAATAAATAAATATCTAAATAAATGAACCTGAAAGTTGGAAATGGAATGGAGAATTTGAGTTCAAGATTAAGAACATTAGTGAACATATAGTTATGGCATATTGAAATGAAAGATGTCCATGACAAACTGAAGCAAGTTTTAATTTTAACTTATTTTTATTGTTAAGAGTATCACAGATGTCCCCCATTTTTCCCCCTTTGCCTCTCTCCACTCAGTTCCTGCCCCACCCCAGGCCTTAACTGCACTATTGTCTGTATCCTTGGGCAATGCATATATGCATACATATTCTTTGGTTAATCTCTTCCCCTCAGCCCCCTCCCCACTTCCCTCTGAGATCTGTCTGAGCCATGCTTCCATGTCTCTGAACATATTCTGTTTGTCAGTTTATTTTGTTCATTAGATGCCACATATAAGTGAGTGAGATCTTGTGATAATCGTCTTTCTCTGACTGGCTTATTTCATTTAGCAAAATACTCTTCAGGTCTATCCATGCTGTCTCAAAGGGTAAGGGATCTTTCTTTCTTACAGCTGCATAGTATTCCATTGTGTAAATGTACCACAGCGTTTTTATCCACTCATCTACTGATGGGCACTTGGGCTGTGAAGCAAGCTTTTAAAGAAGGGTTTATTTACTATGTGCCTAGCTATTTAATATTTCTGAAATATTCAGGAAGTAAGTAACTTTTTGGGCCTCTGAGCTTGTTACTCCCTTATTAGACACCCTTCAGCAGCTTCTTACCTTGACCCAAAGACTTCTACGTTCAGTCCTTGCCCACCTCCCCAACTTTGCTTCCTGCTGCTCCTCATCAGAAATGGAATGCTTCAAACATATTGATGGACATCTACAGCTTTTTTAACTCAGCACATTCCTTCGTGCTTCTGTTTCAAATGTCATTCTTCTGTCTACTGCATTTGACATGCTGGTGCGTTTCAAGGCCCAGGTTAAATGTCTCGTCCTCTTTGAAACACTCCCTGAACTTCTCCACCAACCCAAGCAGAAATGCAGATTTCCTTCTCAGTCCGTAATGTATGCTTCTATTACTGTAGTTAGCAATTTTATGGCTATTGTTTCATTATATTTTTGGCTATGATTATTGAAAACCAAGTGTCATGCCCCATGTAATGTTTTGGCCCCAATATTCTGAACTTAGTAAATATTCCATTCCATATTACTTTAAAAAAACTGATATGATCCACCATAATTTATTGAAAATACGCAAAATAACCTATTCTCATACAATTGAAAACACAGCAAGAAGCCTGGCAACCATTAAGATGAAAAGTAAATACTTACTTTTTATTGTGACTCCATGCTAGACACTGTTAAACACCTTTTGCACCGTATCTCACTTATTTGTCACTACAGCTTTAAGAAGTATGTATAGTTTTTATGCCCATTATTCATATGAGGAAGCTGATGCTCAGAAAGTTTAAAGTGCACAAAGTCTCACAGATTCAACTGGATGGAACCCCTCATTTTAAACACCAAATGTAATCACCCATTACATTTTATTCATATCAAACTCTTTGAAATGTTCCACATTTAGAATTGCTTTCCATATTTTAACTGTGAGATAAAACATTAAAGAGGATCCAGAGAATAATAACAAAAATGATGCAGGCCCATTTAGAAAAAGTAAAAAAAAACAAAAACAAAAACCATTGCAGTCAAATAATTTAAAATAGACTAAAAACAATGTAGATTAGTTTAAAATATCCCAAACAAATCACTGTTTTAGCAAGCTTATGAAGTAACTCAAACGAAAATGTAAAGTCAGCTATTTAGCTTATGTATCTGGTCAATTAATTAATATAGTAACTCAGCATGAACTCATTCTGAGGAATGACTTATTAACTTTTAGCTAGTATCTGATGTTATTATGAGAAAAAAATCTATTGCCTTTTTTTTGTATTCTCCACAGCAGATAGAATAAAAAAAGATACAATTACTTATCTATAGAGAATTCTGATTTTAAAAATAAGATGTTGGAAGTCTAAAAGAGGAGGGATTGTGAAATAACTAGGTCATCCAAATTGTTTTATTTTAATTTTCTAAAATTATTGAATTGGGATCCAATTATATCTGATACAAAAAATACACTTGTATATAAAGAAGGAAGTCAAATAAGTGACATCTAAGTATCAGAAATACACATGATAGACTTCAAAATACCAAACCAACTTTAAGATGTTCTAAAACTACTAAGACCAAGGAAAATCCTCACACTGGCACTGGTTGATACCTCTAAACATGTTTTTCTTTTTGCTATGTAAAAACCCCCTGTGAAAATCCTTCCATCTTCTTGTAAGAATTCCAATGATATGGAAAATCAAATGTTAATTCCTATTTAGAGCATGTTTGATATAATAAACAGAACTTTTGTTCTAGGATTATATTAACAGTAAGATCGTGCACAGAAAATAGGTTTCCATTCCTCAGAATGAACCTCAATGAAGAAAGTAATCCAAAAAAATCTGGAAAAACATAATGAAGTTCAATCATAACTTTATTTGACTTAACCAATATTTATAATTAGTTATTGTGTGTTAGATCTTATTCTGGACCCTAGAAGCTACACAAATAATGATTCCTCAACATCCAAACTGTAGCACGTCATTCAAGGTCCATCATGGTCTTGCTCTTGGTAGCGCAGTGGACTCCTTGAAGTCCATACTCTACTCATTTGTGTCTTTACATATACATCTGCCAACTGGACCATGCTTTCTCTATCTCTATTCTAACAGAGTAAGCCTTGTTTGTAATTTGAACCCATGACCCAGGGAGCAATGCCTCCCATTAAGCTTTCCCTGCCCCATAAACAGCCGCATGCTATATGATTCTATAGCCCCCTGTCATATCCCTTATGCTATGCTGCCTTCGTAGCAGTGGCCATCTATAACTTCTTCTTTGTTTGTCTATTTTGTTTTTTTGTTTTTTTCCTTAGATCCTCATACCTGACAGCTGTTCAATAAAGTTTAATGCATCTACTGGTTAAGTCAGAAACTATTTCCAAGTTAAGGCAATCAACACTAGAGTCTTTATTTAAAGTGATCTTATTTTCCACCTCTTGGCAAAAAATAATTTAAGGTGAACTGACTTTGGGATAAACTAGAAAAATCAAAATTTAGAAGAATAAAAAATGTTTAAAGCTAAATCTGAGAAATAATGGATTTTTAAAAAAATACCATAAATGAGTTGTATAACTTTTAACATTACTCCAGTTAAATATTAAGTATTTACAATTATTCCTATTATTGAGTTAAACATAAAAAAGATATTTGGAAATAAATAATCATAATAATTGGTACCTTGACAAACTGGAGGTGCTCCATCCATCTGGAGTCGTTCTCCTAATCTGCATGTCAAAATTGCATTACCCACCAAAGTAAATCCTGGAAGACACTGGTACCTAATAATATCACCTGTTAGAAAAAGAACAGGCAGAAGGGGCTTCAGATAAACAACAAGGTGAAAATCAACAGATGTTTCTAAAGCAATAGAAACATCTGTTAATTTTTAATCAGTATAAAAATCCCTCTAATTGTAAGCAGGGCTGATATTCAAAATATTGAACTACTAGCACGTCATGGACACCGACCAATCAGAACTGAAGCGGAGAGTAAACTACCAGCGAGACTGTATGGGTGCATGCCAGCTGGATACAAGCAACAGAATAATCTGGTCGGTCCAGGTAAGGCATTCATTAAAAATGTATCAAGCAATTGAATTTATTCCTAGTTATTGCTTTTATATCAAGATTAGATTCATATTGGTCATTGCTATTTTCTTACATTTCTCAACCAAAATCAATAGGATCATAGTAAAAGTTTATTATGGCAAACATTATACAGTTATACAGTTCAAATCCCTACACTGGTTTCTAACTGCACATCCTGAAAACAGAGATTCTTTCTTCTTGCCTAATACTCCCTTTCCTCTTTTCACTGCTGTCCATTCTTAACAATGGAGTTCTAAACAATCCCCCTCAAGGATGGAGGAGCAGCTAAGCCAGGCTGTTTCTAGTCTCTATTTTTGTTTTCTTTCTAAGCCAATACCTCTGTTAACATTTTGTTTTCTTTAAAAGTAATTTAACAGACTTTACCTATTTCAAATTCATCATCTTCTGTCAGAATTTCTGCGTTGGGAACAGGTGGTGGAGGCTGGCACACTCTTAGCTGATAAGCTATGAAAACAGACAATGAGTTTATTCCTTCTCCGAGCAGCTATATATACTCACGTATGTGAGAAAAAGAAAACTGTGCAAGGGTTATATATAAAAATAAAAACAAATGGTGGAATTGGTCAAGTTTCAATTCTTCCTTTATTTTAAAAATTTCTATAACATTGAGGAAAAAGCTGTCAGAATATTTTCCCATGGTAAGAATGCTTACATTTAAACTCCTTGATTTTTACCCGTGTTCTGTTCCTTCTTGTTCTGTGCTTCATAACACCTGCTATTTTTTTTTTATTGGAGTAATCACAATGTGGAATTATATATTCACGCCTGTTTGTGCGCTCAATGCCTATCTTCCCCAAGCTTCATCAGAGAATCCCCTGCACGGAGGGAAGCACCTGGCATTCATTCAGTCACAATTGCAAACAAGTACCCCATGCTTACACTATTCCAGGAAATATTAGAAACACTTTACTTATATTAATTATATTAGTCCTTATACAGTTTTTATTTATTCTATTACTCAGTTTATGTAACTATTTTTTTTAAGTAATTATCTTTATTTTATATTAAAAAAAACACTGTTAAAGAGAGTTGAAAATTTGGTCAAAATCACACAGCGATAACGTGGTGGAGCTGGAATCTGAACCTGGACAATCTGGTCCCAGAGCTTCTCTAACCATGACACATCAGCATATTGACAAAATGTACATATTTTATTTAAATTTTTTTCTTTATTGATTTTTAGAGAGAGAGGAAGGGAGAGGAAAAGAGAGACAGAAACATCGATGAGAAAGAACATTGATTGGCTACCTCCTGCATGCCTCCCATGGGGATTTGGCCCACAACCTGGGCAAGTGCCCTGACTGGGAATCGAACTGATGATCTCTTGGTGTATGGGTTGACACTCAACCACTGAGCCACACCGGATGGGCAAAATATACATATTTTAAATTTCATGTTTCTAATTATTGATATCACTTAAACAGGTCATCCCATCAGATTAAATAGATTCCTATTTGACATAATTTACTATTTGACATAATTTAAAAATCATGCCCACCCCCCAAAAAAAATATTTCTGTGAATCTAAGCATCATGACTGCTAGCCCAATCTGATATCTACATCACAACCATTTGCTTGATTAAAGCCTGTTTTCACTAGGAGTATTTAAAAAATATACTCTTGTTCATTCAAGAAACACATTTTAAACTATCATAACATTTGACTAAAAAGTCGTTCTATATGCCTAATTTTATTACTTAAACTTACGAGTTAAGTTATGTATGTACCTCAGTACTCTGATATAAGAGAATAAGACTGAAAAGACATAGTGAATCCTCTGTGATCACACAAGTACAGAGTGAGCCAGGACTCCGTCACATGTCCCCTAACTTCAAAGCCCACACCATCAGTGTTTGCCCCATCATTAGAGTGTTGTGAGAGTACTGAGGCTCATCAATTAGACCCGTTAATGAAGACTCCAATAAAAGATGAATGAGATAATATTTTTTTAAATGAGTACAATACTTCCAGTTCTGAGGGGTAATCATGGGCCTAAGAGCCTTTTAGATGGAGGAGAAAACAAGCAAAAATTTGAGTAATGATTCATCATCAGATAATAAAAATCCATTTATAAGAGGTTAGCAGTCTAATAAACTTCCAGGTTACTAAGGATAAAGGAAAGAGGAAAAAATTCAAAATGCAGGTGAAGAGGGTTAAATCAAGGAAAATGTGTTTCAATATCCTGCTGTAAATTGTTGTCTTGTCTCTTCAAAGGTCTTCCTTGCAGTACTTTAACCTGTTTATTAAAGCACTCGCTACACAGAAGAGTTACCACTGGAAAGGGGAAGACTTGCTGGGAAAGAAGCCAAGGGCAGAGAAGTATAGCCTAGATTTTTGAGACAATGTTTAGGTGAGAGTAATATAAGGAATTTTGAAAATGATTTTCTTGAACTTAGACCTTAGAAATACCAAAGAGGTAAGAGAAAGGGGAGGAAATACAGAGAGACTTAACACAGAGAAATCCTTATAAAACTATGCTTTTGAGAAAGTCATTTTGTTTAATCTTAAAGGAGTATAGAGTTCAACTCAGAAGTTAGAGAAGTGTAGAGATACCCATATGTGTATTATTTTACTTTTATTTGCCTATAAAGCTATTTTTCATCTTTGTGTTAATCACGTTATTTTCTTATTTTAAAAGAAGCACATTTTTTATCATTGAGGAATCCATGACTAGTATATCTGTAGAACATGCTTAGAATGACTTAAATAACTCAGTTGCAGAGTTTAGAAGATTAGAGTTTGTAAATTATTAATGAGTAATATGATGCTCAAAGATATGTTATTTTCCTAAGACCACCTGGGTACTGTGAGTTAAATTATTTCATATTCCCTGTCATTTACCATCATCAGCACTTTTATAAACTGTCTCTAGAGCCAAGGGATTACCTTGGGGTCATGGGGGGGTCTAAGGAGGCATAATATTCTTCCCTCCCACCTCAACCTCAGTAAAAGCATTTCTATTTTGATCATTTTTATACTTTTGAATTCTGAATAAACTTTCTTTCGAATAAATTTTCTACAGTCTCCACCTAAGTGATTTCATGGAGTCCTTTGACTTCAAGTCTGACTTCATGTTTCAAATCCTAAGATTATATTACCAGGATAAACATGTCTTCTGAGCTCTTGACTGCTTACCTCTCCCTTACCTCCTACTGTTATTTTCTAATCATAGAACTGTTTTATGGTACATGTAATCATGTACTTGTTTCAAAATCTATCACTGTTCATCTGTTGGCTTGTCTGTCCATTGTTTGTGTCTCTATCTAGATTTTAAGTAACATGAGAGAGGAGACCTTTTCACAATGAAGTAATTAGCTTCTATCACTATGCTTATAATCCAAAAAATATTTGCCAAATAACATACAAAACACAGGTTTCCTCAAAATGTTCTCTAAACAAACAGTCTTACCTAGGATAACTCTCACCTCTAAAACTGCACATGGGGATGACATGGGGGCAATTTTGGGTCAGAGGGCTAGAGATTGGGATCTAAATAGGACCTGCCCGAAATGCTTTTCAGGGTTCAACCATAAAACTGATTACATTATAAAGAAGAAGGGGATAAGATAATGAAACAAACAAAAACCAAAAATATCCCTTGTATCTGTTTTCCTTTAGACTCTTAAAGGCAAAAATGTACAGAAGGTTAAGTCATAAACAGCTTCCAACAATTCTGTTTTTCAATCTTTGTCAAGTTTTACTAGTTTGCTTGTTAAAATAAGTCTAAAATTTGTCCAATGTCTTTTCATTTTTGCTGCATCATCTCAGTGGGAACCCCTGTCATTTCATACAAGTTGTACTGAGCTGAATAGTGTCCCCCAAAATGTATGTCTTTCTCGAAATCTCAGAATATTACTTGAAAATAGAGTTGTTTCAGATCAATAAGTTAAGTTGAGGTCACACTGAATTAAGGTGAGCCATTAAACCAGTATGACTGCTGTCCTTGTGAAAAGAGAAGAGATAGAGACAGACCCACAGGGAAGATGTGATGATGGGGTTAGAGATTGGGGTGATTTATCGGCAAGTTAAGGAATGCCAGTGTTGTCTGGCTACCACCAGAAGGTAGCTACAGCCTTCAGAGAGAGCATGATCCTCTTGATAGACTGATTTCATTCTTCTAGCCTCCAGAAATGTGAGAGAGAAAAATTTCTGTTTTTTTAACTACCCATTTGCAGTATTTCGTTACAGTAACCCTAGGAAACTAACACTCCTGTATTATCAAATTGGCCTACAGGCTGTTACTTGGTTTCTGTGTCTCTCTGGTACAACCCTACAAGTGAAATGGTGAAGGGAATTAAGGCAGCATTTACACAAAATCCACTGTGTGCAAAGGATTCAGCAAGTTTAAAACTAACAAAGAGAAAGGCCAGAGGGGCTGGGGTGAGAGAGAACCCTGAGGAGAGTGGCAGGCATCAGAAAAAGAGGTAAGCTAGGGCTGAGCCCAGTAGAGGTCTATGGTCTGGACTCAGGATTGATTTTAATTTGAGGCCAGTGGGGAACCTGTGAAGGGTTTTAAGTCTGGGAGTAATGTGATCAGATTTCTCCTTTTAAAAAAGAATTCTGGCTACAGGAGGAAAAATATACCGAGTTGGAAGGAGACAGATGTGGACACCTAGACTCTACACTGCAGCGGGTGTTCAAGAAACAGTTGTTGATGGATTCTAAAAACACTCACGTGTTCCCAAATGATTTGACATTAAAAGTTTTGACTATGACCTTCAACGGTCTCTAACACTGGTTAATAAACTTCAGCCCCACATTTTAACCGGTTCACATTTTTAGCTGCACGTAAATAGCTAGTTCCTCTCCTCTTCTTAAAACTCGGGTGCCCGATTTGTTATGCTACCCAGCTATGCTGCCATTTTCACCTCCCAAAAAAATATGAAACCCCATCTCTCCACTTTTTCATACTACACTTTGAAAAATCAAACCTGCCTACACCCTAACCCTGATCATAGTCTCTCCTATTCTCTAACCAACGTAGCTCTGTAACGGTTGACAGTGTAACATTTGATAATGTGGCTAAAACTTCAGGTTCTATCTAGTGTTTTAAATCTCCTTTGCCTTCTTGAAACCTATGTTCCTTTCTCTCTTTAAACTTTGTTCTCACATGACTAAAATAGAGACACTTTCATTGACCACTTCTCACAGTTACGCTGTTTCACATCTATTTCTACCTGGCGATTTTCACACTGTGTAAGAATCATCTGTTTGCCCTGGCCGGTTTGGCTCAGCGGTTAGAGCGTCGGCCTGCGGTCCAGAGAGACCCGGGTTCGGTTCCCGCTAAGGGCGCGTACCTCAGTTATGGTTTGTCCCCGGCCCCTGGTTGGGTCATGCGGGAGGCAGCCACTCGATGTGTCCCTTTCACATCGATGTTTCTCTCTCTCTCTCTTTCTCTCACTCCCTCCCACTCTGTCTGAACAAAAAATGGAAAAATGTCCTCGGGTGACGATTAAAAAAAAAAAGAATAATCTGTTTACTGTCCACTTGCTTGCACTAGAGTGTTAGCTGTGGGAGTGCAGGGGCTTTCATTTATGTTATTAACCTCCAATTCCTCGGGGCATGATACAGTACCTAACATAGCAATATTCAATAAGCATCTGCTGAGTGACTGAATTCTAGAAAAATGAAAGAATAAATGGTGAATGAGTGTGTGTGTGTGTGTGTGTGTGTGTGTGTGTGTACATATGTATACTTTCTTATGATATTGAGTATAAACTCAGGCCAGACTCTTTTATGCCACCTCAAACGGTGTCTGTAACGATCAAAATGTTTATATATGCAAAGCACGTGGAGTAATGCCTGGAACATTGTAAGCACAGTGTAAGAGGAAGCTTTTATTGTATCAAATTGGAATCCCACTCCTTCCAGATACTTGGTGTTCAGAGATAAATAAGAACATTTGGTAAAACATCAATACTTTCTGCTATTCCCAAGTTTCACTTTTTATTCATGAAAGGCATTTTGATTTGGCAATTACTGAAATAATTACAAGCAAAGTTTGGGCATATTATCTTTGTTGGTAGAATCAATATAATCAATATATAATAAGGCAAGGGTTTGAGGTGCAATGCATCAGATGTGTAGCATTGAAGGCAATAGTGGGCAATTAAACACGGTAGCTCCACTTCTCTTTCTGGAGATGTTTCTGTCAAACCGATCAGCGTCCCTGGGAAATATATATTCTCCAGTTCGTGTTGGTTCGTAATTACTTTGGTGCACAAAACAGCCTAGGACACTATTTACTCTGGAAGCAAGTTGCTTGTGTTCCGATCTTGGTTCTGCTAACTCTATGACCTTAGGCAAACTGCTAAGACTCTGTGCTTCAATTTTCTCATCTGCAAAATCAACACAAAACTAAGATTGAGTTAATAGATTGTAAAGTGCTAGGAAGGGTACCTGAGTCATATTTCAAAGGGAAGGCACATTCCTTGCCTGTCAAATGTTAACACGAGCATGGCGGCTGGGATGGCAGCTGTGCCCTGAACACATATAATCTCAATCTGACATGACCTTACTCACAGCCCCAATGTGATTCCAAGGGCTGGTACCCATGTGACTTCCCAGACCATAACAAACAAGTCATTTTGTTTCTGTTCTGATTTAGATTGGTTCTACTTTGCAAATGCGGAGATTATTTATTTATTGTACCTTGATGTACATTATGCTGCAATATAAAATCCTCGAGTTCAGCAACCTATTTTAGAGTCCTGTATGATATAGGTTGTTATGTGTCTGTGGTCTCAAAACTGTCAGCACAATGGCCTGGGAATCATATTCAGTAAATGCTAACTGATAACTGACTGAATTAAAACAATATCTCATCCTGTATAATGTATGTGCTTTGGTTACTTGGGCAGAAAATAAACAGGTCTGGAATGAATATACTCAATATTGTATAGGTTAGCATCACGGGTTGTTTGATCTGAAAGTCACCTAATAAATCACCTATTCTAATTTCTTTATTTTGGTGTGGTGGAGGGAGGAGGTGACCTAACAAAGGGAAGTGAGGTGGACAAGGCCACATATCCAGTTACAGGCAGAAGTGAAACTTTTAAATTGTGTCATCTAAATTTTAAATAGTATTAGCATATATTTTAGTCCATGCTTTTCATGGGTTGTTCTATTTAGAAACAGCTTCAGAGTTATGACCATTAATGAAAAAGCTGTGTAACATAGATATTTATACTTATAAAATACACATTTGATCTAAATCTGTGTGATCTTTAGAAGAATCGTTCATTTGGCATGTCATTCAGCTTTAAAACACCATTTATGATTTAATAATTACATGAGGGCATCATATTCTACATGACAGTAACTTCTGGGGATGGCTATCATTTAAATAGTACCTTGTTCTTGTTCAAATGTGTGTACCTGTCTGGTTCCTAGGCCAACATATTTGCTTCTTGAGATAACTTTAGGGTTGATTCTGGTGATACTTTTTGGTTACTTTTAACTTCCTATTTTCTTTGTAATGAGACATCCAACCTAATTCAGAAAAAAAAAATGCTATATTTATCTACTTCAGTCCAACTGAGCTATTAAAGGCTTCTTCAAAGAATACAGACAGAACACTGGCAAATTGCCATTCCTTCTCTAAACCAGCGGTGACCCAGATTAGTTCAAGTATGATAATTTCATGATACGGGAAAAATTTGGAGGAGAAAAAGCACTGATAATTACATGTTCAGTTATGTAACTATGGCAATGTTAGTTCAAAAGTTATGTAAAATAAGTTTAAGCATCTCCACTTGAAAGCTGATTTAGGGTGTTTAAATGCTCTTCTAGTTCAAATGAAGAGGAAAAATCTTCTGGATGTAAATTGAGGTACCCTAATACTCTGATATTAGAAAAAGAGGTGACCTGGATAATGGATTTAAACATTAAAGTGATAACTTCTGTTTTAAATGAATAAATATGTATTCTGGCTATACTATAGCCTTCTAATTGTTTTGATTGGCATATGTCAGACCCTCAGTAAAACCTATTTTCTCTTCACACAGTGACCATAGCACGTTTTGGGACCTATGAAGAAAACTCACTAAGTTGCGACAAACCTACCAACATATTGCAGTTAGCTTGGAGGAGCGCTAAGTGTGAAGCTTCGGGTTGTAATTAGAAGGGGTCATTTCTAGAAAATAAGATGACCTGTCATCTTGTTAAAACTGAAAATCATTTTTGCTAAATTTTTAAAGAAAACATACACTTATATACCATTACATATAATCGATGCATGAGATAATACCAGTTTAGGACATTGCCTGGCACGTATTTTATCCCTGCTGTTGTCGTCATTATTTAAAAAGAGGTCATTCTTTGGAGTCAGAAAGACCTATGTTGAATTACAAGCAGCCCTTCTATTTATTAGTTCTCTGGTTTTTATGTAGCTTACAATTTTTTTCATTCAGTTCTCTGATTATTAAAATTGGAATCATAATGCTTATCTTGCAGACTTATTACAAAAATGAGCGATAATTCATGGGAAGTACCCAGCACAGTGCCAGGAACATTCAGTTTTCTGTACATGGCAGCTATGGCTGTTACAGTGACCATCACACAAAGTCAGTGTCTGCCAAAACATGTAGTTAAAAAGGTTTTGTGTCGTTTACTTTCAAAGAGTCACTGATTAGGACCCAATGCTGTTATGATTTATTATAAGCCAACTCCATCTTGACTCTATGGCAGATATCAAGAAAATTCAGCAATGGAGATAAAAACATTTCCTCCGATGAAGAAGAAATATGATAGCTGAGATAAAGTGCCTCGACATGTACGCCTATCCTCTTTGTTCATTGCACAGAAATTACATTTTGCAAAGCTTTTTATGAATGTTTTTTTTGATCATGAAAGGCTTTATGAAAGTGATATTTTCTAAAAGACAGATGGCTGGCTAGATCTCATAAAGGAAGTCAGGTTAGAGAGAAAAAACATTTTTTTTTTCCTTTTCAAACATATTTGAAATACCTTAATAACTAAAACCTAAATGATTAATGTGACCTTAAGAAAATATATAAAAATATTCATCTGTCAGATTTATAAATAAATACTCAAGTCCTAAGAAAACCACTTCTAACTTCATAGGGCAGGGCAACAAAAGGAGCTATTAAATCAATAAAAGAATTTAAAGAAAATTAAATAGGGGAGTAAATTATTCTAAGCTTAGCTATACTCAATCAGGTTAAAATAAGTGTTAAATAGGAAATCATTTACTGATTTACTTATTAAAAAATAACAACTTGAAACTAGAGTTCCCTTTGGCACTAAGCTATAGTTGCTGAATATGAGCCCAGAATATGAATATTATGTTCTTAGATGTATTGTATTAATTGTATTACTACTATTTTGAAAACAGGCATCTTTTATTTGTTTCTGCGACAGGGAATAGGCACACATCTACATATGGTAAAATAATCTTTTTAAAAGTTTGCACTTGTACAGCTAAAAAAATGCAGTTAAACAAATTTTTTGAAAGAATCTGAACCCACTTCTCACTGTAAGACCAAAACATAGTAATTCAATCAATCAGTCAATAATAAAAATATGAAAGGGCTACAATGCAGAAATGTGATGTGTCTTCAAATGTGTTCACGAGCCCTGCCGTGTGTGGCTCAGTTGGCTGGGCGTCGTCCCAGCACAGAGAGGTTGCCGGTTCCTGGTCAGGGCACATACCTATGTTGCTGGTCTGACCCTGCCCTGGTCGGGGTGCCTGCAGGAAGCAAGTGATCAATATTTCCCTTTCTCTCTCCCTTCCCCTTTCTAAAAATCAATTTAAAAAATCTCTTTTTGAAAGAAATGCATTCACTATTATTAAACTCATAGGCTTATAAAACAATACACCATACCATAATTAAGTTCTCAAAGGTTTGGTATAAAAAAGTGCATCATAGAGAAGATGGTAAGGATAACTATGAGCTCCAATTATCAAGAAATGGAGGAGACAGGACTTAAGATGAGGAGACTTAAAGAATTGGAGATAAAGTAAGAAACCATTTAGGAACTGAAGTTCAGGCAGAGGTGAGATAACTAATCTACATGGAGTCAGACTAGATAGACACTGGGGATTAAGATTAAGATTAAGATTAAGATTCAGTGAACCAGATAATAGGGTAGCTTTAAATTTGATTTAATGTAGGCATCACGCACTCTTGACAAGGTGAGTCAAGGTGAAAGCAGTGCTTAGGCAAAGTATCCTACAGAGTTGTTGGAATGTGAGACACCTGTCGATTTTAACAGGAGCCTTGGCTACATCCTGAAATTCCAAGGTCACTTTAAGGTTTGGATAAAATTTCCAGAAATGTTGATTCAAGTGTTAGGATTCTCTAGACTCTGGTAATTGTGCCTTATTATGAAATGTAAAGTGTAACATAAATGCTCTATTAGAAAACCTAAAATGTGAGGTAAGGCATGGTAAGAAAAGGAAATGTACTGAACATCTGCTCTGTCAGGCACTGTAATAACATTAGTACATATAGTACGTTACCCATTGTCTCCAGTTCTCACATCCTCTCGGCCACCTAGTGCTGATCACGGCAATAACTACAGCGATCATTTGGGTTGAGCTACACAAAATTGCCGCGATTGAGTATTTCCGACCAAAAATTTCATATGCTTCAATCTAATTTATGCCAGTAATTGGAACAATTGCTACACATACAGTATCTCATTAATCTTCTCAGCATTCCTACCATGATGCTTTACAGCTAAAAAGAGTGAAAACCAAAGGGTAACTTGTCCAAAGTCAATTGGAAAACTAAGCACTAAATAAATACTTGATCTTTTTATTCCTAAGCTAATTTGTTTTTATTATACATGACTCAAAAGCTAGTTACAAAACAGTTGAGTTAAACATATTTTGGTATGCGAATATATTTATGCATTCACATATGTGTCTATGTAAATCCACATTCATATATTCATTTTTATGTGTATATATATACATTCTGTAATCCTAGTAGTTTCTATGTGAAAACACACACACAGATATCTTTTTATCTGACAATATTTTCCCTTTGAAATGTGTCCTAAGTTTTATAAGAATTTTACATTTCCTATAAAGTTATCTTATAGCTTTTATAGTCCATCAGTAAATTAGTCCCTTTGTCATTTTTTCAGGCAGGACACAAAAGAATAAAAATATATGCAGGGATCCAGGAGGAGAGAAATGTACTACATGGAGTTCAGCAATTAATTCATCTTTTAACTTTATTACTTAATTTACTGGGTTTTTTTTAGTTATGATTATCTATTAATAAAGTAATAAAACTGTTGTTACAGTCTTAGACTATATCTACTTACTGCCAGCATCAATGTCCAAGTCAATATAAAAGGCAAATGAGTTATTTTTTTAAAAGCCCAAACGAAAGCCATCTAACTAAATGCCGCTTTCTCATTGGCTATGCTGGAGTGTACATGCTGGAGTGTACATGCTGCACTAGCAGCTGTGGGCTCTACAGAAGTAAAAGCTGGGCACTGTCTACCGGCTCATACATGCTGAGATTAAGCAAATCAAATATTTTCTAGTTGATGCTCTGACCATATCTAAACCTGACGTGCTTTAAATGTGAGCATAACCATATTTGACTTACCATATTTTTTCATGGAATATAAGATTTGATCAAAGCCTTACTTTGTGTTAAAAAAGATGAAAACATTAAATGATATATTAATGTAATGGACGGAGCTCACGTTCATGGTGCAAATTTATATACAGCTTGCAAATTTAATTCAGTAGCTTACTGACCCTGTGGAATACTCCTGGAATTGGTCTGACAAAGTAATATCAAGCAGAATGGGTTTCATGGAGATATGGTCATAGCAGATAAAAGTATGCCATCATTAGAAATAAATGAACATTTTCTTATTTATAATGAAATAAAATCAATTTGAGATGCAAGAAAAAAAAACTTTTTAAACTGTAAAACCATCTGAATGTCTTTTCAAAAAAGTTATCATGATGAAGACCTAGAAGTATACAAAGAATTAAAATTGAAACTCTTCATAAATTATTCCACAGGCATAAAAGCTATGAACTTAATGATCTGGAATAGTCTCTTAAAACTGTAAAATTCTAGAATAGATACAGTTTTGAAACTAGAATATAAATGAATGAGTAATATGATTCAAAGCATAAAGATACTGGATGGTAGTTTTAGAAAGACTCACAGCAGGTTGAATAGATTAAACATTTTGTATTGAAAAACCTATTAATGTCTCAAAGTTACATGCAATAAAATATAAACAGTTGGTTTTCTTTTATTGGTTTCCATGTGAAAAAAATGATTATTTTCTACTGAATAATTACTGAGTGATTTATTTCCTGTTTCCATTTGCTTATATTTTCATGTCCCTAAATGCTTAGAAGAGGTTATTCTTTGCAAGTAAATGTATTTGAAGTAATAAAAAAGTGTTAAATTTTAATACCTTTTCAGTCATTGGTTAAATATGTTTTACATTCAATTTTCCAGGACAGTTTTAAACAGTACTAAATGAAATATAAACTCTTAGATAATACTAACCATGATAACTGAGCACAAAAAAGCCACTTGTTGTGAAATCACTGTGGAATTTGACTAGAATCTGGTTTGAAGTGCTATAGACTGATTCCAAAGCAGTATTGCCACTGAACTGCCCAATCTGAGGTGAGTTTTGATCTGGCCCATCCCTGTTAGAGAGAGACAGAGGAGAGAAGGGGGGAAAATTAAGATCAACTTTTTGGAGAGTTTTCCAAAAAGTTTAATAAAGGTATTATGTATCAGATGATAAAGAGACCAATGAGTGCCAAATCATATTGATATACTTTATGTCATAAAGGTGATAATGTTTATACATGTAAAGTATAAAAATAGATTACATTCTTACCTCAATGAAATGCACTCTATTGGTTGTGATCAATTACACTATCTTTGGTTTCCTGACCGCAGTCCAGAGCCTGTCAAATGTTTGAGGTGTACCCTCCCTTTATTGTCTTCAAAATAATCTTGAGTATTATAGACTATTAAATTTAGAAGTAATCTTATAATCCATGCAGTATTTCTATTAATCAATTGTCAATAATTAATTCAGATATTTTCTTTATAATATATTTTTAAACAAAGATGTTTCAATTAACAGGATAATACAAATATATTTTATAACAAATTATTATGTCAGAAATTCAAAAGTTATATTACATAATTGGGATTCAAATATAGGCTTTTAATTTTCACTAGTTTTGTAAATCGAAAACTTTCTTACTTTAAACTTACCCTGATATTAATTCCTTGTTTTTGCATCTCAGTTTAATAATAAATTAAAATGTTTTCTCACATATAAAGTTTTTGTTCAAAGTGTTTAGCTACTGTTTGGGCAAATAAGCCTAAATCTATTTCTCTTCTTCGTCTCATTCTATGAAACACATACGGTCACTCTCAGTCACAGGAATTCAAATATCAGATAGCAATTTCTATTTACAGAGGATTGTGATATATTTTCACTCCTACCTTGTTTCACTATTATGTATAGTTGAATCAATCAGTAGCAATGGCCCTGGCTTACCATACAGTAATGAAATCATAGACTGGCTCTGTCTGAAGGACAGTAAAGTTGATGTAGATTCCATTCCCAGGGGGCACTCGCACAAGCCAAAAGCAATCTTGAAAGTTGGGATATTCATCTGGATACCCAGGGGAGTAAATGGTGCCATTCATGGCAGTTATATTCCCCCCACAAAGAGCTGCAGGAAAGATACAAAGCAAAATGTTACAATAAAATAACAATGAATTGAATACAGAGAAAAGGGCCAATTTTTCATACATCTTAAGTAGTATAAAATCCATCTGATTATGTTTTTACCTCAGTTAGGTATATAAAATAAAGTTGCAATCCATGAACAAAATATTGTCAGCTTGTAATTATTTTTCTATATGAAATGAAGCATGCTAAATAGTCAATTTTATTAACTATTACTAGATTAGTAAATTACATTGTCTTCTCTTTTTCCAAATATTGTATCAAAATATACACTGTTCAACACTTATTTGTCTTATACCAAATATATGCCCTAAAGTGATAACGTTATTTTCATTTCCAATGGGGGAGGCTAGGGCTTCTGCCAGTAATAATAAAATCAGTTATTCACTATGGAACCGTAAGGGTTTAATCTGTGTACTAACTATCATTATTCAATTAAAAGAGAGATTGTATGTTTAGCAGCTATTTAAAGAGGAAGACAAAAGAAAAGTGCCAAAACCAAAATAATTAAACATAGATGAAGCATACCTTCACACCTTGGAAGTGGGTGATTCCAATTACGACTCACTCCATGAAGGCAAGTGAGAGCCGAATTTCCAATGAGTGTGTATCCAGGGAAACATTCAAATGAAATGGTTTGACCCACTGTAAAATCATTGCCAATTACAAAGCCATTGCGAAATGGGCGTGGATCAGGACAGCTTTGCAACTGATAGGCTGCAAAAGGGAAAAAGAAAAACACTGTTCCTTTCTGAATTTTGAAAGTCCCCGGATGGGTACTATTTGCAACTTGCAAAATAGATGCAGTGCTGCTTGCAGTTGGCTACAAAGAGCAACTCAGGTTTATGACAAATGATATCAAGGAGAGCATATGAATTTCTTTTCACGTCTATAATTTTCACATTAAATGTTAGTACAATTCATAAAGATGAATTCAGTTTCTTCAACCACTTATAGAATCTATCTAAATGATAAGTTTTAATGGAAATGTAAGCTACTCTTACTGCCACAATTTCAATGAAACATATCCTGATTCCTTTACATAGAGTGTAGGTGTTTGCTAGTTACATTGCACATACATAAAATAAAACACACATGGACACTTAATTCTGAGCCTTTTGGAATTTTAGTTTTACTCTTTTCTTCTCTAAAAGAAATAAGCCACTGTTGAATTTCTCAACATAGTTATTTAATAATATAAAGTACAAGGAAACACATTTGCTGCTGATACAAATTTTGTACATTAGTTGTCATGATGTTTTTGGCAGTGCAATATAACCACATGCTCATTTGTTCATATTCCTTTCGTTCTACAGTCTACGTAAGATCAATGTTCCCGTTTCTTTTGTTTGTCATTGTATCCTAGGAGCCTTGCCCATTGCCCTTCACATAGTAAGTGCTTAATAAACACTGCTGAATAAATTTTGAGCCTATAAACAGTGTATATATACTATGCATTTTTCCAAATTTCAGAAAGTTCTTAAACTCTAATCTCAAGATCATTTAATAATAACATTGGTTCTGTGACTCTGTATAAATTAACCTATTTGTCAAAAATGCCAACATCTCAATAATGGCAATGCAGTAATAGAAGTGATAGTTTTAAAATTCATTGAGATTCACAGATAATATGTAGCAATGATTGTAATACATTATGACTCATGTCAATAATATTAATATTAGAATGATAAGAGTAACAGATTCCACATCTTTTATGCTTTTATTATGTAAATAATGGATCTTTTTTCAAGAACATATTGACTAAAATAAATGCAGTTAATAAAGTTCAAATTCCAGTTTTACACCATTCAAATAAGAATACTATTTTGAGAGGCAGAGGGAAATGAGGACATGAAGCCAGATTCAAGTTAAACAGCAAAGTGCTGGAATAAGACCCTGCATACTTGCTGGAGAAGGACCACAAACTAGCTCTGAGTCTTCTAGCAGCAAAGAAGAAAATCAGTTGTTGCCCAGTTGTTTCTGAAATCATTAAATTCTTTGGGAGCATAGTTAATTCTGTATTGTGAGGTAGGAGACATGACTCCTGTTTAATGTAAAGGATGATGTCAGATGTAGTGGTCCTAAATTATGTCTGCAAATACAACACATTTTAATTATTAAGACCCATGTAGTTGGATGTTGCAATGTCTATTTTAGCTACTCCTAAATGCCCTTTGGGGTATACACCTCTATTCAGCAAATATTTACTGTGCTCTTATTGTTCTAGGTATTTGAGATACATCAATGAACAACACAGAGATCCCTTCTTAGAAATCACAATCAAAAGTATTACATACTCATGAAATCCTTTGATAATTAAGGCAGAGATGTAATCACATTTTGTTATTTTGATTTAACTTTGAAGTCGTTGGAATTACATTATTTGTGTAAAATACCATAACTTTATTTTTTTACTGTTGAAAGTATTACAGATGTCCCCCTTTTTTCATATCTTTAAATAATTAAATCTTAGACTTTTAAGATCTAAAATAGTATAATAATAAAAATAGCTAAAACATACTAAATAATTACTAATGATATATACCATGGTATACATTTTACATTCATTGTACCATATAAAGTTCAAAACAATCTATCTGAGAGCTACTAATACTATTGCATCATGCAAATGAAAAAACGGAGTTGAGCCCTAGGCCACTTTAGATTGAAAAGGGAGAATCAACATTTGATTCTAAGTCTACCCAAGTCCAAACTATTCAAAAAGGATAAAAATCTTGCTCAGGGTCATGCAGCACTTCTACATTAGAAATAGGACTAATATAATTTAATTATCGAAGTACTTATTTCATATTCTCAGGACTATAGAGTGGAAGCAAGGAATGTCATATTCTATCATTAAAAGTAAGAAAAAATAATTTTCCATATAATAGATGAGTATTACAAAACATCTTTTCAATACACTCATTTTGATATAAAAGCAAAGATAAAACTTTGTTATCCAGCTTGCCTTGTTTAACTGCCTTGCCTTGAGGTGCTTAATTTCACTGTGCATTAAGACTAATTCAATCCTTTTCTCATTGTTAAGATTTTCTAAGGCCTCAGAAAGACATCATTCCCCCTCTACAGTTGCCTGAAAATTGCATTATTTAAAAATTCTTGCTAATTGAAGTTTGCCTTGGTTTAGGTTCTTCCTATTTCTAAAACAGGATATAGAAAATACTTAGAATTAGATTGCTAATAACTGATCTGGGGCTAAATAAACTTTCACTTTTTATTATCCATCTCACCTTGGTATACAATGTGGAACCCTTGTTTATTTTGTGAATAGTCACTGTGAAAATACAGGCTGGTTTCATGAGTCGTGCTGAATAAGGAAGATGGTATTTGAGGACCACTAAGTCGCCCAATAACAGTACTAGTTTCTGAGGTTCCACTTCTTACTTCCAAATAATCATGTATAGTTTCTGTAGAAAAATTTACAAACTGGAGATGTACACCTACAGAAGAAAAGCAAACATAATACTACTTTATTTTTTTTACCAAATCAAATGCACACACACACACACACACACACACACAAATGCACACACTCACATTCATGCACTTAGAATGTGTTTCCATTTAGGCTGAGGCAGACTCTCTGGATCTGGGCTATGGGTTTGCTGTCTGTTCAGGACAAGTAACTGTGCTACACTTCAAAGTAACACTACTGCTCTCAAATGCCCACTACTCGTCACATGAGAAAATGTCTTTCATTTTACTACAATGTCACCAGAGCAAACTAATCAAGAAAGTGACTTTCTTGCTCTTAATATTATTTTAAATTATACCAACCAACTTTAAAAGGTGAAAAGTCACTCAATAATTTGTATTTTGTAAAATGCCAATTTGAGGCCAAAATATAAGTGCAAAGTTTTTACATAATAATGCAATCAGATTCCATAACTATGTTAGGAATTAGTCATTCACCTATAGGGGATTAATTAACTCCTCTAAAATATCATTCAGAGGCACATTATTTACCAGTGAGCTCTTTTAGTACTTTGCTTGTCAGAAGATAATGCTAAATTTTATGCAATAGTTTCAATAAAATCCAGTGATCAGTATTCTATGTTGTCAAATTGCAAAATAGTCTCAATAGCTTTATAACAAAACTAAAATGTGAGATAGTAAAATGTCTCTGGGATGGAAAAAAATGAAATAAAAACCTCATTAGGGTATGTTTGCCGAATTCGATTAATATTCAGTTTCAGTAAATTTGATGTTTTTCTCACAACTACCATTCCCCAATTAATAATAAAATCTGACATTTATCCAATGTTTTTTTTCTAGGCACTGTTCTAAGTGTTTGTGTATGCTAACTTATTTCATACTAGCAGTTACTCATGATAATGAGGAAACTGAGGCACAGAAATGCCAGACAAATATGTTAAGTTCATACAACTTAAGAAAGCTGAAATACAGCCCTGGCCGGTTTGGCTCAGAGGTTACAGCGTCGGCCTGCGGTCCAGAGAGACCCGGGTTCGGTTCCCGCTAAGGGCATGTACCTCGGTTGCAGTTTGTCCCCGGCCCTGGTTGGTCGTGCGGGTGGCAGCCACTCGATGTGTCCCTTTCACGTCGATGTTTCTCTCTCTCTCTCTCTTCCTCTCTCTCCCTCCCACTCTATCTGAACAAAAAATGAAAAAATGTCCTCGGGTGAGGATTAAAAAAAAAAAAGAAAGCTGAAATACAAACTCAGACACACTGGCTCTTGAGCTCTTGCTCTTAATAACTATACAGGAGTTCTCAAGTAAAATCATATTTCATTACTCAAAAAAGAGTTACATGGAAAAAGAGTTCTGTAAAAAAGTAAAAATGTGAAATGTTGAAAATATGCTTTAAAATATGAAACATGCTTTTGAATCAGACAAACTTCTTAGAATTTGGACATGATACTTTAATATGCGAGGCCCCGAGATATGCGTATTTTTTCTAAAATATTTCCACGAGTCTCCTTTCACTAATTATCTTGCAAAATTTGTTTCACGAGCATGAGAAAATACTTCTGCAATTGTTGAATCTGTTTTCAATTTTCTTTTTAAAAAATTATGAACTATTTGTTCGAATACATGAGAACTAATATTTGATTTTGATGTGCCCAAACTCAAAGAAAACAGGGAGGTTATTTAAATGTAATCAAATCAGAAACAGTCTCTTATGTTTTCATTTCTAAAATAGAGATGTGTCTTTTTTTAAATTCTCACCTGAGGACACTTTCACTGATTTTTTTTTTTTTAAGAGAGAGAAGAAGGGGGAGAGAGAGAAAGAGAGAAGAGAGAGATAAACATAGATATGAGAGAGAAACATCAGTCAAAGTTGCCTCCCATATGCACCCTGTCCTGGGATCAAAACTGCAAACTTTTGGGGTACAGGGTGACGCCCCAACCAACTAAGCCACCGGACAGGGTGAGATATGTCTTCTTTTTAATAGATGTGTTGAATAAAAATTAGATGTGTCTAAGTTTTAATGAATTTGGTTTTTAAAATCAAGGAAGCAATAGCAGCAGGTAAACTGAAATAATAGCACTATTAGTTTTAACATAATTCATTTCGCTCCAAAAGCAACATGGGATGAGCCTTCTTAAGTGACTAGTAAAAGACACAGAAGAATAACCATACTGGTTCAAATCTATTATTCATATACATCAGTTTTTTTTTTTTTAAATATGCTTTTATTGATTTTTTTTTAATCCTCACCTGCGGACTTTTTTTTTTTGCACTTATCTTCAGATAGAGCAGGAGGGAGAGAAGGAGGAAGAGAGAGAGAAACATCGATGTGAGAGAGACACATCAAGTGGTTGCCACCCACACGACCCCGTTGAGGTCCGGGGACAGACTGCAACTGAGGTACATGCCCTTAGCGGGAACTGAACCCGGGACTCTCTGATCCAAGGGTCGATGCTCTAACCGCTGAGCAAAACTGGCCAGGGAGATTTTTTTTCTTTTTTTTTTTGTGAGAGAGAGAGAGATAAAAACATCGATCGGCTGCCTCCTGCACTCCCCCCACTGGGGATGGAGCCTGAAACCTGAGGATGTGACCTGACCGGGAATCGAAGTGGGACCTCTCAGTCCATGGGAGGATGCTCAATCCACTGAGCCACATGGGCTGGGCCGTCAGTATTCTCTTTTAATCAATGGCTATAGAACTTGACTACTTCGAAGTGCTTACATGTTGTAGCCAGAAGAATCCTCATTAGAAAGCCCCTAAGTGTCCTTCTTTCTGTGACTTTCTGTTCTCGCAAAACCTCAGTCCAGTAACACAGTGTTCAGGCTTGTTGAATCTCTTTAGCTTTCTCACCTGCCTCTTTCCATGTGTCAGTCTGTTTATCTAGAATTTCTTTCCTGTTCCCCAGAGACTGACCCTCTTTCTAGGGCTGACTCTTTAAAGTCACAGTTCAGGCTACATCCATACATATCAAATAGAAAAACATCATAAAGCTATCTATCTATCTATCCATCTATCAAATTAAAAAATACCTATATTCTTTCAATTATCCCAGTATTCCAGTTGAAATGTGTTTGGCTTATCAACAATTACCCAACTATCACTCTTCAATTTTACATAACTGCATGAAATCCAAATTAAACTATAATTTGTGAATACTTTATATTAGACATTGATACTTCTTTTTAAGGATGCTTTTAATGATATCGAAAACATTTCCACCTGTCTTCAATATACATACCAAAACCTACGGGCAGCTTTATGGTCCAGGTGCAATCTAAACTGCTGGGGTAGTTTCCAGGAAACCCAGGGCTGAGGATCACACCACTGAAATCTGACATAGCACCGCCACACTGAGCTGTAAGACAATTGAGGTCCCACGTCAGCCAGAGGAGTGGAATAAGTTGACTATGTTAAAGACAGACTGAAATCATTTCAAGTCTTAATCAAGTCTATAAATAAAAACTGTTTGATATAAATTTGAATATTTCCAACTCACGTTCACCACACACTAGTAACGAAATATAATCAATTGACAACGCATTTTCTAAAGCAGCATAAAAAGACAACATGCTTCCTTTCTCAGTGATAACTGCAAGTAAAAACAATTACAGCGCAGCAAGGGGCAGCCCATGTGCCGTGAACACAATCAACAAGTGCGTTGTCTTTATCCACAGAGGGCAGTTTATTTTTCATCCTTAAGTACTTCTAGTAATGTTTGGATTCACTCCAAAGATGACATAATTTAGAATAAATCAAGCCAACAATATCACTTCTAACTACCATGTTTAAGAGGGAACCATTTTTACAACTTCCCCTCTTTTTACTCTTTTTGTAAGAAGGTGAAATAAAGAATTTTAAGTAAAACACGGGGTTCTATTGGTAATGTGTGGAGAAGTCATATATCACACACGGCATATGGCCTTATCCTAAAATAATTTAAACAAAGAATAAGGAAGTACACAACGTAAAGTGAGGGGGCCAAGTTTGAGGATTTAGGCATAATTTATCAATGTGCTTGTTTTAGAATTCCTGTTATACTGATCCACTATTGACAAGCTTAAATAAAAATTATAAGAACAGATAATTATTCGAGTTTTAATTTGGGGATGATTAAATAGAACTATTTAACATGCATTAAAAGAGCATTTGCATTTTGGTAGCTAATTCTTCTAAATGAACATTTTATCATTTCATCATAAAAGGACTAAAAAACACATTTGTTAATTGTGAGTTGAAGAATTAAATTTCATGACTGCACATAAAGTCTGAAAGTTACCTGTATAGAACACTGACTTGCAATTTTACTCATTTGCTTCTTATTAAGAATAGCAACAATAGATACTCAGACATCAGGTTATATATCAGAATGGAAAATTCAGTAGAAATTCTGTCAGTGCTCTGTAGGATAGCAATAACAAATTTGACTGCTATCTTTATGTGAACCAAATAAAGTATCTTTCAAGCAGATTCTACTAGTGGTGTGTGTGTGTGTGTGTATAATATTATATATATATATATATATATATATATATATATATATATATATATATATATATATAAAATCTTGCATTAATCTGCACATAAAGCTTTTTTCAAACGTGATTACCATTGAAAGCTAAAGATACACCTGTATAAGTTTCCATCCTTCAAGGGCTTCATAGTCGACTTTTGTGCCCCATTACACTTTTTGTTAAGAACACAAACATAGCATCGTCCTGTAACATAAGATCATCTTTGATTCTTCCTTCTAATTGGTCTCTATTACCTAAAAATCTCAAGTAACTTTTCCTTTCTTCCATCAAAACATCTGGCAGATTTTTTATTTTCTAGTTCATGAAGCCATAACCATGTTACTGGGTAACTAGGGTTATAAGACATTCTCTAAATCAGCCTCATGCCTTCAGTTCTTCCTTATAATATGGCCATGATGTCAATTCACATGCTTTGTCTATCAAGTACAGTACAAACTTGTTTCTCAAAAACTTTAAAACACAAAATAAGATGAATAGAATAGAAATAAAAATGCGCTATAATTCCACTACTCACAGATAACCTATTTATCTTTATATTCTTTTTCTCTGCAGAAAAATACATATGCAGCATGTGTGTTTATATGTGTATGTATATAATGAGAATAGGATGATACTGTCATTGCCTATTTTCATTATAATAGCTACTACTCTGAATGTCTTGTGTATTCCAGCTTCAGTAATAAATACTTTAAACACATTTTCTCCTTTAATTCTTACAGTAGGCCTGTGAGGTAGACATTATTATCCCATTTAACAGGTGAGCACAGTAGTGCAAAGAATAATACAGTTGCCAGACATACCTATTATACCCTAGCTGAAATTTGAATATAGATAGACTGGACATCAAAATCTTTAAGTACTCCATGTAGTTTCACACCAATGTATCCTATGTAATAAAATGTAAAGTGTGTAGTTAAATTTTATTAAAATATTTCCATCTAACACCTTCCTCATTAACAATGTACAATGGGGAATGTATAGTCACTCAAAATACAATACTTTAACTAAAAAATAGGCAATTTGTTAAAAGCGATCATTGGCACTACTAATACAGCAAGAAGGAAATCACACATTTAACACAATAAAATTTCCTAAAAGCAATTTGTCAATATTTATCAAAGCTTTAAACAGTTATATGCAATGACATAATTAATCTACTTAGGTAAAATCCTAAGTAAACCATTAGAGGTGTGCATGAAGGCATGTGAAAAGGACTTAGAAATGTGTATTCAAAAGACAAAACACTAAACTCCAACAAAAAAGAGAATAACTACGAAAATTAGACTTATGCTATGTACCATGAACCACTTTAAAAATCAGGTTTTTGCCCTGGCCGGTTTGGCTCAGCGGTTAGAGCGTCGGCCCACGGACCAGAGAGTCCCGGGTTCGGTTCCCGCTAAGGGCATGTACCTCCGTTGCAGTTTGTCCCTGGCCCCGGTTGGGGTTGTGTGGGTGGCAACCATTCGATGTATCTCTCTCACATCGATGTTTCTCTCTCTCTTCCTCCCTCTCTCCCTTCCGCTTTATCTGAAGATAAATGCAAAAAAGTGAAGATTAAAAAAAAATGTTTTTTTAAATTGTTATGGCATGGGAAATTTTTCTAAGTTCATGTCAAGTAGGAAAACATTATAAAAAATATACACATAGTGTAGAATCCCAAACTTCATATTAATTTGCTCATTAAACAATATTTCTTAGATGGTTATTTAAGATGAGAACTTTTCTAAGCATTAGAAATACAGTAATGAACGAAAGATCTACACTCTCTGGTCTCATATCAGCAGAATACACATAATACTTACTTTGATTTTTATACTCTTTTATGTTCCCAACTTTTTATACTCAATTGGATACACATACACACTCCCCACACGTGACACACACATAATTGGTATTATCTATATATATATAAAATTTTACAATAGGCAAGTATATATGTAACTTTTTAACTAGGATTTTATGCATTTGTGAATTACTTATAATAGATAAAGAAATATATCCTTTAAAAAATGTCATCTATTCTAAAGTCTGAATGCAGTCAATTTTGCCAACTAAACATATGCTTCCTCTTAAATGTTCTTTTCCAGTACTCCCCAACAAGAATTGTGTACATGGTACATGAGTGTTACACACTGAATTGTGTCTGCTCAATATTCATATGTTAAAGCCTTAACTCCTAAAATGACTCTATTTGGAGGTAATTAAGGTGAGATGAAGTCATAGGGTTGAGCCCTAATCTGACAGTACTGGTGTCCTTACAGGAAGAGGCAGAGACACAGGGAGTGTTCCCTCATACACAAAAGGCCACGAGAAGATGCAGGAAGAAGACAGCCAGTTATAAGCCCAGGAAACAGGCTCTCAGAAGAGAACAACCCTGCCAGAACCCTGATCTTGAACTTCTAGCTTCTAGAACTGGGAGAAAATTAATTTCTGTTGTTTAAGCTATCTGGTCTGTGGTATTCTGTTTTGGCAGCCCAAGCAAACTAATACAATACATTGTATAGAAGTAAGTCATACAAGTCACACCAATTCTTTTCATTTTGCCCTTTTCCTACTTAGAAAGCACTTTCTTCTTCATCCATCTATCTTCATTACACATATCATCCAAAACTCTGTATATTACATGTGCTGACTATGTTTCCCAATGACTTCAGTCAACACCAGTCTCATATATCCGAAATGCCATCATGTAATCAATGGTAGAATTCCACACTAAATTACTCTTCTTTCATTTCTCTTATTTCTGCCACTCTAAACATAAACGGATATTTTAATGAAAGAGACCCTACCTCACATATCTTTGCATACTCTGTAGAGCCCAGTATATTAATGGTTGTATACAGATACCAGAAATGAGGAAGAGAAACAAAATTAAAGGGCTAATAGAAATAATTGGAAGTAGCATTAAGTTTGGGCAAAAGTTTGTGCCCCTATTTTCAAAGCCCAAGCTCCCTTTTGATATATATTCCATATCTTTCTTGCCTGTCAGCACTGAGGACATCCCATGGAGGGCCATGCTCCCTTTGGTAGACTTTAGATTCCTTATCTGTTCTGGCTCAGTAGTAAGCAATAGGATATTTTCTATTTTCCTAATCCCTGGGTACTTCTATCATATCATACTGAAAAAAATCTCTCGGGGAGTCAAAAAACTTAATGCCTTTTTTCAATTTTCTATAGTTGTAAGTCATCCATCGATATTGAATTGGGGTAAAAAAAAAAAAAAGCTGTAAAAATTAAAAAGAAAAAAGATCTGAAACATTTATCTCAAAGTATCATTTATTTAAAACCTGGCAAAGGCAAACTATATGTTTGGACAGTATCATATAAAGAGTATAACTTTAAAATTTGATAAAGCTTATAAATGTCTTATAGTTCTTTAACTTACCCAAACAAATTGGGATTGGGTAATTCCATCTTCTCACAGGTCCAGGCATACATGTTATGTGAGAATGACCCTGTATAAACAAGACAATGAAGTTCAGTACATCTTTTAAAAAGTTAAATTAAGTATAGCATAGTGAATGGTAGTGAATGACGATTATGAAAACAAGATTAAATATATATTGTCATTTTTATATTTTTAACTTTTACTGTAAATCTTAGTATTTCCTGGAATAAGAAAGGTAATTATATATACTTATGATAAAATATAAAAGAATAAGGTCCAGATAGAAAAATTAAGACTCCATATCACACTAGAATTGTATTTTTTATCAAAACATATTTTAAGATACTTCAATGATTACACTAATGAAATGGGCATATATAGCAGTTTAAAATAAATTGCTATAATTTTCAAGGTGAGATAGTTTAAATAATTATAAAATTCTTTCATAAAAATATTAAAACAAGTCAGTTTGGGTATATTCAATTTTAAATTGAAATATAAAGTCCAGAAAGATCTGATTGTACTTCTGTGACTAATCATTTGTAACACAACCATAAAGACTATAAATTATAAATTTTTAATTTAGCTTCTTCTAAGGTATTTATTTACTTAATAAGTCAAATAGTTTGTGCCTCAATTTTTTCCTAATTTCTTAATAAATCTACCCTTTAGAGAGATTTCTATAGACCATGATTTTGAGACCCTCCAAAACACCTACGACAGATGATCAATATAAATATAAAACATCTGAATATACATTGCAAATCTACTTATATAAAAAAATATTTGTGGTTGATTTTCACTAATTTGGGGACTTTATTATCATGGAAATGTCATTTAATGCCTTAGGTAGCACTTCATTTGTATTTTCACATTCTAAAGATGCAGGAGCTCAGTTGTCACATCCTATGTGAACAGAGAAAAGTGCATAATTAATTTTGATTCAAAAAATAATTTTTAATTACTTGCAATCAAAACAAATTTAGTTCGTCCCAGCAGTTTCTCTCATACAAATGTTTTATTGAAAAACAGAATGCCATTTGACTTCACAGGCTAAACTATGAAGCCCAAGATCAATATAGTTTTAAAACTTGAAGATTACAACGTTTGGTTTGTTTGAATATCCTGAAAGGACAAAGAAAATCAAAACTATGGTTTTAAAATAATCTTACCTGAAGAGAATAGCCTTGATCACACTGAAATGATACCACGTCACCAACCATATATCTGTCTCCAATTTTAATTCCATTGCTGGGAGTTTGTGGTTCAGGACAGGAATCCAAACCAATTGCTAAGAATATTTAATGATAATAGTATAAGTAACTTTCAAATCATGCATATTAAATTAGGAAAATTGAATATCTGCATCATTAAAACTAGATTTTACATTGAGATATTAGGAATATTCTGTGAACAAGATTAAACTGCAAGTGTGAAGAGTAATGTCCTTTGGAACTCCCCCATAACTTTTTGAATTTTCATGTCAATGACCATTAAATAGCTCTGTGATTATACTTAAATTATTTTTTCAACTCCCAGCCTGAGTGTCTTCTACTATAAAACAAAACCAAAATTTCCAAAAATAAAACCCATAAGTGAAAAATAAAAAGAATATTTATTGTGAGAATAAAATGAAATTGTATTTGTAAAATGTTCTCAGTAAAATAACTAAAACTTATTTGCTATTTCATCCATATCACCTGGTTCCTTCTCCCTTCAAAAAGAATGGGGTTTTTAATTCATGAGATATATTTTAATACACTTATTACATGAAAAATCTTAAAATAGAATTATAAATAAGATTTGTTCTCCAAACTTACTATAATCAACAAGGAGAAAAACAAGCATCTCATTGAGACCCGAAAAGTATTGTGTAATATGTGAAATCAGTTATTTCTGAGAGGAAGATAATGATATCATTCAAAACATTTCCATTATTTTCACATTAAAACTTTATTTTCTACTTAAAAGAATAAATCATACAAAATATAAAATTTTTGAATAATTAATTTAAAGGCTGAAAATGTTTAAAACATTTTTTAAACATTGAAGTATTACATATTATTAAAATCTTTTTATCTTTAATAAGGCCAATGTTTATTACTTCTTTTTAATTCCCACTTCTAAGTAGTTATCACTCCAAAATTATATATATATATATATATATATATATATATATAGATTCATTTCATAAAACTAAATCCTAAAGTATAATAATATCTCATATATTACTTCACTCCTTGACCATGTTATTTCCCTCTGAGAGATCCTCTCAGAACACCAACTTCTACATTTCCCTTGTGGCACTTTATATAAAGTAATAATGAATAAATAAGTGTGTAATCAGTTGTTCAACACTGACCTCCACTCTTAGAATGGAAGCTCCATAAGGGCAGCTTAGAGCACAGCATCGTCAGGAAGCTCAGTAAACATGGTTGAATGGATGAATGAATAGTATAAAAAAGAAAGTGAGCCCTGGCCAGTTTGGCTCAGCAGTTAGAGTGTCGGCCCGCGGACCAGAGAGTCCCGAGTTCGGTTCCCGCTAAGGGCATGTACCTCAGTTGCAGTTTGTCCCTGGCCCCAGTTGGGGTCGTGTGGGTGGCAACTACTCAATGTGCGATGTTTCTCTCTCTCTCTTTCTCCCTCTTTCCCTCCCGCTCTATCTGAAGATACATGCAAAAATGTCCTCGGGTGAGGATAAAAAAAAAGAAAGTGAATTCTTATTTTAATTATTTCTTAATAAATACAAATTTCTATCTCTGCAAATGGAAGCTACTTTCTCTACCGAATAATACAATAAATGGTCAGAGTAGCTGAAAGCCATGTCCAATTAGGTGACATTTAAGGACAGGAAATAGCATGGCAGCAGTAACTTAATAGAGTTATGATTAGATCAGAAAGTAAGGCAGAGCAAATTGTTCTATTGGAAATGCATTTGAGGTAGTCCTGAAAGAAATTAGGAGAATCTGTGGAATGAAATTCCAGTGCCTGGTGCCTCCATTAGCTAGGTCTCTAAACATATATCATGCTCCATGTTTTTTCATTTTTTTATAATCTTGAATTTATGGACTTTGGAAAGATGTTACCATTACACTGTGACCTACTTGAAACATTTTAAAGGTTAAAGTCTCACTTCCCCACCTATATTTTGAGATCCAAGAAGAGACAAGAATGGTCTTACAATTGTTTTAATCTCATTTAATACCTATTATTGGGCCTTAGACATTACATTCATCTGATTTCACGGAGCCCTTTTCAGGAATTACTGAACACAAAAAGAGTAAGTTATGACATAAGCATACAGGTCTTGCCAATATGGTTTTTCCTTTCCTTGGTTTCTTGGGGGTCCTGCAGAGTACATTATAAGTCTATTTTTTCAAAGATTTTCATTGATTTTTTAGAAAGAGAGGAAGGAAGAGGGAGAGAGAAAGAGAAACATCGATCCCAGGCACGTGTCCTAACAGGGAATGAAACCAGCAACCGTCTTGGTGCACAGGACGACTCCCAACCAACCGAGCCACACCGGCCACGTGGGAGTCCTGGACAGTACACGGATTATTCTTCACCATAAGGTCATTCTCAGTCATTCTTATGGAGAAGGTCAGATTTTGTACATGTTTGTTTCTTTTTCTTTCTGTCAAGTTCTCTATTCATCGTCATATACACAGCAAACTATTAGGAACCAGAAGTGTTGGTTTCCTCCTCTGGGAGGAGGATAAATGAAACTATGATACAGTGATGCCACAGATATTGAGAGCCTCACTTTTAAGCAATGTTGTTACAGAATACGTATATAGTAAAATTTTATGAAAAACTTTTAACTTAAAAAAGTGATACAAACTATGTAATAGCCTTTGTAAGTTAAAAGTTCTTCTATGTGTATAATCACAGAGAAAAATGACCAAAAATAAATAAGCCAAATATTAGCAGTGGTTATTCGTGATTATGAGATCTTTTTTTAGTGATTTGTATATCCTTCCTTGTATTTTTCTACATTTCCAAAAAATTTATAATGAAAATAAGTTATTTTTGTAAGTAATAAAATCACCTGTCTATTGGATAAATGAGAACTAGCAGAGAATTTGAGGGAACAAAACATACTCCCTTCTATTTTTCTAAAAATAATTGTGTTGGACCAGCTAATTTGTTGAATAAGATTGTTTCAGGGAAGAAAGTAAGGTGATGATGTAATCAGAGAAGAGAAGTCATATGTTAATGGCCTCTCCTTTTCTTTGCATCCATTTTTTTTTACCAAAGAAAATAAAACAGAAATATCTGAAAATATTGCAGTTCATATTTTATAGATACTTTTTTACTTGCACAAATAAACCTCTGAATATTAAATAATGATTTTAGACTGTCTTCCTTAAGAATTATTTTTCACTTCTTTATAAGTGACAAAAACAATAGGTTATTTGTGGAAATCAACAAAGAAAAATAATTTTTGTAAAAATATTGGAAAGTATTCTCTCATGCTATACCAAGGCAATCAAAATATTGTCATTGTTCAGTTTCATGAGTGTAAATTTTGTTAAATTATGCTCTTTGCAATCAAAGATGCTCTCTGAGTGAATTATTCTTTAATGAGAATTGGATCAATTAATCTGCTGTTGTAGCCCAAAACAAACAGAGACAAATCCAGGGACAAAACCATGTAAAAAACTACAGAGTTAAGTCTGCAGTCAAATTACCTCAGACAATTACCCTCGACTGAAACATTAAAACCTCAGTTCATATTTCTAACATTTATTTATAACTAAATATTATCCCTTCGGATTCTGTTTACAAGGCAATTGATCTTGAGTAGAAAATGTTGTTAATCATATCATTTATATCGAATAATTCAGATTATAGAATTACATATATATTACTTCCCTGCATTTCACAATGATTTTAAGAAGTCTTTGATGCATTGAGAGAGGAAGACAGGAAGGAGAAGAAAGCTTAATTACTAAGACTCCCAGTAATATTGTTTTGCAAAAGGAAAAACTCCTTCATAAATTTTATATGACAACCCATGTATAAATTCAATGAAAATGAAGACCAAAAACACTGGATTTGCATTCTTGTGAGAAAGGAACAGGACTTGAATCCTGTCTTTGTGCAGGAGGCTGCGTTCAGTGAAAGTGAAGATCTTGTTAATTTAAATACACTGCATATCTTCAATTTCAAGGTTTTCTCTACATAATGGACATGAAAGAAAGAACTATTATTTCTATATTTTTCTATGTTATTTCTATATTATTTCTACATTTGAGGGTATCTTAATATGCTACAATTATCATTTGGCATTCCATATTTATCATCATAAGATAGTAGTTTGAAAATCACACAGAAGTCGGTGATAATCAAAGAGTCGGTCTAGTTTGACAATGCAGAAAACTGCAGCCGTAACTATGCAGACTTATTTCTGGTAAAATGTAGCTTGGAATTAATTCATCAATCTACTAAACAAATACCTGTTTTGTAACAGGTATCTTGACTGTGGATGAGTTGAATCGTCTCTGACAAGGAACAGTGGTTTAGGAACGTGTGGTGTAGGCTTCGTTCATACTTACCTTGATCCTTAACATTTTCTTACTCACTTTACCCATGTTTATCTTAGTTAACATTTAAGTTAGCATTACTATGAATAACTAACTAGATATTTAATAATAGATACTAAAGAAATTTTAGCCTATAGAATAATGCTAAATTAAATGGTTAAATGTTTAATGGAATCTGACATGCAGACATCATTCATTCGTTAAATAAGCAATTACTGAGTACCTGTTGTATACTCTGAATTATGTTGGATGCTGGAAATACTAAAATAGATTAGCAACGCAACCATGCTCGAAGGAACCCTTTTTAGAACAGGAGAGGGGATTGGTTTAAAAGATTATTACTGTGCAGTGGAATAATCACAATAAATGAATGTTACCCTTTGTTTAAATAATTATTTCATAAGAAATAACCTAAGTGAGCACTAAAAAATTATATATTTTACCAGCTTATGACAATAAGAGAGAAGGTAACTGCGATGTACTTGCAAACAAATGGCATGGAGTTTGAATGATTTTTTTTCTTCCTTTATGGACTAGAGAAGTGTCTTTTCCCACAAACACAATATAGAATTTGGGGAAAGGCCGCAAGAAATAAAGCTGAAAAGGGAAGCAGTATATAGATTATAAACAGTCTTATAATCTTAGCTAATGTAGGGAGTCATATTTTCCTTTTGTGGGTAACAGAGGAAAAATTCAGAGTTATTAAGAACACAGCCTCTGTGTGCATTCTGGTGAAACCAAGGGTCCTTATGACTTTTATTAAATTTATTTTTAAATCCTAGTTACCCAGAGGCAGCAGAAGACAGTAGCCTGGACCTGACTAATAATTGCATAAACCTAACCTGTGGCAGGCTACAGATGACGTCAATGATCTAAGTTATGTTTCAGTTCCCGAGCCTTAAGGTGGAAGGAACCCTGGCTACTTTCCCATGAAACCAGGCAGAGGGACACTGGAACAGACCTCAGAGTTGTCCTCAAGACTTGAAGAAATGTTTAATTACCCTTATCTTACCTCCAACCAATCGCTCCCAGCATGATCCCAAACCCCTAACCCACAAGTGTCTTGTGATTTTGCCCTATATAACCTGTAACCTCCATGCCAACAGGGAGTTTGGACAATTGAGCTATAGCTTCCCATTCTCCTGGTCAGCGCCATTCATCAATAAAATAGCCAATATTTTTCCACCGCAATCCTTGTTGTCTAGTGCTTGGCTCTGCGAGCGCCAGATGGACGAAGTCTTTCTGTTGGGTAACATCGGGTCTACTTGTTTCCTGCTTTGTTTTGTAAAGTGTAAGATGATTTCTATGAATCAGTTCCCTCACCTATACATGGTACACAGAAACACCAACTTCACAAGAATACTGTGATGCTTACAGAACAATACGTTTAATACTTAGAATAGTGCCAAGAACATAATAAGTTCTCAACATATGTTAAGCAACATTATTATCAAATGGTTTTAAACATGGAAGTGAAGCTGTCAGTCTGTATTCTAAATAAAGGGTAGTTTTTACTGTTGTCATGAGAGTTTGTTTCTATATGTTTAAGATTAATAGGTTTCACTTAAATACTTTAGGAATGTAAAGAAAGTAGGTAAAGATTTATATAGAGTGTCAAGAACTTAAGTACACTGAGTTTTGTGATTGACTCAAAATGAAAAGCTTCTATATACAGATAAATGTTATTGGTTTTACTGTCAGAAAACCTAGGAGACCAGGAGCAGTGTTATTAGCTCAAAATATATCCAGTGAAAGTTTAGGAATACAAAGCATAGTGTTTCCAGAATTCAGAAACTTAGATTAAAATCTCTAACTCAATAGCATAAAGAGGTGAAAAGTCAATGAGATGATCATGAAATAAATTTTTATTAAAAGAAAAGAGGAAATAAATTATAATACAACTGGAATGTCCTCATAGGGTTAATGAGTGAAATGTGTTTATAAAGCTCAATTATACTTATTTCTATGTAATATATTCTGAATTAGTGGGAAGTGAAATTAGAAATGACAACTAATAATTTAATTTGGGCAGGAGGTGTTTCTACAATTAATATTTTATGAGATGATATGGATAAACTAGTTAGAACAAGAAAATTAGTTTAAGAAAAATATAATTAATTTTAAAATCACTGTTTTTCTCAAATAATTATCTAATTAGCCTAAGGGAGGAAACCATTTTTAGTGATTATAAAAATACACTCATGAAGACCTAATGCATTATCTCTTAAGCATATTGCTCAAGCATGGAAGCAGTAAAGGAACTATTGTGCTGAATATTTTGTTGTTTATAAACTTGAGTTAAATGGTACCTTTCTGGCCCTGGCCGGTTTGGCTCAGCGGTTAGAGCGTCGGCCTGCAGTCCGGAGAGACCTGGGTTCGGTTCCCGCTAAGGGCGCGTACCTCGGTTGCAGTTTGTCCCCGGCCCTGGTTGGGTCATGCGGGAGGCAGCCACTTGATGTGTCCCTTTCACGTCGACGTTTCACTCTCTCTCTCTTCCTCTCTCTCCCTCCCACTCTATCTGAACAAAAATTGGAAAAATGTCCTCAGGTGAGGATTAAAAAAAAAAAAATGGTACCTTTCTGGATGTTTATTGTTTTATGACTATTTTTATGCTTTGGGATATTCAGACCCTCCAACTCTTTCATGGAATAAAAAGATGCTTTCTAGACCACCTGCAATTTCCCAGATTTATAGCAAAATTACTAGTGGCAGATATCATGAGTGCTCTAAGGTACAGAGGAGAACAAAATGTGTTCATTATGAGGATGTAACTACACAGAAACTCCATTTCTTTAACATGACCCTTTCTTCTTTCTGTCCATCCCGTCCACTCTCTTTCTTAATCTGTAAACCCTTAGGACATCAGATTCTGGTCAGTATTAAACTGTCTCAGGAACAAAACCTTCAGGTCTGTTGATCACAGAAACAGAGTTTCGGGCAAACTAAAAATAACATCTTGACTTCAGTTGTGTTTCAACCCAAGGCCCATGAAAGCGAATGACTCCATGGACCACACCCTCATAAAGCAGACAGAACAATGCCATGGCTGTATCAGGATCTGAGACAATGGCCCTACCGGCTCCAACCAATCAGGAGAGCCCACACCCTAACTCATTCCCAGGAAGCCATGGGGACCCAGGTCTCTGAGTACAAGCTCACCTGTGACTCCTGGTGTGGCGCCATGTCCTTAAAAATAAATGTTGACTTTCTTGGCAGCAAACTTGTGTTTGCATTTTATTGGGTGTTGATGCTTACAGCCATATGGGTGACTTTAGTCTCCTAATTGTAATGTGTACCTTTGACTTCCTCAGGGAATATATCCTGAGATCTTTGAGCACCCTTGAACGTGCAAACACCATCACTACTTGTAGTTTCTCCTTTTAAAAACATGTACGTTTTACAAATTCAAAACCCAAAACTATTGATTGATTAATAGATATTCCACTGTCCTTCTAGGATTTTCCATTATTATGATTCAAATGTGTGCCTCAACAAATTTCAGGAAATGTAAAGGAAGTTACATATGCATATTACAATCAAATAGTTATTCCTAAATTGTCAGTGATGAGGCTGTATCAGAATCCAAGCAGCAGATAAACTAGAAACTACAATTTCTTTTTGTGAAAGCCTACTAACAATTAATACATTTAACAGCATTCCATGCACAAGGGACATTTCTCCTAGAACAAATATATGTATTATGCTAGTCACATAATTACAACCAGCATCATATAGATTTAAAAATAAAACAGAAAAACACAAATCATCAATTTAAAAATTGATTCTCACCATCTCGTAGATCAGAAGAGAGAGAAATGTTATACTTTACATTAAAACAAATGTTGGAAAAAATATATTAACTCAGAGTAGCTATGTCTATTCACATGACTACTAAACCAGCACACATTCCCAACACAAGGAATGATGTAGCTTTGTGTCAACTTTTGATAACTCAAGTTAGAAGAAAGCAAGAGACTAACCAGGCTACTAACTAATGTTTCAGCTTCCTTTACTGAGCAGAGAGAAATGTACACTCTAAACTCTGGAACTATGGTTTATTTGCCTTCTTTTTTCCTCGTGTTTCCCAAAGTTACCAGGAAACTGTCTCCTTGCATTGGTTTGCCTTCTTTTTCTTTAACATTCAATTCCTTTTATCATTATCAGAAAAGCAAAATGACTTTTTTCTTAATCTTTCCATTAATATCAGCTACCTATTATATATCAAATAATCCATTAGAATTTGTTAGCATAAAATCAGTAGAATACATCGAAGTTTCAGGAAAAAAAGTAACTGAAGTAAATCTCCAAATTTATATTTATTATCTTACTTTGTCTGTTTTAGAAAAATTGCCCTGATTCCATTTCTTTGTGAAACAACTATAATTTCTAAGAGAGAATAGTTTGAGCAGCATGACAATAAATATTAAAGACATATACACACAATAAATATGGTATCCATTTGTCAGTTTTTCTTACTTTTCAAATAGCACCATATGCACCTTCCACACAAGTTTCACTTATCTTTTTCCAATTTTTCCAAGAGTTTATTTAAGCCAACCTGATGACATAGGCTGGGGAAAAGATCTCAAATACTCCCCAAGTTTTGCCCTTGAAAGTATATAATACAGCTACTGACATTATCATTAGTTAAATTAGAAAACATTTTTAGTTCCTTCATCCCACAGCAAAGTGTGAGATCTATTTATTACAGATAAATAAAAAGTTGATCTTTTTATTTAATTCAATAGCTAAGATCTAAAAATCAAATAAAAATTCTAAATAATTTCTTTTGCTTTATTGATTTTTAGATAGAGGAAGGGAGAGGGAGAGACAGAAACATTGATGAGAGAGACCATCGATTGGCTGCCTCCTGCATGCTCCCAGCTGGGGATTTGGTCTGTTATCTGTGCATGTGCCCTGACTGGGAATCCAGCCAGTGACCTTTTGGTGCATGGGTCTACGCTCAACCAGTGAGCCACACCAGCCTGGCAAAAGTCTAACGAATTGAAAGCTCAGCTCTCCAGTGGAATAGAACAAAATGGTGATCACACAAAAAAGTAATATGCTCTAAAGTAAAAACCAAAACAGAAGACTAAAAACCTAAGGGCCACCCTCTACTCCTCCCTCTCTCCAATCTCCAACTTCTAACTGGCCATAAATCTTTTTATCTCTGGAATCTGTTAACATTTATCTCTGGAATCTGTTAACATTTCATTTACATGACCACAATAACCACCTGCAGAGTTTCTCCTGTGAATGATTGCAGCTCCTTTCCTTGGGTCTAGTCTCTTCCTGAAATGCATTCTCCACTTTCCAAAATAAAAGGGCCTTTCAAAAATCCAAAATTGATCAAACTTCAGACTGATTACAGAATAAATGCTCTTTTATCCACCTCCATCCCAGGAGGTCCCTTCAAAATACCAAGCTATTTCCATATCTATACTTTAATTCTTACATGCCAAAAGGACTGCTATTTGTTCTTTAATGAAGCCTTCCCTGACTCCACCATCAGTAACCCCTAACAGATTTGATCACTACCTTCTTTCTGTCAATACCTAAATCAGTGATTTTCAACTGGTATGCCCTGGCAGGTACACTGGTGTGCCACAAGAATTTTTAAAACATGCAATACTTAACTATTTAGTCAGGGGGCACTGACTTCTTTTCCCTTAGATTGTCAAATTCAAAAAATGACAATAACCAACACAAGAGCTGTCCAATGTGAATGAATCAAAATTATACCTATTTTTTTGTCAGATTGGCAAAAAATATAGTTTTTGGTGTGTTGCAGAATTTTAGTAATTAGTTTATGTGTACCATGAGATGAAAATGGTTGAAAATCACTGACCTAAATTATGCAAGATGTCCTCATACTGTGGTCATTGTGAGAGTAATTTTGGGAAGTTGGAGAAAGTGTAAATGTTTGGCTGAATCTTAAAAACTAACTTGCCCTTTTGAGATAGAGTCTTTAGAGTCTTGTCATCTAATTTTTTTTTTTTTTTTTGAGAGAGAGAGAAAAAAAACATCTATTTGTTCCACTTATTATGCATTCATTGGTTACTTCTTGCTTGTGCTCTGACCAGAGATTGAACCGGCAACCTTGGTGTATCAGGACCTCATTCTAACTAACTTTGCTACCCAGCCAGGACCTAATATTTTAAACAAGACTTCAAGATGACTATAATCCACAATAATCTGAGAACTACTGACTTAGTATTTTGCAATTATTTGTTTGCATGTCTTTATTCCCAATTAAGTCTGAAGGTTTTTAGGGTTGGATCTTATGGAAATTTGTAGACCTTACACCTCGCAAATATAGCTAGCATTTAGTAATAAATATTTGATGAATAAACAAATGGGTTTGTTCTTATATTTAGGAAGCAATATTGAAATGGAAATGAAGGGAGAAAATGAACTGTTGCCTTCCTTTATTAGGTAATAGAAAAACAATGATATGAAATGATCAACATGGACCTCTAGAAATATTAATGAGACCAAGCATAGGAAGAATAGATTGGGCAGAAGGAACATCAGATTTATCTCATAGTAATAGTGATAATAATAGGCATCCCCAAGTTAAAATGTTATGATCTCAAATTCAAAGAGGAAAGGAGCACTACATAATAGATATTTGTCAGCATTTACTTTTTAAGTAAATAAAAAGCAAGGCACTTCTATCTAGTGACCATGCCATCAGATAATCTAGTTTTGTGGTGTGTGTGTGTGTGTTCCTGAATACCTCATGAGTGAGTAGAAGTATCAGACAGAGAAAATACTCGCTGGAAGGAATCTCAGCCAATTTCCATTTCCCAAGACAGAAGAACACATGCCATGTTTCCTGGAACCTTTACCATTCAAAATACTCCTTTAGAAAGAGTTTACTTTATTGGTTAAAAAACAACACCATGAAATCTGTCCTTTTTATAGCAACTTTAATGCCTTCTGCATCTGTCGCTGTATTCATAGTGTGATTACGAGACCGTTATTTGTCTGTTGTGATTTCCTCCTTATGTTATCCTGTGGACAGAACTTTTATCTTAGAGACTGTCGCAAATGAAATATCAAAGATATGCAGTGAAATAGGTGTCTTCTCAATGGAGAAAAGTTAATATAACTACTTGTCTAGAACACACACACAATTATTTTTTTCCAGAACCCAACTGCTAAGCATTTCACTTTTACTTAGCATAAAAATATAGTTTAAATTTTTTTCCTTTAGTGCTTTTTATATTCATTAAAAAATACAATTTTCTTTTATATCTTTCTATCATGTTCACACATTTTAACCAGTAATTTTGGTGGGAGGGAGGGAGGGGTTTCTGATTATATAAGGGAGTTCTTGAAACTTGCTATGTCTAGTTAATAGAACCTGTCTCCACTAGTGAACAGACTCTTGCATTAACACAAAATTGATGTTTCTCCACTAAGGGAAATAACTATTTTGAAACATGACAGAAATTAAGGTGCCCTTTCCACAAACAAGATGGATTATTTGTAAAAAAAAAAAAAAAAAAAAAAGCCACTATGCTTGAGTGTGTCCTCTGGAGTCTTGAAGTTGTGTACGCCAGTGTGCACTGAGTGATCAGACAGCTGTGGAGTTCGCTGGGCTGGACACTGTACTCAAATCACAGCTGCTCCACACTGCAACTGTTCCACCAAATGCATTGTCACTGCTTTTCAATCCGCTATGAACAAGGCAGCCAAAAATGCTGCCGTAGCTTGTTTCATAAATTTGTCCTTAAACTGCAGCAGAAGTTATTAGTTATTTCAATTTGTAAAGCTGTATGTCAAATCCCCCCCACCGTTCCCTTTCACTTAATATTTTGCAATTATTATGTTCACGTCAATGTTCATTAGACAATAGATTTGAAAACATGAAGAATATTCCAAAATCTTTTAATTTAATTGAAAGAACATGAGGCATCCTCTGGTACTGATTTCACTCCTGCCCACTAAGTCTACCATTTTCTCTTTCTCTCCTCTCTCTCTCTGTCCCTCGGTCTTGTGTGCACCTCTTTCCCCATGCTCTGTAACTCTATTTCTCATCTATTTCTCTGTGCTTCCTCATTTTTTTATTTACAGCTTTCTATTTTAATTTAAATTCACTCACTTTGTTTAAAAACAGCACATGCAACTGGAACATTTCTATGGGGCAGTGTTACTAAGTGTAACTATTTAGTAGAATATGGATTTAACATCTCCACAAAGAAAGGTCTTTTTATACCTGAAGAATATTTACACTTCTTTGTTGAGTTATGATTTGATACAAATTAATGTTTTCATTTAACTCTACAGGATTTTTGTAACACTGGTATTTTTTTATTATTATATTTACTTTAATCCAGGAAGTTTTTTAGAATTTTGCTCCAATTAAAAGGAAGCATACAGCAAATATTTGATGTCTTAGTTTCAGCTCCTCAATGCAGTGTTTAAAAAAATTGGAGATTATCTTATCATCTTCTGATAATATTCCACCTTCTGTTTTTTGTAAAAAATACAGTTAATATTGTCCTGTTATCTAAATATGGTGCTTAGTTTTCTTGTTTGTTTGTTTTTCTCTTGGGTGGAGACTCCATTACATTTAATAATTCTTAGGACATATCTGGGGATCAATCTGAACTCAAAGCATGATTTTGTAGACATTTACTTGAGATTATGTGAGTTGAAAGCTGACAAATTAAATGCCATTCCCTGTGAGTCACCTGTAGACCATTAGGAGTGCTGCTTTATTATTTAAAGCAACTGTACCCAAAATACATTGCTACATAATTTGTTCTTATGTTTATTCATTAGAAACAGTGAGTTCTTTCCCACATTGTTGAGTTCAAGTCAGATAAGTAATTTTGAAAATATTAGCATTCCTCAATTGCTCATTTTATAGCAATAACTAGTTTTGACACAGTTGGATAAATAATCATAAACATAGGAAAAAAACCCCACATTTTACATAATAAGGTTAAACTTGATTAGGTTTATCTCATTCATGATCCAATCAATCCCTCTCCAGTTCTAATCAGACTTTCCTTGACATCCTTAGGTACTCAACTTTACTTCTTAAATTACAGATCATGATTAAAGATGCTTAAATTGTATTTATAGTATGTCTTTTCTGACAAAAGATTTTCGCTTTCAAGACCAAAAGGTGCAAGATTTAAATGCAGTAGACATTGCCTTCCCTTAACAAGGGCAGTCAAACTCTCAATTCTCTAAGAGACAAGCTACATGTATATTGACACCTACTATTTATTGATAAGGATATAGCTCAATTTCCTTCATTTACTGAACATAATTAGGAGTTTCTAACCAAAAGAAAAGTTTGAAAAATATTATAGATCATTGAATAACTTACCCCATTAAAAAATAATAATCTCATATTATCTATCTTACACAAATAAAGGAGCTTTTTGGCATTTAAGAAAACATTTTAGAAATGCAAAATTCTTACGTAAGAGACAAAAAATTTGCTGTGATTTCTTTGTGATTATAACTGAATGGCCTATGTTATGGATAACTATTGAAACATTTGGTTCTTTCAAACCGCATCATCCACAATAAAATTAAATTTCGGATTATGACATCCTATAACTTTCAGGAGTCCTCCTGGCTATAGAAGTGCCCCGTGCTGCCTCAAACCTTAGTTCGGCCCTACTGAACTAGTTGCAATTCTCCCGCACGCCATATATCAGAGCACTGTCTGAGCCTGACATTTTCATGCTGGAAATATCCACTCTTATCTAATTGTAAAACTTCTGCCTGTTTGTTAGGACTCAGCCAAAGTGTCGCCTCCAATTTGAAATATTTCCTGAATTTCATAAACGGAGCTGAGATTCCTTATCGCTTTTATACACTCTACCATAAATATCGCTATTCCTGTATTCAGAGCACTGTATTATTGCTTTATCTCTCTGTCTCTTCTACACTGTGATCTCATCAAAAAAAGATCCTGTGACATATTTATCTTTGCTTTTCCCATGTTGAGCATAGTACCTGACATATAGTAGGTATTTTGAAAATGTATTGGTTGAATGAAGAATAAATGAATAAATCTTTTATTTACTTGTGATCTATTAACATTACCATGATGCATTTATTATAACTGAGGTTAGCAATAGCTGAAAAGTGAACTTCAATATAAAACCAAAACATTGTCAAAAGTTAATTAACTAGTATTTATTTAGTACATGGCTATTGGTGTAGCCTCCGTCTTTTCCCCACAGGGAGTTCCTTTTTGATCAGAACTTCCAGTACAGGTATTGATGTTACAGTGATGGATAAAGGGATGCTGAGAAAATAATACTCAGTGGGATACCTTCAGGAAGCAGAAGCCAACAAGACTGCATAATATATACAGACCAAGGTGCGACCAAGCTGCCTTTATGAACACCAGCATCAGTGTAGGTATATAGATGGTGATGATACATCCCAATATTATATATTTGTTACCTCATATCTCTAGATGTTGTGTCACTCATTCATAATCCAGTCAGCAAATGTGTTTTGAGTACTAATAAGATTCAGGGACTAGACTCAGTGCAAGAGACCAAAGGATAACCTAAACGGACCTGGTCCAGCACTAATGGCAGAGGGAGACAGTAAATAAACTCAAAATCACCCAATAATCACTCAGTTACACTTGTGATGATTTTATGTAGCAAAATACAAACTCATATATGTATTTAACTTGGATGCATAAACCTTTTTCGTGTCTAAAAGTTTTGTAGAAAGTTGAGATATAAATATATTTTTTCTATGCCAATAAGAAAAGCCACGTACTTCCATTTCAGATTTAAAATTTCTACAGGACCCAGATCCTTTTTGCACAATTTGTAAACACTTGTAATTAAAGAGGAGACATTACAGCTGATACTATAGAAATAAAAAGCATCACAAGAGACTACTATGAATAATTATACACAAACAAGCTGACTAACCTAGAAAAAAAGACAAATTTCTAAAAACATACAGCAACCTATGAAGAAATAGAATATCTAGATAGATCAATAATGAGTAAGGAGATTGAATCAGTAATCAAAAACCTTCCAGCACTTCTAGTCAAGATGACGGCAAAGGTAAACGCGGTCCTTGCCTCCTCCCACAACCACATCAAAATTACAACTAAACTGAAGAACAACCATCATTCAGAGCCACCTGAAATCGAGCTGAATGGAAGTCCTACAACTAGGGAATTAAAGAAGAAGCCACACTGAGACTGGTAGGAAGGACAGAGACAGAAAGGGCTGGTCCCACACCCATGTATGACAGATAAATATTGGGAGAGACATCTTGACTGAGGAGGTTCCCCCCTGAGGAATGAGGGGTCCCAGTCTCACACCAGGCCCCTCAGCCCAGGGTTCCAGTGCCAGGAAGAGAAGTCTCCATAACTCTGGCTGTAAAAACTGGTGGAGATAGTGGCTGAGGGAGACCAAGGCTGATGGAGTCCCAGGCAGTTCCTCTTAAAGGGCCCGTGCGTGGACTACTAGGACTCACTCTCTTGGACTACAGCTCTGTGGCAGCAGCTTGAAAGGCACCAGGGATATATGGGGAAGAACCGAATTATCTGGCATCAGGACGAGAGCTGGGAGGCAGCTTTCTGCCAGATAAAGCCCTGGCAGACACCACTGTTCCTTTTCTGAGACCCCCGCCCCCCAAGAGCTGGCAGAGCAGTGTCATATGCCATATCTGTCTCCATCAACCTGGCTCACACTGTTCGCCCTGTCCTAGTGATTTCCTGAGACCCCACCCACCAACTTGTAGGCCTACCCATGTTGTTTCCAGGGGTTTTTCCATACCAATGGCCTGTCTTGGCTCATGCTTCAGACATTTCTAAAATCTCTCCAACAAGCAGCATCTGGCCTCAGTGTACCCCAGCTCACACAGGGATGGGGGAGATGTACCTGGAGTGCCCAGTTTGGGTGATCGGAGAGGCTGTGTCACTGGACCCTACAGAACACCCATTATATAAGGCCACTCTAGCAAGCCTAGGAGACATAGCAACTCTACCTAATAAGTAGGAATAAACACAGAGAGGCTGCCAAAATGAGGAGACAAAAACTTGTTCCATATGAAAGAATAGAACAAAACTCCAAGAAAAGAAGTAAACAAAATGGTGATAAGCAATCTACCTGCAGTGTGGCATAACACACTAAATGGTACAGTGTGAAGTGTGCTTTTTCCCCCCTCTAGAATATAAGTAAATAGATCAGAGAAGTTAAAAGCTCCCTTTTCCACTAAACTCTACTCTGGAATATTGCTGAAATGTTCTACCACTGCCTAAGCAAGTCAGGAACTTTTGAAAGTTACATTTAATTCTTGTGCCGTCAAAATGACTAGCTAGTACACTGTACAGAAGCTCACTGATTTAGTAATTAATTAACTTTAAATGAGGATAATAAAGCAAACATGGGCATGATTACTGTTATTCAGTGATCAGGATTGGAGTTATTGAATAAAAACTAAAAATTGAGTTTATTCAAATAAAGAAGCATTTCGGTTTTGTTTTTGTAGATTTTGTTTTTTGCTCAGAAGGAAATACTTCAGAGTATCACTATGACACACTAGTGTGAGAAGGGAAAAATCTCAGAATCAGATGGGGCCATGGCTAACAACTTTTGTGGAAGATGGTGATTACGTTAAGATTACAATGACTATGAGCCTGTGGCGAATTTAGGTCCGATTCAAACTTGCTTTGATGTTCAAAGTTGGTGGAGAAGGGCAGTAGGTCTCTCTGGGCAGTGGCAGTTCTACTAGTCAGATGGGTGTTGCCTTATTAATTATGGTACCAAGAGACTAAAATGATTAGGTATTTTGCTCCATGACAGAATGGTTAAAACATTTTAAAGATTGTCATCATCTCTAGCTGAGCAGATTTAAAAGGACTAATGCTTCCAGATTACCATTCTATGGGACTGAAATGCCCTAATAAGAACTAAACAAAATGGAGACAAGCAATCTACTAGATGCAGAGTTCAAAACACTGGTTATAAGGATGCTCAATGAACTTAGTGAGAAATTCAACAGCATAAAAAAAAAGAGAGAACATGAAAACCATAAAAAAAGAAGCAGTAAGAAATGAAGAATTCACTAACAGAAATGGAGGATAATTTACAGGGAATCAACACTAAACTAGATGAATCAATAATTGAAACAGCAATTTGGAATATAAGAAAACAAGATACACCCAACCAGAACAACAAAATAATTTAAGAAAAAACAAAAACAAAAATGAGGATAGTGTCAGGAGCCTCTGGGACAACTTCAAGTCAACAAACATTCTGATCATGGGGGTGCTGGAGGGAGAAGAGAGCGAGCAAGAAATTGAAAACCTATTTGAAAAAATAATGATGGAAAACTTCCCTAATATGGTGAAGGAAATAGATATACAAGTCCAGGAAACTCAGAGTCCCAAACAAAATGAACCCAAAGAGGCCTACACTAAGACATATCATAATTAAAATGCAAAAGATCAAAGACAAAGAGAGAACCTTAAAAGCAACAGCAGAGAAAAGCAGTAAGTTACTGACACTAGAGCACCAAGAAGACTGTCAGCTGATTTCTCAACAGAAACTTTGCAGGTCAAAAGTGATTCACACAAAATATTCCAAGTGATGAGAAACAAGGACCTACTACCAATACTACCCAGCAAAGCTACCATTTAGAATAGAAAGACAGATAAAGAGCTTTCCAGACAAGAAAAAGCTAAAGAAGTTCATCACTACCAAACTAGTATCACATGAAATGTTAAAGGGTTTTCTTTAAGAAGAAGAAAAAAGATAAAAAATATGAACAATAAAATGGCAATAAATACATATCTATCAACAATTGAACCTAAAAAAAAATACAAAATAAATAAACAAGCAGAACAAAAACAGACTCATAGATACAGAGAACATTTTGATGACTGCCGGATAGGAGGGGTTTTGGAGAATGGGTGAAAAAGGTGAAGGGATTAAGAAGTACAAATTTGTTGTTACAGAATAGTCATGGGGATGTGAAGTACAACATAGGGAATATAGTCAATAATACTCTAATAACTATGCAGGGTGTCAGATGAGTATAAAATTTAATGGGGTGATCACTTAGTAGGTTATATAATGTCTAATCACTGGTGTGTACACCTGAAACTAATATACTGTTGTATGTCAACTATAATTGAAAAATAATAAATGATTTAAATTTAAAAACAACAATAATAAAAATCTCCCAGCAAAGAAAAGTATAGGAACAGGTAGCTTCATGGGTCAATTCTACCAAACATTTAAAGCATTAACATTGCACTTTTTCAAACTATTCCAAAATACTAGAGAAGAGGGAACCATTTCAAATTCATTTTATGAGATTAGCATTTCCCTCATACCATAGCCAAAGACACAACAAGAGAAGAAAAGTGCAAGACAATATGCCTGATGAATGTAGATGTAAAAATCCAATGTAAAATATCAGCAAATCAAGTTCAACACATTCAAAGGATCGTACACCATCACCATCAAGTGGTATTTATGGGATGCAAGGATGGTTCAACATGTCAAAGTCAATAAATATGGTATATCACGCATGTACTCATAACCAATGGACATGGACAACAAAACTGGGGACGGGGCAGGGAGGGAGGGGGAGGAGGGTGTCAATGGGGGAAAAAGGAGAAACATCTGTAACAAAAGTAAATTAATAAAAGAAAAATAATAAAACCAAAAAAAAAAAAAAGAGAGAGAGAGAGAGAGAGAGAGAGAAAAGACACATGGAAAGGTCCCCTCCCCCCAATTCTTTCTGGGAGAGTCTAGAATAAATTCTTGTTACTCAAAATAAATAAATAAATAAATAAATAAATAAATAAATAAATAAATAAGGTATATCACATTAATGGAATGAACCATAGAAACATATGATCAACAAATGTAGAAAAAGCATTTGACAAGATACAACATTCTTTCATAATAAAAACTCTCAACAGAATGGGTATACAAGAAATCAACTTTAACATAATAAAGGCCATATATGAAAAGCCCAAAGCTAACATACACAATGGTGAAAGGTTGAAAGCCTTTCCTTTAAGATAAGGAACAAGAACTAAGGATCTCATGACTCTTATTTAACATAGTACTAGAAATTCTTGCCAGAGAAATTAGGTAAGAAAAAATTTAAAAAAATATACAAATCAAAAGGGCAAAATATACAAATCTGTCTCTGTTGGCAGATAATATGATTTTATATACAAAACATCCTAAAGACTCTACCAGAAAAAGATAGAACTAATAAACAAATTTAATAAAGTTGCAGGATATAAAATCAACATACAGACATTAGTTGCATTACTATACACTAACAAAACAAAAAAACATGAAAAAAGAAAGAAAATTCCAATTACAATAACATAAAACACAATAAAATAATGGACAAATTTAAGCATAAAAGTAAAAGATCTGTACACTGATAATTATAAAAGTTTAATAAAAGACAATATAGAAACACAAATAAATGGAAAGATATTCTGTATTCATGAATTGGAAGGATTAATATGGTTAAAATGTCCATACTACCCGAAACCATCTATAGATTCAATGCAATCCCTATCAAAAGTCCATTAACTTCTTTCGCATAAAAAAAAAAAATCATAAAATTCAGTTGGAACCACAAAAGATCCCAAATTCCCAAAACAATCCTGAAAAGGGCAACAACAAAAACTAGAGGCATATTCTTTCTTATTTCAAATGGTATTAGAAAGGCTAGAATAATCAAAACAGTACGATACTGACATAAAAATGGACACTTAGACCAATACAACACAATCAATAGCCCAGAAACCCAGAAACTGTCGCATACATAGTCAGTTACATCTGACAAGGGAATGAGGAATACTCAATGAAGAAAAGATAGTCTCTTCAGTAAATGGTGCTGGGGAAACTGGATAATCATATGCAGAATAAAATTGGATCCCCATCTTACACAACTTTCAAAAATTAATTGGAAGTGGATTAAAGACCTGAACATAAAACCTGATATGTAAAAGTTCTAGAAGAAAATATAGGAAAAAAAGCTCCTTGACATTGGTCTTGGCATCAATTTTTTTTAATATGACACCAAAAACACAAACAAAAGCAAAATAAGTAAGTAAGTAAGTAGGACTACACCAAATTGAAAAAGCTTCTGCACAGCAAAAGTAACAACAGAATCTAAAGGCAACCTATATAAATAGGGAAAATTATATGCAAAAGTATCTATCTGATAAGGAGTTAATATCCACTCTTTGTTCCCATAAGCAGACTGAGGTGACCTCTGAAAATGGTTTGCTATTCACTTTACCCAGAAACCCCACCAAATCATGCAAATGAAGATATTAAAATTTTTGTGTTCACTTTAAGAACACTTGTGAAACTCCCCAGGCCATTAAGGGTATGCATATCCAAAAAGCCACCAAGTATTTGAAGGATGTCACTTTACAGAAGCAGTGTGTGTCATTCTGTCATTATAATAGTGTAGTTGGTAGGTGTGCCCAGGCCAAACAATGGGTCTGGACATAGAGTCAATGGACCCAAAAGAACGGGGAATTTTTGCTGCACGAGCTTGAATTGCGGATCAATGCTGAATTTAATGGTTTAGATGTAGATTTTCTGGTCATTGAGCACATCCAGGTGAACAAAGCTCCCCAGATGCGCAGTAGAACTTACAGAGCTCCTGGGCGGATTAACCCACGCACCAGCTCTCCCTGCTGCACTGAGATAATCCTCTCTGAGAAAGAGCAGATGGTTCCTAAACCAGAAGGGGAGGTTGCACAGAAGAAAAAGATAACCCAGAAGAAACAAAAAATGTGGCCTGGGAGTATATTCAGCATAAAATAAATACTAATACAAGTTTTTTTAAAAAGCAGTTATTATCCAAAATATATAAAGAACTCATATAACTCAATAGAAATGGGCAGAGTATCTAAAAGACATTTTTCCAAAGAAAACATACAAATGGCCAATAGGTACATGAAAATATGCTCAACATCACTAAGTGTCAAGCAGATGTAAATCAAAAGCACAAGAGATGTCACCCGAAACCTGTTAGAATGACTATTATAAAAAATAAAATAACAAGTATTGATGAGGATGTGGCAAAAAGGGAACCCTTGTACTATGTAAATTGTACAGTCAAAATATCAGTCTCTAAAAGAATTAAAAATAGAAGTATCACATGATCCAGTGGTACTATTTCTGGGTATATATCCAAAGGAAATACAATCAGGATCTCTTTTTTTTTTTAACCTCACCCAAGGACATTTTTGCATTTATCTTCAGATAGAGTGGGAGGGAGAGAGGGGAGAAGAGAGAGAAAGAAACATCAATGTGAGAGAGACACATCGAGTGGTTGCCACATGATCCCAACAGTGGCCGGGGACAAACTGCAACAAAGGTACGTGCCCTTAGTGGGAACTGAACCCGGGACTCTCCAGTCCACGAGCCGACGCTCTAACCGCTGAGCCAAACTGGCCAGGGCTAAAAGCAGGAACTCAAACAGGTATCTGTACACTATGTTCATTGCAGCATCAATAACAATAGCCAGGATATGGAAACACTCTACATATCCACCTACATGAAGAAATGAAAATGTTTTATACACACATATATATATGATATAATATTATTAAAGCCATAAAAAAGAAAGATATCCTGATATTTTCAACATGGATAGACCTTGAGAATGTTATGCTAAGTGAACTAAGTCAGACAGAGAAAACAAATATTGTGTGATCTCATTTACATGTGTAATATCAAAAAGGCAAACTCTCAGAAATGCGTGGAATGTTGATTCCAGTGGGGAGGGGAGGGAGGACTGGGAAGTTGCCATTCAAGGAGTATAAAGTTTAACTTATGCAAGAAGAGTAGGTTCTACAGATCTGCTGTATTTGTGCCCATAGTTCATACATATATAGTTTTGTAACTGAATTGAAGGAGCACATCAAAATCTTTAAAAAAATAAGCCGAATGTTCTCTTTTGACAAATTCCATTTAATTTTTATATTCAGAAAAATACTATTTACAAATTAATATAAACTTGTTTTTAACTTTCCTCCATAGCACATGATATTATATTTACCTGTGTATTCGAGGTGAAATCCTGCAGCAGAAACACTGATGTCTGATTGAAAATTTAGGTATAGATTGTTAGATGTACTATTCAAAAGATGAGGTATTGTTGTTCCTGAAATGATAATTGAAAAGGCAGGTCATTGATCACATAAATACTATAATAAAACTAAGTAAGTTAATTACTAATCAGCCAATAAGTTATCACTAAAATTATGTATTAGTCAAGTGTTTTTCAAGAATTTTTATTAGAAATATTTCTCCCACCTTTCTCTTTCATTTTATTGTTCCTGACTATCTCCAAGGAGACAGACCTTTGAAATCACTTTAGATTGCTCCCTGAAAATAGAAAGGAGCAAAGAGAGCTGGGAAAGTCAGAGCAGTAAATGTTATGGTCACCCAAAATAGATGTTTTGAATTTCATGTGGACTTCAATATTCCATACACTTAATTTTAAAATTTGTATGCAGTTTTTATGGTATATTCACTTATGGGTTCTGAGGATATATTCATTTATTGCCCTTTATTATGAGTACCAGGTCAAGTACCTTGATGTTTACCAGGTCAAGTACCTTTTATACAGGTCAAGTACCTTGATGTTTATTATACTCTGATAGCAAAGCTGGTAGTTAGCATTGAAGAAATCTCAGATATGAGCTAGTGTTAGCCTTGTCTCTCAGCAAATGCATCATAACGATGTTCTTCTAAACTTCTAAAGGAAATCAACTTTAGTTTATTCAATTACTGAGTGAAAATATAAAATATCTGCTGAAACTAAATACTTCTTGGTTATTTGACATTGAGTAATAGTTAAAGATGCTTAAGATTAAAACTCAAACAGTTTCAAAACAAGCATAAATATGAGTGTCAATTCTATGTTTGAAGATAAAGGTCAATAAACATATCAGATGATAGTGCTGCAAACATCTTAAGTACCTCGTTACTGTACAATTACTTTGAGCAACTCTGTGGACTTTAACCACTGATTCTTCTATTTAAAAAAAGGATCATGACAAATTCACTACAGAACACACAAATGCTTTTCCCCCCACCCTGAGCTTGCTCTCAGTCCATCGTGTCCTAGCAATCACTGAAGACAGAGGTTGACAAAAACTCAAAGGTTATTCGACCTGCCTTTTGTCCCTTAGAGGATGTCTTGGTCCTCTGACTGCAGTCACGTCAGCTGGGTCCCAATGTCATTCTAACATTAGCTGTACAACCTTGGGCAACATAACCTCTCTAAGCTTCAATCACCTATGAGGACTGCTAGAGATATCAAATGAGGAAATGTATGACAAGCCTCACACAGAGCTGACACTCGGTCATCGTGAGCAGATTATTTATCACTTTTATCCCATTCATTTTTGTATTTGTTATTAAGAATGTATTATCTCTAATTTACTATAAACAAATGCATACTCAAAATTTTATAAAGATTTTTTTTTTAGGAAAGACTTCTGTCTAAATATCTAAAATATGTTTTATGCCTAAACCAAATTACTCCTACTCTAGATATTTCTTCTTTACTTTCCTCAGTGGTGATGCTAAAAAACTGGTTATCATACACCATTTAAAAATCTATTAAAGCACTAGCCGTTGTGGCTCAGTTGGCTGGGAGTCCTCCCCTGCCAGTTCCATTCCCAGTCAGGGCGCATGCCTGGGTTTCTGGCTCAATTCCCAGAAGGGGGTGTGCGGGAGGCAGACAAATGATGTTTCACTCTTACATCGGTGTTTCTCTCTCCCCTTTCCTTTCCTCTATCTCTAAAAATAAATTTTAAAATCATATATATATATATATATATATATATATATATATATATATAACTTAAAACCATTTGAACTTATTTCAGTATATGTGAAATGTGTAAGTCAATAATTTATGTTCATATTTCTACTAGAATTAAAGTTACTGTAAAATGTATAGTTTAAATTAAAATAAAACTTCATTTCACCTTTTATATGCTAAAAGAAGCTGTTGGATTATTGTGTAAATTACCCTTAAAAATCTTAACAAATTTTAAAACCTTCTAGTTGGTACATATGTATACATATACAATTTTATTCATTTAGTAGAATTATATATTCTCTTTATTTCCACTCAGTAGTACCTTGTAGCTTTTATGCAGTCTCCATAATTATTTTAATGGCTGCACAACATTCTATTATGTGGATATACTATAATTACCAGGAACTGTTTATTGTTTAACTATTATTGTCCACTTTTTTTTAAAGGGTAAGGTGTACAACACACATGATTGCTGAAACACAGCTGAAAATACAGGGTGTCCCCCAAAATATACTTAGGATGTCTGTAGATTCTATTATATTTTGAAAATGAAATGTATTTTAATAAACATTGGCTTTATAATTAATCAAAGTAGTGTATACCTCTTTTGGGGGACACTCTATATTACCCTTAACATAAAAGCATCAAAAAACAATTATACAAATATAATAAAAATATAGTAAGGTTTTAAACAGCAAATTCTTTTTCATTACCTTTAAAGCCTTTCAAACTTCTGTGTGATTTAGTTCATTGCATATACTGTATAAAAAGCAAATTGAAACTACCAAGTCAGAGTTGTAGGGAGCATTTTCTTTTTTAAAGAGAAAGCCTTTAAAATGACTAAGTGTAACTGTGCTTTAAGCTCAACTCTCTTATTTACCTGAATAACTTCCAAGTCTTGGGGCATTGTTGTCTCCCCCATCATAAAAGTCCAGAGAATCCCAGTTATGTTCTGTAGCAAAGCTGATAACTTGCACCTGTGAAGTAGTAATTACTGTTAAGAACACATATTTCTTATAAAATAAATATATTGTAGTCCATCTATAACCCCTAGAAGAGAGAGTTCAAAGCCTGGGTCATATCGTTGTGGCCCTTCATAAAAGAAATTGAAAGAACTGAACTTTGCCATTAGGTCACTGGCCTACATGAGCTGACTGTCATAAGAAAAGCCTATGGGGCATCCAGCAGTGTTTGCTAGGGATATAATACCGAGTTTGTCCCCATCTCTGAGCACTCTCTTTCCTAAAAGCTTGTGCTAATCTAATGTCTCAGGGCTAGGAACCCAACTGGTTAACTTTTAGGTTTTGGAGTGTTAGACTCTTGTCACTGATTGAGTTTACTGACTGAGTTTTCTCATTTTCTTTAGCTATTCAGAAATAACCAGATTTGTGGTCCCTAAGTATGTAGGATCTTTTAATATAAATTTTCCTGGATACTTACATTTTCCTTTATTTGTACAAACTGTGTTCAATTTCCTGTCTTTCTTTTATTTAAAAAAAATGTTCCCTATCAAATTGTTTTATTAGGTTAATTAAACAGCTTAAAGATGATTCATTTTGTTTGGCACCGTTCTAGAAAATATTTCAAGTTTTAAATGAACTTTCAATACATAAAACAAAATTACTTTACCATACACAAAAGTTTTAACATTATTATTCCCTATGCACATATTTAATAGGTCTCAAAAAGATGACCAAAATGATACTTAGTAACTGATTTATGTACAGCTTTTAGAGATTAGGTTTATGAATGGAACTGTAATAACTAAATCATTGTGAAAGTCCCTAAGGTTGATAAGGGACATGCTGGAAAGTAATTCTCTCAGGTCTTAAATGTTATTTAAAGAAAGAGGCATGTGTTACATTGTTGCACTTCACTTGGCACAGCTTGAGCTTTGCAAGAACCCAAAGAACCCTCACAATTGTGAATGTTAATCTATTTTTCTCTTTGTTTATCACATATTTATAGCTTCCAAAGAAGGAGGGAAAGAAATAACTTGATTAAAATATGTTTATTTTATTTAGCCAAAGTCTGTATAAATTAAGCACAACACATTCGCTAAATAGTTATAACAATTGCATTATTAAAAGTGTCTGATCCACAAAATAGTCCATCACCATTCTTCCATTCAAGTGAATGTTAGTGTCTCCTTTCCAGGGGTGAGTGCCACATGGCAACAGATACCCTGCCTGTGCGACAGGCATGATGCCCAATGGCCATGTTCCAGGACAGAAAGAAGACCAGAACCAAAGCTGTATGATTGTGACATAATTACAATCATAATTGAAACAATGATCAATTATATCTGAATTTTCTTTCCCTTCATTTCAGGAAAAGAAAGATCACATTCAGCTTAAAAAGAAACAGAAAAAAAGAGAAGATTCCTGCAGGAATTGACATTTGAGATAAGCTAACTATATTGAGAGGTTTTCCACCAAAAGAAATTGTTCAGCTGGTAAAAATGTAGAGGAGGCAAGCCATGAGGTGGATTTAGTGAACCATTAATAATCCAATTTAGCCACAGTGGAGGGTATTTACATAAGACAAAATATGCATGCAAAGTTTGAAAAAATAGAGAAAAGTTAGAAAGAGTAAAGCTTAGTGGATAAATAAGAGACATCAGAGTTAGAATGCCTGGGTTGGCAACTTCCTGGCTCCCTCTACTCTGGAGCTTTTGCAAGAATCCCTAGGGTTCTGTTGGCATGCAACCCTGGAAGAGTAGTTACTCTCTGCCTTGGATTACTTACATAAATCATTGTAATCAAGGTATCTGATTCAGAAGTTTGTTGTAAAAATCTTATTACTTTTAGCTTAGGATAGTGGTGTGTATTAGGAATTAAATATATCTTTGCTAAGGGAGAGGTCGAGAGAGAAAAAAGAGATTATAAAGACTGAGCACCAAAATAATTATGCAGCTGGGGAGTGTATTCCACTGGAGGTTTTAGAAGGGGGTAAAAGGAGCATAATCAGGATTGAGCATTATAGTCCTGCACTGGGTGAAGGAATAACGGTGAAAAGGCCATCTTAATGCCTACTGTCATAGCCTGTGTGAGAAGCAATGAAAGACTGAAGTAAGCTGGTGGCAGGAACAGTGGAAAGAGGCACCCAGATGTCCCATGTGTTGCTATAGGGAAAGATACTAGGTTTTGTAGGCTTTGAACAGGGTAAGGAGGGGAGAAGAAAGATTTAAGAATAATTTATCTTTTTCTTCCTGACTCATGGAGATCAGACTGCTGGTAAGAACAAAAATGTAGACACCTCCAGAAAAACCTATTACCTTGGTAAGAGGAAGAAAATAGGTTTAATTCTGGTGCTGGATACATGTGTACAGCAGACTGAATAATGGCTTCTAAAGATACCCAAATCCCTGGAGCCTGTAAAAAAAAATTGCCTTATATGGAAAAATGTTCTTTCACATCTGATTAAACTAGGATCTGGAGATAGGGAGATTATCCTGGATTATTCAGGTGAGCCCTGAATGCATCTAACTGTTTGTCCTTATAAGGAAGATTCCAAGGGCAATTTGAGCCAGACGAAAGAGGGGAAGGCAATGTCACCACAGAGGCGGAGCCTGGAGAGATGGGACCGGACGCCGAGGAATGCAGGCAGCCCCAGAAGCTCGAAGAGGCCAGGAAGGGCTTCTCCCCCAGCCTGGGCAGCCGGAGCATGGAGGCTCGGAGCACAGGCCTGTCAGCGCCGTGGTTTCAGCTCTTTAAAACAATTTGGGACTTCTGGCCTCCAGTACTGAGTCCCAGCCTGTGTGGCTCAGTGGTTGAGCATCTACCTATGAACCAAGATGTCGCTGGTTCGATTCCCGGTCAGGGCACGATTTCAGGTTGTGGGCCTGATCCCCAGTGAAGAGCATGCAGGAGGTGGCCAATTGATGTTCTCTCTCATCGATGTTTCTATCTCTCTCCCTCTCACTTCCTCTCTCTCTAAAATCAATAAAGAAAAAAAAATTCATGGCAAGTTGTTACAGCAGCCACAGAAGACTCATATAATTTGCTGCCAGGATTCTGGACAAATTACAAACGTAGTTTGATAAACACATAAAGGCTGTAGAAGACACAAGTAAAATGATTGAGGACAAACTATGACAAAAGCCAAAGACGAGTCAAGTAAAAGATATTTTTTTTAAAAAGGGGCAACTGATTGACATTAGGAGGAGTTGGACAGTTTCATGAGGTAATGAATGAAAAATTATTAAGACCAGATAGCCCTCATACAGACGTTCAAATCCCATTTTACTTTGTTTGAAATATTATATTAATGATGATCATTCTATAAATTGAGATAATTAAGTAACCAACATTTGTTCTATGGTTCATCACATAAAGATTGCTCTTTGCTTCATAACTCTGTTACTGTGGAATTCTCCCTCCAATACACTTTACTAAAATGCACAGGCAAACAAATGAATATCCTTCTCCCCACAAACTTCTCATATAATATTAATAGAAAAATTTGATCTATTTGTTCAGGTTATTTCCAAAGGACGTTCAACCAGCTTATATTATTTATAACTTTTTCAGCATTTCAAATGTTTCTTCTTTTCACAAGTGGTTATCCCACTTCATCTCATACAGGATTTATTGGATGTTCATATAATTCCTTGTTCATACATATATTCAGCCCAACACAGTAAAATAAAAGAAGCATTGCTTTAAGCCTGGTGTACTAGCCAGATGGCTTAAAGGTGAAGTTAGTGAAATCTCAAATACGTTATATATTACATATATATGTGTGTATGCAACTGTTATAGAATTTCATATAATTTAGTGATATATCTAAAATCAGCATACTTATAAGAGGTTAATTAGAAAAAAGTGCTTGGTGCCTGGCCAGTGTGGCTCAGTGGTTGACCGTCGACCCATGCACCAAGAGGTCACCAGTTTGATTCCCAGTCAGGACACATGCCCAGGTTGTGGGCCTGATCCCCAGTGGGGTACATGCAGGAGGCAGCCAATCAATGTTCTCTCTCATCAATGTTTCTATCTCTCTCTCTCTTTCTCCCTTCCTCTCTCTCTAAAATCAATAAAGAATTTTTTTTTTTTTTAAGAAAGGAGTGCTTGGTAGTCCTTCAGAGTATTTAAAATTTTAAGTTCATTATGCTTCACACTCTATAAGTTTGATAAATGCTCTGCTAAACTCAAATTTGTCTTCTAAAGTGCAATTATTACACAAAATGCTTTCTCCGTGAAAGATTTTATAGTGTCATTTATGTGTGTCTAGTTTTGAATAGTGTTTGACTAGAACAAGTGATATACAATGTGTTTTTCCTACAGATTTCTTATCAGTTCATCATGTAGTGTTAGCTCCTTAAAATAATCCAAAACTTCCCTGATTGTGGAAATAGTCATTGGTTCATTTTCAAAATAGCACCGTGCTATCTGCTGGAACAGACTTGATCGCTGCCCTCGTGAGCTCACACATACGTGCAGACAGTGAAATACCACAGGTGTCACGATAATGAAAATATAGGCATCTCCGAGAACACATAGCATGGGACTTAACCTTGCCTCAAGTTCATGGGAGGTCTTCCACAGAAAATCTTTCTAAATTGAGACAGAAATAATGATTAAGAGTAAGGCAAGGAAGAGGCGATTGCAGAGTGTGCTGCAGGAAGAGGGAACAGCATGCACCAAGACCAGAGGGAGCCAGGTTTCTATAAAGAACGGAGATAGTGTGACTAGAAGAGGCAGGAGGTGGGGACAAAGCATAAAGGTGTAATCAGCTCTGTCAAGGAGTTAAGTATCTAGAGGTATTGTAAGCAAGAAAGTGATAGTATTAGATACTTATTTTTTGAAGGTTACTCGAATTGCCCTATGAGGAATAGATTGATGGAGAATAAGAACCCGGGACAGGGAAGATGGCCATCGAATCCTAAGGATTCTGGATAGAGAGAAACCTGACAGTTTACTGTGCAGAGTAGCAGACAGAAAACTCACCAAGATTTCTGGTTCATGCAACTGAATGAATTTAGGGCTCATTCTGAGGCAGAACACATTGCGGAAAATCCCATTTTGAGAAAAAAAATCATGAAGTCGGCTTTGAACAGGTTGAATTTGAGATGCCAGCAAAGAGTTCAGCAGAAAAGGTCCAGCGGGGCAGTTGCATACCCAGGGTGGGGCAAAAGGAGGTTTACAGTGTGAGTACGTGAAGCCCACAATTTATTATTGGATTATTATTTATTAATTATTGTATTATTTTCCATACAAATAGCCGGAAACCTACTTTTGCCATATCCTGTATGGCACACAGCTGAGGTAAAAGGTCTGGATTAGATATTTAGGTTTTGAAATCATCATTCATTCAGCCCTTATTTTTTTAAGAAAATGTTTTCTGATTGTCTCTGATGATTCAGGTCCTAGGCAACAGCATGTAGTGGCACCAGAGGCCATGGACACGGACATGGTGGCTGAGAGAAGGGTGTAAAGGGAGATGAAAAGGCCACAGAAACTCACAGACACCTGTGAGGAGATGAAGAGGAAGAGGAGACTCTGCTCCCAGATGTACAAGCAGGAGCTATAGATATAGAAAAGAAAAGAAGACAAAGTCCAATGGGGTATTGGTGCCATGGAAATTAGGAAGAGAACAAGTATTTTAAGAGCGAGGGGAGACTCTCAGGACAGAAGGTCACCACCAGAATAGACAGGACGAGCAACACAATGGATTGAAGGACAAGGTCCTCAGTGATCACTAGGCCAGTGGCTCAGTCAGAGCCCTGGATTCTGAAACCACATGGCAGGAATCAAAAACAGAGGATGAGGAGCAGAAGAAAAATCCTAGTGTTTTTGTTATTTTCAGATGAGTAGAAAAGGACGTTGATGTTAATATATAAGATGCTTTAGATTAACATTCATAGTCACATGATGTAGTAAATGTTCTATGAAGATTCAAAAGGTATTGCCTCATTTCAGACTCCCTGTTCCTAAATTCTTTGTTCCTAAAATCCTTTTTAATTTTACTGATAATAAGATAGGAATGATTGGTTATCTCCAAATTTTATGAGTTGGCCATAGAGTGGTAATACAGTCAACCAGAATGTAAGCCCAGATCTACAGTCTTAATGTCCTTAAAACACTGAAAATGGACATTTCATGTTTTCTCATTGATTTATTGACTATTTGACTCCTGACACCTGTCAAGTAATTTTTTGAATTTTCTGAAATATTAGAAAGGTAAATTCAAAAACAGGAACTATTTTGCTATTGCTCAGTGCACGGCTTGGGTGTGGATATGGTTGCAATCTTGATCATTAGTACAGGGGATAAAGTCTGCTGGAAGGTTTCGGAAAGTTGTCTTAACCACCGAAAAGGTCCATAAGACAGAGACATTCAGTGTTGGGTATTGGACAGTGCTGGGTACAGGTTGTTACGCTTAGAGCTGTTGCACCTAAGACCATCTCAAGTCAATGAGAAAGGAATTCCAAGAACTCAGCCACCATGCTAAGGATGGCTGAGCAGAGATGGAAAAACCTGGGTCAAAAATGATACAAATGAACCTTTAAAATAAACAACCCTTGAATCATCTTAGCCCAGGATGATATGTTACGTGGAGCAACACATGTTTCTTACTGCTTGTGCCATTTTGAATTGTCTTTCTATTGCTTGCAGGTGGAATCATTAATAAATACCTTTCTATTAAATTCAACCATGTCCCTCAAAAGGCTATACCTTTAGCAATAATGCATATCTTGTCACCTCTGAGAGGGCTAATTTCAAGCACACAATGAAAAGAAGAAAAATTTAAATATCCTTACTTGAATGCCAGCTCCCTCTGGCACTGTGATCTTCCATACACAATTCAGATTGTTGTCATAAGGCTCGGGGTACCCAGGAGACAAAACTGTCCCTTTGCGCTTAGTTAAAATTCCACCACAGGGCACTAAAATTAAAGCAGTCCAAGTGAGGAGGTTAATTCTAATGCAGAAGATTAACATAAGACAAGAGGTCAGAGCTAACATCTTAGACACATACTAGACTGGCAAATGCAACCACATCACACTATTTTTTAAAATTCATAAAAATAAAAATGAAGTCTTTTGACACCACAAAATCTTTACAAATTGATTAGACATATTAATGGGTAACCTTACAATTCCATATCTAAAATCATACTAAAATTAACTCTATAATAGCATGTCATTTACAGAATATTACTGAAAGTGCATTGACACATTTGCATTACAAATTTCTCATATCTAGATACAAACGTTTTTGAAGAATTATTTTATATTAGTTACCTTTCCCTTCATACATCATGTGAGGAATAACAGTATCCTTTGAGGAGTAATGATGATGATGATGATGATAAGAATTATGTTAAGATTATAACATTTATATAGGGCTTACTATTTGCCAGGCACTCTTGTAAGCACGTTACATATTTTAACTCATTACAGCCTCCCAACAATCCAATGAGATATGAGTAAGTATACTCCCCATTTTACAGCTGAGGAAACTGAGTCACGAAGAGATGAAGTAACCTGTCGAACACTGCATAGCTAGTAAGAGAAGGAGCTGGGATTTGAATCCTGGTAGGGCAATTCCAGAGTCCGTGCTCTTCAGCGGAAGGAAGATACTCTGCACGGCACCAGTCTGGTTGCTGCCAGAACCACTACCATATGAAAGAAGTATGTGGACCTGCTCTAAAGTGAAGAGTTTTCTATCAAAGGTACTAATTTTAAAGTAAAGGTCACACCACTAGTAGTATGAGCTCGGTTCGGGACATGCCCTAATTGACCATTTTAAATACTGTGTGATATCAGACACATTCCTTAAACTCTCTGAAACTGAGATGATTTGTCTGTGAAACAGTAACACAATTGTTTCCAAAGGGTTTTTGTGAAATATATGACATGATAATGTCCATAAATAAGGGCACATGTTACTTAGAAAACAGAAAGAAGTCAATGAATCATATTTCCTTTTGCAACTATTGTTATTTTAGGTATAGTTATCATTGGGCATTTGTCCCAGTGTGGCTATGATGGGGAGATATCAAAATATATCTTTTGTAATATATTTGAACATAATGACACAGTTTTGTGCCACTTCCAAAGCCAAATGCAAAAACCTAGGGTGATTACTCAAAAGAGTGCTGCAACTGTTTTTAATAGTGTGATAATATATTTTTAAAAAGTCATTTTATTGTATTTTCTTATAAATCCATGTTATTGGGTTATACACAAATTTAGGTTAAATTGGTCAGAAAGTATTTAAAACCAATAGTTTTGCATGATTTAAAAGTACATCCCAGGAATGAATGGAGAACTGTGGAAAAACAAGAAGATTCACCCCAAATATAGGAGAAAAAGAAGTAATTGATGAAGTGCTGATCCTGAGCTGAAAGAAAATACTTTACAAACCCTCTTCTTCTCCATATTCATTGACCCTACCCTACCTCGCTCACTTTTTTTCTAGGTTACTACATTAATCACACCAATGGACCTCCTGTGGCTAGTATATTTTCCATGTAATATAGTAGTCATATTACTATTAAAATGACTTTTTAAAATGAAAATTTGATAATGTTGCTTCGCAGCTGAAAATCCTTAAAAAAAAAAAAATCTCCCCATTGCCTTAATTCTACAGATAAAAATAGTTAATTGATTAGCCTTTACATCTCCAGGCTTAAATGTACCCATAATTTCCCAATAGTCCACCATGCCACTTCCCCATCCCCATCCAGCCTACTAACTAACATAATTTCTTAATGCTGTGCCTTGATAGTCCTTCTCTCACCTAGCCTATGCTCCAGGGACTTTCAATGTCAGTGTTACCTCTCCAATCCTTCCTTGACTCCGCTGAGTGTTAAGTGCCCCATGGTTTCCCAGATCACCAAGTGCTTTCCTGTACAGATCTAACATAGTTTATTCACACATTATGTTTTCACGTTCTCTATGCTAGTCTCTTCCAATAGACTGAAGCCTGGGAAGATGAAGTAATCAACTTTTTGTCTGGTACTCTGTTCACTGTGGTACATAGTAACTCTTCCACTCTTTGCATTCTAGGGTTTTCTTCCACCCTGGTCCAGCGACAAGCTATCCCTCTTCATCACTTTCCATTCTCTCTTCCACTCATTTCACAGGCTTTTGTCTTTCCCATTCTATTGAAATGGCAAGGTCAAAGTCAGCAGAATATGCTTGCTGTGATGTGATGTGCAAATCTTATTTTGCAATTTACTCAATCTATGAGTGATTATCTCCCACTGTTGATCACTCCATCCACGTTAAGCCTTTCTTAGCTTAGTCATGAGAACAGCACACTCTGCTGCTTTTTTCTATGCCACTGGCTGCTGTCCTTTTTTTGTTTTAGCTCATCATCCCCTTTCTAATCCTTTACATGTTGTAATACTCTGTGACTTGATGCTAGGCCATCTTCTCTTCTCTTTCTAACCACCATCCGTCCCCAAGGATAGCTTCATTTCCATGTCATCTACGTATTATAACTGCTAAATATTTATCTCTAGCCATGACTTCTGCCCAGAGTTCTGCAATAACATGTCTAACAAATACCTCAAAATTAATATGTTGGAGAGGAGGGTGGTATCAGCTGGATAAAGAAGATGAAGGAAATAGCTAAAGAAAATATATGCATATCCCATGGACAAGGACAATAATTTGGTTAAAGGCCAAGGAAGGAGTTGGTGGGGATGAGATAAGCAAAAGGGTTGGGGAACAGGGGAACTCCTGCAATAATGTCAACATTAAATTTTTTTTAATTAAAAAAAAGAGACTCAAAAAATACCCCCACAAAACAATACTTTTGAAATTCTCTCCCCATTCACACTGAAATTCTCTCACCATTCACATTATTCTCCATCACCATAAATGTTACCACCCTTCATTCAATTCTTAGGCCAAAAACATAGGACTCAATTTCTTTTTTTAATCCTCATCTGAGGACATTTTTGCACTTATCTTCAGATAGAGCAGGAGGGAGAGAGGGAGGAAGAGAGAGAGAAACATCCATGTGAGAGAGACACATCGACTGGCTGCCACCCACATGATCCCAACCGGGCCGGGGACGAACTGCAACCGAGGTATGTGCCCTTAGTGGGAACCGAACCCGGGTCTCTCTGGTCCGCGGGCCGACGCTCTAATTGCTGAATCAAACTGGCCAGGGCGGACTCAATTTCTTTCTTACATTCAAGTTTACATTTACATCTATAGTCAATCTATCAGTAAACTTGGTCAGCTCTATCTTCAAAATATATCTCAAAGTTTACAAATTCTCCTCACTGACCTTGACCTTCTTATCTAAAACCCAATGACCTTTCCTCTTCCCTACTGCCACAGGCTTCTTATGAATCTTAATGCTTCTGCTCCACCCCCCTTACACTAGCCATTGTTCTTTAGAAACTAAGATCACACCTCTCCCTAGCTCAATAAATTCCCACAGTATTTAGAAAAAATTCAAGTCCCCGCTGACTTGAAGGCTCCATATAACTTAGCCTGTGCTCTGCTTTTCCAAACACGTCTATCAGTGTTGCCATCATTTACTCTGCTCCAGACACCTAGGATTCTTGCTGTGGTTTGAACATGTTCAGCTCTCTCCCCTACACAGCCTACACACTTGCTCACCTCCCAGACTTCTATGTAACCCCTTCACTTGTTTCACATGGGTATAAAGCCGCAGCATGTCCTGGATATCTTTCTCTAATCTCCAGCCCAGCTTCACTTTTCTCTGTAGTACTCACGAAAGACGAGACCAAATTTGGTAATGTTTGCTATTTCCTTTCACTAAAATATCAACTCCATAAGCAGGGAGGGATGGTCTTATTCAAAGCTATGTTGTCAGTGCCTAGAATAGTGCTGGACACTTAATGTTTGTTGAATACAATGTTGAATGACTGGTTGTATATCTCTGTATGTCTTGTGGTTATAAGTTAACTCTTCACCAATCCTGCACCATTTCTTTCTCCTAGCATTTTCCTAACAAGCCATAATCATTTAATTCCACTTTAATAATTTTATTTTTTTACCAACAAAATATACTATAAAACTATTCCCAAACATTCCCATGTATATAATGTTTTACAAAGTTTCACTTCCCATGTGTATTACTCAACCTAACATTTGTTTCCTATCTTAAAAAAGCTATATTACAAATTTCCCTTTTGATCAGTATTATACTATATAACATATGGATTAAGAGAAGAGGCTTTAGGACCCTGGCCAGGTAGCTAAATTGGTTAGAATGTCATCCTGATACACCAAGGTTGTGGGTTTGATCCCCAGTCAGGGTACATACAAGAATCAGCAAATGAATGCATAAAGGAGTAGAACAACAAATTGATGTTTTCTCTCTCTCTCTCTCCCCCTTTCTCTCTAAAAATCAATAAATACTTTAAAAAAAAAGAAAAAAGACAGAGAGAAGGCTTTAGAATCAAGTAGCCTGGGTTCAAATCCTAATTCTCCTTTTGTCTTTCATAATTTTAGAACTACTGAGGGCTTAGCACTACCTATAAAAGAGAAATAACAATCTTCTCTACCTTTGGTGTTGGTGTCAATTATTAAATGAGATAATGCTTAATAGTGTGTTTCATATAAATGCTAATAATTACTATTCATTATTATATTTAACAACTTTTTCATGGATGAATCAATGAATCGATGAATGAGGGTTAACATCCTGTATATATTTCTTCAACTACTTCTTTCCCACTATAAGGAAAGATGACACAGACAGGTGTCTTCATGCAGCCAATACAAATAAAGCAGTTCTTTCTACATCTCTAAAGAACTCTGAAGAAACAAACCCAGATAAGGGTGAAGAAATAAGCAGCTGATTAAAGACTCTTTGCCTAAGGCTACTAAGTGGCAGGTTCAGGGACTTTTCCAAAGAGACCTCCCACTACCTAGGTACTTATGCCTAAGGCCATAGATGGTGAGAGCAATTAGGGGATGCAGGGGGTTATTTGAATCAGAGTCTCAGAGGGAGGAGAGCTTAAGGTTTTATGAGACTAAAATTTTTAAGAAATCTGAAGTGTACAAGGTCAAATTTGGAAGATGAAAGTCTTCATATTTTTCAATTTTACATTTGTTCCAAGTCCAATGCCCTTATGAAAATATTACTTTACTGTATTGTAATTTACCTAAGGATGGCTTGATATAACAGATTTGTATAAGATTATTAAATTTGGTTTACATACTGATATTTCAATTTGTGCATCCATTAACTTAGTATCTGACCACTTTAACTATAAGCACGGCTTGCATATCATGTCTAATGGGGCTGCTTTCCAGTCAACAATTTAATTCCAGTATGTCACTTCATGCGATATTACTGAACATTTTATTGTGTTTTACTATGAAGGAAAAAAGAAAGAAAAAAAAAAGAAAGCGTTGACAGCAATAATAACTGTAAAACCGAAACAATACAATTGAGATGGAAATCATTAAAAATGTACAAAGCTGTTTTCATTTCAATTGGATGCTTGTTTGACTTAAGCTGTTAAATGCGCATTCATTGAATAGTCAAGGCCAAGACAATACAATCATTATGTATAAAATCCTGACAATAAATTGTCAAATATTATATCTAAACTATAAAGTATAAATAGAGGATTTGCTCTCTCTCAGAATAAAATTACCCATGAAATATGTAAATCTACTGCTTGTGTTTTACCTATGTGTCTTTCCTAGGGATTCTCAGAGGAGCCTGAAACTTCAGGTGGTTTGGAAAGGTCTAAGCAAGCGAAGTGAGCAAGAACACATCTATGTGGAGAGAGACTGAACTTAACACGCATGGGCCCTGTACTCAACCAGTTGGCCTGCTGTTCGACCTCAACAAAAATTCAGGACATAAAAATTCTTTGCTAAAATCCAACAATTAAACAAATGTTTATTGAACACTTTTTATGTGTCAGATCCTCTTTCAGTTGAGCATAAAAACAAGATAGTGGCAGGTTGAGGAGTATAAGAGAGATGAGGTATTTTTTAAACACCATATAATATGGTGGGTTGTAGCTGTAAAAGAAAAGCAGGGTAGGATGTAGAGAACAAACGGAGGATGGATGGCAGACAATTATTTTAGATTGATGTCAAGGAACATGATGAAGTAATGCAGTAAACCCAAAAGAAATCTCAAGGATGCATGTACCAAAGAAAAGAAATGCAAAGTTCAAATAAATGCCTTGAGGAAATCAGTGTTTCATCCACTAACAGGTATTGAAAATGAAAGCAAATTAAAGATACTGTTCTGATATTAATCTAAGATAACTCTGCACTTGCTCATAAGCCTTTTCTTTTTTAAATATTTTAAGACAACAATTTTTTAGTCAGAACATTTGAAACTAAAAATATTTATAGTTAAAAAATGGAAATGCAAAGTATGTTTTTACTTATGTAAAGATGAGCAGTTGGAACAAATGGTATAACTTAAGCTGAACTATCATCCAAGTGTCATTTAGAATCATCACCTTTCTATTTCTTGTCTCATACAGATCTCATATGTCCTTCTGTTATATGTTCAGTTTTCTGGATTTATACCTGTTCTAGAGGGCAAACAATATTTTTTAAGTGGAATAAGGTAATATGTCCTTTTCATGTGATCTTGGCAGGAAATAGAAGTCATCTGATACAATTTGTATCTCTAGCTATATACTTTCAAACCAATGCAAAATAAAAGGTAGTCTGTTCAGTTTAAAGACTCCCCATAGATACAGTAGCAAGTTTCTCAAAAAGCCCAGGGACCTAGGAAGAGATGGGTTTTTGACAGAGAGAGTGTAATGGCTCCCGAGTATATCATCTGTTGCCCTTACAGTAGAAAGTGTGGCTGTATCCCTCTGGGCTGAGGATAGTATATTAGCATTTACTCCTGAATTTGAATATCAGCCATGGATTTGCATAGTCTTTCCTGAGTGGTAGGAGCACCAGTCCTCGCTGAGATGAATCCACTACTGAATGTCATGTCTTTCCTTTTATTTACATGGAATTTTACATCTGATGGCAAAAATACTGGGATAAACAAACTGACATATTGGATATACAAAGAAACTTTATAATAATCATATAGAATAGGACTGTTCTTTCATTTTAAACATAACCAGTTTAGAGTTTAGAGTTCTTATTCTATACTCTCTATCTCCCAAAATTCTTTTTTTCTGCCCGGCTGATGTGGCTCAGTGGTTGAGCGTCAACCCATGCACCAAGAGGTCGCTGGTTCGATTCCCGGTCAGGGCACATGCCCAGGTTGTGTACCAAATCCCCAGTGGGGGGCATGCAGGAGGTGACTAATTGATGTTCTCTGTCATTGATGTTTCTATCTCTCTCTCCCTTCCGCTCTCTCTCTCTCTAAAATCAATAAAGAAAAACATTTAAAAATAAATAAATAAATTCTTTTTTTCTCTCATTTTCCTAAAGTACTCTTTCATTTTTCTTTTTTTCCCCTCTTTTCTTTTGTGCCAGCTTATTTCTCCCCTTTATCTTCTTACTCTTTCTAACCCTGTCTCATCATTGTACTTTTGTGCACAAAAAAAAAAAAAATTCTTAGGTAACGTAATGTTTTAATTTTTCAGAGTTAGAAAAACACAGAGTGCAAATCTTGGTTAAATATATATTTTCAAGGCCAATGAGAACTGTAGTGATTGTTATTTTAATTTTAACTTTAATTTTAACCCTTGTAAACAATGAAAACAAACCAAATCATGATTTCATGCCTACTGTTTTAAATCTCACCTCTTTAACTATTTGTCCTTAAATGCATCAGGTGATGGAAAGAAATTTCTGTCCTCTCAACAGCTTATTCTAATAAATAATTGCTATAATTCTAAGAAAATTGTCATGGTATTTCCTCAAAGCCTTTCTTAAATATTTTAAGTACAAAGGAAAATATTGTATTCAAGGAACTCTAAATTACTAGAATTGGAAAGAATTATAGGAGACCATATTTTAGCCCTTTCCAAGATGCAAAAATCTTCTGTAGAAGATATTTACATATAATAATTTTAAAGTGTTATTAAATCAATCTATCAACAAATAAAAATCAATAATATCAAACCCTTCATTAGCACGGCATGTCAATTCTGTATTTTAGCTCCAATACCTTTAGAATCTCCCGATTCTATGGTGGAGGATTTAGCAACAGTAAAAATAACTTAATTTTAGAATACATACTAGGTTCCAAGAACTGTGCCAAGTCTTTAAATTATTTAATAACCACAATAAACCTAAGAGAAAGTTCTCTTATTTTTCTGTTTTATCCATATGGGAATCAAGAATCAGAAAATTCCCTGGCCGGTTTTGCTCAGCGGTTAGAGCATTGGCCTGCGGACCAATGAGTCGTCGATTCGATTTCAGTCAAGGGCACGTACCTTGGTTGTGGTTCGTCTTCGGCCCTGGTTGGGGTCGTGCAGGAGGCAACCATTTGATGTGTCCCTTTCACATCGATGTTTCTCTCTCTCTCCCCTCCTCCCCCCCTTTGCACTCTGTCTGATGATAAATGGGAAAATATCCTCGGGTGAGGATTAAAAAAAAAAGAATCAGAGATTATATAAATGGGGGTGTGTGTTTTGTTTTGTTTTTTGAGAGAGAGAGAGAGAGAGAGAGAGAGAGAGAGAGAGAGAGACAGGCATCAATTGGTTGCCTCCCACAAGGCTGGGGTCTGAACCACAACCCAAGTACATGCCCTTGACCAGAATTGAACTGGAGACTCTTTGGTCTGCGGGCTGATGCTCTAATCACTGAGCCAAATCAACCAGGGCTTATTACTCTATTTTCTATTTTTTATAATAATTGATTATCTTGAAGGAATTTTCATCACATATGTGAAAACAACTACTTAGCTAGTTGCCTTCTATTATATGACTTTGATATTTTCTATCAATACCTATATAAACAAACTAAAAGTGACCCAGAAATTATGTAAGTAACTACTAGGAAAAGTGAGAAAAAAATAATGATTGATTCCTAATGTTTATAGAGAAATATTTAAAACTCCATTGTGAGGCTGCAGAGATTTATTATTATTATTATTATTATTATTATTATTATTATGTGTCTGTCTTCAACTATTAAACCGATTTAAAGCAATGTAATTTTGATTTATGCATATTGCATGACTAATTTTGTCACAGATATATAGGAATGTTTCTCTTAGCTTATGGCTCCTTAGTTTAGGATAATTTATTTATTACTATTTTATAAGAGTATGCAGTCAACATACATTGAGGCTCAGACAGAGGAACATCATCTCTTCCATCTTTCTATGAGATCGTAAAAGCACGCGAAGAGGAAGATCTGTTTGCTCCATTAACCGTATGTCTATACTAGTTACAAAATAGGAGGAATATCAAGGCTGAGTAATTTATTCTTTTTACTTGTTGATTGTCAAAAAATGTATTTTAATAGGCTAAGAAATTCCACATTATTAAAAAAGGTATAGCAATCTAATTAGAAAAATACTAGCTTATATGTCAAAACATAAAGAGAAGCAGTCTCTTATCATTGAGGTTTGGAGACAGAAAATCAGTTTCAAATCCTGCACTTACTTCACCTCTTACTATATGTTATGTTATCCTAAAAAACAACTGCTTTACCTCTTTAAGACTCAATTTATTCATCTGTAAATTCTGAAAGTTACTTCTCCATAGGTTTGCTGTGGTGATTAAATTAAATTTGTATTTCAATTATTCAGCATGGAACCTGGCAAATAGAAAGCATTAAGTAAATGATAACTAGTTCAGAAATTGTGGTTATTTAGCTGAAGGATGGGAAAATTGACCAATCATTTACAGCCTTCTGGGGTTTTAAATTATTTGTGTAGGTGGTTTTCAACAAAGAAAAGAATAATAAAAGAATAATCCATATTCCATTTATTGTAGTGGACGGAACTAAAATATTTGTAGTAAGAAATCTGCCCTGTGAAATATGCTAGATATATTGGTTTTGGGGGGTGGTGATATCAAGTTCATAGAGAGATCAAGATGGAGACCATCCATCTTCCTTTTAATTTATAATAATCTTGCTTTATACCATTTTCCCACCACAATTATTAATAATGTCCTGATTTGAATGGTAAAAATATATTCTACCTAGTTAGAGCAGATATGTCCTATACAAATTACATGTTCTATGATTGTATATCAATAGACTTTATCTTTATTCCTTCTTCAGTTGAAATTAGTATACCTTCTATATCATTTCATAATTTAAAAACTATATATTATTTTATTAAATTATGACCTAATATTATGTTAAATCTGCGTAAAATGTGGTAAAATGTGTTTTGAAAGTTAAAAAGTAAAGAAAAAGAAAAAGACTATTGATACATGGAACTTCTTTTCAGGAATGGCAAGGTGTGTCATTTAAAATGAATGCTATGAACTGTAAGTATATATGTTACATGTGCATATGCACATTCATGTCTTCTCTATAAAGAAGTGCAGAATGAGATTATTAAAATAAAAATGAAATTTTGCTTATCTTTTATTTTCCAAATCACATACCAATAAGACTTTAATGAGAAAGAAAACACACTAGAAATATTTCTTAACTTGTTATTGTTTTATCACTCTTAATTTAATAGCATATAATTACAAAATTAAGTTCTAGATATGCTCTTGAGACAGAGAAGAAAGCAATTTCCCAACCTTCTACATTTTCCACATTTATAGAACTTTGCAAGAACCAAAAGTCATTAAAATAATCCTGAAATAGTATACAATTCTCAACTATTTTTTTATTGTTTAGAAAATATTTGTGTGTTTCATGTAACTTAGTAGGGCAAAGGGCCCACAGCTTAATGTATATGTTATTTACCAATTTAAATTGGATATAGTTCTGTAAAAATAAAGTTTGAAACATTCTATACACTCAAAGTTTTACCACTTATATTTATGAAAGACTGGGAAACTGTCTTATTTTATATTTTTACACATATTTATAACTAAAGGAGAAAAAACACATTTTTTTCACTTATGCATATTTTCTAATTCTTTAGATGCCAAAATAAAATAAGTACAAAAATATCAGCTTCTGTGATCCTTAAAAGACATGTAAGTTCTTTAATTATTGGCATAGAGGTCTTTGCATAAACTTTTTAAAATAAAAAATAATATTTACTTCAATAATCCCTTATTAGGAGCATTCAAATTCTGTTACTATAAATATGATATATATTTTTATCCACATAAATCAATATGTGAGAAATCTTTCCAGCTAATTCAACACAAAATATTTTTCATTGATCACAGTACACCTCACTTACATCAGATAGCTACTTTAAATTTGCATATTTAGGTGCATTATAATGAATAAAGTAATTAAAAAATAATGCATAACTATTAGATCTGAAATAGAAATACTGAAGGATGAAAGGTAACTAATTTGATATACAGTATGTACAATGACAAAGCATACACATTTACATACTCACCAATGCAGGTAGGTAAGGAATCATTCCACTGGGCCAAAGAATTGGGCACTGTATCACACCTAATTGCAATGGATCCATGGAGAATATATCCTGGATTGCATTCAAAAAGAACCAATGAACCGACTGCAAATTCATTGCCAATCCTTCTTCCGAATCTTGGTTCAGGCACAGAACTGCACTGTGTGGAACTTGTTCTAGGAACAGCTGCATACAAACAATTATTGATTTTAACTTCAGATGTGGTAGAGAAACATAAGACTTCAAATTGTAGCTATTTAAGAAGATTTCAAATAAATCTCCACTTGTTATCAAAACTTCAATTAACATTTTGAATATATTTCTAAAAGTTTTAAAATTAATACAGAATACAATACAATTAAATGAATATGGTCATCAAGATCTTTTAGTTAAAAACATTTTGCTTTGATCCTTTAAATGTCAACTACATTTTTTTCTATGTTTTGTTTTACGAAACTCTTATTAATATAGCAAAGTAATTTGAGTTATAGATTTCAATTTATGGGGTGATAACTGAATGATAGATATTTTTCTTTTTAAACTGAGACATCAAATTCCAAAAATATGTGTCAGGTAATGTCATAATTTTATTTTTCAGTATTTGTTCTTTAAAAACATAGATTTGAAAAAAACAAACACAATACTTTATTAATTCCATAGCATGTTTACGAACTTAGCTGTTCAAAACATGTTTGTTATTGATGAAGACTATTACTACATTCAGGCTAAGCAGAAGTCAGACAGATTAACAACAATAGAAGTTTATCTTTTAGTAATCATATAATATCAAATATGAAATTGCTTTTAGAATTATTGTTATATCCTTTAATTGTGACTATTTTTAAATTTAGTAAAATAGAATGATAACAGGATGTTTTTTCTTTTTAAAACGCATACAAATGGGATTAAAGAGTTTGACAACAGCCCAAAGAATGATATGATGAATTCCAAATAGATTGGTTTCTAGTATGTGACTTGAGTAAAAGTAATTCAATTTTTAATAGTGCCTTTCAAAATTCAAGATGCCCCAGACTGTTTATAGAGGGAATACTAATAAAAATAAAACAGTATAATATTATAACCAATATTATTAATGGAATGAGGGCTTAATAAAAATATCAAATCACAAATGATTATAAATTTTTTAGGAAGTTCAAGATACATTTGAGAATACTAAATGACTACATATAACTAAAACAAAATATTTCAAATGATAGCCCAATTTAACTTAATGATAATGTGGAAGACTATCCATAAAAGGTGAGAAAAACTGTGTAAACCAATGTTCAACTGCACAAAAATATTTAGTAGCCATGAAGAACATTTGAAACTGAAATTTTAGCATGGAGGAATGATTTCCTTGGAATATCTAAGTACATCAGCACAAAATTTTGTACAATTCAGCTTAGAGTTCTGTGAGCAAAATAGAATAAGTAGAAAGTGAATTGTCAGAAAAAAACCAAATGTTTTGAAAACAATATGTTGGAAGAAAGGGGAATCATAGAATTGACTTGAGAATGATAATGGAAGCAATAGGTGTTTTTTCACTTTGGTCAAGGTAACAGTGCTGTAGTGATGGGGAAGGAACAGGGCAAAACTGTTAAAAAACACACACACACACACACAACTTTTATCTCTCCTATATGATTATGAGGATCTGATCATTCAATAACTCTGAACACAGCACGGAAACTGATATCATTCCTTAGTGTGTTTCTAGGCTACCGGGTCACTTACCTTGATAAACAAAGTGAAATCCCTTAGCTGTTATTGGTCCAACTGAAGTAAATCGAATTGTGATCTGATTACCTGAACTCAGTGGAAGTGATTCTCCTACTCAACAAAACAAACACTAAGATATCATAAATAATTTCATTCAGTAAACCTAACAAATTATATTAATTTACACTGTCATTTGAAAACGTGAGTCTATGTTCTATCAAATTACTTTAATATATCCTACCACTGACAATATATTTTCTATGGGTTCAGCTTTAACAGCAACTATTTTACAGGCAGACTTTAATTACATTTTGATACATATTGTCTCATTCTTTAAAGAATCCTTAAATATGTTATATTACATTAAACGCCAGAGACTAAATACGATATTTACTTGATTACAATCCCAGCAAATAGTTGGTTATATTTTTCTCAAGCATTTGATTTACTGTTAATTGTGTTTCTATTCTTTAAAAAAAAATAACGAGTAATTCTATTTTCAGTTTACTTTATCTCTAATATGGATGACATAAATCTCAACTTTCACTACAATATCAATCAAAGTCAGTCTTTAATCAATAACTGATGCATGGCAGTTCTATTAAAGGATACCTGAATGGGATCCTGAGAGGGAAGATAACAGAGAAGATTGCTGAGTTGGCCCATCATACACCTCAACAACATCGTGGAGTGATGTCTGGAAAAATACAAACTGGCCAAACACCACTGATCAACAGGAACCAGGAGAAGCAAACAAATCACCAACCATCCAAAAACAAAAACAAAAAACAAAAAAATAGAAAGAGGAGGAGAGAGAGAACAAAGTATTACAATATAATAGTCATCTTCTTTTCTATCTTTAAAAAAAGGATAGGTGCCAATTGGTTGATATGCCTGACACGTGTATTTCAGGTCATAGGAGTGATGACCGTGGCCTAAAAGCAATAAAATTTAAGAAGACTATTTTTTAAAAAGAATAAATGAAGTGGGTATAACATTTAATTTAGCTCAGAAATCATACGGTTGGTGATTAATGCTTTATAAAAACTACTTTTTGACTTTTCCATTAGTAGTTTGATTCTGATCACTTTGTGACTCTCTTCTCTTTTTCTAATTTTTTTCTCCTCTTCTATATGAAATAGACAAAGTTTTCATTTGAAGGAATTTTTTTATATTGCTTTTAAAATACTGTCTTATTATGAATAATAGTTTCACTGGAAAAATATCTACAAGATACTTTTCAGGAATAGTGTTCAATTCACATTTTATGTTAAAAGTGATTTCTAAACATTTATTGTTAAACTTCTGCCAAAGTAAAGAAATATTATTTATGATTTCTCAGCAATTTAGATATTATATAATTTTATAAAGTGATTGCTTTTTCATGGTAAGTACAGATTTGAATAACGTACCAAGGGAGCCTTATAACTGTCTCTTTTTTTACTTAATTTTATACTTTTTCTTAAACTACCCAAACTATAACTTAAAAGATCCTGTTCCAGAAGAGAAATCAGCTTGTGTGTTGTGTTTAAAAAAAGAAATGGACAATAAACATTATCCTTAAAACATTTCTTAGGTAGAAATATTGGGGAGTTAAAAGAGCATGATTTTTTTAAAGTTTAATAATATAAAAGCAAGGTACCTTTCATAAATTCAAGATCACATTATTGTAATTAAACTATATTAATTAAAAGTTCTTTTACACTTTAAATCAAGGTTATGGTCATCTTTGGTAGATCTATGAAGACAGGCTAGCTCATTCGAAACATGCTGAGTTTTACATATGAACACATACACAAATACTGTATACAAAGCAATACCGATTTTTTTGGCCTGCTAACATAAACTGGTAATCTCAGTCCAGTTCTTTGTGGGATAAAAGAAGACGGACAGGGTTGCTGCTTTTGGACAATTCCTGAACACTGAAGTGCTACATTTCATAAATAACCCTCCTTAAAACATTTCCCCGAAGTCATGAAAGCAAATTTATATTTCTACCCAATCATATATATGTAGTCAATTATTTTAATGGTTTGCAAGTCATCTTAAACATCGTCAGTTCAGACCTTTTTAAAATATCCATATTTTGGTCTACCAAATCCCAAGTATTTAAAAAAAGACTCCAAAAGAGAGTAATATAGTTATTGTTTTCTGTTTGTTTAGATTGGTGTTTGGATGATCTGTTTTCAAATGTGTCTTTAAAAGTTTCTGTTACAATGCAGACGTCCCCACTGGCATTCCATATGCAGGAACTAATCACAGGAACTTAACTAAACCAAGAGAGTACACTGTTCAACAAGGCTCTTGACAGATAACATTCTTTCTCTATATCTTTTTGTGAGTCATTAGGAAAAAAAACATTAAAGTTCAACATCCTTTACTCTTTATGCCTAAATATCCCAAATTTCCATTAGGAAGCATGTCCAATTTCCAAGCAAACTGTTACATTTACAGACATCTAAACCAACCAAACTACACAGTGATCCACGAGCTTTTTCTAAAGAAAAACAAAGAACACTTCCCTCTTTTTTCCTATTTGCAGACCTCTTGTTCTCAATTATTTCTCTACCAATAGACCAGAGTTTTACATCACCTGTAAATTGGGTATGTAGACTATAACATTTAACAATACAGCCATTAACACCATATATTGGCACTATGTTAAGTAAAGAAAACTGTAGGTCATGCCCTTTTGAGTAACTTGTGCCTGTAATTTATTGTAGTAATTGTAAAGTGAGGTTAGGAAGAATTAAGAAATGTAGGGGGTGATGGAGGGGAGTGTTGAAACCTGCCTTATTAAGCCATCGGTAAACTACTTTTCTTTAACTGTGACCTAGCTTTGCATTAACACGGCCAAAGGAAATTTTACTTTATTATTTTTTATTTTTTTTGTTTTCATATAACTACTTTTTTTATTTAGTTAAATATAGTTGGTATACAATATTATATTAGTTATATTAGTTTTAGTCATATAATATAGTTATTCAATATTTTTATACCTTACAATGTGGTCACCCCACTAAGTCTAGTAATTATCTGTCACTGTTCAAACTTATCACAATATTATTGACTATATTCCCCTTCACTTTTTTCACCCATCTCCCCAACCCTCTCCCCTTGGACAATGGAAATTTTAAATTAAAAAAAAAAAAAAGCTTTCATTGGAATAAGAATGTTATTTGAGAGGATACTGAATCATTATATCAAAATAAAAATTTTAAGTACATTTTTACTAAGTTTTTTTTGTAGCATGAAGAATCAAGAACACTTGAATAGATCTTATTTTTTACTAAGGTTAAGTATCGTCTTACTGAGCAGTACAATTCTGAACCAAACCCCCCTTCTCAGCCAGAAATCTCAAGAACTAAATGGTTTAATAAAGAAAAAAAAAAAAAAGAATTAAATGATAGCTCATGTGTTTGCTTTGCCATTCTGTCTGGAAATGTCTTACTTTACTTAGTTTTCTTAGATAGTAGTAGGCCTTCTGCTTGTAAAGGCCAAGTGCACCCTTTGTATGTTTGAGACTGATGTAGGAAAAACTTGTGAAATACTTTACAGTCCTATAAAGCCCATCTGACCCCAACAGTCTAACCCATAGTGTCATTCTCTCCACAGCCAGCACCGGGAACTGAGCTAACTGCTGGGGTTAAAAAGGTAACCAATATATCGAGGATCCCTACTCTTAGAGCCCATTAATTATATTTGTAGTCCTTCAGGAGGAAGCTTAGCTTTTTCCAACCCATAGAAAGATGTTAAATTCACCAATTAAATTAATTATAAACCAACAACAGGGCACTCAGTTCACATCTTTCCATGCAGATCACTGATGTGCTAATTATTTAAGTCATTCTTCTAAGCAAGTCCTCTATCAACCTCTAATGGGCAACATTTGGGGGGAGTCTCAGTTGCATTTTTGGAAATCTATAATTTAGATTTTAAAAATCATTTAAAATCTGAATAAATCACTTATGTAGAGGAAAGCTTTAATTTAATCATATTGATAGGATCAATATGATCCTATCAATTAAAAATTAAAAATTTTGTCCTGGTTCATTTGCTTGCCCCATGAGCCAATAAACTCAGATGAGACAGGCATTGTGTCTATGCGTAATAGGTAGTTAGACAGGCATGAGCAGAATAGGAACAACAGGCTGGGTATGGAATGTCACCAGGGCAGAAAGCCCTGAGTACCTATCAATGGACAATTGTAGGCTGGAATCTCACCCTTAGGGCGACATTTCCTCCTCTAGCATATAGCTGGTCATGAGATCTGGACCCTCCCCTGACCTTTCTTCCCCTGGCATGTTGCTAGTCATGTGGTAGATCCCCTTAGAATGAAAACAAGAGGGCTGGAGAATAGTTTCAAATAACTCCCAAACAAGCTCTTTCATGAGCACTCCCTTAAGCATTAAGCTCTCAAAACAATGAGATTGTGATTGACATTAAATAATTTAGGAACAAAACATTGGGTCTGTTGACCACAGAGACAGAGTTTTGGTCAAAGTAGAAATAACATCTAGGCCTCAGTTGTGTTTCAGTTCCAGGCCCAGAAAAGCAGCAAGGTCAGGTGGGATGATGCCATGTCTGACATCAGGACCAGCTTTGATGACTAATGACCTCCTGGTGCCAACCAATCAGTAGAGACTACTACCCTGAAAGGACACACCTGGAAAAGCTGATACATATTCTATTGAGATCCTCCCCTGGGATCTCCCCTAAGCTCCCCTCTTTTAGAGAAGGAACAAAAACCTTCAGGATGGATGGAAGACCCAGAGCACTCTCTCTCTCTTGAGCATGCCTGCATCTTCTTCTTCCTCTGACCATGTTACCTTTGCCTTCCTTTTTTCCTAAGCTCCAATGGCCCTTCTTCAGTCTCTGTAACTTGTTTCCTGAGCCCATGCAGCCCAGATGGCTCACTTCATCCACAGTTCACTTCTACCTCCATTACTTTCCAAATAAACTTTTGCTTGCATTTGAGTCTTAACTTTGAATTCTTTCTTAGCCAGAACTGAAGTGCCAGGGTTGCTGAACCAAGGTCCAATTGCCTATAACATTATGGTGCCATCTTACCAGTAACATACTACTTTTCTTTGTAGAGAAAACAAAGTTTATTTGACATCTAATTATAACAGTATCATATCCAACCAAGACAGCAAGGCAGGGTTCCCTTTACTGAGAAGTTGTGCATGGTATAAATGTTAATTTAAATAAGTTTCAAAGAGCATTTGTTTCCTGTTCTACATCACATTCTATCAAATCCTTTATCCTTTGGCCATATTCTATAACTCTTATTTTTGTCCATTCCACTTAATTCAGCCATACCAAATGTAAGTCAATAAATGATGAGAGAGTGCTTGGGATGGCCTAAGCAAACTCCTGATCATTAGTATGGTTAAATTTTATTTTTATTTTTTATTTTTTCATTGAGTTTATTGGGGTGGTACTGATCAATTAAATTATATAGGTTTCAGGTGAACAATTCTATAACTCATCATCAGTATATTATAGTGGGTGTTCACCACCCAAGTCAAGTCTCCTTCCATCACCATTAATCCGCCCTTTACCCTCTTCTACCTCCCTTCCACCTCCCTTACCCTCTGGTAATCACCACGGTGTTGTATGTCTATGAGTTTGTTTTGCTTAATCCCTTCATCTTTTTAACCCAGCCCCCTACCACCCACCCCTCTGACAGTTGTCAGTTTGGTCTCTATTTCTTCTTCTTTTTTTCCTTTATTGATTTTAGAGAGAGAGGAAGTGAGAGGGAGAGAGAGACAGAAACATCGATGAGAGAGAACATGGATTGGCCACCTCCTGCATGCTCCCCACTGTGGATCAGGCCCACAACCTGGGCATGTGTCCTGACTGGGAATCGAACCAGCAACCTCTTGGTGCATGAGTTGATGCTCAACCACTGAGCCACACCAGCCGGACTCTGTTTCCATTTTGTTTGTTAGTTTCTTTTGTTCATTAGATTCCACATGCAGGGTGTCCCCCCAAATTTATATAGGGTGTCTGTAGATTTTATTATGTTTCGAAAGTAAAATGTATTTTAATGAGCATTGGCTTTATAATTACTCAAAGTTGTATATACATTTTTTGGGGACACCCAATATAACTGAAATCATGTGGTATTTGTCTTTCTATGACTGACTTATTTCACTTAGCATAATACTCTCTAGGTCCATCCATGACAGAAAGAAGACCAGAACTAAATCTGTATGATTACAATCATAACTGAAACAAGGATCAGTTCTATCTGAATTTTCTTTCCCTTCATGACAGAATAGATAAAGCAGTTTAAAGATTGTCAGCATCTCCAGCTGAGCACATTTAAAAGGACTAAATGCTTTCAAATTAGCATTCTATGGGACTGAAATACCCTATTAAATGGTATTAAGACATTTCAGAAAACTACCTAATGAAGAGTTAAGGATTTAGGTTCTGGAATCAGATTCTTTAGGATAGACCCCAAGAAAGTTTCTTTACCTTTCCATGCCTCAATTTCCTCATCTGTAAACTAGAGATAATAAATGTACCTAACCTAGTAGGACTGAGGCGAATATTACATAAATTGCTAGTTGGAAAACACTTTGAACGGTGCCTCAACTATAGTAATACATATCAATTACTATTACTAATAACTCAACTTGTTATTTGCTGATAATTTATTCTGAAAACTCATTGATAGACTACATCTAATTGACCTCTATTATTAAACAGAGTACTGTAACGCATCCTCTGCTTTCCATACATGCATTTTTAGAACAAATGATAGAACTAATTGGGTTAGAAGAGTAATCAAGCTATTCGGTCAAGGTGCATTATTATTTCAAAATGGCTATGCACTTCTTCAACCACTTGATCTTATATTCTATCCATTGGGGTGGGATATGAAAATCTAATTTGCAGCTTTCTGAATGGTCAAAGAAAAGAGAGCAAGGCGAGAAGGCATTCTATATTTTTCTCTTCTTTTTTTTTTTTTAACTCCTCTTGTCATAATTTTTTATTCCTCTGTTGCAAAGGGAAACTTCATTACAAAGAAATATTTCCACACAAAAGGAAGTTTGGGCAGAAAAAGCAATAGAAAATATAAATACTTATTAGATTGCAGCTCGACTCTCAACATGCCTGGAACTGCTCTTGAAATATCTACACATTCTTCAGTACTCTGGGGTCATTTTGATTATATTAGGCACTCAGCCGATTGGTCAGTATGCTAAACATTTTTTAAGTCACCCTGCTTTGTTCAGTTTGCAATTTATTAGCCAACACAGTACAGAAGAAAACACACACATTCACCCACACTACTCACAGAACAAAAATAAAGAATATTCAAATCATAGATATGTTTGGAACTGTACGGGATTATGTATAAGAGCATAAAAATAATTGTTGGTGACGTAAGCAGTCACAAAGTTTGGCTAGCTTTATATGCATTTTGCTTCATACTTTCATTTCATGTAAACATTTCAAGGTACATTTTAGAAATGTCCATGTATGCAGAAGGCTTCCTCTGCAAATTAGGAACACAAGCACAACTCTTTTCTCTCTGTGAACTCTGAATGTGAAACTACTTACTGTGTAAATCCCTCCAAGGTTGCATCATGGAATCACTATACTACTTGGATACCTCATGATTTTAAAGGGTCTCTTATTTACAAATAATTCCTAGGTGTCCAATTTAAACTTCTATTTTATGCAATAAGTAAAGTTGAATGTTATGAAAATTTACTCTCAAAAGCGCCAAAAGGCAGAACTGTTAAAACCATCTCAAATCAAATCAGTATGCTACTTATTTTTAAAAAGTCATCTAGTGAAAAAGTTCGGGGAAAAGATGCATTAATTGCTAAAAGAAGTGAGCGTTTCATTAGTATTTTGGAAACATAATTTCTACATATCAGTTAGATTTCAAATATTCATCGTTATCATTACAGTATAACAGTGCTAACCATGCACTCACAATGAGGTGCTTTATACTAATACAATATTTTAAGGTGAGTCATGTGAATCATATAATTATCTAAGGGGCTGTAAAGTCTCCACACAGAAGCTTGGCTCCTGCCTAGATACTGGGCTAATGCTGAGCTAGAGCAGTAACCTAGAAGGACTAGGTTAGTAGCTCACGTTGCACAATGAGATCATTCTGGCTCTGCAAATAAATATGTCAAACCTTATTATTGTGATTTTACAATAATTAGGAAATAAAATGTTATTTTTTAAAAAAAAGTATGGCTCTCACCATGACACTGATTATCTAGTAACTTAGTAGCTCCAGAAATCTAGTCCTGCTTTGAATTCATAATGGTAAACAGAATTATTCTTTTTTTAATTTACTGATTTTTATTTTATTTTTTATATGTTTTTATTGGTTTTAGACAGAGGGGAATTGGGAGGGAGAGAGAGAGAGAGAGAGAGAGAGAGAGAGAGAGAAAATCAATTGGTTGCCTCTCACACATGCCCCGACCAATGATCAAACCCAAAACCTGGGCATGTGCCCTGACAGGAATCCAACCAGCAACCTTTCTGTGCACAGGACAACACTTAACCAACTGAGGCACACAGGCCAGGGCTAATTTATTGATTATACATGGAGAGAGATCCATCTGTTGTTCCACTTATTTATGCACTTATTGGTTGATTCTTGTATGTGTCCTGATTTGGATTGAATCAGCAACCTTCACATATCAAGATGACGTTTTAACCCACTGAGCTACCCTGCAAGCGCCATAAATGGAATTCTAATTTATTTTCCTGTTAGCAATTTCTGGTGTGCTACTTCTGTCAATCCATAAACAAGGTTTACTGACTAAATCCATAATATTTACTTTTAGGTTTCCCTAAAGCTGGCTTTCTGTCTATATTGTGACCATTTGCTTAGTACCCAAAATTCAAAATTTGATATATTTTAAACATATAGACATTGTAAAATGCCGTCTTATAGCAAATACAGTTAAATTTTCTTTAATTTTTTTTCAGGACCAAATATCTATTCAACTGCAAGCCAGCAGTTTATCTGCAATTTGGCAGTTGTAACATTTCCCAACAGCTGAAAATTAATTTGGTGTTTAAGGAGCAAAGAAATCAAGAAAAACACAACAAGCAATTCTATAGCATGTCTAAAGAATTAAAAGAGAAAAGCAAAGTGAAAAGTTCAATGTTAGAATATTTTATTAACACTCTTTTAAAAATCAATTTCAGTTTGGATGAGTGTTTTTCTTGAATCATCCCTAAGATTTTTTCTACATACTTGGCAGAACATATCTTCCAAATACCAACCAGACAAGACAGATTTAGGTCAGAAAAGAATTCTCACATGGATAATAACATAAATTTGTGAGATTATGTTTTATTATGGAAATTTCCAAATACATACAAAACTGAGAGAATCGTAAAGTAAACATCCAAGAACCTGTCATCCAGTTTCAAAACTTATCAACATTTGCCAATTGCATGTCATCGTTTGCTTCCCCACCCGCCCCCCGCACCCTCTGGAGTGCTTGAGAGCAACTCCCAACGTCACAGCCCTTTTCCATAAATGCTTCAGTATTTATCTCTAACAGATAAGACTTACAAAATAAGCACAGTCTAATGACCATATGTAAGAAGACTAACAGTGTCTTTCTATCATTAAATAACCATTTCTTGATTCCATTTCCAGATTTTTCTCCCCCCAAAAGGTATTTTTTTTTTAACAATTGCTTCGATCAAATCAGGATCCAAACAAAATCCATACATTTCATTTGGTTGTGGTGTCACCTAATGAATAAAATCCCTGACCCCTGTCTTATTTTTAATATCATATACTTATGGGAAAATATGGGTCTTTTAAAGTCAGGGAAACTAGCCTGGCTGGTGTGGCTCAGTGGTTGAGCATTGACCCATGCACCAAGAGGTCGCTGGTTTGATTCCTGGTCAGGACACATGTCCAGGTTGTGGGCCCAATTCCCAGTGGGGGGCATGCAGGAGGTGGCTAATCAATGTTCTCTCTCATCCATGTTTCTATCTCTCTCTCCCTCTCTCTCTAAAATCAATAAAGAAAAAAATTTTAAGTCAGGGAGACTAAAACAAGATAAAACTCAACTGATTGAAATTTTACTGTCATCTAGTTTTTGTTGAGAGTGAATTTTATGAAGTTACCATAAAGCAAGTGTTTTCTCTGTTTGGAGGACACCTCTGGAAATGAGGGGACTGCTACATGGACACGGTTCCTAATCCCCTTAAGTTCCATTTCAGTCAGAGCAGTGTTATTTCCCTCTGGTATCTTTATGGGACTTTCACGCACACTTCAGCACTAAACCTGGATTCAAATTCTTGCTTTCTCTAAATTCTTCAACTGCATTCTGTGCATTGCCTCCTCCACCTGTCACATCTGTAGTACACCACCACGAAACACTCAACTCCAAGTTCTCCTGCCTAAGAGCTCTTTAATTGGCAGAATTTACATCTATTTCAGGATGACAGATGAAGGGGTATATTGCAGGGCAACATTTTTTACAAAGTTTCTCAGTTTTTCCATAAAATCATTACCGGTCGTCTCTTTAACTTAGGCTCCAGTCCCATCATATTGAGAGTCATGCTTGCACATTTTCATAGAAGAAATTCCAAGCCTAGTTATTCTTATTATAGATGTAATTCCAACATGTTCTGAGATTTATTTTCCTCAACCAGTGTTTGTTAGAAATATGAGAGGATTTTCTGGTGCTAGAAATTTAGAAAATGAAATATCTGGTGTATTCATTTATTTATGAAACAAATAAAAATTACATAAAAACATGCCAAAATTATACTATTAACTAGTGACCATTCATTGAACCCTTACTTTGTGAAAGGATCAAAGCTAAGCTCTTTATATATATCAACCAGATTGAGTCTCAAAACACTGTGGTGGGAACTATTATTTCCATTTTAAATATGAAAAATACTGAAACAAGTAAGTATCAAAAATTACAAAGCCAGCAAGGGGAAGAGCTAAGAGTTGAATTCATGGATATAAGTTATCATGAGCCTGGTGTCTTAACCATTACCCGATTGAGCATAACTAGCAGTCTGGGGTCTACTAGTGAACATGTTGCTTTGAAAGCCATTGGGGGAAAACTTAAGACAGCAAAGCCTACAGATAAGACCCATGATAAAAATTCTGAATAAAAGACAAAATATATTTTGTTGAGAAAAACATCTGTTATCTTGAAAGTACGCTCATAGCACTTACATGAAAATGTATTCGTAATAAGTAAGGTGTTATATGTTCCATAGACTATTATCAATTTTTAGAAATAAATTTTAGAATTTAGAGTAGTAGCTGGATCTATAACTTCTGTTGTCATAATTATTACAAAATAAAACGTTAAGAGTAAAGAGCCTGGAATTCGCCATCCTATAAACCTGGATTTGACCAGCTTTGCTACTTACTGTTGTGTGATCTTGACCAAGCTACTAAACCTTTCTGAATATTTTTCCTAATCTTCAAAATAATACCCACTCCATGGGATTTTTGTAAAGATTAATCTGTAAAGCATCTTACCCAGTAGGTGCTTAACATACACAGTATCACTCATATATATATGCACACAGAAAAACATACCCCATACCCTGTGACCTTTCTAATCTCTTCTTTTAAAAAATTTAAAATATAATTTTATAAGTAAAATAAATTAACCATTAATTTTTAAAATTCTGTCAAATGTGATGATCAGCAGTAATGGCCAGTAGTAATCTTAACAATGAAAGCAATAATAATAATAATAATAGATTATTAATTTTGATACAGACCTTATCAGTCACTTAGTCTAAATTATCCAATGCTATAACTATTTTTTTAGTCCCTAACCTTCCCACGAGAGCACATACACACATAATGGTGTATAAAGAAGTTGTTGAAATAATTCTACAGAACATATATTCAAGGAACACACTGAATTGTATTAGTGGAGGGATGGTTTTATTTATTGTTTCCATTTCCCCAAAGACTTTTCTTCTATTTTGTTTTGCAGAAAAATTCTCAAACTATTATTTTCCATAATAAAAAAAATAAAAAAATTATTTTATGCTAGTGTGGAAAAGGGTTACTCTTCCTCTAAACACAACAAAAGTAACACATCTCACCATTGATGTTTTACACAACATCATTATCACCATCAACATTATCCAAAGCACCAAATAGGTATCCAGCTTCACTGCAAATACTCATACCTTTGTTAAATTAGTTACTACTTACCATGTGCAAAACACTAAACTAATTGCTGAGAAATTTATAAACAAGTGGAAATTCTAGACCTCATAAATACAAATATATTTCAACTTTTTATATAAATATATTTTTGACAAGAAATCCACTTAGGTATACAGATAGGCTGAAAGAAATTTGAGAAGATTGTTTTTTCCTTCACTTGGTGTACATGTAATTGATAGCTATGTTAAAATTAAACTAACCTTCTATTGAACAAGTATAATTCCATTTTTGAGAGGTGTCCTTTTATTTACAAAGAACTACATCTCATGGAAAATTAGTGATACAAGGGCCAGTGGTAATAACAGGTGGGTCTCATAGCAGAGCAATCTACCAACCTATAAATGGGTTACATTTGAAAGATATTATTAGCAGGCTTTTAAGATTTTAAAATGCACATCCTAATGGAAACTGTGTAAAGATGATAGGTGCCCAGATTGACTCAAAAAGTCAATTTGACCAGAAATCAGTGTTGTTCATGAAAGTAATAGAACCTTTTAAATGTACAAGAGATTTTACAATCATCTGGCTCAATTCTATGTTCTACAAATGAGGAAACTGAGGCTCAAAAAGGATGAATGATTGATCTGTAACATCAATCCTAAAGGAAAATGCATTCTAAGCTCCAATTAGAGTAGCAAGAAACATATCCGAGCAGGATTTGGGATTTCATTGGGAGAAGAGAGTTAAAGCCCTCAGACATGAATGAAAAATATTGCTTAGTCTTATTATGCCCGTACTGTTACACTCAAAGATGTCTAAGTTGATAGTTTAGGTGGATAAATGGGAAAAAGTAAAGTCTTTATGCTGAAATGCAATATTTTTACATTGGAATAAACATATGTGTAGCCAGAGAATGACTGTACCCTTGTTCTTAATTTAAATTAATAATTTACTTTTGAGGCCCTTTTCATCTTTTTTTCTGTCTTATTCTCATGGGATTGTGTCTACCCCTGAGACTCAGCCTGGCCCCCGTCGTCATAGGGTGAAAGCCCTTGGGAGCATTTTGTGATGAAGTATTTAAGTTCCTTTTGTTGTCTAGATACATCGGAAGCTGTGAAGTGTAGAATCATTCTAAATAATCTAAATTACTTAATACGCTATCATTCCAATGGAAATAGCTCATATTATATTATAAAGAAGCATTTACTTACATTTCCAAAATTTATTCATAGAATTGTACAAAGCATTTAGCTGTTAGCAGAAGCTGTGTGAAAAATGTGTTTTGGATCGTCTTCAATTGAAAAATAGTTGCAAATTAATCATTTTGGTTCTGGATGCAAAAGGAGCTAAAATAGCACCATCTTTACCCCTCCCAACTTACTTGTAGCAATAGTTAACTGTTCAAAGCCCTGACCAAGGGTTAAAAATAGAAAAATATAATTTAAAAATGAAATTTCAAAAAACAACTCATCTATTTAATAATTTGATTCTAATTACCATAACAAAGATAAGAATAATTAGTTTTACCTAAATATTTAAAAATTAATTTATAATCACATTATCATTATTAATTAAGAACCTATATATAAGGAACACAAATTACCTGTGCATGTGACCCACTTGTATTATGTGTTGTTAAATGGTTTACTAAGCAATGGAAATCAGCTTCAAAACAAAAATAAAACACTATATTTCTTCAATGAATGAAACCTTCTTTTTAGTGGAGGTTTTGTTAGGACTCTCACTGGAGATCAAGGATATTACATGTAATTCCATAAAATTATTCAACTTCCCACAACTATGTCTGACCTTGATCCAATTACCATCACGGAAGTTTTACTTCTTTCCACATTTCCACTTATCTGTTTCTTTTTCTCTTTCATTTAATAGGAATTCTATTGTTTAAATATTCTTATATAACAGTTATTCAGAATAAGTTGCTAAATTTTACTTCTTAATTGTTAGTTGTTATATATTCATTACAGTTAAATAATACCGGGCCCTAATTAGCAGTAACTATTAAGCAAAGCAAAGTACTATAAAATGGGACTCATATAATTTATCTGCTATAATATTCCAAAATAAATAAGAGACCCTGAAAACCTTTGGACAGCATATTGTAAATGGGTCACATGTGGCTTACAAGTAAATTTTTGAAAATCAGAACTATAAGAAATCTTATAGTGAATTCTATTTTTATACCGTTTTCCATATTTAGAGATTATAGGTGAAATGTGTTAAATACTATTCTGACTTCAATTTGTGAACTCCAAATGTTCTATCAGGTTAATTTGGACTTAATTTACAGAGTAGATACTGCATTTAAATTCAGTAGAAGGAGAGGAGAGGTCACGAGAGAACATCTAAAGGAAGCCTATTGTCACTCTTATGGCTACATTTGCTGTCCTTTATGCTGCCAGGAGTCTGATGTGTATTTGCACTGTCGCAGGGTTTACTAACGAGGATTCGAGTAGTGTTACTAAACCCATTTTGAGGATGAGGAAACTGAGGCCTGAAGGCCACCTCAAGGGAAACTTGTGCAGCTGAGATTCACACCGAGGGCCTCTTGAACCAACACCCACTTCTAACCACTGTGGTAAACAGCGGCACAGTGAACACAGTACACTCAGTGTGAGCCTTTTTTGACATTCCCTTCCTCATATGGTAAAACTATTTTCATTAACAATCAGAAAATAAGCAAATAATAATGGCCAGAAAAGAACTATAGACTGTGCAAAAGTTCATTTTATTGAACTGAACTGTCATATATATATATATATATATATATATATATATATATATACACTATAATATACAGAATTTTACTATAATATAGTTATGTATAATAATATATATTACAGTAGTAAAATTTAAAAAAAATGTTATGATGCAAAAAGGAAAGATGGAGTAACATTTTAAAAATGATTTTTTTAGTTAAATTTATTGGGATGACATTAGTAGGATCATATAGGTTTCAAGTGTACAGGGGTGACATTTGAATTATATAAATGTAATTTTGAAAAATATGGGAAATTTTTTTTACTGAAGTTTAGATTCCATTTCAGTCTTTTAAATTTTTAACAGAAAGAAAAAAAAATATCCAAGTGTCTACATAGGATGGCTTAACTAAAAACAAGTCAAATTCAGTTTCCTTGCTTTTCAGTCACTGCTCTGTCATGTTGATACTATTTAAATGAAGGAATATGTACTACAGTGGGGCTGGAGACATGAACCAAAGTGAGCTGGAAGATCCTCAATCGTTAAAAACTTACTCTAAAAAAGGATTGTGTTTGCTGAGTTCTAGTGAGTCACAGGCAAAAATAAATAAATAAATAAATAAATAAATAAATAAATAAATAAATAAATAAGTAAATGACAGTAGCACTGATGAGTTGGTGTGTGGGTGTGGGCAAAAACATTTAAAAAAATGATTACACATTTCACAACAGGTATTGTGAACTTTCTATAATACTCTTCAAAACAATTCTTTGAATCAAAGGAACTAAATAGAATCAAATGTTTAACTTTTAAAAAATGTTATAGGTAAAAAGCGAATGAAACTGAATTATTCCAATCAATGAGTAATTCCTCTGTGACCCCTTCTTCCTGTATATTCTTCCCAACTTCTCTGACTTTGCATATCCAGAATCTGTATCTCATTTTCTTAGCTAATGTCTAGTCTTTGAAAACTCCACTCAGAGAAGCTGTCATTGAATTCTCACCACCGTTACCTCAGCATTTATTCAATTAAGGGCTGCTTAAATATCCCCTATTTATTTTGGTCATATAAATTGTCATATTATTTTGAAATTTTAGGTTAAATGTCTTTTTCCTCCACTATTTGAGATTGTTTATTTGTGGATCCCAGTACTTTCTTCCCTAGCACTCATCACATATTTATGCGACGAATATAGAAACTTCAATTATGTACAAAAAATACAGAATCGAAAATGCTGAAAAAATGTTTTCACTCTTTTCAGGTATTCATGATACCTTGCAATCATTTCAGCTACTGGGTGTTAAAAAAAGACTGTCAGCCTGGCTCTCCTTTTTCCTTTCTTTTGTTTGTCTTACAAACAATATTATTTAAGCAAGTATCAATCATATCTGACAGAGCTTCCTTAAATATAAATTGAGTTGTCATAAGTTGCTTAAAAGGGATAACAAAAATAAGGGTGTTTAGTTCAGTTCACTTGAGATTGATGGCCTCGTATTCTTTTAAGGAGGCAGACAGAATGCTACTAGTCAGATGACAACAGGCTGCCTACTCCTTTGCCAATCTCTCCTAACTCGAGAAAAGATATGTGCCTGGTCACCAGATCCATTTTGCAATGTTTATGAGGACCTGTTGTATATCTGTGCGGGGCTCCAAGTCACAGGCTCTGCCCCCGGAGCCGTGTCCTTCAGTACTTCCTTCTGAAGCCTCCTGTATAGAAGCGCACAAGCCATTCCTTCCTATCTTCTAAATGTGCCTTGATCCTAAGCCAACCACCTGCTTTCCTCTCCATTCCCATCATTACATCCTCAGTTCGGGCCCACATTTCTTTAACCTTCTCTGTGATGTCCCTCTGCACAAATCTGGAGCAACTCCGCTTCCCTTCTCCACACCTTTATGAAAGTAATTAATCTAACATGCAAATCTGATCATATCCCTTCCCTACATAAGACAGTTGTGCTGTGGAATTGAGCAGATGGGCTACATGAATAGTTTGATATTTTCATTTTCTTTTCCCCCCAACTGTTTACTTGGCATTTAATTTCTAAAGTTTATCTAGATCCTTGCTCACCACCACCGTAATTACTGTTAAAAAAAAGAAAGAAAAATACTCATGGATACTTTTTCACTTTCTGATATAAACTCTAGATAATTAAGCCAAATTAATGTTTTGTTAATGCTTATTACTTAAACAATTGCAACTGTTTTTTTCATTCTTAAAGTCTTAATATGTAATTAAGCCTTTGGAATAGGGATCTAGAGGTACTGAAAGCCAAGCTAAAATCAGAGTATTAAGAATTTAAGCACATGAAAACTGTTCTCAAAACAGAGATATACCATAGTTTCATCATAGAAAGTAAAAACTTGGATATATCAAGCAACCAAGTAGAGGTTTAACCTTAGGAAAAAGAAAGGGGTGGGAAAAAAAAACCTGGAAACTTGGCTTCATGTTCATGAACAGATGAGAAGGTTAATATCCAATTATACAACAAATATTTATTGAGTACTGGTAATGCATAAATAAACATTCTTGGAGCTGAAAACATACAGTCCATGCCCTCAAGGATCTCACAGGCTAGTGAATGAGACAACATATTAACATTTACTTACCACCCTGTATGGTCAGTTCAGTGGTGAAGATTCTTTAGTTTCTGTTCACGCTACTCCTTGCCTGGAATGCCTTCTCATTTCCCCTCTCCCTGTATGACTTACACTACTTTGCCAACAGAAAACAAGGCTCATCTCTTCCATGAATCCTCTCTGAATTCCCATCATTCAACCCCATAGACTTTTAATCCACTTGAACTCCTGAGCATTAATATCTCCACCACCCATTCCACACATATTGCTGCTAGCTCTTATTTAAAAGCAATCCTTGATGGCACACACGCACTAGGCACGGCGGGCACACGTGTAGGCACAGTTCCAGGTCTCGTGGAACCGACAGTCTAGCGGAGAAGAAAGTGATTAAGGGTTGACTTTTAAGTATGTAAAATGAGTACTGTGACCCCAGGGTGTGTGATAGGATAACATAAAGGCACAACAATATTTTTGCATTACTAGTATGAAACGATAAAATAATGGCTTCATAAGGAGCCTCCAATATGGATGACTTCTTAGACAGAGATTTGCAAAAGGAATTGTGTTAATTGCCCCAAACTGTGGAAATCTAACCTAAAATCCCATTGAACTTGACTGACACATATAGACAATCAATTTTTTAAAGTATTTATGAACAAAATATCCAAAGCAACAAATTCATTTACAAATATGAAAGTGTATAATCTCTACTGGAATAGATCATTAGGGACTTTATTTCTTTTTATTAAAAAATGGAAAGTTTAGAAATGGTCAGTAATTTGTTGCTAAACAATATTCACTGAGAAGCCACTATTCTGTGGCCTTTATAGAGATACAACAAATTTGAGGTCAAATTTTCTGTACTTCAGCAACAGGTGGAAATTTAAAAAGGTATGTGGTGCCATACGTAGCTTAAAACAATATAAATTAATAACCCAATTCTAAATAACAGTCATGCATTTCTAATGTCAATGAAATATCAATCATTTTTTGCAACTGAGATCAGTGTGTTTATTTATTCCTAATAGTTTTTTCATAAAATCTTCTCACAAATATCTCTTAGAATGTCTTCAAGTTTTATCCTCTATGTCCCAGGCGAGGAGAAGAACAAATATGAGTTTACTTATACTACATACATCATGTCAGGAAGCTTTTAAAATTAGTTTTCCAACTCCAATTCTCTATTTCCCCCCTCATCACTTGCTTCCCCAAACAAATCCAAGAATTAGTTGTAAAATGAGTATATTAAATGGAAAAGTGAGAGGCCGGATTAAGTGGGAAAAGAGAAAGCAGTTATCACCAACCCTCATCACCTCCCTCTATAACTCTTCCTAAGACAAGTACATTGCCCTGTGAAAAATTGTACCATGATTAAATTCACTAATTTATGTAGTTATATTAATCACTGCCTATGGCTGGTACTCAGGGTCAGCTTGAAGCGTGTGGGCCTCCTCAGCTTGGGATCACTTGTTGTTCCTTCAAAACAATATTCTTTAATTACTTCCTGAGATTAACATAAAATTGTTTTTCAAGTAATAAAAACTGTACATGTTTTATGTTTAAAATATGGGATTTATTATATGAAAATGAATTTATAAAAGAGTATCTATGAACTAGAAAAATACATATCTTAGGAGACAGAGTAAATTGTTCACATAAATCACCTGGTAAACAACCTTATACCCAGCATTAATAAGTTTCAGAATTTTAATTCATGGCGACTGCAGATTTTGGATAACACTCAGTTTACTAATCTAGAGATTGATGGTACAGATTACAAGATCCAATATGGATCGTACATTAGCCTATCCCAAATGTACTCAAGGGAGAAAGGTCAACATAGGGAAAAAGAGATTTAATTTTGTTGTTAGGGCAATGCGTGTGTGTATGTGTGTGTGTGTGTGTGTGTGTGTGTGTGTGTGTGTGTGTGTGTGTGTGTGAGAGAGAGAGAGAGAGAGAGAGAGAGAGAGAGAGAGAGAGAGAGATTGGTTTACACTTGAGGCAATTAGAGGGATTCTGGATGGGGGTGGGATCAATTTCTACTTCTGTGGATTGATGCCCTAGTTGTCTCAGGCTCCAAATCAGGCTCTGGAGATAACTCAAGCCATTCCCTACCCTCACAGATATTAACGTTAGTAAACTTCATTAGAATATAGTCATCTAATAACAATATAAAGAGAAGTAAAAGTGAAAGAAGGCGGTACTATGCCTATATATCAAAGATCTGATGTTTCCTTTTAGTTTTGATGTTTCAAAGGCATGTTTTATTTCTAAATAGAAAAGTTAATGTTTAACATTATCCTTTAAAAAATCAATACTTCAAACATTTATTTTTATTTAAAGATGACTGATCGTATAAAGCAGGGGTGATGACTTCTTTAAGACTGATTTCACACAATGAACGGTTTCTCATTGTATATTTATTCACCTTATACTGAAAATATACAGTGGGACACTTTAAGCGACAGACTGTTAGCAATGACTTAGAGAAAAGGACAGTAAGAAAAATGAATGGGGATGAGGTATGGCATGTGTCTGCTGTTTAATTTCTTTAGAGAGGCAAAATTTGAACAACAGAGATATGATGGATGATTTCTGCAGACTGCACTACTCAATAAATACACGAAGGCCACCTTGAGCTGAGAAATCTCTCTCTACAAAATAAAAAATTTTTGAACTGACCCCTGCTTGTCACCCTGAATGTGAAACTTGTTATACTTCATGGATACATGTCACTTTTTAGAGACTGACTGGCCATATGGTAAGCATTCCTGAAGTACTAGGCACTGAGTACTAGTCACCACGGGTACCAACATACCAAAAATGAAGCAGAGAGGAGATAGTGCTTAGTATCATCCATTTTCCTTTCCAAAAGATTTTCTCGTACCCAGTTTCCAAGACTTTTCTCTTCTCTCTTTTAGAGAATTCTCCTCTCTTGGGCCCAGTCCTAACCTTTTTGCCTAAGTTTTTCCTATCCTTTCACTGTTCTATTTCTGACTCCCTCTCTCTCTTTTCTTGACTGTATATTCCATGACCTGACTGAATAATCTGAAAACTTGTCTATACAACCTGCACAGGACAAAAAAAACGAGTGAACAAAGCAAAGATCTAAAGCGAGGGAAAGAGTAAAGCTCAGAACGCTCATATGTTAATAAATATGTCCCTGCCATACAAGGGCTAGAGAAACATGCTTAGCGCATCCTGTGCTGCCCTTAACTATGGACTCAAGGTTTTCTACAAGTGTTTTCTCCTTGAGTGTCATGACTCTAACAGTTTATAATATTAATTTGTTAGATGAGAACACACATTATATTTTTAATGAATCAGAGCAGTATGGAGTATAGTGGGACATAACAGAACAGAATAGATCAGAGACGTCTTAGAAATAAAGGGAAACTAGGTGTGAACTGAGTTGAGAAGCAAACCATTTGTTCATGTGGGTCTTAAGTCAAACAGTTTGAAAGTCTGTAATGATATTAGGTGCTAACCTATTAATTTCTACATAAAGACAATAACTTAACCTTGAGATACATTTACTGAAATTTTTTTGTTAGAACTATTAGCTGAGATCCAACCACATTTCGTCATGAAGTAAGGAACAGAAAATTAACCATGGCCCCAATTAAATTCTTATTCCAAAAGTACAGGTTAATCAGTTTAAACAAATGTTTGTGTGAGAGCAGTGCTATCATTGCTTAGTTAGAAATAAATTAAGAGAGTACACTCATATTCCAAGAAGACAAAATAATTCAGCATTGTAGATAGCTACCTCCCAAGGGTGGACATGATCTACAACAGGAAAAGAATGAAGAATGTTTCTTTTATGCATTTTACCAGCTGTGTGGAATAGAAGTTCTGTGGGCAGAAAAGTTTAGGGACATATTTATATATCTACCTGCATAATTTGTTGCTTTACAAATGATTGCAGAAGTACTCGAGTTAATAATTAACTTTTGAATTTAGTGAGTTAAAAGGATGGCAGTAAATCAGCTATTTTGGTGGTGAATCATTTGTGTTAGGATTGATTATTCCTTGCATTTATTGCATGAATCTATTATGATAATTGTACTGAATTTACTGGCAAAGTCCCGCTAATGTGTGCATATGGTCTAGTAGCTATTTTGTTTCTTAAATGGAATGGAGGGTATGAAGCTGTCAGGAAACTGGATGGATTTTCAAATATACTAACTCCAGACTACTTCCATTTGCTGACAGAATAAATTTAGAGATCTTCCCCGGTGCCCAAGCATTCTTGAGAATTTGTGAAGGCAGTGTGAAGTGGTACTTATGAGTAAAGTCTGATAGGCTTGAGTTGCAAATCCAACACTAAAACTCACTAACAAAAGGACTTTGGGGCAAGTTAATGAAATAAGCCTACCTCATTTCACTGTTACAAGGATTAAGTGAGACAAAAATACAAACCCCTAGCATAATGTCTGGCATATCATCATGATGATTGCATTTATTTTTATACAATTTAAGTGGCAGAGCTGGGATTTAGTGCCAGGTTGGTTGTTTAACTTATAAATAAAACTTCCAATTCACTCCAGTAATTTGTTATCATCATGGGCATTGTTGTATGTACATTTATAAGCAAGTTTCTTTTGTTCTCCTTCTCCAAATAGCTACAATATTCTTCTCTCTCTTTTATGGACTTCCTAGTACTTATAAGCTATGCCACAGCATACTGTAATGTAAATGTACTGTTAACTTTTATGAAGTTAACGAAGCTCCTGCCTTGCAGAGCAACTACTCTTGGAGTCAGAAATCAACACAGCGCTTAGATTTTGGAGGAGAGAGTGAAATCAGAGACATTGGGAACTGTCAGCTTTGGGCCAATATGTTTTAAGTAAACATAGGTTTGATTCAGGAAAAATAATATATAGAAAGTTGATAACAAGTAGTTATTTTTCTTAAAAATTGAGAATACTTTTTGGGTGTGTGAGAGAATCATCAAGCATGCCAATAATGATGGTGATGATGATGATGATGATGATGATGATGATGATAAACAGCAGCAGCAGCAATACAATAATATCAACAATAAGTAGAGTGCTGCCCAGCCGGCGTACCTCAGTGGTTGAACGGCGAGCCATGCACCAAGAGATCACCAGTTCCATTCCTGGTCGGGGCACATACCCAGGTTGTGGGCCGAATCCCCAGTGGGGGACATGCAGGAGGTGGCAAATTGATGTTCTTTCTCATCAATGTTTCTCTCTCTCTCTCCCACTCCCTTTCTCTCTCTCTAAAATCAATTAAAAAATAAATAAAGGCCACTTTATTTAAAAAAAAAGTAGAGTGCTAAATGCTTTATAAACATTGTTTCTAAACTCTATTCTGTGAGGCAGGTATTCATTTTCCTGTTTCATATGCGAGGTAATTGACACAACATGAAATACTTTCATATGATCACACAGCTAGTAAAATACATGCCAGTTCTAGAACGCAGTCTGTTTGACTTTTAACCATTGTACCTATTACACATATACTATATGCCAAACAAGAAAATCTTGGCTTTTAAAGGTAGGAAAATTGTTGAAAAGCTTGTTTATTCATCATGAGCTCATTCCTAAGGTTAAATTTCTTAGGTGCATTTCAGTGAAGCCAGATCCAGGCCCTGGAAACTAATAAATCTTGGGTATATGATGTAACAACTTAAAATATTTTTTGTTAAGTAATCATTTTCCCCAGCAGTGAGTAGAGTGCTTACTAAGACAAAACAATAGACGGGACACATTTTTTTTCTTTTAACTTGGGTACTTTTCAAGATAGCTTAAAAATTTCTTATGACTTATATTATGACTTATATTTCAGAATCATGCCTGCTACACTATGCACTGAATACAATGTTGATTTTTCCTCTTTGTGTGTGTGTGTGTGTGTGTGTGTGTGTGTGCGCGCGCACTGTTAATTAGTGGATATACTCTCATGGCCATCTCAAACACTCTGAAGGACTTTTATTTACTTATTTTATTTGGGGAGCATTGATAGGCATACCGCATTTACTATACATTAAATGAAGAACATTTAATCCAATTACAGTTTACAGCCATTTGTGGCCATGCTCTGAGTGTAAGAGGATAAAGGCAAATACAACATGACACATCTCCTGGTGGTTCAGTTCTAGTGCAGCGGTTGTCCGTAGAATGCACGCAGGAAATGGCTGGTGTGCTTTTGACATTTATGAAGGAGCTATTCTCTGAGGACTTAGCTATAACACTGAAATTAAGCCTAACTAAGGAATGTATATTTTTAAAGAAGTATTCCACTGACGATTACATGGCTTGTCCTCACCTCAAGAAACTGATCTAATAAAAAGGACATACATGTATACAACCAATTACAATATAAAGTATATTAAAATATGTATAATAAATGAAGTCATCAAGTAAGAGATGAACTCTTTTATGTATATTTTTGGGTTAAAAAAATCACTGTGATAGTCACACTTCATTTACAAGGAGAACTTTCGAGACTAAGCATGAGTATCTAGAAAAAATGCTCCCTTCTTTTATCCATATATAAAATTATTTATAGTATTATATATGACATCCTGTACTACTGACTAGAATAAACTGTCCCCAGCTATAAAAGAGGTTTTTCTGTTTTAAAAGGTTCTGAGGACGAGATTTATTTTACTGTGTATACACAGGCACAGTTTACCCCTACCTGCATTGTTATTCAGTAATAAATGTTTCTTCCTAGGTTCTAGCAGGATGTTTTATGCTACTGTAACAGCAGTCTACTGAAACTCTGGCATGGTAAATAGATTATTGGAAATGAAATCCAAATATCAATAAAATGAAATGTGTTACAAACCCACACAAAGCAGAGACATATGGCATTTGAATGAATGTGAATGCCATTGTGAGTAATCAACTATGGAAGCTCAGTGGGAAATCCTCATGGCTTTGTGGCTAGTCTTTATCCAGTGTGGACTTTCCTCTTGGCGGAATGACAGGCTCTTATTCGAGCACAGCTAGAGACTGATTAAGTTAGGTTCTGGCTACACCATAATGAAATTCACTGAATTTATGCAAGTTTTAGTATCTGAACCAAAAGGGACATGAAGAGTTATGTCAACATTAGAATGTTGAAAAGGAATAGCTTTTGGAGTAAAATCAACAGTTCCAATCAGTTGAGGCATCAGCAGATTTAATTATTTCCAACATGTTCCATGTATTTCTGTCAATTATAATTTCTAGCAAGCAAGCAAATTCTGCTATATTTCATTCACTTTAAATATCTCATAAAATGGAAAGTAAAACCATAATTTAATGAATACTTATTTAAAGGAAGAGTTGATCTATAATTTGAATATGCTTTTTCAGAAGAACAGATTGCTAACATCTCAGATTAGGAGTCATCTTTGCACATTGCCTTAGACATGATGGAAGCTCAGTGTATGCTCACCGAACAGACGAATAAAATAATCCTTGGCATCAGGAATAAGTATGTCAATAAAATGTAGGCATCCATAAAACATATTTTCCTCTCTTTTAGAGGAAGAGAGCCCTTTTTTGGAGTCTTTTTTGGGCTATGCACCTACAAAGATCTGAATTACATGAGTGATATTTGAATATGTAAAGCTTTTCTTGTATGACAGAATATACTCTTTCGTTGTTGTTCTTAGATTTCAGTGTTTTTTACAACTGTACAAGTCAGTGGCTTTCCAGTATTTTTATTAATGTTAACTCTTACAAAATGACACAAGCATGGTACATACAGTTGCATTTATTCAGAGTAAACTAAGTAATTTTTCTAAGTACATGCAACTATATAAAACCCCAAGAGGACTTCTCCAGTTTCCACAAAGATACCTTCAGTTACTCAGATTTCAGTGCTGTCCCTCTCCTTTTCCCTCCTACGTTACTCAAGGTCCATTCTAACGCTTATCACAATGACATATTTTCATTTAGTTTTATATGGGTTGTGTCTCATCTACTTCCACACACTATTAACTCTTGAAGGGCAAAGGCTCGAATTTCTCCAAAAAGAGCTCCAGTACTGACCTTGTTCTCCATCACTGAGTCACAAAGTCAACTTGGATTTTTCCATCTTACCTAACCTCTCCAACCATTCCCAATCGCTGGGAACAGAATGATCTCTCAGACACTTCATGATTCTGTCACTTCCTCCCATTCACACTGAAAGTTTCCATAGCACTTACAGTGACAAAAAATAGGAATGTAAGTGAAAACCGACCAATTGAAATTTAAGAGACCAGCTGTTGCCATTTTAAGAGATGACTCAGTGAAAAGAGCTGATGAGGAGGTAGAACTTCTTGGAGATAGATTTTGATTTCTGATAACAAAATCTAACATGTGACAGAATGCTGACCATTCAGATTTCGGCTGGAGTCACTAAGGTACTATTTTGTTGAGTTCAATTTCAACCTTTCTATTTAAGTGAGTAAATTAATCTCATCGGTATCACGCATTGTCCTGAATTTTCAGAATGCCATCACCAGTACTAATTTCAGCATTGCTTAAAAAAAAAAAAAATTCCCCAACTGAGTTCTTGGATTTTCTATTTGAAATCTAAAGTAATGGGGCATAGCAGAGTAACAGTTAATGGTTTTTTAAGTAAAGAAAAAATTTACTATCTTTTAAATATTTTTTCTTTTATAATAACTTGCTAAATAAATTAAAGGAAATCCCTAATTTTCTGTAGGCAGTGTTACATTGGCCAAGGGGTCATAGATTACATCTTATTCATCTTGATATAGCTAGTGCCCACAGCACAGACTCATTATTAAAAAAAAAAGAATTTGGTTAAATACATTTTAAAAGAGTTAAAACCAGTATAGTAACTCCTCGACTCAGGATATTTTCAATATAGGCTTTCATACTACATTTCCAATGAGTTTTTAAATGAATTTTCTGAATCTTTTCCAAAGTAGGCACTGGATTCTGAGGAAGGATGTAAAGGAATAGATTCTGATCCCGGCTGTTATTCACTGTCTTGCACTCTGGCTGAAATCGCAAGACATTGAACCTCCCTAAATTTTCTCATATGTGAAATTGTGAAAATCATACTCTCTCTGCATGCTTCCCAGGTACTGTGATGATAAAATGAGATTCTGTGTCTATAAACACTTTGTAAAATACAATGCAAATACTATAATTTTAAAATAAAATAAAAATTCTATTTTGGAGACTGAAATAATGATCACAATAATAACAGCATAAATGGACATCATCTGTAAAAATATTTTTAGATGAACAGTATTTATGTAGACATTCAAGCAACACTTGTGGAGCATGAGGTGTAGTAGGAAGAGTACAGAGCTTGGGGACGTCATCGATATCATTTTCAGCATTGCAACACCTGAATTTGCATCTCAGCTCTGCCACTTAGCGCAGGACCACAGGGAAATTACCTAACTCTCTGAGCCTCAATATCTCCACCTAAAAATGTACTTGATACATCTCAGAAAGATGATTTTGCTTCATTTTTTACCTTTTCCCATTCTCTCCCTAGCTGAGACAACTTAGTGTCCCTTCTCCCCTTTGTCCTTTTAGTTTACAGGAGGGCTTACAGCCATCCAGCTAGAAACTCCATTCCCTGGGCTCCCCACAGCCTCATGTAGTTTTGTGACTAAGGGCTCACCAGCAGAATAGGAGCAGAAGTGATGGGTACAACTTCCGTGTCTCTTCCTTAAAGGAAATGACTTGCCTCCACTTTCATCTATTTCGACTTTCCCACAAATAGGAGTGCAAATGTGATGCGGGTGAGTCAGATTCAACCCTGTAGACAAGGCCAAAGCCGGGCCTAAGGGGTGTCCAAGTAGGGGAGCCGGCAGGCCCTGCCTACCATGGGACTGTCAAACAAGAAAGAAATATATTTCTGTTTTGTTCAAACCACTGTATTTGGGAGTCTCTCTGATGCATTAACTTAGTCACTGTCCTAATAATATAATTCCCCTTTCTCTTCTGCTTTGTCCACTTTCTAATCTTACTTATTGAGTACTTACCTGGTGTGAGGCATTTAGGTATGGATTTAATTCAAATACGATGTCAGTGTTTTGCAAACTGCTTTAGGACAGTGATGCTAATTAAATGCTTTTCTTCCCTCACTACATGCCAGCAGCTAAACTGACAGGACACAAAAAAAGAGCAGGGCTGACCCTTGTTCATGACCCTACAGACAATAACTAGACATGCAGTGGCAAGTGATTATTTTGAAATGACTTACCTCATAATTATTTTACTGCAATTTGGCCAAAGTCCAAATATGAAGGAAAAGAATGGACAATACCATTAAAATCTGAGAAATATAAATTTTTGTGGATAAAAGAGCACAATTCAACAAAATTAAATTTCTAAGCTATAATCAGGCAAAATACATCTTATCATCTTGATATAGCTCTTGAAGGGCACGGTGGATTTAATAGTTTCAATAGTTTTGAAAATTTCCATGAGAAAATAGTAAAATATGAATCTCTACATGCAGGGCTGCTTGTACAACTTCCTGAGCAAATATGACAAGCACATAGGTTTCTTTCTTTCTTTTCTTGTTGTTTTTTGGCTCATCTGTTTCCAGATGAATAAAAGAAAAGAAAAGATAAGATGAGAAGGGAAAATGTTCTGTTACATCTATCTTGATATTAGAGTCAGCTATATTAATTTCAATAAGAATAAGCTTCATAAGGACAGATAAACATCTCTGTTTTGATAACCATTCTTATCTCAATGGTTAGCAAAATGTTTGGCCCTTAATAGTAACAATAGTTTCAATAATATTTGTTAATTAAATTTGTTATTATTAATAAGTAGTATTAATACCACCATTGAGTGCTTACTATGTGCCAGACTCTGTCTTAAGAACTTTATAGATGTTGATTCATTTACTCTTCATGAGAGCCCTATGAGGTAGATGCAATACGTATGCCCATTTTGCAGAAAAGGAAGACAGCAACTTTCTCAAAGTCATAATGCATTACAATGTAGTAAGGCTGAAAGAATACTTCAGAATTTGTCATTCAAGAAAAGACCAAACTAATCTACAGTGATACAAATCATTACAATGGTTCCTGGGGGAGGGAGGGGAGAGTTAGTGTATTTGATAGCAAAGGGCACAAGGGAACTTTCTCCAGGAATGAAATGTTCTTTATATTGATCTGACTGATGGTTATAAAAGTGTATACACTTGTAAAAGTCACTGAGGTGCATACTTGAGATCACTGTGTTTCATTACATGTAAGTTATACCTAACAATGTATGATTGAAATAAAAAAGAAGCATATGCTATTAAGATGAGTTCTAAGAAAGGAAATTGTTCAATACTAAATGTTGCTAACAAGGAAGGGGAAAAATCTTTCTAGAGAAATATACACAGTCATTTTTCAGTGATGATATATATGTGGTACAGCCTAAAAGCAGCTGACCTTATGATAATACTATTTTTTATGAAGTCATGTTCCAAAGCCCAGTGTAAATTGTACAAGCTAGTGCATATCAATCCCTCCTTTCATGCAATGGAGACTATAAACTGCTGTAGGGTTGGGGGTTTGGTGGATGAACAAAACATAACCTTGAGGTATGCATTCTCTCGGCCTGGCCAGCCAAGGATCAAAGTATGCATGTGAATAGATAAGGTATGCATGATAAGGGTTGGAAAGCCACCCTGAAAGCGCCCAATGGGCTTATCACCCAAGTGTGAATGTATTTGAGGATAGGAAGTATGCTGGGCTTGGCTGTAAGGTCAGCAGAGAGGATCTCAAGAACTTAATTACCTAAAACACCATGTAACCTAGGGAACCACTTTGCAAATAAATTGGGCTGCATCCAGAGATCTGGAGCATTTGCTCCCTTGCGGAAGTTCCCCCTCATTCCAAGCCCTGTCTGCTTGTAGTTCATTGCGTTGCGACGACCCCCACCCCTTCCCGGCGAGCCAAGAGAGTCGGCAAACTGCACTTAAAAAGTCCAAGTTTTTTATCACAGAGAAGTAACTACTTTAACTTCAGCATTTGGTTAGATTTATTTTTGTAACAGAAGGTATATTAGTAAAAGGTTTTAAGGACAAATACTGCACGATTCCACTTACATGAAATATCTAAAATAGTCAGAATCATAGAAACAAAGAGTAGAATAGTGGTTGCCAGGGTGCGGGGGAAGGGAAAATGTGGAGTTGCTGTTGAATGGGTATAAAGTTTCAGTTATGCCAGATGAGTAAGTTCTAGAGATCTGCTGAATAACATAGTGAAGAAGATTGTATTGTGCACTTAAAATTTTGTTAAGAATGTAGATTTCATATTAAATGTTCTAACTACCACTACCACAACAAAACTTCTTCTTAAATGGTTCTAGGAAGGGGTAAACACTTTTCCTCCCAAGGAGATTTTATAAAACTTAAACTTCAATGTTTCTCTATATTTTACTCTTGAGTCAACTGAGATTCAGAGATCTTAGCACGTAGCTAAGAAGTATTGTGACCAGAATTTAAAAATCAGCTACAAGTCTAAAAACACAGATTTCACTCTTAGCTCATTAGATATCCTATGTTCCCGGACTATCCTGTGTCTCCTGATCAATCTTACACTCAGTAACAAATTATTTTACTTTAGCAAAAATATTTTCACAAAACTTCAAAACTATTAAATATGGCAGGAACTCTAGCATAGTGGCCTGCTAATATGGACAACGTTCACACTTTGAGACATACTGCTAAGGGCACTTTAAAATGTATGTATAAGAAGAGGACACTTGCTTCCTATTTATGACACCCTAAAACAGAATTGTTGACATTTATTTTCCTCTTACGGCAGCAAAGCTTCAGCATGAAAAGCCCTTGTAGATTTGTTCATTTTTATAGTTTTTGGATTTTATTATGTGGTTATTTTGCAAAGTTTTTCAAATTCCTCTCCAACAGAAAGATTGCTAACGTTTGTTATAGACGTGAAATTTCTTTTTTACTAAAAAAAAAAAAAAAATTGTTTACTTATTTATAGTATTTTTAACTTTCATTCAAAAAAATTCAACCAATTTACTTTTGAGAACCTAGAAAAGGTAGAAATGGTTCATGTAACTTGAGTAACTTAATTCCATCAGTAGAGAAATAATTATGAAAGTTATAATGATCCAATTTTAATTGACTTCATAGGTGCTACATTATTTCAAAGTGTTTGAAAGAATTTAAAATTGTATACTTGGAGTAAAGTTAAGATACTTAAGGTGTCCTTTGTTAGGAACTGGAAGGGATCTTTGGGATCATGGTTCTCTATGCGAGGTGGGGTTCTTGTTTTGTTTGATACTTAAATTCATTCACATTTATTTTTTTAAAAGTGTACCTTGATTCCCTCCCCACATCCAACATTACAAACCTCATTCTCAGCCCATATGATTTGAGTGGAACTGATATTACACCTTACCCTGGGATCATCTTAATTGGTGTAAGCGAATCAATAGTTCCCATTCACTGGCCTTAGTGAGCAGTTCCGGGATTGAAAGGTAACCCAATCAGAGTCCTTGAAATACCAGGAATTATTTTGTGGAGATTCTTGGAAGAAAAAAAATTAAAAATTTTCCACTTTTCTTGTTTTAAAAAAAAAATCAAAGAGACTCTCACTCTTCTAACGGCGTGGTATAAAATCATGAGGTTTGGAATTGTCAAAGTCATTTCACCTCCAAGAAGGGAGAGCTTTGGGCTGCGGTGTGGGGGTGAGGTTGGGACGGGGACACGGGGCACTGGGGGATCTGATGATGGAGCTGACACAGTGAGAAGCAGGAAGAACCAGAAACTGAGTGCCACGGTTTTATTTGCTGGATCAAGTGTCACCTGAAGCCGGTGTCCTCTGGAAATTTTGACTATGTATATTGTTTATTAAATCAGCAATAACATATATTTTTTAGACTTAGTCATGTGAAATTTGTTTTGAAAGATTGACCTATTTGTCTTGAGATTTTGGTAATTTTTGAAAGAAAATAAAGAATGTCTAATATTTCTATTTTAAAACACTATAACTGAAGGGATTTAACAGTTCAATTTGTGTCTAAAATCTGAAAATAATACTTTTTTGAAAAAATCAGAAAAAAGCATAATATGAAATAAAATATGGCATAAAAGTTAATAATATGAATACAGTCTGATATTTTAGAGTTATATATTAATAGAGGCAGATATTAGAAATAAAACATGACTAAGAATAGTTGGATATGAATTGATACTATCTCCTTTCATTTTAGTTATTTCACATCAGGAATAGTTTTAACATTTACTGAACCAAAATATTTCAACATAATATAAGCCAAATATAAGACTTGTATTGTTTGGACACTAATTCATAACACAACAATCTTATGTTATAGATAGCCCCAAATAAATATATTATATGTTAATATAAAAATGATTTTTAAAAAGTCAGTCTTTGAATGTGTTCTGTAAAAATCGATATTCTAAAGCAAATAGTTAAAATGAAAGGAGTGCTTTTTTTATCCACTCATCTACTGATGGACACCTGGGCCGCTTCCAAATCTTGGCTGTTGTAAATAGCGCTGTTGTGAACATAGGGAATGCATGCATTCTTTAGAATTAGTGTTTCAGGTTTCTGTGGTTCATTTACACAATGGAATACTACTCTGCCATAAAAAGGAAGAAAAGTTTGCCTTTTGTGACAGCATGGATGGATCTTGAGAACATCATGCTAAGTGAAATAAGCCAGTCAGAGAAAGCCAAGTGCCATATGATTTCCCTCATATGTGGAATTTAATGAACAAATTGAACTATAGAGCAAAATAGAGACAGACTCACAGATAGAGACAGGCAGACAGCTCTGGTGTGTATGTTGGGGAGTGTTTGGGGAGGGGTCGAGGGTGGGATTGAGCAAAATAGAAAAGAGAGTATGAACTCATAGACATGGACAACAGTGTGGTGATTGCTGAGGGGGAGAGTGGTGGGTGGAGGTGGAAGAGGGCATAGAGGGGATAAATGGTGATGGGAAAAATAAAAAATAAAATAAAATGAAAGGAGTGCTTTCAAGCACAAAGAAACACTGATCTAAAACACTGCTTCATAGTATCCTCTTTCACTTCAAAGTTTAGAGAAAGAACAATAATACTCAAATGGACCACAGATCACAAGTCAACCTCCCAGTTCATGCAGGTACCCATCTGCAATCTCCATGCAAGTGTTTTCAGTGATAGCGAGAACTCACGACGTGGGAAGGAAACCCATTTCTTGTTAGAAAAATCTAGTTTCTAGAACATCCTTTCTTATCTTGTGAAAAATCTGCCTCCCTGTATTTTCTTCCCATTCGTTCACTCAAATTATTTCTTTTGAAGCTACTTTGCCAGTAATCCTTCCTTGAAATGTTCACTGTCCATTAATTATGCCTTATGTAATATGGCTTCCAGATATTTCATCATCCTTGTCAGCTGGGGGAAAAAATCTTATATTTTAGCGATCCTATTAAAGCTCCTGATCTAAATATATTTTTAAAAATACCTGTGGACTATCTTGCTAGGCTCATCTGAATACTGGATGATCTTTACCATTTAAATCCCAGGCCACCATCAATCATGTTTCCCGCTAACAGGCATACGATGTGGGCTCTTTCATAGGGTGCTTACCACTTTCTAACAGTTGCATTTACGATATATTTTACCTCTTAATCTATACTACAACCTCCTTAAGGTTTCAGCATTTGTTACAAAGCAAAAAAAAAAAAAAAAAAAAAGGTTTATTATTTTAAATGCTGTAATTAATTTATAAGCAACTGAGTCTGAAAATCTTACTTGAAATAAAGCCTTAATGACTCAGAGATTTTGGGAATCTCTTACTCAAAAGCTTCTTCGAAATCATGTGAGTACTAATCTGTTTTAATTATGTTTCTTCCTGGTTATTACTGTTATAGAGGAAAGTCAATGCATATTTATCTTTTATTCAGTCAGTTTTATTATCTTTTAATAGTTTCATTGAATTTCTTTGCATTTTCTAATGTGCAATGGTACCATTTGCATGTAATGATATTTTGCAATTATTTTGTTCAATATTCATACACCTGTCTCATATCATATCACATTCCTAAAATAAGATTAAATAATACAACTTGCAAGCCATCTTTGTTTTGTTTGAAAGTTGTAACAAGGATGTTCTAAAGATTTATCAATTAATAACATACTCTTACCTGGCTAAGAATGTATTTAATAAATTGAGAATAGATATGAATAAAATATATATATTGTTCTCTTTAAATTCTAAATTAAAGAAAGAAAATCTTTAAGAAGACAAAATAAGTGTAGGTATGATCATCAGAAATCCCAGTACTGCAAAGAGATTGTGAAATAACAATATGTTTCTGAATGCTTCTGTTACATATCATTTTTTCCTAAAATTATATGAAACCCTTTTAAACTGTTGAAGATGTTTTTGTCAAACATGTGGGAAAAGACAGACTAGGCTATTTCTAGTATGAGGTAGAAAAGTAATAATAGTTAATGTTTACTGAGCAAGTTTCTATATTCTGGGCACTTGTATATAATTACTTTTTATGGAAAATCCTCTAAATAACTCTCTAAGATTATTATCTTCATTTAAAAATGAGGAAGCTGAGGCCTAGAGAGGTTAAGAAATTTGTCAATGTCATAATTCTATTAAGACTGGGAACCAGATTTAAAAAATTAGTCTGCCTGCCCTGGCTGGTTTGGCTCAGCGGTTAGAGCATCGGCCTGCGGTCCAGAGAGACATGGGTTCAGTTCCTGCTAAGGGCACGTACCTCGGTTGCAGTTTGTCCCCAGCCCTGGTTGGGGTCATGTGGGTGGCAACCACTGGATGTGTCTCTCTCACATTGATGTTTCTCTCTCTTTCTTCCTCCCTCTCTTCCTCTCGCTCTATCTGAGGATGAATGAAAAAGGTCCTCAGGTGAGGATAAAAAAAAAAAAAAAAATTAGCCTGCCTGCAAATTTAAGAAACACACCATCAAAGGTTAATATGATCTCTGAAAAGGGAAATATAAGACAAATTGCATTTTCTTACACGGTGGTTAGTGTACAGAATGGTGCATGTAACAAATAGTTTAAACCTGAAAAATATGGAAGCTTTAAAAATTTCACTTCTGGAATGGAAAGCTAAGAAAATAAAAACCAGTCCGAAGAAGCTGAGATGGTTGTAAACACCTAGCTATACGCTGCTTTTGTAACGTTGCTGATGAGAGCACAATCATTTCAAAATACCAACCTAATAAAATTTGATATACTATAGTCTTACACAACAATAGATGCCCAAACTAAGATGCCATAAGTGAAAAGTTATTCCCAGTTTGCAGTGAAGCAAATAAAAGCCAGGTAATATGAGGATATAATCTACAGCAAAGAAGCATGTTTTCGCTTGTCACAGTTTTAAAATTAAACATTATTATTGAATTATTTTATAAGATGATTCTGTACGAAAAAGTAATCTTCAGATTAAGTTTTATAAGAAGACTTTACAGTCAGAGAGAACGTGTATTGGCTTGCTAAAAGTAGTACTCTGGCCTATTTGGCATCTCCATTTCTCTGTGCAAACTAACAAAATGTCATCTGATTTACAATTCAGTATTTGTAAGTGTGGTTGAAGAGCTCGAGTCCCTAGAGAGCTGCTCAAGGCTTCCCTTGGAAATAGCAAAGCCGAGGACTGAATTTGTTGAGTACATCTGGGTATGAGCATCTCATGAGGATCCTATCAAATGTCTTTGTCCTGGACATTTTAATAGTAAGAAGTGCTTTTGAATTTGCAACTGATTGATCTACAGCTTCTATCTAAATGGCATAAGCTCTGTTTCAAGAACAATTGAGTACAATAACGTAGGCAATTTCTCACACTCTTTGGTAGAACTATAAAGTGGATAAATCTTTCTGGAAGGCAATTTAGAAATATGTATCATCAGGAGCTTCAGAAAAGTTCATGCCCTCTGACTTAGCAATTCCTCTTCTGGAATCTAGTCTGGATATTAATCAGAGATGCAGCCAAAGACTTATATTACAGCTTGTATACTACAATGATATTTGTAAAGGAAAAAAGGTGGGGTGGAGAGACAATCAGAATGTCCAGCCTTGTAGAAATGGTTCGATACATTTAGGTACAAATATATGATGGAATAAATATTATGAAACTATTAAAACTCATGAGGTTGAAGAATATTTAGTAGCATGATATAATACTTAAAATATAGTTGGCTAAAAACTTAGATAGAAAATGATATATATTCTATGTTTACTCTTTCACTAAAACTAAATGTAAAATACTAGAAAAAAGCTTCAATGTTTATAGTAATTATTTCTGGAGAGTGGCGTCATGGATGGTTTAAAGAAACTCTTTTTTTGTGTGTGTTCTATTTGTTTCTACAATTAGTATAAAATATTTGAAATAAGCCCAAAGACACCTTTTTATTTAAAAAAAAAATGGAGAGGCATTATTCTTAAAAGTTTTAGAAAGCAATCGATATGATTTAAAAGCTAAAACTGCTGTTTTCTTCAGTGTGCCTTTCTTTTTTCGAGTTTGTTTAATTATATGGCCTTTTAATATTGTTAGTGAACAAAATTAACAACTATATGTCAGTACAGACAATCTTTTAAAGGCTAGAATTTTAAACTTAGATTTTAAGGATGTTTCTATTTTATTGGATGTAAAGATATTCATTATTTAGAATTATTTTTTTTAACAAATCTTTGGATAATTTATTATCTTGGTTAGATACTAATTTTCCCCACAGCATCTGCTCACTTGGCTTCCATTTCCACCACTGAACCAGTGACTGAACGCCACCCCAGCTGTGATTTATGGTCTGTTTACATTCAATCTGCCAGTCAACACTACCCTAAAGCCTGCAAGATTCTCAGCTAAGGGAAAGTGAGGTCATATAGTCTATCCCAGACTTCCCTGTGTTTTATTATTTAAATCTTTGCAAACTACAAAATTGCCTTTGGATAGAAAAGAATCAAAACTGTTATAAAACGAACTCATATCTGGGGTTTCTGAAATATACTTTATTCTTCAGCGCTGGATTCCAGAGTTTAATATGTTGTTGGGAGGGAAATTTAAAATATGTACACCATGCCAACACAATTTTTTTTTATTTAATTTTTTTTTCTTTATTGATTTTTAGAGAGAGAGGAAGGGAAAGGGAGAGAGATAGAAACATTTATGAGAGAGAACATTAATTGGCCTCCTCCTGCATGTCCCCCACTGGGGATTGGGCCCACAACCTGGGCATGTGTCCTGACCGGGAATCGAAGCAGCGACCTCTTGGCGCATAGGTTGATGTTCAACCATTGAGCCACACTGGCCGGGCCCAACACACTCTTAGTTTCCTAAAAACATGAGGATCTCTAAATGAAGAATAAAAGGGCTGACATAAAACAATAATCTTTTAAAGTATACACTATATCATTTCTGAAAATGTATTCATGTGGTTTTAAAAAGTAAGAGTAGACAAAAATTAAACCATGTTTTCTAGGCTACTAAAATTTCTGTGATTAAACTTTCTCTAAGGGGCTTCTGCTGAAGATGGCAATGTAGGTAAACATGGCACGCACATCCTTCCACAACCACATTAAACTTACAACTAAACTACAGAACAATCATCATGCAGAACTGCCTGAAATCTAGCTATGGAAGTCCTATAACTAAGGTGTACAGAGAAGCCACATGGAGACAGGTAGGAGAGGTGATGATGCAGAATGACTGGTCTCAAAGCCATGTGTGGTGGTTAAAAACTGGGAGGGATCTCTCAGCTGCAGAGGAACCCTGAGGAGCAAGGCATCCCAACCCCAAATGAGGCACCCCAGCCCAGGGTTCCAGTGCTGTGAGGAACTCCCTGTTACTTCTCACTATGAAAACCAGTAGGGTAATGGCCCAGTAAGAGAGGGCTGCTACAGTCCAAAGTGTTCCTCTTAAAGGACTCACACACGGACCTACTCATACTCACTGGCTCTGAGCTCCAGCACTGGAGCAGCACCTCAAAAGGCACCAGGGGCACAAAAGGAGGAACTGAATTGTCTGGCTTTGGGGCAATAGCTGGAGGGGCAGCTCTCACCAAGACAGAAGTGCCAGCAGAAGCCAGTGCTCCTTTGCTGAGCTCTCCTCATGCAGGGTAAAGTGGGTGCCGAAACTGAGTCTTCATCAACCTGGCTGACACTGTTTGCCCTGACTGGGTGATTTCCCGAGACTCTGCTCCACCTAACTTGTGGGCCCACCCAAGCCTCTTCCAGTGGCTTTTCCATACAAATGGCCTGTATTGGCTCATGCTGCATATTTTCCTAAAATCTCTCAAAGGTTTACAAACCCTAAACAAGGAGCATCTGGCCTCAGCATGCCCATACCTCTTGCTAAGTGGCCCCAGGGCTGGCACTAGTGGCAGCTGGCCTCTGTTCACAGCTTGGCCTCTCCCAGGCACCTCCACACCCAACACAAGTAGTAACCATATGCAGGTCACGTTATAGCTCTTGCCAGGACGCCCTGGGCAGGGCACAGGCAGCAGCTGACCTTGGCCTATATTTCCTGGGAGACCCCTGAGCCAGCACACCCACTGGACAGCTTCAGACCACACCAGAGCACCATCTAACCACCTCCATGAGTGACACGCTCACAGGATGAACTCAGTGGGCAGCAGAGTCCCACTGAAGTGAATCCTCATCCCTGGGGTCAGCACCTGCACAGCAGGTCCTCCCTGCAATTGCAGCAAGTTGTCTGCCCATCCTCACAGCTGACTGACCTGGGTGTAAATCCCACTGACACGCCAACAGCAATCAAGGATCAACCTGAATAGGTGGTATACATAGCCCACCACAAAGGGAGTGCACCTGGAGTGCTGGCCTGGGTGACCAGGGAAAATGTACCACTGGGCCCTACAGGAAACCTACTACACAAGGCCACTTAAGATTGGAAAATGTGGCAGCTCTACCTAATACATAGAAACAAATATAGGGAGGCAGCCAAAATAATGAGACAAAGAAACATGTACTGAATGAAAGAACAGGACAAAACTCCAAAAAAAAAAGAACTAAACAAAATTGAAATGAGCTAGCTACCAGATGCAGAGTTCAAAATACTGGTTATAGGGATGCTCAATGAACTTAGGACTCAGTGAGAACTTAAATGAAGAGATAGAAAACATAAAAAAAGTCTGATATGAAAAACAGAATAACAGAAATGAAGAATATGTGAGAGGAAATCAACAGTAGATTAGATGAAGCTGAGGACTGAATAAGTGATTGATTTGGAAGATAAGATAGCTGAAAACACCCTATCAGAACAGCAAAAACAAAAAAAGAATTTTAAAAAATGATAGTTTAAGGGACCTTGGGAACAACAGGAACAACATCAATCATAACAACATTTGCATCATGGGGGTGCCAGAAGGAAGAAGAGAGAGAGCAAGGAATTGAAAACGTTTCTGAAAACTTCCCTAACCTGGCAAAGAAAATAGACATATGAGTCCAGGAAGCACAGAGAGTCCTAAGCAAGATGAATTTAAAGAGGCCCACACCAACACACATCATAATTAAAATGCCAAAGGTTAAAGGCAAAGAGAGAATCTTAAAAGCATCTAGAGAAAAGAAGTTTGCTACCTTCAAGGGAGCTTCCATAAGACTATCAGCTGAATTCTCAACAGAAATAATGTAGGCCCAAAGGGATTGGCAGGAAATATTCAAAGTGATGACAGGTAAGAATTTGAAACTGAGATTACTCTACCCAACAAAGCTATTATTTAGAATCAAAGGATAAAAAACTTCCCAGGTAAGAAAAAGCTGAAGGAGTTCATCACCACCAAATCAGTACTACAGAAAATGTTCAAGGGTCTTCTTTAAGAAGAAGAAAACAAAAAGTTAAAAAAATATGAAGAATAAAAGGGAAATAAATACAGGGTAGGGCAAAAGTAGGTTTACAGTTGTGAGTATGGGAAACAAAAATTTATTCTTGTATTATTACTTATTAATCATTGTACTAGTTTCCATATGAACAACTCTAAACCTATTTTTGCCTCACTCTGTACATACCTATCAGCAATTACTTTAAATACAAATGAATTAAGTGCTCCAATCATAAAACACAGAATGGCTGAATGGATAAGAAAACATGATCCTTACATAAGCTCTCTATAAGAGATCCACTTCAGATTGACAGACACACACAGCCTGAAAATAAAGAGATAAGAAAAGATATTTCATGAAAATGGAAACAGATTAAAAAAAAAAAAGCTGGAGTAGCAGTATTATACCAGACAAAATAGACTTTAAAACAAAATCTATAACAAGAGATAAAGAAGGGCTCAGCAACTCCACCTCTGGGTATTTACCTGAAAAATCCAAACCACTACATTGAAAAGACACATGCATCCATATGTTCATTGTAGCGTAATTTACAATTTTCAAGATATGGAAGCAACCTAAATGTCCATCAATAGATGAATGGATAAAAAAGAAGTGGTGCATTATACAATGGAATAAGATTCAGCTATAAAAGAGAATGAAATCTTGGCATCTGCGACAACATGGATGGACCTACAGAGTTTTGTGCTAAGTGAAATAAGTCAGACAGAGAAAGACAAATGCCATATGATTTCACTTACATGTGGAAACTAAAAAGCAAAATAAATAAGCAGGAAAGAAACATATGCATAGATACAGAGAACATTTTGATGGTTGTCATATGGGAGAGGGATTGGCGGGATAGGTGAAAAAGGTGAAGGGATTAAGAAGTACAAATTGTTAATTACAGAACAGTCATGGGGATGCATAGGACATACAGTCAATAATATTGCAATAACTATGTATGTGTTAGATAGGTTCTAGATTTATCTAGGTGATCACTATGTAAGTTATAGAAATGTCTAATCACTGGGTTGTAGTCCTAAAACTAATATAATATTGTACATCAACTGTAATTGAAAAATAAAAAAAATTATTTAAAAAATTTTCCATGAAATTTCTTAAATTGAAAAATGACTACAAAATTTAATACATGTAACTTTCTTTTATCAAAGATGTAAATACTGGGTAGAAAGGCAAGATTTTTAGACATTTCCTGTGTTACCTTTAACTCTTAAAGAGGCTGTTTTCAGTGTTTTCCACACAGCAATAGATTGTTTGGTAATTATGTTGCACATATGTTGCCTGTTTCAATAATATATTTTTTTCTTTAACTAACGGCTTGAGAGCTCAAATAACTAAACCTATGTCCATCTAGCGTATTTCTATGTTATGTTACGATATGGCTGCTTTGGGCATATCATCATATAAATTAACAGGTCAGTTCACATGAGTAAACAGGGACATTCAACCACTTAAGATATATATCTTTACTTACCATGACATCTGTGTAAACAACATACACTGTTCAGATAATATGCAACATACATAGATCAATAAAAATAAATTATTTTGTACATTTCAAATTTACTTTTCAATGACTAATATGTGCTTTTATCACTGAAACAAATGATAAAAAATATTATTTTCTGAAATATTTTGTAGAATTCTACTTCCTGTCTTCTGAACCATGATCTATGAAATACAATGAATTGAAAAAAAATCTATTTAAGAAAGGTGATATTATTGCAAATAGTTAAAATTAACTGAGCATTTTGTACATGCCATGTACTATGCTAAATGCTCTAAATAAATTATTTCTTATCAGATTCTCGATTCTCACTAGAAAGTCATTAGGCTGGAACGGTTATTTCCTCAGATTAAGAAACTTGACTAAGGTAGCTTGATCAAAATAACCAGCAAGTAAATGCAGAACTGGGATGGAAATGAATCTCTACTAACCTCTAGAGAAGTCAGAGGAATTGAACATGATAAATAGGCCAAAATATAATTAAAGTATAAAGAAATTTACAGTGAATATATCTCTAGAAATATTTTTGATGTCCTTATTGATGAGGAAACTGAGACAAAGATATTAAATGACTTATTCAGCTTCACACAGCTTGTTAACTGATTGACTAAGGGCTAGTTGCTGGTCTTTTAGTCTCTAGGAAGTTATCACTGTTTAAATCTAAGGAGATCTAAGTGATAAGAGAATGAGTAACTTATATAACATCACATAGTATACTGGCTCGATGGGAAATCTATCCCAGGCAATTTCTCAGTCAACTCTTGGTGATGCAAGTTGGAGATTAAAACAATTAAAGGTATATATTTTGTATTTATTTTGTATCCTGTTTAAAAAAAGAGTGCTGGTGAAAGATCAATTGATTTTTAAAACATTTTCATGGAGAAAATTTTAAATTACTCAAAAGCAGTCAAGTTTTATGAATATAAATCACCCCAGCTCAAGGTCCAGCCCCTGGGATGACGTGGAAGCAAATCCCAGATATCATATCATTTCCTAAGTAAATAGAAAAACAACATTTTAAAGCAGAAAAAGAAATGTAGAGGATGATTCTGTTTTAAATGTTATGAAGAAAAACAAGCGATAGAGAGCTAGAATAAAACGACTAATGATATGCTTTGTAATTTGGTAAGAACTAAAGTGTGGGCTTAATTTTTGAAGCAGGATATCCACAAACAATTATAGCAGAAATCAACTTCTGAAAGGAAACAATTTGATAAATATTAGAAAAATTTAGCAAATTGGTATGGAGAGCAATCACCAACCAGATAAAACTTAGTGATCAGCAGCTTGAAGAGCTCAGATTCATTAAATAAAGGATTCTAGTATGGACAAAATTTCTTCTGAAGTGCAGTAAGCAATGAGTAGCGACAAATGGTTCTATGAAAAACTATTAATAAAATATGCATGTATTTCCTACGGTGGAGGAGAGTTTATTATCTGAAGAAAATAAATAGAAGCAAACACTTGTTCAGTACTCAAAATATACTTAAAATATAATTCTAAGATGTTATGTTTCTTAAAATTAACAAATGAGAAGAAAATATTAAAAAATTATAACTAACATTTACCTGGAGCCCTACACTTTACAGTATGAGTACACGCGCGCGCGCACACACACACACACACACACACACACACATTTACCGTTTTATGCTTGCAAAAATCTTATGGGTTAGGGTGGGGTAGATAAATGTTCCCTATTTTATATGACATTATTTGAAAGAGGATAAATGATTTGCCTGAGGTCACAAGAGTGGTAAGACAGAGAGCAAACAAGACGAACCCAATTCATATGAACTATAACATTTGCCCTCTTACAGAAGAGGCTATGCTTTAGGTTTAAATCGATATAGCTAGACACAAACCCTCATTAAATATGAAAGTAAGCTCAAAACATGATGTAAAAAAAAGCTATTAAAGTAAAAAAAAATCCAAATATTAATCAATTAGTCAATTATAAATACAACAGACAGGTTCCCGAGAAATTATAAACAAAACTAAGCACCTTACATAAATCTCTATTATAAAATTGATTTTATTAATGCAAGAAAATGTATGGTGATATTTGATATTTATTAATGTTTCCTCCCTCCATCCTACCCTTATTCCTGTGTAGGTTTCTAATTCTATTCCTTCTACCATACCTTAGGAGATGATTGACATGACAAAATAGAAATAAAGGCCAAATTCACACTTTTTGAGCTTCAATGATAAAGTCTGGGCACCATATATATATATTTGGAAATACGTCTGGCTACTCAGATGGAGTTATTCCTCTGCCTTATTCCACCACCATCCCCTTGGGTAGAAGCCTCCCTACACTGAAAAGGTGAGGAGAGTCTGTGGGAAAGCTTGCAAACTAGTCACTGGGGGCAGTCTCCTAGGTGTGTGACTGCACACAGTCCTCTCCACGCCAAACCCTAGGAGGCACCTTTGAGGAGGATAAATAGTCACTCGAGCCTTGGTTCTTGGAAGAAATTCAGGTGAGCATCAGTCCTTGGCTTAGTCCTACACATGTAGGCATTCAGCTGCATCTGGGAGAAATCAGGTGAAAACGGCACCTTGTAGCCACAATCAGGAGGATGGAGCAGCAGATGCTGTCCTGGCACTTGGATCGGAAAGAAAGGAGGATGCCACAGTGGGTCTGACAGGACTAAATGCTACATCCTGACCTCTGCCCTGTTCCCAAACTCCCCATATTTACTCTGGCCTGGCATTTTCTAAGCTTTAAGCATATAGATCAAACTGGATAAGATAGGAGGTTGCATTTCTTGAACACTTGAATTTGTGACATGAGAATTTTATCATTTCATATATTTTTAAGAGCATCACAGAATATTCCTCCATAGAATTAATTAAAATATTTCAGCAGGAAATATGGGTCACAGAACATTCTGCAGGATTCTAATTAGCATTACGCCTTTAAAGAATGTAATTTAGACTAGGCATTCTCAGTAAAAATATAGAAGATCATTATTTCCAAACAATCAAAAGACTGCCAACAACATTGCCAATGAAAACATGTTTTGTCTCTTTAAAGATTTAATCTTCAACTTAGTAAATGTTATTCCTATAAATTAAAAAATTAGAATTTTTGTGTATCAGGCTTACTTGTAACACCTGTTTTAAATTTTTAATTGATAGCTAAGGTAGAGCAATAAAATAAATTAGAATCAACAACATAAGATGATATAAGTTGTCTGCTAAACTAATTAATTATAAGAATTCCCTTAAGTAATTAAGTGTAGTCTAATTTTATGAATATTAAAAAGAAGTTATCAATGAAGCAAGCATCTGGTTGATGCAAACATGAGTATACTAATCTTTTGGTTACTAAATATGGTAGGTAAGAGTCTAGGAAAAAAAAAAGAATGTGCTGTCCCCACCCAGGATAAAAGGTTACATGATTCATTTACTAATCCAATCAGTCACATAATTAAAATATAAATTGGGCTTTTATAAACTGTGTGAAGGATTGTCAAGCTCTTGGAATTCAATAATAAAATCAAATTTCTGATCACAGAGAACTTAGACATTAGCCAATATTGTCATTGGCTGCAACTTCTAAGAAAGAGCCCCAATCAAATATCTGTAAATGTATATACACACACACTCAGAATCACACACAGATACATATGTATATTGGCATGTTAAATGTTTTGAGAAGCCTAAGTGGAAATAAATCAAAAAGCATTTCAAACTTTTTAACCCAGTGTTTACAAACGTTTTTCAAGTTTTCTGCCCCTGCCCCTCTAACCTATGTATTGATGCTCTCCCCTGATACTTTGGGAAAGGTTGGTGAAGTGAATTCTAATGAAAGAAATTCCTTCCCCTAGTGTAGGTACGAATACTTCTTCCAGCTAATGCGGTTTGAGACATATTTTCTGTAAGGAAATCAATCTCCCTTTCTGATATCCATATCATTCAATAAACTTCTGATCTATAATTTGATAATTAATTATATTTATTTGTCCAAGGAGTAGGTTTATTCACCAATATGGAGAGTTTTAGGAAAATAGCAAGGACAATTAAGCTTGCTGGATATTCTCTCACAGTAAATTGGCTAATGGGAAGTGTGATTTATACATCAGTATCTTCTGGGTTTCATGAGTGGTAATCAATGGGAACCAATCTCCTAAAGTTTGACAACATCAAATTTCTGAATCTGAAAAGCTTTTGACTGGATTCTAGATTTGGCGCAAATCCAGACACCAGGAATGGCTTTGGCTCCAGGTCTCATTGCTTCCGTGATATCATTCGGCCTTTTGTTTCACATGCCTGCTCCCATCATTTTCTCTTTGGAGACCATGAATTACTCTAAAATACTAACTATATATGTTTTGTTCATCTCTAATATTCCCTACAAACAATGAGTTTTTCCTCCCTTCTCCTTCTGCCCAAGTTAATGCCCTCACTGACTTGTACCAGTGACCCTCAGAAAGCCACTCTCTCCCTACCACCAATGATATACCTACAAGACCCACCAGGCTGTGTTATCCTCATGCTTACACAGTCTCATTAGTTTATACAGCATACATGATACATTTCAACCTCCTCTTATCCTTCAGTTTAGAGTATTGCAGTCTTCACTAATTTCCCTAATCTAATTTTGATCTTCCTGTTATTTTCTCTTACAGCGCCCTCTTTTTTTCCTTACCCTTCACTCTCATAAACAGAATTTAAGGTCATAATGTGTGTGTGTGTGTGTGTGTGTGTGTGTGTGTGTGTGTGTGTGAGAGAGAGAGAGAGAGAGAGAGAGAGAGAGAGAGAGAGAGTATTCAATTATATTTACAGGGTGACTCTCAAAATATAAAATCAATATGACATGTGCCCAGACCAGTCAGAATTGATGCTAGGCTAGGTATTTAGGTATTATTCCTTGAGTTGCTGAGGGAAAGGGCTAGATGGCCAGAACAATGAGGAATTGTTCAGGACTACCAATCGCATGGATATATTTCAAAATTCTAACAAGTAAAAGGCAGTGTGAGTGTGTACCAGGTGAATTATTAATCCTAGATTGCCTGACTACTTACATAGAGTGTAGGCTACTGAGACCAATTAAACATTTCTATTTCATTGGGCATCAGATAGCCTCAGTCTAGAAAATGTCTCTGAAACAGAGTGGGAACTCCACAAACATTTTTTAATTGATCTAAATGTGACATATGAAGCCTTCCATAATCTGCTTCTCCAGTTTCAAGTATATTTGTTTCTGAACCAAAGAGAAAAAAATGTGTACTATAGTTCCTTTCAGACACCATGTACCACGTGTCTATGTCTTTGCCTGTGTTGTTCTGTCTGGCTACAATATTATTCAAGTGGCTAATAGTTGTTCATTCTCTAAGACTCAGGTCACACACAATCCTTTTGGGTAAATATTTCTGACACTATGACCCCAATTTACCAAACCTGCCACCAGTCTGCCTTGGGTGTTCCTCCTCTGTTTTTCCTTAGCAGCTGCACAAACATCTATTACAGCATTTTCCACATTCCTTTAAAAAACTCTTCAATTATCTAATTCTTTTTCTATGATTTCTTGAAGAGCAGGAACCATTGTTTACATAACCCGTGTACTCAGATTCTAGCTCAAGGCTGAGTACACACAGCCTGAATAAATAATTGATCCAATTAGTGAAAAAATGCCACTTATGAGCAATATAATAGATCTCTACCCACCATGAGGTTACAATCAAGAGAACTATATTTCTATAAATTTAGAGATGGTAGAAAAGAGCAAAAAAATAAGGAAAAGAAAGTCGTTAAGATTCCATGCCTCTAAACTAAACACTGCAAACATATTCTCATGATGTCAGATTCATTCCACAGATGAGTTTCATTGGGATTATATTGTATTTTAAACATTTTGAAATTTGCCTGGCCGCTGTGGCTCAGTGGTTGAGCGTCAACCCATGCACCAAGAGGTCACTGGTCTGATTCTCAGTCAGGGCACAAGCACAGGTTGTGGGTCCGATACCCCATGGGGGGCATGCAGGAGGCATTAATATTTCTATCTCTCTCTCCCTCTCCCTTCTTCTCTCTCTAAAATCAATAAAGAAAAAAATTATAAACATTTTGGAATTTAAGTGCATTCAAGAAGGCATGGATCTTTAGTTCACCGTGGTACCACCATTTTGTACTGACCAGCCCCCCATCCTGGTCTCATTTATGTCATTGGCCCTTAAATCAAACTGTTTCATTTCAATTTGAATTAGCACCCGCTGTACAAATGAAATAAATATTACATCATATGTTATTTTTTTTTCTTTATTGATTTTAAAGAAGAAGGAAGGGAGAGGGAGAGAGAGATAGAAACATCAATGAGAGAGAACATCCATTGGCCACCTCCTGCATGGCCCCCCACTGGGGATTTGGCCCACAACCTGGGCACGTGCCCTGACCAGGAATCCAACCAATGGCCTCTTGGTGCATGGGTTGACGCTCAACCACCAAGTTACACTGGTTGGGGACACCAAATATTTTTTTTTAATGTTGTATAAAATATTGCTAACAAAAGCAATAGGACAGATGAAACTGTGATATTTAGGTTGGTATTTTAATAGAAAACATATCCTTAGTGAATTAGGAAAATATTCTAGTTACTTATCTGTTTTAGTTTCCCATTCTCAGCAAAAGCAACTGGATTAAAATATGAAGAGTTTGTATAAACTGTAAGAGACGTAGTTAAATCCCTCTGAATTTAGGGACTGGATCAACACATCTATAGTGTGTGATATGCACCATGTGTTTGTATATCAACCTGACAATAAACACTTAATCATTTAACTTATTTGAAATACAATTTATTGAGTTTTCAAACAAATGAGTCATTTCAAAATTCTGTTTTGTTAGGTCTAAAGCAGACAAATTAAATCGTATGAGTCACCAAAACAGAAAAAAATAAACATCTGTGTTTTAATTGTAATCAGCACTGGATTTCAGTGTTGAACAATCAGAGATCATTATACCATTCTGAAATATCAGTGGGAGAGTGTCAAAAATGATGAGTATTCGATGTTTACAAATGACTCTGCCTGTGGCATGCTGTGTGCTTTTGTGAATCATTTATTTTCTAGCATTAATCTGTCATACTATGAAATATTACAAATGTGATTCTGCATGACAGAATAATGAAAGACTAAAAAAAGCTATATTTAATGACTTTTCCATAAAAAAAACTTTTCCAGAAAATGTTAGACACACATATGCATTGTTTTCTTCCTTTTCATTATTTCAAATGATCTCCCATATCAAGTCCTTAAAGGAAGACCACCCATTTTACAGTGAAATTGCAGGAAATATTTTCTCCCTGGATATGAATATTTGACTTCATCTAAGGAATTATTTGGTACCTAAATACTGATAGGGGACTAGAGTAAAAAAGTAATCTTCTAACTTTTATAGTGAACAAAAAATTAAAAATGCCCTCAAAAGTTTTTAGGGAACAATGATGAGGCGCAGAGCTAATAAAGGTAAAGATAACTATCCAGGATATTCTGATGCATAAATAATAGTAATAATAATAATAATAATAATAATAATAATAATAATGTAGCATATCATTGTTACATAGCTTATCTTACCTTTGCAAGAACATAAAAGATTCAGAATTTATAAGTTTATAGTCAACTTTAGAATTAACTGAAATTACACAAATCCATGTAATTCTATGTATGAATAGACTCTTGAATTTCAGAAAAAGTTGTTAGTACTTTCCTATACTTTACTTCTCTAGCTGTGAATAGCATACTCTTTAAATTTAAAAGTACATTTCACATATTTTTTTGAAATGGGAAGATCCTTAGAGACCACTGAATCAAAGCATTATTCTTATAAATCAAGAAAATGAGGCTCAGAAATCTTAAATAACTTGCTCAAGGTCACACTATTAATGAGAGAGAGAGAAAGGACTACAATCCAGACCTTAGAATTCCTAGTTCAGCTTACTTTCCACTGTTCTGCAATAGCTGTCCAATCTTCTCTTCAATCAGTTTATTATTGTTACTATCACTGACTTTATTACTTTGAACCTTCTTTTGAAACAATCTGCAGTTGCCTGGCCGGTATGGTTCAGTGGTTGAATGTTGACCCATGTACCAAGAGGTCACCGGTTCGATCTCCAGTCAGGGCACATGCCCAGGCTGTGGGCCCGACCCCAGAGGGGGACGTGCAGGAGGCAGCCAATCAATGTTCTCTCTCATTGATGTTTCTATCTCTCTCTCCCTCTCCCTTCCTCTCTCTCTAAAATCAATAAAGAAAAAAAAAGGCAGCAATCTGATGTCAGCCAATTGGTATTAAACAGCCTGATGATGCAACCACTGAACTTATTACCTTGGTTAAATAAAGCAAAAAATATAAGCAAACATGAATTGGCAAAGCACTGATATGGTGAAATATAACCACTGTTTAAACAAATTGTAAAATGTCTAGCCTTATGTTCTTGCACTACATTTTCCAATAATTTCTTTAGAATTATTAAGCATGATTTATTTCTTAAAGGTGACTTAAGAAAATGAGAGACATGAAACTTCAACCTTGACATTCGTTGCACAATGAATGCATATATACATTCACCAAAATGACCTAATAGGTCATTTAACAGTTATTTTGAAAATTAAACTAATGACATTTTAGAGCATATTACAGTCATTTACTTGAGGCTAAAAGGAAGTAATTTTGTTTAATGTAGAACGAATATTATAGCAAGAGAAAATTTGATATATAGCAAATATATGACAAAATATACAATTTACAAATTGCAGCTTTATAAATTGTAGCTTGTATTAAAGTGTCCAAACTGTCTTCTGATATTTGACTGTTGATGGCTTTTAAGTCCCATCACTATCCTCCCACTTCTGCCCCACATCTGGAAGAGCTGATTAGGAAGTCCTAGTCCTGCCTCCTTTGGTAACAGTGAGATGTTCAAACCATGCAAGCACTGACCTGAACACAACAACCTTCACCCCATAACCACAATAAAACTCCACAGCCAATCTCCTTTCTCTGCTCTCTCATGCCACTTGGACCTGTTTAAGATTCTGCTCGGCTTTCCCCAGAAAGCCTCGTTTATGTAAGGAATAAAAATTTTCCCAATCCCTTGGTATTTGTGTGGTGACATCAGTCTCTAAATCTAAACCAACTGTGGGGTAACCACAGCAACTAAAGCAGTGAGGAGGGTGTTCAGGTGATGACACCATGACTGAGAGTCTCTTTTCTCTTGCTTTGTTTCAGTAACTGGCTCTGCTGCCTCCTAGCAATCTTGCACTTTGAGCTGTGCAGCTCTGGGCTGCATTTGCTGATTCTACCAAATCTTTATTATAGATTTAATCAATCTACATCAGAAGTTTTGAAAATTGGAATTTAGAAGAAAGAGTTAGGACCCTTCTTAAAGCGACTTTTGGTTGTGTGTCTTAGCCTGGATCCATGGGTGTGTCTCAAGTTGTATTATATATGATTCCAGCAGAAGCTATGACTAATGCTAGCATCAGGGATACGACTCTAACTTTGTGACTGATGCTTGTGTCTCAACCAGGCATTGGCTTTTCTTCTATACAGTACTCAGGAAAACAAACAAACAAACAAACAAACGAAAACGATACCCTGTGCAATACATGGGTCCATTGGGTGGCCAATTGTGTGGAAGAGCAGTTAGCATGTGGCATGCTGAGGTCTACACTCCTTAAGGCAGAGGCCTCACTAAAGATCCTATAAAAATGCATTTACTGCTACTCAGGTTTCTTTGAAATGAAGATCTTGATCCTTGGGCTTATAGAGGAAAACACTATGGCACCCTAATGCACAGATAAGGAGGCAATTCAAACTCTACTTAAACTCCATATCCAAAAACTCTATAAAGCAACAATTGTTATTACCCATAACAATTGTTACTTAACCCTGATGTTATAGATTTCACACTCTCTGGAAGAGAAAACTTAGAAAAACGAGTAGGGTAAAGAGATTATCCTTCCTCCAAATTATGTCCAGTAACTGATAGCCAAACTAGATAAAAGGTGAGAAAAGACAAAATTGTAAGAGAGGTCTAAAATTGGAGCCAATTAGAAAACCAAAATTTACTATAAGAATTTACACAGTAAAAATATAAAATACCTCTAATTGACTCTTGAATCACTAAAAGATATATTTTGAATTAATTTTAATAACAACTGAAATGCACCAACTTGCAAATCTTCATGGTTTTAATACAGAGGATGGAATTAGAGTTATTTCTGGGGATCCTACCAACTTTAAACGACAGCACATTCTAAAATCTAATGAGATTCCGAAATATGAAACAGTAAACAAATTATTTCCTTGAGTACATATTCCATAGTGGTCATGGAAGCTTTGACCAAAACACGTAATAAATTATGTCCTTGGCACTTACAATAAATAGACTTGACAAATTGAAGCTTCATGAGTCCTTCCCCACAACTAAAATAGTTAATATATTTCAATATATATTAAAATAGAGCCTTAAAAGATTAAGTAAAATAATTATTTAGAGAAGTGGTATTTATATCATTATTTCTCCATTTAATAGTCCAATTTGCCTGTTCTTAAACCTGGAAAGAAGGAATGGTTCTCATAGGGGATTACTGAAACCTAAAATCTTGATTCCACCCATTAAAGGCCCCATAATCACTATTATTGAATTTACTGATTCCATTTAATCATCAGCTGGAAAACATTTTGCTATTATTGATTTGACTCATATGTTCTTTTATGCCAATTTCAACAGCCTCTCAGCCATAGTTTGCCTTTGATGAGATATAGCACTTTTTGCTTTCAGCTTCAAAGGGACACATATTCCTGTTCACCAACGAGGTTTCCAACAGCCCAGTCATCACACACTATCTTTGTAGGCAAGATCATAGATTGCATTCAAGTTTCTCAAGCTGCATGGATAATGAAATCACATTGATGACATCTTCTTTCAATGAGATTCATTTGCCATTATTATCCAAGAATGCAAATATAAAAGAGCTCACAAAAAGGGGAACGTTCTATTTCCTCCCACACAATAGAAGGCCCTAGTCAAATCTCTAGGAATTATTTGGTCAGTCAAAAGCCACTCCATCTCTGACACCATTAAGAAAGTACTGTTGACCCTTATGGCACCACCATGTTAAACGCAAAATCTTTTAGGAGTTTTTGGAATTTGAGGGCGACATGTTCTTCATCTATACTTTTTCTTAAGCCCATTTCTGCTGTCCCTATAAAACTGGTCACCTTGAGTGGAGACTCCCACAAAACGTCTTTAGAATCTTTCCAAATGATAATATAATCGACATTGTTCCCTAGAGACTCCATATGTCCGTGAACTTCTGATGCAAGAAGTTCCTTCCTAAGCCCCATGCTGTTAACCATTACAGTGGCAATTCTGCATACTATATCTCCTGGAAACAGAGGCTCTCATAGGCCCTGCGTCCATGGCCCTCTTTATCCAGCTTCCCATTATGCCTTGGGTAAAAGAAGTAGTACTCTCCAAGTTAAGTACGGCCACTAAGGCCTCCTTGCTAACATAAAGATGATACCCACATATTAGAGCCAAAACCAGGCCCTCTGGCATATCCCACTTGAATGAGTGTATGGCCTACCCTGTCCTCAGTTCCTGGGTAGATGCCATGGTTTTACAGATCAGTCACTCCTCTTCTGGACCTGTTAGCTATTTGAGGAGCTTCTTGGGATCAATTGAGTGAACAGCAAATTGAGTCTGCATACCTTACGGACAGTATGGCCACCATCATCACTGAACTCCCTGGAGAGCTGTTGCTTTTAATACCTTAACCAAGACATCTCTGATAAAAGACTCAATGATCACTACAATTGCCCAAACTTAGGTCAATCATATTTACACTGGATGCTCTGATGAGCAAGCAGCTCCAGCTGAACATTTTCATAGCTCTTTGGGCCACTGTCAATCATCTGGCCATGTGATCCAGCCAATGAAAGCAACATTCCTAATCCAAAGTAGTTCTTTATGGGGTAAAAGTTTCTGGGAATACTGTCTCAGAGATACCTAAAATATAAATGAGTGCCACATATGTCTCTATACATACTAAAGCCACATACAAGGCCTCACCAAGATGCTCCACATCCTCTTCAGAGTTCTAGCTGCAATTGACAGTGACCAAGGCACTCACTTCACATCTTGCAATACATAATGCTGAGCTCTTGAACTGGCATTCCAGAGAATTTTTGCCTCCCTACCCAATCCCTGGATATAGGTCTGATACAATACCATTGTGGCTTAGTTAAATAAGTTCACATTCTATTAAATTAAGCATGGCACATTTCACTCATCAGTCAAACACCAAGAGTGAATTGTGATGAAGTCTAATCTATTTTGGTGTTTGACTGCTGACAGCTTTCCAGTCTTGCTCCTCTTATCCCCCTCCCACCCCTGCTTTTGTTTTTTGCTCCATATCTGGGCAAGCTGTTAAGAGCCTGGGTGCAAGCTCCTTTAGAACCAGTAGAATGTTCAAACTGCACAAAGCCCTGAGCTGTGTTAGGGAAATCCCACTCTAATTCTACCCCCTAACCAAAATAAAACCCCAAGCCACTCAGTTTTCTTGCTCCCTGATTCAATTTTGGATCATCTTGAGATTCTGCCCTGTTCTTCTCAGAAAGCTTCATATGTGTAATAAAGTCTTTCACATCCTCTTAGTACACATATGGTGTCATGAGTCTTGACATCCAAATCAAATTGCAAATGGGGAGGGATTCCAGTTCTACTGTTGACCAAATGCACCTTCAGATCTAATTATATAAATAGTACCCTAAAAATTAAATAATATAATTATAAATACACAATGCACATAATAATTACATTTTCCTTACTCTAAGATGTTGGTCATAAAAAAAAATAAGGGTTTTATTTCTCATTGGAGCAAAACTAACATATAGCAGTCCCCCCTTATCCATGGAGGATATATTCCAAGACCCCCAGTGGGTGCCTGAAACTGCAAATAGTACCAAACTATATATATATATATATATATATATATATATATATATATATATATATATATATATGTTTTTTTTCCTATACATACATACCTATGATAAAGTTGAATTTACAAATTAGGCTCAATAAGAGATTAACAATAATAATGAAATAGAAAAATTATAATAATATACATAATAAAAGTTATGTGAGTATGGTATCTCTTTCTCTCAAAATATCTCACTCACCCTTTTTCTTGCTGTGATGATGTGAGACGCTAAAATGCCAAACCTATTCCTGAATCTGTGTAAGCATCCTTCAGTTGCAGTAAATGGCTTGGTGACCTCGTTTCTGGGGATCCCTTGCTGAAGTCTTCGTCAAGCCTCAGTGCTTCTGGTGCAACAAGTTGCCATCAGTTGGAACATGTTTTCCGTTCATCTCTTCCACCACAAATTCAATGACTTTTCCATCTTAACTAAGCACTTATGAACCGTGGCCATAACTTTTGCAATTTGAAATATGGCAGAAAAACTAACACACATTTCTTTTTCTTCCTTCGCAATTTCATGAATAGAAGATTCACCCTTACTGTAGAGCTTAGCATCCTCAGTGTACAATTTTTTTTCCTTTCCTTATTAAGTCGACAACTCGCACCTTTTCACATAAAGGAAGCATTTTATGGCTTCTCTTTAGCATATCTGATTGTCTTGTACTTTGGGGACACTGTTAAGTAAAATTAGGGTTACTCGAATACAAATACTGTGAGATCCAAAGGCCAGCAACCAAGAAGGCTACCAAGTGACTAACGGGCTGGAGCGTCTGTGGCGTGGAGACATGGACGAAATCCGGGGGTGGGACTGAGCGGGTCACGCGAGATTTCATCATGCTTTGAGAAGGGCACACGATTTAAAACATAAATTTTTTTATCTTGTGTGTTTTATGTATTGTTTATTTCTGAAATTTGTAATGTAATATTATCAGACTGCTAGTAACCATGGAGAGGGAAACTGCTGATAAGGAGAACTACTGTACTCGATCCTGAATACACATTTAAACAGCCATCAATTTAAAAAAGTTAAAGTTCCCTTTTCTTTTTAATTGTTCTATATCTAACAAGCATCAATATATAGTAAACACAAATTTTGAATAAATGCATCTTTTGTGAACGTTAATTGTCATTGTTACATAAGTAAATTAAATATTCAGAAAAGACTGAAGCTTGATTTTGATGTAATTTTACCATTAAAAAAATGAAGTGTCACCGGGCCAGTGTGGCTCAGTGGTTGAGTGTCGACCCATGCACCAAGAGGTCATCGGTTTGATTCCCAGCCATGGCACATGCACGGGTTGTGGGCCAAATCCCCAGTGAGGGGCATGCAGGAGGTGGCCAATCGATGTTCTCTCTCATTGATGTTTCTATCGCTCTCTCTCTCTCTCCCTTCCTCTCTCTCTCTCTCTCTATAATCAATGAAGAAAAAAAAATAAAAAAAATAAAAATGAAGTGTCATACACTTTAAATACAAAATATAAAAACCTTTATGAACCATAAGGTTTCTTTCATTAGTGAAAATGTCACAGAAGGAAAAACAGAATGCCAATGAAATGATTTACTGACCTAATGAACATACAAAAAGCATTACAAAACAATTTGTCACTGAAATATGGGGAAACTAGTGACAATAAATTACTGAATTAAGTATAAAACAGGTAACAACAACATAAATTATGTAAACACTGCTGAATAAAATCGATCATTTACAAACACCTAGATATAAGATCAAAAGGCAAATGGTCTAATCTATGTAAGATTTATAGGAGAACATACATAATAAAACAATGGCTATCAGTTTCAACATAAAAGATCAGAAGAGTTAGTTAACTTTACATATACAGGTCAAAACTATATTAGCACATATTTACATAGTAAAAAGTTCAGATTATCCCAAAGGGGGAAAAAAACATATATGTGACCATTTATATATAGTGTGTATGTATCTTACTTTCAATTCATTGTTTTTGCTTTTTCCTTCTAATATCTAAGGAGATCTACATTTTTTTTTCTTTAATTAATTTTAAAATTGAGGCTATATTGGTTTATAACATTATATAAGTTTCAGGTGTATAACATTATAATTCAACAACAGGCTTACCACTGAAGGTCTAGTTTCCATCTATCACCATACAATTGACCCCCTTTATATATTCCATCCTCCCACCTTCTCCTTTCCCTGTGGTATCTACCAGTCTGTGACCTGCATGGATGAGTTTGTTTTGTCTTGTTTGGTTTTTATGTTCCATATATCAATAAAATCATACAGTAATTGTCTTTCTCCATCTGACTTATATCATTGAGCATAATACCCTCAAGGTCCAGTCCATGTCACAAATGACAAGATTTTGCCCTAGCATTATTATTTTTTTAAATCACTGAGTAGTGTCACATCTTTATTTATTCATTCATTGATGGAGACTTAGGTTGTTTCCATATATTGGCTATTGTAAATAATGCAGCTATGAATATAGGAGTGCTTGTATCTTTTCAAATTAGTGTTTTTGTATTCTTTGGATAAATACCCAGAAATGAAAGAGCTGGATTACGTGCTAATTTACTCTTAATTTTTTGAGGAATCTCCATACTGTTTTCTATAGTGGCTAAATCAATTCACAATCCCACCATTGGTGTACCAGGGTTCTCTTTTCTCCATATCCTCTTCAGTACTTGTTATTTCTTGTCTTTTTGATAATAGCCATTCTAAGAGGTGTGAGATGATATCTCATTGTAGTTTTGATTTATTTCTCTAACAATTAGTGATGTTGAACATCTTTTCATGTGGTTGTTGGCCATTTGTATGTCTTCTTTGGAAAAATGTTTATTAGATCATCTACCTATTTTTTAGTCAACTTTTGTTTTGTCATTGAGTTGTATGAGGTTTTTATGTTTAGATATTAATCCCATATCAGATGTATGATTTGCAAACATCTTTTCCCATTCAGTAGGTTGTTATTTCATTTTGTTGATCATTGCCTGTAAAGAAGCTTTATAGTTTGGAATAGTTCCATTTGTTATTTTATTTTTGCTACTTTTGTTGTTGGAATAAAATCTGCAAAAACACCCCTAAGACTGATATGCAGGAGCACAGCACCTATATTTTCTTCTATGTATTTATGATTTCAGATCTTACATTCAAGTCTTTAATCCATTTTGAGTTCATTTTTGTGTATGGTGTAGACAGTGGTCTAATTTAGTTCTTTTGCATATGCCTGTCCAGTTTTCCCAAAATCATTTATTGAAGAAACTTTCCTTTGTCCATTGTATATTCTTGGTAAGGAGATCTAAATTTTTAAAGACTTTCCACAAAGAACAGATTATGCAGAAATGTGAAAGATATGATATTGCAAAAATAAATTGCATTTAACAATCATTATGTAATTATTTAAGTTTATAAGATATAAAGGAAATATTTAATGCAATGAATATAATTGAGATAGTCATCTATTCATTATCCGTGTTTTAATACAATATTATGGCAATGTTTGAAATAAAAAACAAATAAACTATAACCCTATATTATAGTCAATGCCATAGGGAAAGATGTTTCCAGATTGGCTGGAGGAAAAAAAGACTGTAATGGGAAGTTAGAGAGAGAATGCCTGTGACTAAGAAACAAATATAAAATATGTGGGAGTAGGAGAGAAATTCAAGATGATGACAGCTATTATAAAAAAAAGCTTTGCCCTGGCTTGTGTGGCTCAGTGGTTAGAGTGTCAGCCTGCACACCAAAGGCTTTCGGGTTTGATGTCTGGTCAAGCGCATGTACCTGGGTTCCAGATTTGTCCCCAACCCCAGTTGAGGCATATGCAGGAGGCAACCAGTCGATGTGCTTCTCTCACATCTATGTTTCTCTCTCTCTCTCCCCCCCCCTCCCTTTCTCTCTAAAATCAATTGGAAAAATATCCTCTGGTGAGGATTAACAAATGTATATAAAAGCCTCTCCCACAGCAATTTACAAAAGGTTTTAGTAACTCTATGTGCCCATTGTACAGAGTAACTCATTGTACAGAGTAGACCAGAGTGACAATAACTTTGAATTATTAAGGTATTCCTAAACTTGAAACCTATGCGACCAGAAGCCAGCACCAATAACAAAAGATACGAAAAAGAGCAGATTAACTGATTTGACTTGGGGTGATAAACACACAATACAATACACAGATGATGTATTGTATACTTGAAACCTATATAATTTTTTAAATCTTTACTGTTGAGAGTAATACAGCTGTCCCCCACTTTTCCCCATTATCCTCCTCCACCCGGTTCCTTCCCCACCCCAGGCCTTCACCACATAAACTGATGAACAAAATAGGTCCAGAGGCATGGAAACATGGCACAGACTGATGGATCTCAGAGGGAAGTGGTGTGGGGGTGGGCAGAGATTAACCAAATAATTTATAGGAGTATATGCATAACCCATGAACACAAACCTGTATAGTTTTATTAGCCAACGTCACCTCAATAAATCCAATTTAAAAAAAAAAAAGGAAGAAAAACTTGAAAAAATTTTTATGCACATTTCCAAGATTCCACCTGTGAAAGCTAGTCTTGGGAAAGAGTAAGCTTTGTAGCTTAACAAACAGGTATTTGGGGTGGGTCTTTTAGGAGGTGAAATTATCTGCAAGGTTAAACACAAAATTAAGTCACCATAGATTATCCTGGATCTCTTCAAGGTGATTTATGTGTTGGAATTCTCTAAGAAATCTGAATGTCAGTTTGCATTCTACACAGCTAATATTTGATGCATACTTTACATGGAGTACTTTAAGATTTTCTACATAAAACTGTGGTAATATAGTTTACTCTCTGTAGTGGGTTGAATAGTGTCCCCGCAAATTCATTTCCACCCAAAAGCTCAGAATGTCATTGTATTTGGAAACAGGGTCTTTGCAGATGTCATTAAACATCAAGATGAGATGATACTGGATTAGGGTGGGCCCTAAATTCAACAACTGGTATTATTGGAAGAGAGGGACAGAAACAGAGGAGACACATAAACAGGGGGAAAGACTTGTGAACACCAATACAGAGATTAGAGTGATGCATCTACAAACCACAGAATGCCAAGGATGGCTGGGAGTCACTAGAGGGCCCACAGAGGGAGTGTGACATTACTGATACCCTAATTCAGAGGTTTAGCCTCTAGAACTGTGAGAAAATAAATTTCTGTTGTTTTAAGCCTCCAGGTTTATGGTATTTTGTTATGGCACCCCAGAGCACAATGCATGTGCTTTTACAGATAATCCCTAGAATGTAAGGAGGGGGTGATGAAAGGGAGACAGGGATGGGAGAATGGCAAGAGATGATAATTTCAAAAGGTAACATTCCATTCAAGCATGTTGCTTTACCAATAGGTCCATTCAAGTTTACCCTCTGCACTATGTCTTTCTCTAAGATAAAAACTATTATCTTCTATTCCAGAAGAAAACAGACAAAAACAAACATTAGCCTTGGATTTATACCCTACTTTGGCTGTGTTCCTAGCCTTTTCCTGCTTTTATTTTTTTTCCCCAGCCAGGTGTGTTGAAACAGAAGTTCAAAATATATATATATATTTTTTACTTTTTGAAATGTACTTTTATTGTTGAAAGTATTACATGTCCCTCCTTTTTCCCCCATTGGCCCCTCCACCCTGCTCCTGCCCCCGCCCCAGGCCTTTATCACACTATTGTCTGTGTCTATGGGTTATGCATACATGCATATAAGTTCTTTGATTTATCATTCCTGCCCCCTCCCCTCACCTCCACTTCCCTCCGATTTTCATCAGTCACACTGCCATGTCTCTGGATCTATGTAGTTTGTCAGTTTATTTTGTACATTAGATTCCACATATAACTGAGATCATTTGACACTTGTCTTTCTCTGACTGGCTCATTTCACTTAGCATAATACTTTCCAGGACCCTCCATGCTGTCTCAAAGGGTAAGATATCCTTCTTTTTATAGCTGCATAGTGTTCCATTGCGTAGATGTACAGAATTTTTACCCACTCATCTGCTGATGGGCATTTGGGCTGTTTCCAGATCTTAGCTATTGTAAATAGTGCTGCTATGAACATAGGGGTGCATATATTCTTTCTGATTGGTGTTTCAGGATTCTTAGGATGTATTCCTAGAAGTGGGACCACTGGATCCACTGGCAGTTCCATTTTTACTTTTTCAGAAAACTCCATACTGTTTATTTCTCAATTTTATTAATTCCCCCCTCCCTTCACTTTGATTTTGGCCACTACACTCTAGGTGTAAGTACATATTAACAGAAATATTTCAACTCTAAAAATGTCAACAAGTCTCTTACATTCTAAAGCACCTTATCTAAACCAAACTCAAAATAAAGTAAAATCTGTCCTCCATGTTTTGGGCACTTAAAAATAATGCCTGAAGAATTAAGCAATCAAATTATTAGGGGAAACAATTGATACTAAAAATTGAAAGATAAAGAAAAATTAAAACATATTTTATTAATAAAGTAGGGTATTTTTAATCTAAAAATCCAATTGAAATAGTTTAATTGTATAGAAGAAAGTGAAATATCAATAAGTGCTATCTAATGGACCTAGAATTATCATTTTTCTAAGTATATAAAACAACTAGAAACCTGCAGAATGAATATTCCCAAAGTGAACGTAATATCTGAAATTCAACTAAAATCCAATGATGCTCATGAAAGTATTATAATTGACAGTTCTCTTATTGAGAAAAAAACGAAAGAGGAATTGACTCACAGACCAAAAAGTATTCACTCAATCAACCAGCAAAGTAGAGCACATATGTGCACATTTATATTACATGAATTCAATTCTACACCAGGTAAAAATTAATAGAAATCATTTGGTACCACATGACCTGTAAGAGAAACTAGCCCATCTGGTTTTATCTGAAGAAACTGTTAACTATTCTGATATTGGAGGAAAACGGTCTTGTTAGAATTACTCACAGACAATAAGGCTTGTACAAAATCATGTAGATGATCTTTCACGGGAGAGTTAAGGTATTTCATGGGTAATGACTATATGTGATTTTCCTTTTACATAACAACTTCTGAACCTTAATCAATGTAAAAAATGCAATTCCAATGAATAAACTGAGCGTATTTGACTGATATTATGTTAAATGATTTGCAAAGTAAACTTTTAAGAGTGTATATATATATTCAGCATATAAAAGATACAGAAGGAGGCATGATTGTAACCTAGGATAAATGACAGAAAAAGAGAAAATAGCAAGAAGTGATATGTTATCAAGTGATATTTAAAAAGTCATAAAATACAGCCTAATGTGGCAACAGAAGGAAATTATAGCAGAGTGAGCATGAGAGGAAGCAGAAGCAAATCAGGGATTTTATTTGTAGAGACCCAGTGACTATTGCTTGATCATCTCACAGTAAGTGGGCCGAGGTAAAGCTAGAAAGATGTCAATGATCAGTATTTATTTAATTCTCCTACTCTGCTCCCAAACTTGAAGGAATCATTAGGTAACAGGTTATCCACTGGATACGTGAAACACAAAATATTGGTTTTTGTGCTTTAATTACATAATATAAATGTTTTATTTTAGCCATGTTACTCATAAGACCCTCATCCAGTCTAGCAATCCAGGTCATTTTATTTCACCTTTGGGGGGGAGGGGGAGGTCTATGAATGTGAACATAAAAGTGTGTATGTATTTACACATATGTGTATATGACATTATGTGTTATTATGACAAACACTTAAATTATATTATTTAATTACAAAGTAGCTCTATGAGGTAGACATTTACCATCTCTAGATCATAGATGCAAAAAGTAAGGCTCAGGCTGATGATGTGACTTGTCCAATGAAAAAGAACAAATTGGGTTGGGCTCTTACTCTAAAACTGGCATTCTTAAGCCTAATGTACTGAGCATGAACTATGGGAAACATACTTTATATATACAATCACATTTATTCCTCACAACCACTCGACTCTGTAGACATAATGATCCTTATTTTGCAAGTGAAGAAACTGAGTCTCAAAGAGATTATACAGCTGTCCAAAGACAGAAAACTAAGATGTGCCAGGCTGAAATTAGAATCCTAGTCTCATTAACTTTATATGTAGTTTGAAATAAAAAATTATGCAACATTTACAAAAATAAAATCAACTTCTTTACTAATAAATCAAAGTATATTTGAGTTTATCCACAAATAATCCAAGATTTGTTTTAAAAGATTAATGTTAAAAACCACTGAGCATTGGTTGTACTATTTTTACATTAAAAATTAAATTTACTTTACATTAACCCTGTTAAAATAAAGATTCCATTCTTTAGAAATCTGTTAATATATTTTTATTTAATGACTAATTTTTCCTTCTGTTTTTGAACAAACGTGGGCTACTGTAAAATCTTCAGGTGATCAGCATATCTACCTGTGAGGGAAGGACATAACTATTTGTCTTCTTTCTCATTCTTATGGCCATATGGCATCCCAAGAACAGAATATAATAAAACAAATCAATGGCTTCTCAAGAGGACTCAGATCCCCATGAAGTCTTCTGGACCATCACTGCTGGGATTCTGTCAGTACCCATGTAACTTTCATGTAACATTTTTGGCAGCTGGGGACTATAACCCTTCTAGCAAAGAAAGAACTCTCTTGGGCACAAAAGGCAAAATATGAACACAATTAAGTAGATGCTTTTTTTCTGTCTAAACTATTGTCCTCTTCACAAAGAGGTCAACCCTGATTCAACTGATCAACATGCTAGGAAGAGGAACTGTTTGTAGGGCTCAGAAACAGACACGTGCTAATGCTGGCATTGCCCCTCTATTTCAAGGTGAAAAGAAAAGGTTTAGTACTTCATTTCTGATGACAACGTTCTCTCACATAAGTTTAGGATCTTGGACTTGTTTCAGAAGAGAGAAAAAGAGGATATATAGGTAGTATCTGGTTATAAAAAATTGGACTGGAAGCATCAGCTTATTTTATATATCAGCAGAAACGTTAAGTCAAGATGTGATCCCAAAACCTTGATATGATAAAATCCATGTCCTTCTGCTAAAGTACTAAGTCACCCAGACCCACACATCCATTAAAGCTATAGCAAATCCTTTACCGTATAACACAATGCTGTAAATCTAAATTCTAGAAGTCTGAACTTTCAGCCTCTCTCCCACTCTTTACGGCTCACTGAATTTCCTTTGCCTGTCCACCCATAAACAGAACTTCACCTGGGTTAGATCCAGCTGGACCTCAGATCCTAAACCTTTAGAAGCCAAGTGAGTGACTTCTAAGACTTGTGATCAGGGAGATGTAGAGGCAGCAAAGGACACATTGTCTTCTCAATGTCAATGCAGAACAGAGTGTCAGGTTGACAAGATGAGCTGAAATGTCCTTTGCTGTCTTTTTGTATTCATTGCTGTCCCAGGAACTAGGTGCTTAAAAACAAAATTACTTCTTTCTGGAAATGTGTTAATAAAGTATATGACTTATATGATTATTTATTTACATAAGTTTGTTATTATTATAATACTTCTATAGTTGACTTCATGCATATTTTGCAGAGCAGACTGCTTTATGTTTTGGCAATTTCCCGTTGTATATCATTCAAATATGAAGGCACTTGCAAGGTTACTGGATGTACTTATTTTTAAAAATTAAAAACAATCCTGTTTTCATTTTTATATTGTTGTTCACCTGTATATTTGACTGTAAATTCAGATTGAATAAAATGACCTCAAAATTTTATTATTATAAAGCTATCTAAAAGGATTGCATAGTAAAATATTTTATGAATAGTAAATATGTTCATAAAAAACAACTAACATTTTTGAATAGCATGTAGTGGAAAATAAAGATGTCTATAATGAAATACTACGTGACGAGATGACTCTTACTTACCAAATTCCTTGGGAACTGCTATAGCATAAACACAATTATGTCCCACACTGTAATTTTTTGGATAATTTGGTGATAGAACAGTGCCTTCTGAACCTGTTGAACGACTTCCACATGGTGCTAGAAAATAAAAATGATAAAATATTATTTTAGAAAACATATTAAAAGTCATATTGAGACAGGCCAGTAAGCCAGGACACATGGAACAGGGAAGCTGAGACAGAGCTGAACAAACTGGCAGAGCAATTTACAGTGGACACAGAAGGTCGCCTCCCCAGAGATAACATCTAGGCCTCGGTTGTATTTCAGCTCTAGGCTCAGAAAAGCAAAAAAAAAAAACAAAACAGAAACAGTTGGGTGATGCCAGGACCAACTGCAATGACTAATGACCCCCTGCCCTTGACACTCATCAATCTGTAGAGACCAAGACCCTGAAGGAGTACACCCGGAAAACTGATGTATATTCTGCTGAAACCCTCCCCTGAGAACTCCCCTAATATTCTTGCCTGCAGGAGAGAGATAAAGCCCTCAAGACAAAGGAATAACCCTTCCCTCTCTTCTTTCCCCACTTCCTCCCCCATAGGCAGGCATCTCCTAAACTCTAAGGGACCCCATAAGACTTGCCAAAAGAGGAGCAATGGGCAGTGGCGGGTCCCTGGGTCTCCGGGGCTAATCCCCTGAACCTGTCTCCAAGGCCAACTTTCCTTTGACTTCCCAGTGAGCTAAAGCAGCCCTGCCTAGGTCTCTCCTGTTGCTTCTTCTATTCTAAGCCCTTCCTCGTTTCACTGTCCCCAGCTTTAATACGTGTTCCCTCATAGTCACCTGGACTCATGTTGTGAAATCTTTCCTACATGAAGTCAAGAACCCACCCACTACCAGCTGGCCCGAGGCAGATCTGCTCAGATCCAGGTCCCCTGTCCAGTAAGAACGTTATGACTATTTTCTTACTATAGAAATACGGTTACTAGATTTTAAGGTGTATCATGTATCTCCAAATTTTAACAAAATCCCCCATTGTCAAGTATTTTAAAAATAAAAAAATATGCACCAACAAAACATTTTAAACATAAAGATTTACTCTACTCAGAAATAAAGTAATAGAATAATGTTGTAATGGTGCTATTACTAGAGGTAATAATGGTGGGCCTGCTTTCATTTATGATAAAAAGTGTAACGGTAATCATCTCTTTTATAAGGATGAGAAATTACATATGCAAGTGAGAAATTGTTTCACTGCCAGGCTTTGAAAATCTAATGACAATCAACCCTGATTATGCTGTCACTAAATTAAGTATTTCTATACATGGTACAAAATGGCTGCAAAAATACTTTCACTCACTCATTTAAATAAAATATCCTCTCACCAACTTTTATCTGTTTTATAATTTACCTTTAAATTAGAGGAGGTGCTGATGGTGTTTAGAGGCAGACTTTTTGCTACCTCCGCCCCCAGTGTGCTGTGTTCCTAAAAAATATGAGGGTGAAACCAATGTTTCTGGCAAATATGTAGATGATGGTTCTGTTTTTCACAGGGATGTGAATGTGTTAGGATTCACAGTTTTGGAACTCAGAGAGAGACTTGAGCTTCTAAAAGGGATTTAAGAGTCCAAAGCCTAAAGAAGACAGTCCATACCCTTTGGGTAAATGATGTCACCAAGTATGCAGAATGAGAAAAGATGGCCAAAGAGTGGGTCTGAGTACTGCCTGGTAGGATCAGATAGAGGGTGGCTACTGAGAAATTCGTTTCTTGGGAGCCCAGGGAGAAGAGAGTTTCAATTAAAAGAGGGTTAAAAAAAGGTTAAGATTTGCAAAATGGTAATAAATGAAAAAGGAGTCTGAGTGGATTCGTCAGTCTGGAGTATCAGGGAGCAAGGAGCCTCCGGGTTTCCCTCAGGAAGGATCTTGCCTAGGCTTGTTGGCCTCGCCCTTGTGGAGATGGAATGAGCATCCTGATTGGTGAGCTCAGGAACTTTACTGACAGCTGGGAGCCCCCCGCCTGCCCAGCGGAGTTTCTGGTTTCCTCCTCTCCCATAAGTATCTCAGGGTGAGTCTGTTGAGGGGATGGCCATGGTTGTTGCACCTGTCAGTGCATAGGACGCTCCTCACCTTTTATCAATAGTAAAATGGTGGTTTGATTTCCATCAGCCTGTCTCTTAATTGGCCTTAAACCTGTGCAGGATTCCCCTCAAACACCAAAAAGAAAATTTTGGGTGTTATTAAGACAGTGGTTTCAACCAGAGCAGTCTCTCGCAATTACATCTAGCAAGCCAAATGCCAAGAGGAGTTTTCACATTTTTAAAAGAATTATACAAAACAAATACTAAGAATGTGTGACAGAGACATGTGGCCAGCAAAGCCCAAAATGTCATTGGGTCCTTTATAGAAAAAGTGTGCTAACCCTTGAAAAAAGTGAGGTGGGGGCTAGGCTGTATTTGGATGAAGAGTAAGTGGTGTATAAAGAAATTCAAAAGTAATCAGAATCTTCACCATAAACAGGAGAATGTGGGGGCCAGTTAGGGGAAGGTGCCAAGCTCAATGAGTTTTTATGTTTTGATGATAGTGAGGAAGGAGTCCTCACAAGGAGAAATCTGGAGCCCTGTCTTGGAGGCTTGGAAAAGATGAGATTAACAACAAAAGCGGAGTGACTAGTTTTAGAAAGTATTACTGACACTCCTGTGTACCTGTGAAAAGGGCTGAAGGAGACACGGGTTTGGTTTATGTTGGCAATTTAATAGAGTTAATGCCTGATTTACCTCTTAAAGAGAACCAGATGGGGTGTGCTGTGTGGCTTGAGAAGAGTCATGATGTTTGAAAAAGAGAAAACTTTTTTTTTCTTTTGAGTAGACTATGGTGAGAATTTGACAGCTTAGATTCAGAGTTTCTTCTTTTTGTTCGATTCCTGGCCAAAGTTTAAAATATAGCAATTTATTTAAACACACAGACACAACATATGTTGTATTGCATTGGGTGGCTAATAAATGTTCTGATTTTTTCCCCCCTCTTTTAATGTTCTATTAAATAGTAATAAATAGTTAGACTTAAAGATACTAAAATTAGAACTCACCGGAATAACAACAAATTGACAGTGATGATAATAAGCAAAGATGCACCACTCTCATCACTCATTATTGTTTGAAATTAGTCAGGTGTATTCTCATTTTGGCACTGATAACTTTATTCAACTGATAATACTACTCATGAGAGAATCATTCAAGGATAAGTGGTATGTGTTATGTTAACTTCCTTTCTGATTTTAAGGTGCTCCAAAATCACAATACTTAATGTATGTGACAAAATTCTTATTTTTAAAGTTTGAAAATATGAACAGCAATGAGAGCTTCTAACTGAAGTTTAGCTTTGTGATTTAGTCATGAATATTCTGCCATTCCACATTACTGTGAAGCTGACAGTTCAATTTGCTTTGTATGTTTTATTTTGCATAATTAGGGCATTTAGCTTTTGTTGAAAATATAAGTTATAGATATAAAAAGATAAAGGTTTTTATTCTAAACCACTGATGAGTATATATGAGGTTGCATATATTCACATGTCCTTGTGGTGACTATTATAATGTTAGATTCTGTTATTTGTACGGGTAGCAATAACTTTATGTTTCACCTGGTCAGTGATTACAGCATGGCCTAATTTATAATCAATTATGCTGAATACTATTGTGATTGAAAATATTTTATACAGTATGTGAATATAATAAATAAGGGAAAATTATGCTGTGAGATACAGTTTTATTGTCATTTGTTTTCTGTTTATTAATATCTGAATGAAATAATGACTAAGCCAGGCTAACTTTACTAATTCTTCTAATCTTGGTTCTTAAAAGCTTTTCATATTCTCTCTCCCTGTTTTAACTTCTTATTGGCGAGTAGAGAAAAGGGTAGCTTTTATCTTTCTAGCTCTGTTAACAATCAATAGAAGATAAAAGGAAGCCAGGACTTTTAATTCTGTGTTTATTTTTGCCATCTGACTTATTCATATGGGCTTTTTGTTTCTCCAAAGAGCCTTTATTATTGGGATGCATTAAATTTAAGAACTCACTCGTTCCCAATTATAACTTATGTGATATTATGACTACCTTAAATCTGCATCTTGCTAGCATTTTTGTAGAACATATGAATTATGCAAAGAAATGGTTCTGTGGTTAGCTACATTTGGGAAATACAGGGATAAAGGAAAGAGGGTTCTTCACCATAGACTGTTTCAGCGGAACGTCTCACAGGAACAGCATTCCCCAGAACACACTTTGCAAAATGCCAGATTGATGACTCCAAAATGTGCTATCACTTTGCAATAATTCTAACATTTATATTGACTGTAATTATGATTTTGCAGCACTATAGAACTGTGTGTTATGTATATATAGAGAGCCAAAGTATTTTAAAGATTTAAAATGTCAAAAATAGCCTATTATAAAATGCCATTATTGTTGATACTCTTTCCCTGACTTTTGGGGTCCAATACATCAGTGATTTGTTGCTTGCACCCTTATGTAGTGTATCAGCCTCTCTCTCCTGCCACTGTAGCTGCCACAATCCAGACTCCCAACAGTATCCACAAGAACTCTTCCAATAGAAACCAGCTCTCCTCATCTCCACAAGTTCTTACTGCTGCTAGTTATTTTTCTAATGCACAAGTCTTGTTAACTCTTCTCTTCCTAGAAAAGTTTTGATAAACAGTAGGTCCTCATAAATGTCACTTGGATGATTAAATGAACTATGCTTGCAAGACCAAGCTACTATAAAATGGTGTTCCACAGTCAGCACATAATACAAACATTTCATTTGGTTAAAATTACCCCAGAAATGCACTTAAATCCTAGACAGAGTTGAGACAAATCCTCTCTTAATAAATCCATATAAATCTATTTTTTTTCTTTCTGTGGTTAAAATCACCACTGTTTCTTTAATTACAAGGAATCACTGTTGCTTTACATTTTGAGGCAATACTATGTGAAAGATTATATATCTTAAAATACTAGACATATATTCCATTATACAATTTTTACAATATGAGAGCTACATGGATACTGAGTTCCACTGCAGAAATAGCAAACAGCAAACTCATGGCCACCACTTCACAGATGCAAATCCCTGCTAACACTTATTCACTCGGCAGTATTCCCTCATTGAGTAAGCTGGAATCAACCACATATTTTAATTATGCATTATTCTTTCTCTTCTCTCTTTTTCTGTTTGTTTTTTAAAATCTTCTTTTGGCTGGCCCAGCTGGTGTGGCTAAGGGGATTGAGCGTCGTCCCATGGACTGAGGTCCAGGTTTCATTCTGGGTCAGGGCACATGCCTGGGTTGCGGGCTTGATCCCCAGTAGGGGGCGTGCAGGAGGCAGCTGGTCGATGTTTCTCACATCGATGTTTCTGTCTCTCTCTCCCTTCCTCTCTCTAAAAAGTCAATGAAAACATATTAAAAATATATATATTCTTTTGGCTGAATTTTATGGTTTGATTTGTATAAGATGTGTTTGTGCTGTAACTATACTATATATGCTTGTTTTGCTCCTGAACTATGAAGTGGTGATGGAATAGACCATGTGGTGTTTCCAGGGAAACCAGAGGATGAGACTTCCACTGGGTTTCAAGGCATCCAGTCATCCAATGAAAAGACTTCCCACGTATGGCTTGACCATTGTGTGTGGGATAGAGGAGGAAGATGAGGATGATGAGGAGGAGGTGGAGGAGGAAGAAGAAGAGGAGGAAGGGAAGGAGGGGAAGTAGGAGAAATCTTCCCACTGAGTGAAACAGAAGAGTCCCAAACCATTTATAGGGAAGAGGTACTATGAATGTGCATACATCTCAGAGATTTTATAATACATGCGACATAGCCTTAAGCTACTTGCAATTTCAAATCTGTCTTTTCACTTGTGTAATGTATACTTTATTACCAAATAAACTCTACAATAAAAATGATTATATAATGTATAATTTTTTTTTGTCTCAGAAAGCAAGTTTGGTCCTTTTAAAAGTGATGAATTCTTACAGGTCACAAAAGAGCAATATGATATATGAAATCAATAATTTACTAGATGTGGCCTGTGACTCCTTCAGTTTGAAAGAACTGCTGTACCTTACAAAAGTGCCAGCCCAGGTCTAGCACAATACTTGTGCCCTGATGCAGCCTGATTGAATGTCATAAATCATAAATCCTGATACAGAATGTGTTTGAAAGCTAGATCTCCCATGGGGTCCTTTTTTTTTTTTTTCTAAAGAAGGACTTTCGTAACCTTAAACTCTGTGATGTGAATTTGTAATGCAGACATCTAGACAGACATTATTCCCAGTATTGACTTTACGATTAAAATTAGTATTGCTTCTTTTCTTCAAGACCTTGATCTTAGGAAAAAATACCTACCTGTTCATCTGTTCATTTTATTCTCCTCTACAGGTCTCCTATGGAAGCATGCATCCTTCATTTTGTTTATCTGCCTTAGATCATAAGCCTCCAATAAGCCTGTATTATCATAATGGTAATAAATCTTACTTTAATTATAAACCACTATTCTAAGTAACTTATTTATGTTGCTCTTCATTTCCCTATGCATTATTTTGATACATGTGCATTTATCTATGTGCTATGAGTTTTCTATTGCTTCATCTGTTCACCTAAAAAGCAAAACTCACTTTTTATTACTTGTGAATTAACTCTGTTATAATTTCACACTGAAAAAGTCCATCTCAGTGTTGCAGTCAGTGGCTTGTAAACCAATTTAATGACCCACTAAGTCACTTAGTAGGATATGAGCTTCAACATCGGTCACCTCACAGACTGCCCGGACTCGTTCGTTGGATTTTGCTGGCTAGGAAGGTGTTCCCTTCCTCCTCCGGCCCACTAGGAGCTGTGTTCTCCATCGGAGGTGTGTCCTTGGAAAAACAGAGGCCTTCTATGACAAAGGCTTAGGAATAGCTGTGTTCCTTGGATAGGTCTTCCTGTTGCCATGTACACATTCTACCAATAACAGTGATCTTGTAGTTCATGTCTAAAACCGACATCACTCACTTTTAGCCTCGTTTTCAAGATTGGGATATAATTCACATACCATAAAATTCACCCTTCAGCCCTGGCTGGTTTGGCTCAGTGGTTAGAGCATCGGCCTGTGGACCAAAGAGTCCCGGGTTCGATTCCAGTCAAGGGCACGTACCTGGGTTGTGGTTCAGCCCTGGTCCTGGTTGGGTTACGTGGGAGGCAGCCAGTCAATGTGTCTCTCTCATATCGATGTTTCTTTCTTTCTCTCTCTCTCTCTCTCTCTCTCTCTCTCTCTCTCTTCCTCCCTCCCATTCTATCTAATGATAAATAGAAAAATATCCTCAGGTGAGGAATAAAAAAAAAAAAGGAAAAAAAAATTTGCCCTTCAAAGTATACAAGAGTTTTTTAAAAGTTCTTTTTTTTTTTAAATCCTCACCCAAGGATATGTTTTTATTTTATTTTATTGACTTTAGAGAGAGAGGGAGGGAGGGAGAGAGAGAGCGAGAATGAAATCTATGTAAGAGAGAAACATCGACTGGACGCCTCCCATATGTGCCCCGACTGGGAATCAAACCCACAACCTAGGTATGTGTCCTGGTCAGGAATCGAACCCACAATCTTTTGGTTTACAGGGCAAAGCTCCAACCAACCCAGTCACCTGGCCAGGGCAAGTGTATTTTTTTAAAGTAGATTCACAAAGTTGTGTAACCAAACCCACTACCTCATTTCAGAATTTGTCACCCTCAAAAAAATCTCTGCACTCATTAGCAGTCACACCCATTCACGCCACTCCCAAGTCCCTCGCAATCTCTAATCTATGATTTTATGGAAACTGTGTACGTAAAGAAAAGTTCTTAAAATGATTTTGATTGAATTATTGACACATTTTAAATACTCAAATCCCTTTTCATCATTTAGTTTATTCATATCTCTCTGTCATAGATTTTTAATTTTTCAACCTTTTATTATTGAAAAAATTTCTTAAAACACTTAATATATTAGTATAAAATAAGTTTAGAGAGAAAAGCCCCTCTGTAGTAACAATTTATTAACTCTTACTTAATTTCTCTACAAATGTTGATTTCTCAGGAAAGTCTTCCTGTCTTCCAGACTATTTCAGAAACCCTCATAATACACTTAAGCAGTTACTTTTAGGACACTGATTACAACTTGTAATTACATATTTATTTGTATGTCTCTTTGATTAAAGTCTCTCTCTATCTCTAGAATCCAAGAGCTATTTAACTAAAGTTTCTATGTCTTTTTTTTTTAATACAATTTGTAATTCTGTAGCCTAGCATAATGTCTGTTTATATAATAAGCTATATATATATATATATAAAGCTATATATATATATATATATTAAGCTATATATATAATGTCTTTTTATATAAGCATCATATATATATGATCAATATAAGGAAAAATAAAATATAAATTATATTAATATCTTGCCTTTAGCTAAATACACAGAACGTAAAACTCATAGATTTTTCAAACCCCTTGTTTAGGGCAGCATAGCAGAATGCCATATAAAACCCAAAGATTTGGGATCAGAAAAGACCGGGTTTAATTTCCAGCTTCACTGTCTGTTGACTGAGTAGCCTTGGAATAGAGGAACACTGGACTGGCACAGGAAGTGCCTGTAGGTCTGACATATGAGGTGGCCTTAGGTACAATGAATTAAGAAACTCTCCTGACCTACTCTAGAATCAGCTGGAGGTCATATAATGAGGGTTTCATGAAGGTCTTAGGAAGAATGAGTAACCTCATAAATCTCAGGAAGGAACACAAAGGGTAGCGAAAGAGCAGGAGGAACTTCCCTGGTGTTTCTGCCAAATTCTTCTCTTGAGAGAGTTAGAGATGCCTTTCATGACCCCAACCAGGGCATTGTCTACAAGGAGCTCATAGCTTTTATTTTCATCTCCTCTTAATTTTTCCTAAGGAAAGAGCAGAGTACTCCGCCCCAAAGCAAGAGGAACCTACAACTTCAAGTCAGCTGTTTCCTCAAGGGGTGGGGTCACTGTGCCCAGCTGTTAGCGGTCAGTGTGGATGTGGTCCTCCACTCATTTGGACTCTATTCTTTACAAGTCCAGGGGAAAATCAGAGTCAACAGTAGTGGTGAAAAGAAGGAGAAACTGGCTCACTTCTCCTTTCCCATATAATTTAGGGGTTCTTTCCATTGTTCCATGAATTTTGGATGGGGGAGAAATGTTTATATTTTTACTAGACCCTAACTGATTTTTTTCCTAACTGGATTTTAGCATTTTCTTTCATTTCAAATGTAGGCAGCAAAGTACAGCAGTATTAAAAGTAATGGACTTTGTCACCAATAGAAATCACAGATATTTTTATATTACATTATAACTGATACAGATACCTCAAAATATTGTTTATGCTCCTCACTACTAAAAATTACAGTAGTTATTAGACCTACTGCTTTAACTGTTAATTAAGGCATTTAAGAAGCAACATATTGTGACCAAAAATGTGTTTTTTTATTATAGATTTTAAATATTTTGTAATTAGTTTATCTTTCAAGCTTATGTACTTTATTTCATTTTATGAACTTAAAAAGATGGTTGTAAGGTCCCTTAGGTTTGTAAGAGGGACACCCATACACACAAAGGGAAACCCTGTCCTAATTAGATCCGTCTACTCTTTTCCCTAAGGGAGCCTGCCTCAGAGATTGTTGCTTTGGCCTAAGGAGATCTGAAAAATATTAATTTTATTGGAGGATTCTTTCTTTCCTGCTCTTTTGTCTCTTTTCCTAACAGGACAGATCAATTCTTCCCTGAATCAGAAAGATTCCAAAGCTCAGGTTTGGGACTTGGGGAGAAATACCCAGTTATAGGATTGGCTTAAGCTTCAGGCTATTTAGAACTACAGCCTTAATATGGTTCATATTTACTCTCTAACTCCCGTGTGTTTCGATGTAACTGACTAGATTTCTGTTTTGGGACTTGGAACCAAATCCCTGGTTGCACAGAGAGCTTTCTATAGTCTTCTTTTATGCGTGTATATCCATTAGGAATCTGGGAGTAAATGGCTCACTGGTGGACATGTAAGTCTAAAACGAAATTTTCTGTGTTTACTAAGGGGGGGCACCATGCCCCCTTCTCCTTTCGGGTGTCTCTTCAAAAACATAATGGACCAAACTTTTCATTTGACAGTGCAAAGCTGCTAGCCTGCTGACTTTTAGAAACATAAACACATACTTCTGAAATAAACTCAGGGTTCTTAACAAGACATACAAGAGATGAGGTACATCGATTGGTCTTCCAAGGAGACAGTGTTATTTGTTGTTTTTTTACTGTATGAATATTTGCGAGATTCTGTCTGGTTTTTGTAGTTCATTTCACAAACTGCCTACAATGTGCATTGTGTTCAAGATATGCTTATTCAATAATAAAACAGCTTTCTTTCTCTTCAAGGTTTTGTGGAATGAATTTTGTTAGTAGAATTTTTGTTTCCCTGAAGAAAGTAAAGATTGACTATCCATAGATCTCTCTGACGGTTTACCTTAACACCATTTCATAATACAATTTGAATCACACCATGACTTCTAATAGTCACTATTATATACATTATTTTCTTTATCTATAAAGAAAGACTCAATAGGTCGATTTGACTTTCTTTTTCTTTTTACATTTTTTTTCAACCCTCACCTGAGGATATGCTTTTTTATTGATTTGAGAGAAAGAGAGAGAGAAACATTGATATAAGAGAGAAACATCAGTCAGTTGCCTCCTGCACGTGCCCCTACTGGGGATTGAACCCACAGCCTAGGTATGTGCCCTGACCAGGAATCAAACCCACCGCCTTTTAGTGAGTGTATGGGGCGATGTTCCAACCAACTGAACCACCTGGCTAGGTTGTTGATGCAACTTTCTGTATAAACAAATTATTTTCTGTTTTTCTGCAAAACCTAGCAACACATTAGGAAAGCATGTTTGAACTCTGACTTAAAAATAGACTACATGGTAGTAGAGAATTGGAGCATCTTAATACAACAAGAGGTCATGTGACTACCCCTCTGGAGATATGGAGCAGTGATTGATGCCAAAGGCAGGGAAATAAAAATGGTTTAAATATGAGCTTCGAGTCAGCGATCATAAGAAAATATCTTGTGAATTATAGCCACTGATTTAGCAATCAGATTTCTTTTTACATGGGCAGTTCTACATAGTGTGCTCCAGAATCCACAGCGGCAGGGATTGCTTTATAATAATATAAATGATTCTTTAGACTAGCAGGCAGGAGGCAGGCTGGAGTGTTAATGTAAGTACCAGTGCCTGGAAAAGAGCAGGTATTCATTCAATAACGTCTGCTTCTCTTCCCATTTCCTGTTTTCAAATTTTTATTTTGTTTACCTTTATTGCTGAGAACTTTACAGATGTCCCCCCTTTTTATCGCCTATTGTCCCCCTCCACCCGGTTCCTACCCCACCCCAAGCCTTCACCACCCTATTGTCTGTGTCCCTGGGCAATGCATATATGCATATAAAATCTTTGCTTAATCTCTTCCCATCCCCTTGCCTCTCTTTCCTCTGAAATTCATCAGTCTGTTCCATGTTTCCATGCCTCTGGTTCTATTTTATTAATCAGTTCGTTCTGTTCATTAAATTGCACATATAAGTGAGATCAGATCGTGTGATATTTGTCTTTCTCTGACTTATTTGGCTTAGTTAGCACAATCATGTCCAGGTCCCTCCACGCTGTCTCAAAGGGTAAGAGATCCTTCTTTTTAACAGATGCATAGTATTCCACGGTGTGAATATACCACAGCTTTTTTATCCACTCATCTACTGATGGGCACTTGGGCTGCTTCCAGATCCTCACATTTCCTTTTAAATAATAACTTCCTCCCATTGTATGAAAATGACACATGCTTTGGTCTTATCCCAACACTATCTTAACTTGTTTCAATACAAAATACATTACACTTCTTTGTAGAACATGGTTCTGACACATAATCTGTATATTATGCCTATGAACAAAATTCCTATGTGTAACTGATGAAAAGCAGATATTTGATGATACTCAGAAATAAGCTACCACTAAGTCTTTGTTTTATGAATCTTTCATCTACATGCTTTAATTATATCCTGTATTTAAATGAGACAAAATTCTAATGGTTCACTATACTAGACTAGATAATCTTTATATACATTTATAATGAAATAGGACTTCAGACTTGTTTCAGATCTCAAAAATTTATACACTTCAGAAACAGTTGAAATAAGCAATTAGTCCAAGGAAGGTTATGCCATTTAGGCAGAAGATCTGGAGTAAAAGTTTAGTTATTTATTTCTTTATACAGTCTAACAATGATTTAATTAAAAAGTAGGCCACATGAGGTTACTAATGAGAGATAATTCTAAGGTTGGAAAGCTATAATTACAAAATAAGTATATTATATTTTTATTTGTTTCAAAGTTTTCAGTTGGTAGGGTAAGAGGATTTTTTTTTAAGCTTTTATCATTCCATATGTAGTTAGTTGGCAGTTAAACAAAAAATGATGTCAGATGACTACTGGATGTCTAATAGCAACACTTTCACGTTTATGTACTTTGGACACGCCGGTCATCAGTGATTAGGTTGCTTAATTCTTTTATTTTTCTTTTTTCTCCAGAATCCAGGATTTATATTAGCATGAGTGAAACAAAGTTTCACTTAAAAATAAGTTACAGAGTTTCAAAAGAACTGAGTTAACACTGCCTATTAAGGCATTCGTATTCTGTGCAAAGTTGATTTCAAATGAAATGGAAAAATGCACTTCAGGTAAATACTTTTATAAGTTATTGGTAAGAATTTACCCTTTCTTAATTCTCACACTTAGCCTGGAGAAAGATTTCAGATGAAATCTCACCACTTATTTTTGGTGCCATGCATCCATTCATTCGTGAAACATCTAACCAACTAGAATATGCCAGGAGCTCTTAGGCTCTAGAGATAGAAACACATCAATACGAGGTCATTTGAAGAATTAACCAGCCTACCTAAAGCGCAATGATTAAGAGCATGGACTCCCAAACAAGACTGTTAGGCAAGTGTGGCTTTGTGCAAGTGACTGAACCTCTCTCTGTGTTTTGGTTTCGTCACCTGTAAAATGAGAATATTAGTCCTCCCTAAATCATGGAGTTGTGTTGAGGTATAAAATGATATGGATGCAAAACTTCAAATTGTGCTCAATACAGGTAAGCTATTACCTCTTGTCATTCCTCCCCTCTATGTGCTTGCCCTGTTCAGCTGTTTTAATTTCTATCCAAAATCCCGTTTACTCTTTTTCCTACATGTTCACATACGTTGAACCCTAGGGGTGAAGGGCACCATCCCCTCATGCCTTTTAACTCACCTGGTTCCTTCTTATTTATAATTTCAAGATTCAGTTCATGTATCACTTTTATAAGGAAGACTTCTCTGATCTCTCTTTGTAACTAGGTCAGGTGCACCTCCATGCTGTGCTCATAGTATGTGGTTTTAATTTCTAGCAGTGGACCTTATCTGTCCGTATCTCATCAGATTGTAACTCTCTACAGGAAAGGACCACATTGGATTGTGTTTTATCCCTAATAGTTGGTGCAGAACCAGGCTGATAATTGGTACTTTTGAATGCCCCCAAAAAGGAATGAATAATACTATTTCTTTTTTAGAATAATTGGCAAACCAATAATTATTTAATAGTGTATACATGTTTATTCTTAGGGTTTTATTATTATAACTGTCAATTGGATGCTCAATGTATGCTATGCAATGGGAAAAAATCAAGTATATTGCATTAGTCCAATTATAAAATTAATAAGTCACAGGGCTGTAATGTATAGCATGATGACTATAGTTAATAATATTGTATTCATAATTGAAAGTTGGTAGGGAGTAGATCTTAAATGTCCTCATTATAAGAAAAACATTTTTTTTTGTAAGTATGTGTGGTGATGGATGTTAACCAGACTTGTGATGACCATCGCTCAATATATACAAATATCAAAACATTATGTTGTACACCTGAAGAAACCAATATGATGTTATATGTAAATTTTACCTCAATTAAAAAAAATATCGATTGGCATTGTGTCCGGTACTCTCAAGGTTATTGATTTTTACCTTTGAAAGTTCTAAGGCCCTAAAATAACTAAGGCTTTTGCACACATCAGAGATATCTTTATCCAGGGTATATTGTTTTAATGTTAGATATATATGAATCCATCCTCAGAGCTTTGGGGAGCAGGGGGAGGGTAAATAGAAGTGGTTTTCTAGTAAAAAGAAAATATATGCCTGCAGGAAGTCAGAGAGCTTGGAAAACAGCACTCAAGCAGCAATGACAGCAAGACCAAAAGCCCCGACAGAAATGTGAGCATGCTCTAAAGAAGCATGAGGGAGGCCAGTGGGGCCAATTGTGTAGCAGAGAGGGAGAATAGCAGACAGGTAGGGTGTACACAGGCAGATTAAGTGGAACGTTACCAGATGTTTGGCATTTATTCAGATTTAGGAAACCACTGGTGGATTTTGAGTAAATATGTGATATAATCTCATATATGCTTTCAAGATTACTTTGCTGTGTTCAGAAGAGACTAGAGAAACAGGGAAGGGAAAAAAGTAGTTGGGAGAAAGGATAAGAGGGAAGAGATGGCTGGTGCCCTAGATCAGGGTAGAGATGTGTGTATATAAACAAATGTAATGCCATTATGTGAAATAAATTAAATAATGAAGATTAAGGGGAAAATATGGAATCAGTCACTATTTGTGTTTATTATTTTCACCTAATATTGAGTCAGATTATGGATAAGAATGATATAAGATAAATTTGTTTCAACAGATACTTTTCAAAATATGAAAATAACAAGGGAAGAAATTATCTGTTAAACACATTTTTTTATCACAAAGTGAATTGCAGGTACAGATATCCTGTTCTGCTACCATCTAATGTTACGTGACATTCTCGTGAGATAATCTGCAGGGTTTCTCATCTCTGAGCAGGATTTAGCACAAGGTGCTATCATTTTGGATCTACTGCTGATGAATATCATCTCCCAGTATTCAACATAAGCCCTTAAACACATTTCTTAAGATTTTAAATGTACTCTTACTCCTAAACAATGTTTAAAAATCTATATTCTATAATAGACAGACTTTGCACATTCTTATAGTTCAGTTCAGGTTAAAAAATATTTACGTATAGCCTTCTTGTATAAATTAATGAATTGCGTGCTAAAAGGTAATATGTAGCTCAAGATTTCATGAATTTATACTGTGTGAATAAGGTGAGACTCTCAAGGTTAATGATTTACATGATTATGTAAATATTACAAGATAAAATAAGATATGTGTGGTTGCATTTAAAGAGTCTGCTGAGTGTGGTCATGTTTATTCCCATATAAAAAAATAAAAAGCTTATTTCCTTATTTTGGCATTTAGGAATCACAGTCCAACAGCCAACTCCCTACTTATGTCTAAAGCAAAGCCACTGGTTAGTCAAAGTTTCCAAAAGCCTTAGCATGGAAAGCAGTAGAGGCGGGGACCTAAGACTCAAGCATTGGTGACATTCAAAATAGAAGCACAAGCAAATTAGCACATGACAAAGGCAATTACTGGACTAACTGAAAAATAACATATCTCTGGAACGCTGAAGAGACGGGCCATGTATGTAATATAACTCTTTATCTCTTATATTGGGAAATCAATAGACACTGTCTAGAATTGGTGAATCAAGAAACAGAGCTTCATATGCTATCCAGGGTCACGAAGAGGGCCACGAGAACAACTAGAAATAGAAATTATTGGAGACTCAGCTGAGGGATAGGAGAATAGAGGGGGATGGGAAGATGACCATTGCTTTCAATTGCCTTATATGGTAAGCTATTCTGTATTATTTTTTAGTTATCACATGTATATTTTACCTTAGTAAAAAATAAAAAAATGTGTTTTAATTTAAAATAATTTATTCTGATGAACAACAAATGCTTCTTGTTCTAATGCACATGCTTTACACATCAATTTTTACCTTTAAAGTATTAAATTAATAAATCTGAAAGCCAGCCAGTCCTATACATTTTGAATTTCTATATAGTCACTATGAAGGAAAGCAAATAGATATGTGTTAACCTGATAAAACAAGCAAAGAAACAAATAAACAAAAACCTAAAATATATTAATCTCTCCTTACTGTGTGACAGTAATAGCCACAGGGACAAATACTTTAAATGAGTTATTTAATATAATTCTTCCAACAACCTTACAAATTATACAATATTATCTCATGCTTAGATACACAAAATAAATAAATTGAACAAGGTTATATAGTTCACCCAGGCTTTTTTCTTATTTTAAAATCATTTTTGGAGTTAAATATATCTAATTCTTAAAATATGGAAAAATTTTTTCCTTCTATTAAACTAGAATTAACAGTTGTGGTCAAATTTTTAACATAAATGTATCTTAGATTTTTTTCCGTGAACGTAAGGTATGCATTAGATAACTTTATTTGATTTCCATAATACCTTGGCATTATGGTTAAAAGTCAAATGATATCCAATTTAATTGATGGTAAAAGTTTTTCTCTTTTAAGAAATTTAAAAGTACTGAACTTCTGTACTATCTTCAGGAAGGAGTGAATGTATAGCCATATAATTACATTAGTAAATTAGATATATTAATATTAGAATGAGAAAAATATACTAGTTCAACTTAAATATAATATGCAATACATGTTTTCTAGTGCTATGCTCCTTGTTGAAAATTTTACTAGGCCCTCTGTATGTGTTGTGTTAATTAATTGAGTTCTTCACAATAACTTACTGAAATGACACTATTATCCAGTTCCTGAAATTTAAAAATGAAGGCTCAGCTTGCCTCAGGCCATTAATACAGCGAGAGGATTTGAACCCATGTCTGTTCTTTCCTCTACATTGTCTATAGATATTACTATTCAACCAACATGGAATAATATACTTAATTGGGCTATAATTGATCCCATAAAGTATTTTTGGTTCAGAAGAATTTATTTGTATATATTGTGGCATACTCCATGCTGAAATTGACATTGCTATGACCTATCAATAATAAAAAAAAATTATTAGAAAAGAGTAGGATTGCCCTGGCTGGTTTGGCTTAGTGGTTGGAGTGTCAGCTTGAGGACCAAAGGGTCACCAGTTTGATTCCTAGTCTGGGGCAGGTACCTGGGTTGCAGGTTTCCCTGGCCCCAGCTGGGGTCAGGGTCATTCGGGAGGCAGCCAGTTGATATGTCTCTCTCACATCGATGTTTCTCTCTCTCTCCCTCCTTCCCTTCCAGTCTATCTACAAAATCAATGCAAAAATATCCTCGGGTGAGGATTAACCAAAAAAAAAAATGAAGAAGAAGATTATTCAGGTGTATTCTTAGTGAATGCACACTATACTCTGGTACTCTTTTCTTTCCTACTTAGGTCAATGAAAGCCATCTATTTAATCAATCTATCCCTGTGTTTAACACCTATCTCTTTTATCTATAATTTTCTGTTTCCTTTCAGTTTTCTCCAACAGAATTTTTGGTTATTTTTTGTCTGGTTCCCTAAATTTTCCATGGTTTCTTAATGATTACTGAGAGTAAACTCTGAAATGTGCTATAGTATGTTTTCCTGTCTATGAACAGATTCCCTTTAGTATAGCTCTAAATTCTAAGACAACATAATCACTCTTTTCCTTAAATGTTCTATTAACTTCCATGACATATATCGATATTTTTATCTTTGTGAGAATCAAATCCAAAGTCATTAACCCTTTTTTTTATTCCTTTCATCTTCTGATACATAAAGTCATTAATTCAAGTCAAGAACTACCAGCTGTTTTAGTATTAACAGAATGACCATTTATTAGATCTCTACCTTATTTCTTATAACAACATTTTGAAGTAAAGAATTTCAGTTTTTCCCACTTTTGAGATGAGAAACAATAAGCCAAGAGAAGTTAAATGACTTGTGTTTAAGTCAGAAATCACACACATGTAATTATAATATATGAATATATTATACAACTAGGAAAAATTACCATGTGTATTAGACTCAGGAATCTATACTTTTAACCATCAGATAAGTGTTGTTGGGATATATTTTCCACTGAAATTCATAGTAAGAAATAGTTTGTATCAATGCAGACATAAACACCTACATGCAGACACACACACGAGTATATGTATATATATTGCATTTTATTTACCTCTGTATATAATCAATAAAAGTTCCACCAATAATATTTATCTTTACTGTGTGCTTTGAATTATAATGTTTTTCTCTGCTTTTAATTTATTTTTCTTTATTTTATTAAATTGTATATCAATTATAAAAATGCTAGTCATGACCCAGGGGATTGATTTTATGACTCACTGGTGGTGACCCACAGTTTGGAAAGTCTGCCCTAGATGAGATCATCTCCATGGTCAATTTTGTACAATGCATTAGAATCATTCATCTGACTAGAGAGTCTGTGGTAACTTTCCAGTGATATCATTGTTTCTCTGTCCTTACTGACTGTTTTTTTTTTCCCCCACTGTATCCTTGTCCTCATAAATATAATTACAAACAAGCATGTGATTTTTGAACATGTAGTATTTTTCTAATAAAATTATTTTATTTAGTCATAATATCCATCTCCAACAGCTTGAAATAACAATTCTCATGGTCTTCCATGGAACTGTCACTTTCTTTTAAAATGCCCATTTTCCATTAAAATAATTTCTAATCCACTCTGTGTTTGACTTTCTGCTTAACACTCAGATAAGGGTTTTGGGGAAGGCCACAAGTCACCAGTTCCATAAAGAGATGAACTAGTCCTTGTTTTGGAAAACCCTCTAGGAATTTACCCAGAAACATATTCATAAAATTCTGAACCACCATCATCAAAACCTGCTTCACTGTTAACTGTGGACTTTCACAGTCTCCCCTCTTGTGTTGCCTGGATCATCTCTTCAAAACCAAAGGGCTGGTCATTTGCTGCAGCCGGTCATGTACTGCTTAGCAAATTCCACTCCCCAAATGCAGGTAATATCTCTGTTTCAGGTGCCTCTCTGAGCAGTAACTGCCTTAATCTCAAAAATATAAGCCTCTTCCCCTTGGATGTATTTTCCTAAGACTTTTTCCAGTATCGGCGGTCTTCTGCTGGCTGTGATCATTGTCTGATCCTTTGGCAAACTGATGCCTATGCCCTGGTCTTTTACTAACTCTAGCTGTAGCAGATCTGGCAACTTCCATATCTGATATTACGTCACGGAAACCAGTGCTAGGTCCTTCTCCATCCTTCTGTGTCCTTGAGACTGAGCAGCTCTGGTTTGGTTGTTGCTTTTAGACAACCTAATTCTTGGGAGAAATATATATATTTCTAGTTCCTTATTTCAGATAAAGATTTATCACCAATTCTTGATAATATTTAAGTTATTGCATTTATCTACTTCTGCTGAAACACCAGTTTCAGTGTGTTTGCTTCTCGTTTACTCAGCCAGTATTTTCTGAGCAGCTGACGATTTCAGGCAATTCTCTAAGTCCTGAACACGAATGCACAGAGCAGGCGTTACTACTGTACTCGATTAGCTCGCCTACAATAGCACGTACATTACTTCAGAAACACCTGGGAATATAAACACTTTCCAAAACCGTGTCTTTATTGAATCCAACTTAAAAATCTTTGATAAAAATCTGCATTGCTATACCACATTTGTAGGTTGTATGTTAAATGGTTGATTTTTTTAAAGTACAGAAAGGACTTTAAACATTTATTGATTCTTTCTAATAATAAAAACTCAGCAATATATATATTGCTGAGTTTTATATATATATAATTTCTTACCATGACAGCTTGGTAAGGCTCTATTCCATCCAGGTCTTCCGTCATCTCCCATGATACAGGTGAGTGTTGAATAACCTTGAAGAACATAACCAGCATCACAGTAATAGGTGACTGTTGACCCTAATTTATAATCCATCCCAAGTCTGGTGCCATTCATTATATTGCCTGGATCAAAGCAGGACTCCCGGAGTTTTGCTGTAAAATAATGTTGATATAAAACAAAATGTTTTAAAATACTGTTTTTTGTGCAGCCTTTAAGATTTCTTCATTATTACTGCTAAATGGAAAGGAAAGCACCAGCGTCCTTTCAGCCTTTGAGTGCTCAAAGTACAAAGCAGCCCTTAACCATGTCTGACATTTTGCTAATTCACAGTGATTAGCAAAGGAATAAAAGTCTTCATTGTTTTTCTCATTAAAATTAGTATCTAATATATATATAGTCAAACAGGGTTTTAGAGTTTATTATAAAAAGAAGCAGGACTTATTTCCTCATTTAATATTTCTTTGGTCACGTGCACCTATTTCATGATACCATTGCCTGTGTCGAGCTCAGTTCATTTCACCACCAAGAGGAAAGTAAAAGACTCTTTTCTGCCTTCAAAACGTTTCTCTTAACCTACCTGCTCTAGTCATTCCCACATTTCTCTCAGAGGTCTGTCCATTATAAAATAGCAACACAATCTTTATAATATCCGAACCAGTATATTTTTTTTTAACAGAGTCTATGTCAAAGCCAAGCACTTTCAAAGCTAACAGTACCAGACAATGTAAAAGTTAAGTCCATTCACAACAAAGGGACTGTTTTCTGTGTACCCAGATAGTGAACTAAAGAGAAAATTCGTAGAGAAATAGACTAGTGTATACATTTTGAGAATAGGCATTAGAACATTATGTTGTTAAAAGATCTGATAATACCTTAATATTTACATTTTCTTATTATTATAATTTACTTAAGAAATAATAGAGAAATACACGATGTAAGGACCATCAAAATTCAGAATAATAAATGTGATTTTTTACATTAGAGTTAATCTTATGTTAATGGGAAGTCAGGAGGTAGATGTAGCTCTGGATATGACTCATGGCATCATTGAAATTTAAGTCAACAATATGTTGGTGTTTGGCTATTACAGAAATTATATTAATATACCCAAAGCTGATTACTTACAACAGTAAAAGTGTATTTTTTCCATTCATAAAAGTTACAGAGTTTAAAGTACTTTAACATTTACAGGAAATGATGAGAATATTGTGTTTTAGGATGAACACTATATAAAATATCTCCCAATTCAAGTAAAAAGGAAATGGTGGAACCAAATACTTAAATGATTTCAATATAATACCAGAGGAATACAGGAGGCACTTTCTTTCCTTCCTTCTTTCTTTCCAACAAATACTTAAGAGCCCACTATCCAATCAACTTTGGAAATATAGCAGTGGGCAATCAGAAAATATTCTAGCCCTCATAACATTTACAGTCTATTAAGAATTGATTAAATACTAGTAATTTTGATGAGTATGGCAAAAGAGGAGGCATTCAGAAGTCTACCTGAAGAATTGACCTGTCAACTGAACTATATAACAATGAGCTGACTAGGTCAAAGAGAGATGAGGGGCATGAAGAGGAGAAAGTGTACTGGAGTGTGCAAGTCGAATAAACCCAATTCCTGAGTTTCAATCCAAAGCTAAAAAACTTGATCTCCCAAGTGCATATGTGCCTGTGCCAGTGTGCACGCACGCACGCACACACACACACACACACACACACACACACACACACACAATTTGCACCCTACCTATTATATTCAACCTTCACTGTAAAAATTGTTTCCTAATTCAAGAAACTAGATTTCTTCCCAGATAAAATATCCAGACAACACTGTTTTCAGGTAAGAACCAGCAGGATGAATACTAAATGTAGTCACTAAGAATGGGGCTTTAGTGTTTCATGTTAGAAGGGTTGGTTTGTTTATTTTTTAAGAATAAAACCTCACATTGAGTCTTTCCTTAAACAAGCAGAAAAACACGATATAATTTTCAGGCACAACAGCAACCTAGCATTTATAGCCAGCCTTCATGAAATTGAGCTAAATCCCTGAGGGAAAGGCAGGGATTGAAATAACTGTGTAAAAGGATTATTCTCTTTGACAAATCTAACAGCCGAATATTCATCATTTGAAAAGTTTGCTTTTTCTTCTTTAAAATTGTCCCAAAAGTTTCAGTGACATATCAATGAATCTATAATTCAAACATCCTATTTTTTGAAGAAAGGAAAACATGGTCAACAAATTTAAAATACTGCCTACACAAAAGTTTTACATTGTTAGCCTCATTTTGAGAAGATTCCTTTATCTCGTTGTTATGTTTACATACTACTTTAAATCCTTGCTGCGTAGCTTTCTATGAATAATACTGCCCTTGTTTATCTCCATGTTTGCAATAGCAGTTACATCTGGAAATTTTGAAAACACTTGGATAATTTTTATATAAAGGATTAGGCAGTAGATGGAAAGGTGATTTTTGTATTCCAAAAAGGTTTTCAAAAATCTAAGATGAAGTAGAAAACCTGAATATATTCACCACTAGAATTCTACTACATTTAGATCATCAAGTCCATAGTTTTCCGGAGAAGTTCTAGTAAACATTTAAGTAACAGATGATCCCTATCTCATACAAACTATTCCAGATAATAGAAAAGTGAGAATATTCCCCGAATTAGGCAGTTGTTTATAATCATGATCAAAACTAGACAAGGACAATATAAGGACTAATCTCATGGTAACAGATCAATGATGATACATTTTTAGTAGATAGCAATAAGCCTATGACATTATTATATATATAATTATAGATATTTAATATATTAATATACAGAAATCAGAAAAGTATATTAAAAATAATAAAAAATGAACCAACTGAGTTTTCCCCAAGGTGTAAAGAGGTTTCAATGTTAGGAAAACTGCATTATAATTTATAACTTTAAGAGTTTCACAAAGGAAAATCATGTGATATTTTCAATAGCTGATGAAAAAAAAGTTGGAAAAATTCAATCCCATTTATTAAACAATTTTTAGCACACCAGAATAAAAGGTAACTTTCTATAACTGATAAAGAATATCTCTAGGTAATTTTTTGAGGAGCCTCCATACTCTTTTCCAATAGAGTTACCATGTAACTCAACAACCCCTCTTCTGAGAACTTGAAAAATGTGAAAATATTTATTTGCAAAGATATATGCACCCCTATGTTCATCGCAGCACTATTCACGGTGGCCAAGACATGGAAACAACCAGAGTGTCCTTCGATGGATGATTGGATAGGGAAGATGTAGTACATATATACGATGGGATACTACTCAGCCATAGCGAAGATGAAATACTGCCATTTGTGACATAGATGGATCTTGAGAATATCATGCTGAGTGAAATAAGTCAGACAGAAAAAGTTAAGAACGATATCCTCATATGTAGGATATAAAACTGAAAGCAACAAATGAACAAACAAGAAAAGCAAACAAACAAAAATTTACAGACAGACAACAGTATGATGGTTACCAGAGGGAAGGTGGGTGGGTGGGAAATAAAGGGTAAAGAGGGTCAAAGAAGATTTGACTTTGAGTGGTGGGCACACAGTACAATATACAGATGATGTATCATGGAACTGTACACTTGAAACCTATATAATCTTATTAACCAATGTCACCCCAATAAATTTAACAATTTAATAGGTTGTATAACATTTTCAATAAGAGTGTGGACTCTGGAGCCTACTCTGAATCCAAGTTTAGCACTGCCATATGACTTTGGGCAAACTGTTTAACCTTATTTGCTAAAACTTATTCACTCGAAAATTAAAAGATATTTATATGTAAATAACTTTGAAATGTCCCTGAAAACAATAAGTAAAAAATGTTAGCCCTTATAGTGTCGCTCCCAACCAACAGCAAATATCATATTTAAAGGTGAAAGATCTGATGCATTCTCTTTAAAATCAGCCATGACACAAGGATGATGGCTATCATTGTTTCCCTTTGATATGGAATTGAAGTTACTACTTAGGGTATTAAGCCAAGAAAAAAAAATAATAAAGTACATGTAAACTAGAAAAAAACAGAGCTGTCACTGTCCACATAGAAAAAAAAAAAAAACTTTATAAAATATTATGATAATTAAAGAAAGAGTTCAGTAAGTTTGGTAGATATTTGCATAACTATAAAAATCCATAGTGGTCTTAATGTTAGCTACAACCAGAGAAATCTAATAATAAAAATATCACTGAATTACAAAATAAGATTTAGATGAGAAAACTTTTATAAAGAAAATTATAAACCATTACCAAAAGAAACAAGTACATTGAAACCTATGCCATATTAATAGATGGAAAAATTAAATATATATACTTCAATTTATTCTCAAATAACGTATAAAGTCAATCCAGCCCCAATCAAATTTAATAGGTGGAACAAACTTAATTCTAAAATCTAAGTCAAATGTCTAATGGTTAACAGACACCAAACAAGTGTGAAGAAGAATAAGGTAGTGTACTCTGCCTACCTTACTCATATCACTGCTTCAATTTGACATGACATGAAGTTACTATTAATATTTAGAGCAGTAAGCCAAGAGAAAAAAAAGTATGTTCAGGCTAGGAAAGAAAAACAACTTTCGGAGAAGTCATGGCCTGGAAATAAAAAATTAAAAAATAGGCCAACAGAACAGAACAGAGAATTTAGAAGCAGGCATTCAGAAACCTGATATTTGACAGCAGTAGCATTATCTGCCAATAAATGATGCTAGGACAATTGATTATCCCCATGAAAAAAATGAAATTGTATTCCTAGCTTACACAAAAATAAACTCTATATACATGAGAGATTAGAGGTGAAAAACAAAGCTTTCAGGCTTTAGAAAAAGTTTAAGAAATGCCTTTATGACTCCATAATAAAAAGGGATTTTTTTAAATCAAGGCATAAAAAGCATAGACCATGAAGAAAAAGAAAGATTAAATACTGATACTGATTTTTGAAACTTTTTTATAAAAAAGCAAACCAGAAATAAAGTAAAATTACTTGCCAAAATGTCGGTAAAACCTTTACTACAACATAGATAATACATTAAGGACTAATATTCACAATAAAAAAGATTTGTTATAAATTAAAAGAGACACAACTGGTTAGAAAAATGTACAACAATGAGAATATGCAGTTAATAAAAAGAGAAACTTAGTATGCAAAAGAGGAAAAAGATGATGGACTTAATAGTAATCAGGGTAAAGGCAATAAAAAAGACAATGAGATAGCATTTAACACCCATGAGATTGACAACTTTCAAGTGTGGAAACACAGTGGTTTTTAAAATATGTCAAGTTTTTCAAAATCATTATTTTGAAAAGATATCTGGACCCCCACGTTCAGTACAGCATTATTTACAATATTCAAGACATGGAAACCACTTCAGTGTCCATCAATGGCTGAACAAATAAAGAATCGGATGTATACATAGACTGTGTAATATTATTCGGCCATGAAAAGGAAGAAATTGTGCTGCTTACAACAATATAGATGGACCTTAAGGGCACTATGCTAAGTGAAACAAGTCAGACAGAGAAAGGCAAATACTGTATGGTCTCACTTATATGTGGAATCTAAAAAACTAAATAAAACAGATACAGAGAACAGATTGGTGGTTGCTAGAGGTCAGGGTCAGGGGTGGGTGAAATAGGTAAAGGTGCTTAAAGATAAAAGCTTCCAGTTATAATTGCCCAGCCAGTGTGGCTCAGTGGTTGAGCGCTGACCCATACACCAAGAGGTCGCTGGTTCGATTCCCGGTCAGGGCACAAACCCAGGTTGTGGGCCCGATCCCCAATGAGGGGCATGCAGGAAGTGGCCAATCGATGTTCTCTCTCATCAGTGTTTCTATTTCTCTCTCCCTCTCCCTTCCTCTCTCTCTAAAGTCAATAAAGAAAAAAAAAAAAAAAAAAAAAAACACCTTCCAGTTATAAGGCAAATCCTGGGGATGGAATGTACAGCATGGTGACTCTAGTTAACAAGACTGTAGTGTGTATATTTGAAAGTTGCTAAGAGAGTAGAGCTTAAAAGTTCTCATCACAAGAAAAACTTTTTGTAAGTGTGTGATGATGAATGCTACCTAAACTTATTGTGGTAATCATTTCACAATATATACATATATCAAATCTTATGTTGTACATATGAAATTAATGCAATGTTATATGTCAATTATATCTCAAAAATACTTGGAGTTTCTGAAACCTCTTCTAAGAGTAATTTGGCAATATGGACTTAGATTTAATATGGAATTAGATTACCCTTTGACTCAGTAATCTCACTCCTAGTATATATTTATTTTAGGAAGACATGGATATATAGAAAAAGGCATGTAAAACAATTTTCATTTCATCATGATTCAATTCTGATACTGAAAAACTAAAACAACCTAAGTGTCTACCAGAATGATTTATAAATTAACTGTGATACATCATATGATGGAATATCATAAAAAAACGAATTAACTAAATCTACATGTCTCTGTCATTGATAAATCTCAAAAACAATGTAAAGGGAAATTTTTTCACAAGGATATGTACATGATGGGAATTTTAAAAAGTATGACTATAGCATGAATGATGTACACATGATAGAAAATGTAAAAATATGTATAAGCATTCATACATGGACAAGATAAGCACCAAATACAGAATTAGGAAAGTAGGGTTGTCTGAAAATGATCTTGGGTGCTCATCAGTGGGGAGCCTCTTCCAATGGAAGAAACTGATAAGGTGCTCAAGTTCAATCCTCCATAAGACCAGTGCTCCTGGGCCCACAATTACAAGGTCTAAACTTCCCCAGGGTCCCCAGGTTTGGAGCAGTTAGCATTTGCAGACAGCCCCAGTGAATAGCTGGCACCCCAAATCCTCACTGTCTGGTACCAAGCAGCTTGTATATTCTTTCTCCCAGTGACATGGCCATTTTCTTGCTTTGCTCTATAAAATGAGAGACTCATAGAGGGCTCAGTACTCCCATTGTAATAAATCATTCAGATATTTTGCATCAGAAAATGCATGTCCATATCTAGCAGATACCTTGGCTCTGGCATGCATTTCCAAGGAATGATGAAGATACTGGAGAACTCCAAGCATCTGTATCTCACTGACTTGGGATTTTTTCCTTTCCCTAAAAAAGCCTTCCTTAATCCATGCTATGTGAAGTTGTGGAATTTGATAGCCCTGAAGAGACAAACCCCTGTTCCCATGGCAATTGCAAAATGCATTTACTTGTATATGCAATAGAATATTTCTTACAATAAGAATTAATAGATCTGAAGCAAATATGGCACAATGTTAAGGTTTGTCAAGTTGGACGGTAGATACTTTGAAGTTTATTTTATTCTGTATAATTTTTAGTTTTTGAAATTATTTCATAATAAAAAAAAGCCAAGCAGTAAATTCCAAAATACATATTTTCAGAACTCAATTGATAACTTGAGATGAATTATCAGTATGACCTTTATAGATTCAATTACTGAAAAAATAAGTTTTAACTTTAAACAACTAAGATTTAATTTGTTCTTATAATCATTTAATACAAAACTTAAGAAAAATATATTTATAAACATCCATAGGCATTATAATATTAATACATTTAAATACTTGCACAAACATTTCAAAATATTATAATTATCACCATTTTTATTATCCCTATTCTGAATATTGACATATTTAAATATCTTTAAACATTTTGTGAAACATAATTTTCACTATACTTTGTTCTTTTTATCACTGAGTGTAGTCTCTAAATAAAAGATACTTAAGTGAATCTTCAGTTTCAAAAAAACTGAGTTTTAAAAATTATTTTCTGGTTTCAACCGACTCTCAGAGTATACTAACTGCTAATTTGTTTGCTGATACATTTCCTTTGGTAGTAATTAGGGAAATGCTAATTTCCTCCCCACTAATAGGAAAAGTCAGAGCTCTTTCATGAGACGAATTGTAGGTAGCCTGCACTAAGAAAGGCACAGATGAGTAACCACTGACAACGGCCAATGCAAAATTATCCTCCGGTATAAAATACTCACAATTTTAATCATGATGCTAAAATCAAATGTTCACATTTACCTTTATACTCTAAATGAAATCCGGTGTAACTAACAGATCCGTCACTCCGAAAAGCCAAATGCATAGTACTGGAACTGCTTTCTATTCTCTCTGGTAACTTGCTGTCTTGAAAACTTCCAATGAGTGGGCTATTACTGTCTGGCCCATCGTATATATAGAGGAAGTCGTAGTTTGGTTCTATGCTAAAACTAAAAAAAAGAGAGAGAGAGAGAAGAAAGTGGAATGTTTATTACTAAGATAGCAAGCTTAAGTCATATAATTATATATTAATTCAGGCAATATCTTTAAACATAACAACAGATCTTACCCAAAATAAGTTAATTTGAAAGTTTGCCTGGGAACAACATACTAAATGTGAATATCAAATCAGCAGTGAAAAACAGAAAAGATATATTGATATTTTCAAATATCTCTAAGTTGGCATGGTATCTACAGGGAATGCAAATAATTGTAAGGCAAACAGCTTAGCTGATGAAAAAGTATAGGATTTGGAGTCAGAGATGGTGCAAGCCTTGCTTCTGCCCTTGTTAAGTTATATATCCTTATATAAGCCACTTTATATCAGTAAAATGTGGAGGACAATATCTATTTTTAATTTTTTTCATTCAGATATTTTGCATCAGAAAATACAACCTTTTTTATCAGTGGTACTACTTGCCCTGAATTTCAAAATTTATAAACAGTTTTGCTACATATCAGATTCAAATAAAAATTTGATACACAAATTTGCACTTAAATTATGCAAATGAAGCACTGTGCTTTGCATTAGGTATACTTTTTCTTGAAAATAAATATATTTTCTTCTTTAATGTAGGAGAAATCAAACCAATATTATTTGTCAAAATTCAATAATGTATGAATAAAAACACTTTAGTATGTAAACAATTCAAATTAATATTTCAATACTGCAAAATTGGCATATTAAATTTGCCTAAATATTTTTTTTTACAGTATGAGAGTTGTCCCATAATGATTACAGAACTCACATGTTTAGGAGGCAGAAGATATGCAATCATTTGTCTCTCTCTTACCTAGCTCATGTCGTGGCAGAGAAGAGAATGGACTTAATTGGGTCATTAAAAAAAGCCAACAAGTTCATGATAAAACTAGTAAAGCTTGCCATTGTTAAACATCCATCAGCAGAGAAAGGATTTTAACAAGTTTTATCACACTTGCATCTAAATAGGGAACTTGTTAGGTGACGGATATTTTTAAATCTACTGGATTAATAGAGGCTACTTTTCCACAACAATTCTAATCCTTCATGTGTGCATGTACAAGGGAGAGGAATCCAGCTTCTTACCTGTGTATAAACAGTAGTGAAGAAAGACTGGGATAATGCAGAGGTACCCAGCCTTTCCATACATAAGGGACCTTGTAACATGAGAACATTGGGAGACCACCACATTGCTATATTTTGTTTTTATTAATTCAGTAGCTTCACAAGTCTTATTCAATTAATTGCTCAAAATCTTTCAGGAGATATGAGGTCAAAATTTGGTAACTTTTGCTATAATATAGCAGAAATTGGAGAAGAAGGCCTTATTTTATTGCTTACTACCCTTGTTCTGGGGTAAGACACAACCTTTCTGAACTTCATGTCTTCCAACATTAAGATTTCATGAGAATTACAACTTCCTTATCTATCTCACTATTGGGAGAATTACTAGAAACAGGTCCTTTGTAAATGATATATTATAGTGGCATGTATTATCCTTGAAGGCCAAAGGCACATTTAAGAATGGATTACAGTACATTTCTTTCTAATTTCTAATTTGGGGTTAAATAAAAACTTCAAAATATTGACTTGTAACTTTTTTGAAAATGAAACAAAAACAGTCTTTTTCTAGGAATTCTTCGAATCTTAACTATAATGATTATTTTTCCTGAAAAACTGGAAGGACAATACATTCTAATAGTACATTGTATTTTACAAGTCACTTCCATAAATATTAACTTGGTCTTATCAATAATCCTGTGGTATTGGAAAGGGATTATCATTTCCATTTTCCCAATGAGTATACTAAGAAAGGCAGTGGTCTCCTCAAGGTCACATAATAAATAACAGCTGGAAATCAAATTTAGGTCATGCACTTCTTGTAAAACAGCCTTCTACCACTCACTTCCCAACTAGAATAAATTTATATGTAAAGTAAGCCCTGCATCATACACTTTATCATTTTTAATGTCAGTACTGCCACTTCCTCAACTGTAAGAATGGGAATAATAACAATACCTACCTCAGGAGGTTGTCCCATAGCTGGGTCCTGGCACTATACTAACATTATCATCATTGCTGCTTTGTTATTATCAATTATCAATGCATCACTACAAATTATAGAAATAAAAATTCCATACATTTACCTTTTTTTTCAACTTTTCATGAATTCAAACTATATACATATTTTAAAACCTAGCTCCAATATATTAGAAAAATGCATACTTAAGCTTGCTATTTCACATAACGACCAAGAAGGTTTAACACACTAGCAGGAGGGGTTGTGCCATAGAGCCCATGTGCATTGGTCTTGGACCCCGAAGATTAGTAACATGTCTACTTAGAACATTTTTGATTTGCTGATACCTAATATTCCCACTGAAGTGTTGCTAAGGGGAAGAGTTAGGCCAGGTTTTGTGATCACAGCTATGAGCTCCATGTGAGAAAACAGAGGCTCATCCACACGACTTACCACGGAAACACAGATGACAGGGGCAGAGCCAGGGCTCAAACTCAGTGGCCTCCTTTCTCACACAAGAAGCTACATTCTCCACTGCTTCAGTACTAAGCTGACCTTGCGACTAACGATACAGATAAACAACAAATATGAATTTTAAAACACTCCCACATAAAGTTCTATCATGAGATAATATGGACAGGATCCATAAAATTCTTCTTTGTCAGCTTGATTTAATGAGACCACCAGAAAGCGTGGTAAGTAGACTCTATGTCTTCCTAAGCCCAGTGGCGCTGCTGCAGACACATGGATATTTAGATGCTTCAAAAGATTTTGGGTGATACCCATGTGGGAGAAAAAAACAAAGAAAAATCTTGAAGTACTGACCTTTTCATCTTGCAGTTTAGGAAAAACTGAATTTTTTGAAGCAGGGATGGCAAGTACAGGGAGGGAGAAAAGGTCATAAAGAGATCACATCTCATCATAGTCAATAAAGCACTCGACCTTGAACAGGTTTCCTCTACACTGGAGTCTGGGAAGATGCTCACCCTCTAGCTTTCTGAACTGCACTGGCGTCTCTGATATGATACAGGGCTTTGTAAACTGTGGAATGCAAAGTACTAGTGTTGTAATAAGTAAACAAGCATAAACATGTCATGTCTAGAAATAAAAATTTGCCTAAGCAAACGCTAAAGCGAATGACAAAAAGATTTTTTAAAAGTGGAAATGTACAGGCACTCACCTGATAAAGGCCAAGGAGATAACATAGTCTGTGTTCACAGTGATGGTCCAGTCACAGTCCCTGCTGTGGGGATACGGATGAGGGAAGTTGGGCGAAAGAATAAAGCCTGAAGATCCTGTTAAATTGCCTCCACAGGGTGCTTTAAATGAACAAATAAAACCCCTTAAGCGATGAACAAAACGTATTAACTATCAATATCTGTGAAAACAGTTTTTTAAAAAGTTTAGGAGGTTTTGTATAGACCTGACTTTTTATAGTACTCAATGCTTGAATACCATATTGTCTTTCAAGAAAAACCATTAAAGTAGTAAATACATACAGATGTGAATATATTGAATTTAGTTCTTTTGACTGGCTTCAAAAGACAAGAAACATTACATAAATACTTATGTCCCTTTCTATTTTTTTTTTCATTTATAAGAAAAGCATTGAGAAGAGGGGTGAAGATGGTTTCCCCATGATTACTAAAAAATAAAATAAATAAACTTTGAAGATTACTAGGAAAATTAGAAACAAAACAAAGCAAAACAAAACCTCTAACAATAAGTGGAATAACAGGATATAAGATATTTGGCTCATTTTTACATCCTCCCAATACCTTTTTATGTGTTTATGGAGGAAGAACCTTGGATATACTTAATGAGTGAGGATGGATAAATATATGAGAACCTATAGCACTTTACAATAAAATAGTCTTCTACTGAGTGTTAGGATATTCCTAAATTTTAGTTACCTAACTTGTTAATGAAAATGGACAAGTTGCTAAAATTATGATTGCAGCCACAAATAAAGGTTTCTGTAACACTTCAATGGAGAGGCTCAAGAAATTCTTAGTGAAATTCAGAGAATAGATTCTCTAGGGGATTATTGTTGAGTTCTGTAAAACACAGCTTATGATGAGAAAAAATATATACATTACACAGAGTTAGCAGCTTCAGAAAAATAGAGAAATAAGAAGATGGAGGTCCCTGGTAGTGGAGTGGGGCTATAGCTAAATAACAGAGAGAGATTCTCATGTCATAATATTTCCTACACACAATCAGCACATCAGCCTTCTCCTTTCAAAATTATAGTTTCCTTAGATACATTTTACTATTCAGTTGTAAGGCATTCTTGATTCTTCTGATAGCATAAAACTGGTTTGGGAAGGAGGAAAATTCTGGTTCCGGTAACGCTGCAGATCTCGGTTCTTTGTGCAAGTCTAGATATGCAAATTTATCAATAAAATTTGGTAATTTTTGTCATCTAAATTATGGATGTCTGCTGCTACCTTTTTCTATGTCCTTTGCTACCCTTGCCTCTGCCTGTCACCGTAGATGACCTCAGCTCCTACTCTATGTAGAATAAATACTTACTTATCACCTGTGTATTTGTGGTATCTTATCAAATGATTAGAAGACAGAATTTCTCAACTTTCTGTATTCCTCCCTTTTCAAACTTCAATGCCTCCTGAATATTTCTCTCTACAATCAGAGAATAAAGAGTCCTTTCTAATTAAGCAAGATAGCATCTTCAACCTGGTCACATAATCCCTCTTTCTTCTCCAGAATCTTTGTCCATTTATCTCCCTTACTCTCTGGCTTCTTACCCCATTCACAGGCATGCTCAAGTCTCTTTCATCCTAAAAATAAAACAAAGTTCCCTACAACTTATTTTCTCTTACTTTTTTTTTTTAACTGAAAAATATTGAATTTTACCTGATGTTTCGTTAAGAGATCCCCTCACCTTCTGTGTTGGGTTAAATGAGTTTACTGTGGGGAACCACCCTTCCACATAGGTCTCATCATGTGTCAGATCAGATCCCTGAAATAACCCCCCACCCCTCATTTTCCTATGATAAGACTCCACACAGACCCTGCAAATTTCCATTATTTGACTCAAATGGTTAACTGAACTGCTTGTTCTCACTATAAATCAGAATTAAATACTTGTAACCAAACTTTGGTTAAATATCTATTCTTCTATGTCCCTGAATGTTGACCCACCCTCAGTGTTCAGCCAGCACACTACCTCTACCTAGAACAAACTGGACTCAGCACAACATTCTCTGATCTACTATCCCATGTGGCCACCCTTTCATCCCACTTTCCCAAACCTGACTCTTTTTAGCCTTGTGTACTGCTCTCTAAGAGGAAAACGTCCTCTGCCTAACTCCAGATACTGGTAGATCGCTTGGTCACGTTGATCTCCCTATCACAGGAGCCCCTGCTGCCCTGCCCTGCAATAACTCTTTTTAAACAAAAGTTTCTGTTTACTTATTTCAAATTTATTTTTTTTTATTTTACTAGGAATCTTTTGAAAGGAGGACTAATCTCATTGTCTCTTTCTTATCTATGTGCTGTGTATTTACCGATAAGCAGACTAACATGCTTAGCAAAGCAGGTCACCGCTGGGAAAATAGTTTTTTTATGTTATATTTCAAATAAAAGCACCCAAGTATTTATTCTGAGAAATCTTAATTGTATTTTAAATTATATTTAGAGAGACACAATCACCTTTTTGTTGCTTAGGGAGCTAGATGTCTTTTTTTTGGTTCTTTTCACCTCTCCTTCTCTTGCCAGCCTATGCTGCTCCCTCGGCTTCTTCGCCACCAAAATAAAAGCATTGTAGCTCATCCTGAAATGACTGTTGCATTGACTCAAAGAATGGAGACTTTTCTGCCTTTATCTTTCTCTTCATATCTGCAGACTTTCTTTTTTTATTTATTTTTATTTTTTTTATTAATTTATTTTTGTTACAGATGTTTCTCCTCTTTTCCCCATTGACACCCTCCTTCCCATTCCCAGCTTTGTTGTCCATGTCCATCAGTTATCTGCAGCCTTTCTTAACTGTGGATGTTCAAACATTCACCTTAAATTCACTCTCCTTGTTTTCAGAACTCCTTATTTTCTTCTTGTGTCTTTGTATAGAGCTGTTTTACCACCAGACACTTTCTCTCTCACTTCATCTCACAAGTTTGGTATTCTCCTAAGTTCCTCATTTAGCTGTCTCTAATTTTCACTCTATTACATTCTTCCTCATTGGCCATATCCATTTTTTTTTACGTTACCTTTGAGTTATTTATACACTGATGACTCCTTTTTTTCCCTATCTTCTCTATCAGATTTATCTGCTTAATTCTAAACCATCTGCCCAAATGCTTACTGGTGATCTCTACCTGATAGCTTATAAGTATACCAAACACAAAATATCCAACATATCCAAACCTTAACTCATATTTGCTTCTCTGTTTTCATTCCTAAGTTGTTTGATTAGGACTATCATCCACCTATATCCCCTAGCTAGAGATGTAAAATCCTTCCCTTTCCTTCACTGCATACTTGCATCTAACCCATCAAGAAGCACTACTAAGACTCCTCCTCAAAGATGCTCATAGATATTTTTCAACCTATCTCTTTTTTCTTTGCCTGCTACCCTATTTCTAGATCTGACTTTTTCTGTCTGCCTCCAGAATTACAGCATGGCTTCTTGTTTCCCATGCCTCTAATATCCTCAAATTCATCTTTTCCCTAGTAAAAGTATCTACTCAGACCATGCCCATGCATACAAGTCTGCAGGTGTTTCATATTGCCTAAAGGATAAAGCCTCAGCTCTAGTAGTTTTCATATCCTAACCTCTGCAACCTTCCCAGTGGATCCATCCACCACTCTAGACACATCATTTACACTCAAACATGATCAAACTGCTCGCATTCCTCTTACTTCCATGCCTTTGCCCATGCTATTTGTTTTTCCTGAAATGTCTTTTCCCCTTCTTCATTTATATAGCTCTTACTCACATTTCAAGATTCATTCTGCCTCTAGTAAGTTTTCCTGGAAATTAACAGCCTGGGCTTTGCTTAAATTGTCTCCAACACATTTTGATATCCATAGCAACCTCTCACTATCTCCAAGATTTCCCTTACCATATTTTATTTAAATATACCTTTCAGGTGTCTGACTTCATCACTAATCTATAAGATAAGGACTGTATCTTATATGTTACTTTACACCTGAGATTCAGCACATCTATACATTCCATACATGTTTGTGAAATTGCTGCTAATGGCTCTTTGTATTGATTATGAAGATAGTCAAGATGACTACAGATGAATGTGCAAATCTAATTCATAGCTATGTGTTTTGATAAAAATAAGAGCATATTTTGCCTTTGGAGCTTGTAAAATCTATGTGAATTTGAAAAAAAATAGAAAAATATGTGTCATAATAGCAAATATATGTGTATATATATGCATAAAAGACAGAAATAATAGCAAAATGTTCTTTGTGTTGCTTTTCACATGTTATAGTGGTAGGACTATGTGTAATTTGGGGGAGCATGGTAGAGAATTGTTTGATTCAATTTTCCTTATTTTTTGCAGGGAACATTGATCTTTTTATGATTAGAAATTTTATACACATGCACACATTCATATGTATACTTATGTATGTGTATCCGTTCTCATAAACTATATATAAAATCTATTATATATATTTCTTAAGTATTTTACTGGATACATTCCATAATTATATTACTATTTGGATATAAGATCCTCTAAAATCATTTTAATTTTTAAATTTAAATTATTTATCAAAGTTTTCCTGATATATTTTATTGCTTGAAGCCAATGAGACAATCAAAGATATTATCTGACATTTGTATATCCTAAACACTCAGTGAGGAAAGAAAATTCTCTTTGCCTTAAATACAGTAAACTTTAATACCATTTGGAAAATGCTATTTATTTTTCTGCATCTAATCACAAAGCATTCAGAATAAGATTCTCCTTAAGTCAAATAGATTTATGAATTAAATTTTCAGTTAGTTTTCATGGAATTCTGACATTAATAATTTGTTCTGGGTGTCGTTTCTTGTGAGGCAGTTATACAGGGAATTATTGATACTTATTTCACAATCTTCTTAATTTTTTCACCCCTCAGTTTTCTTTGTGTTTACTGCCTATCTCAGTAGCCCACCCACACTAATGTCTTTGTTATTTACCTTAATATTGAGTGCTGCTACTTCCCCTCTGGCAAAGTAATCTTCGCACTGTCAATTTTGTTGGAATGAATTCTATGAACTCTCTTAAGATGACATCCTTCTGATTGGTACTTGCTATAAGGCTGATACTTCTACATGCAAGCAAAATGCTTTATGCTTCAGGGTCTGAGACATAGACTTATGGAGTTTCTAAAAAGTTCAGGGTTTAATCTTTGGCATAGTGTTTCCAATCATGAAGTTCTTTCTTATCAGTTTCAGAGGTCAAGCTTTCTGCAGGCTTAGCAATTTTTCAGACATTTTATTTTTAGGTTATTTTCTTCCTCAGAGAAGCTCTAATGCATATCTTCTCCTCAAGCTATCTTTTCCTACCAAAAAATAATACCTAGCACCATAATCCATACAAAAACTTTCCGCAATCTATTTAAGTATGATTCGGTGTTCAACATTTTTTTTTCTTTCTAGAATTAGGACTTGCTAGTTAAAAGTCTTGTCAACAAGTAGAATTTTATAACAGCCTATCTTAAAACTTTTTCTTTGTTTTGTATTTTAGTGTTTACTAGAATTCAGTAAAACTTTGTTCAATATTTTAGGATTCTAAGCACAAAAACATGTAATAGAGTCCTTCTAGTAATTCTAATAAGCAATACTCTTTAACAAGTCTAAGAATCACAATGAAGCAAGAAGTTCCACAGTAAGTCTGTGTTATTCTATCATCTCCTCTTCACACAAAGATTCTCTTTATGAGATACTCAGTTAAATTCCAATTAGTTAGCATTTTAATTTAATTGGAATTCTTTAGGTTAACTGAGGAGTAAACAAACAAATAAAAAACTTCATTATTTCTGTCTTTTTTTCTTAACAATATTTATTCCTTGCTTTTATGAGTTTAAGTTATGGTAAACATAAATTAATTGATAGTTAATGATTTAGAATCTTGCAGTGGTAGGTGAAGAGGTGTAAACTGCAATGATAAAGTGTAGAGGGAGATAATGCCTAATCCGAACTGGTTCAAGCTATGCCCTTATTTTGTGCTTTTAAAAAAGTAGTTTCAAGCCCTGGCCAGTTTGGCTCAGCTGTTAGAGCATCGGCCTGTGGACCTGAGAGTCCTGGGTTCGGTTCCCGCTAAGGGCATGTACCTGGGTTGCAGTTTGTCCCCAGCCCCGGTTGAGGTGGTGTGGGTGGCAACCGATCGATGTGTCTCTCTCATGTCGATGTTTCTCTCTCTCTTCCTCCCTTTCTCCCTCCTGCTCTCTCTGAAGATAAATGCAAAAATGTCCTTGGGTGAGGATTAAAAAAAAAAAAAGTATCTTTAAGCCAAACCATGTGACTCAGTGCTTGAGCTTCGACTCATGCACCAAGAGGTCACTGGTTGGATTCCCAGTCAGGGCATATGTCGAGGTTATGAGCCCGATCCCCAGTGGGGGACATGCAGGAGGCGGCCAGTCGATGTTCTCTCTCACTGATGTTTCTAACTCTCTCTCCCTCTCCTTTTCTCTCTCTCTAAAAAAATCAATAAAGAAAAATAAATTTTAAAAAAAGTCTCTTTAATATGATTTTCCTTTGTCATCTGCTTCAATTTCCACAAAAAGTCTAGAACTCTCTACCTATTCTGTGGCTTGTTTAAGTTATTGAACATGTTTTGTTTTGTACATAAGTACTTTCTAATTGGCAACATATAAAACACAAAAAAGTGATATGAAAATTCTGATTTTTTTAGTTTCTTTTCACTAGAAAGTGGCTTCACACAACAAGGAACTTCTCTGTTGTTTTACTACTAAATCCTCAATGTTCAAGACAATATATACAACATAATGACTAACAAATATTGAATTTGCAACTCTTGTATAAGAAGTTACAAGATGGGATAAAATAAATCTAAATAATTGAGTCATTGGATTAGTTCACTTTAGTACTGATGTACTAAATGCTCTTTTTCTATTATCATGTGAGTTGAACAAACAAACAAAATCACTGTAAAATGATTATTTAAAATGTATTTATGAGTTGGATATAAGTAAAGAAAAATGAGGCTTTCTCTCCTAAATGTGCTAAATTTGCTTGTACTGAATATTATAAGAAATACAATGATGAACAAGGTATGAAATCTTCTCTCAAATTGCTTGTAGTATAGTAAGAAAAAGAGTTTGTAACAAAATAAGATTTTGAGTAGAGAGAACATGCTTTGCTCAAAATGTGTTGTAAATTCAAGATGACACCAATTCTAAAATATTTAAGCTAAAAGGTTTAAGACTAAACAAGTTTAATGTAAAAAATCTAACAATGAGATCTTGAAACAAGTATTATATAGCAGGTTTTCTCGCTATTTTTATTCCAAAGGCGGTACATCCCTTTAACTTTTTCTCAGACCCAGTAGAGGAATAATATGTATCTTAATTTTCTAGAGATTCAAGAACAAAACACGGAGACTGAAGACAGATAGCTGGAAGTATGGATGAAGCAGCTACACATCCTTAGATCATCAAATTCAAAACTAATATTCTTTCAGAATACATGAATTGAATGAAAAGTCAAAGCTTTGAAACTCAAGCATAAGCTCCAATAAAATTTTCTTTCTTAGAAGAAATAACGATTGAAGAGGCAAGATCAATAATAGTGCATTTAAAATGTAGGGTCTAAATCATTCCTTCAATATTACAAGCAGTAGATAACTACTTTCATATGGTAGATAAGGGAAGATGAGGATTTTTCAAGAGCTTCAACTTTTAACCTGTTTTTAAGGATCTTAGAACCATTGAGAATCTAATAAAATTATGGATCTGCCTCTCAGAGGAAAATTAATGACCATTTAAACAGGATCATTATACATTTTTGGAGGTTCACTGACCTCTGACATCTTAGATGCTCATATAGAATCTACTCTAGAATATTGTTCTTAATTAATGATACCAATGCCCATTTATAACAATTTTTTCAAACTTGCATAAAATTTTAATTGTTCTTTAATTCATACCTATACAGACTGGTGGGCTGGGTTGCCAGAAGTATCGATTTTCTACCTGAATGCAGGTTATTCTTTCTTCTCCTTGAAGCTCATATCCTGGGTCACATTGAAAGACAACAGTGTCCCCAGGTTCTCGTCCATCCCCATTTCGAGTTCCATTCATGGGAACACCTGGGTCACGACATGCAGTGGCAACAGAACCTATCAAGAGATAGAAAGGAACCTTTAGTGTTGATGGTACCATAATCAATTCCGAAGTTCCAGGCATGACACAGCGGTCTCAACCTGTGGGTCGCGACCCCTTTGGGGGTTGAACGACCCTTTCACAGGGGTCTCCTAAGACCATAGGAAAGTTGAGAACCACTGGTTTAGAAACTTCAACCATATCTATGTGCTTTTGGAAAATTAGCATAAAAATGGGCTTCAGCCAATTTTGTAATGCCTACACAATAAATACTTAAAACATTTTTTATTTTCTTTTATTAATTAATTTATTTTTGTTACAGATGTTTCTCCTTTTTCCCCCACAGACACCCTCCTCCCTATCCCACCACCGCCCAAGCATTGTTGTCTATGTCCATTGGTTACACACACATGCATATAAGTTATTTGTTTTATCTCATCTCTCCTCCCCGTCCCCCTCTTCTGAGGTTTGTCAGTCTGAACCATACTCCTTTCTATGTCTCTGGGTCTGTTTTGTTCATCAGCTATTTTTATTCATTATAACAAAAAATTTTTTTGTTAAGTAATTAGTATGCTATATTATTACAAGAAGGGGTGCGGCATTTTGGTAGCTAAAAATTAGGTTTACTCAAAATTATTAGATGCTCTGTGAAAAACACGGTGAAGAGAATTAAAAAAAAAAAGATACAGGCTGGGAGAATATGTTTGCATGAAATATACTTCACAAAGGACTTGTATCTAAAATACATAAAGAACTCTTGAGACTCAGCTATGAAAAAGAAAAAAGGCAGAAGAAGAAAAAAATCGTTACAAAATAAGCAAAAAACATTTCAATGAAGAGAACTCCAAATGGCTCATGAAAAGATGTTCATCATTAGCCACTAGGGAAATGCAAATTAAAACCACAATGAGATATTACTGCATACCTGTCAGATTGGCTAAAAGAAAAAACAAACAACAACAACAAAAAACATAATATCAAATGCTGGCAAGATTCTGGGGAAAACTAAATTACTTATACATTGCCAGTGGGAATATAAAATGGTACAGTCATTCTAAAAAGAAGAATGGCAGTTTCTTGCAAAACTAAACATGTGCTTACCATACAACCCAATAATTGCACTCTTGCACATTTACCCCAGATAAATGAAAATTATGTTCACATAAAATCATAAACACAGATGTTCATCACAGCTTTATTTGCAGTAGTTGAAAACTAGGAACAACCCAAATGCCTTTCACAAGGTGAATAATTAAACTAACTGTAGCAAATTCATATCATAGAATGTTACTCAACAATAAAGAAGAATGACGCTACCCATGACATCTTGGATGCATCTGAAGGGAATTATGATGAGTGAAAAAATATACTACCAAAAGGTTATATACTGTTTGACTAAATCTATGTGACATTCTTGAAGTGATAAAATTACGATGTTGAACAGATTAGTAGTTACTGGGCGTGTGGAGGTGGAAGATGGAAGGAGGTGAAGGTGGCTATTAAAGAGTAATATCCTCGAGGGGTTCTTGTGATGAACTATACTGTACCATGGTGTATTGGTGGTGTTCATACAAATCTACGTAGAACTAAATAAACACAAATAAGTAAAGGCAAAACTAGTAAAATCTAAGAAGATTGGTGGATTATATGTTAATTTTCTGGTTGTGATATAATGTTACAGTTATGCAAAAAAAGTTGTCATTGGGGTAAACTGGGTGAAGAATATATAGTATCTGTATTTATTACTCCTTACAACTTCAGGTAAACTTAAAATTATCTAAAAGTGAAAAAGAAGTTTAAACATATCAGTGGAGAAGAGGAGTATGAGATCATAGGAAAGTAACAACTCTTCTATACACAGTATAAGGCACATTTAATAATACAGTTAACTCCAATTATTCAAGTTAATGGAACAAAGTATTATTTTAAATTATCACAAAGCAGATTTACTCTAAAGCATATGCCAATTAAGTATCAAGACAAAGAAGCTATTTAAATTTCCATTTACGCTGTCATTCAATTATATTTACAAATGTTGGCTTCAGCACTTGTACAAATTATTTTATAAGTTGCATATTAAAGTAATGAGACAAATTGCTGGATTATAGACATATAACTGATATTCACTCATTCATTCACTTGTTAACAATATATTCCATGCATTGTGCTAGGTGCTGGGCATACAAAGAAGAAAGAAGCAGATGCACATACAACTAAACAGATGTCAAATTATTTTGTATAGTGGTGATACTGACCAATAGATTCTATTGTGTATATTCCTATTAGGTAGGTAGGTAGGTAGACGAATAGATGGATAGATAGATCAGTAGATTAATCAATCTGTTAAGCCATCCAAAAAATTTGTTATAGCTTATGTAACATACACAACAACAAAACCAGAGAATCTATACATAGTGTAATATTCTGATACTCAAAGTTGTGTGAAAATTAAGATCATATCAACTTAAAAACTTAGGGGAAAAAGTCCGGCCAGTGTGGCTCAGCGGTTGAGTGTTGGCCCATGCACCAGGAGGTCACCGATTCGATTCCTGGTCAGGACACATGCCCAGGTGGTGGGCCTGATCCCCAGTGGGGAGCATGCAGGAGGTGGCCAGTTGATGTTCTCTCTCATCGATGTTTCTATCTCTCTCTCCCTCTCCCTTCCTCTCTTTCTCCAAAATTAATAAAGAAAAAAAATTTTTTAAAGTGGTTTTATACACACACACACACTTATACATATATATTTTGTTTAAAAAAAAAAAAAAAAAGTATGCTCTGGCCAGTTTGGCTTAGAGGTTAGTGTGACTGTGGATCGGAGGGTCATGGGTTTGATTCCCGGTCAAGGGCATATACCTGAGTTGCAGGTTCAATCCCAGCCCTGATCTGGGTCATATGAGAGGTAACCAATCGATGTCTCTCTCTCTCACATCAATGTTTCTCTCTCTCTCTCTCTCCCTTTCACTCTATCTAAAAGTCAATGAAAACATATCCTCCGGTGAGAATTAACAAACAACAACAACAACAAATGAAAAACAACCAACCGAACAAACAAAAACTTTACTTTTTAAAAGTTTTATTTCTAAAGGGTTACATTTTTAAAAGGATTACAAACATAGACTGCAAATGTCATTTTACCAATCACTTAAAAGAAACAAAATTTATAAAATTTGAAGTCATCGTGTTTGAACTAGTGATTCTGAGCATGGCCTGGAATAGGGACTTTACATATACAACTACTTTCATTCTTTCAACAATCCTATGAGTCAAGTGTCATTATTATCCTTGTGTTAGAGGTGAGAAAACTAAGGTTTGGAAAGATTAACCTGTCCAACATTGCAGCAACTGAAAAGCACAGAACCAATATCTGAAATTAAGTCTGCCTGATTTCAGGACCCAAATCCTTAAATGTTACACTAGACTGCCCTGTCCTCATCTACCTGTAACTGTTCCAGAGATGCAATTTCTCTCCTCAGTTAAATAAAATAAAACAATAAAACCCATTAATAAATTATGAAAAAAGGTGAAGATTATATCCATAAATAGAAAAGTTACAGGTGGCATAAGTCTGAATCCATCTTTAAAATATTTAAATCTACCTTCATACGAGTAATATATTTTTGAGAGAGTTTTTTTTAAATTGTTAATAAAATAAAAGTCTAACTCATATTGGAGAATATCAAGGGTAGTGAGAGAGGGTCTTGATTCCAAGTTCCACATGAATTTGTTCGGTTTAACCATCCATGTCCCTTAGAGGATCCATCATGCATCACAGGGTCTGGGCAGTTATGACTTTTCAATATTGATAGTTTTTGTAAAATGTTTTTGTGATAAACTCAGTCGTTATGCTTTTCTTGAAGTCTGTGGGATGGATTCCACCAAAATGGAAACTGATCTATAGGGTGGTTTTGAAAATTATAAGTGGAAAGTGATTTTCTACACATAAGATTTACATTTAAGATGCTTTTATTGGAAAGAAGTGACAAAAATGTGAAATGTGCTATTGCTTTTAAACTGAAAACTAGGAATAACATAAAAAATTATGAGAAAACACTTTTTTGAGGCTTCCTGTGTTGCTGGACTCTGTCTGCAAGAAGCTTAAACCTTAAGAACAACATACTCAAAAGTAAAACTGTACATATAACAATGTTACAAAAACATACTGAAGTTAAAACAGTCAATATAATCCTGTCTTACCTGAATTTGAGGGGAAAAACATGTTTTCGCTCTACTGTCAGATTTCCTGTGGTCAAAGATTTAAAGTGGAACCAAGACGCAATAATTAATGTATGACATACAAAATGACAACTAACATGTGTACAAAATATGCATTTGCTTTTGGATCTGTTCAACTTTAAGAAAGAGATGTGGTTTATCCCTATTTTTCCTTTTTCTCTTAATTAATAAACAAAGTAGAGGTAAGATTTTAAGGCGCAATAGAGAAATGATGGGGTCTAATGAAAGACCAAAGAAGTTTTTTCATCTTGCAATTACTTGAATTCAAAAAGCAATTAATTAAATACACACAGGAACAATTACTTGGGGTAAACACTATTGTCTTACTTTCTTTTCTTATTGAAAGTTTAATCACCAATGTTTATATTCTGTGTTTGTGGGTAGACAAAATTATAATAATTTTAGCGTCAATCATTCTTGTATTCTGTATCAAATAGACACTGTGGCCACTGAAAGAAATACATCACCATTTAAGGAGCCATGCTCTCTCTCCTTGGAAATAAGGAGTGAAATAATCTCACATAATTACATAGATAATTAAAAAAGCAATTATATGATATTGGAACTTAATAAAGTATTAGTCACATGTGTAAAAGCGAATTAATAATTTTTATTTAATACATATTTTTCACTTCTGTGGAACATGCAATACAGTTCATTGAGAGATCAGAAGTGGTAAGATAGGCATGCTATCATTTCACCACCACCAGATCTATCAGCCCGTGGTGTCTGCACCCATCCATATTTTCCGCATCTCCTCCTGTTGCATTGGAAAAGACACCTTTGCTCTACATAATGTCAACCCTAGTTCTTGTTCTGTTCTTTCTAGATCACCTTTACTTCTTAAGAACTTCATTCCTGAATATCTCTCATGTCTTCTGAATCACCAGTTCCTCCTTTTGTACTCTGTCCTTCCTAGTAGCATACACATGTTGCTTAATTTTCCATCTTTTTTTACTTAATCCTCACCCGAGGATACTTTTTCATTGATTTTCAGATAGAGTGAGAGGGAGGGAGGGAGGGAAAGAGAGAGAGAAACATCAATGTGTGAGAGACACATCGACTGGTTGCCTCCTGTACAGCCCTGACCAGGGCCAGAGATGGAACTGCAACCAACGTACGTCCCCTTGACTGGAATCGAACCCAAGACTCTTTGATCAGAGGGCTGATGCTCTAACTGCTGAGCCAAACCGTCCAGGGCTAATTTTCCATCTTAAATAAACAAACAGAACCTTCATTACATCCTCATCCTCTTCCAACCATTTTTGTCCATTTCCCTCCTTTCTTTAATAGAAAACCTATTAAACATCTCTCTTGGGGGCAATATTTGTCCCACATCTCCAGTTATGTTGCAGGTGGAAACATGATTCTTTCTCGGTATGGCAGGAAAAGCATTTGGAGGATGCACGAATAGGAGAAGGGGTGTTGTGGCAGATTTACCGGAGTGGAGACAAAGAACCGCTCACAGGTGCCTGATGTCTCATCCTGGACCAGATGGCTCAGTCCCCTCTTGCTGCAAAAGAAGTTTAGCCTCTTGAGCCACAGACCCACACTTGTCCTCACCAATCCCAAGAGAAGGGCCAGGGCCCAGATTTGCTGCGCTGTTATCCCAGCATCGGCATCCTAAACTTTTGTAGTCTAGCATAGTCTACAGCGATGCTCAGTAGTCCAGCTCGGTCTCTGCCCCCGCCAGCTAGCTTAGTCTCTGTTCTCAGCTGCAGGCAACCTGCTTTGGTGTTGTGATTTGTCCTAGCAGCAGCCTTTGGCCAGGCTACCACACCAAGCTCCTGGGCTGCTACAGAGAGAGAATCTGAGAACAAGCGAACAAGTGGCCCTTGGGCAGGGCCTTTGTTTAGATCTCATTATATCTCCTTGGGTTTAGGAAGGAGCACATTTTCTTTCAAACGATCTAATCTCTTTCCCCATTCTTTCTGGGCTTGCACTTGGCCCTCCCCCTGTTCCAGCTTGGCTTCTACTGCACAGGCCTCAGCAGAGGAATGTCGGGAAACCGGTCCTTCCTCCCTACGAGAGGGTGGGGGGTGTTAATCCCCTTGGCAAGGCGATGCAGCTGTCCCTTCCCAGTTAATCAGGCTTAATGTCTAAATCCATCTGTTTCCTTCCTTTGTTAATAACTAGCTACCTACCTACTGTAATGGTTTTATCCACAGCACTTCTGGTAAATTCACTAAACTGCTCTGGTTAAATCTAGGCTGTCAAATCCAATGGTCACTCTTGTGCCTTCTTTTTTCAGAAACTTCTTAGCAACATTCGTCACAGCTCATCACTCCTTTCTTCTTCATGCCCATTTTTTTCTTGGCCTCCCACGATTCAGACTCTGCTGGTTTTCTTTCAGGCTTATTTGCTGCTCCTTTTCAGTATTCTCCGACCCTACATCTGATGACTGATAGCTGGAGTACTTCAGGGATTAGTCCTTAACGCTCTGCTCCCTTCTTTCTACAATTTCTTCCTGGATAACATCCTCCGATTCCGTAGTTTTAGTATACTTTTAGCTTAATCTCTCGCAAATTTATACACTCAGCCTTAAGGACCATGCTATTCAACTGCCTATTTAAATACTTTACTTCAATATCTAATAGCCCCTCAACTTACTATGTCTAAAACACTCGGAAAATTATGAAACCTTTTAATATTCAGAATTTTGGAAAGAAAAAGTTTAAAATAGATTAAAATTTCACCTGTGTATACAAATTTTTCCTATGCTATTCATGTCAATAAAATCAAATAAGTTAAATACAATTCCATTTTGGAAATGAAAATTTCTCATTGCAAATTTACTTTTAATTTATTATAATGCCCAGATACAAATACTTTTGTTAGAAGTAAACTCACAATAAAAGCTAAAAGTTACTACCATTAGAAATGAATGACTTGGGGTAGTATGGAACCTGTATAATTTTGTTAACCAGTACCATCCCGACAAATTCAACAAAACAGAAAATAATAAAGTGAACATCAGCAAAAATATAAAATCTTATAATTTTACTTTTTTATGCCAGTGATTTTACCTTGTATGAGAGCATTTATTTCTAAAAAAATAAGTTTTGCATCTGGTTATTACAATAACTTTTAAAAAAATGTATAATGGCAAATTTTTTTCTTTCAAAATGAAATTCTTTTTATTCTACCGAGACCAACGTGTATCTATAGCAGTTTTTCTTAATAATTCTCATGACCTAGAATGTGCAAAAAAAAAAACAACACAAGTAGAAGTAATAGTTTCATAACTATTTATTGTAAACACTAGGAATAATTTTATAAGATATCTTGTTCTTATGTTAATTATATATAAGTGTCTCTTAGCATGCATTAGAAAAATTATACTTGAGTTGAGAAAGCATATATTAACGTTACCTAAATATTTTTTTACATTGCCCCCAATCTTCACCAATGATCTGAATGAGTTAATTGTGGTTGTTCAATAATGTGATGTTATCAAATCAATCTTTGTCCTTTAAATTGTCCTAACATGTAAGAAAATGAAGAAAAAAAATCTCCCACAATAGTTAAAAATAGCTCATTAAATATTTGTGAAATAAATAAATGAATGAATGAACAAAAGCATAATTTATCATTTCATTGTATGATTCAATATTTTTCTGACACTGGAAAACATTTATTCCAAGTATGTGGTAACAACATTAATATTACATTGTAATTTGCTTTAATTTATTTGGATAACCTGAGGATGTTTTCAGAACAGAACACTACTAAGAATGACAGAATATGATTGATTTCTCACCATTTTTACAATATTGTCACTGATATTGTAAATATACTTCTAACTTCTCATTTTCTATTTATTTTCATCTAATTTAGGGTATAGTTTACTCAAAAATATGAATTTTACTTAATACAGATTTTACAATCCTAACTAGTGCATGTGTAGGTATCAACAATAATTTAGTTGAACAGTTTATTCAGAGACAATGCCTATATTACCATCTTGGTGATCCTAGGCAAATTAACATTCCAATTTTATTATTGCATTGCATTATATATCAAAGAATAAATTCACTAAAATTACTCATTAAGTTCTCCTGCATCCTTCCTGTTCAGCAAGTTGATTCTGGTACAAACTTTTAAATCTGAAGACCTTTCAAAAAAGAAAAATCTTAAATTTCATACTGTTGAATAAGTAATGTTATCAAAAGCAGGAGATACTAGACTTTAATCTCTACTGTAGCAAGAAAGGGAGATTGATCAGGTTGTATAAATTCCCTGAATTTTAGATGCTTCATCTATAAAATTGGCAGAGTAATATTTTACCTGCCTGATTTAGTGTCAGATAAAATCCTAAAGTTCTATTCTAACAACGATATTGTATAATTTTTAATAAAACATCAATTCTGAAATAAAAATTTTTAAAACCAGTAGATTCCACTATTAACTGTGTAGTTTGTCTATAGATGAAGTAGTTTTATATATTTTTGCAACATCAGAAGAGAAAAGTCGTAGTCTTAATTTGATATTCACAAGGCCTTACATTTTTCTCTTCCATGTTTATTTCCTTATATTTTTGTATTGACTAAAAAATGACACTATATTCCTCACTTCACTATCTATAAGGAAATCAAGTTAGGTAATGGGGATGTTTAACCTGGAAGGAAATTCCATCCAGAGTCAAATTAATCAGAAAATATTAGAAATGCAGATGGTAACCTAGAAGTGGATTTCACCCTGGAGAATTTTGACCTTGATTGAGCTCGTGCTTTGTACAAGATCCATCAATTTTATAAAGAATGTTCAACATCATTATTAGGCCTATACTCTGCCAGCTACCCAGTAATGTGGCTATCTTTAGAATTTCATTATGTTTCTGAGGATACACCTAATGATATGGCAAGTCAGGTTAAAGCGGATGGCGGCATGACAAGAGTCATTCCCATCAACTCAGGAGGGAAAGAAGCAAAGTGGCTAAAACCATGGGATGAAAAAGAAACCTCAAAGTTAGTGTTGTAATATACTTCCAAGTATACAAAAATCTCTTTGAAAAAATACATATTTACTCATTTATTTTATCAGAAACTTCTGTACTGACAGTGAATCAGGTATTATGCTGAATATTGGAGATATATTTTAATGAGAGAAAACATCTTTCTACCTTCATTGATTATTACGCTCCAATAAATGGACACAAGTGGGGGTGAAATTACTGATATAATTTTTGTGGAATCAAAAGGCACATTAGGCCCTGGCCAGTGTGGCTCAGTTGGTTGGGCATCATCCCGTGTACCAAAAGATTGCTGGTCTCATTCCCGGTCAGGACACATGCTTGGGTTGCAGGCTCAATCCGCAGTAAACGGTGTGCAGGAGGCAGCCAATCCATGTTTCCTTCTCATATCGATGTTTCTCTCTCTCCCTCTCGCTTCCTCTCTCCAAAAATCAGTTTAAAAAAAATTTTTTAAAGGCATGTTAGGTTGAAGACTATCAAAATTACCTACACAGGAAACTGATTTCGTATCTAAAAATTATAAAAGATAATATACATAAAGATCTAATTTGATATAGAATTCTAATACTTGGAGATGACCAAAATTAATAAGAAAAAGCACATAAAAATGTTTTTACATTATTTCTGACAGACAGTACACATATAGCATGAGTGTGCTTTTTTTTCCCCCTCACCCAGGGACGTTTTTTCCATTTTTGTTCAGATAGAATGGGAGAGAGAGAGAGGAAGAGAGAGAGAGAGAAGAGAGAGAGAGAGAGAGAGAGAGAGAAACATTGATGTGTCACATCGGGTGGCTGCCATCCGCACAACCCCACCAGGGCTGGGGACGAACCTCATACGTGCCCTTGGCCGGAATCGAACCCGTGACTCATTGATCGGTGGGCTGACGCTCTAACCACTGAGCCAAACTGGCCAGGGCAGCATGAGTGTGCTTTTAATTTTACATTATTAATTTTTTTCTAGCCAATCAAATTCATTTAACATTTACTAACTATTAAGTACCAGGTGCAGGGCCAACTTTTTAGGATACAAATATCAACAGGATGACATCCTTGACCTTCAAAGGAACACAATCTAAGAGGAACAGCAGATGTGTACATGGCTTTAATATAATAAAATGGGTATTAAAATCAGGTGACATTTTGCCATTCAAACTGAAATATTCTGGGAATGAAAGAGGAAGCTAAATATAATTAAAATTATATAATGAATATATGTAATTACTAAGAGACTTGATAATATTATGTTCATGAACATTTGAAAAGAATTATCTATACAAAAGCTCTTTTAAAAAATAGAATATTTTAAAAAATACCATATACCTCTGCATAAAGAAACACATTCTTTATATGAATTATCTAAACTTTTAAAATAAGGGAAGCAAAATAATCATTTGTAGTACTTCCACATTTTTAATTTGTTTCTTAGCCATATTTAATGACTTTTTACTCTTTTTCTGAAGAATTATTTTTCCATAGTCTTATTTTTATTAGTATTGTTATAGGTATTTTTAAATACATTTTAAATTGTTGGCATGTTCAAGTGATATCTCCATGGGCCATACTATTTTTAATTAAAGGTTTTTCTTTATAGGTACTGAGGTATCTAAATTTAGGGCTAAATGTTTTAAATGGGGGACATTTTTAATTAGATTTTCTTTTAACAGCAATGTGTATATACGTCAGCTTAAATATTTTCACAGACACTGAAAGCTTACCTTCTTCGAGGAATTTTTATTTTGTGGCAATGTTATCATTGTAATTAGCTAATTAATATCAATAAGGAAAGAAAGCAAAGGGAAGACAGACATTGTGAGTATGGTTACCTGGGAAACGTCAGCAGGAAGCTACAGCTTCACACAGTGTTGTTCCTCAGCTGATTAACACCCCTCCCTTGCCCCATCCAGTACTGGATTGTGGGGTGAAGGAAGAAAGGGGCACATGCACAGTAGACGTCAGGGTGGCGCAGGGGAGGTGCTTGCCTGTCAGTCTAGCCTGGGGAACAATGGATTGGTAGGGGACTGGACCCCATCAGAAATGTCCTGGGAAATCTTGAAAAGTTAATTGGTTAGTTTGAAGAAGCTCCTGGTTAATATTCCCAGACAAGGAGTTCCCTCTCTCTTGTTTGCTTTTGCACTCTAGTTCTGGCTCTTACTTTTGTTCACTCTTGGTAGTGACCCAGACTAGCCTGTATGCTCCCCTGTTCTCTCCCCATAGCCATGAGTCTTAAACAGCCACGTGGTCTATGGCTGTGTGCACCCCACACGCCATGCACTGCAGCTGGGAAGCTAAGCTGGCCAGATGCTGCACTGGCCTGGACTCTAATATAGAGCAGAAACTATGGGCAGAGGCCTTTGTTCTGGTCCCGCTGATGACACAGTTGACATGTTTTTGTGGCAGGACAGATGGAAATGGGACCTTGGAGGGGAACGCCCTTAATTTTACATCATCAATAAAGCTTTCCACAAAACCTCATCCTTCCGTGGGGGCCTTAGGAAATTCATTTCCTGGAAGCACTCTAAGAACTTTACTTCCACTGATAACAGGACTATCGGTGATTTTACTGTTTTTTTTTTTTTTTAATCCTCACTTGAGGACATTTTTGCATTTATCTTCAGATAGAGCAGGAGGGAGAGAAGGGGGAAGAGAAAGAGAGAAACAACCAGAGACACATCAACTGGTTGCCACCCACACGACCCCAACCGGGGTGAGGACAAACTGCAACCAAGGTACGTGCCCTCAGCGGGAACCAAACCGGGGACTCTCTGGTCCACAGGCCGATGCTCTAACCGCTGAGCCAAACTGGCCAGGGTAATGATGATTTTACTGTTAACAGTGACAGTGGTTCCATTTAGTATTTCACATTTAGATAGTAGCCTTCAACATAGAGCAAAGCACCTGGCAAACATTCTCATTTCTATTACTGATGGCTTAGATTAATAGAGCATCCTTGTCAAATCGACGGCATTCTTATACACCAATGATGAACTCACAGAAAGAGAAACTAAAAAAACAATCCCATTTACCATTGCAGCAAAAAAATTAACATACCTAGGAATAAACTTAACCAAAGAAGTAAAAGACCTATTTGCAGAAAACTACAGGACATTGGAAAAAGAAATAGAGGAAGATATAAAAAAGTGGAAGCACATACCTTGTTCATAGATTGGAAGAATTAACATCATTAAAATGTCCATATTACCCAAAGCAATCTATAGATTTAATGCAATCCCCATCAAAATACCAACGACATATTTCATAGAACTAGAACAAATGCTTCAGAAGTTCATATGGAACCAAAAAAGACCCCGAATAGCTACAGCAATCTTGAAAAAGGACAAAGTAGGCGGGATCACAATATCAGACATCAGGTTATACTACAAAGCTACTGTAATCAAAACAGCCTGGTACTGGCACAAGAACAGGCACATAGATCAATGGAATAGAACAGAGAACCCAGAAATTGACCCAAAACATTATGCTCAATTAATATTCGACAAAGGTGGCAAGAGTATACAATGCAGTGAAGACAGCCTCTTTAATAAATGGTGTTGGGAAAATTGGACAGCTACATGCAAAAAAATGAAACTAGACCATCATCTTACACTATACACAAGAATAAACTCAAAATGTATAAAAGACTTAAATGTGACTCATGAATCCATAAAAATCCTAGAAGAAAATGTAGGCAACAAAATTTCGGACATCATACGCAGCAGAATCTTCACTGATATATCACCTAAGGCAACAGAAACAAAGGAAAAAATGAACACATGGGACTACATCAAACTCAAAAGCTTCTGCACAGCAAAAGAAACAACCATCATAGTGGAAAGGCAACCCACTGCATGGGAGAGCATAATTGCCAATGATATATCAGATAAGGGATTAATTTCCAAAATATATAGAGTGCTCATACATCTCAACAAAAGGAAGACAAAGAACCCAATTGAAAAATGGGCAGAGGAACTAAATAGACACCTCTCCAAACAGGACATACAAATGGCCAAGAGACATATGAAGAAATGCTCAACATCACTAATCATCAGAGAGATGCAAATCATCAAACAACAAGTGCTGGTGAGAGTGTGGAGAAAAGGGGACACTAGTGCACTGCTGGTGGGAATGCAGACTGGAAGACAATATGGTGTTTCCTCAAAAAATTAAAAATGGAACTGCGATTTGACCCAGTGATCCTACTTCTAGGAATATATCCTAAGAAGCCTGAAACACCCATCAGAAAGAATATATGTACCCCTATGTTCATAGCAGCACTATTTACAATTGCTAAGATCTGGAAACAGCCCAAGTGTCCATCAATAGATGAGTGGATAAAAAAGCTGTGGTACATATACACAATGGAACATTATGCAGCTGTAAGAAAGAAAGATCTCGTATCCTTTGAGATGACATGGAGGGACTTGGAGGGTATTATCCTAAGTGAAATAAGCCAATCAGAGAAAGACAAATACAACATGATCTCACTTATTTGTGGAATATAATGAACAAAAAAAGCTGATAAACAAAACTGACCTAGAGAGACAGAAAAAAGTATGATTCAGACTGAAAAACCTCAGAGGAGAGGGGCAGGGGAGAGGGATGAGACAAACCAAAGAACTTACATGCATGTATGTGTAACCAATGGACATAGACAACAATGCTTGGTGGGGGGCAGGATAGGGAGGAGGGTGTCTGCAGGGGAAAAAGGAGAAATATCTGTAACAAAAATAAATTAATAAAATAAAATAAAAATATGCACTTCAAAACAGATCTTCATAATAAACAAAAGCAAAAACATGACAAGACAGAAAGAATAAATAGACAAATCCACAACTGCAGTTGGTCATTTCAACAGTTCTCTTTCATTAGTTGATGAAAAAATTAGGCTGAAAACCAGTAACGATATAGAACACTGCAAACAGAACAGTATCAATCAAGTGTACTTAACTGGATGTAAATAAGAAAACTTTCATTAGAATTGAAATAGGGCAGTTTATGTTATTGTTCTCTGGTTGAGGCAACTAAAGTGACTGATATAAAATTGGACTCATTTAATTATTTGTGTAGTTCTGCTAAGAAACCTGGAATGTTTATACTTTTTCCCATATGCAGAAGAGAATTTAGAATATAAAATAATGAAATTTAGAATATAAAGAAATGAAAAATTATGCTTTTTGAATGTATTTTGCCTTCTGGTTTTCACATAGTCAATGACACCACTATGGTTATATCTGTGCACGAAGATATATGGACATGTTTTATATGATCATTTATTTTAAAGTGAGATGTTCTTGGTTTTTATTATTATTAGTGCACAGACATGATGAGCAATTTATACATCATCTTTATATGTAAGGACTAAAAGTCTAAAAAACATGGATTAATCTAAAGAGCTATTCCAAATATTTATCTTCATAACATTTGTAGGCAATTTGTTCATAACATAAGAATACCAAATATCAATATCTCAAAATATTAATACATTATTACATTTAAAGCCCCAACATTTCATGTTTAAATATCATACACACAACATTCTCAATCAAAATATTCTATCTTTCATATAAGGTTAACAAATTATTAGCAAAAACTGGCCTATTGCTACAAATGATGTTGTGATGCCAGGGATAAATGCAATACCAGAGAGTACTTTTTTTCCCCTTTATTGATTTTAGAGAGAAAAGAAAGGAGAGAGAAATAGAAACATCGATGGGAGAAAACATCATTTGGCCACCTCCTGCATGCCCCCCACTGGGGATTGGGCCCACAACCTGGGCATGTGCCCTGACCAGGAATTGAACCAGCAACCTTTTGGTGCATGGGTCAGTACTCAACCAATGAGCCACACTGGCCGGGCTGAGAGTACTTTTATTTAGGAAATAATTTCATGAAAAAGAATATGGCTATAAAGATAGCTACTTTAAAATAATCAAGCCCTGACCAGGTGGCTCAGTTGGTGGGAGCATCATCCCATACACCAAAAGGTTGCGGTTCAATTGCCGGTCAGGGCACAAACCTAGGTTGCAGGATCCATCCCCAGCCAGCAGTGTATGGGAGGCAACTGATCAGTGTTTCTCTCTCTCTCTCAAATCAATAAATATATTCCCGAGTGAGGGTTAAATAAATAAATAGAGTAATCAAGACATTTAATACATCAGGCACTTTAAAATGATGAAGATGAACTTAATACATTATCATGGGTTCAAATCACTAGTTAATTATGTTTCACATTTTAGAATATAAAATTGCTCCCTCCATAGCCTACAGAATGTTAACATGAAACACAAGACAACAGAGTCTCATTTAATTCAGTGTTGTACTAACTTTTTGGTTGTACAAAAAAATAACCAATCCCCACAATTTCCCCTCCAAATTTTTTTTATCACTTACCTAAATGTGTTTTATTGAAATAGGATGTGCACTCCCTGCTTTTCAAAAAATGTGTATTTGGATGTACTAAAATAATGTACTAAAATAATTTACAAATAGTAATGAGAAAAAAATTCTACGTTCTTTCCTGCTATAATTTTGGCCTTAGTTTCAACATTTGCAAGGATAAGTTTGTCTGAGATTTTCATTGATCTCTGCTTGGGATCTTCTTGACAGACCCTTCAGGTGAACTGACCTTCCTTTTTTTTTCAATCCTCACCCGAGGACATTTTTTTTTCTTTCTATTTATCTTCAGATAGAGTGGGAGGGAGGGAGAGAGAGAGAAACATCGATGTGAAAGAGAGACTGGTTGTCTCCTGCACGACCCTGACCAGGGCCGGGGTGAACGGCAACTGAGTTGCGTGCCTTTGACTGGAATTGAACCTGTGACTCATTGGTCCACAGGCCACTGAGCAAAACTGACCAGGGCCTGACCTTCCTTTTGGGCATCTTGAGGGAATGAGCTTTCTTAAGAAATGAATACTCAGTACATACTTTTTCATTAAATTTGTACTTATAAACATCCTACTGCTGCCATAAATATCTGTTGCAAAATAATCTTTAAAATATTTCCATGATGAAATAAACGATTGTAGTTTTTACCCCATAAAATAAATAATACACTATGGCAAGAGCCTTCAACTATATATTTTCTTTTCTTTATTGATTTTAGAGAGAGAGGAAGGGAGAGGGAGAGAGATAGAAACATTGATGAGAGAGAACATTGATTGGCCACCTCCTGCATGCCCCCCACTGGGGATCGGGCCCACAACCTGGGCATGTGCCCTGACCAGGAATCGAACTAGTGACCTCTTGGTGCATGGATTGATGCTCAACTACTGAGCCATACCAGCTGGGCTCAACTATATTTTATAGCAGCGATTTTCATCAGTTGTGCCACAAAAATTTTTAAAACATGCAATAGCTGACTATTTAGTCAGGGGCACTGACCTCTTTTTCCTCAGATTGTCTAATAAAAAAAAAAATGACAACAGCCAACACAACAATAGCCATCCAGTGTGAATGAATCAAAATTATACCTATTCTTTTTCTGTCAGATCAGCAAAAAATATATTTTTAGTGTGCCGCAGAATTTTAGTAATTAGTTTGTGTGCCATGAGATGAAAGGGTTGGAATGGCTGTTCCATAGCTCTCAGCACATCTGCCGAGCCTCTATCGGCGCATAATTCCCATTAATTCTGCCAGTTCATGGCCTGACAGCTTTATGTAGCTTTCAAACACCAGCACAGACTACGAGATAACTTGCTTTTATACTAAATAGCTGGCAGGGCAATAGCATCAAACGCTTCTCCCACAATCATCCGAGATCAGAACGGTTCAGGTGTTCATATCTGAATTATTTAATTCATCTACAAGTGCCCTGTATGCTGCCCTTGAGAGGGAAGTGTGAATAACCTACTACCTGGAAAAGATTGGAAAATAGAAATGAGTCATTAGTTTTTGTCTTTCAAATTTAACCATGTATTATAATTACTCTGAGCACTGCGAATATATCTCATATACGACTAGGTGAGATTAAATACAAAGTAGAGAGTAAATACATACGCTTCAACTATTTTAACAGAACTATCAATAATACTTTGTTTTTTAAAAGAAATGGAAAATACATGCCCGGCCAGTGTGGCTCAGTGGTTGAGCATCGACCCATGCACTAAGAGGTCGCCAGTTCGATTCCTGGTCAGGGCATATGTCCAGGTTGTGGGCCTGATCCTCAGTGGGGGGCATGCAGGAGGCGGCCAATCAATGTTCTCTCTCATTGATGTTTCCATCTCTCTCTCCCTCTCCCTTCCTCTTTCTCTCTAATATATTAATAAAGAAAAATTTAAAAAAATATTAAAAGAAATGGAAAATACAGGCCAAATACCAAACTAGTCAGGATGCCAGGACAACAGGCCTAAGCCAGGACTGGCCAGGGCAAACTGGGACATACGGACATTCGAAGATAATATGCACACAGTGAGACCAGTGGGCATGACTGACTAGGAGTTCATCAGCACTAGAAGTATCATTTGACCCGGGCCCTGGGAAATGACTAAACATTTATAGGTTCTGAATGTGGACATAAGTGTTCGGGAATATGGAAGAGAGTTTGCAGAAGAAGCAGACACGGGAAAGGACACTGTCGCGGTGTTAATGGCTGGACGTGCGTAAGTGACCAGTGAGGGATGAAGCCGGCAGGTAGCTGGGATGCAAATTGTGAAGGATTTAAATGTGACCCCAAAGTGTTGAACTTATGACTGGGTGGCAATTAAAGAATTTTAAACAGAAGAGGGGTGTCTGGTTTGTATTTCTGCAACATCAATCAGGTGGAAATGTGGAAAAAAGTCTGGCTGGAGCAATCACGAAGTAAGCGGCGGCTAGACTGTCACAGCAATGCAGGCGGTGATGATGAGGATGGGAAGACAGGCAGGGGCACTCCTGTCCTTGGAGGCTGGGAGACATCAACATCTCGTGGCTAAGGGATCCATTTCTTTGAGAATTTTAAACAGCATAAGCTATGGGTGTAGGTATATTGTATTACCCAGCAGGGGCAGATTCTTAACAGAGAGGTCAAAGGCTGAAGAGCATAGAAAATACGCTGTCAAAATCAACTATTCTGTGGGCAAATGACAGCATGCTGCTCAAAGATGTGCTCCCTGTGGGACTGAAGTGAGACAAGCAGATTACCAGTTAAGCAGGAGAAAGAGAGGCTGACTGCTGAGAACCAAGGACAGCGCACAGGACAGCATGAGGTGCAACGTCAGACTTAAGTAGCTCTGATTAAACAGAAGTGCCTTGTAGACTAGAGCACCAAGAAGCATAAGGACAGACTACAAAAATGAATCGATCATGGAACAGAAGGCATGAGGCTGCTGATAGTGGCTTGATGATGATTATGAAGTTGATAGGTGGCCTACATTCCAGTAAAATTCACTTTGTGCCAAGTGCAGTGAAATACCTTTCACTGGTTGCATTTTTTTACTTAAGACTGATCTGCTACTATTGCCTGACTTTCCTTTCTTTCTCCTTTCTTTCTTTCTTTCTTTCTTTCTTTCTTTCTTTCTTTCTTTCTTTCTTTCTTTCTTTCTTTCTTTCTTTCTTTCTTTCTTTCTTTCTTCCTTCCTTCCTTCCTTCCTTCCTTCCTTCCTTCCTTCCTTCCTTCCTTCCTTCCTTCCTTTCTCTTTCTTTCTTTCTCTTTTTTTCTTTCTTTCTCTCTCTCTCTCTCCCCCCCTCTCTCTATCTATTTATTTATTTATTATTTGACACTCAATAAACCACAGCTATTTGCTCAAAACAGGAATGCACTTTGTGAAGGTGGGGAGAGTGGGAACAGAATAAAAGTCTGGCTATTAAAATGACACATCATGTCCAGCAGGTGTGGCTCAGTGGTTGAGCATCGACCCATGCACCAAGAGGTCGCCGTTTCGATTCCCAGTCAGGGCACATGCCCAGGTTGTGGGCCAAATCCCCAGTGGGGGCATGCAGGAGGTGGCCAATCGATGTTCTCTCATCGATATTTCTATCTCTCTCTCCCTCTCATTTTCTCTCTCTGTAAAATCAATAAAGGAAAAAAATTTTTTTAAAAAAGACACATCATGATTTGGGCACAACTGTCCTGCTTTATGCCTATTGTCCAGCTTAATTTTTGATAGTTTCCCCTTTTACTCAAAAATTATTTTACAGTAGTAAAGTAAACAATATGATCATCCCAAACATAATCTTTGTTCTTTATAAACATTTAGAGAGACAAAGGAACTCAAAATATATTTGGGGAGCAAAGGTCACATAATTCAAACATCTTCTGGACAAATAATTGATAAACCATTTATTCTCTTTTTTTTGGGGGGGGGAATCACAGCTGGTGCCTGGGGCATGCGCTGCGGTATGTTTAATAAAGAAAGGTCAGAAAATGTTTTCTAAAGAGATATTTTATAAACATTAAAAATGTTTTATTCAGAGGTCAGGGAATGTTTTATAAAGAGAGGTATTGGTGCTGAGTGTGTAAGAATGAGCAAGGCTGGAGCACGAGGGAACAGATAGAAATACATTTAAGGTGAAAGAAGGTTTAGAGACAGACAGCAGCACAGCTTGTGTGGAGGGTGTATTAATGAAACTAAGATTTGCCTCAGTGAAAGGGAAGGTGCAATTGAGAAGTAATTGGTGATCAATACATTTAATATCTGGTCCTTAACAGATTCCTCAAGTGAATGAATGGGTAACATGAGACACAGCTGTCTAGGGAAGAGGGCTTCAGGAAGGGCCCTAAAGGGGTCAACTGATCTGCAAGCCAAAGTTGACCTAAAGTATGGTTTATTGGCCTGTATCATCTGTTACCATTCCCTTTAAGGTTAGTTGTTTTCCTTGAAAATTACAGGACTTTACACAAAAGTATTTACTTAAAGTTCTACTTTAAAATTAGCCCGTCTCGCCAGGCCAGTGTGGCTCAGTGGATTGAGCATCATCCCATGGACTGAGAGGTCCCAGTTCAATTCCTGGTCAGGGCACATGCCTGGGTCTCAGGCTCGATCCCCAGTAGGGGGTGTGCAGGAGGCAGCCGATCGATGTTTCTCTCTCACATCGATGTTTCTATTTCTCTCTCCCTAAAAAATCAATAAAAACATATTTAAATAAAATAAAATTAGCCTGCCTACCTACAGGACAAAATGGCTACAGTGAGGGAGGGCAACTGTCGCTTTGAAATGGGAGTGTGGACACTCCAGCTTTCCCTCACCCTCTTCACTGCTCTATGTGCACGAATCACCTGCTTTTCAAAGTGTGGTCTCAGATGTGGTACTTGGGAGCATAATCAGGACCACAAGCTGATTAAATAGTCGAACTTCGTTGTAACTAATAATATATAACTAAAAGCGTCATATTTTCTCTAGCATGTCTAAATAATGACAGCATAATAATAATTACTAAGCATATACTATGCCCCAGACACGGTGCAGAGCTCCTTTCAAACACGTGTAGATTTGAGTCTCAGCTCCAGGCTGTGTTAGTAGTTGACCTTGAACAAATTAGCTCACTCTCTAAGCCTTAGAGTATTGGTCTGGGAAATGAGGGTGACCTAGCATATCTCATATGGCGTTTGTGAGGATTAAATGAATGAGATCATGTATATAAGATACTTAACATAGTTCTTGACATACAAATAAGATCTCACTCATTAAAATAATATTTTCAGATTTGAAATCTGGGCACTTGGAAAGCTGTGTAAGCTTGAGTTACAAAAGATCTCCAACCAAGAGACCAATTTTCATTGATTGATTCTATTCACAATATATTCACCCTCAAAGGAATTTTACTTTAATGGACAGGTGTTTAGTCTCAGATCAGGAGTACAAATTTCTACGCACCTTCAAAGAATATTATGAAGGCAGATTTAGTAAAGACCCGGCATTATACACATTGTTTCGATGACTTTACTATGCCTGACAAATACAATAATTATAAAAATGCATTGCTAATTTTACAGAAAGAGCTGCCTTAAATATTCCCAGAAACTCACATGAAACAGCCTGTTTCTCCTAAGCACATGCAGCTGGTGTTCACAAACACTAGACTTTTAATACGAGTGTTTTCAGATGTTTAATCACAATAACCATCTAAGTGTAAAACACTATATATCACTAACTTAAGGTAAAGGCAAGGAAAACTGTTGGTTTCCAAACTACACTTGGGAAGAAATGACATTGGACAGCAGTCATGAGCACTGCTCTGACAAATTGTTCCTAACTTCACAAAAAGAGAGATAAACAGTAGAAAACAGAAGATACAAAAATGAAAAATGTTTGATTGGTAAGTGTTTCAGAATTAGAAGCCACTTATGTTCACCAATTACACAACAATTTCATTATTTTTCATACCTTTTTTCCCCCAAAAGATATATATACTTATAATGCAAATTTACAAATATTGACTCACACTGACCCCTCTCATACAAGCGTGGATTATATAATATAGAACAATTTATTTGTTAGTTAATTACGTCAAACAACTGTATTCCATGAACAAAAACTCTGCCAGCTGTTTAATTGTATTAACCAATTGTTTACCTAAAGCAATATATTTTGTGGAGAGTCAAATTTCAAAAGTCCTTCATGCTTTTTACAGTTTATTTCCAAAGGATTTAGATTTTACATTTATTCATAAAATGGTAATACTAGTTCACTGGGTGCCAACTATCTACTCAGTACCATATATTATGCTCATGTAACCATGTTACATCTTAATAACTTATTTATGAGATGAGCATTATTATTCCTACGTGAATGAAAAAACTCAGCCTCAAAGTCAGCAATTAGTAAGGAGCTAGAATTTCAATTCAGAACCATTTGGTAAATACTGGTTTGCACTCTTTTTAGAGTTAATCTTGAAAGTTTGGATAGGTTTTTGTTAATAAAATTGTTTAAACACATACAGTCACAAAATCCATTAGATAATTTTCTTAAAGAGACAATATGTGTTGGCAATAAAAGTAAAATATAGCAATTAAAAATGTTAAGTTTTCATTTGTTTTTCTCCAGCCACTAAAACAAAATTCCTTTAGCAGAACAACATATATTTCCTCACATATCAGTGTCTTAGGGGAAAAAAATACAACAGGTGAACACTGGTAATTACTTATGCATGGTGTTTTATTGTTATAGGCAATCTTTAATTTAAAAGTAGATGTAAAATATTTTATCAAATATATCTGTGAATATATAATTAATATTTTTAATGGAAGAAAAAATAAAATTTGTAAGAATGTAGTTACTTTTTTTTTTTGCAATGGCAAGTATTATTTCCTTCCTTACCTACAAAAGTTCCACGTTTTGAATTTCAAAATACAGTTTAATGGTAAAACCAGATTGCAAGCCTTTGTAATGTAATTATTTCATTTGCTGAATCATTATGACACCACCTATATTTTCAGGAAAATTGGTTTGACAATTGGAGAGACTGTCTCAATGATTAATTTATTAATTCAAAGTTAATTGCATGTCTTCTTTCCAAATATATTTTACTTTAACTGCAGATTAATAGGAAGACTCTAAGAATATTTAAAATCATTGACGTTTTGAGCAATAAAATTAACAGAACCATTCAAACAGCATTCCTTTTTTGCATTTAAAAAATAAAATAGTAACTCACTTGAAAACTGAATTGCAAATCCTGATTTGCTGATATAAAAATCCGTGTCAAACTGGATGGTCACTATGTTGAGAGTGCTATGGATCCCTTCAGGAATAAGAGATCCACTAATTTCCTTTAAAAGCATCTCATTTTCTGGTGGACCATCCCAAACTCGAAGTATATCATGTGATGCTTCCGTATCAAAAGCAAGAAACTGTAGGCTGTGGGAGAAACATATATCAGTTTGATTATTTTAAATATAAATTCTGTTTTAAATAACGAATATAACAAGTATATGTTTTTACTTTTATTAGTTATTCCATTTATTTTATCAGATAAAAATATAAACAGCATATATAACCTTAAGAAATTTTTCTTGAACTGTATAATTTATTTCTTTAAAATATGAGTAAATTTACTATTACATCACCTTTAAAAATTACCAAAATTTTGGGTAAACATTCTTTTCAGTGCTCATGAATTTCAACTATGTCAATAGCAGGTGACATTGAAGGAGGACCTGGTACACGCCAGGCACTGTGCAAAATGCATTATATATATATATATATATATATTTAAAAAAAATTTAAATATGTTTTTATTGATATTTTAGAGAGAGAGGAGGGAGGGAGAGATAGAAACATCAATGTGAGAGAGAAACATCCATCAACTGCCTCTTGCACGCTCCATACTGAGGATCGAGCCCACACCCGGGCATGTGCCCTGACAGGGAATTGAACTGGGACCTCTCAGTCCATGGAACTATGCTCAGTCCATTGAGCCACACTGGCTGGGCAATGTATACATATTTAGTTGTTATAATGACCCTATGAAACAGGTACAATTTTTATTTCAATTTTATAAATGTGTCAAAAGGAGTTTAGCTAGATGAAATAAAACGGCCCAAGAGGTGGCAGAGTCCTCAACTGAACTAGTTTTCTGACGCATGGTATATATTTTTACCAGTGTTTTATGTTTGTTTGCTTGTTTTATTAGAATCAGAAGATATTTATTCCACAAAAGCGAGAATAATTCCCATTCAGAAACCAATCAATATGATCATAATGACTGATGTAAGGGAAAAAAAAATCACATGAACTGCTCAATGTATACAGACAAAAGTACTTTTAAAAATTCAACATTATAATGACACCCAAATCTAGAAGTAAGAGGGACTTCCTTGATGTGAAAAACAATGTTTACCCACCCTCTACAAAATGGATAAAAACTAAAAAATACCTGTTTTATATTAAATCTATTCTGCTTTATATTTAATCCAGACAAAGTCAGTATCTGATACTTTTTGTGACCAGTGCCCAAAATTAGAAATTCAATTGTATCAACAGCTCAACTCCTTCTGTATATGTATCACATTCATGTTTGATATGTGAATTGTTACAACTTTAAATTTGAGTTGCAACATAATATCAAGTACTGTCCTTTAATTAAAAAAAAAACCTCAGAATCCTATTGAAATCAAGTTTTTCAATTCTAATATTTACATAAAACAGTGCATTATCTGTATTAAATAAAAATAGTCTGAGATCGATCCAGTGTAGTCTGTTTTGAGTTCTGCAAACTCCTTTGCAACAAACAGCATACCAGTTCATATCCAACAACATACCAGTTTGCATCCAACGATGCATTCAGCATAACTTTCAGCATACTTTTTGAACGACAATACTTGTTTTCTATAACCACCTGCACCACCCAGAAGCCTTTCTGAAATTCCATTTATATAAAAAAAATCAATTCCTAGGTTTAAAGTCATTGTTTTGTGTGCAATAACACACTAGCTCATATGTCAAGGATGATTTGTTCATTTATTAATCCATTCCCAGCCATAACCCTAACACTTAACCTAAGACTCAGAGCATGTGACAGTCTTGGAAACCCGATTGTGGTTGATTTAGGAGGCAATGGCTCTGTCCTCATCTGAGGGACAGCGATGTGAAGAATAGTTAGCCTCACTACAGTCAGCAGGAAAGGGAACTCAAACCTGGGTAAAGGGCCAGAGAGCAGGTGTTCCAGGGACATACCTAGAGCCGTGGAAGGCAGGGAGTAGTTATTGAGTTTCTCTTCTATTCTGATTTTTTCTAAATGTTTGTGAGGCTAAACTTATGATAGTGACCTGGACAACTTTGTATACCTATCAGGATGGTGGACTCACTATCTCGAGTCATTAAGAATTAAATGAGTAGAGTGGCCAATAAGCAGTCACCCTCTTTGCCCTGTTATAAATATGAAAAGCTTCTCTCTAAGGGGTTTATGAACTACCACAGTGGCCCATAAATCAATTATGCTTATTAATACTTTTTTCATATGCTTAACAGATAAAAACCAAGTTTTTTCTTACCAACATTAAAAATATTGAAAAATCTTGATGTTGATCAACATTGTACATAGGGGCTTATCAGGAAATCCAGATCCCCTAGTAAGTTTGAGAAAATGAAATCCATTTACCTGACAATGTTTCCTGGATCTACCTCGATCATCCACATGCACCGCAGATTATTGTCATAGGGAAAGGGATAACCAGGAGACAAGATTCTTCCCGATGATTCTCCTTTAAAACGACCTCCGCATTCAGCTAATAAAAAAGTAATGAAAACTTAACTTACAATTTAAAGCCAATCTTTCCCAAACAACCTACCAATTTCACAAATATATATATTACCTTAAGGAAAATAAGAATTGATTTCCCCTCTTCTTGAAAGTATATATTTGCATACACTTTCTCAGATTAAGGTATTAATTGAAGCAAGAGCATATTGAACAATAAAACAAGGGTGTCAAGTTAGATCACATAAAAGAAAAAATGAACGCAATTAGGGATTTTAAAAAAACACACTCAAAAACTCTCAGTTTAGGCTTCTAAACATTTAAAGATGTGTTGTTAAATAATGATAATTTAAAAAGGAGAAACAGATGGCAAGTTGCTCAATGCTAGTTGGTTGCAGGCTGAATAATTCATCATTTTACTACTCCACCTCTGAGAAAAACTAATAGTTCCTGCAGTCCCCCAGGCCTTCTAAATTCCATTGTCCTTTTATTCCCCTTTAAATCACTCTAAACACTTTCCCTTTTAACCTCCCAAAAGTCAAAGCATCATCTTTATTGGATTTTTACTTCAGTTAAATCTAGTTTGGTTTTGATTTAATGTGGTCTCTGATTTTTATAAAATTCATCAAATTAAATTATATATATTGTCATATGATGTAATTAAATTTTTATTTTGGGGGGATTCTCTCTCCATTAATACTATTTAATATACTGGGATGTCTGGTGTGGTCTTACTTCAGTAAACAGATATTCTAGAAAGAACTCATTATTCCAGAAGAAAAAAACTAAATATTTTAGTTAGTATATTGCTCAACATCACTAAACCCTAGACAAAAGGACAACTGTTTAATATATTGCACCTTTTAAAATTCTCCAGATTAGTTCCTACCAAAAGGTAACCAAAACAAAGTTTATTATTTGTTTAAATATTTGAAGACACTCTGATATTTTTCTTCTTCTCGATACTGTTTTTATGTTACTCAAATTCAATGACTGAATTAATCTTCTTAGATTTTGTCTTGCTTTTATTTTAAGAGCAAAGGTCAAAGACAAAGTTTCAGCATTTGGGAGAAACCTAATAACAGAATCTAACAGTTCAAATTTGCAGGCTCTATTCATATAGGTAAATATGTTTCAAAGATTTTAGCCATTATATTTCACTACACTGTGATCGTTAGATTTTTATGGCAACTTAGTTAGCTAGGCTATAGGATCCAGTCATTTAATCAAACGCTAGCCTACTTGTTGCTTCGAAGTTATTTTATCATTATGGTTCACATCTACAATCAATTGACTTTAAGTAAAGGAGATATTGGGTTGGCCCTCATCCAATCAATTGGAGGGTCTTATGAGCAAAAACTGAATTCTCTAGAAAAGAAGAAATTCTCCCTCAAGGCTGCAGTATAAATTCCTGCCTGACCTTGTAGCTTTTTGGCCTTTCTTACAGATTTTGGACTTGTCAGCCACCGCAATTGCTTGAGTCAATTCCCTAAAATGAATCAATATCTTTAGAAAGATTATAGATAGGTAGGCAGGTAGGTAGGTAGATTGATAGATAGATAGATAGATAGATAGATAGATAGATAGATAGATAGATAGATAGATAGATCTAGATCTAATATTCTATTGATTCTGTTTTTCTGGCGATCCCTGACACACACCCACAGAGAACTAAGCAATTATATTTTGTACTGCAACAACAATCAATTTAATGTATAATAGTTTGTCATTTTTCAGTAAACAAGAAGATATTCAAGATGTCACAATCACTTGTGGTTTTTCTCATTTTTTAACAAAAACTTTGTTGAACAACTAGAACTATATAACTATATTAATTCATTTTTCATCAATTCTTATGATTTATCAATTTTATTGGCATATATTTATTATGCAGATTTGATATTTCATTTCTCCAGATTAATTTTTAATCAATTGCGGGACAAATGGAGTTATGTGCACTAGGTTGTATCTTGAATTTAAACACAGCTCTTTTTCTCTCCATATGTCTTTGCTACACATATTGCTTGGTATTTTAACCTCAGATGAACCAGGGTGGTATGCCATAGCACTAGAGTTCATGTCTGTGAAAAGACTTATGCTTGCAGCATAAAAATGAAATAGTGTTTAAAGAAAGTATACTGGTTAAATCCCTCCAGCTATGGTGCTTAAAAAATTATGTTTATTTGATCAATGTATAAGCTTCAGAAACTTAATTATTTAGAAATAATCAATCTATTACAGAAAATGCTTCTTATTTGACAGAGGCAAATATAGCCATATAAATATTTAAGGTTGATAAGCACAGGCAAGTATCATCTTAGGCCAGGTGGTAAAGCTATTAATTGTTGCCAATTGAGAACACTATCTAAAATAGAATTTCATCTTCTGTTATCATGGAAATCATCAGCATGACACACCATGTGTCCAACTGTTTTTCAGCTGTTATTCCTGATCATCCATCATTAGAAAAAAAAAATCAAACAAACAAACAAAAAACAATTTTACCCTTCTCATGAAATTTTGAGCGCTATCAAGTCACTAAGTTTGTCTTGGGATATTTGTAAATATAAAGTGCATTGATTCATAGCAAACATAATTAGAATCTTCATTTGATCTCAGACCAAACGTCCTTCCATTTGTAGAAAATATTTCCAAAAAATAAAAAATGTCTTCAGCTTGGTTCAACACATATAGAAAATACATGGTTTTTAACATATTTGTTTCGTGATTTTAATTTTAGGGACAGCATGGAAGTCAGTATTTACAAGTTTACAATTTCGTGTTATTGTAACCCTTAATGATTTTCTAAATATATTTCTTATACACATCAAAGGATATAACCTCAGAGACTAATCAATGCTACATTTTTCTCATAACCACTGCCAGTGGGCTGATTACTGGTCATACCCCAGAATCCCAAGCTTTATCAATTTAGGTTGATTATTGAGATATTACCCTCATAATCTATCCAAAATTCAGATGCACCTAAAAAGAAAGGACTAAAATTGCATTTTGGTTAGATAAAAACATGTTTGCTTTCTGCATGGATCTATGTTTTAATAATCCAATAGATATCTCATGGCATCAAAAACACTTTACAATTTCTCCCAAGGCCTCCAATGACTAAAATCCTATTTTTTAACAATGTATATTCTAGCAAGTTTTTGTCAAGATTCCTATGTTGACCATGCCAACTAACAAAATTGAACTTTGTCTCAATTGACCCCCGAAAAAAGGGGGAACATCTGTAATACTTCCAATAATACAGATAAAAACAAACAAACAAGTAAAACCAAAAAACTTTGTCTCAAAAGTTCAAGTTTCCAAACTGTTCAAACTGTATACATTAAATATATGCAGCTTTCTGGATATCAACTATACTTTAATAAAACTATTTGGGGGAAAAAAAGATTTAGGTCAATTTAATCCATCTGGGCCTGGTACAGAATGAATCTGTGCCTCCATAAATGCCATTACAAAATAAGAATGACTAAAGAGACACTGCATATTTGTCCCTACTAAGGAGTTACTATTTTGTTAAAATATTGGGGTTGTTGTTGTTGCCTTAGTATTCCAACCTGGCACCTATTTGATTTTTGGGGGCAAAGAAAAAAAGCAGAGGTCTTTACAACACTTTTCTATCCACTCTCCCACCCACACATACCCAGCATTCATTAACTGATCTATCAGATGGTAGAAAATAATCATTCTCTAGCTTCATGTTAGCTATATATCCGATGTCACTCTCATATGAATCTCACAGAAATTGATCAATTATGTTATGCTACATATACATTTAAAAAAGCACATGCACTTCCTTAGATTTTTGAAAAGGTGAGTACATAAACAAAGTCTTTTTAAGTTACTGAGAATAGTTTACTGTTTTTAATGTACCTTGATAGTAGGATAGGCAATATTCCTTCTATATAAAACAAATCTCTTTAATGTGATTTAATAAATGTATATGATTAAGAGTCTTAATATCTTTCATAGTGAGTTAAATTTTATATCAAGATAGGAGAAATAAAATGACTCCATGTTGTACCAAGAATGTGCTAATGAATAAAATTATTAAAAGAACCGCTTCACTTTCCATTAATATTCTTCTGACAAATTTGAGTTCATTAACTTCTTTTTTAAAGGTTTTGAAAAGAGTGTATTTCTTAGTAATATGTTTTTAAAATTTTTATTAACTTTATTGGAATAACATTGGCTAATCACTTCATATAAATTTCATGTGTGCAACTGTATAGTACATCTGTATACTCTACAACAACATGCATGAATCTTACGAAATAAGTCAGACAAAAAAGGACAAGAAATTACAATTTCACTCATGTGGAATATAAAACAAAAAGCAACAAATGCAAAAACAAAATAAACATATAAAGGAACTAAAAAAACAAAACACACAACAAAAAACAAAACTCATAGATACAGACAAGAGAATGGTGGTTATCAGAGGAGAAAAGATGGTGAAGGGAAGACAAAGAGGGTACAGGGGGTGAAAAACATGGTGACTGAAGGAGACTAAGTTTTGGGAGGGGAGCACAAGTTAACTTCTTGATTTAAGGCATGAGTTGTGTGTAGACAGATGGAATCACTTGAAAAGGTACAGTGTATTTTGGTAACTCTTCTATAGAACTATTTCATGACAATGTAAAAGAGTATCTTACCAATACAGGAAGGCAGAGGGTAGTCCCATGCCCTTCTCTCCCCAGTCATGCACTTGAGAAGGCTACTTCCATGGAGAGTGTAGCCTGGGTTGCATCCATAAATGATAGTGCTCCCAGCAAAGTGGCCTTGGTCGCTGATCTTGTATCCAAATTGTGGAATGCCAGGATCTTCACAATGTGAAAGTTCAAAACCTGTGAGAAGAATAGAAATGTATTCAAGGTGAAATTTAACAGAAAAATTTAAAACTCTACAAATCATTTCTTCCTTGTACTTTTATACAGTTGCGTTACTCTTTCCTACTTGTAGTACTCTTGCCATATTTAATTTCGATAGCACACAACAGCCACAGAGAACTTTTTCATTTCTCGAAAGTTAGAATTGTTCGTATTTTTCAAATGACATCCCATGGTCTATGTGACCACATCACGGTTTGTTACAGTACTAAGCTTCACCTGTTTTGCAGCTAATAATAGATCTGATCATTATAACTACTGGGATTATATCATCAAAAATTTTAAACTCATACTAAATATATGAAACCATAACTGTCCAAATAACAAATATGTCCACTGTAAATATAAATTTAGACTCCTTTGCCCTGGTTGGTTAGGCTCAGCAGTCAGAGTTGGTCGCAGGTTCGATTCCAGTCAAGGGTATGAACTTGGGTTTCAGGTTCTATCCCTGGCCCCCGGTCAGGATCATGCAGGAGGCAACCAATCGATGTGTCTCTCTCACATGGATATTTCTCTCTCTCTATCTTTCTCTCTCTCTTTCTCTCTTCCCCCTCTCCCTCCCTCCTTTCCACTCTATCTAAAAATCAATGGAAAAATATCCACAGGTGAAGAGTAATAAATAAAATAAATAAATAAATTTAGACTGCTTTACTTCTATAGTCTTAGAAGAACATGAAATAGTTTCATATTTAAAATATACTTTATCAAGAGACAATACAACAGGAACTAGCTTGAAGAACTCTGAACTGTTATAGTCTGCCTTCTCCAGAAATGTACAGCTCTGAAAAAAGGTTCACAGACAGGAAAGGAATAATAATGCATGTTGTTCTTCCTATCTCTTGTCAGTCCAGGGACACAGGAGGCTGATCTGGCCTCTAGAGAGATGTATTTCCATTACAAAGGTTAGAATAAAAACCCAGGATCCTTTCTATCCAGCAAAGGTTTTTCTCTCTCCTTTCCAGACAGGTGGGGGAGACAGCTACTTTAAGCAGAGCAAGACTATTCTTCTCCATTCTTTGTCCCTGCCCACTTGTGTAGATTTTTCTATCTGATTTTCATCTTGTTACTAAAGGGTTAAGGACTGGGGCAAAGGGGAGCTGATAGGGTTATTTTTGTTGTTATTGCATTATCTTAATGATAACTTTGATCTCTTGAGAGCCAATATTCCTTGTGTGCACATTCTGAAAAAAATGAATAAAGATGGACATTAAAAACCGATCACAGCACAATGAACTGTTAAGATTCTGAAAGAACTAGAAAAGATACTCCCTAATTTAAACCAAACATAACACTAGTAATGAAAACATAAAATCCCTAGCTAGGGAGGTTTTTTTTATCTTTAATGTTTTATAAAAAAAGATAATGAAGTACAAAATCATGTCAATTATGACTTCTGAGACTAGAGGATGATAAAGAATATTCTAGGATAGCATCATGCATGAGGGAAATCTGTGATTTCAAGACAAATGATGTTGGAGACGAGGAAAACTTTTTTGTCTAAAATGATATGAAAATCAAAAATAGATTTGCGTTTTTATAGGCACAGATCCATGACCAAATGAGTCTAGATTTGACCTAGAAAGTAAAAAGGCATGAATTAGCCCTGGCCATTCTGGTTCAGCAGTTAGAGCATCAGCCTGCTCACCAGAGGGTCACCAGTTCGATTCCAGTCAAAGACAAGTACCTGGGTTGCAGGTTTGATTCCTGGCCTGGGTCAAGGTCCTGCTGGAAGCAGCCAATCAATATCTCTCTCACATCGATGTTTCCCTCTCTCTCTTCCTCCTTCCCTTCCACTCCATATATGAATTAGTTCACTGATGTCAAAGCACTAATTTACACCATTGGCTTTTTAGAGTATCCAAACATATATAAAATCACCAAAACTTGTAAGCTGGAAGTAATGAGTTTATACTCTAATTTCTGTATGTTGAGTAATACATTAGCTCCCGGAGAAAAAAAGGATCCTTTCCTAGTCTCTTAAAGGGGATTTTAATCATTCCCTCCTCTGTTCACCCACATAATTACTCTGCACATTTGAATTCATTTACAGTCATTTGCTTCTTTTGCTTGTTTCCATTCAAACGGAAATGATTTCATTTTTTTTCTCTTTCCCACAATGCTCACCCAGCACAAATCCTAGCACATAGCTGATGTTCAGTAATGCTTGTGAATGAATTTGGATTCTTAGAGGCAATTATTTTCAGGAGACAACTAAAAAAGAAACTAAAATAATGCTGACAAAAAAACTGAAATTTCTGAGACAATTTAAAAAACACATCTTTAGAAAGTTCCCTTAAGGATCAATTTGTGACAGCCCAATTTTGGTGAAAATATGTTAAAATAAGGCAAATTCAAGCAGCTTCAGAGACAGAGCCATATAAAAGGTTAGAAGTTGTAAACTCAAATGGTGACTTACATGTATAAAACAAGGTATAAGGGATACAGGATCAGGCAGGTCAGTCTTTCAAACACAGAAGTAGAAACAGCAGAAGTTATAACTTTAAAATTTCAGGGCACATTACTTTGCATGAAATTGCGTACTCTATAGTTTTAAAGTGTCTCTGTTCAAAAATTGCAAGATCGCATTCCTCTGCCAGACATAATATTCAGTTTATCATTCAAGATGCAGCTACTTTTGAGTTTTACCGTATATCATTAATCAAAACAAAATTGGAAATCAAGCTTTCTTTTTCAGGTTTATTACCAAATTCATCTTTCCTTAATTTGAGTGCTCTGTAAACGTGGCTGGCAATTGCTGGTGATGAGGTAAAATGGATATATTCTTTGTGAATTAAGATAATTTATAATACTTTGCATTGTAGATGAAAATGCATGTGGACAATAGTACCTAAAGTACAGAGCACAACATAATTTAGTTCTGTTGGTGGAATTATTGTTACTTCTTCATAAATATTCAGAACTGTCTTATCTTTATGGAACATTCAGCTGCCAGTCTTTTCATTGAAAAGCTCAATACTTGAAACTTACAATTAAATAAAGAATTATATTTTAAAAATCACATATGCTATAAATACCCACCATTCCTTGTGAAGTTTGATACTCTGATGAAAAAAATTTCTGGAGCACTAAAATAACTGAAAAACCACCATTATCTGAATCCTTTTGACTTGCTGAATAACTTAAATTGAGATCTAATTCCTTTCCTATCACCATGTAGTATATTTCTTTTTAAAAAAATATTTTATCTTTATTGATTTTAGAGAGAGGAAAGGAAAGAGAGAGAGATAGAAACATCGATGAGAGAGAACATCAATTGGCCGCCTCCTGCATGCCCCCCACTGGGGATCAGGCCCACAACCTGGGCATGTGCCCTGACCGGGAATCGAACTGGTGACCTCTTGGTGCATGAGTCGATGCTCAACCACTGAGCCACACCGGCTGGGCCATGTAGTGTATTTCTTTAAGGATTTTTAATTCAGTTTTGAGTTATAATTTGAAATCTACAAAGGGATACAAAGGACAATATAACCTCCCCATCTCACTCTATCATATTCTAGAATCACAGTGGCTTCAGGTGAATATTAATTTTAGTTCAGATTCATCTTCACATTAATACTCATAGTAATTGATTAATATTCACATTAACATTTTTATTAAAAGAACCAATATTGCAAAACAAGTTAAAGTTCCATTTGTGTCCCTCCTCAATCCCTTTATGGTCTTTCCCTACCAAGAGCTAGCAAATATTCTGAATTAGTTACCATTATCACACATATTTATATATTTTTAACCCACATCTATATGTCTATGAAAGAGATATGATTTTTAAGTATTTATACATTGTATTAATTATAAAATTATGTTTTGTAAGTCCTTCTGAGGCTTTTTTTATTGCCCAGCATTGTCTTTTTATCTTTGTATTTATACACACACAACGCTCACACATTTTATTCATTTTAACTCCTCTGTGGAATTCCACTGGAGGACTATCCCAGAACGGATTTATTTATTCTCCAGCTGATGAGCATTTATAATGTTTCCAATTACAACTGCTACAAAAGGTCTGTACTGCTATGTCCCCTTTCACAAGTGTGGGAGTGTTTCTATGGGGTAAGCACCATGTAGGGATCCAAAGTTCATTTTGTCCTTAAGATAAAATAAAAATCTGTGAATCTACTATTTAACTTCTGCCTTGACCTAGTGAAAGATAAACAGTTGAATCCCTACCTCAACATAATTCCTGTTCAATTTGTTTATGAACAACTGTGTATTCACATGTCATGTCTGGTCAGCAAAACAGAACCAATAGTCCAATAAGGCAGATGGCTTGGAAACATAAGTGATATTGGAAAACTCACTTTTTAAATGTAATTAGCGTTTTTTATGTAACTTAGAACAAAGGTCCTAGGTGTTTTATTTTTTAAAATTCAGTTAAAATGCAAATAGACATTTGTTATCGTTAAAGTTAATTTTGGAGTATTAAACAGTGAATAAAGGTAAATTAATTTTATGTACCAAAAAGAAGAACTTTTGAACTGCAGAGTAAAAAGGGAAGTAGATTGTTAAGAAATTGAGAAAGTATGTGAGCTAAATATATTAGAGAAACATATCCTTTTTGAAACCCAAAACATTAATAAAAGTACTTTTTTTTTTCATTTTAAATGAGATATAATTAGCTTATAACATTTTACTAGTTTCAGGTATATAATATAATTATTCTATATTTGTATATACAGTATTGTATAATGATCACCACAATAAGTCCAGTTAATATTCATCACCACACATAGTTACAATTATTTTTCTTGTGATTAGAACTTTTAAGATCTACTCTCTTAGCAATTTGCAAATGTACAACACAGTACAATTAACTATAGTCACCATGTTGTACATTACATTCCCAGGACTTACTTATTTTATAACTGGAAGTTTGTACCCTTTGACCATCTTCACACATTTCAAGGCCAAAAGTGAGAATTAGATTATTTTATCATAATTAATCCCTATAGAATCCTTTTGGTGGATTTAATTCATAATATTTAGCAGAATAATCTTTAAGAATTATAGTTCATATTTGCTTATTAAATTCCATTTTAGCCATTAGTCTCGCAAGAAAAAGACTCATTTTAGAATTCTTTATGTTCGAATTACAATGTATTAATATATGAAGCAGGATGTCAACTCTGCTACGTTAAAACTCACAAGCAGGAAATAACGCATGACACGCACAGCAGCTGTGACAATCCGCTTTCATTCAGAGGTAATAAACATAATGGGAGTAAAGAAAAGAAGGAAGTGTTGAAGAACAACTACACATTCCTTTTTCTCACCAATCAAATGGATAAAATATTGATACACACTTACTTCTCAGTAATCAAACTATATCAAGCTTTGAAACTACAGAACTTTAGGAGAATGCTTTCTGAAGACAACCTTTACAGTTATGACCTTCCAGAAGTTAATAATTTAAAGAAAAAAAGATTGTGGAAATAATTGGTATGCATTCCACCTGGAGAAACAGGAAGCAAAGTAAATAATAATAATTATTTTTTTTAACTGCCAATGCTCTAAATTCTAGGTATAAAGTTCTGACAAAAATGTGCTAGCTTGTGTGTTAAAAAAATTTTTTTTTTCTTTATTGATTTTTAGAGAGAGAGGAAGAGAGAGGGAGAGCGGTTTGGATAGGCTGCTGCCACACGCACCAGCTGCCAGCCGCACCATCTGGCCTGAAGATGCTGGTGGGACATAAGGTCTTCTCCACCGATCCCACCTGTCAGCTCTCACAGGACTGCCTTCATTCAACTCGCAGATTCTAAGCAGAGCTCTTCGCTGGCAAGAACATGGGCTACGTAGTTGCTAGGTTTTAATCTCTATACGTCAGGATGTACTTAGAAGGGCAGAAATGCGAGTGACTGTGGACAGATTTTTGCTTTTATATTCTGTTATAGAAATCTTTCTCCACCTTAAATACATAGCTATTTTAGGTGACATTTTTTCCTAAACACTTTAAAGTTTCGATACTCATATATGTCTCCAATCTGCCAGAAATTAAATTTTATGTAAAGAGTAATCTGTAGGATTTTAGATATTTATGTTCAAAATTTACAAAGCTTTTGGGATATGAGGGCTATAAAAATGGTAATGACTGTTCTGTTACTCTAGTAAGAAGAAATTATAGTCAATATTGTTTATTAAGTAGATAATCAAAATTTTTCTTTAATATTTTAATTTGAATACCTTATACTACATAATGCAGCATTAATCAATACTATTTTTATTACTTGGTTAATTTCAAGATTTAAAGAGTAGAGGAAATGCCAAAAATAGGTTTTAAGTGGTTTATAGGATATAAGAATACATGGAATAACTTTGTTGCCCTTTTTCAATTTAATTATTTTCTACTTACATTTACATTAAATAAGTTATACACTAAGAATAAAGTTAGAGTTAATAAGTCATCTGATTATTGGTCATGATTAACATTGCCAATAATATACTATAACTAAATTAAAGAGTTTCAGTAGAGTAATTTCCTACACATGGATAAGCCTAGTACACAAGAAAGGCATCACATATTAGCTAATGCCCATCTTTAATTTGAATATAAAATGTTAAATGGCCATGTTATGTGTGGATTAATGAATCATTTTAAGCAACAACAAAACAAGAACAACAACAAACCCTGGAAGACAAAGAGAGTCCAAATATATCTGAACTCTTCCCTTTCGATAACACATATGTCTCAGTTAGGCATTTTAGTCAATTAAATGTACAGAAGTGATTAACAAGAGGACATTTGAACCCAGAGGTATTGCCTAATGGCTGGACATTATGGACATTTACCAGATTAGCTTTAGAGAAGACAATGTTATAATCCACCAAAAGGTACAATTTAGTTCTCTAATGGATAGTTTAAAATACCCAATTCTTTTTACTGAATGAAAATGGGGTACCTACAGCCTGACCAGTATGGCTCAGTGGTTGAGCATCGACCCATGCACCAAGAGGTCACTGGGTCGATTCCCGGTCAGGGCACATGCCCAGGTTGTGGGCCAAATCCCCAGGGAGGGGCATGCAGGTGGCGGCCAGTCGATGTTCATTCTCATTGATGTTTCTATCTCTTTCTCCCTCTCCCTTCCTCTCTCTCTAAAAAAAAAAAAAAAAATCAATAAAGAAAAAAAGAAAATGGGGTACCTACAAATGAAGAGCTAAAAGAATCTTCAATGAAACATATCTTTCAGAGACAGAGTTTGAAATCTTGATAAACACCGTAGAAGACACTTGGAGTGAATCCGGATCCTATAGTGCGTTTGGCTATTGGGAAAGCATTCAGATTCTCAGGAATAAAATGAGAAACATTTCTTTGGGAAGAAATGCATTTAAAAAATTATTTTTTTTTGCAATCACATCAACAATAAGAAAGAGTATTCATTCATGAAATTTTAAAAATAAAATCTCTACAAAAGTTTCGGGGTCATGTAGTACAGTAATTAAGAGCATGGATTCTAGAAGCAGAGCTCCTCAGTTCCATGTCCATATCTGTATTTATTAGCTATATGGCCTTGGGCAAGTAATGTTTCTGTGCTGTATTTTACCTTCTCTTCTCACAGGGTGTAACAGTACCTCATTCCTAGGACTATATCGTGTATCTAGTAGGTAACAGATAAATGTCCGCCATTGTTTTAAACTCCTATATTAAATGCGATAATGTTGAAAGTCTCTGTACGCCTTTTAAATAAAACCCAAGCTCCTTACTATAGTCCGCTTCTCCCCTGACTAGCTTCCAGCTTTTCCTCTCACTTTGTTCTGTTCCTCTTGCTCATCCAGCTCTAGGTACACAACGCAAGCTCAGGCCTCTCTCAGGCATTTGCCCATATTGATTATCTGCCTAGAGTCCTCTACCCCCAGATCTAAATGTAGTTTCCCTTTCTTTTAATCCAGGTGTCAGTTCCGGTGATACTTCAGCTGAGATAGAGCCCCTGAGCTAACTAGCTATAGAAGCCCCATCTCCTGTATTATCTATCCCATTGTCCTGTAATAAACCAGTTCCAAATGTAGTCCTCTTATCGTTTGTCCATATCTTTATCTTCTGTCTTTTCCCAGTAAAACGTTGGCTCCATATGGGCGTAAACTTTGTCTTATTCACTGTTTTCTTTATCCCTAGACCATAAAACATTTCAGTGGGGAAAGACAAAATTTAAACCTATGACCAAATAAATAATTTCAACAATAAATTCGTTCCAGTAGGGAAGTAAAAGGGAAGATAAGACAAGTCACCAAATAAAAATGGCATTTTTACAACTTAGCCTTCAGAGAAAGAAATACAATAAAAGACACCAGGTTTAGAAATGCATTCTTGAAATGTGTCTTGAGGGGCCGAGGGATTCTGCTCAGAGTATCCTATCAGGATTTTCCAAATTCTATTACAGTGTTATCCAGAGCAGAGTGATGGTTTAGCAAGGATACGGTACTGAGACCTTAATTTCTGATCTGTTCGTCCAACTTTAAAAAAAGGAATGTAATAATTTTCTCACTTTGCTCCCTTACACCCTCTAGGAAAAATAGCTATGCCTTTATGGGTCACAGGGAAATTAACAACTAATTTCTGTTATATAAAACACCTGAAAATGTGCTTCATCTAGATCTTTATTTGGGGTGAGTTTCAGATTTCTCAAGGGCAAGAGTAATTGATTGTCATTATTTTGAGAAGAATGGGAGAGTGATCTGACTCAAGGAAGTAATTACTTCTGAGAGGCTGGAGGGATGGACGAACAGCAGCATACCGTGATGCAGTCAAGGTCTGACCAAGTGTCACTGAGGTTTCATATTAAATCGGCATATCTGTCCGCACTTCGACTGTCTAATCAAACTAGAATTGACTGAGAAACTTATTTGGGAGAAAAGGACTATCTCCACAAAAGACTAAATAAGATTCTTCTTAACAGTTCTAAAGGATAAAGACTGAAGAAATTTCATTTGCTTTAGAAAATAAAGTGACATTTTCTCCCCTCAAGTGTAATGTAGCATTTTTATAGTAGGTATGTATACAATCTCCTTATTGTTGCAGGAAAATGAGAGGAGCCCACTGTCTGCTTAGCAGAGTAAGGCTAATATTAATAATGAGTACACCAAGAGCTTTTTCTTTCTAAATACTCAAGATTCGCTGGGCTTCCATGACACCAATAATTATGGAGGCACATATTAATACAATATGTTTGAACATACTATTTTTTGGAATATCTGTTATAGCTGTACTTTATGGTAGACATTGCAAGTTGTCTTTTCAATATCTCTTCTTCTCTTCTTCCTCACTCACAAAACACTGATTTGTTTCCCGAAGTAATAGACTCATATGAGGCAGTATATTATGATAGTCTAATACTAAAACATTTAGCCTGCCACATACCTCATTTTTGGTGTGCCTTCTGAAAAATGCAGGCATAACCACATGGCCCAGTTTTAGACAAAGAGAAATAAGAGATTGTATGACAGAAGATTGTGCATTCCTGAACACATGTGGTCGGCACTGTCTGTCCTCTTTTTCTTTCTGCCTTGAATGCATTGATCTTGTCACCATGTCACAAGCATGAGGACAAAAAGTGAACACTAGGGATGCCACAGCAGCAAAAAAGGGGCAGGACCCTTATTGACTAGATTGAACAGTTGAATGAAAACCTACTCTCCTTCTTTCTTGTCTTTTTTCATATATATCTCCTTGTTGTTTAAGCCATGCTTAGGTTTTCCACTATTTGAAGACAAAAGCAGCCTCTCAGCCCCTATTTTTGCTAGTCCATTTGCTATCCTTCATGGTTATATAACAGATGGACCAATAAGACATAAAATGAACCTTAATGGCCTGTTCTAAAAAATCTCTTCATTTTTATCCCAGCCAAATGAGATTTGTCTACCTAAAACTGAAAATAAACCACACAACAGTAAGTGTTATTAAATCAACAAAATGGATAATAGATAGAAAGGGACTATAATTAGATAGTGTGTCATTAGTCAAGGGCGGTCACAAATGGCCTCTTTGTGCTAAGACTAGATTTATTAAAAGCTAGGTGAGTGGGATTAATCTGAATTGTATTATATGCCTTGAAAGTGCTTAATATGCACTTCCTAATCTCTGTGCCTTTCTTTGTCACATTCTCTTTGCCTGGAACACTCCCCATTTCTTTCTGTGACCTACCAACCCTACCTTTAATACCACCTAATTCATGAATCCTTATCTGATCTGCCCTCCCGACTTTAATTCATGTAATGGGAGAGGTGGAGTTGAACTTAGAAATGACTAGATACAGGAATTCAAACACAAATACATTAGTTTTCCCATATTTGAACACCTAGCAAATTCTCTCATGTTAGAAAATTAATAACTGCTTCTAAGAATTTTATGAATATTTAAAGTATGTGGCCTAGTAGAACCTTCTGTATCATAAAGGCATTTTATAAACTCAGTATTAAGACTACATGTTAATTTACCAAGAATACGTAAAAAAATGTAATTGAACTAAAATTGACTAAAGACATTATGAGGGGGAATGGCCCCCCAAAAACTATGAACAATATGTTTGCAAAAAAATATAATGCAGTGTGATAACTGTTATATTAGTTGTAGATACAAACACTTATATTTATAGATATACATCTGCCATTTATAAAAATAATTGCTTATATAATCTCTTCCCAAAATCTTTAGCTTCCCATCTTCATAAAGACATCCATTATATAATGAACAACTCGAGTCATTAAAAAGAGTGACTTCAGATATTTGCTTTTTAAGGTTTCCTCTTTTTTTTTGATATCCAACAGCTCATGTCAATGACAAAGTGAATGATTTTCCTCACTCCAGACACCGTGTCCCATACAATTAAAAAATTCAGGTATGTCACCCCAATAAATTCAATTAAATAATAATCTGGGTATGTCCTAAAATGCCCAGTATCTTTGAATCAATAATCTCAGGTTACATAGAGTTTGAATATCAGAAAAGAAAATCTAGATTTCCTCTATGAAACCTATTAATATTTTAGACATGGAGAAATGCAAAATGATGCAGAACAAAGAAACACCATTATGTAAACACTGAGCCATGACTTGAAAAATGTCAGCAGCACTATTAGAAAACAGATAAAGGAAAAGAAGAAAACAGATTGAAAAATACTTGCCCTACTGAAGAGATCACATCAGTTATATTTGAGCAATAATCCTCAATACTATTACTTTTAGTCTACCACACAGTAATATTTGTAATATGGCTTGCTTGGATTTTCATATTTCTTTGAAAAGACTTCATAAGAAATCACATTGTACACAACAGTTCTCAGGATTTAAAAATAGCTATTCAACATTCATTTTGTTCATTTATGTTTCCTAATGTTAATGATGTAACAATTAAAGAACAAGTAGAAAAACCCTTGAAATAATCAGGGAGCAAGATTATTCTCTCAATATTATACCCCAGAATATTTAATATAATGAGTCATTACACTCTCCTGTCTACTACTTCTCATATCATTAAGAATATTTTCACAAACAATAATTTCATTCAGTTTCCCTTTAGAATCTCATGTGAATACCTTTAATGCTGTAACATTTTTAATTTCCCAGTTTCTGTAATAGTTTCCATTCATCTAAACTCTTGAGAAAATTAAGAGGGGTCATTAGATTATTTTTTCTAATATCCTGAATATTGCTACTTAATTTATTTTGTAATTTAAATAAGTATTGGGAACTTTCTAGAAGTGATTTGATCTGTTGGTAAATTTATTCAACATATGTAACCACTTCAATTTTACATGTGCTTTACTTTTAGTCAGTGTCTTACATAGAGTAGAAACTCAGTAAATATATTATTGGAATATAATGTATTATTCATTGATGTAATTAGCCTGTTTCTTATATTTTGGCACTGGTAAAATAAATTCATATAATGATATAATCTACCTACTTATGATTCTCAGTCTTTGAACTGCTATCTGTTTAATTTTCAGAATAGTTGACTTGAGTATTATAGAATAGGTCTGTATAAAGTTATTTTTAATAAGGCAATTCAACACATAAGCAAAACAAAATAAAAACTTAGCTACTCTTTAGTAAAAAATCACCTAAAACCATCATTTATCATCAATGACTCTCCAACCACAACTATTACACATATATTGTGTGTATTTTGCAATTATGGGTGGGAGCTGAAATACTGGATTTCTATCTAATAAAAAGTTTCATTTTATTTATTAAATATTCCATGGGAAGAATCGTGCCATTTTGAAAAGAAATAAATAAGCTTAAAGTCACAGATTACTTAACCTTTCTGAACTTTAGTTGTTTCAAATGTAAAAGAGCAACAGAACACCTGTAATTTATGGAGTTGCTGTTAGGGTCAAATGCAATTATATATGTGGAAGGGAGTTGCAAACTGCACATTGATGATCAGATGTTGGATTTCACTTCTCCTGGTGTTCAATTATTGAATACGTATTAGCATTTGTATTTGACAACTTTATTCTTCCAAAATACTTACTGGTATAGACAAGTTGAAAGCCTTCATCTGTCCCTTCAGAATCAGAATTAAATTCTAGCCAGAGCTGGTTTGAAGTACTACTAAGTGTCAGTCCTCGCAGGGATGCACCCGTGAAAGCACCTAATAGATGCGTCGTTTTATCTTTTCCATCATAAATCTGCAAAATATATTTATGATTAAAATGTAAATGTGACAATAATAACCATTTTAGATGATGCCTTTATATCTGTGTAAAAGAGAAAATTATTATACTCTTCTTAAATCAGTTTATTACATGTTTCCAAAGGACAATTATATATGTATTCATTCCTACAAATATCAAGTTGAGTTAAAATTCACATGGGCAGTTTTAAAATTCCAAGCTCAGTAGAATCTAAGTAACACTCAAACTCATGTTTTATAACTTTTGCTCTTATTGTAAAAGCAATGCTTTTATTTCATGGCAGACAACTTAAAACTGAGAATACCTACAGAGAGATTGGTTTCCAAGGTTGGTTGGTTGGTTATTTTTCCGCAGTTTGTTCAAGGGGACCAAACACCTGCTCTACTAATAACATGTATCATATAAAATATATTTGTTTCTTTTGCAATTTCTATAATTTACACGTCTTTTAACTCAACTTATATATTTTTTTACATTTCTTAAATATTAGGTTAGAATAGTACTAAATGCTTTTAGAAAGTAATTTAACAAGTCAAAATATACAAAAGCAAAATTGATAAGCTCCCAAGTATCCCTCTATCATTCTGATTCTCATTACACTCTGACTTGCTTTTCTTTTAAAATGCGTTCTAGACATCTCTTCAAGTCAGTAGAGATAGAGTCTTCCTTTTGAGCACTGTGTAATATTTCATACAGTGACATTACTAAAACTTGCTGTATCATTCCAAGATTAATGATCTCAAGTTTTTTGCCACTAAAGGTAATGTTGAAATAAGCATCTTTTACATATAAACTCTTATTTTTTGGTACTTGCATCTCAATAAGACATTTTTCAAAATATGGAATTTCTAGACTAAAATGTTCATGTATTGCTAGATTATTTTCCAAAAAGTGTATAGTAATTAAACTGAAGGTTTACCAGCAATGCATGTTACCATTGTTTTTCCTTTCAGGCATGTGGTTTCAAGGTGGTAGTTATTTATTACCTCCATGGAGGAGAAAATTGGTTCTTTAGGGTCATAAAGTCTTAGATATTATAATAATTTGTGGTCCTACAAAGATCAACTCTATCTTACATATCTTATTCCATAATACTTAATTTAATGGAGTTGGGACTGAAAGCCTCTTGCATGAACAATAATCAGCAGAAAAAAAAACAAAACAAAACAGAGAAATATTGCTCAAAGTTATGCCTCCTGCATGAAATTGTCTTATTTTAACCTGACATTAGAGTTAAAATTGGATCACTAAACTCCCAATCTAGTCATCTTGCCATACCACCAATGTTCCCCAAAGTGGTATTTGTTACATTGGTATCACCAATAGATGATTTCTAGGTTGTGCAAATGGAACTTACTATTATGATCTGAATTTGCATGATATATTTTTCTTGTGCTAAATTGTAGGGTTTAATTTGACAGTATATTTAGAAAGTTTAATTTATAAATAAAAACATAAACTTTTCTTTTTCCTTTTTTTGCAAATTATCTTTAACAAGTTTTAGTGTTAAGTTTAAGTTAATAAAATAAATTAAAAAGTTTTCACCATATTTCTAAGCTGGATTATTCAAATAAAGTAATGAGTCCTTTCTATCTGCAGATTGAAGATTTTCTTCAACTGAAGGAAATGTGTTCTTGAGTTTTTATTTATTTACTTATTCCATGTCTTTCTGATCCTTATATTTTCCTCCTAGAATGCCTACTATTTACATATTCAGTGTCCAAACTATACTGTGATTCTTTTATATTTTCTCTCCTGAAATTTATCTACTTTTCCTCTATATTGTAAACAATCGTTTACTGGGTCTTCCACTCTAGCAACTAGATTTTTAGCAGAGACTAATCTCTTTTTAGGTCTTCCAATACAATCCTAAATTTTGCAATCATTGGTCAAATTCTAGAAAGTCTCTTTCTCTCTTTCCCATACTCTAATTGTATTATATTAAGATTTCTCATAACTTTTTAAATTATTATAAATTTATCTTTTAATGTTTTCATAGTTCAAATTTAATGCATATCACCTGTTATTATGTATTTAACTTGGTCTTTCTTCCCTCTGGTTACCTAATTCCCTTAAGTATGTGCTAATTTATCTTTAGCTATTTGCAGTTTTATGTTTACTTATTACTGATATTTTAAATGTTATAAAAACAATAAAAATGTTATTTAACATGATACACAAATATAACTTTTGTTCAGGACCCTTAATATCTTCTTCTAACCATATTATCCATTCCCTTTCTTGCATAGAAATCCTTAAATCTCCAGTGACCATGCCCTTCCTGCTCTCTCCCTTTGTGACAGGGAATCCACAGCCTCATATGCACCCTCTAAGCTCCACCAGCTTATTTACTTGCTGTATTACCACCAAGAGGTGGTGGGAATATGTTCAAGTCAACATGTTCATTTAATTCCTAATACCAAATATCTACTGATTTCTCTTTTTTAAAAAACTAAAGGTCTTTTGCCCAGCCGGTGTGGCTCAGTGGTTGAGTGTTGACCCATGAACCAAGAGGTCACCATTTGATTCCCAGTCAGGACACATGCCCAGGTTGTGGGCCCGATCCCCAGTGTGGGGGCATGCAGGAGGCGGCCAATCGATGTTCTCTCTCATTGATGTTTCTACCTCTCTTTCCTTCTCCCTTCCACTCTCTCTAGAATCAATAAAGAAAAAATAAAGAAAGAAAAAATTAAAAAAAGGTCTTTCTGTCAATTAAAAAACAACAAGAACAACAACAACAAAAAAAGAGTGGTTACTATTTTAAGAGCATTAGAGTAATAGATAGAGGGCTGTATGGACAAATTTCCTATAATTATATGGCAATACCTTGAACCTCTGGTGAATCTAATTTATCATACAAATAAGTTTCTGTTTTAAATAATAGCAAGAATTTATTTGCCTTCAACAATGCTGAAACAAATGTTTGTTTGCTAAGAAGTGTTTTTTGTTTGATTACATAAGATTCAACTTTTCATTAAAGAATAATATTAATCAGTGATAATTCAGAGGCAAGGATATATAGTACTTATCAGAAAACACAGCTTTTGTGTCTATGAGCTTCAATATTTAATATTCTCAGACGTCTACTTCTGAATACATGTGTTTTATGACTATATATGATATAGTTAATAAAGTCAATAGATGTAGTAGACCTTATTTGTGATTAATGTTGTCAAGGTAATCCCAAAGAATAGTTTCATTTTATTTCCACTACTTCTCATCAACATATAATTTGATTCCTATGTTAAATATCAATAATTATTTCTTGGATTCAACTAGCTCTGCTTTCACATGTGGATACATTGTAAGAACTTCCAGTCTGTCAAAAATAGTCAAATAAAGGAAAAATATAAACAACTACTTGATATAACTGAGTAAATAGAAATTGGTTGTTGAAATTTGTTTTTTGTTTTGTTTTTTTTTTGAGTCTCCTAATAAATTTTTTTTCTCAAATTTTCGATGGTAATGAAAAAAATGTTTAATGATAGCAAGAACCATTTTACTCCATAGATATCAAACATTCTTATATGTAATAATGTAAAAACTAACAAAACAATTCAACAAAAATTTCCATGCATTGTATTAGGTACTGAGAATAAAATTTTTAAAAAAACATATTAAGATATCCTTCTTAACCCATGGAAAAATTTTAAAAATTAATCCAATATTTTCTGTTATTAGGGAGACATTTATTTTGAGTCTTTCTAGTTTACTAAGCTAGAAGCATTTTTTTTTCTTTTTCAAAAGACGCTGTCTTAGAAAAATAATTTTAACAATAATTGTTGAAAGAAAGGGCATAAAAATAGACTAATATTAACAAACAGGAACAGAATTATCTTATACCAAGCTGGGAGGACCTAATTCAACACCAGAACTCACTAACTACAGTTTAACAATGTGTAGTCAAAAGGTAGAAAACAAATACTGAAGAGGAACTGCTATAATCAACAAAGTAAAATGAAGCGTGATCATTCAACCATGAATTTTAAGAGCATGTATAAAATCATTAAATCCAGTGAAAAGCAAGTGTCAAGTAGGAAGGCTTTAAAAAGAGAAGAGTTTTATAGTAATAATCAAGTCAATGCTTTTAACTGGTAAATAAAATCCTTCAGATGTATTCAAATCCATGTGGAAGCATGAAGGCAACAAGAAGGACAACGACGTGTCTCTGGAAACAAATTTCTTTTGAAAGAGACATGAATACAAGCATACAGATAAAAGAATAAAAGCACCAAACTGTACCTTTCATTTAAAAGTAAATTTACAGAGTGATTACTGAGTCTGATCAGAACCACACAGAACTTTTATTTGAGATTGTTATTTCTCATATTTCTATTATTATTAAAATCGGGATCTTTAAGGATATCTATATTTATTTGAGCCTACTTTCCTTTAAAAATTTTTTTTCAGCATGTATCTTAATCAATGTCTATTTTTTCCCCAGAAATTAGAAAGCTAAAAAGGAAGAAGATAACTGTATAACATTATACTTTTTATTATTATTATTATTATTTTGTTAATCCTCACCCAAGGATAGTTTTCCACTGATTATCAAAGAGTGGAAGGGAGGGGGATAGAGAAAGAGAGAGAGAGAGAAACATAGATGTGAGAGACACATATCGAACAGGTTTCCTCTCGCACAACCCCGACCAGGGCCAGGGATCAAACCTGCAACCCAGGTACGTGCCATTGACCAGAATTGAATACACAAACTTTTGCTCCACAGGCCAATGCTCTAAGCTCTGAGCCCAACTGGCCAGGGCATTATACTTTTTAATTGGAAGAGAATAAATTCTTGGTGTTTCCCACAGAAACATACTTAACACCTAATTCAGATAACAAAGACTTACTTTTATGCCAAATATAGAATTTCAAGGTGACTTAAGAATTAATATTATGAAAGGCATTGAATGTTTTTATAATGTTAATAAAACTCTTTGGTAAAACTCTAATTTGTTAAATGGTGGCAATTAATCTGGTAGTCTAACAGGAGAACAGATTAAAACAATATTGCCATGTTTCAATTTTCAATCTTTTGTATTGGATCAGGGCTTGAAATTAGTTATGTTGTAAAGACCCTCCTAGGTCTGAAAGGTCAAACCCTATTATCATGAACTGCTTATCAACACTCAAAACTGTTGTTAATTTTATAATAAATGTTGATTAGAAGGCATATTCTCAGTCATTTCTCTAGTGAATTAGCAAGAAAGGTATTATCTAAACCCAAGAGCAGAAAGTACATTAAAAAGTAAAATCAAAAGAGAGAAATTACACATGTACTTATGTATATGAACCTTCAAATTATTCCTGCTCATGGACATTGCCATTTTCATTTTGGGTCATTTGTTTTATAGGTTGATTTGGAAACTTATATACATTCTTTTTCTTATCAAGATGAGTAAGATGTCAAAGTGTGAATGATAAAGAAAAGGTTTTACAATGGTTAATCACAAAGAACTATATTCTAAACCTTATTGTCTCTCCAAAAGTAATATGAAACAGAGCAGAGAACTGTTGTCTGTATTCAAATATTTGTCTCTGAAATAGCTATATAATGTGTCCTCCATTGTAAGAGCTAGTACATTCTAGTGAGGGAGATGGGGCACAATGAAGGGTCAGCTTTTCAGGGGCATTAGCTCTGTGGTTATATAAGCAAGTTGAAGTCCCAACTCTATCTGTAAAGCTGTATAGCCTGTTACAAATCATTTCACTTCTGTGATCCACAGTATGGGAGAGAGTGAAAGGTTTTTTGAGGCCTAACACAGCACTTTATATGAATGAATATTTAGGGAGTGCTTTTGAGAGGGGTGATAAAGATTAACAGTGAACAACAAGCAGAGTTGGTAGATATTTGTGGTGGATATATGAGCTCACTGGTATGTTGGTCAATGTTTAACAACCAGCTCTCAAACAAACAAAACTGAGGGATGTATATATTCTTACACAACATTGAAAAAATAACTTTTATTGACATAAAGGGAAGTTGATACACTTTTACTGAAAAGAATGAGAATAAATATTTTAGGCTCTTGAGGTTATAATATCTGTTGCAACCACTCATTCCTGCCATTGTAGCACAAAAGCAGCTATAAACAATATGTCAATGACTGAACATGGCCTTCTCCCAATAAAATTGTACTTACAGAAACAGGTCTTAGGCCCAATTTGTCCCTTACACTGTTGTTTGCAAATCCCTGATTTAAGGGATGCATAGCATGCAATTTACAAATAGCAATAAAATATACAATATTCACTATTGTAAATTCCACAGAGCTACTTGATTGTTACAAAATGCTTTCAGTGCTTTTTGCCAAACTTTTTTTTTCCATCTGCAACTTATAATTGCAACTGACAAACAAGAGTAGAAGATGGCTTAATTTTTTTTCTAAATTAGATAAAAGTGAAACATCAAAAAGAAAGTTTAACTGGTTTGTAAATGATATCAGCAACTTTTCTAAGTTGAATAATAGTTTCAAATACTAGGAAAGATATCTTCTCAATTTTTTGTGCTATTCACAATTTAATTGCTGCAGACACAACACATTTCTATTTAAGTATAGATAATGAGCAAAACAATAAATCAAGTCAGGATTTGTGGTGTTTGCCAATTTCTGAATTATAAATACTACTGCTATGACCAAAATCATACCATCAATGTAACATCATTGAATGCAGAATATTTCTACCACAGAGACAATATACATAACTAAACTAAAAATAGTAAAAGTCATAAAATACGTAGGAAATTCAAGTTGTATTTGTTACATTTGTTTTTAATATAATTTAAATGTAAGTTAATTTTATTGCAATATAATTATATCTATTTGTTAAATAATGGCTGTGTATAACAACCAACTCACAAAATTACTGAAAATTTAACAATAGGCTCTTACAAGTAGCACTCCCAAAGACTCATACACAAGTTGGGAAAAAAAAAATGAAAACAATACATCTTAGAAAACAGCAATAACAACACATTAAAAACCTTCTTATCATACCCCTAAAAGATGTTATTAATCAAGTCTTTCAAATATTGAATTTTTCATAAATATGACATTAATTCTCCTAACCTTTTTTTGAACTCTCAAAATCAATTTTGAGTTATTTTGCTGCCTCTTTTCCATAATCATCCATTTATTGTACATTCTGCATAAGAAATAAGTCTTTAAACTACACGGTGCTGACACCTGGTAAAAGATTCCCTTGAATTTTGTTTCTGCTAACTGCAGCAACAACAAAACAAAAACAGTGTTTCTGATTGGTATTCAGCTTTCATCCCATCAGGCTGACAATGGGAACTATTCATTGTTGATTGTTTAGAGTCCACATCTAATTAAACACCTCCTTTAAATGTTAATTGAAATAATTAATTACATTGCATTTTTGAGTGAGGGTTTAGAAAGTTTATTATTCTTGCCCATTGAAATTAAAAGAACTAAAGAAGGACATATTCTTAATTCCCAAACCTGCTGGTCATTGGATAATCCAGAGAGCTTTATAAAAATACATAATCCTAGGTGTAGATCCACTGAAACAGTTTTCCCCAGATCTAATGAGTCAGAAAACCCGGTAGTGATGCCAGGAATAGACTACCTAGAAGGGTCATATGATCCTCTACACTTGATATAAACTTTACTAGTGTGGTTTTAAATAACTAAAGTATAATAGATCCTGGAAAGAAGAGGGAGGGAGGAAGAGGGTGAATGAGTGAGTGGCAGCCTAGATTGTGTTCTCAGAGAGGAAAAGTGTGCGTGTTTAGATATAGATAAATACATACACATATTTTCTATTGTTGTTGCTGTTTTTGCTTTTATTAGAACCCAATACAGTAATGTTATAGTCTAAGTGAAACCAGAAAAAAATAAACATCTTTCAAACCTTATACTCCATAAAGATTACAAGAGAATATAGCAAATCCTACCACATAAAGGAAACAATGCTTTAAAATGATGTCAGTCCAGGGGCCGAGGATTCCATAATTGACTGTTTATTGTTATTTCTTATTTCCTAGTCTGAATGTAGGACGAGAACTGCTTCTACTAGGTTTAATATCAGAAAGTGCTGGGGATTGAGATGCGCTCTTATGGACTAGTTCGCAGTTAGGCAGATGACCTTTCATCCTTAGAGGATCTTGGACTCCATAATCTGAGAATTTTTCATTTTTGCTCTGGAGGGTGCATCTGACTGCTTGTGCTTGCCTCACTGTACCTGTGTCAGTAGGTATCTCTGAACTAATCATTGTCCATGGCATTAACAGGAGGATAAAGGTAACCTATAAGCATCTTACATCTTACACTGATGGAGAGTCCATGAAGAAGACAGACTGGGAGTGTAAGAGCCCATCCCACATTTTCTCTATAGAGTGGCTTGTTCAGGATATTTGAAAGTAACAATTCAGAATAAATCCCAGGAAGACTACCAGTAGGGGGATAATTGAATTGTTGTGTTTCTATTGTAATATTTAGTATATGATATTTTCAACTTTGGGAATTATTCTAAGAAAATTACAAAAAACACTTAAAATTGCTGGGGATATACATTTCCATCCCTTATTAATTAAAGAAATATCATTATCTAATGAAATCCACTAAAATGCATTACATTGAGGGTGTGTTTTTTTTCTTTCCTTCATCACTTACCATCACATTGCCTCACATTGTCACTTATTATTGAGGTCCTGCTCTTCCTCAAGGTGACACATGCCACAAGTGCACGTGACCTTACTCCAAACAGGTCAGACATTAGTCAGAGAGCGTGTTGAGGAACACATTCGAGCTATTTTATTTTTTAAAGGATATCACCTGTTATTTCAACTTAATTATCTAAACAAGACACATTATTCATCATGGAAAAGGAATGCATAAATTTCAAGCATCATGGAGAAAGCAAACAAATATTTTAGGAAGGGTAGGGAAGCATTTCCTGACTTTAATACATAAATGCACGTTTATTATTGTTACTTGTGGGATACAAATTAGTGGCTGGGCTTACCCCTCTGATCTATGTCTTGACATATTTTTTCCCTATTGTTAGCCTGACAGAGAAAAGTGCAAAACACAGGAATGGACCTAAGTTAATACTAAAATTGTATATATTGAGGTGTACAGAAAGAACTCTTTCCTATGTCTATACAAATCCTATATGCATACAGTACTGTTTGTGTTAGAGAAACATGAATTATTGTTAACATGACATTCTTTTTAAAAGAAAAAATAACCAACAATCTAAAATCATTGCTTAACAAGAATCTCATGCCAACATCGGACATCATAATTTTTTCCCCCCAAGATTTGTGAAAACAGAATTATGCTGAATCTCTAACCTGGCTTAAGAAAAGCTTAACATTTAGGACTAATGTTTGTAATTATTTTAAAAATATTTAAATGTGATTTTATGGAAGTGTTTATTTTTATTCTAATCATGTATATAAACTATATTTTTCAAAACCATACTTTGAAAAATATAAATCAACAATTACGAAAATATTTATTTGCCTAAAATTATATCTTTTAGAGAAGTTGGATATTTGATTATTTCTAATTTTTAAAACAAATTAATTTTATACTAAATGTTCATTATAAACAAAATTATTTTTTCCTAAATAATTTATAAATATTGAGCGTTTAGGTTTATAAAAAAAGTCATATAATATGAATTTGTAGTCATAAATGCAAAGAATTGTCCCCGTATCAACAGAAATAAATAACTTACTTAATAGACAACAAAATAAAAATACATTATTACTATATTTCTTAAAAAATTACCATTAAGGTGTTAATTACGATTTATATATAAATAGTTACTGAATATAAGATGTTTGGCATGAAAGACTTTTTATCTTGGTGTTACTGAAACATTAAACTTAATGTATCATAAAATAAAAGTTACTTATTATAAATAAACATTGGAAACAAAACATTTTCTCTAAATGAAAAGAATACAAAAAATGGGAAATAATGTATACTTTAAATATATAAATGGGAGAATCAGCTTATGGTTGATTATGTATGCATATATATGTATTAATATATCCTTAATGACTAAAAACAATCAAAATACAAGTATGTCTGATTTCACCTACCTTAAGAACGTCTCCTTGTGCTAAATGAAATGTTCTGGCTGAAATATTGATTCCCTTTCCTGCTTGAACCTGAATACTATAAATGCATTCATGGTTGTTTTCGTAGTTGAGTGGATAATTTGGAGAGAGCAAAATTCCTTCATTATTTGTCGCAGAGGCACCACATTCAGCTGCAGGTAAAACAGAACGTTGAAGCACAGTTTAATAGAAAGCATTATCATGTTTAAGTAATGTAATGTATGGAAGTGTAAATGCACTTTATTTTAACTAGAGCCTAACAGGAAAATAATGTACAGAATGGCTGTGTGTTGGAGATGATTCATTCCCTCTCAAATAATACATGGGAAGAAGAACTACTGCTTGTGGATGGGACACTGGTACCTAAATGGAAACAAAGGATAGTTTCAGTACATCCCCCCTCATCCCCATGGATAGCACGGAAAAGGATGAGAGCAAAAGATTTTTAGGATATATTTTAAGGTTCTAGATCTCTGACTAATTTATTACTTTTAAACTTATTATTTAAAGTACACAAAAATGTCAAGAAATCAGTTTTTGTTTTATAATGACTCTACTTGGATCTTTTTATTTTTACCTTTTTTGAATTTGACACCTTTTTCTCCCAATAGTCAGCATTCCCCTGATTCAAGAACTTCAGTAACAAAAAGGTAAATAAATACTACATTGCCTTTGAACACAGATATAACAAGCAAAACCCACTAACCAATAATTGTCACAAACTAAGCATCTTTAGAAATTATATTACTTTTTGGTTTAAAAGATAGAATAGATTAGGGCATTCTCATAATCACTATATTGTACTGCTAACTCTCCAGGACTAATTTTGCAAAACGTGTGGAGATGTCTTACCACTTGGAGAGAATTAGACATTTCTTTTTTTTTTTTTTCAAATTTAATTTCAACTTATTACTTACAAAGCACGTAGCAATACTGTAGTATCAGACAAGGCTGTATAATCCCAAAACATATTCCTTAGTTCTCAGAAATTCAGAGAACTCTGTTTTCCATCTTACCTAATAACTTGCTTCATATTACCATACCATATGCCAGGGAGAGTTATATTTTTTTAAAGGTTTAACTAACCAGAAAATAAATCAAGTCATGATTTTCCAGAAATAAGATTTTTAAAAATAATGGTTCACTGGACCAGTCACAGGAAGTATAGAACAAGGTGAGCAACAATGAATTGCTTTACCTTTTAAATGATTCAACATCAACAAAAATGAGGCAAAAGAAAAAAGCCTAATGAGGAAATGAAAATGATCAAGATTGAGCTCTCGGTACAATATCAACATAGCATAAAATAATAAAAACGAATGATATAATGCTAAAAATCAACCAGTCACATGAAGAAATGTAGTACAATGTAGTTCCTCCAAGTTTATTTAATGTAAAAGGAAAATAAAACATGACCTTACAGAGTCCGGATACTGATTTAAATTATTTTAATGTTACTTATGTTCAGACATAAGAATAGATATGTCTTTATGTGTTGAGCTGTACACAATTATAATACCGAAACAAGTTTACAAATACAGGGACAAAACCACAAAAACAATAAAATTAAAAATAGCACCACTTATGTATTGTGGCAAAGGGTTTTGTTCTCCTGAAATTAAATTGCCCTTGGCAATGTGGATCAAGAACCAGCTGCTGGAGTACAGGCTTTTGGAGTTTGCTATGCCTTTAATTATACTATGCTGTGTAGGATTCAATTCTCCCTCATCTTATCCTCTCTGAACTGCTGGGAAACTTTCATCTGCATAGTATGACATGACACCATGTGTCCTTCACTTAGTGGGAAAGAATCATTTACATTTTAAATCTGCCTCTTTTCCTTTTCACTAGCTATTTAGAATCCAGGTATGCTTGTGGGGACACGGAGACAAATGTATTGGATCATACAGATGATTCAGAATGCAAATATATGTTTATCAGTTTGATTATTAGAGAATGAAAACAGCTTTAAATTATGGTACAGAATCATGGGGTTCTGACAATATGTTTTTCAGTTAGTTTTGAGAGAGAGAGAAAGAGAAATATCAATGTGAGAGAGAAACAATAATTGGTTGCTTCCAGTATGTGCCCTGACTGGGGATTGAACCCGCAACCTTTTGGTGTACTGGACAAAATGCTCCAACCACCTGAGCCACCCAGCCAGGGCCTGACTATATATATAGAAAGAGAAAGAGAGAGAGAGAGATTTATTGTTGTTAATAATCCTCACCCGAGGAAAGTTTTCCTTTGCATTTTAGAGAAAGTGGAAGGCAGGGAGGGAGAGGGAGAAAGAGAGAGAGAGAGGGGGAGAGAGAGAGAGAGAGAGAGAGAGAGAGAGAGAGAGAGAGAGAGAGAGAGAGAGAGAGACATTGATGTGAGAGACACATCGACTGGTTGCCTCCCACAGAAGCGATCAAACCCGTAACATAGATATGTGCCCTTGACTAGGAATCGAACCCAAGATCCTTGACCCTTTCGTGCCTGAGCCCAAGCTCCAACCATTGAGCCACACCCCACACTGGCCAGGGCCTCACAACATGTTTTTGATGCAGTTTGCAAAACAGTGACGTATTGATTAAGAGCTCAAGCTTTAAACTTCAGAGATTTCATTTTCAGAATTAAGCTCTACCTTCTATCTGTATATCCTTGACAAGTTATTTATTCTTTCTCTTAAGCCTCAATAGTATTATTATTACAGTATAAATGATAATAGCCTCCTCACAGGGATGTTTAGTTTGTGTGTGTATGAGTTGAAAATATAGACTGATAATATATGTAGAGCATTAGCAAAGTACTGGCATATAAACAGCAGCTTAATAAATTAGAGCTATCATTATGAATTTTTTTTTAATCTTTCTTTTTTCTTTATTGATTTTAGAGAGAGAAGAAGGGAGAGGGAGAGAGAAATAGAAACATCGATGAGAGAGAACATCGATTGGCTGCCTCCTGCACGCCCCCCACTGGGGATCAGGCCCACAACCTGGTCATGTGCCCTGACCGGGAATCGAACCAGAGACCTCTTGGTGCATGGGTCCATGCTCAACCCCTGAGCCACACCAGCCAGGCGATCATTATGAATATTTTAAGTATAAGTCCTAATGGTGGCGTCATGTTATATACACAGAAAAAGAGTTCAGGATATTTATACTGTTCCTAATGTGACTCTCCAGATGTAGACAGATATTTATTTGTGAAAAGCCAGAAGACTTCTAATTTTGGAGAATCACTTATGATATTTAAATTATTTTAACAACTATATAAACTGAGGTTTTGCTCAGTAAAAGTTACTTCGACTACCCTTTAAAATACACTGATAATTTATTGTTAAATTCTCAACATTTGAGTAGGTGGTAGGTCTCTTCTGCCATAAACATTATTAGATTTATACTGTATAATTCAAAGGAGGTTTGCTTTTATATAAAATATAACCCGCTTGTGTTATATTTTAATATTTTACTTGGTATAAAATGGATAAAAGGGGTTTCCTATTTGGTGAGATAACATCAAAGAACTAAGAAAGAACATTTGAATTAAATTAGCACCTTCTACATTTAGTCAGGGATGACCATACACTGTGGGGCCCAGTGCACAATGAAAGCGCACTCACTGACTCTTTGTGAAGGGTATGCAGTATTTTAGGAGACCAGAGAGGATGAGACCAAGCACAGGGACCTCTCAGCATGGAGCCCTGTGCAACCACGGGTTTGTCACACCTGCGAGGCATTTATTCCTCACAACTTTGCAAAGAAAAACCTCCTTCTCCAGTTTTTAGATGAAGACACCAAAGTCAGCTTTCTTGTTTAAATCAAATAAATAGAGTGTATCAGAGCTGGGATTTACATCTGTCATTGCACATGGTGTTAAGCTAAATTCTTTTTTAGTGTGGCAGGAGGCACTATATACTAATTATCCCATGTATCCAGTACACATTGAGACTATTCCAGATGAATTGGTATGCAAGGTCACTATTTTCTTGTTACTTTAACTTCTGCACACACTGTTCAAAAACAGTCTGTTAAAAATCAAGAGGAACCTGGCCAGTTTCGCTCAGTGGTTAGAGCATAGGCTTGAGGACCAAAGGGTTGTGGGTTCAATTCTCAGTCAAGTGCACGTACTTGGGTTGCAGGTTCAATGTTTCTCTCTCCCTTGCTCTCTTCCTCCTTCCCTTCCACTCTATCTAAACAACAACAGCAGCAGCAACAGCAACAGCAAACAATGGAAAAATATCCTCAGGTAAGAATTAACAAAGAAACAAACAAAAAATCACAAGATTTGTTTATATGGCTGAGGTATGTCCTGGAGGTCAGAACACATTCACCCTACATATAATGTATTAATCTGTACTCCATTATACATAAATATTAATGTATTAATGTTTAGAATCATTATATTATTTCAAAGGAGGATATTGAAGAGATAAACCAAGCATATAAGCATAACCAATGAACATAGACAACAATGCTGGGGGTGGGGTGGGGGCGGGAATGGGAGAGGGTGTCAATGGGGGAAAAAGGAGAACCATCTGTAACAAAAATAAATTAATTTTAAAAAAGATTAAATAACATATGGATTATGACCTTCAAAAAAAAAAGGAGGATATTGAAACATAAATAATGAGAATCTGTTCAGAGTGTTCTACTTATATATACAGGAAAAAGAACAAATTTATTTTTTTCAATAAGGGTTTTGATAAAATAAATGATCTACTAACAGGTTAATGGGGGACTTCTTTAACCAAAAAACCAATCTCCAGGAGCTAGGTGATTAATAAAGAATTTACTTTTACATGGAATCTCATCTTTGATTTTATCTTTGAATTTAAAATATACCAAACACTGGCTTCTCAGTACCCAAAGTAGCACTAACATTTGCCTTGTGTAAGCTCTCTCTCTGCACTTCAGCTAGAGCAGTCTTGCTTGCCAACTGGAACTGAACAAGATCTAATGTTGAAATTAACAAACTTTGCACAGTTTGACCATATGCCTAAGTCTAGCAATGAACATGCTTCTCTCTCTGTTGTGTAATAAGCTGACACAATGATATTTTCCCAATGCAAACCTGATCTTGTACTTTCTCCCTAAAATATACTCACCATCAGCAAGTCAAAGTCCACGGAATGTCACACAAGGCCATTTATGGTGTGAACACATCTAGCTTTCTAGCTATTACCCACCATTCTCTCCCCTGGACCTTGCAATTCAGTTATCCTGAACTCCTGGCCTTTTGCCACAGTCTCATACTCTGGGCCTCTGTACATGTTGTTTTCTCTGCATGAAAGCACCGCCTGCAGTCCCCAGGGATGTGATTTCAGGGCCGAAATAAAGAAAAAAAAATGACTTGATATGGAATTATACTGTTATGGTTCTTTCGAGCATCAGGTGGCTGTGATGGGGTATCAAATAAATGGAATAATGTCACATTGAAGTATCAGGGATATGTCTCACAAATAATAGTCATGACTGCAATGTTCATGAATGTCCGGGAAAAATACAACTACAAATTTTCATTGTGTGTGTCATGCATAGAACAGCAAGTTTGCACAAAGCATACTTAAATGAGAAGATATGACTACTGGCACACTGTGATCGAATATTCTCTAGATACGTTAAAGTTGACTGAGAAAAAGATCTGTCAGCAGAACAGCTAGCGCCAGAGAGAAGGATGGTTGGTTGATCTTAGGAAGATAAGGTTATATAAAACAACATCAACTACATGGGGAAAAGGAGCTGGGTAAAGGAAGTCCTGGAAATCCAAGTGGCAAAGGTGAACTGAAAAGAGTCAGCACCTGCCAGCCACAGTGACATTCATGAACAGTACTGAGCTGTAACTGAACAGACCTAAATCTGTGACTCGCAGCACCTGGGCAGTGCAGGCTTTCAGGCAGGTGCTGGAACCAATTGCAAACATGAAGTAACATACATATGGGAAACATCTGTCATAATAAAAACAAAGCTAGCAGGTCATTCTAATATAAATAATTAATGTATTTGCTTTAACAGACACCTTGGTAATGAATGTATACTGCGACAGTTAAAGTGGTAGAGGGAGATAACAGTATGCTCCGAACTAGAAAAACAAATTGATTCATTTAATAAATACTGGGCATGGGAGGCAGTGTTGACACCCCATAAAAACAGCAGGGAAGACATGTTTACTATGTAATCATTGAGATATGCATGCACAGTTGGCTCTGTATCCATGGGCTCCACATCAGCAGAGTCAATCAACCTCAAATTGAAAAGACTCAGAAAAAAACAGCTACATGGTTGCTGCTGTGTGCTATGTAGTCAGGCCTGTGATGGTTGCATCTGTACTGAACGTGCACAGACATTTTTTGGTCATTATTCACTAAACAATATAATACAACGACTAGTTAAACAGTATTTACATTGTATTACGTATTATAAGTAATCTAGAGATGATTCAAAGTATATGGGGGGATGTGCATAGGTTATATGTGAATACTCCTTCAGCCTCTGTGGTTTTTTATATCCTCAGCAGTCCTGCAGGAACTGGGAGACATCTATAGTCCATGAAAACATGTAACCTGGAGCTCTGACCTGTTCTGAGTGAAGTCAAGATGTCCCTGAAGTACTGAACTTAGTTAATTAAGGGTGAGGGAAGAATACAGGTTGGGGGGAAAATATTCCAAATAGGAGGGACATTTCTGAAAACGTTATTTGGGGAAGGGGGCAACATATTCTGAGAACTGAAAAGACCTGATAAGGGAGAGGCTTTATTTGTGGGGAGTTGAGCTAGAGGTAGGTCTCTCAGAATGAGGATTTCTTTTGCTGTTAATCTGGTATGGTTGGGGAAAAGTAATGCTTTTCTTTAGTGCATATGAAAGGAGATGTTATTCGGTGTAAGCAGGTCGTTGTTCTTGTGGTGGTTAACTATTTTTATCTTTAAGGCTTCAGAAGTCGGTTGCAGAAGATAAAGAATAGAGAAGATTGAATAAGGTACATTCATTATTTTTGTTGTTGTTGAGATTTTGGGTTAGAAAACTACTGCATCAGGGTTCAGGTGTTGCTATGTTTTGTAGAAGTGAGGTAAGCACATTTTCCCTATCTTAACATAAGAAACTGTTTCCTTCATGCTTTGATCTAGAATGAATTTCATGTTCTTGATAATTGATCACAAATTTTTAAAGCCTAAGGTTATTAATATGAATTTCCTACACAATAATCAATGTTAAAATATTGATAGGTGGTAATGTCTCTTCTCTCTGATTTGACAGGGAGGTCATCTTTAAGTCATAGAAATTAATAATATAAAAATATTACATAATTTAGCAGAGTATTAAGAAGATATTTTTGGAGAATAGGCCTTCAGTACTATTTATAAAATATAAATATTTTCTGTTTGTTATGATGCCTTTATTTTGTGAAAACCAAACCTGGTTCAAATAAAATATTTTTATTTAAACAAACAGATTAAGAAATACATTTGAGTTACCAATATGAAACTCTTTGCTGAATTGCAAATAATATGTTGATAAATGTGGCCTCAGTTGGGCTGGAATAGGGGAGATATGAGTACTGGAATCCGGTGATAAGAGTCACTGCTACAGTGAGAAATGCAAGTGAGCAGGCGTATCCATTGAATTTCAATTTTTTTCTTACGTACTGAAAAACAGGTTAGCCCGCGCATCATTAATCTCCATTACTGGGGTAAGAAAATCTGGTAGCATCCATTGTTTACACACAGTCATATATTTTCAGATAAACTGGTAAAATGCTTTTCTGTAATTTGGCTGGGAAATTTGAAAAATGTCTATGGTGAGTAAAGTTTGCAGTTACTTTTAAGAATTTGCATTGCAATTGAATACCTTTTTAATGTTATTTTGATAGCACCATGGGTTATTTTTAAATTGTTTTATAAAAACAGTTAAAATAAACTTGACTTGGATTATTTAAAAAAAAAAAAACTTAGTTTTCAAACCTAAACATATGGTATGCTAAGTTAAGTAAGGTGTGGCAGTAAGTAGAAATATATTTTCCATGTGTTTAATTCTTACCAGTGAAAAAATAATGGTTATATGTGATTGTGTTCATATAGCAGGGGTGTGGATTCAAACTGTTAAAACTAAGATAGCCATTTCTTTTTGTCATAGATGTAAATTTGCCTATTTTTTTTTTTTTTAGTTTTTTTTTCAGCTAATTGAGCCCATTTTGTTCCAAATCTAATTTCTACCTTATTTCATCAAATTAAGACACCATTGATTGTAAGAGGCATCATTACTTTATATGTCTCTAAGAAAGCAAAAATGTTGACAGTAATAGATAATAGCCAATGGTTATGAACTACATATCAGTTTCAGAGATGTTAAAATGTTTTCAAAAGAGCATCTGAAAGTTGTGAAATATGATAAATTGTGTTAAGATTGAATATATTTAGGAGACCTTCTAAAATGCTTTTATGACTTGGCAGTATTAAGAACACATTGTTCTTTAGAAAGTTTGTGTCAAAAAAAATTTTTTTTCTCAATTAGGTACCTAAAAAATGCTTGGATTCTCAGAAAGGGGTGGAAAGTAGAGGACAGAGAGATATATTAGTTTCTTTGTTTTATTTTTTAAAATAATGTTTTTATTGATTCTAGAGAGAGAGGAAGGGAGAGGGAAAGAGAGAGAGAAATATCTATGTGAGAGAGAAACATCCATTAGTTGCCTCCCATACACACCCAGACAGGGGAACGAACTGGTAGCTGGGGCGTGTGCCCTGACCGGGAATTGAACCAGTGATCTTTTGGTGCACGAGATGATCTCAACCAACTGAACCTCACTGGCCAGGGCTATATTAATTTATCTACATCACTACTGAAAATATGAGAATCCACAAATATAACTTGTATAAAGGCTGGTTTTTCCTTTTCTCTGTTGTTCTTAGACAAGAGTGATACTCAGCTGGCTTCCTCTTTCCATTGTCTCTAAATACAGTGCACGCACGTGTTCAAGTGCAAACTAGGACTACTGGTTAAACTTACTTACAAATCAAGAGTTTCTTAAAATTTCTTCACTGGAAGAATTTAAGTTGGGATTTGTTTTCCCCTTAAAATTCATTTCAATGAATTTTCTATATGTATTTTACACCATGAAAAATCATGTTAATCATTATTGCCATACAGAATTATTCTTCTGTGAACTGCAGATATAATTGGAGAGCATAATTTTGAAACTTGTTTTAATCAAATATACAATTTTCGGTCAAAAAGCATGAACAATTTCCTGTAATTTGGCATGATACTGTCATGTTTTCTTCCTTACATAAATAGCTATTAAGGGTCTACTGTGCTGTTTATTTACTCATTAAAAATCATATTAACAATAATACCTGGGGATATACCAGATACTATGTTAGGTCTCAAGAATAAGGTATTTGTCCTCATGCAATATGTAGTCTAGAAGAGAGACAAACATGCAAACTGGTATGTGTACTAACATGTAATCTGTAGTGTGATACAACTTTGTGTAATGACCTGGGATGACAAAAACAAGGAAATAATACATTTTAAGGGAATAGTAAGATGATGTCATGGAAGGTTTTATGGAATAGGTTATCCTTGGTCTGAGTGCAGAAAGTGCTTCTAAAGGAAATTCAAATGTACAAAGAAGAAATTCCAGGCAGAGGGAACTGCTTGATGGAAAGCAGGAATAGGTACTCCAGAATAACATGGTTAGGAGAACCAGTAGCTCGTGTGCTATTCTAAGACATTCAAGCTTTATCATTCAGGCACTGAAGATCCACTGAAAAGTTTTAAGAGGAGATCAGACTTGAGAAACCCATTGGGCAGCAGCATGGATTCTTAGAGGGAGAAAAATCTAGATTATTGATTATTGTAGAGTGTTAAACAGGAGATGGTGAGACACTGAAATTACCATGGAGAGAGAAAAGACTGAGATTAAAAGTTATAGAACATGGGGACTAGTTGGTTGTAGGGGAAAAAGAGAGAGAGAGAGATAGAGAAGACATGAAGAAGAGTGGCTTTGGGTATGTTGATGAACTTATTTTTGTACATGTTGAGAAGCCCACCTAAGTAACTAGACATATTTGTAGTCATAGGATTGATATTTACCCAGAGGATACATATGGATTGAGAAGAAAAGCACACTAAAACCAGAATCTATGGAGCATCAGAATTTAAGTGGGAGACAAAGAACATTCAAAGAAAGTGATATCATGGAAGAATAGAGAAGTCATTATTTCAAGAAAAAAAACAAAACTTTCAGTAGTGTTAAATGTCAGGATGGGTTCAGTTAAAATGAATCCTAAGAGTTCCCTGCTTTGGGTAATAAGAGACAGAAGAAAGGAAGTAAACCAATGCCTTTAATGATATGGACTATAAAAGAAGGTAGAGAGATACAAGGATGGCCAGGGGTGACACAGGTTTGAAAGAAGGATTGTTTTGTTTTGTCTTTTTGTTAGAGACATGAAGGGAGAGACACAGAGAGAGAGAAACATCGATGTGAGAGAGACACATCGAGTGGACGCCACCCACACAACCCCAACCGGAGCTGGGGACAAACTGCAACCGAGGTACGTGCCCTTAGCGGGAACCAAACCCGGGACTCTCCGGTCTGCGGGCCGACACTCTAACTGCTGAGCCAAACTGGCCAGGGCTAAACTTAGTCTTAAACATAGGTATCAGGGATGTTCAAAATATATTGCAAATTAAGAGTTTAAAATGCAGTATCTTTCATTTAAAATAGTCTCAAATTAAGTATAAGCTTGATAAAGCTCTCTATTGGGACAGGAGAAGAAGGGGTATTGGAAAAGGTGGCAAATTGCTTCTTTGTGCAATTTCCTCCTTATTTCCCTGCATTATTTTAGTGTGAGCACTGTCTCTCTAATACCTTTTTTAAACTTTTTTTTTCTTTATTGATTTTAGAGAGAGAGGAAGGGAGAGGGAGAGAGAGATAGAAACTTTGATGAGAGAGAACATTGATTGGCTGCCTCCTGCATGTCCCCCACTGGGGATCGAACCTGGGCATGTGCCCTGACCAGGAATCAAACCGCAGACCTCTTGGTGCATGGGTCAATGCTCAACCACTGAGCCACACCAGCCGGGCTCTAACACTTTTTAATGGAAGAATAAGAAAGTAAATAAGGCACACATTTTTTACATCTTAGGGTTATTTCTATGATATTGAGGGCTCCCTAATTATTCCAATAATATAGTAAGCACATTTTTTAAGGCATATAAAAGAACACATTTAAAGATGAAAATTTTCAATATAATAAATGCATAAAAAGTGTGTGAGCTAAAATATTGTTTAAAACAAAAACAAAAAACACAGTTACTTTATGGGAACTGAAATCTACAACAAGCAAATCATTTATGTAGGATCATTAATTCACATTTCGTTGTGTACATATAATAAAAATTATTTTCAGGTGAAGATCATAGTCATGTACTCCCACTTCCACTCTCTCAAACCAATATTATTTAATTTTTTCAAATTGTGATATGCAATTTTAAAATTTAAATACAGAAGATTTTTTATCAGGTGGAGATAGGGGCAAGGGGGTGAGGTGAGATGTTATCATGTTACTCTTAGTAAATATTCAAAAAGTTCAAAAATCCTTAAGAACAGGTTCCAAAGCTCATCTCCACAAATATAATCATAATGAAGCTTGGAATGTATCATAAATAATTTCTGGCATGATATGTTGATCCTGCCCTTAGCCCTGTTTCTCACACTTAATTATCGAAGGAGACTCAGCAAAAAATAAGGAAATGTTTTGGACTCTTAGACTCCCTGTCCTTTGAGGAACAAACAACATATATAATCTCAATGCCCTCATATTTCGCTAGCTCTCACCATCAAGTTTGTAATGGCTTTCATCAATATGAGACTTTCCTAGCTGTTTGAAATCCAGGTTGTTGCTGATTTCACCATTTCTTTCCATTTTACTGATACTAAAAAAACAATTCTTTAATATAATGTGATTAATCAGTAAATAAGTGGTCAAAGGCCATTGTGACTTGTGACTTTCCAGTTCTGCAGAAATCATAAATATATTCCCACAAAGTCTATCCACCATAAAAAAACAAACAAACACAAAACACACACACAGTAAAAACAAACAAACAAATAAACAAAAGCCACTAATGAGAAAAGTTTCTAGGTCTGATTGTCACTACAGTCCCTTGGTCTGAGTGCCATGGAATCAGCTGAGCATCATCTTCTGATTCATATCCCTTAGCAGCGCTCTGGTGGCTTCAGGGACTGTACTCCAGGTCCTGCAAGTCTGCCGAGCCTGCGTTGGCAATCTTCTCTTGGGACAATGTGTGAAATGTCATAGTTACAAATCCGGGAGAAGCCTCATGCTTTCCTCCTCAAACTGTATTAAAATGCACCATGCTAAGTACTCAGTAATGTTATTTATATACTGTAAAGCAAACTCAAACTAATTCTTGGAATATGTGGCACTATAGATGAGTTTTTAAGATGTCAGAGAATTTAGTATGGATTGAAAGTTTTTTTGCAAATTAAGAGAAACAAAATCAACATGCTAACAACATAAGAATTTTTAAATAATTCCTCAAAATGGGAAATTTTAGGTCAACTTCTAAGGTTTCATGGAGAGAGAATCACTGAGAAATGCCACTCTTAATGCAGATAGTCCTGGACTTTACAACTGTGAATACAAAAATCAGGAGCTAGAGTACCAACTCTACACTACATATAAGCCAACAAGTACTCCTTCGAGTTGCTTAATACCTTTCCAAGCATTCCTTATATAAAACATGGGGAGTATTTACATTTTATGGAAGGTACCAAATTAATCCAAGGAAATGAAACATCTTGGGTTTTGCCACTTTAATGTACTAATCAGTTATTGTCTTCTTTATATTACTAGCAAAGAGAGATAAACAAAAATGTCTTGGCACTGAGGATTACACACACACACACACACACACACACACACACACATACACACACACAAACATACACACAGATTCATCCTTTCTATGTCTCTGGGTCTGTTCAAGTTCAGAAATTTAAAAATAATACAATCAGCAGCAAAATAACTAAGAATTGATAGTGCCAGCTATATGTTTTGTTCCAAGGTATGATCCTTAACAGACTATTGGCTTTGAAGAGTTCTCCATCTGAGCTTGATATGAATCATTGCACTAGTGTAGTGTTTGTTGCTGGAAACAACACACGTTGAGTCATTTTATATTCCCATTATGGATTCTAGCTCATAAAATCAAATTCAAACGTGCCTTCTTGTGTCTATTGGACAACCAGACTGCATATGGAATAGATAATTTGTCAGTATAAAACATAAAAAAAATTCAAATTTCCTTTAAGTGACAGAAATCTAAGTATCTAATATACAGCACCTTAAATTAAAATGTTACATTTTAAACATATGATCAATGCATAGAAATTCTAGTACCTAGCAGGCATTCTGGTATTTGCTGGGAGTAGAGAAGAATGAAATAAACAGATAAACTGAAAGATAAATGCTATGAGATGTGCTAAGTGCCATAGAAAAATTGTGAACAAGTTTGATGGAAGCCCTGTAAGTGGTTTAACCACGTTTTCCTGTGGAAGCTAAGGAAAGCCCATGGAGAAAGTGAGACTTAATCATGTCTTGAAGCCATGAAGCACAACCTGCTAAAGCAATTGGGCAATATTGTTGCTTTTGCTAAGAAACATCTGATCTCATCATGTTCCTTATGGTCTTAAGAGGCATAACAGGTATAGAGCCACTGGGATTTTTATTTTAAGGGAACTAAAGCCTGCATGAATGTGAGTAAGAAATTATTCCATGGCACTTTCCTGGTCTTCAACACATCCGTTTCTTAGGATCAGTGGATGGTTTGGAGATTCCTTGAAGATCATTCACCCTGTATGATAGCTGTACATTCTCTGTCTTGTGCCTTCATAGGTTGTAACTATGAAATAATAAGGATTTAGGGGAGGGATTTCAGGATACGTTAACATGCCGGGAGATTATATATCGTAGAACCAGCTGGAGAATGGCGACTAGTCCTTCTTGATTTCTCCATAGCAACAGTACTGATTCTAAAGCAGATGAGTTAGGAGCAGAGCTGTGGATCAGCGTTCTTTTGAAAAAATTTATAAAAGAGGGACTAACATATTGTGATCCTGCGATATATATTTTTAGACATTCCCAACTACAAACACTGAACAAAAATTTAATCTGTAAAGCAAAGTCCATGTGTTCCAAACTGACTGAAAGAAAACGATCTCTATGTACACACTTTGAGTGTTTTTCTAGCATACTGTCACCTAAAGGTGACTTTATTTTTCTTTCATCAATGTTTACTCTGCTCTTTCTTTTCTTGCTCCTGCTTTCTCCACTATTGTTAATATTATCACAAAGGTTTGTGGTTTCATTTGGTTACTTCCCTTGCTGCTTTAATTTTTTTCATGGAGAAAGTGCTCTGTAATCAAAATTAAGAAGAGAAAATCTTGTAACAGACCATGTGCATGGACTTCCATTTTATATACATTTGAATTATACAAATTTGAAATATCTAAGTAATTCAAACATTAATAAGTCTTTATATACATTTTTAAAATATATGTAAATATTTCAATAAAAATGATAAAGAATCTCACAATTTCAAAGCTATGGACCAAACTGATGGTAGACTATGTTTATTTTGTTATTACATGGCCTTCCACCTTAGTTGTAACTGTTAATACCTGACATCTTTGGTACACTATGCTTTGCATGAGAAATATTATGGAGTGATTGTAGTGACATTCATTTATTCAGCTCATAAATATTTACTGAGTGTCTACTATGTACGAAACACTCTCTTGTGTACTAGAGCTTCAGCCATGACAAAATAAAAAGGAGAGATGAAAATCCTTATTTTCATGAAGTATCTATTCCAGTGAGGGGAGACAGACAAAAAACAAGTATAGAAAAATAAATAAATTAAACAATAGGCCAGATGGTCACAAGTGCTAAGAAAAGGAAATTAAAGAGGAATAGGAAAGGTATTCACTGAGCATACTCACTGAGAAATCATATTTGAACAGAGATCTGAAGGAAGAAAAGGAGCAAATATACAGATGTTTAAGGAAAAGCATTGCAGGCAGAGAGGACAGGAAATACAGATGGAAATGTTGTTGGCATTTGGGGAAACAGCAGGGAGAACAGTGCAGCTGGAGTGCCTCTATCACTGAGGTAACAAACTCACCACTCTTTCTGCTTCGACTCCTCCTCCCCAGAGTCTGTTCTCAACACAGAGCCTGAATGATCCCTAGAGACAGACATCCTAGGATACCTATAGGTTTGTTTATTTGACAATCCTTTGTTTAGAAACTTCTAAAGGCTTTCCACCTCATTCTGAGTGAAACCATAGTCCTGAAATAGCCTACAAAGCCCTACAGGTTATGCTCTATCCTCTTAACTCTCTGCCCTCACCTCATCTTATTCTCCCTCTTCCTTACTCTACTCCAGCTGCACTATGCTCTACTCTACTCTCCTCTTCTCAGGTTCTGATGAAAGTCTATCAAAGGGTGAACACATAGGGATCCTAGGAAGCATGTCTTTAAAATATCATTCAGGCTTTGAGTTGGGAATGGTCTCTGGTGAAGCAAGGGTGGTCACAATTACTTTGCTATTATTTTAAAAGTCACTGTAGTCTGGCTGGTGTGGCTCAGTGGTTGAACATCGACCCATATAGCAAGAGGCTGATTCCTGGTCAGGGCATATGCCCAGGTTGTGGGTCCAATCCCCAGTGGGGGGCATGCAGGAGGCGGCCAATCGATGTTCTCTTTCATTGATGTTTCTGTCTCTTTCTCCCTCTCCCTTCCTCTCTCTAATATCAATAAAGAAAAAAAATTAAAAGTCACTGTAGTTATAATGTACATATTTTATCATTTTATAAAAATTTATTCTAAGCATCCAGTGCTCAAAAGTGGTGGTGACACTAATGTCAGAAAAAAATTAAAAGAAAACTATAGAATGGAAGTAAGATGGGATAAAACAAAATAAAAATGGCTAACTATCACAATATATTTTACTTTTAATTTAGGAGAAACTAGTCTACAATATATTATGTTGAAAATTATTTCAAAGCAGCATTAAAGTAAAAAAAAATCTATAACCACTATTATTCTAGATTTATAAATTTTAAGAATGCTTTTTCCTCTGTTTTCATTAATTACTGCAGGAAGTGTACATACAATATAAGAGAAGTAGAATTGTGATGTCTTCAAGAACATACATTTGAATGAAATGTGACGACTCTGTATAATCTCTAAGTGTTAAAGTTTCAACATAATTTATGAATGTTAAACAAGCCATTGTTTATAGTAAATATTGGGAATTTTGCTGAATATTATTTGTTATTCCAGCCAAAAATTTTCCTAGAGACAAAATTAATGATACATGTTTATATGTTGCTCACTTTTGACATGTTCTAGTTTGGACATTATAAATATAATCTTATTTTTCAAAAAATCTTCCATGACAATTTCAACCAATGCAAATCTCTATATTCTTGGAAATTCTCTCAGAACCATTCACTTTGGCACTAACATGAAAAAGAATCAATCAGAACTGAAGAACAAATAATGGAAATAAAAATACACTAGATGAAATCAACAGCTGGTTAGATGATGCAGAGGACTGAATCAGCGACCTGGAAAACAAGGTAGCAGAAAACATCCAATCAGAACAGCAAAATGAACAGAGAATCCATAAAAATGAGGATAGTTTAGGAAATTCTGGGACAACATCAAGCATTACATAGGAATGCCAGAAGGAGAAGAGAGACAGCAAGGGATTGAGAACCTATTTGAAGAAATAATAGCTGAAAACTTCCCTAACTTGGCAAAGGAAATAGATATACAAGTCCAGGAAGCAAAGAGAGTCCCAAACAAAATGAACCTAAAGAGGCCCACACCAAGACACATCATAAGTAAAGTAGCATAAGTTAAAGACAAAGAGAGAATCTTAAAAGCAATAAGAGAAAGGCAGTTAGTTACCTACAAGGGAGATCCCATAAGACTGTGGCTGATTTCTTAACAGAAACTTTGCAGGCCAGAGGGATTGGTACAAAATACTCAAAGTGATAAAAAGCAAGGACCTACAACCAGCTCCACCCAACAAGGCTATCATTTAATATTAAAGAAGAGATAAAGATCTTACCAGACAAGAAAAGCTAAAGGATCTCATCACCACTAAACCAGTATTACAAGAAAGGCTAAAGGAACATCTTTAAGAAAAAGAAGGGAAAAAAGAGAACATAAATATGAATAATAAAATGGCAATAACTATGTTTCTATCAGTAATCACTTTAAATGTAAATGAATTAAATATTCCAATCAAAAGACATTGGGTAGCTGAATGTATAAGAAAAAATGACCCATGCATATGCTTTCTATAAGAGACCCACCTCATATCGAAAAACACATACAGACTGAAAGTTAAGGGATAGAAAAAGATATTTCATTCAAATAGAAACAAAAGAAAAGCTGGGGTAGCAATAATTAAATCAGACAGATACTCTTTAAAACAAATGCTATAAAAAGAGACAGAGATAGACATTTCATAATTATAAAGGGGTTAATCCAACAAGAGGTTATAACTCTTGTTTATGTTTATGCGTCCACCATGGAAGCATCTAAGTAGATAAAGCAAATATTGACAGACATAAAGGGAGAGATTGACAGTAATACAGACATAGTAGAGGACTTTAACACCCTATTTTTATCAATGGTAGGTCTTCCAGAGAAAGAATCAACAAGAAAATAGTGGCCTTAAATGACACATTAGACCAGATGGATTTATTGATATTTTAGAGCATTTAACTCCAAAGCAGGAGAATATACATTTTTTTCAAGTGCACATGGAACCAGCATTATAATAGCCATGATATGAAGCAACCTAAGTACTCATCAGTGGACAATTGGATGAAGAAGATGTGGTATATATGTACAATGATGTATTACTTTGCCATAAAAAATAAAATCTTGTTTACGACAACATGGATGAACCTAGAGGGTATTATGCTAAGTAAAATAAATCAGACAGAAAGAAAAATATCATATGATTTCACCTATATGTGGAATCTGATGAACAAACAAAATAGAAACAGATTCATAGTTATAGAAAACGAACTGGTGATTGCCAGATGGGAGGAAGTTGTAGGGCTGGGTGTAAAGGTGAAATAATTAAGAAGTACAAATTGTCAGTTACAAAAATAACCCCAGGGATGCAATGTACAGATAGAGAATATAGTTGATAATTTTGTGTCAGATGGGGACTAGACTTACCCAGATGATCACGTTGCAAGATACATAGATGTCTAATCACTATGTTCTACACTTGAAACTAATATAATATTGCATGTCAGTTGTAATTGAAAAATAACTTTTAAAAAAATCTATGATTCCCAAATCTATATTTCCAATCTAGTTCTCTTTACCCAGCTCCAGATTTGTATATCCTGCTGTGTACCACATATCTCCACACATACACAATATAAGCAGCTCAAATTTTCAAGCAGAAGGTATTTACTTCATCTTCCCAATCCACAGTCTTCTGTGCCCCTATCTCAGTGAACAGCAGACAAATGGCTTGTTAATATCTGCACTACTATAAATGTATTTTTTTTCTTATCACTTTTGTAGGAGCTGTTATCCCTCAGTAGAATATTTTATCTTCCATTCACACACATTCTCTCCCCAACCCTCATGTAACTAATGCCTACTCATCCCTTAGCCTCAATTAGAGATCATTTCCTCTGGGAAGCCTCTCCTGTTTTAGAGCATTTATCATGCTCTATTAAAAATGCCTGTTTACCTGTTCATATCTTCCTCAGACTGTTAGCTCCCTGAAGTCAAGAAACATCATTGGCATGGGACACTACATCTCAATTACCCAGCACTGTGCTCAGCCCAGAGTGGCTATTATTAAATGTATCCTCAGTAAATCTGTATTAATAAAAACAGTCCTTTAGAGTATGAATCTTAAATCAGATTCCATATTCTTCTCAAACTAGTTTCAAACTTTAAAAAATATAGTTAATCGCCCCAACCCACGTGGCTCAGTGGTTGAACGTCGACCCATGCACCAAGAGGTCACCAGTTCAATTCCCGGTCAGGGCACATGCCCAGGTAGTGGGCCTAATCCCCAGTGGGGGGCATGTAGGAGGCGGCCAATTGATGTTCTCTCTCATCAATGTTTCTATCTCTCTCTCCCTCTCCTTTCCTCTCTCTAAAATCAATAAAGAAAAAATATTTTAAAAAATAAATAAATAATATAGTTAAGACCATGTGTTATTTTCTAAGCCTAGTAAATGTGAATAGAGATGTTTCCCTTTTTACATTTATAATTATCAGGAAATGTATTAACTCAACAACTAATTCTTATGCTGAACCATGAGAATAGCACTAGAGTACTTTAAAAATTTAAACACAAGCATCTGAAAATGAATCAGCAGCCATGTATAAAAGGCACCATTTGTGTACTAAATTGGTTCTTAAGAGGTTTTTGAAACACTCAAATTCCAATCTTGGTGACAGACACCTAAGAGGCATACAGGAAATGAGTTTTAAACTAAATATAATTTTAATTTCTAACTTCGTATAGCTCTTGGTTTGAAATGAATACTTCATTTTAGAAGGAAATAGTTAACTGTAAGTCTGAAAATGAAATTCTAAGACAAGAATTTAACTGTCCCTGGAACAGACAGACACACAGGACCTCTGTACCAGCAGTGTCCAGTGCGCCCTGAAGCTGTTTGCTACTGTGTGTATATATGAGTGTTGGGATGAGGCAGCTGAGGGAAGGTGACATTGGAAACCCCAATCATCGCCTGGAAGAAATATCCTTCTAGGAAATTTTGTTCTGACCCTTAGGTTAGCAAACAACCTTCTGATTACTGATTTGGTGTCCCTGGACACCTGATGTCAGGAAAAACATGATCATGACTGTAAATATTGTGATCAGTGGCATAAAATATATCCGTCTTCCAATAATGTCATACATTTATGTAATCAGTTTTTTCTGACATGTGTAAATCCACTGAAAGAGCTTCACAAAATTGCATTCATATCTTGCGATCTGGTTTTGAATCAGGGGACATCGCCAGCTAAATGAGGCCCTTTGAGGCTTCGTACAGCGATCATCCAAGTGGCCCCTTCACATGACGACCTCGTCCACAAGGAGAGTGGGTTTCAGACTCAGACCAACCTGACTTCAAAATCCTACTTTGCCACTTACAAGCTAAGTGATTTTTGGCAAGTTGTTTACCTTTGTGCTGCAGTTTCTTTATCAGTGAATGAAATAAGATTTCTCTTAGAGTAGTGAGAATTAGAAATTATAAACTTAAATTGTCTAGAACTAGGCTCAGCATATAATAATTATTCAGTAATTGACAGCTGGTACTAGTAGTAGTCATCAGAGTTGTAATTTAGTAGTAACACCGCTTTTCTCTAATTGCAGTTCTGAATTTGTCTAAATATTAGTTGCAGTTTACTTTATAGTCAGAGTTATATAAGTCAAGCACATAGCGCTCATTAATAGGACCAGATATTAGGCTGTATTAAAATATTTAATTAAAATTTAAAAATTAAGCCCTGGCCAGTTTGGCTCAGCGCTTAGAGCATCGGCCCGTGGACCAGAGAGTCCCGGGTTCAGTTCCCTCTAAGGGCATGTACCTCTGTTGCAGTTTGTCCCCACCACGGTTGGGGTCGTGTGGGTGGCAACCAGTCAATGTGTCTCTCTCACATAGATGTTTCTCTCTCTCTTTCCCTTCCTCTCTCCCTCCAGCTCTATCTGAATATAAATGCAAAAATGTCCTCGGGTAGGATAAAAAAAAAAAAAATTTTTTTCTAATTTAAAAATTGAATAAAAATTTAAAATAGCCCTTTGGAGCCTAATATTATATTGAATTAATCTGCTAATGGTCATTTACACCATATATAATCTCAATTAATTTTACAAGCATAGAACACAAGAACTAAATTTAGATATAACTTTTGACATTTAAGGACTTTATATATTATATAGAAGATTACTTAATGTCTCTAATTTCTTTAAAAGACCATAATAAAAAAAGTGAGTTTAGCCCTGGCCGGGTAGGTCAGTTGTTAGAGCATTGTTCGATATGTCAAGGTTGTAGGTTCAATCCCCAGTCATGGCACATATAAGAATCAACCAATGAATGCATAAATAAGTACAACAAAAAAATTGATGTTTCTCTCTCTCCCCCTTCCTCTCTCTCTCTCTAAAATCAATATATATTTTTAAAAAACTAAAAAACAAAAACCTATAAAAAATGTAATTTAAACTAAAATAATATTACACAAATATTTGTGGGATTTTTATGTTGTCATTTGAGAATTGACAGCTTATAATTTGAAGAGGACTATTTAAGCTTTTTTAGAGCATGAAATTCAGATAAAACTTCAAAGCATGCTATTCTATAAAATATACTACAAATATATTATTTGCTGATTATTTGGATGGTCATAATTTTTTGTCACTTTTTTTTCTCTTGAATTATATACTTTGATTTATCATAAAACAATAATTCTGTGTTTTGCAATGACCTACAACAAATCAAATTTCAAAAACATTTTTGTATTTCCTGAACACATTTTGAGCTGAAATTTAAAAATGGTAAAACTGTTTTTATCATGCAAAATGTAGCAGAGCAAATGCTATCATAAAACACATGAACTTGAACTGTCAGAACCCATAGTAGATGAGATTAATTTAAGAACTTTGAACCATGACAGTATATAGCATTTGACAAAAGTTGAACAAGTATGGGCTTATGTTCCCAAGAGTTAACCTACCAATAAAACCTAAACACATCTCCTAAAATACCTTTTTAAGTGCTCATAGAGGTAGTCATAAAATTACTGAACCTGCACATTTTAATTGAGAGTTTGTTGATCTTTCCAGACAGTTAAGACAGCACAGTAATTAGTACCTAGAAGCATGCAGAAAAGTATCTTACCCTGAAGCAAAAAGGTTCAAATAAAAGATTTTTACAGTCACTTTGGGCAAGATATAGACTATGTCTCTATCATAAAATTGAACCATTAATGTAACTACTACTTGCAAAATCTATAATAGGCTGTCACCAAATGTGGTTCTTAAAGAAAGACAAAATTATAGCCTATTTATTATGAGCTGTATGAGAAAAACTGGTGGTATTCTGGGCAGTGTTTTGGGCATATATCTGTTGCCCCTAGCAATACTGGAGCTACTATAAACAAAATATAACAAAGGAACAGTGGACATATTCTGTTACATAAATTCTGTTAGATAAATCTGTACATGAAAATATTTATGTGAAATAAGCATCAGTCTTGTTTTTACTGGAAGGTACCATCAACTTATTATCTATGGAATTAAGGAAAGAAAATTCATTCTCTGCTTATTCAATTTAGAAGCAGATATTTCTATGAAAAGTCGCCATGGACCTTCTTTGAGCTACCATCGAAATGGTAATGTTTGGGAACATCATATGCACGAACTAGAGACACACTCTATACAGTAATTAAAAGGGAGTCGAGAGTTGGAATATCTGGGTTCTCATCTGGGCTCTGCCATCAAGCAGGTGAATCCCTTGTATCTCTCTCTAGAAAAGGAGGATATAGTACCAAATTCTGTGTTCTCGTGAGGTTTAAAGAAGTTGGCGCATGAAGTGGACTTGGAACAGAGCCATGTAGCTGGTCTACATTCAACAAATGATATCTATGTTATTTTACTGTGTTACTTCATCGTCATGTATACTATTTTTTAGTGTTATTCCTATTTTAAAGATATGGAAATATAGGACATCAACATACAAAGCCTGAAAATGCCTGTGTTACATGTATTTTTCTCTTCCCGCTACACAGCACTCTTACCCTATAAGTAAGCTGCAGACATTCACTGAATGCTTGAATTCAAAATGTTGTTCTAATGAGCTGTCACTGACAAGTGGTCACACAGTCCCTCAGTAGCCGCGCAATGGCTCATGAAGCCACCGCCGCAGCTGATCGGTTGGCTGGCGCTCTCCCATAGGTTTTGCTGGAAGGCGACAGCAAGCCAAGATAGATTCAATGTTTTTCTCACAGAGATAGGAAACACAAGATCAGCATAATGTCATCTCCCTGTATCCGTTTCCCACAGGATGACACCAAACCAAAGAGGCCAAGTGACAGATGGCATGAGTTTTAGGTCACTATGCCATTGAGGAACTAATTCTACATTACAGCCAAGAGGTTTAAAGGCTTATACAGAAGCTTGCGCATGAAATGCACCCTAAGAGGGGAGCAGCAGAAAGCCTGTGTGCTCAACCCAAACTAGGGAGATGGGCGAGAAACAGCCCAGTGGCAACGCTTCACCAGGCTGCTTATCAATCCCTATTCCAGAAGGAACCGGGACCGTCTACTGAGAGTCAGGTCAGACTGCAGACAGGCCTCACACACATGACTTGCATGGAAATGCGCAAGGTCATCAGGGCACTCACGACAGAGTAGGCTGTTTCCTTACAGGCGTGTTTTCCTTGAAAGATTTGAGAGTAATACAGTATAAAATGCTCACAACAAAATAATATAGATTATGTGTAGTTAGGGGAGGAGTAGATTAACATTAATGTATATAAACTTGATCTTCCATATTCCAGCACAAAGAGAAAATAATTAGTTAGAAGTTTTTCTTCTTATTTAGGCAAAATAGTAACACCTATATTATGAAGGAAGCCAGCTAATTTCATGTTTTCACATTTAAAAAAAATGACTACTTCTCTAAACATGCATACTCTGGCCCAGGTCATTATTAGACTGAGCAGGAAAGTGCATGGAATAGGGTTTAAAGCACAGGTAAATTCTTCTGCAATGTGGGTAGATTATGTATAAATAAACCTAAGAGAAAACAACTTGCAATAGCTAAAAATATTCAGGCTCATTAGTAAAGCACACAGGAGTTTCAAATCTGTAATTACTTCACTGAATAAAGAGTCTCTCTTCTATTATTTAAAAGAACACATTACACATCGATGCTTGAAGGTCGAAAACTCAAAATTTCAGATTATGTTTAATTAATTCCATGGCCAGGAAATATGCCGGCAACCTGTCCTTTCCCTGCCTTTTTACGAGTCAAATTCTAGGACCATTACACTGGGCAGTTGATTTCAACGATTGCAATTTTTACTATCTATCCTGATGCACAAAGAGGATTCCTTCCTTTCCCAAACCTCCAAAATAAAAGAAATGATGCATGCAACAGCAATTCACTAGGACACTTAAGTGTGCATGTGTGTTTAACAGGCTGTTTCTGGGCCTTCAGCTCTGTGGAGGTGTAGAGAGAACTTTACCTCTCCTTTCCTTCAGCGCACATGTCTACAGCTGCTAGGGGGGTTGACCAGGACCACTCCTTTGTGTATTTCTTGGCATCCAAGGTATTTATATATAGGAGCAGAAATAGTTCCTGAGAAAAGAGGTAAGGAAACCTGATATCCACTAGCCCTCTATTTTAACTCTGCTTTGAGGCTGACACCTAAAAATGGGCCTGATCAACCGGAGTGATCCTGGTGGAGGCCGAATTTCAGGGGGGCAGAATCTAAACAAGACTACATGCAGTCTGGAGGAGACGGGCTGGGAGGAGAGGCCTGAGGACAGTGCTGGATCGGGGCCCTCCCGACCGCTGCCGCTGCTGGAACCCACGTGGCTTCGCTAGCGTGGAGGACCGGGTTCTTCTCGGATTAGTAGTTCCTTGTGGATCTGGGGTGCCTTATTACCACAGCGCTCGAACACTTAGGGTTTGGCAGATTATCTGTAAAATGCTTCCGGCTGAGTCTCACACGAAGGTAAGCACTATCTTCCCTCTCAAGAGAGAAGGTTTAGCAGAAAGAAATGGTTCAGCTATGTTTTGAAAGACTGTGGCTTTGACTTCCCCCCCGCCCATTCTCAAGTAGTTCAGTGAGGCTGCAGCTCGGTGGGAACTTTATTTACAGCAATGTTTCATAGTCACCTATATGAAAATAATCGGCAAACACAGAATAAAACATATTCTTTTATTTTACAACATGTTATTCCCTCCAATTTTCTCTCACTATCACTTTATGCTTATTTCCATCACGAGTTATTAAGGCAGCGTACTAGTGACTGGTTAAAGAACATAGCTAATGAGTAGTAAGTCAGGACTTAAATCCAGATCCTCTGACTTGAAATTCCAAAGTCATTCTACCATGCCAATTATTTATAAGCTGGAGCATGAATTGAGTAAATAGCAGTAACGCAGAAAAAGTAGTCAATGCATTCATTAGGGATGATAAGAAAAGGAAGAAAAACCTCCTAATAAGAGAGAGTTAAGACTACTGAGGAAATTGCTCTGGGTTTAAAAAAACAAAGCAGTGTAAAGACACCTTTCCCTGCCTAATATCATGGCATACAATAAGATTCAGATTAGGGAAAAAAGGTTGTTGAAAGCAGAGGACTTTCACATTGTAAAGGAATTACCCAGGAGATTTTCATTTCTTATAGCTCTCAAGTTAACTCAAATTGAGAAATAGTAATTAGGATCAGAAATAGAAATAGAATGAGGAATGGAAACATGATTATTCAGCCCTAGTCAAGGCAGAAAGCTTACGTTTTAAGGATTGGTGTTGTGTCTTTGAAAAAGGAGAAACTGCAACATTTCTGCCGTCAGAATATCAGCAGGAATCATCCCAAACCAGACTTAGCAATGGGACTCATGTTTCAGGGACCCTCGTCTGCACGGGTTCCTTCCAAGGCTCTGTGCCTGATTTTATATCCATAACTTTCCATTATTCTTCTTAGAAAGGGCTCCCAAATTCTTTGGGCATCAGGTATTACAAAACCTAAATCCATCTCCAAAAACCACTAGTCCAATCTGGACCGTCACGGAGTATAGATGCAGATGACTGGGCTTGGCAACAGAGAACAAGGACTGCAAGGAAAGCTGGGGACTCAAGCAAGGACAAAGGCAATAACTAAAGTTACTACTTGCTGAAGGTTTCTCTTTATCAGTATCCTAGAAGCGTTCTGCATTTATACCTGCAAGTATTACAGATATACTCATGGTTAAGTCAAGCTTCCAACCAGTTCTTCTGGGCCACAGTTCCTTTCAAATCTGTGATTTGGATCTCTATTTTGGTTTGGATAATCTTTACATAAAAAGGCAGCTGAATCAAAGTAATTCACAGGTCCCAAAATCAGACTGGGAGCCATGATTTCTGATCCTTCCCTTCTCGACGGCATGGCATCTTGTTTTATCTCCCTGAGCCTCAGCTTATGAATCTACAAAGTCAAGATTATAACAATAGTGCCTATGTAGGATTGCTGTGAGGATGACATACATGTATAATCTTAGATCGGTGCGTGGTATCTTATTAAGTGCTCAGCACAGACATTTTTCATTTCACTGCTTCCTCTGCAGGCTCCAAAGGCAGTGGTTCATTTCTCTCCCATGCTCTACTTCCTACTTGGCCTGGGGGTGGGGTAGGATTCTAGGCTTCAGACTGTACTTTTATCGACTGTACTTCTCTTGTTGCAATCATTACAACCCTCCACTCACCCCACCCCCCAGTTACACTCCTGGCTCATTGTTACTGTCAAACATAACTACTGTCCGATTTCTTGGTGCTTTCACAATTTCCTAACCCATTCATGGCCCCACTCTTTTACGACTACTTCACATCTTCATTCCTCTTCTCAAAGAAGCAATGTCTCCTCCTCAGTCCTCCTCTTAGGTAATGATCTTGCCTCTTGCTTCACAGAGAAAGAACCTGTTGCCCGGCCGGTGTGGCTCAGTGGTTGAACATCGACTCATGCACCAAGAGGTCACCAGATTGATTCCCGGTCAGGCCACATGCCTAGGTTGTGGGCCTGATCCCCAGTCGGGTATGCAGGAGGCAGCCAATCGATGTTCTCTCTCATAAATGTTTCTATCTCTCTCTTCCTCACACTTCCTCTCTCTAAAATCAATAAAGAGAAAAAGAGAGAGAGAGAGAGAGAGAACCTCTTACAAATTTCTGCTAGCACAGCACCAGGTGATCCCACCTACACCTACCGAGACTGTGCCCACGTTCTCTGCTGGTCTCCTGGATCCATCACTGTTGGGGATCACGTGTGTAGTTAAGGACTGCACACTGCACAGCCCCTCCACGTGGGCATTAGTCTTGCTTACGCAATGACATCACTCTATTAATTTGCCATCAATTTTTCCTCATCATTCATTTCTCCTCCTCTTTGGATCATTTTCATTAGCATATAAACATGTTGTCTTTTTCTGCTATCTTATTTTTTTTTTAAAAAAAATACCTTCTATCATGCTGATCACAGCATCCACAGTAGTAAGACGTCTTGATTTTTATGTAACACTTAATCATGTACAAGCAGTATCCATGAACGACTATGGTTAAAAAAAAAAGTTTAATCAGGAACTAATCAAGTCTTTAGACCTAGCTTGCTGGTTACACGGCAAACAACATGTTAGGAGTGGGGGAGCGGTGTAACTGAGTAAGTTAAATGACCCATCAAAGACACAATTAGAAAAATCCAATTAGAACATAGAATATTTTACATGACAACTGTCTCAATCTCTTTAAAAAGTAATGTTACAGGGAAAAAACGAGACTAATGAATCAAAACCAAATATCAGCCTGAAACTTGATTTGGACCCTAATTTGCAAAAATCAGCTATAAAAGTCTTTTGGGGGAAATTTAAATATGGACTCAATGTGAAATGATTCCAGGTGTAGTAATGGTATCACCATTTTGTAGGAGAAAAGCACTATGTTTAGAAATAAATATTAAAATGTTCTGGGGTAAACTATCTGATGGATGCAATGTGCTTTCACATGTTGCAGAAAAATATAATATTAAAACAACTGTGAAAGTTTTCAACAAATGTTAAACCTCAGCGGTACCTATATCGACATCCTATTCTTTCATCTTTGGAGCACATTTTTAAAAATGTATCATAAAAGGTTGGGGGTAAAAACTCTCTTGATCCAACATTTCCCTCCAGCTACCACTACATTCCCCAGATAGTTTCAGCAAAACTTCTCAAAAGAGCTGTCAGGATGCACTCGGCAATTCCTGTTCCTTTTTCTCAAGCTTTCACACTGAAACTGTGTTTGCCAAGTTCACCAGTGACTTCCACATGGCAATGCATATTCACACTCCTCATTGAAAAATATATATATAGTCCGGCTGGTGTGGCTCAGTGGCTGAGCATCGACCCATGCACCAAGAGGTTGCCAGTTCGATTCCAGGTCAGGACACATGCCCAGGTTGTGGGCCCAATCCTCAGTGGGGGGCATGCCGGAGGCGGCCAATCGATGTTCTCTCTCATCGATGTTTCTATCTCTCTCACACTCTTACTTCCTCTCTCTCTCAAATCGATAAAGGGAAAAAATGTTTTATTGATCTTAGAGAGAGAGAGAGAGAGAGAGAGAGAGAGGAAGGGAGAGGGAGAGAGAGCGCAACATTGATGAAATCAGATCATCAATAAGCCACCTCCTGCATGCCCCCTACTGGAGATCAAGCCAGTGACCTCTCAGTGCTTAGGACAAGCCTCAAACAACTGAGGCATTACTTAACCTGTCAGCAGCCTTTCAGGCAAGGATCACTTTTTTCTCCTCCAAACTCTTTCTTCACTTAGCCTCTAAGACACCAGTCTCTACTTGTTTTTTTCCTATGTTCCAGGCTCCTCCTTCCCAGTCTCCTTTGCTGGCTCTTTTTTATCTCTCAGATTTCTAAACATCGGTGAAGTCCAGAGCTTGACTTCTCAGAATATGCTTATTTCTGTGCTTATCTCATCCAACTTCATGGCTTTCGGTAGCATTGATATGCTGAAAATCTGTAAATGTTTTCTCAGCCTGGACCTCTCCCATGATTTCCAGACTGTGCATTCACTCAGAATCATCTCTGTCTGTAGCCTGGAGACCATGCCACAGGGGCAGTGGGCATTTCTCCTTGTTCTCTCCATGAAGTATACTCAAGAGGAGGCTGGTTCCTGGAATGGTCTGAGGTCTGGCTCTGATATAAAAGCAGTGGAAGCGCATAGATAAGGGGAGCTCTGTGAATTCTGATTGGAAAGCCCAGAATCTGCCTCTGAATTGGAGATGTTTTAATACATTGATTCCAGGAATTAGGATCTTACCAGGCAATACCTGCTGTTGCATGTAACGTGAATAAATTAAGGTGTTTATAATTACACGTTCTGAAGATCTCTAGCACAGATATTCTTCAGTTCTTAAAACTGCCCCCTCCTCTCCGATTTCAGAGCTCTGCCGCATGAGCTGGGATGTAGAATACTAGAACTCCTTCCTAATGGATCTCCCCAACTTCAGCAAAGCAAAGGAAAGTTAGGGAAATCCATCATCCATACATGTAAATATCTGACACATCTTGTAAAATATATCTTTGACCACATTTTCCTTTGCTTAAACATCTTAATAGTTATCAGTTGCTCCTTAACAGAGCATACAAGATTCTCCATCATTCTAACTCCATCTGCCTCCTGCTTTGTCCAGTCCTCATCCTACCGCATCAAACCATGATGAATGTCATGTTTTCACCTTTGGGTTTCTGGAAGACAGAGTAAGCCTTCTATTGTGGTCTGTATGTAAAAGAATTAATTTAAGCTCATTCATGCTGAATTAGTCGGGCCTCTTTATGACAACGTGAAAGTCAGGCAATAGGCACTGTGTTATCTTGGGCACGTAGCTCCTTAAGTAAAGTAACTTTTCTGTATCTCATTGGTCTCATCTGAAAAATGGAGATAATAATACTTGGTGAGAAGGTCAAATGGGTTAATACATGTAAATAATTTATCACAATGCCTCACCATAGTAGGGACTCAATACACTTAAATGTTTTTAAAATTGTATCTCCATTTTACAGATGGAGGTTAGAGGGGTCAAATATCTTGTCCAAATTGCCACAACTACTAAGTTGTGAAGCAATGATTTGAACCTAGGATGTCTTTTTCTCAAGTCCAGAAATAGGAAATAGTTCAGAATTGTTACATATTAATACATCGATTCTAATAAACCACATCCGAAGAAAGTCTTCTGAAAAACACAGAAAAAGGTGTGAAATAATAACTATTTAACATTTTAGGAAACATGGCCTTCATGAACTGATTGACAAGCAGAAAGAAGACAGTGTTATCTACACATTGACTATACCTATCATTGAACTGGGATTCCAAAAGGAGCAGACCCAAAACAGATTTGTAAGCACGTTAATTTTATCTACTTGACTTATGTTATATCCTTTGCCTAGGATGACTTCCCCACCCTTTCTATTTGTAAAATCCAAATCATATTTACAGGAAAAGAAATTATTATCCCTCTCTGCCGCATTATGGGTTTGATTTATCATTCTCATCTCATGATGTCATAATTAGCCTTAGGTATTTCCCCTTACAACAGAATAGGAAAACCTCAATGAGAGAGCACATTTATATTTTTATCTTTGCCATCCAACTCAGTGCTCACAAAATATTTGTTGAATCAGATTGATTTAATTTTTGTTGGGCTGCAGAATAGATAAATATATCAAACCTATTAATATGCCCTAATAAAATACTTGCTAATATTTAATTCATCTTTATTATATCACCATCACCTAGAACATGCCAAACACTGTTGTCACTCAAACTAAGTTTAGTAAGTTAATGAACAGATGAATGAATGAGTGAATGAATGAAGACTAAATTTCAAAGGGCTGAGTTTAGTTTCCCAAGGCTGAAACGTCAGATAGCTTAATGAGAGAACTCTCATCCATAATATAAATCGCACTTATTTTGGAGAGTGAAGGGAACATATTCCTAAGGGGAAAAAAAGTAAGCAATAGATATCAAAGTTTTTTGAAGTGTTCAATGTTATCATGTATGAAGAAAAGGATAATTCTAACTGTAACTAGATCATATCACAATATTCATTAAAATTTGATTCCTGTTATTTTTATTCACCATTTTATAACTTGAATAAAAAGTTTTTTAAAAGCCTTCAAAAATTTGGAGTGAATTAAATATCATAGAACTACTTATCCTGAAAATTAAATTAATAAAGTCAAGGAAAAATCTTTAGCAAATTCCATAATTTTATTTTTAGTCCCCAAACTCTTCTCATTTCTCCTGGAAGAAAAATTTTAAAAATGTTCATAAAATTACAATATTCTTCTCAAAATGTCATGCTACTTAATTATCTGTCATTATTGCAACTCTGGGAAAAATTCAAATAAACTAAGAATGATGTAAAGAATATGGAGTATGAGATTTGGAAAATATAAAAAGCTATACTTTACTTACTAGCTGTGACACTCAGTGTGAGTCACTGCACCTCTCAGTACATTGCTTTCTTAATATGGAAAGTGGAAATATTAACACACACCTAATAAAATTATTGAAAGGGGTAAATGAGAGAAAAATCCTATAGTATCAGATGCCCTGCCATGTACGTGAGCAGCACTTGATGTTATTACTCTTTTCCCTCTTCATCATAGCTCTTTTGTCAGACTACTACATGGCTGAAAATTCTTCAAATTATGATTTCCATATCTAGGGTATTTGGTTTTGACTAACCAGAAAGTCACAAATCCCTTGCAGCTCATAAAGCCTCAGCAATTTGTATGTTGCCTATATTTCTGCTTGGTTTTCTTTAGGTATTTCTTTATACATTCATTTGTTTTTACTTTTATGAACAAGGCATTGTGAGATCAATAAATATAATATAATCAAATGTGGATGTTTCAGGGGAGGGGATCATAAAAAATATTAAAGAAAAGAAAACATGATAGAGTCAATGATGATATCCTTGAAAATGTACCTGAGACAAAAACCTATAATAGTACCTTAAAATATTTTCCAAGGTCACAAAAAATATGGACTGCAATGAACCTCACTATGACATTATTCTCTTCACCAGTGGATCTCAACATTTTGTTTTAACCCCACACACCCGAGAGTAATACCAGCGTCGTTAGTGATCACAGCTGACTATTGCAGTGATTTGTTTCCTGGGAAAGAGTGCTTGGCACTGGAGGTGGGTAGGAGAGAAGATGATCCAGGCAGAAAAGAGGAGGGTTTGTAGTTTCATAAAATCACTAGACAGTTTCTATTTGTCCTCAATTAAAAGGAAGAAGGCAAGATGCCTTTTAAACAAACTACCTGGAGTAAACATTGAATGAGCATGTATTAGATAAATAAAGGAATTTGGCATCAGGTGGCATATGAAACCCAGATCATACATAATCTGAGGAGTTTTTCTACCAATTTTCCAAGTAGAAAAAGGTATAACCTGGTTTTCCTTTGACAGATAGGAGACAATGACAAGGTGATGAAGTGCTCACATGGTGTTCTGCAGGTCAATGACACCAAGAGGTTTCAAACACCATGGTTGAATGAGTGGGGAATTATTTTACATCACAGAAGAACAGAACACTCTTTGGGAAAAAATAAAATGAAAAGTTTTCCAGAACAAAGGCCTGGATTTTTTTTAGAAAATAGTAATCAGATTCAGTTGAGATTCCAATTTACACGACAGGAAAAGGTTAATAATTTATGCCTGCAGAATTCTGTAGCCAAGCATAACAAAATATCAACCGAATTCAGAAAGGTATAGTAAAATGCCTGAAATAAAACTATCCATCACTTTTTGAAACACAGTCTTTGTAGACTGATTAAAAAATACATGAAGAGAAAAATGTGACCTACACACGAGCATACTAGTAATTGAACTGGGATTCACAGAGAGCTACAAAGAGAATCCTTGGGTACAATGCAGATATATAGAAAACTGGCTTATAGCTAGAAATTTAGTTCGTGGGAGGGTTAATAATCTCCTAACTCCTTTAAAAACAGACAAACAAACAAACAAAAAACCTGCTTGAAGGGCAGTATTTAAATTCTGCAAATAACTTCCTAAAGCTCTATGTTAATTTTTCTTAGTGTGTTCTCAGTAATTTACCTTGACAGTTTTTATGATCACCAAGGCTATTGTTCATTTAAATAAACACACTCTTTCATACCTGACCCATATGTCCCTTCTTGACTCTGGATTTAATTTATGATACTTATTTCACAACATTATACTGTTTCCATGACAACTGTCTTGGTATCATAAACAAAGGACGATGACTTCAGCTGCTTTATCCTACAGCGAAGGAGCTGGGTTTGAAATTGGTAAGCTTGAACAGAAGAGAAAACAGCTCAAAACAGAAATAATGGTGAAAAACATGAAATTCATCTTATTACATACCCTTGATTAGGTGCTGAATGCATTTGCAGAATGCATTGGGCAGAATGATCACAGTCCTTCCTATTCTCCTGCACTCACCACAAACCTACGCCCATTAGTGCCACTGAACTTAAGGTTGATTGGCTCCTTGGTACAATGCACTTTTACTGTTTGATAGTTCTGATCGATTCCAATGTTCTGTCATCTGTTTTCAAAGCTCTAGGTACAATTAAATATATCTTAGCTAACTGCATTACCAGATGACAAGAAATAAACCCATTTATTAGAAATCAACTTCTGTACTGATGATGTACATATGTTTTGCTATTATTTTCAATATTAGGAGACTGAGATGGCAAATAAAACTATACATCTTTTATACAAAAAACAAATAGACACATAAACATGATAAAAACATAGAATTAGAAGTATGAATGTTAAAACCTTTTTGTCTAATGTGACAATGACCTTTCCTCCCAGTTTCAAAAGGCTTTTAGGTACTGTGGGTATATCGCAACTTCAATTACATCCTACCCTCTCTGGAGACCAATTTCGTTACAAGTAGTAATAACATTTCATTATCTCCTCCAGTTAACTACACTGCCAAATGATAGTCTTTCCTGACAACCACAGATGTCACTGTTGTAAACAAGAACCAGTTCGGAATCAGATGAGATCGTGTGCGCTCAGGTGGAAGTGGGCATAGAGAGGATAAATAGTGATGGAAAAAATAAACTAAAAGAAAAAATAAAAATAAAATAAGAACCAGTTCGGGGATATGTATAGAATATCTGAACCATACTGGCATATTTAATGCATTTGGTTCTTTATGGATCATGTTTGCATATAGCAAACATTGCTCCACATCTAACCTATTTCAAATACAAATTTTGTTAATATATTCTCTTAGGGACAATTACTTGACCTCCTTGTGCCTCAGTGTCCTCATTCCAACTTCATAAGAGCATGCTAGGCATAGAGTAAGCACACAGCAAATATTAGCTTTTATTATTACCTTAGGTAAAATATTTCTTTTCTGGCACTAATACGTACTAGAGACCAGTCATCTTCAAATTAAGTAAAGAGATATTAGGCTAAAAACCAAAGTTAGTTTTTCTAATGACAAAGTCGATGAATTGCACGCTTTCTAGGTTATTAAATTTAGTTTTCTTTAAAACACGACTTATAGCTCTAATCATTTCCCTTTCTTTCCTGCATGTTTCCAAGTGTGCCTAGTTTATTAGACCCAGATGAAAGAAGAGTATGTTGTAGGTATTTCTGAATTGGAGAATATTCTTCACAAGACCAGGAAGAGGTTCACTTAGAGACTGTAGAGAAAGTAAGTTTCTTTGGTAGTTTTGTGATTCTTTCTGGTGTGAGACCTCACTAATGCAATTGCTTCAAGGACATGACCCTGAAGCACAGAGTCAATAACTGTTCCACTTTTTGCCCCTGTTTATAACTCAACTCTCTAAGGCAGTCTATGCCCCTTATATAATCCCAAAACTAACTCTGTTATAATTAGCAGGCAAATTTAAATAACACAGGGAATCATTTCAATGAGTGTCCTTGTGAGTAAAGCATTCTGGATAGCCCTACTCTGATTAACTGTGTTCATGACGATCACATGGTTAATTAACGTCATATCCTCTGAATGAGCACCTGTGATATGCCAAAGTTTATGGTAGACACACAGGAGGTACAAAGGTGACTAAGATAGAGCCTCCACCTCCAAAATAGCGTGCGTTGACTTGTCAGCTACAGCGTAAGAAGGTTTAGTAGCTTGTCTATTAATGGACCAGTTAGATTATAAAAAGCTCTTCATAAATCCATTTGTTTATAACTCCCAAATTAATTAAAAGAGTTTTAGCTCACGGTCTTTGATGCAGTTCTATTAAAGAGGAAATGTGCTTTGGTTTTTCACATTCTAGACACTCAGTTTCTATCAGGCACATTGAAAAGAAAAATATAATAAGCTTTTCATCTTAGATTAGTTTTAGATTTACAGAGAGCTTACAAGGATAGTACAGAGAGTTCCCATATGTGCTACACCTTGTTTCCCCTATTAACATTCATTTTTAAACCTAATAACAAAAAATTGATCAGCATATATCATCTAAAAAGTCATAAAAGTGAGAAAAAGTCTATAAATATGCACTGTAGAATTATCATTTGATTTATGATTAAAGTAAGATGTTATTACTTGCCCGAGGTCAGATAAAAAAATTAATGACACATAAAATTAGATACAGAAGTAGATGTGTTAAATGGGGAATTCTGAGGATGAGTGAATGACTGTCTTTAAAATGACTTCAAAAAGGGTGGACTCCTGCCTAAAAACAAATTATTACTAAATATTTAATTTACTAACCTACTTTCCAAAATATGTTCTTTTATCAGGTTCTTGTTTATATGCAACATGACCTGGTTTGGTTCCTGCTATATTTGGAAGCTGAGTGAAGACATACAAGTTTTTTCTTGATTAGAAGCATGACAATGGGAAGGCCAGTGGTTTTTGTGATGTAAACTTCACAAATGGAAAATGGGGACTTACTTATTCCTTGACCCGAAATAAGGCAGTGTTTCTTATTTTCAATGTAATCAGTTTTCATATTTCCTTATTTTTTTTGCTTTTGGACATTTGGTTGCTACTTACAAAGGTGACCAGATATCTATTTCCTTAGAAACATGGCTCTCCAGGAATAATCAATTAAATATAAAATATCTTCATTGAAATATCATTGTATCTATTATTTTTATCATTTCCAAAATGTAAAACATAATAATAGATATGACTTTGTGTGTGTGTAAAACTTTTATATTGATCACTAAGTAGTCTATGAGATAGTATGTCTGAAGTGCTTAGCTGTTGATAGCACACTAAAACTTTTTCCTCTTCTCCCTTTCCCCTCCTGCTAGTTTGTGAAAATCACTTCTCATAGCTGTCAGTCATTATGGCTCTTAGGGGAACTGACAATATGGTGGTGGAAAGAGTTACAGGCACAAGGAAAAGGGATTAAGGTTTGTTGAGCAAGTGTCATGGGCCGAGGAGTGCATTGGGTGATTCACTTGTCTTCCCCTGCTTAGAGCTATAAGCTATCTTGCATCATGGTTGTGATTATTCACTTTTTACATTTGAGGAGACTTGGCAGGAAAGAGATTTGAACAAATTCCTAAAGGTCACACAGCTTAGGAGATGCTGGGGTGTAAATATGAACTGTGTGCCTGCAATGGAGGCCATTGCTTGGAGGGTGGAATCCCTGCTTCTGAGTGGGTGGTATGGTCTTTATTTCTCCCTTGATTTCTATCAAGATTCTTCTGCCTTTACAAATTTCCCTGCACTTAAGTAATCCTGGGTAAATGGGTTGAAGAAGCTTCCTCCAATAAAATAGAGGACAGCAGAAGGAGTTCTCTGAAGCCACGTGTCCACTATAACTAAGGCCAGATTTCCTCCTAACTTTTTGAAGCCTCCAGTCAAAGACAGCCGTGTGTCGCTGTGAACCGAGCACAGGCCTGGGACCCAGAACATTGTGATAGCAAGTGCAACCTTGAGTTTTTCATAGACACTGTGTTTTCATCAACAGTTATGCTAAACTTACCTTCACAGCATTGGTGGATTTTGGGGATGAGACACTACACAATATAATTCTTTATAGATTATAAAGCCCATAATATGGTATTCTTATATTTCAGTATTTGTTCAAATATTATCTTAAGACATAAATGCAAAGGTTACTCAGGAAATAGTTTAAATGAAAATGTTACGTGTTACTCATCTAATATCCAGAATTAAGATAAGTTTCACCACATTCTATCCACAGAAAATGAAAGACACTAACCAGTTTATAAACTAAACATAGAATCAAAATTAAACACACACAAACAAAAAACGACCAAAAGGTATGTTTCCAAAATTAGCTTTATCAGTTGCCTTACTGTCTTATGAAACTCTCTCTCTGTATAAGTCATTTTAGTAAATGTTGGTATTAGTTTTACACTTGACATAACATTTAAAACCTCATCTATAGTTAGTTCTGGGAATGTACCCATTGTTTGCAAACTTATGCCTGGGAAAGACCATCTAGATTCCAAAACACTGGAAAAGAAGCAAACTTTTGGAATATAACCTACTTATAATTTGGCCACTATAACATAAGTGTTCTAAGAGGCTGGCAAAGCTGAGGACTAAACAGTGGTTTTTAAGCAAGTATGGAATACGGAATTGGTATTAGAGATATATGAAATGAAATGGACAAAGAATCTAAAAAGAAGTAAAACTGTTCAAATAAACTAGTATAGCTAAACTTGGGCCTGTTTATATGAATAGTTACAAATCATGTGCATTTTATGTGAATAAAGACTGTGAGCTTTGAAAAGATAACAAAATAAGAAACACATGGAACCAGAAATACAGAAAGAAACACATTTATTTTATTTTTTTCCATCCTCACCTGAGGACATTTTTACATTTATCTTCAGACAGAGCAGGAGGGAGAGAGGAAGGAAGAGAGAGAGAGAGAGAAACATTGATGTGAGAGAAACACATCGACTGGCTGCCACCCACACAACCCCAACTGGAGCTGGGGACAAACTGCAACCGAGGTACATGCCCTTAGCAGGCTGACGCTCTAACTGCTGAGCCAAACTGGCCAGGGCAAAACACACTTGTTTTAAATCATAGGCAAAGTAGTGAAGAAAAGTTTAAAGAAAATTTGAGAAATGAAATTTTTTAAATGTCATTTTTATTTGAAGAAATATTTTTCCCCATCTTGTAACTTAAATGTATACCTGAAGTGGACTTTATCAAGGTCAATAGATTTACATGTAAATTTCATAAGCTTTAAAGCAAGCATAGCTCATTTGAAATAGGGGAAAATTTTCCATGGCAATAATTTTTTATTTCAAAATGTATCCTCTGGTTGATTTTATTTCATCCTTCCCATTAAAGGCATAAGTATAAAGAAATCTACTCTAGAAAAATATGCTTTAATAAAACAAAACTAACTCGAAGTAACTTTTTTGCAAAGTAAGATGTTCATAAATCCACTTATTAAAATGCATTGTAAACATGGACATAACCTTAAAAATATACATGCAACCTTTTTTTTTTTAGCCTGGTACTTGGAGAAAAAATAGTAACTTGTTATGACTCTGTATGACAGAGAGTCCTTCAAGATTCACCTTTCCCTAGACCTTTTAAGATAAAATCATCTGGTAGGGGAAAAAGAAGTTGGGTTTTGGAATGAGGAAGACTGCATACAGATCATGATTCTGCCACGTACAACCTTGATGCTCTTGGGCAAGTTATTTAACTCTAAGGCTCAAGTTCTTCTGATGAAAAATGAGGGGACTAACAATAACAGGATTGTAGTAATGATTCAATGAGATGACTATATATGAAAGAACCTAGTAGAACCTCACTAATGTTAGTGTTCTGTGAAACACAATTCATCCCCTACTACAAATGCTTTTACAAACCAGATTGATGAGCTGGATAGACAGCAGACTATACTCAAAATAATAAGAATTATAACATCATCTAAATTCTGAATCCTTCCTATATTCCAGGGATTATACTAGGTGTCTGACTGGCATAGCTAACCTCTTTTAATCCTTATAACTAACTCATGACAATACACCAGGTACTATTGTTGTAACTATTTTGTAGATGAGAAAAATTAAGTTTAGAAAAGTAAAGTAATTCACTATCAAATGACCAGGATATAAAACCAGACACTCTGCAGCCCTCACTTGGACTATTTCCAAGGTTCACATTAATTGGCCTTTGAAAATATTCACACCAAACAAAAATGGAAAAGGGGGCAATACAGGTAAAGAAAGGAAGTCTAAAAGCTGGCAATAGCAAGGGAAAACAAAAAAGCAACACACTACAACAAACCCAAAGAACTGCATCCTGCATAGCTTCTTGGAAAAAATGTTTTGAGAGGGTGACTGATCATCACCTCTCTGCTTCAAGCCTCTGAAGTTGCATGTGCCATTTCTATAAAAGCCTGTGATTTTGAAAAGAAATTTCATTTGTTATATATCAAATTGTGTGTTATATAACCCAGAGGGGCTGTGAAAGCAATATCATCACTATAAAAGCCTTCAGAACCACATTAACCTGGAAGATCATTTTTTGACTTGATTTGGAGATCCACAGGAAGTGGACCATATGTTGAATAAGGCACATAAGGTATTTTCTTATTCATTCTCATTTTTCATCTGAGGCCTCCATAGAAAAGAATAAGGTCTTGAACCACAGATCCATTTGCCTAATTTTGTAGCATATTATAACTTACACAGATCCGTAACCCACAATTAAATTTACTAATTGTAAATTATATGCTTTTGAGAGTTTTAATAGTTTCATGAAATAATTATAAAATGACCATTTGCATCTTGTTCAATCATAAAAATAAGTACTGATAGTGACTGAATGGCTAATGAACTGAAGAAACTCTTGCCTCCTAATTTCCTAATTTAAATAGAAAATTACTTGTCTTAATTTTAAAAGTCCATTTTCTCCATAGAATCTTTTGTTCTTTTCATCAATTAAAACATTCATTTTCAAAGGTTGAGGTCATGGTATCCAACTATCAATACTTTAATTATTGCTGTTCTTTATGTTACAACATGAAATGAGTTGCCATCTTAATAAATTATATAGGTGTATAAATTGAGTCAATACACACCTTCAGCACCCTTAAATTATCTATTATTTATTTGACACATTTTTCCTTGTAATCATTTTCATGAATATTAATTCTGAGCTATAAAATATTGTCAAAACTTCATAGAAAATCACCTATCAATAGAATACAAGAATATAATTTTCTGCAAGGATTCTAAATATGATTCTATCAGTCTATCTATCTATCTATCTATCTATCTATCTATCTATCTATCTATCTATTTTCTATCTATCTATTAATCCCTTATACCCACCATTTGCAGAAGCATGGTTGCTTGTATGGAGCAGTTGAGAAGTTAATTGAGGTACACCAGGTTGCCAAGTGGAAAAAAAAAGTTGAAATAACTAATATGAAATAAATGAAGAAATCAACAGATTATAAAAAACGAAGGGTGTATAACCATGCAACTCCATGAACAGTGACTACACATACAAGCAAATGAAAGCAGCTGACCACGTACCCACACACCTTGGCAGAGGTGCACTCCACACTCGTCGGCCACCACCAAGACAGATGATCTCTGATGTCCCTTCCAGTCGATAACCTGATGAGCACGAGAAGGTCAGAGTGTCACCAACCCCAAAGTTGGACCCGATTCGGTTACCATATTGAGGAATTCCAGGATCTTCACAAGGTTCGAGGTTATATTCTGTAAATTAGGTGGAGAGGAGGACAAAGAAAATGATAGTAGTCACTTTTAAGGTATATTCTTATACTTTGCAACCAGGATGCTTGTAAGTCCTAGTTACACATTTAAAGAGTAAACCATATGTACAATTATAGAAACACACAAATGGTACACATACTTTTCTTCTTTTGTAAAAGATCTAATAACTTAATGAATACTTTTATTTGGGACATTCAATAGAGATGATAAAATGTGACCTTCTGAGTCACAACTTGGAAGTGTAGTTATTTATCTCATTCTTTCTTCTGCATTAGAAACATATTTATTTTTAGATTTTTGACTTATAATACTGGCATATAGATGCATATTTTCAAACACACAAAAAAAATTAGGAATGAAATTGTTTACACTTTTGACAGCATTTTACCTATGGTTTTAGTCTTATGCCTCTAGTATGCAAGAAATTCAGTTAACCCATATTCTGAAAAACACCTGACTTCAGATGCAAGGGCTTATGTATAACTGAAGTGCCCACACACTGAAATTGCTATATTACAGAAGTAATGAATGAATATCATGAAAAAGAACAGCTAACTACTCTTCAGAGTATGAGAGCGCGAGCTGATTGAATCACATTATAATTTATATATCACCCTAAAAAGAAGTAGCTTATCTAAAAATATTCCCAGAGCACAAATTTACTATGTCATTGTAATGGAGAACAAGAGGAACTGTTTCATGTTGAAGAGCTATTATTACATGCTTTAAAAATTTTTTTGTGCATACTTTAAACATTCTAGCTTAAAACTGTTTATGCTCATTCACTACACATTATCAATACATAAATTTTATAAGACAAGTATTTCTATGCAAATACTAGAATGATAGTTGAAGACCAAGGTTAGTATTTGTATGATCTTATATATATTTATAATATTACAATTTTAATATTAGCAAGTTGGTATAAGATTTACTTATTGTTTCTACATTAAGAAATAACTACTTTTCTCACAATTACATTCAACTGAACAGTAGAACGCTAACTGATAGGAACACTTTTTATTTACTTTGGTCTTCTAAATGTTGTTTTCTGTAATCCAAGTCATAATGCTGGCTAGAGATGAAGTTATTCTAAAATAAAGGGATAACCTCATTAATTTATTTCTTGATCATCTAATTCCAAAGGAATAAATTAAGTTTATCTGAATCTTGGCCTGTAAACTATCTTTTTCAAGATTCATAAAACTAGAATATCACTGGTTTAATTCACATTTTATTTTTAAGTCTAATTGAAACTTTAAAACATATATTTGAATTTCCATTTTAAATTCACTAGACAGTTTAGCTAGCTTTGCTGTCTTTTGGAATTTTACAGGAGTGCAAGTTAAAAAAAAGCAACAGTGTACTTCTAGTGGATTTTTTAGAAAACTAATTTATGTCTTCAAGGTATTTCAAATTTTCCTTAAAAATTTGTTGACAGCCATTTCTTTGCTATTTCCTTCTTTTCTGTTATTTTTCTTTCTCTATTTTATAATAAGTTATGCTTATCCTTTGGGGAAAAAAAAAACCTAATTTTTTTGTTATTGAAATGACTTTTTTATTTGTCCATGTTCTTACCAGAGAATGTAATATTGAATCCTTCATATGATATTGAAAAATCTGAAATGAAGCGCAACTGAGCCCTGAAATTTCCATAGAGACCAGCATTGATTGTGGAGGGGAGCTCTGAGCCTGTCAGGCGTGCCAGTGGTTGGGTGAAACTACCGTTCTCTGTGATCAGTAAGTAGTCGTGGTGGTCTTCCAGATGAAAGGTGTGAAAGCTGAACTGCACACCTATCAAGAAAAAGGAAAATTAGATTTACAAAGTGTATCAGTAAAACACAGAGTTAACAAAACAATTAATAAGAGACACCCAACTAACAAAAACCAGGACCCTCTTCAAAACTGATTTCTCTGAAAATATTTTATAGCACAGCTATATAATATTCCAAATGGATAATATTCTCTTTTTATTTTTCATCAGCATCTTTATAAGCGATATAGTGAGTTATGTCTTGAAAACTTCTGGAAATAAAATTTTTAAATCAATGACTAGAAAGAAATAACCTGAGTTTTCTGAAAATATCAAGAAAAATTAATATTCTTTATTTACAAAAGAAGTGTGGCTTTCTGGTAAGCATTTTACATGCCTCCTTCAATTCTTTTTTCAGACCCCTCAAACAACATGTCACTCTATTTCCAAAAAATACTTAACTCTGCTTTAGAAGAGAAATATAAAGCAGGCATAGAGAGAAACGATTTGGTAAAAGAATATAATGGCTCTCTATTTATTTTTCACACACTTCAACCTGTTCATATAATATACTAAAAAATCCTCACTGAACTTTCACAAACTGAACACACCTTTGTAAATGCACCCTAATTAACAGACACATTACCAATATCCAGAGCTCCCTTCATTAAACTTTTCTGTCATCTCAGTAGTTTTTTTTTTTAAATGAATAAAGTAACTCTTATTTTAAAGATTAGCACATGCAGATTTTATAGTAAATACTTTTAATCCATTTTTGTTTTGATATATTAGGATGGCCATTTTCCCATTGTTAAGATATTGCCTTAATCACTTATATTGCTAATTTACTATTTTGATTGTGTAACATGAATGAACCATATTTAGTACCATGGGGCCTTTATTTATTTGTTCAAAGAACATTTATTAACATCTATCATATGCACAGTGCAATTTTACATTCCTGTTCTATTATGTGAGTTATATCTGCAGTTTTGATAGAGCATTTGAGACATACGTATTTCTAGAATGGTTATAAATTTATATGGTAATATAATTTTAATAATAATCATAAACATTTTAATAGTCTAGTGTATATAAGCGTGTACTTTTTGCTTTACAGTTGGCTCAGCACTTCAAGCTGTCACCAGAGGGATAAAGGTGCAGGTCACTCCAGCTCTTGGGGCGCATTTGAAATCAGTATACAGTCGTCCCTCGCCACTTCATGCTTCAACTTTCGCAGCTTTACTCTATCATGTTTTTTTCAAATATATTCATTAAAAAGTTGATCGAGACAGTGAAAATAATACAGTGCACACTCGGTTGTCTGAGTCAGTTATACACCCCTGTATTACAATTAAAATTAAAATTACTGTATGTATGGACTGTAGGCCTATGTATTCGAGCACCCCAGGAATCCTTCAACGCCAGATGCAACCGCTCGACCACTCCTTGTGTGTGGGCAATAACTTTCTTCCCAAAAATCGGGTGTGGTGAAACCAAGCCAGTTAGAGCGTGCTGTTCACTGATTGGCTATCCTATCCTCTTCCTATCCTGGCCACTGATGGGCTCAGCCTCATGCAAGTTCCTTTCTCTCATACACGCTTCTACATCGCTATGCATCAGAAGCAACCTTGCTCTTCTTTGCTGTGCAGTACATCTCTTCATCTTCATCACTTCATCATCGAACAAGTTGCACTGTTTTCATAGGTTAGTGGTTGTGTGTAAGAACTGTGTGTGTGTGTAATTAAATGTACAATAATAATAATATGATATTTGTAACATCTAATATATTTTATTTTCTCTTATTTTGTCTAATATATTGGGTAATACGAGTGTAATGGTGACTGAAGGGTGTTATTTCATGTCTAGAGGGCTCTAATAATGTTAAAAAACGTATTTAGAAGGTCATAAACAGGTTTTCTATGCTCTAACTGTGAAAATATTTGATTTATAAATAAAGAATCCTACTTCGCGGAAATTCATTTATCGCGGTAGAGTCTGAAACTGATTAACTGCGATAAACGAGGGCCGACTGTATTCAGAAACCCCCAGGGGAGAGTGGATGGTTTCTACTGGTGTGGATTACACTTCTGGGGTTGTAAAGTCCCCTGTCCCTCAGTCCAGTCCTAGAAGAGGGGCAGTTGTGGGTTTAGCAAGGCCAAAAATAAAGCCAAAGTCCAGAGTGTCCATTCCATGGTGCAGCTATGTCCAGATTAGGACTAGTCCAGATTCAGTGCATTAGTCCATTGTGTGGGTCCCGTACAGCTGCAGGCCAAGTGGGGAAATGCAGGGCATGGGAGCCCCACAAGCCATTCAGCTTGGGCAGCAAGAGAGTCAGAGAGAGCCCCTTGGTCTAGGTCTAGGACAGCGGTTCTCAACCTGTGGGTCGCGATCGAACACCCTTTCATAGGGGTTGCTTAAGACCATCGGAAAACACATATTTCTGATGGTGATTCATAACAGTAGCAAAATTACAGTTATAAAGTAGCAATGAAAATAATTTTATTATTATTTATTAAATAATAAATAATATTATTTATTATATTATAATATAATATAATAACTTTATTAAAGGGTCACGGCATTAGGAAGGTTGAGAACCACTGGTCTAGGAGATAAAATATTCAGGTTTTGAGCACTTTCAATGGCCACACCTATTCTGGCCACTGACTTGCTCCCAGGTGTGACTGACAGGTATACACCTCCCAAGACAGGTAGGCACCGCCCAGGTCCCTTTAGGCCTCATTGGGCATGCATCTGAACTGACTTTGTCCAGGCCCTTCCCCCACTCGGGGAATAGACCTGGAGTATTAATTAGCTAATTTTTCCTTTACTCCTTTCCTGTTAAATAATAACCAGGTGATTGTGCCCTTAAACAAAACCATCTTCATATTTTTGATAGAAACTTTTGAAATCAACCTCTTAACACTGTGCCAGAGACAAAGTCATTCTAAGATTTTATTGATATGCAAATTCCAAATAACATTAGTTTAACACATCCAAAGAAAGTAAATCTTTCTTATCACCATTCTGGTAAAAAACTTGAGCATATTATAATACTATAGAAAAGTAAATATAAGTCTCTGTTGCAGTTACTCAGACTGAATTTTGTTTCAGCATATTTTACTACTGATCTGCTTTTGCTCATGCAAAATGACATTTTAAAGGACAATGCAATAAAAATTCAGAAGATAGCCCAATTATTATTGTATGAGGAAAATTACCTTTTCCATGGGTTACATCAACAGTCCACGTACAATTCAGAGAATTTGGATAAAATTCTGGGTAACCAGGTGATAAGATTGTTCCACTAGGCCCTCTAACATCTCCTCCACATAATGCTGAAAATACAAAGAAATGCAATCATAGTATCAGTCATCATTAGAAAGGCAGAGGCTGAACATCCCTCATGTCTCCTCCCTTGAAATAAAATGAGTCTGATTTTCTTAGCTTAAGCTACTTCTAGGAGTGTGTGAAGACCTCCTCCAATACTAGGAAATCATTTCACCTTTTGCAACAGCACTAGAGAAGAACAAGGTATGTAATAGCCTCTGAGAATTAATACTGGCCCCAACAGAATGTAGCTCAACTTGCCACATTTGAACTTGAAGTACATATTTATACATTTCTAATTATAAGCAACATTTGCATAAACCGGTCATAAATTAAACATGAATAATTAATTGTTTAGCGGTTTCTCCTTTATTAAGCTTTAAGAAAACAAATTGTTAATTATAAAAAATTATTTCTTTTAAATTCCTGAAGGGATATTTGTCATTATTCATAGAATTCCTTTTAAAACAGGGAAGTAAACTGTGAAAATGTTGAAGGCTGCTTCTGGAATTCTGCATTTCTCTGGGAAATATCATGCACAAAAAGGTATAGATTTTTTTTGAGAGGGTATAGATTTTTAAGTAGATGCTGCAAGATAAGAAAAATAGATAAATATGTATACACTGAGGTCAAGGAAATTAAAATTTGATTCAATGTTCATGTATTCAAGAACAAATCACAATTTACAATGTCTTCTAGCACATTCAACAACCATCAGTGGCTATGATATGCCAAATAATGTTATCAGTATTATAGGGTGGGAACCACCCCCACGGTGACATTTCCTCCCCTAGTATATCACTGGTCATGCAGTTTAAACCCCCTGACATTGTTGGTCATGCAGGTCAGACCCTCCCCTGACCTTTCCCCTCTGGCATGTTGCTAGTCACGGGGTAGACCCCCTTAGAGGAGGAACAAGGAGGCCAGAGAAGAGCCTCATGTGACTTCCATACAAGTCCTCACGTGACCACTCCCCTACCCATTAAGTCCTTACGACAATGAGGTTCTGACCCGCATCATATAATCTTAGCAATAAAACCTTGGGTCCGTTAACCATAAAGACAGAATTTTGGTCAAACTACAGATAACATCTAGACCTTGGTTGTGTTTCAGCTCCAGGCTCAGAAAAGCAGCAAAAGCAGAGGAAGTCATACCATGGCTGACATCAGGACAAGCTGCATTGACTAATGACCCTGCCCTGGTGCCGACCAATCTTTGGAGACCACAACCCTAAAAGGACACACCTGAAAAAGCTGATGAATTTTCTATTGAAGACCCCTGATACCTCCCCTAAAATCCCTGCTTTGGAAAACCCTTACGATGAAGGACCTAGTCCCCGCTCCTCTAGCTCTGGAGCACGCCAGTGCTTTCTCTCTCAGGCTTATACCTTTACTTTCTCTCCCCTAAGATCCAAGGGCCCTTCTTTTGACCCTAACTTGTTTCCTGAGGCCATGCAGCCTAGCTGGTTCATTTCTACTAACTTCCTGACTTCATCTAAATAAATTTTTGCTTGTATTTGAGTCTTGGCTCTGAATTCTTTTCTTAGCCACACACAAGGACTGAGATTTAATTTCTCAGGTAACACTTGATGTCATTCACCATTACCAGAAAGAATCATTTTTTACTCAAAAATATAAGTATACAAAAAATAAAATTCAATTCAAAGTGCTCTTACCACATGACATAATTGACAGCAAAAAGGGTAATGTCCTGTTTTTCAGTCACATGGTCCAAGTCGTACAGAGTATCCATTAACTACTTAAAGACTAAACAAAGTTCTTAAAATAAATATATGGCATCACTGAGTGCAGAGTAACAAATCTATAATTATACTTTCAATTTAAATACTTTCAGTACTTTATGAACGTGGAGAATGTGGGCTGGAGGGAGTGTAGTAGTGGGCCTGTGAAGAGGATCTGGATTTAGGCTGCCTGAGTTTGAATCCTGGCCATGATTAACAGGGGCAGTGACATTGGGCAAGGTACTGAATCTTCATTTGCCTCAGTTTTCTCAACTCGAAGTGTAACTTAATTCTAGCCTGCATTTTCCCCATGGTCTTCAGGCAAATAGCTCCTGCTACAGACATGCTAATTACTAGAGAAATTTTGCTTGCAGCTTGAGTATTTGGGAGAACAGCCTCTTGTCAGGAGGTGCCTTTCCCAAAGAGATGGGAAAATATGTGCAAAATAATGACTATCTATCAAAGATTTGCAGGAGCCACAAGATCTTACTGAGATAAGCAGGGGTCAATGAACTGAAGGACAGGGAACAAAGAGATTTAGAGATGTCATTCTCTTCCTTGGATCCCTTTTGGAGCCTAGATGTCAGAAGTTGTCACACATCTCTTGCTCCGCTCATTCTCCCTTCCCTTGACATAAAAGAAACCTGAAATCTGGGCTCTCTTAAGATAGATTTGAGAAAGTTTTAAGGCCCCCAATCTTTTCAAGCTGGCACCTTCTTGATCAATAAACCTTTCCCTACTCTAAACTCTGATGTTCTGATGTTTTGAATATTGACCATTGTTGGGGAGATGGACCTTGAACTGGTAACGTAAGTGTGACCATAAGAGTACTTACTTCATACAGTTATATTGAAGATAAAATGAGTTAATATATGTAAAACATCGGTGGCAGCACTAACACAAGGTAAACCCTCAATAAAAGTTATCAATCATTATTATTATCATCAACTCTCATCGGCTTTGTTTAGTAAATCAGCTAATTATGAGTTGTGAAGACACCACAAAGAGCTGGTGTGTGTAAGAGTGAAACATGCTGTACCTTAAGTATCTAGACCAACTGAGGTTACATTTTTGAATTAGGGAAAGAAATTCTGCTTATTCACTTTCCCCCCCTTTAGCCAAGGAAATTTAGATAGTTGCCTCTGAGGAAAATAAAAAATTTAAATAGGAGGAAAGGCCTAATCAAATCAGTTTACTGGGTGATAGGATAGTTTAATTCAGTTCAAGTCATTGAAAAATTAAGTCTCTGCTTTATACAAAGCTAAGACATATATATATACACACACACACACACACACACACACACACACACACACACATCAGTCCTTGTCCAGTTATTTTCAGAATGAAATGGGAATACAAAAGAGGAGGACAGATCAAGGTAGAGGTTTAAAGTGATCTGATCTGATCTTTCAAAAATATATGACATGTAAGAAAGCAAGGAAGAAAAAAAAAAGAACTGGAAAGGATGGAGTACACATGGTTAAAGATCAGAGTTCCATGATTAGTAATTTGAACTTTCATCCTTAGGCAACATAAACCCATTAAGTATGTTTGACATGAGGTATAACATGAAATAACTTCATTGTGAAGGATGGAGGTTGGAGTGACAAAGTTGGAGACCAAATTTAATATGGAATTGTAGTCATAATGACAAGAGATGATGAGGGTCTATGCTGCTCCTGGGAATACTAAATATATTCACTTTTATTATTAATAAAGTTTAAGCATGTTGATATACTTAGGTATTATTTTTATCCTTCTGGTTCTTCTAATAACATTGCCTCCATACCTTTCTATCTTGGTGAATTTACTCATGCCAACCGTATGACTTTACCAGGGCCTGGCAAACATAGTATCTTTAGACCTCTATCATTTGTCTCAAACACAGGGATGGATGGACATGTGACCTGGACAAGTCCAACCAGTTGATGCTTCTCCTTTACTATATAGTAACTGGTCCAGGTATGGACTGATCAGAAACCTTTCCTAGGATTTTTCTAATTGGAAGAACAAGGAAAAACTCTCATTCTTCTCTGATTCTGATAAAATGAAACTACATATTTCCATCTTCCTGAGAGTTTATTCTCCACTGCCAATCTCCAGTGTGGAAAAAGCCTGGCTACAGTTGAAAAAAATTATGGTGATGGACAGAGACTTGACGTACAATGTAGTGTACACACAATGTAGTGTACAGATCATGTGTTATACAATTGTGCACCTGAAACCCGTATAATTTTTTTAACCAGTATCATCCCAGTAAATTCAATAAAAAGGGAAAAAATGTGAATATACAGAGAAAAGCCTAGGAAAATGGAGAGACCCTTGAGAAGGTTTGAATTCATGATTATAATGAGTTATAAGAAGTACACCACCTCTATCTTTTCTAAGATCTGAGTAGTTGAACAACAAATTCTGCTTTTATGCTTTAAAACCAATTAAAATTGGGTTTCTGTCACTTACGATCACAAGAATACTGACTATTATAAATGGCAATGTACCAAATGCAGCGAAGATGTGCTGATGATTTTTTTCAAACTTCATTATAAAAATAAATTGGACTAAAGCTGTTGCTAAAAAATGATGGCACCAACAGTACTTGAAAATTTAATCATAAAATGAACAATGTGATCTTCCACTTGGAAAAAAAAAAAAAAACAAGTATAGTGGAAATAGTGTTATAAATAAAAATTAAAACCCAGAACTAAACAGTGCATAGATTTTACATTGTGTGATTTTTAATAAAGCATGTATGAAAGCACTTCCTAATCTAAAGGAAGCAGTTGCTTCCACTGTCTTTTCTGAAAAATGAAGCATTTCTGAGTTATTCTCCATGGAGACAAAAAACTAATAAGGCCACTAGTATACTATTCATCATGACCAGCAACTTGCCACCACAGGGCAGTCTGGATACACTGCCACTGTGCTAGGTAGCTAGGTAGTGTTTGAATTGGTTCCTGTTGCCTTCCAAGGCAGGGGGTAAAGGCCCTACTCCATCAGTGCACTCATCTGATACCAATTTGACATTTTTAATGCTCTTTTGTCAAATGGTCCCAGCACACAATATGCACTTAAAATTTAAAATGCATTTTTTTTTTCTCAGCACATTTAAAAAATGTATATAGTATTCTTATGCCTTGGGGTAGATTTGGCTGATTGCCAATATTCATTCTTTCTTTTCTTTATTATGGTTTGCTAACATAAAATTGCCCAAATTCTAGATTTCATTTAAAAATACAAAATATTTATAGTTATGTCAAGTCTCACCTTTTATAAAGACTACATGGGTTTCTTTTTTTTTTTGTTTCTAAATTAGTTTATTTTGCATACTAATAAATAAATTCTTACCATCACAGGTTGGAAGTGGATGACTCCACCAGTGGTTTTTTTCACAGAGAAGGGGCTCTTCATGGCTCAGCCTGTATCCTGGGTCACAACTAAATGAAACAGTAGATCCGATGGAGAAATCATGACCATAGCGACGGCCGTGAACAGGTATGCCAGGGTCCAAGCAAGAATAGGTGTTCACTGTAACACCTGGGAAACAAAGAGTAAGCTTGATGGGAATCAGATTTGCTGAAGTTAATTTCTATCTTCAAACAATGTGAATGACAATTTTCACTAATAAGTTAATGTGCTCATAACTTTATTTTAAAACCAACAATTTATTTAACAAATTTGTTTTTGACATTGTCTTTGACATCCCCACAAAGACCATATTTGGGTCATTTAGTTATATAAGAACTCTATGAAAATATATAATTATCAAACTTTGCATTATTATAAATTATATGTATGTAATCATATTTATTGGTGCTTCTTGAGCTTATTCTATTCCAGCAACAACACTAAAAATTTGGCTAAATTTGCTTCATTTAGTTAAAAAAATCCTATGAAATGAGTTTTGTCATGAAAATCTTTTTGATTGCTAGGTGACTCTGACTCTGGAGTCCTTGACCATAACCCATATTACACTTAATATTTATAATGTGTTTTAAAATTTTTAATCAACTTTTAAATTGGAAATTTATCATTTTGATTGAAATATATATATAAAGAGAAGAGTAGAGGCATTTTGCCGTAGATGAAAGTATTAACACCAATATCTCTCTAAGTAAAACAGTGCACTGCTCTGATGGATGCCTGATGGGACTTTCAATAACCTGTGCTTCGGTGTCTCCTGATGATAATCTTCCTTGAGAGTTCCAATCCCGGGCTGAGACCAGATCGTGACTATGCCTTTCCCTTTAGTAAGACATGGTTTCCCAACCTTGGCACTGTTGACCTTTTCAGCTGAATAACTCTCTGCTGTGGAGCTGCACTGCTCTTGTAGTATGTTTAGCAGCATCCCTGGCTACACCTGCTAACTGCCAACACACTCCTGCAGTCATGGCAATCAAAGATGTCTCCAGACATTGCCAAATGTCCCCTGGGGTGCACAAATGCCCCCAGTCAAGAACTGAGGCATAAGGTAAAATAAATAATTATCTTACTGTTCCTAAAAGGGAGATTTAGACAATGAATAACTACTGATTTTATATTCCCCCAAATAATAATTAGCATCTAAAAAATTATGTATCATATTAAATCCCATCCACACGAGAAAGTATTAATTTGTATTAACTACCCAATTTTAAACTGAAGCCAAACAAAATATTTTAAAAAATATATTCAATTTTAAAGAGGTAAATGGTACATTTTAAGCATATTTATCAACCATATTAATTTCATGTAAATGCTGTTGTTTTTAATGAGAAACTAAAATGTGTCAGGAAAATTGATGTTCAACACAATTACTTTGACCTTCTGTATTCCTCTTCTAAATGTGACCATTACTCTTCTAGGCACCCAAGGCTTTGAAATCCTCATTCATCTTGAATCCCTCTCAGAATTTTTTTCTCCACAAAATGTGTCTGAAATCCACCCCCATTGAAAAGCATGATGTCATTTACTCTTTACCCCACCCAAGGCCTTCGTCACTTCAAGGCTGTAACACAAACAATTGTGTCTGACCTTATTTCAGTGTCTTTCATCTCAATCTATTTTATAGACAATTTTGAACATATACATCCCTAATACTTGTTATTTCATTGCTTTGGCACCAAGTTCAAAGTCAACACCCTTAAATTTAAGACTCCCACACTGGACTCACTATTTTTTCTTTTAATATATATTTTAAATGTTTTTATTGATTTTTAGAGAGAAGAAAGGGAGAAAGAGATATTTATGTAAAACATTGATCAGCTGCCTCCTGCATGCCCCTACTGGGGATTGAGCCTGTAACCCAGGCATGTGCTCCAACCAGGAATCAAACCAATGACCTCTTGGCACATGGGTGCACACTCAACCACTGAGCCATACCAGCAAGGCACGGACTCACTCTTCTTAATTTCCATTATCTTCCCAAAGTCATTCTCCATTTCCAGTCAGGTAAGTGTCCTCATTAGTTTTACTATTTACATCTCTGCCACAAATAGCCTCAATTTTCCCCTTAATTTACACAATCATCTCAATCTTAAATAGACAAGCTCAGATCCCCTCTCCTTGAGGTCTTAATCTTCTGATGCTCCAGTACACTTATAACTTCCTTTATTCAGAACTCTTATGTTGTATTGATATCTTAAGAAATCAGGGCAATGGGGTTTTGAAGGGGTCACACAAAATGTAAATTATGAAAAAAGCAAGATTCAGCAAATTTAATTAATAAAAAGTGATTTTTTTGTTGTTAATCCTCACCTGAGGATATTTTTCCATTGATCTTTTAGAGAGAGTGGAAGGGAGGAAGGGAAGGACAGAGGAAGAGATAGAAAGAGAGAGACATCAATTGGTTACCTCCAGCATGACCCCGACCAGGGCCAGGGATCAAACCTACAACTCAGGTATGTGCCCTTGACAGGAATCGAACTCACAACTCTTCATGTCTCAGGTTGATGCTCTAGTCACTAAGCCAAACCATCCATGGCAATAAAAATTGATTTTAATTTGAGATTACTCAGAGTAGAGGTCAGTGAATAGTATGAGGTTAATCCTTTGATTTGTCCTTCTGGTATTTCCAACTGACAGATGAAATAAAATGACACATTCCACTTATGTTTCCTACTGCACTGTACACATCCAGAAGTCACAAAATAAAGAAATATTTCATAGTTGACTGACGGGCAGATAAGTCAAGGCAATGAACATGCTGTGAAATTTAGAAACTCAGAAAGATCATCACAAACCAATTGTATAATTTATTGGCAAATAATCATTAATGTTACAAGGTAATTGTTAGTTAAGGAGGTTTAGAGCATTCTTGAATTTTGGAAATGTACAAAATTTTCAGATATTCATGTCATATTAATGCATGACATTAATATTTTCTCATTTATTTTATTTTCTAAAACCTATTTTCACAAAAGTAAAATCTCAATATAGGTTTTCTGCTTATTTGGTTATTGTGTTTGTGGATGAAAAAGGGATGCTATAGAAAGTAACCTGACAGGCTGATCTGATCATAAACTTCTATCTGGGCAGGTCATGGTGGATAGTCACACTCCAGGCATATGATACCTCTTTAAAATTTTTAATTACATGTTTTATTTGTATTTATTTATTTTGTTGTTGTTGTTAATCCTCACCCAACAAGTGAGGATATTTCTCCATTGACTTTTTAGAGAGAGTAGAAGGGAGGGAGGGAGGGGGAGAGAGAGAGAGAGAAACATTGACGTGAGAGAGACACATCGATTGATTGTCCCCCATATGCGCCGCAACCATGGCTGAGGATTGAACCTGCAACCCAGATACATGCTCTTGACCAGGAATCAGATCAGCCAGGCTTCAGAAGGGCCTATGCTCCAACCACTGAGCAACACTGGCCAGGGCAGGCATGTGACTCTTTTAGTAAAATGTTTATCTTTGCCTTAAGCAAGCACTGTCCATTGTTTTCATACCTAGGTTAGCACACCTTATTTTTTTTTTTTAATTTACTTTTTCTTTATTGATTTTTAGAGAGACAGGAAGGGAAAGGGGAGAGAGAGATAGAGTCATTGATGAGACAGAACACAGATTGTCTGCCTCCTGCAAACCCCCCACTGGGGATCAGGCCCACAACCTGGGCATGTATCCTGACCAGGAATTGAACTGGTGACCTACTGGTTCATGGGTCTATATTCAACCACTGAGCCTCACCAGCCAGGCTGTTAACACACCTTTGAAATAAGCATAACCAACCTCAAGAGAGCATGTCATCTTGTTAGCTATCCTGTAATCCAATCCCCACCTGCTTCTCCCACCTTTATGTAATCTTCCTTATGTTTCCTCCTTATCTAAATGCATAGAAGAAGTTGCAAACTGTCATTCTCTGAAGCGTTTCAGATCTTATTTCCTGGCAACTGTCATCAGTTTTGACTCAAATAAACTTATAAAAATTCTCTACAGGTTTGGACCTTTCTTACTTTAACATATGTAATAAAAATATTTATCCATTTTAAGTTTGGTTTATCTACCCCCTTCAATTGACTTTATTATTATTTTTTTTATTTCTTAAATATGTTTTAGATAGAGAGGAAGGGAGAGATAGAAATATTGATGTGAGAGAGAAACATCCATCAGACGCCTCCTACACGCCCCCTCAAGTGGGGATCAATCTGCAACCCGGGCATGTGTCCTGATGGAACTGACCTGGGACCTCTCAATCCATGACAAGATGCTCAATCCACTGAGCCACACCGGCTGGGCTCCAACTGGCTTTAAATATAACAACTGCTATTTAAATTGTATATTCTTTTAGATGTCTACTATTTCCCATAGTTGGAAAAAAAGAACAATATCTATTCATGCATATGAAAAATATGTCTTTCGAGATGAGTCTCTATATTTATAGATTTGTTTTGTACCCATTTATTAATGTATCGTTTTATATAATATTTAGATCACCAAAAAGCTTAATTGTATTTGTATTTCAAGAAATACAACATAATAAAAGTTATTTTTCCTTGGGGGGAAGGGAGAGACTGTACAGAAACAAACAAAAATGGGTTATGTTCCTAAAGTCTATTCTATTTTGTTATTGTTGTTAAATGTGTTTTGAAAACTATAAATAATTTTATCCTACTGGTACAGTTTTTGCAATCTCTCTGTTTTGAGTAGGGTAAAAGTGCCCCTGGAAAGGGAATAAAATGGAAGTCTGAAATGCAAGTAGTACAGCATTGCAAAAAATCCTTCCCATAGAATTTTGGCCTGTTGTCCAGTTTTCTCTTTTAAGTAAACTTAATTTTAAAAGTAGCCCTGGCCGGTTTGGTTCAGTGGTTGTAGTGCTGGCCCGCGGACCGAAGGGTCACGGGTTCCATTCCAATCAAAGGCACGTACCTCAGTTGCGGTTCGGTCCCCAGCTCTAGTCAGGGTCCTCCAGGAGGTAACCAATCAATGTGTCTCTTGCACATCTATGTTTCTCTCTCTTTCTCTCTCTCTCCCTCCCTCCTAATCTATCTGAAGATAAATGGAAAAGTATCCTCGGGTGAGGATTTAAAAAAAAAAGTAGAACTTCAAACACAAATATATTTTAATTTTAATTAGTGTAATAATTAATGTTTTATTCTTGATTTTGAGGTTTGTGAATGGTTCATTTAAAAAAGATAGTTTGGGCCTGGCCAGTGTGGCTCAGTGGTTTAGCATCGACCCATGCACAAAGAGGTCTCCGGTTCAATTCCCGGGTCAAGGCAAATGCCCAGGTTGTGGGCCCAATCCCCATGCAGGAGGCAGCCAATCAATGTTCTCTTTCATCAATGTTTCTCTCTCTCTCTCCCTCTCACTTCCTCTCTCTCTAAAAATCAATAAAGAAAAATTATTTTAAAAAAAAGATAGTTTGGTTACCTCCACATGGAACACATTAATAAAGTGATAACAGAAAAAAGTTGTTTGTTTTCCTGCTAAGAAAGTGTTCCTGAAGTTAGATATTATTTCACAATAGTAAGTAAACCACAAGACTAAATACAATAAAGAGGAGAAAAAAGTTATTTCTTATAAACTAATGTAAATAGAAAGATACTGTCTCCTGGCAAATTGGACCAAAACCAATATCCAGTTCTTTCATCAACTTCTCTTCACTCTCGTCCTCCACTCTGCCTTTCTAGGCACTGCCTTCAATAGCAAGTTGAACTATGTCACCCAGGGCCTACAGGTGACAAGCTCCCTGAGTGTAACAAAGACCCTGCCTTGATCAAATTTTGGGGGGCTCCTCTGAGCTCTCCTTTTCACTAGCCATCACCCCTGGACTCTTCCATGGCCCATTTAGTCCAGTGTTAGCAAAAATCCTGTTGGGCCAGTTTATTGAAAATCTCCCTCCCTTGATAGCCAATCAAACCCCTCCTCTCTCCCCCTCAATATCTTATAACCGTGGCCTGTCTTCAACAAAAATCCTGTCTAGTTGGTTAACGCAGAAAGCCCCTACCTCTGATGTTCCTTGGAAGTAATTTTCCACCCACTGATTCCCATCCTGTTCCTTGGCTACTAATTCCCACTTATAGTCAGAGTTGGGCTCAATCTCTCTTCCCTCATACAAAACCCTATTGTCATAAAAGTCTACTTTACTGTCTTTAACAAGTGTCATGAATAATGTCTTCTTTTATAGCAAAGAAATAAATTAAAACTTGACTTCCCATTTTTATTTTTCATCTGATTAGTTTTTATAGGATAAACATAAGAGCTAGTATTTATCGGCCACTTGTTGTAAGTTAGCTGTTATAACAACATTGCATGTGTAAACCTTTGAAATAGTCCTGTGTCCGACACATGATATAGACCACATACCTGGGTTGAAGTGGGATTGAATGTGATTCATTGGGTGTAGGATATAACAATGGACTAAAAGAAAAGGTGTCTGCCTATTTGGAGCATATTGATCAAGTTAATTGCTAGTAAGAATTAACTTTGAAATTAATTAAGTCAGATGCTACTCTAATTTGGCTTTAACAAATACATGTTAAACTAAAGATTTCGGTTGAGGTCCTTTAGTTCATTGAATTGCCAAGTATGTGTTAATCCTCTTGTTGCATTTTAGAATGTTTAGGAAATATACTTCCATGGCATAAAGCTCTAAATAAAAGGAAGTTAATCTAATTAAACCATACTGAGGATAAAAAGATTAAAAAGAAAAAAGCAATGAATATATATTGTGGTTTTAAAAAAGCCCATGAGCCCATTGACTAGATCTACTAGAGACACCCAACATGAAATATAAAGTTATAAATATCAAATGCAGAAATCTTTTCTTGAGAGGGAACGTGGTGTAGGAGACGCGAATATAAAAAGTGATATAATATCTATCCGCACTTCATATAAAATATTTTGCAGTAACCCTCTTAAATGTGCTGTTAGATCCTTTCACCAAAACTGGTTTTCATGCAGATGTGTGGTAATGTATTCCCAGATGAAAATGTATACAATATATAAGTTTATATGCATGTACACACCCAACCATCATATGCAATACATCCACACATGTATAAATATGTCAGATGTTTAAAAATAAAACAAAGACTTGTTTCTATGTATATACTAGTATGAAAATGTTTTAAAATATAAGACTTATTTTAGACTTTTTGAACAAAAATATAACCTTTTAAGTGGGATTATTATATGCTGATTTGAACACTGTAAATTACAGCTTAATTCATTTTTAATATATAGCCTTGATCAGTTATAGTAGTCATATTGGAATATATGCATATATATCACTTTTTAATGTTAATATAATTTTCAGTATTTTAAACAAATAACAAAATTTAGTATTTTAAATGAAAAAATGTGTGCAATTAGTGTGAGTAAAATATAAAATAATAATTGAGCCCTGGCCAGTTTGGCTCAGTGGTTAGAGTGTTGTTCAGCGGACCAAAGAGTCCTAAGTTTGACTCCAGCCAAGGGCACGTGCCTTGGTTGTGGTTTGTCCCCAACCCCAGTTGGGGTTGTGCGGGAGGCAACCACTTGATGTGACTCTCCCACATTGATGTTTCTCTCTCTCTCTCTCTCTTCCTCCCACACTCCCTCCCACTCTATCTGAAGATAAATGGAAAAATATCCTCAGGTGAGGATTAAAAAAAAAAGAATAATTGAATTTATGAAATCAATGCTAAAATGATTTTCTAATGTTCTTACACATCTTAGACTGACATTTACTGCCTATTGTTAGCTTTTCAGACTATAAAAACTAGTACATGAGCTCATTTTTAAAAAAAATTGCTATTTGATATTTCTGACATGTCCTTAGTATTTCTTTTCATAACTATATTAGATATTGTTGAAAAATCTATTGTAGCATTTATTAAAATATACAACTTGTATACTATTAGCATTCTCATAGGTCAAGGAGAACTCAGATTTTAAAAAAAATAAATCTAGTTCTCTAAGTAATACAATGGTAAAACCAAATGTAGGGAAAACAGAATAGGAAAATCAAAAAAACACTTCGGCAATACTTACTTTCATAATGAATCTTGAAACCATTATTAGAACGGCTGTTGTCTGTTGTAAACAGAAGGTATATAAAATTACTGCTACTAAATAGAAACTGGGGCACTTGTGTGCCATTGTAAGATCCGAGCAAGGGTGACAGAAGGTTGGGTCCATCATGAACTTCCAGAACATCATAATTTAGTTCAGTCTGAAATCTAAGATTAAGAGACATGTGGAATATATTTATTAGCATAATACTATATAGGAAAATAATACCTTAGATTGCTATTTACATTGTTTACCATTTTTATAATTTATTTAACTTATCTAATATATATTACTTAAGACCCCCATCATTTACAAATACCAAAGTTATAAGCTCTTTTTCCTAGGGAAAATTATCATTAAAAAGATATGTGTCTAGCCCTGGCCAGTTTGGCTCAGCAGTTAGAGCGTCGGCCTTGCAGACCAATAAATCACAGGTTCGATTCTGGTCAAGGGCACGTGCCTCGGTTGCGGTTCACCCCTGGCCCTGGTCAGGTCATGCAGGAGCAGCCAATAGATGTGTCTCTCTTATGTTGATGTTTCTCTCTTTCTCCCTCCCTCCCACTCTATCTGATGATAAATGGAAAAATATCCTTGGGTGAGGATTAAAAAAAAAAAGATATATGTATATATTTGTTGTTTATAAGTAAGAATTCTTTCAAATGTTATGGATTGTCCTCGGTAAAAAAAGGCCTTTTCATTAATCAGGCGTATTTTGGGAATCACCTTTTTTTTGTCTTCCTCATTTCTATGAAGAACAATATGATTCAGATTCTCATCTTAATTGTATATATATTTCAAATCTGACCTTTGCTTTAAATAGTGGTTTGGTTTGACAAATATTTTGGACATTAATATTTTTGTATAGTTTTTATTTCAAAACAATGGTTGCAACTATAAGTAGGTAATAACAACGATGTAGTTGATGTTCACTAAGAGCCGGAAGCTCTGCTGAATACTTCATCTATATTGGTTCTTCTAATCCTCCCCCAAACCCTTTACATTAGTTACTATTATTATACTCACTTTGCAGGTAAGGAAACTCTAGCCTGAATTTTCTTTCTTTTTCTTTTTAAATCCTCACACGAGGATATTTTTGGGTTGATTTTTAGATAGAGTGGGAGGGGGAGAGAGAGAGAGAGAGAGAGAGAGAGAGAGAGAGAGAGAGAGAGAGAGACATTGATTGATTGCCTCCTGCATGAGCCCAACCAGGGCCCCGGACAGAACCACAACTGAGGTATGTATCCTTGACCGGAATCGAACCCAAGACTCTTTGGTCCCCGGGCTGATGCTCCAACTGCTGAGCCAAACCAACCAGGACAGGCCTGTATTTTCTTAGATGACAGAGTCAGGCCTTATACCCAAGTATCTCTGTTCCTAACCACTATGCTATGCTGGTTGGTTATATTTTTAGATTTTTGATTGTTGTTGCTCCTATCATTTTCAAATTTTGAAAAAGATACAAGTATTTTATAATCAATACAGAGCTTCTTTTATCATGCATAACCTAATAATAAAGTAGCATTCTGTGTTCCTTCCTTGCACTTCAAGATCACACCATGTTCTAAATCCAGATCAGAAATCTTAGCTGAGGAAAAACGTCATCTGGAATCATGGAAAACTGAGGCTCTTACTTACTTGCCCACAGTGATCCTGCAGCCCAGGAAATTCTTTTCCTACTGTCACCAAGGTTTTCCTACAGAACTTACAGTACTCATTCAGCTTAACTACGCCCTCAGGAAGTCTTTCGGTGACCTGGCAGTGTAGGTTATTTCCCCTACTATATTGCTACAATGTACCTTGCCTTTTGTGACATTAATCACAGTTATGTTTGCTTGTTTAATAACTGTCTCCTTTAAGAGTCTATAAACTTCATGAGGTCAGACGCCGTTGGTTTTGTCAATGCTTTGCATGTAGCAGTGATGCAATGAATAGTTATTGGATAAATATAAATGAGTGAATCAATGTATTTTAATGACAAACTTATCTTTCTTTTCTCTAGGGCTGTTGCCAACTTGATGAAAAAGCACGCAATAACTTGGACGCAGCAGTTTTAACCATGCATTTTCATCCTTTTAAAATGTATCTTCTGACACATTTTCAATACCTAGTTTTCTTTAGTACACTTTAGAAAATAATTTTAAGTTGAAACCGCCAAATATTTTCAGATAATCACTTTTAATGTCATTCCTACTAGTCTTTTCAGCATTATAAATGTAAACTACATTATTCTTCAAAAAGCAAAAAGTAGACAAAACTCAGAACCTGGTCAAAACAAACTGAATGGAAAATATAAAAATTAGAAACTTTATTTCATTATAAAATCTCTGATATGATTATGAACATGGCATGTAAGTAGTCAAATTTAAGTGTGCAATTTAATGCTATTGAAGAAGTACAATCGAAATACCTTTCGATATGCACCCCTGTTACATTCTGTTAAGCAACACACTTAGTAAAATGAATGGATTTCATAAGTTTATCTTACTTTTTATTTTGTAACCTGGACTACATTGTATTTGTCTGAAGTAACTTCCAATAATATAATCTAGAACAGGAAATGTATAGGAACACAAGCATTTGTATAAGAAAGTACAATCAGCAACTGTGCGTGTGAATCCATACTTGGTTGCTTTGTAGTCCGTCTATTGTAGTATTGAAATTGGAGTTTCACTTTGATAGCTAGTCAGCTGATAACTAAATTAAAATGCACAGAAGAGTCAGGGATTACTTTGAATTGAAACATGAAGGGATTTAATTCTTAATAGAATAGGACCATTAACTGGTGATATAGAGAACGTTGTTCTGTAGGAGGTAATCTTTATATAGAAAATCATCACAAATCTGCCCTAAGGAACTATAAAAATACATTACACTGACAAAGAAAATGGAACAGAGTTATACAAGTTGAATTTCATTTTGTGTTTTAAAATTGTTCTATCAATTTCTCATAAATTGCCTCAATCTAATGTTCATTTGTTTGTGACATTGACAAATTTATTATTTATCATAAATAACTTTAAAACCACTGGACAGTATTTAAAAAAGAAGCTGGATCTAATTTTACTCTTTTAAAAACATTCTTGGTTTTAATTCAAATGTGTTCTGATCAAATTGTGATAGTCCTTTTTGATTAAAAAAAATGCTCTTTGGTAGACTGATACGGATAGCTTGTGGTCAGGTAGTTGAGGATAGGAAAAGGAATAGAAAGGAACAGAAAAGAAGCATGCTTAGGATGAGTTCAGTAAGGAGTTGCCATATATTGAGAAAATTTAAGACCTGTGGGGAGACACAAAACAAACATTTCTCTGTAGATCTCAAGATAAGACTTGCTCACTGTGTTTGGCTATGTTAGAAAGAGATAAACACTAAAAAACACCACCTATGTTCATCGGCATCATTGTTATTCTGTTTTGTTTTTTTTAATGCAAAATTATATTTCTGAAGATTTCATTGACTTAAGCTACTTGAGACAATCTCCAGAAGCTAACTAATGGCTACTATATTTGTAATGTTTCTTTTTTCTGTAGATTAATTCTAACCAATTGCTACACTAGACCATATTGGAAAAAATAAAAAATAGCTATGCCACCATCTTAATTATATTATTTGATATTTAAAATTTCATTTTAAACCAAATTAATTTAAGTTATTCATGAGTACTAGAAAGCAAGTGGCATAACTGTAATAAATACAATTCATTATTTGGAACCAAATTCTACAAATATATATATATATTCTCAGAATGCGAGGGACTATTAAAGAGTTGGCAATGTCCTTACAAGAGCTTGGCTGGAATTCAGAAGGAAATATGTTTTTCAAGAACATAATTTTTGTTATGTACTTCAGAGATCATTTTTTTCTTAAAACAATCTTGAGGGGAGGATGAAGCACCAAGATGTTATAAGGGCACAAAACAAGAAAGTGAGAGATGGTTTCATCTATTTGATGCCACTAACCTAATAGATAACCATTATAACTCTTATTTACTTTTTAACTTGCTTTGCTAGTGAGCTACTACTAACAATGCGACAGCTGTTTACGATACGAATTATTTTAAGGAACCAGTTTTTTGACAAAGCACATGGAACACAAACAGCCCTAAAGCAAAATATCATATCCTTAAAGGGTCTTGGGAAAGAAGAAAGACAGTTAGATATTTAAATAATTTTCCCTTCAACTAGCGTCAACTCAAGATTCTTATGGGTTTGTGTGTGTGTGTGTGTGTGTGTGTGTGTGTGTGTGATATTTGTCAAATTTAATCATCAGAGCATAATTCGACTGTATTTATATATTTATGTGCTTACCATGTGAATGCAATGCCTACTTTCTCTTTTTTAAAGAAAGGGGTTGAAGATGGAGTTGAAAATATAATTAGGAAATTATATAGATACTTCTATTGGGGTTTCTCAATTGAGATCCAATCACAGATCAGAAGCTTCATTCTTTTAATCACTGATACTACAATATTTCACCATATAGATAATTTGTAATACTAATTCAAAATGAGTAATACTAATTTTCCTAGGGAAAAAAACTCAACTAACCAATCATAAACACACATTAATTGGATACAGTCATTTTTCTGAAGGACTTTTAAGTGTAGGAACATGGGTAGTGTAACTGCCTTAGGCTGCAACTAGGCATTGATTTCAATGTGTCAGAGCACCTTTGCCTCTTGAAATCTGGCACAGCAGAATTCACAGGCACTTCAAAACACAGGACAACTAAAGTCATTAATTTCAAGGTCACATGTTCATAACTCAGTAATATGCATATATATGTAAAGCTAAAAGGTCCAGTTTACATATCTCAATAATACTGACGCAGTATTAAACAAATAAAAAATAACTTGAAAACAGGCTGAAAGGTTAGAAGGGGGCAGATCGTCTGAAGCATTCAAGGCACAACAATGGACTATTGCAGTAAAATTACACATTGATTTGATAAATAAAATGGAGAAAGTCAACTATTCCTTTAGATAATATTTTTTTAAGGTAAAGAAACATTTCCAGAGACCTTTCAAATGTAATTTTGATAGAGTGTCCAGGTTCAGCTTCAATCACCCACTCACAATTCAAAGAGTCTTTATAGTAACCTGGCCATCCTGGCGAAAGAATCAGTCCACTGGGAGCTGAAAAATGGCCACCACATGGAGCTGGAAAATGAAATCAGAGAGCAAAAACAGAACTTTTAGAACAAGGTGCAGAAATTATGCTTAGTACTAACTATACTTTTCAAAATGAATCTCTGCACGTACTTATTAAATGCTACTACATAATATTTTTTAAAGTATAAGTGTATCCAGTCCTTCTATTATTGAATGATTACTTTCCTTAAAAAAAAAAAAAAAGTAAATTACTTTTTAAACTATGGCATAGCTACATATTCAGCATGTCAGAAAAACTAATCATCTCAGTTCCCCCAATAATATCCCTTTAATACATTCTTGTGTCTCCATCATCTTCTTCATCTTCAAAGCTTGGGGGAAAAAAAGTAAGTTGTTAGTTTCTCTCTCTTTCATTTTCTGATTTATGTTTTCAAACACTGCTAATTCATGCTACACACTATCTAAAACTTTAATTTTCCTTTTTCAGAGTTCCTACTACTCTTTCATTGATTGGTTGATCTTTCCTGACTCCCCATCCGCTAATTTCTCTTTTGCTTCAGTTCAGCTGTCAGAATAACGTTCTTCAGATTACAGTTTCATCATACCATTCCCTTTCCTAGATATGTATTATCATCCCTTTCCTTTTAACATCCAGGTTATTTGAAAACTTACCAAGTATTCAATCTTCTTCATTTCAACACACAGTTGAAACCACACTGATAGCACTGCAATTCCAATAACTACTTGATTAGGTCTTTTAGTGTAAACACCTCATTTTGGAGATGAATAAACCAACTTCTGAGAAGAGCAACTTGCTAAAGTTCACAAGGTCTGAGAGTACTTTTCACAAAGTACTTTGAAGTCAGTTTTACAAAATGAAACCACAAAACCGGTCCTCTCCCATTATTTCCTTTATTGGCAATGAAACTATCATCCATGGAGTTGCGTAAGCAGGAGAGCTAGAGATAGTCATCTTTCATATTTCCATTATCCTTCCATTTATTCCCTTATCCAATACATTCTAAAGCTCACTCTTATTTCTTTATCTGTAGCTGCCATAATATTGATTTTTTCTTCCCTGAGAGAAAGGAAGGGAGAGAGAGAGAGAATCATCGATGTGAGAGAGAACCATCGATTGGCTGTCCCTGCACACCCCCTACTGGGGATTGAGCCCACAGCCTGGGCATGTGCTCTGACTGGGAATCAAACCAGAACCTCTCAGTCCATGGGACAATGCTCAATCCATTGAGCCACACCTGCTAGTATATAGCTGCCATAATAGTTAAAATTACCATAATCTTACCCATGAGTAAACTCTCCTAACTGACCATCCTAACTGGTCTCTTCATTCACATTAGCTATCCTCCACACTAGAGCCAGTGATTTTTTAAAAATATATTTTTTATTATTGATGGTATTACAGATGTCCTCAATTTTACCCCCATTATGCTCCCTCCACCCAGGCCCCCACCCCCACCCTGCATGCCTTCACCACACTATTATCTGTGTCCATGGGCTATGCATATAAGTATATAAGTTCATTGATTTATCTCTTCTTGTCCTCCCCTACCCTGGGATATGTCAGTCTGTTCCATGCATCCATCCAAAGTGACTTTTTCCAAACCACACACCTGACTATGCCCTTCAATGCCTTCTTTCTATGTTGATCAAAAGGCCCTGTATGATCTAGCCATTGTTCACTGTGTAGCCTAGAGTCTGAACTTTACCCCTTCGCTCTGCAGCCCAGCTACATTAGCCTGTGTACCTTCAGGAAGTACACAAAGGAAAAAATGGAGTAAAGAATATTTGAATTATTGAAAACTATTCAGAAAGAAAAAAAGATCAAGTGTTGTCAGCTTTTCAACACACTGGAGACCATTCCCAATGACTTCCCATGTTACATTTTTATTTTCTTTAAATCTTTCCATTTAAACTCTGTCTCCTGTGTTTTTGTTTATTTGTTTCTTTCTGTTTTACCTTACAGAATTTAGAAAAACCTATTGCTCTTATTTTTCACTCCTTTTTAGGTATTAAGCATTATTAAACAATGTCTACTTGAAAAATTTTTTCTATGTAAAATTGCCATAATTTGTTATTTGTATGAGGAAAAAAAAACTTTCATATAAAACTAAACTTTCTTCCTTAGTAGAATTTAATTGTTTTCTATAAAGCTTTTAAAGGAGACCATTTTCATGAAGATTATTTACTCATTTTTATTATAACGACTTATAATTAGGTTTCCTATAAGGTTATTATGCATTTCAAAAATAAAATTATGTGCATAATAGTTATTTAAATTACTGTATTTTAGAAGACAGAGTAAAGTAGAAGGTCCTGGAAATGTGGAGAACTTCTGACAAAAATTCTTGATAATGTCCTCGACTCCCCAAGAGGGTGTGAAACCTAAGAGATGCTCAGTGCAAGTCCATCAGAAAAAGCCTCACAATCACACTGACAAGCAGACATGTGGCAGGAAAATTAGCACATGGAGACACCATGGTGGCAACAGCAGCAGAGTATGGAGTGGACAAAACGCAGGACAGAATAAGGAGAAACCAAGTGCAGAGAAAACATTCAAGAGAAAAATAAAAACACAGATGCAGAAATCTGCCCAAAGCAGAAAGCAGTATAAAATACAACACAAAAACAAACAAACAAAAAGCTTTGGTGCAACAAACTAATAACATTGATAACAAAGATATGAATGTGTAAAGAGGAACCTAACTGTAATATGAATAACAATACAAACAAAAAGGCAATAACTTAGTTGCCCAAACCCTACAATTCTGTCATATTTATGTACTGCTTATATTATATAATTAATACTTTTCTTTAAATACACTTTTATTTTAACTTAAATGACCTCTTTAGATTTGCCCTAAGCAAAAATATTTATGAAATCATAGCTTCTGTGTGCTAGTTAATTTTTTTCCAGAATGCCTGAAAATAAGTATTGTATGTAGCTATTGAAATTTAAGAAATGCTTATATATTTAACACCTAAAATAAGCTTGTGTACCTGCAGGTATAAATGTCCTGCAGTTTAAGAAAGATGTTTGAGGTTCTCACTAAGTCCATTGAGCATCCTTATAAGCAGTATTTTGAACTCAGCATCTGTTAGGTTGCTTAACTCCATTTCACTTAGTTCTAATCCAAAGAAATGAGGATAGTGTAAGGAGCCTCTGGGACAACTTCAAGTGTGCCAACATTCGCATCTTGGGGGGTGCCAGAAGGAGAAGAGAGAGAACAAGAAATCGAAAACCTATTTGAAACAATAATGGCAGAAAACTTCCCTAACTTGGTGAAGGAAACAGACATACAAGTCCAGGAAGCACAGAGAGTCCCAAACAAAATGAACCCCAAGAGGCCCACACCAAGACACATCATCATCAAAACGCAAAAGGTTCAAGACAAAGAGAGAATCTTAAAAGCAGCAAGAAAAAAGCAGTTAGTTACCAACAAGGGAGTTCCCATCAGACTGTCAGCTGATTTCTCAAAAGAAACTTTGCAGGCCAGAAGGGAGTGGCAAGAAATATTCAGAGTGATGAAAAGCAAGAACCTACAACCAAGATTACTCTATCCTGCAAAGCTGTCATTCAGAATTGATGGCCATATAAAGAGTTTCCCAGACAAGGAAAAGCTAAATGAATTCATCACCACCAAACCATTATTATATGAAATGTCGAAGGGTCTTCTTGAAGAAAAAGATAAAAAAATATGAACAAACAAAATGGCAATAAATACATATCTATCAACAATTGAATCTACAAACAAAATGAACAAGCAGAACAGAAACATTCTCATAGATACAGAGAACTTTTGTTGGGTACCAGATGGGTGAGAGCTGGGGGGAGGGGTGAAAAAAGTGAAGGGATTAAGAAGTACAAATTGCTTGTTAGACTGACAAACCTCAAAGGGAAGGGGGGTTGGGGGTGGGAAGAAATAAACCAAAGAACTTATATGTATATATGTATAACCAATGGACACAGACAACAGTGTGGGAAAAAGCAGGAGGGGGGCAGGAATGGGGAGGAGGGGGGCAATGGGGGAGAAATGAGGAACATCTGTAATACATTCAACAATAAAGATAAGTTAAAAAAAAAAAAAGATGTTTGTAAAAGATAGTAACTATCCCTGACCGAACAAGGGAAACTTCTAATATATTAGAAAACAGAAAGGTCAGGACCATGACCAGATATTTTCAAAGTCTCATTCATTCATTCATTCGTACATTCATTCATTCATCGTGTACTGATTTATATTGCAGTCATTCCACAAACATTTGTGTGTCAGGTATGTGGCTGTGTGGCACTTGTAGTAGTTCTACTAACTAACATTTATTGAATGTTTTCTATGTGGCAGCCACTGTGTAAGAAGTCCCTTAGATTATTTCATATAATGCTCTAAATAATCCAGACATATGTGTACTATTACTAGAGACAGGAACATTGATGTGTGGATAAATTAAATAATTTGCATACGGGCTAGTAAGGATTTGAACAGAGTCAATTTGATGTGAGAAACTTCTTTCAATATTATTAAGATATTCTTCTTCACAGTATGCACATGCAAAAGACAGAAATTAAACAAAAAGTAATAATGTCATAAGTTCTATAAAAGTGTAAGTTAATGGGATAAGGAACATGGAAGAAGGTATTAATTAAGGTTTCATGGAAGAAATTCTGTTTGGGTCTTCAAGGATGTCAGAGTTCGAGAGAAGGAAAAGAGAGAGAGGATATTGTAAATGAAAACAACGTGCAAAAGAGTAGACGGCTGAGTTAGCACAATGTTTCTGAGCAATGCCAGTAACTTTTTTAGGAAACCAAGAGGTGCTGGGAGACAAAGAAGTGGATATATTAAGAAAAGGTTTGCTATATTAAGAAAAGGTGGCCCTGGCCGGTTTGGCTCAGCGGTTAGAGCGTCGGCCTGCGGTCCAGAGAGACCCAGGTTCGGTTTCTGCTAAGGGCACGTACCTCAGTTGCAGTTTGTCCCCTGCCCTGGTTGGGATCGTGCGGGAGGCGGCCACTTGATGTGTCCCTTTCATGTCTATGTTTCTCTCTCTCTTCCTCTCTCTCTCTCCCACTCTATCTGAACAAAAAATGGAAAAATGTCCTCTGGTGAGGATAAAAGAAAAGAAAAAAGAAAAAGAAAAGGTGAAGGGGGATATAGTCAATAGTATTGTGATAAGTTTGCACTGTGACAGATGATTACTAAAATTAATGGGGTCATCACACAGTAAGGTATAAAATGTCAAATCACTGTATTGTACACCTGAAACTAATGTAACTAAAATAATATTGCATACCAACTATATTTAAATAAAAATACTGAAGAAAAACAAAGTAAACTCTAGTCATTTGAAAATTATAGATCAAGGAGATACACACACACACACACACACACACACACACACACGTTTTTCATTTCAATGGAAGTTGCAAGTAATATAGACTAGGGGCAGTACACCTGAAGTTGATGAGATCAGTTAGGTTATCTGGGAAAGGCATAATCAGATTCTGAAATGCAGTGGTTATAGGGAAGGGTCAAATTTGAGATATATTTAGGAGGTAGACTCAAAAGCATTTATTGATTGCATGCAATGAGCGAGTAAGATGAAGTCTAAACTGGTTGTTGGGCCCCTGGCAGGTACAACAGGATGGATGGTGATTCTGTTCACCATAACGGGGGATACAAATCAGGAAGTTTTAGGTAGAAAGATAATGATTCAGTGCTGAGGCTGAAAGGTCTGTGGAATATCACAAGAAACAATGGAAAATAGAATCTGCATCTCTTACCTATTTAGGTGTCATTTTCAACATAAACGGATGTTAAAATTTCAATGTAGGTAGAAGATAAATGTGACTACTTTTTAGAAGAAAAAACATAATAGATGGTTTAAGATGCTACCCTTTGAAAAATACTTTAATTTAATAAAATTAAGTAGGTATTGACCAATACTCATTCTATTGTTAAACTGGGGCATAGGTTCAGATGGGCTATTCCTGTTGGGTCTTCCTTTGTCCTAATTGTTTGAAATTAGGATACCTTTAGCTGGTAAAATAAATAAGTGCCTAGATTTTAGTAGCTTAATGGTATATTTATTTCTCATTTAACCAAAATGGCCTTTAGCTTGCATAAACTTTAGACCGGTTTCTTCAAGACTCAACACCCCTCACCTAACTTTCTCCAGCATTTTCCCACCAGCTCACAGCACTTAAAAAGCCTCCCTCAGTGCAGATGAATTCCATCTCTCTTCCTAATGCAATAGTCTTGGATAAATTATCCCTTGCCTGTTTCACTTTGGTGAAATTTTTCTTTAACACGTTCTTGTAACTGCACTATTGGCAGAATATCCTTCTTCCTGGCAGTCCCTCAAGACCCAGGATGGCAAAGCCTCAGCCATTTTCAAATGTTTCAAAAAAACTTTCTAGATTGCCTTGCAGGCATTTCCATTTCAGCTGGCAGAAAAGGGAGCAGAGCATGGAGCACCAGCTCTTCATGCCTTTTATGGACCTTGGCCTGGAAGTCATTTTTATTATTTCTGCTTACTCACATGGACATACCCAACTACAAAGAAAGCTGTAAAGTGAAGTCCCTTAGTTGGTTAGCTGGTCCCTTCCTACAACTCTATGTAATGAATGGGGTAACAGAGCTTAAAGGTGAATAGCGAGCCATTTCTGTTATACCAACTGAGACGGTCATGGTGCTTTCCGGTTTAGAGTATGCTTTTATAGGCATTGCTTCATTTGATTCTTGTAATAATATTTTAGCATAAATATGAATGCTGGTGTCTTTCTTATGCCAATTTTGCAGATGAGGAAAAAAATCATGAAACATAGGACTTGATGAGAAACATAGATCTAGGGCAGTGGTTCTCAACCTTCCTAATGCCGCGACCCTTTAATACAGTTCCTCATGTTGTGGTGACCCCCAAGCATAAAGTTATTTTCGTTGCTACTTCATAACTGTAATTTTGCTACTGTTATGAATCACCATCGGAAATATGTGTTTTCCGATGGTCTTAGGCGACCCCTGTGAAAGGGTCGTTTGACCCCCAAAGGGGTGGCGACCCATAGGTTGAGAACCACTGATCTAGGGAGTGGCAGAGGTGAGGTTCAGATTCAAATCTTGAAGTTCTAAGTTAGGAGCTACGCCCATGATAGATGCATTGAACTAATTTTCAAAGAGAGATATTTATTTAAGCATATCTCCTTCTCTTTAAATTAGGTTTAGTGAAGACAGATGGATGATTAGGGGGATAGAGTATTCTGCCTAAAGATTTTTAATATAAATCTGAGATTATAATCATTCATTTTAAGTGCTTACCCATTATTAATTAAATATTCATGTATTTATTTTAATTACAGTTGACATTTAATATCATGTATTCATTAATTCAACAAACATTTTGTTTCTGCTATGGATAAGATACTAAGCTAGGGGCTGAAATTAAAAAAAAATCTATATGACATTTTATCTGCCCTCAAGAGACACGATTTCTATATGATGGGAATAGCTAACATGCACTAGAAATACATGCTTGAGCTGAGTAGATTAAAAATAAGTAGAAGAAAGAGGGTGGGAGACAGCAGAGACAGGAAGTGAAAAATACTAATGTATGTGCGGGAAAGTCAAACAGTTCTTTGCTTCTGAAGCTGATAGTGGAGGACTGAGGAGAGAGCATTTTGGTTTTATGCAATGGTTACTGCCTTCAAAGACCTTCAAACCTTAGTGGGTACCTAGGGAACTTGTTAAAATGCAGATTCCCAGAATGCACTTCTAGTATATTATGCACGGTTGGAGGCAGAAATCAGCATTGTTAACAAGACCCTCACCTTACCCCAGTAACACCGGTCATTTTATTGCTGTTGTCTTACAATCTACACTGACACAATTTCAGAGGATATGGCAGTTCTATAGCTCTAAGATTCTCCTGGCTAATCTCTCAGGTCCCTGGGTAAAGAGCTGACTTGGATCTGTTAGTGAAATACAGATCATTGCCTCTAATCCCCCCTCCTTTTTTATTAGCAATGAAAACAGAGCATAAATGATAAATATAAAGTAGACATAGTTCACTCATGCAATTTTATTTTTCTAAGGCCTGAAGAAAATCTGTTATCAACAATTTGTGTTGGAGTGCTGACTCATTTCTATGTTATTTTAAGTAGAATGGACAAAATCAAAATACCCAGTGTGTTGTAAGACCTGTTATGAAAGAGTCAGAAGTACTTCAGACTGTATTCAGATAAAATTGCCTTGAATGAAAATGCTAAGGAATTCCAGTGTTCCGCAGCAGGAGATGCTCTGTCATCTGAAAAGTGGCACTTAGGAGCCCAGAAGGGAGTTGGGCACTGGCAGAGCTGGGTTTTGATTGCAACGGTTTTGCTATAAGTGAATTTTAAAAGTGAGCCTTTTATTATTTTGTCTGATAGATAGCCTTTCTGTGGAACTGTGCATGATAAAATCTAGATGCCACATTGAGGATTATCAAACAATGACGGTTCCGTTTCTTTACTTTTTTTTTTTTTTAACTTGTTTTTTTGGTTATAGGTCTGGTAATTAATCACCAACCAGCTCTCTCTAATCTCAGCACACTGGATGATGTTTCAAAGAAAAGCATGAGACACAAGTTGGGTCTGTATTTAGGGTAAAAAGAGGGAGCCAGAAACATAGGCATTAAAGATCGAGGACTGCAGAGAAGTAATCACAGCTCTGTACTTCCTTCCATTTCCGTAAACTCTCCCTCCCTTTCCCCATACCCAGCTCCGCAGAGATGAGGAGCAAAGCCCTGCAGATTGCTACTAAATTAGTTCCCCCCACAGTAGTCCTCCAGCAGGCCTGGAATTTAATACTACCTAAATATGTAACTAAAAGAGGGGTTTATTTTTAGGTATAAATGTGTAAACCTGTGTGAACACACATTCTGTCTACGAAAACCACAACTAAATTCTGATCTATGCATCAGATTGTTACTCCAATTGCTACCTCCTCAAAAGAACTCCCTCTGAAGAGAATGCAATATCTGTGAATGAGAAACATTTTCTTTCCTTTGAGGCTAATTGAGATTTAATAGAAAACCCCTTATCCTCAAAGAGATAGTTCACCAGGCATGCAAGCCCAGACTTCCCTCCAAACAGTTCTCTAGGGATTTCAGTCCCATCCTAGTCACTCAAGGAGTTCTCTCAGATATCCCATTAGGGAGTAGAAAGGAGCATAAACCGTAGTTATACAGAAAGCTTTCTGCTGAGGGCAAGGAAGTTCTTGCTTGAGTAAGCATTTTATGGAACATTCTGAAATCAGTGGAACAAAAACAGAAATTAGTTTCTTTTTTTTTTCACCCTAATGACTGCCTTCAAACATGCCTTGCCAAATATTCTTCTCCTTTAAAAAAAGTTGGGTAGATATTCTAATATTCTCATTACTTTGTGTATTAAAAATTGGTCCAGCCCAACTTAAACTTCTTAACTTATTCCTTTCACTCACCCACTCAAGTGTATCTCTGAGCATGACCAGTGAGACTTGGAGGATGGAGAAATGGGTGTTGATGGAAGATTAGCACTTGCTGATTCATCCTCTATTCATTTCAGCACTTGGAGTAGGAAAGACGTTGCCTTCTTATTCTCATCTTGTCCCCTTCCTCTATTTTTCAGGTCCTTTTCCTGTGGTGTGTTAGGACTTGGGTGAGGAAGACTGTGACCTTAGTTTCTGGGCTATTGTTTCCCTCACTAACCATGACTAGTCCCTGATGCCTTCCATTTGTCAGATATGGAAAATGCTTGTTTTCCATGAGAATAAATTAGTTCTTGGAAAAGCCAAGAGTGGGGAGGGGTGACCTTTCACTGGATAATTCTCTCATATAGAAGAAGCTCAACCTTTTCCAGTCACCTCTCTGCTCCCACCCTTGGCAGGACACACTGGTGTCCTGGTTGTTGGGTTTCTTTCACATGGGGGCCAAGCCCAGGCACCATCTTTGGTGTTAAATTGATGCATAGAAAATTCACATTATTGACTTGCCACATTGTTTAAACTAGACAGCATTCCCTCTCTTTATTCTGTCAGCTTTCACCAATTGTCTTTCTCTTGCTCAATGGGCATAGAAGGTCAGCAAGTATACTGTATAATCAGATATCCGTGTGTGGATTCTAGTTCCTTTTTCTCACAGGTAACTCCATTATCTATGAAGGATTCTTTTAGCGCCTTTCTCTTCAACTTGGCCTAAAGAGAAGTAGACTAGCATCCTCCTTTCTGTAGGGAGGTAAATAAAAATCTGAACAACTTTTGACTTTAAAAATTACAGATACATACATACAAATATAGATCTCGATCTCTCTTACTTTCTTTTGCTGCTTATCTAAATTGGGAATCAGATGTCAGAGTTTATGATTGAGAGAGTCAAGTCAGTCAGAACCCACTTAATAAGTCATGAAGGGAGTATCTGGCCCTCCATTTTTTTTGAGGGGGATATTGAATCTTTTTTCTTCTTAACTAAATGTCTAAATTGTCAATTCCAAAGCAGCTGGGAAATTTGCCTCTATACTTTGCTATGTATTTTGCTCTTATTATTTTCTTGTCAGAGAGGTTACAATGATAACAATATTCAAATTATGATGTCTCTACAAGGAAGGGACAACTTTTCCTTCATTAGTCTTAACTCAGTGTCTTAATTAAATCAATAGCTTTGAGCCAATAGCAGTCATCCTACTCGTCCAATGTATTTCATTAAAAGTAATCCTCTTTATCTATAAAGCAGTCCAGTGAATGCATTATGTCCTAATTATATTCAAGAACATGACCATGTAATCCAGAAGGCCAATATTTCATTTCCATTATTGTTGAGGGGATTGCTTTAGATCAAAGAGGGCAGTGCTGGTTACAGTTCAGAGGGTGTAAAAGACAAAGAGCCACGAAAAAAGGAGAGAAACAGATAGTATATATGCATCCGAGAAATGACTATGAAGAAATAAATCCATGGGCACGGGTGAACTGAACAACAAACCATTTCTAAAGAACTGAATAGTAGCAAGAACAGAAGCAGTGAGACCAGTTAGGAAGCTACTGCAGTAAACAAGACAGGAGATGATGAGCTACTGGAAAAATGAAGTGGTATTAATGATGATGGAGAAAATCTGTGACAGTGGCATATTTAGAGTGACTGGGGGAGACCAGATCAGTTTCTGAGAGGTTAAGTTTGAGGTGCCTAGTAAACCTCTAAGTGGACACGTTGAGTGAGAAGCTGAATATATGAGTCTGGACTTCAGAGCAGATAACTAGTCTGAGGATATAATTTTTTTCTTTTATTGTTAACAGTATTATAGATGTCCCTCACTCCCCTTTTGCCCCCTCCACCTAGCCTAGAGATATAAATTTGAGAGACAAGCACATAGATGTTATTTAATGTTGAAGGCTAGATAAAATTACCAATAGAATAAGTGGAAATAGAGAAGAAAAGTCATCTCTGATCCAGCTCTGGAACAGAGATCACAGAGATGAGGAGAAACCAGGAAGAGAATATAAATGAGCCTGAGTAGTATATTTAATAAAACGAAATTACAGAAAGTCTATAATTCTTATACTTGTATAGCTTCTTTTTCATGAACAACTAAATAATGTTGTCACTTTAAACTATTAAGAGACATTTCATTTAAAAAGAAGGTAAATGGTATGCATTTCAGATTTTATAACAAAATAATAAATACATTTTTAACCCAACTCTCATTTTTGGTCTGCAAAAACATCCTTCTTATCTTTCAGTCTACATGAATACAGTTTAGCAGCATTTTTTTTTTAAATGACATTCACCAATGGAAGAATTCTCATATCCAGGAACAGTTTCCTTCTGTGACTAAAGCAGAGGTAGGATACTGAATTTATGTCCAACTGTCCAGCTTTTGAAGTCGGAAAATTCTAGATGACTTAGCACTCTCTGACACCTAGGAAGATTTCTGTGTTTTATTCTGAGTCTCAAGGCATGGTATCTCTTTCAAGTTCTTTTGGGATGTATTGGTTGGTTTATTATTGAAGCAGCCATTTATAAAGTAGAAATGCAACTCAGAGGGTAGCTTAAAAAGATATGTCAAAAATTTGATCTCTCTCTTTTAAAAAATGTATAATTTCTTATAACGACATAGAAGATTATATTTACCAAGCTTCCGAGGAGACAAATCTTAATTGAAAACTATTGGAATGAGATGAATTAATCTTTCCTGGGGGCAGAGTGCAGTGGAGTGGGTAGGTCTTGCGTTAACCTGAGGGTTAAGTCTGTGTTAAGGACATGGAGCTGAGAAAAGGAAACAGGAAGGGATAGTCAAGTCACCAAACCACCACTGACTCAAGCCCCACTACAAAGCGTTCATCAATCTGGTGAAGCAAATTAGGGCTGAGAAAAATGACCGAACCGTGGCTGTACTTAAGAAAGAAAGCCTCAAACAAATTAAGTTTTAAATTTTGCCTTCTGTATCGCAGTGCTGATCACAAGGAAAATTCCCATGACTAAAAACCCTCTGGGATTTTTCTCCAGGAGAAAAAGATCCCAGGATTTGAGGGTCAGGCAGCCCCAGTTTGCACGGCTCAGTGCAGTAAAAGTTGTCTGGTTGCCCACTACTTCTTTGACGAATAGAATAAAGTGAAAGCAGCATTTTATCCACGTTTCAGGACAATCAGAAACACACAGAGACACAGGTGAAAAGAGAAATAAACCTAAACACAGATCCTTTCCCTGGTTTTCAAAATTTCCTAGAACCTAGGCTGGTAGAAGGGACTTTGGAAAACGCAGCGTGGGTGAGCCTGGCAATGCCCTCAGAGGTTGTGAGAGTAATTCTGCCCATATTCTGAGAAAGACAAAGAGTGTGGAGAGAAGGAATTTCAAGGGAGAAGGTTCTCATGAGAAAATATCACTCTTCTGAGAGCTGAATTCAGTGCCCAGCAGGGGGCACGGGCTGTGTGGAACAGAAAAACAAATGAATGTACAGGCAGCAGGGTCATGAGGAGATTACCGGGCAAGAAAGGGAGAGTGTTCATGCAGCTGCTACAAGTGGGAGGCTTTGGTGGAGAGAGGGGATCTTTAGGAAACGCTGTAGGTGGTACATCACGAAAATCCAGGAGTTCTGTGATGACCATTTACATCATTATTCATGGCTTTGGGATGTACCTTTGAAGGGGACACCATGCAGAGACTGGCCCTAGATAGAGTCAGCTGTATTCAGGTGACAGTCCAACCATGAGAAGAGTCCTTGATTGTCACTAACCTGAGTAAGGTTGACTGTGAAATTCAAAGTGAATGATTTTAATGCTGATTATAGCGATTCATGTATTTTGTTCTCTAGTCGCAAAACTGAAATATTACAAGGCTTTAAAAAACATCTAATCTTTCTTCCTCACGAGGAAATTTGATCAACCCATTCTAGAGAAAGAGATCCAAATTTTCACAAAGATAGCCTAAATCTGTCCTTAGTTATACATCAGTGTTGAACCTCGGGTGAGTGAATAACACGTATAACCCAATTCTGTTCAACAACTGTATTTAAGCCATCTGAAATGAATCCACGTTCTCTGTGGGATCGCAGAACTGCAACACATCAGCATCTAATTTCTCCTTTGGTCTGAACAAACCCTATGCAACGACTAGGGCAAATAAAAAGTTGCCCTTCACTTTTCTGAAAGATTTTTCACAGTTTTAGGGTTGAAGACTGGTTGACACAGCTGTATCACTAATTTGGCAAAATGTCCAAACTTCCAGACCATTGAGCTAGAGCGGAATGGTGGGGAGAGGGCAATCTATGTGGTTTGAAGCCCTGGATTTCCTTATCAAAACATTTTATACTGACTTCCTTTGCTCTACAAATTCTAATTAAAACAAATATCTTCCTACTTTCTAATTTTAACACACAGAAATCCATACACATAAGCAACTTTTTCTTTTAATCCTCACCCAAGAATATGTTTTTCATTGATTCTAGAGAGAGAGGAAAGGAGAGGGAGAGAGAAACACAATGTGATTTGTTGCTTCCTGCATGTGCCCCAACTGGGGATCGAACCTGAAATCTGGGTATGTGCCCTGATTGGGAATCAAACCCGTGACCTTTTGGTCACAGGATGACACACTAACCAACTGAACCACACCAGCCAGGACCACATAAGCAATTTTTAATGATGCATTTGATTTTGGAACGTTTTGTTTAAAAATAATAAAATAGAAATAGAAATTTATTTGCATTAATCAGAACATATAAACCTATATGTATTTCATCTATATAAAATATTCAATGTGATGATAATAAAAAAGTTTTAGCAAAAATATTAAGCATATATTGGAGGCAGTGATAGTGCTCTAAAAGAAAAAACAATAATAAATAATAAGTAAACCTTTTCTGTCAAAATATGGAATACCGGAAGATGAAGAAGACAGGCAGAGAGGGCCCAGACAGTCCTTTGTAGAAGTGGCTGTGTGGAGCCTTGAGGGATGGTGAAGAGGGGGTGATTAAAATAAGGAAAATAAAACTTAGGGAAGAAGAAGCTTTCTTCACGCAGCTAGTCTCAAGTTTTGTTGTCAGTCCTAAGTAGAATAGTGGCCAAACTAAAGGAAATCTTTACAAACCTTAATGAGAATCTAAGAAATAAAACCCACCTTAGGTATAGAGGAGTGGACAGCAGTCTGCTTGATTGGGTGGAAAATGGCTCAAAATGTGGCCTGGGATAGGGCAGGTGACCTGGCGAGTGCCATGGTAAGCCTGCTTCCGGCCCACTACGATTCGATTCTGCCTTTTCTGGATCCAGTGTATCCTTAGTGATGTCCTCACCTTCGTTTTGGCTCTAGAACTTGGCAGGTAAGCCGACTGCATGTAACTTCCCTCACATGCAGAACAATATCCTTGTCCTTCGGAAACTTTCATCAAGTCCTCTTTAGGATTTCTGGGGGGTCCTATTGGCCTGGGCCAAATGAGAGTTCTGAATATATTGTTTTACTTATTTTTAAAAGTTAAGTACCATTTATTTTCCACAGTGAAAAATATCACTGGAATTTCTTTTTCTTATTAAGCAGCAATTCATAAAATGATTTGTTGATATGGACATCATGGTTTTTATCTCTCCATGCAGCTAGGCACCAAGCTCCTAAACCAACACTCCAGTTAGGCAAGTGAGGATCCAACGAGGCTCAACAGTTACCGGGAGATGTCTCTGGTCTGCAACTCCCAATGCAGAGCAGGGAGAGGCTCAGAACCTGTCACCTATGAGCTGCAGTGGCTTCTCATTGGCTGCAGGATAATTCTGAATCTGCTTAGCATTATGTATGAAACACGTGTTACTCTGGACCCCACTGGTTATTCATCAAACCCCTGTCCTCCATGCCAGGCACAGGGAACAGGTGCCATTCCTTATGCCTGAAACATTTTTCTCCCACCTCCTACTTTTCCTTCAAATACTAACGTAGGCTTCCTGACTGATTCCCCAAGTCCGGTTCAGGAACTGTGTTAAGACAATAAATGAACTCAGGGGCAAAGTATGTTGGGAAAAATTAAACATTACTGCCCATCTTTCCCTTTTCATTTCTGTCCTTTAGCCTGTAACATTTGAGGTTGGAGAAGAACAGTGAAGTCATCTCGTTTGCCACCATCCCCCCACCCCTGCCCCGATATTACAAATGAGAAAGGCAATGGGAAAGGAAGGAGGTAATGAAGGGGCTAATAGGAAAACATAATTGCATGGTCTGGATTACTCCATCATGAGACATTATGAAAATGTTCCTTCAATGAAACTCAGCATGTATAGGTAATGGCTGTATTATTAATTTAAAGCTGTAATACTTCTGAATAATATATATTAAATATTCTCAACTTATCAGCTAGGAATTGAGAAAACACAGGTTCTATTATCAGTTGGGCACAGGTAAGAATAAAAATTGGGAACACAAGTGAAAAAGAAATCATTTAAAAATTATCACCTAATCATTACATGGTAATTTATTAAAGGGTATTTCTTGGTTCTAGTTCATCAATTTCTTAGTAAAAGCTCTGCTATATCTTTTTTTAATAAAAGAGATTTGTATCTTTAGGTACTAGAATGGAAGAAAAACAGTAGAATTTAGAATATTAATTCCTACTGTGGTAATTCTAAATAAAGCCCCCCCCCCACATTCTATATAGCTTACATTGATACACAATATACTTGATGTATTTTATTTTTACCTATGATCATCCTTTATTCTTACTAATATAAATTATTGACTTTATATGTGTATAAATTCAAAGATATATACTTCCAAACACTATATATAACACACATATATATTGTCCTGAACTTTCTTGACCACATTTTACTGGGCCAATCAAATTGAAAAAAAAAAAATTAGCAAACTATGCCTTACAAAAATTATACATTTTAAATAATGGCTACTATAGCATAATTTATTGTAATTAAGAATAATTAACATGCTTTTGAAAAGTAAATGTTTATACCACAAATGGTTAAAAATGCCAAAAAATATGAATGAAAACAGTAAAGTGTAATAAACTATAACTATAAAGTATACTAAAGAGAATTTGCACATGCAATCAATATTTACCATGTATTAATATGCATAATGATAGCTCTTTTTATAAGACCTCTTTCCAAAGACAACTTTTAAAAGGCTTCTAAAAATTATTTTAACATGGAAAATTAAAAGTGTGATTTGGTTAACTATTATAAGTCTAAGGTATAAAATTAATATTTCAAGAGAAAGACCACAACAGTTCTGGTGGAGTGATGCATTTCCGGTTACGGTCTCTAGTGCATGATTGTGATGGGGTGATGTTTTCCACAGGCTGCTGTGCTTACCTCCACATCTTGGAATGGGTCCACTCCACATCACTTTTCCATCCATAAGAATGCATGTAATTGTTTCTGTTCCCTGGGTTTTAATAAATCCTTCTTCACATATAACTGAAATCGAGCTCCCTAATTGAAAGTTGTCCCCAAACCGCCGTGCATTGATTGGTATTCCAGGATCAGGACACTCATTATGTCCAAATGCTTAAGAACAGCAAACAAAAACATACGAACAGTATGAGAGAATTGCTTGTGTATCTGGGGTGAGAAAAAGTGATTTTTTAAAAAATGTTACGTTTATTTCTAGAAAAGCATTTATCTAAAAAAAATTGGAGGCTGTCCTCTGCCCAATTCCATTTGCCTGTGACGTGTGTTCAGTGTGATTGTTATACAATATTAGTTTCACAAGATTTCGAAACAGAACTGCTTCTGCTTATTTCTGGACAGTATTAGGCTTAGTCTATGCAAAAATTTTCGGTAGAAGCTAGTCAGAATTCCAATTAATGTGAATACAGAGTAGGTTAACTATGCACCATGGCAAACTTTTCTTATGATTCACTGTGTGGAAGGAAGAAATAGTCTCATTGTGGGAATTACAGTGAAATGTTTCAATCTAGCAAGAAGGTCTTACAATTTCTTTATCATTTTCCATATGTCACCTACTTTCTGCCAGCTAGGAAAGGGGAAGAAAGATAACTCTTTGCAATACCATGTTTCAGGAAGTGTGACAGGAGCTTTAGAAATGGTATTATCTCACTTAACATTTAGAACAGCCTGATGAGCAAAGTATTGCCACTTACTTTGTGAGATTCAGAAAAAGTTAACTAGCTTGCCTCAGAGCATAGAGATAGGATTGAAATGCATCTCCTGGTCTGGCTTTCCATTTTTTCTCAACAGCATATTGTATCTTGAGTTATTTGTCTCACGTCTGTCTCTCAAGAGAATGTGAGTTCTTGAATTCAGAGCCCTTATTGTTTATTACCTTGTGCCTCCCACAGAGTATATTTTTTAGTCCAGTCCCAGCAAGTAGCAGAAGTAGAATGACAATGTGCTTTTTTGAATTTCTCAGAGATTATAGATTGTATGTGCCCTACACATTTTTCTCCTTATTTATCTGGATGATGCAGATAAATATGCACTATAACATTTTAAATTAGTATAATATAAATGGAAGAATATTTAAAGTAGCAAAGTTTAAATGTATAAATGTAAAATATTTATAATTTAACATTATTATATTCATGCTATATAGGTACATGCAGCTATTTTAAATATTCTCACTAATCACTTTGATATTGTTCATAAATTATATAATTTTATTATCCATTCTCATTTTTAACAAACAGTATAAAATAATATTAAAATAAATTCTATAATATATAAAATATATATTATTAGGTACACATATGTAATCATTGTTTTCTGTGTGCTTTTAAGCACAATTTTGATTAAGACTACTTGTTCCTATACAAAATTCCTGATAGAGATATTTTCAGGAAAACAATAAGAATTTCAGTAAGCATTAAATATAAGAATTTACATATGATGGATTAAATTATTAACTACATAACAAAATAAGGAACAAGGAAGCATATTTCCATAATACCCCAAAGGTACCAAAACATTAAAGTTAAAAATACACATTTAAGACAAAATGAAAATTGTACATAGATACGTGCATCTATTTATCTATCTATCTATCAATCATCTATCTATCTATCTATCTATCTATCTATCTATCTATCTATCTATCTATCTATCTAATTTATTTCAAAAAAGACTTTCAGATAAAGTCCAAATTTAAATAGTAAGTCTCTATGACACATGACACAGCTAATTTAATGATGTGTAATTACATGTTGACACTCATTAGCTACAGTATTCACCACTAGTGATACTTTGAAAAGACAATACCTGTGTTTTATTACTAATTGCTAAAGCTCACCATTGAATGGACAGAGACCTGGGGAAGGGGTGCGATTCTTTTTTAAAGAGCAAAAAACTGAATCCTATTGTTTCATGACCCTTAAATATCAACTTGTCAAGTTGGTCAATATCTGACATTGTGGTAGTTTCAAGGAAAAACAATAAAAATCACAGTATTCTATAGTTTCAAGTAAAACATTTACAAACAGAAGCATTAGTATCTAAGTATGTTAATCTACTAAGATTTTTTTCCTTTATGTAATTCATCCTTTGGCTATATTTATGCCATTTTTTCCTGAAAAATAATAATTCTTTAGAAATACAAGAATATGAGTGCTAAATAACCCCATAGATGTCTGAAATCTAGAGCAATATAATAAACAAAATAATATACTATCAAATGCCAAGGTAATATTCCAAAAGCCTACTAAACAATAAGAGCTGATGTTTTTTGATAATTTATTAGGTCCCATATACTCTATGCTAAAGTATTTACATGCATAGTCTATTTTACTCCTTGTAGAAACCCAATATGGTTTTACTGATGAGGACACTGAGACTGTTATTAAACCTAAAAATGTAGAAAAGCCAAGACTTGAAGCTGCATAGTTTCGCTTTAGAGCTGATACTCTGAATCACTAGTATTTCCCCTGCTTGATGGCTTTGCTAAATCAGCTCTGTGATCTGCTGCCCCTAAATTAATGATTTCCTTCTTTGTGATGCTTCCTTAGCCTTGTGAATTTGTCATTGGAATTATAATTCTGTGTTATTAGTATTTGTTAATGTCTCCCATTGTTTTATTAATATCTTGAAGGAAAATTCTATCTCCATTTTATGTTTGCATAAAAACAGAGCAAAACTTGTGATATATAGTAGGTTCGAGGTTATGCTTACAAGACTTAATAAAATAAGCTAACATGTTGGGTTGATATAATAAAGCCATTTGAAACATATTCCCTTGATGTCAGGCCTCTCATAAATGAAGAGAAATAACACAATAGGTAGAAAAATATGGTTGGAAATCAAGGACCAAATGAACATCCCTGGCACAATTATGGGTATTACTTGTTCAAGTTTCCTTATCTATGGAACAACAGAGCTGATTTGCATGATTCCTTCCTAGCTCTACTTTGTAGAAATATGTTATAGAAGAAAAATAAACTTACTGTTGTATGTGATGTTAAAGCCACGTCCCGACATTGAATGGTCAGCTTGAAATTCCAGTCTCAGTATATGACTATTACTAGTAAGATGGGAAGGCACCTCAGCCCCAGTAAAGGTTCCGAGAATTGGGGAGTCTGGAGAGTCACCATCTTTAACAGCAAGGAAGTCAAATTGAGATTCCAGATCAAAGTCATTAAAAGAAAGGTGTATCCGACTCCCTGGATCTGAGATTATTGTCCAGATGCAGTTTAAATTATTTCCATATCCCTCTGGGTAATCAGGAGAAAGGACTGTTCCCATTGGTGCAGTAAAGTTAGAGAGGCAAGGAACTGTAAAAATAAGATTATAAAACATAATATTTCACCTTAGTTTGTCATATCCTATAATTATAATAATCAATTACAGTTTGGAAAAAATAATATTAACAATTTAAATTATAAGATAGAAAATAAAAGTTACTATTTTTACATATTAGGAAAGGCAACTAATAAGTTGGATGACACTATGCTTAATATGCACAAAAATATAATTGGAGCAATCACAGCGATTTATTTAGACATTTATCATGTTTGTGTTAAAGTGCTGTGCAAAGTTTTTGTTCCTGTGCTTAAAAACAATATTAGAGAAGCATTTAGAGATTTCGTAGAAAGCAATAATGCTCATGAAATGATTTAAGACAAAAAATATTATGTGACTATTAATCGAAATGGGATGAGGTAGCCCCAAGAAAGTGGAGTAAGAGTGGGACTAAGTGAGTTTCATTCCTACATTGGTCATAGGATACTCTGATAGTTTATAACACAGATAAGGAGATGAGTTAACTTTTATAATCACCACCCCTGTGGCTAAAACTGGAAAAACAAGCAAACTCACACCATACTAAGTCAAAGTCCCCACCCACCTCCAGTTTTCTTTATTTAACATTTTAAAACATCTGATTTAAAGGTTCACATAGAATATTTAGAAAGCAGAAGAAGGATAAGGAAATAGAAAAGTAAATGATCATACAGAAAAAACCAGTTAAAATAACAATGTATTTTCTTCCAGTTTTTATTACAGGTTTTTAACAAAATTTGATTCATCCAATTTTGCACCAAATTTTATTTACAAAGGATATGAACTTACTGCCTCAAACTATGTTGCTAAATTTCTGCCTATAAAAGCTGTATTAATTTATACTGAAATGTAGCAACTATATTAGTGAGCACAATACCCCTACCAGCAAAGAACTGTGTGACTACTTTGCCTTTCATAGTTGATAGAAAAATTACATCTCATTTTACAAATTTGCACTTCTTTTCCTAGCAGTGAGGTTGAAGATTTCTCATGTTTGTTTTCCACTTATATTTCCTCTCTTTGGGGAATTACCTGTTCATGAACTCTGAACATTTAAGATTATGAACTCAGTTTATAATATTCACACAATATTACAATTCATACAATTTGTTATTTTTAATAATATTTTAGTATAAATAATTTGTTATAACTTGAGTATTAAAATAATTTTTGCATTTTTTTCTTCCTTTTAAGTTTAGATTTTTTTATTAGCATTAAAAAATTAGACCAATTTCTATCTCTCTACAGAAATAGAAAAACAAAGATTAGGTTATATCTATGTATACTTAGAATATGTAAAATATGTAAAAGAATAATTAAAAAATATATAAATGATCAAATTTATCCTTTTTTTATTTTATTATTATTTTTTTAATCCTCACCCAAGGACATTTTTTCAAATATCTTCAGATAGCGTGAGGGGGGGAGAGAGAGAGAGAGAGAGAGAAATCAATGTGTGAGGGACACGTTGATTGGCTGCCTCCCACACGACCCTGAACAGGGCCGGGACCGAACCACAACCTTGGTACGTGCCCTTGACCGGAATCAAACCCGCAACTCTTTGGTCTACGGGCTGATGCTCTAACCGCTGAGCCAAACTGGCCAGGGCTTCATTTTTTATATCTACTTTCTAACTTCAACTTGTTTTTCTGTATGAAATGATGTTAAAAATTAAAACCAAGACTTGGAAACTGACCACCACTGGGCTCAAGCCGGACTACAAATGTGTTTGATTTTATTTTATTAATGCCTCAATAAACATTTAAAATCACCTTTTAAAATTGTCATATTTCATACTCAAGGGGGGAAATCTGGAGTTCTAGCATCTCTAACACACCAAAGTTCCCTATCACTTCCTGTTGCCTCTTCCCCTTTACCTGACTGCATTCTGAAGTCATTTGACTATAACTCTTGATCTACAATAAGGGTCAGCAAACTTTTTCTGTGAAGGAACAGATAGCAGGTGCTTTGCCTATACATCCACATGGTCTCTTTTGTAACTACTTAACTCCGCCACTGTAGCAGGAAAGCAGCCTTGGACAACAGGTAAATGAAAGTAAGTGGTTGTGTGGCCATGAAACTTTATTTACAAAACTAGGACTCAGGCTAGATTTGGCCCACAGTCCTTAGTTTGTCAATCTCTGATCGAAATGATCCCTACCTGGGGCAGGAGCTGTCCAAAACTGACCAGGCTAATCTCCCTGATCAGAAAGACAGAGAGATGTCTATATAACAGAGTAGTTCCCCCATAACCTCGGTTTCATTTTCCAGGTTTTTGTTATACACAGTCAATCGTGGTTTGAAAATATTAAATGGAAAATTCCAGAATTAAACAATCCATAAATTTTAAACTGTAGGTCATTATGAGTAGTGTGATGAAATCTCATGCAGTTCTATTCCAGCCAGCCAGGGATGTGAATCATCCCTTGGTCCAGCTATCCACACTGTTATATGCTACCCACCCATTAGTCACGTAGTAGCCTTCTTGGTTATCAGATACATGGTCTAGGTATTGGTACCCTAGTGCTTGTGTTCAAATTGTCCTTATTCTTCTTAATAATGATCCCAAAGCACAAGAGTAGTGATGCTAGCAATGCTGATAGGCCGACAAGAAGCCATAAAGTGCTTCTTTTAAGTGGAAAGATGAATATAATACAATAAGATATTTTGAGAGACCACATTCACATAACTTTTATTATATGTCATTATGTTACAATTATTCTATTTTATTTATTTATTTTTTAAATATGTTTTTTATTGACGTTTTAAAGAGTGAGGAAGGAAGAGAGAGATAGAAACATCCATGGGAGAGAGAAACATCCATTAACTGCCTCCTGCATGCCCCCTAATGGGGATCAAGCCTGCAACCTGGGCATGTGCCCTGATTGGGAATCACACCAGGACCTCTCAGTCCATGGGACAATGCTCAGTCCAATGAGCCACACCAGTGGGGCTTTTCTATTTTCTATTTTATTATTAGTTATTGTTAATCTCTTGCTGTGACTTTTTTATCAATTAAACTTTATCATAGGGATGTATGTATAGGAAAAAACAAAGCATCTATAGGGCTCAGTACTGTCCATGTTTTCATGCATCCTCTGGGGGTCTTGGAACATATCACCCCTCAGATAAGGGGGGCTATTGCACTCTAAACCCTTACTTATATAGATGCAGTTTTTATGTAACTTCCTTTGACTCAGTGTTATATTTCTGTAAGCACCACACTGGTTCTATGGTAATAAAATGTTATAGTATCCACATAAGCATCTTTATTATCCGTATAAACTTAGTACCCACATAAACATCTATTCTCGTCTGTTTTTTTTAAATCTAGCTACATGTCAATACATTAGATCAAGTTCCCCAAAAATGCATATTAGACATTTTTATTGAAATTTCAAAGCAATTTCTATATAATTCATATATTTAGTATAATGTCTTCTCGTTCAGGAACATGGCTTCTATCTATTTTTTTCTCTTAATTTCCTTTTCTCAATAAGTTGTTAATTTTTTTCTATGAATTATTTGGCTTTATGTAAGGATTATTTCTTTTTTAAAATAACTTTATCTTTTGAATAAATTCTTTTTCAATTACACTTTTAAATTAGCTATTATCAATATATTAGACAACTATTAATTGTCATATATATCAGGATAAAAGATTTAATTTCCTTTAAAATAGTAAAAACTGTTGTCTACATTTTCAAGAGTTTCAAAATTTGTTTTAGTCAGCATTACTTTAAATATTTTATTAAATGCTTTTTATCATTTATTAAAATGATATATTATCATTTTATGTAATATAATTATATTAATTGAGTCTTCAATATTACATTAACATGGTGTCCTTGGAAGAACACCTAGAACTAAAGATCTTCAAGTAAAGTCTTTGGAAGTATTACTAAGTTTTAGATGATGCTGACATAATCGAATCAGACTCTCCTAACATAGTTTATTTTCCCACTACAGGAACTTCCCAAAGGGATCTTGGTTAGAAATGAGCTCTGTCCTTAAACTAAAATAGTTCTTCTTAGGGCGGGGGGGGGGGGGGGGCATTGCGATCGTCCTCTCATGAAGATTTCCTGAAGAACAAACAATATATATTGTAACTAGGGACATTTCTGCCAGAGTCTAAAAATACCCAATTTGTTGAAATGTAAGATAAGTTATCATGGCAATATGTATCTAGAACACTAGAATGAGAAACAATAATGTCTGCTATTTTCCATATTCTTTTTTTTTAACTAGGCAATATATATATATATATTATATGTTTATATATATTAGAAAATGTTTGGCCTCTATTTACTTTAAAAGTTCTGTTACATCTTTTAAAATGTTAAATAATCAACATTTTCAATAATGGAAAATGTATTTTGAAGCATATATTATAATTCAGATAAAATGTAGGTCTTGAAAGTGCTACTTTTTTTAAACCAGGAAATATTGAAGTAAAGTTTGTGCTAATATCTTTGCAGGAAGTACAGGATTTCACAAATAAAAAGCATTATCATTGTTGGATACAGGTGAAAAGTCTTATGTTGAAAAACTAGAAAATTATTTTTACTTTCATGAATATTGGCTTATATGTTTTCACTTGTGAATATTAAAAAATAAAATTTTCAATTTTCAGTATTGCAATCGCACCTGGCAAGTTGCATTTGTTGGTAATGAAGATAGTATTTAATTGAACTTAAATATGCCTCAGTATATAATATAAGTTGTATTTTTTGTTGCAGTTAAATTGAAATGTTTTAACGTATTTGAAGAACTACATCCTTTTAATCCAAGCATACTATATTCCATAAACATTAATGAATTTTATTCTGTGCAATATAAATAAATGGCATTTTAAGTCTGCATTAGAGTGAGCATCTACAAGCAAAAATAAGTTAATGCATTAAACACAGAATATAAGCTTTAAGTATTTTAAGTGTTTGATTGCAACTAAGCATGTACTTATATCTTGTTAAAATAAATGAGTTTATTAGAATTAGCTCAGATGTATAATTTCTATAAGAAGTATGCTATCTATAAAATATAAAATGCCATCAATAAAGTGTTACGGGAACACATGTAACATATACTTTGCAATTACTGATTGAACTTTGTTAACTTTATTTAAATCTATAATGAAATTTATAATTTGGCATAAACACACTTGTCAAAGATAGTATCACAAAGTGCTACTCATTCAAAAATAATTACACGGTTCCAGCTCTTTGCAATTAATTACAAAAGCAATTATATGCAAGGACAGGGTAACATATGCTATCTGGAAGCAAAGCATTTGGTACTCACAGATACAGATGGGTATGTTTGCAGACCATTGGTTATTCTCTTGACAAACAATGGATTTTTCTCCAATTAATTCAAACCCAAACTGGCATTCGAACCTTAAAACATCACGATTAGAAAATCCATCGCCTTCTCTAATTCCATATAAAGGTGTACCAGGATCGCCACAACTTTCTTTTTCAATTTCTGTTAAAACAGATGATTAAAGTCATTTTTCGAGGGTTTCAGGTATTTGATATCCATACATCCAGCTTAGTTCGTATATGTACACTCTTCATAGCTAAGATATTTTAGAGTAAAAAGATAAAAATATTCTCCAGTATTGTTTTTTTCTTTCGCTACTCTTGATCTGATTCGATGAAATGATCTATAGAAAATAATTAGTATATTTCTCTCATTTTGGGGAAACTGAGGTCATCGGAGCTATTGTGCCTGTTCCAAACAGAAGAGTTATAACAAAATTCAGATTTTCTATCTGTACTGTATATATACTCATCTACACACACATGCACACAGGATGGGGCAAGAGTAGGGTTACAGTTGTAAGTACGGAAAATAGAGTTTATTTTTGTATTATCACTTATTAATTATTGTATTATTTTCCATACAAACAACTGTAACCCTACTTTTGCCCCATCGTGTACATATGTATTTTCCCCAAACTCCATAGACTTTTGTTATTTTTGTAATCTGTATGTGATACAGTAAATCCTTAGACTGCAAATCAGGATGGAATAACATCTGTGCCTCTGCGCTCCCAGGGCAATCAGTAAATACCTTTCACACGTGCCCTGCCGCTCTCCCCAATACGAGTGGGTTGAATTACTTCCCCAGTGAGATCCCGGCTCTCAACAAACTACTTAGGGCAGGAATCAATTTTGTGTTGCAAATTATCCAGATACGGCCAAAAAATACGTTGTTTTTTGTTTGTTTTGGTGTTTTTTGATGAGTTAAATTGAAGAGGTTGAAAAAATCTTTCTTATGGAATTTTTTTACACATATTCAAAGAAATTCAAATATCTAGGATCTTCGATGTGAAGCATGATTATCAGTTGTAAATTATTGTGGTAATTTGGTTTTTAAGTCACATGAAATCACACTATTACAGGTATTCTCAAACAAACAACAAAAAAATTTTAAATTAAAATAAAAAAAATAAAACTGAGATAAAGTTATACCCTCCTATGACACCTCAACAATCATTCTGGTCTTCTGTAATTATCATGCCAATTTGACCTATACCTTTCCAGTTCTTTCCCTATGCCTTTATACACAGACATACATAGTATATAATATTATAAAAGCATCTGTATTTATGTAAATATAAAGATCTTCTCCACAAAAACTATGTAGCATTGTTTCATATATATTATTCTTTACATTGTATGATACCATCAATACCATTCTATAACTTGCTCTTTTTTTTTTTTACCAAACAATAATTTTGGAGATATTTTTGAATACCTTGAATCCTTAGTAAAAATGATAGAAGGGTATTCCTTTAATACACTGGATTTTTTTTTGATATTTTATTTTTACATATGTTGTAGTGACACTGATCTATAGTATTTACCAAGATTTAACATCAAGGGAAGAGACTAGTGATTTTCCAACTTTCACTAGTCTTTGGACTAGTTTTTATAACAAGAAAATTTGGATCCTTCAGTGTTAGAACTTGTCAAAAAAATGCTGGCTGAATCTGGTATAATTTTGAGGTAGATATCTGACTACCATTTCAATCTCCTCTAAAGTTATTTTCCTATTGAAGGTATTTTCTTTTTGTGTGTGTGGGGTGGGCAATATTGGCAACTTAGAGAAGTGACATTTTCCAAGGTTTGCCAGGTTAGTAGTAATAGATTTGGGTTACAGGATAAGGTATCTGTTTATAAATATCTCATAAGTCTTTCTCACTCCTAGCTATTTATTTGTGATTAGTCTTCCTGTTTCCTTTGTTCATACTTACAAAGGGTTGTCAAATTTAATAGTCTATGCAAAGAACCAACTTTTGCTGATCACTTACTGTGTTCTGATTTTATTTAAACCTTTCTTTTTATCTTTTTGGATTTCATCTTCATCTCTCTTTTGCATTATTTTGCTGTTCTTTTTCTAACTTCTGGAGCTGAAATATTAGTGTTTATTTTATTTTATTTTTATTATTATTAGTTTATTTTCGGTCTTTCTTGTTTTCTTAAAAAAATAAATTTGAATCTATACATTTTCTCAGAGCACTGCTTTGATACAGAAAGCTTTTTATTCACTTCTAAATAGTTTGTAATTTCCATTTTGATTTCCTCTTCAATTCATAAATAATTTCAAAGTGTAAATTTATGGTTTGGGGCTTTCATTTTGTTGTTGATTTCTAATGCTTTAGTATTCAGTATAAAAATATCCAGGTCTCACAGTAGATAAATCAGTAAAATATATTCAATTCAATTTGTTATATTTGTCAAATGGAAATTATGTATGGCCTTAATTCTTTTTTGTCTACCCTCTCGGACAATTTCAGAGAGAACTGTGCTACATTTCCAAACAGTATGAATTCTACATCGTGTACTTGAAACAAGTCTACTTCCAAAGCAATATATTTTGCAATATATTTGGTGAAACATAATAGGAGTTAAGCCTATGATGAAAGGTGCAGGAGGAAGTAGTTTAGGGTAGAACAAAACTCTTGGTTTTAAGAAAGTATCAAATGTGCTTACTTCTCTACAGCTACAGTTATAGTTACAACTATTTATCCTTAGTTGGAGAGAACTCCCGCCTGATAACTGCACTGGACTTCCACTCTGTAGCCGAAACGTTTTTCTCTGTAGCAATTACCACAGTCTCTCAGGATTGCCAGTGGCCTCCTCCCTTCCATAAAAACTTAAGCTTGCAAGCAGTTACTTGTTCCTTTCTTTGGGCTTAGTGAATACTTACATTGGTCCATATATTTTACTGTAATTATTAATTATTCATCTGTCTCTTCCCGTGAGCTTTATTGACTTTTGCATTTCAAGTATCTACACACCTGGTGACAACAAACATTTATGTATCATTTATGTTCAGGCAAAGTTCTAAGCACTTGTTACATTTAATCCTGACACAGCCTTATGAGGACCCAATGAGATAACTTGCCTAAAGTCACACAAGTTTTAAGTGACAAGAACTGGATTTGAACTCAGATGGCATGATTCCAGAATATGAGCTCTTAAGCACTATACTCTCTCTCAGAGCCTAATATTCAAGAATAGTTGTGGAATATATGAAGAAGGAAGGAAGGAAGGCAATAAGAATTAGCATACAAAAGTATGTGGTTCTAGTAGTAAACAATCTAAGCCATCAAAAATTCATGTAGTTATACAGAACTACATAGATAGAAAATCATAAAATGACACAGTTACATCTTTTGAATCACTTAAATTTTATAGTTGTTTTATTATTGTAGGATTTGAGTGTTATATATTTTCCATTTACCCCTCAAGAACCATTCTCCACCCTTTTCTGCCCTGCTTTTTACTCCCCTCCCCAAGAGTGGGAGTAAAGGATGACCCACATGGACCCATGATAGGCTCCTATGCTACCTGACTTCCTGTGTGTGCAACAGGTGGTCAGGGAACAGGTGGCCCTGGCAGGAGGTCAGGAGAAGAGTGTAGTAATGTATTTTCCCCTCATTTTCTTCTCTGACTGATCACTGTAGGATGGATGTGTCCCCATACTGAAAGCCAAGCTTATTTCAGGCGGCTCTCTCCATACAGCTGTCCTCTGAGAGCTGTGGTTCTCAATCAAGGTGACAAGGGCTCCCCACTATCCTAGTCAGGAATACTGTATAACACCTTGTTAATTTCCTTAAGCTCTGCTCACACATACCCAATACGAAGGTGAATTTGTTACCTATAACTTCCCCGATTGATACTAAATAATTTACCATTGAAATCTCAATAGAACACAAAAATAATTTAGTTAGCATCCTACTGATACTTTATTTTATTATCGTATAACATTTTGTTTTTTAGAACATAAAATGGGGTTGTGATTCCATTAACAAGTGTTGCCTCTGTTGGGAATCAGGTAAATACTATGCACCATTCACAACTAAATTGGGAAGGAACAAAGTAAGTATCTATCACAGAGTCAGAGGCTAGTGCATCTGGAATAGCACCTGGTTTTGCTCTTTTTCTTCTCTGCTGTGGAGGCAAAGAAATCAGAAGCTGAGGAAGAGGTGCTATGATAAGTGAGGATGGGAGATTAGAGGAAATATAGGCAGAACACTCCAGAAGGCTCTCCTGCAGTGAGTTGAGAACAAAATTGAAAATACAGGTTTAAATGACAGTGGCTGAAATTTGTACAACAGGACTCTTTCAACACCTTTTTTTTTTTTTTTTAAGTGACCAAGTAACTTTGATCCTTGATGCCTAAAGTAATAAACTCTAATTTTAAATTCAATCAAATTTCCAGCCAACGACTAACATCTGGCCTTAAAGTGACATAGAAATTCTCATTGATCAATCTGTGACCTGACAGCAGTTGACACTGTAATTCAAATACTTCACAGAGAAACTGTGTAGGTTAAAAGAAAGTGATCTGTAAAACTTGCAGTTTTGCTGATTCTTAATGTTAAGAAGCCTCTTGAGAATCTTATTACCTTAGCAACGGGCTTACAGAGGTTGTGAAATATAGAATCATGCAGCTAGAAAAGACCTTGTGAGTTAAACTCTATTTCACCTTCAAGCATCTCCGACAAATGAGACTACAGTCAACATTTAAAGATATTTTGAGGAGGAATTCTATAACTTCCCAGGCAAAGAAGGACATATTTGCAATAATAAATGTGTAAAGTGTTTTACCATCATGATGAAAACACCAACATTTAAAAAGCTTCAGATTATGCGTAACCATTTAATAAGAAATATGTAAAATGTAGAATGCTGGTAAATATACCCCAAGACAAGACTCCCCAAGTTGACCATTTCACAGAGCTGGCACAAAGGAAGCTCTGCAGTCAGGACTTAAATTATACCCTCTCCTGAGATGTAGCAAATAGAGGCACTCAAAAGCAAACACACCAAAAAAGCCCCTCAATTCTTACTCATATTTCACCTTAAATATTGTTGAATATCTTAATATGTTTGATAGAATTAGGAACTCTATATTTGTGATAAAAAATAAAAAACTATGTATTTTTCTTTGGTTCTAAATAAAATGTTGTTTGATGTATCATTCACTTGTTTCTTATTGTTGTATTTATGCCAAATCATTTCTATTCTGTCATCCCAGTGTCCAAGTCTCAAATTTGGAGGATAACTGAGGGACCTATAGTTAATGTCTGTGCAGAGAAACAAGGAGTTTCTCAGCTTTCATAGGTGCCATGGTCTGAATGTGTTCCTTCAAAATTCAAAGATGATGGTCTTAGGAGATGGATCCTTTGGGAGGTGATTGGGTCAGGAGGGCAGAGCCCTCATGAGATTCGTGCTCTTATTAAAGAAGTTCCAGAGAGATCCATTGTCCCTTCCACCATGTGAGGACATAGCAAGATGGTCCCAGCTATGAACCAGAGAGAGGACTCCCACCAGAAGATCACCATGCTGGCACCTTGATCTTGGACTTCAAGCCTCCAGACTGAGAGAAATAAATTTAAGTTGTTTATAAACTACCTAGTCTGTGGTATTTTGCTATAGCAGCCCAAGTGGACTAAGACAATGGGTATAGAATCTATGCATTTGGATTATGTCGCATTTTCCTCCAACCCAGTGATTATCAGACTTTTGACGATGAGTTTCTTGGGGTTTTATGTAAGATCCCACTCAAAAATTATAACTCTACCCTCTTTCTCTCTCAAGTGAACATGCTGGAATACAGGAATGTGGGACTAAATACCTTTAGTCCCACTAAGTATCTTCTAATTTAATTAAAAATAATGTGCATAAGTAGGTATCTTAATTATTACTAATAACGTATTTCTTGAAATTTCACAAGAGTTCAAAATACATCACAATGTAACAAGTCCAAAATTAAGAACTAATGCTAACCCAATAGTTCTCTAGTATATAAATTTGTTCCATTGTCCAAAATAATTTAATGGAACCAGGTGGGAATAAATTAAAAAACAAAAACAAACTATAAATGTCCCCCAAACCACTTCCTGATCATGACCAAGTATCTTACTTAGTTCAGGGGATCTTAAGGCTATTCTTACCAAATTAAGATGGACCTCAGAGGGAAGAGGCAGACAGAGATTAACTAAAGAATTTATATGCATATATGCATAATCCATGGACACATATAATAGTGTGGTGAAGGCCTGGGGTAGGACAGGAACTGGTTGGAGGCGGGCAATGGGGGAAAAATGAGGGGCATTGTAATACTCTCAACAATAAAATAAATGAAATGTACTTAACTCATTAGATCATTATTTTCTAAGGACCCACTGTGCACTGTGTACCAAGAACTATGCTAGGAAGTATAACCACAAAGGAATATATGTCATAATTCCAGCCCATAAAAAAACATAATCTATAAGAGCTGCCAAGTAGATGTATTAGGATATATTTTTAATTCCTTGGCACACATTTTTAACATAAAGAGAACAGACTATGCTCTGAACAACACTCATGCTATGTTTTAAAACTCAAATCTTAAATCCAAGATGATTTGAGAAGTTAAATGCATTTCTTGTGTATTCTGACTTAAAGGATATCTTTACTATGAAATGTCAAGTGACAAGTGACTCCTCCTCCCTGACTTGCCCTGAGAGTAGTATTGTTAAAATTTGACCCATTGTTTATATACTTAAGGTCCTTCAAACAACCTCTTTGGAATTTGCCTTCACTTTGGGACTAGGGTACAGTCTCTGTGACAAAGGACAATATGGAGGGCTGATTGAGATTTGGAAACCCAGGAACATAGGTTCAGAGTTATTTCCACCGTAAAAATTTCAAACCAGTTGATGACATCAACAGGTAAGCTAGCTAACTATAGATAGCTTTATTATCAATTTTTTTCAGGTGCAGTGACCTTAACCATTTACACATCCGTTCAATCCTCTATCAGTATTTTCTTTCAAGAAAAATGTTTTGAAATTGTACTATATCCTAAATGTTGGGAATGCAGGCAGATTCAAGACAATCTATTACTGTTGACCAGGAGAAGACAAATGCGAAGGTACATAAAAGTATTATAAATAATGTAGTTTTAGAATAAGATACATGGGAGACCTGAGAGGAATAATATTGCTCAGGAATGGAAAGGCAAGAAAGATTCTATAAACTGAAACATGAAATAAGTTTGGGCAGATTTTCATGAGTGTGTGTGGTTGGGGGGGGTATGGTTATAGGGTGTGTGGTAGTTTCAGACATTTCAGGTAGAGGGAACAGTTTAACCAAAGGGATGATACTGTAAAACAACACCTTTGGAGAAATTCAAGCATCTCAGTACTGCTGGAGTTCGTGTGCAAGGAGAGTGAGCTAAGAGATGAGGTTGGGAGATGTGGGATACCCTTGTGTGCCAGATGAACGACCTTCAGGCAGAGATAAACCATTGATGAACATTCTAATAATGCACACCTAACAAACACTCCACACATGGCAGTCACACTAATCTTGTGTAAAAGGAACTAAACATAATGAAAAGTCAATCAAGGGACGTGACCCTACTCCCTGACGGACTTATAGTCTAATAACGGAGCAGTAAAAAGGAGAGTATCAGGAAGCACACCTTTTTATAGGAAGACTCAACATAGCATTGTTCACTTGCAACCTCACTTAACCTGTCTATTCTTTAAACATTTTCCTTTGAAGTACCTTAAATGAAAGAACAAAGTGAAATATAGATTTCTGTTTAAATCTCTGTAGCTACCTGTTTAAAAGAGTTTGCAAGCAGGAATAGATCAATATTTTTTTGAACTATAATACCGATCAAAGTAAATGGATTTTTTGTTTGAAAGAACCGTAACTGCTAGGAGTCTAACAGTAGTCGTGAAAATCTTCTAAACATTATTGTTCTTACTGTATCTACCAGATGGTAAAAGGACTTATAATTATTTGAAGGTATACCTATAAAGCAAGTAAGAAAAACAACCACTCTTATTATTTAAAAAAAAAAATACTACAGTGAGAAAAGCCAGAGTGCAACAAATGAGCAGAATATGCATTCTGCCTTAAAAATAGTAACATTTCTACAGTATTAGGCCTTTCCGGAATTAAGCCCTGGCTCTATTCATATGACCTTTTCAATCTAAGAAATAGGTATTCAGCTCCCATATGTGCTGAGCTAGTCATTGAGGGTTGAGGGGAAGTATCCGAGATGAACTGGACTAGGTATTTGTTCAAGAAGATAAGCCCAGCATTTAATCAGGTTTTTGGAAGCACTGGTGATAGATACAGAAACAACAAATAAATAAAACACCCAGTCTTTGGATCTCGTTTTTTCATATAATTCAGGTTTCTGAGGTTACTCTAACAAGCACTAAGCACTCTCCATTGTATTTGTCTATATTTCAAGGTCCAGAGGCTCTCTGCCCAATACAAATCTGTTCTGAGAAGAGGACCCTATATCAATCATCCATATTTTAGTTTGAATTTGAATCATTATATAACTTCTTGCGAGTTATCTTCTTGAAGTTGTGAATTTGAATCATCAAGTAACTTCCTACAAGTTAAAAAACCAAATAAGATATAGAAAGTATTTTACAGATTAAAAAGTACAAATTGCCAGTTATAAAAATAGCCATAGAAATGTGAGGAACAGGATAGGGAATACAGCCAATAATATTGTAATAACCACGTATGGTGTCAGATAGATACTAGATTTAACGGGGTGATCACTTCATAAGGTACATAAGCACCTAATCACTATAGAGTACATCTGAAACTAATATAATATTGTATATCAGCTGTAATTTAAATTAAATTTTTTTTTTAAATTTAAAAAAGAAAAAAAATTATTACCAGGTGAATTACAGCCCTTATGAAGAGATTTTCTTTGAAATGCCCTATAATAGGCCAGAATACCCTAAGCGGAAGCCATACCAGCATGGAGAATACAGTACATCTCAAAAGATTTACACAAAATCAAAGCTGTGAGAAAGTAGAAGAAACAGAAAAAAATAATAAGAGAGGGGAAACTAGCAAAAGTTGGACTAGTTTAATGGATTGTGGACTCCTTGAGCAGGAAACATTTCTAAATTATCTTCATATGCCTGGGACCCAGGAAATGGGAAAAGTCCAAAATGTTATTTTCTCACATCACAAGGGAAATCAGAGGTAGGAAACTGGAAGTCAAAGCTGGGCCTCATTGGAAAACCTGCTTTACACTAATTAGTTGTAACGGGACTAATCCCAAACACAGGGATCTGGATTTATGAATACTTGCCATTTTTGATTTACAGAGAGCCATTCAAAACAACAGTATGATTTATATATCATCACCATCATTTAAAAGAAACAATTATTAACTACTCGTATATCAAGGCATTCTAGAAAACCCCGATTTAGGACATTCTGTCTATTATGTGACAGGTGGGCTGTGGATCTCTGTGGACTTGATATATATGGAGACAGGTGTGAAGGAGAGAAATTGTGTGCAGAGGCCTGAGGGAAGAGAGAAGAGAGGCAACAATTACTGAGAAACTTTGGTGTTTGAACCTTTGCTGGCCCATGGGAAAGATTTTGATCGCAGAAAGTGAAGTGGGGTTAGAAGAAAAATTTGTGATTTGGGTACAAGTTGGTGATGCTACGGCCCTCAGATGAAAACTGGAAAAGCTATGAAGAAAAGCCCATGCCACGCACATCCACCACCTCGGGCATTCTCAGGGTTTAAACTGAGAGCTTAAATGACCAACAGTTGAAATGTAGCTTTGTCAGGAAAGCAGGATTCTCAGTAAAATGTTATTTTGATAAAAACAAAATGAAACGATAAAGATGCCTTGTCAAGTTGGTGGAGAGAGACCAATTATAGTTCGACTTGGTAATTGTAGCTTGATCTAATATTTTAAGTAATCTCTTTAGGAAACGCAGTTACTTTCTTTTTTTTTTTTCTTTTTTTTTCTTCTTTATTGATTTTAGAGAGAGAGGAAGGGAGAGGGAGGGAGAGATGGAAACATCTATGAGAGAGAACACCGACTGGCTACCTCTTGCATGCCCCCAGCTAAGGATCAGGCCCACAGTCTGGGCATGTACCCTGCCCAGGAATTGAACCAGTGACCTCTTGGTGCATGGGTCGATGCTCAACCACTGAGCTACACCAGCCAGGCCTCAGTGACTTTCTATTAAATAGATCTTCTTACAGTTTAAGAGGCTGATTTATGTAAATATTTCACCTTCTCCTGCTCTTCTTCAAAATTGCTGTATAAAGGGGTGGGCTTAAGTGACATAAAAAAGACTAGCAGGACAGAGGGGACCAGTAACTGTCTTACATCCTTTGATTTTTTTTGTTGTCACTGAAGTAGAGTAGTTAGCTTACTATCTTAACTGGATTGATTGGTCTTCAGGTAAAATTATTCTGGTCTGGAATTTGGGGCATTCAAGGGATCTGACCATTTGCTCTCAAGGTATCTGCTTTGCAGCTCCCCCCCCCCCTTTATTGATTTTAGAGAGAGAGGAAGTGAGAGGAAAAGAGAGATAGAAATATTGATGAGAGAGAACATCGATTGGCCACCTCCTGCATGTCCCCCGCTGGGGATCGGGCCCACAACCTGGGCAAGTGCCCTGACTGGGAATCGAACCGGCGACTTCTTGGTGCATGGGTTGACACTCAACCACTGAGCCATACTGGCCGGACTGTGCTTTGCAGCTTTTTAACTTGGGTCTCTGTGTGTCAATTAGAATTATAAAGAGCTCTGCATGTATTCAGTAGGACAGGTAGGAGTTATCGCATTCCCACACATGCCCAGACTGTGTGGAACCAAAAAAGGGGCCTGAATTTTCTCCCATCCCACACTGAATGGGAAGCTGGATTCACTATGGCCTGCAGACCTCCCATGCAACTCAACACTTGGAAAGCTGGTTATTCCTCTGTCCTTGAGGCATAGATTCCAGTGTCTTAAATTTTTCCATAATTCCTCAGGCTGACGGTGGTGCTGGCTCTAGCCTTTTTATTTTCTCTACTTCATATTCTTCTCCTGCTCTATTGTAATGAGTCTGAAGACCTAACTTGCACACATTTAGAAGGACATCACTTTACACTATGGAGGACACTCTGTGGTGACAGGATTCATAGGAAGTAAAGCATTTATAAAATTCATTTTTCTCCCTGACAAAGCCTGGCTTTCAAGACTATTTTCTCAGCTCGACTCAAAATCGCTCGTGGGTAGGCAAAAGCTGAATTATTTCCTTCTTTTGCATTGCTACCTTAATAATTCCTGTCCCAATGCCCTTGGGGTATATGGACTTGGTGACTTAGGGTGACAGTTATATACATGGCAATGCAAGAGGAAAAAGTATTATACGACAAAACTTTATTTCATTTACATATTTGTAATTCAGACGTGATTATTTCACCTTGAAAAATCCTATTCATTCTTCAAGACTTATTGGAGGTGTCATTTCAAGCAGCCTTTATTGTACCCCCATTTTTAGGAAATCATTTCTGTTTGCTCCAAATACTAAGAGCACATATTGAAATGACCTATTTAGATGAACTTGTCTCCACTTTTCTGAAAGTTTGTAGATATGCGAAACAGGTCTATTTCATCTTTTCAGCATCATCACCTAACCCAGTGCATGGGGCAGAGTAGGCAATTTAAACAGCTCTTAAAGGCAAATGTAAATCTATGTATAGGTTAGTATTAGTGCTGTTTGCTATTGAAAAAAAATAAGATTTTTACAACTGAATACCTCTTCCTCTTTTTTAATTGATTTTAGAAAGAGGAAGGGAGAAAGTGAGAGAGAGAGAGAGAGAAACATCAATGTGAGAGAGAAACATGATTGGGTTGCTTCCCATACATGACCTGACCATAGATTGAACCTACAACCTGGGTGTGTGCCCTGACCCGGAATCAAACCTGCCACTTTTGGTGTAGGGGACAATGCTCCAACCAACCGAGCCACACTGGCCAGTGCTGAATACCTCTTAATGGAGCAGAAAGCATTTGTCTAAAGTCTTTTTAAATTTGATGAAAACATTATTCAGATATCAATATAAAAGAAATCAAATAATCAGATTCATAACTATACTAATTATATCAAATTTCGAGTGAAAAAATATATATCATGAGGAAGAAAATTCAAAGTATGATTATACCACATAAAAGTTATGTATATTTTCCAGAAAGATATTGCAATGTAAGGTAGGAAGATCAGCAATATAACAAGGCCCCAAAGAATGCAAGGAAAGAATGAGAGTACATTAAATACACACACACACACACACACACACACATACACACACACACACACACACAGAACAAACAAACAAAAAAAACATTAAAGGAGTAAAAGGAATTAAAATAATAAGACAAACTCCTTTGCAAGTGGCATTCCAGAGGTGACTTACATATAGTCAGTTAGGTGCATCCAGGTGTAATTTGAAAAGTCTGAGAGCCACAGAAGCATCCTTCCCATGTTCCCTGTGCTGTTTGTTCATGAAGGCAAGCGTGATCATTGACTTTCTCTGAAGTCAAACCCCACTGTCCAGTCATGACTTCAAAGTCACCGATCCCTGAAAAGACGGCTTCCGATGTCCACATAACCTCTCTGACTTCCCACCCTCCTGCCTGTCGTAGAGGCGACACCTGTTTGGCAGTTTGTTTCTTGCCATTGTCCTGGCAGCCTCTCACCGAAACCAGATCTAGAACCTGCTCTTTTGGCCTTCTAACACTTTCATCAAAAAACAAAAAACAAAAAAACAAATTATCACTTTCTGTTTTAAATGGCTAGAGAACATTTTTCTTTCTTTCTTTTTCTTTTTTTTTTTTTTTTGCATTCAACTGAACCCTGACTAATATAACAGGTTAGAAAGATGTGACATTAACAGATTATTTTGCATGAATGTAGGTGTTCTGGGGTATTATTCAAATTATGCTTCATAAGATATTAAAAGCATCTACAATAAAAGCCAAGTATTACTTAGTTCACCTATAAAATGATCATTTTCTAAAACTCGATATTTTAAAGAGTTCTAGGCCAATATGGATCCCACATACACACAAAGAATTATATCCATCCACATACAGAACAAGGTACCTCAATGTGGCAAAATCTTGAAAACTAGTGAACAGTGTATCAGTGCCTCTTTAATGATTCTTCCTAATTTTCTTTCAGTTTCTTTCAAAATAAAAACAGAAAACAAACCACTCCCCCCAAATAAATCAATCACTATTCATAAGCTAAAAAATATTGTTAGTATAAATAATAATAGCAATCACAATATAACAGATTGTGTCCTAATTTAAACAAGAATATTGAAATGATCCATTTCTAACTGAACATCATAAAATCAAAACATACGACCAGCCAGAGTGGCTTAGTTGTTTGGAGTGTTGTCCTGTGCACCGAAAGGTTGCTGGTTCAATTCCAGGTCAGGGCATGTACAGAGGGTGACCATTTGATGTTTCTCTCTCTCTCTCTCTCTCTCTCTCTCTCTCTCTCTCTCTCTCTTTTGTTCTCTCCCTCTCACTCTGTGTCTATCTCTCTCTATCTCTTCCTTCCTCTCTTTAAGCATGTTCTCAGGTAAGAATTAAAATAAAAAATCAAAACACCTATTGAATTTTCTTTTGTATTTCCCTGAACATATAAACTATAGTAGGTTAAAATATAGACCCACGTTAATGATTAAAAACATTCAGATGACATACATTTATGAGTAACAAGCAGGTCACATTAACCATTTGTTGATGGGTAACAAAAAAAAAGCCTATCTATCTGTCAATGCATCTACAAACCGTAGAGCTAACTTACCAGTTAAAAAATCTGAAAACCTAGAAACATTAAGAATCATTAACTTCAGCATTTAGAACCACTTGCTCAGCCTGAAAGAAATATTAACACCGAGAGAAAGGAAAGGGAGCACTGCTATTACAGATTTCTTTTTTTTATCTTCATTGTTGAAAGTATGACAGATGTCCCCCCATGACGAGCACTCATTTTCTCATGAATTTTCTTGTCAATAGTGACAGAATATGTGCTATCCCTACATCCTAATAAAGGAACTATTCGGTCCTGGGCCACCAACGGGTCAAAACGGTTGAGTACATTTCTCACAAGCATTTTTGTCTATATTTGCTAGTTCTTGTGGTGAGCATATCAAATTTGACATGTCACAGCTCCCACTCGGGAAGGCAGCAAAGGGCTTAGTTCATATATTTCATCAAAGTATAAGACAAATTCTGAACATCAAATGTCACCAACAATGACTTTTCATTCTTGTCAAGAAATAAGGATATTATTCGCGATGAGTATTATCAGGAACCTTGTTTTCAAGCTCAAACCACTTCGCTGCATTGGTTTTAGATGCAATAATGAGCTGATATTAACATGAGAGGAAACAGAGATTAGCACAGGCTTTGGAGTCAAACTATCTAGGTTTAAATCTAATCTTTGCTACTGCTGATTCTGTAACTTTGGATATATTATTTAAAATCACAGAGACTCGGTTGTGTCATCCTACCAGAAGAAACACAATAATAGAATTATTAGTATGCTTAAATCACACAATTAACACAGCACATGGTCTGTCACATACTAAGCACACAAATTCTGTTTTTCCATAAATATGTTTTGAAAACCCATTCTGTGCCATGTATGTCACGGGGCACGTGGAACACTGTAGTGAACAACAGAGAACCTCAACCACTCCTCTTCCCCCCAAAACAGTGTAATGGCGCAGAAATCTTATTTTCTCTAATCTGGCTTTTTCTTGTAATTTGTTTTCCTTTGACTCAAACCGGCTCTACCCAGTGTCCTGACTCACTCATCTCCCTCGCCCTTATTTAATCATTAAGGCTTCAAGACAATGAGGTTCTGGTCAGCATCCAGTAGTCTAAGGAACAAGGTCTTGGGCCTATTGACCACAGAGGCAGGGTTTTCAATCAAACTAAAAATAACATCTTGGTCTCAGTTGTGCTTTAGTTCCAAACTCAGGAAAGTGGAACCATCCCATTGAACAAATCCTTGCAAAGTTCGACATAACAACTCTATGGCTGACATCAAGACCAGATGCAATGATCAATTACTCCCTACTCTAGCACCAACCAATCAGTTGAGATCATGACCCTAACTCCTTTACTCACCAGGACTAATGATTTTTTCCCTATATAATCTATTCCCTTTAAGCTAGTGGGGAGCCAGGTCTTTAAGCATGAACTACCTGTGACATTGGGCATGGCACCATCTCCTAAATAAATCCTTACTTTCTTGGCTGCAAACATCTGTTTGCATCTTAGTGAGCTTTGATGCGTGCAGGCAAACAGACCCCTTCAGTCTGGTAACAACAGAAAAATGAAAGAAAAGGAGAAACACTAGCCCTTGGGGAGTTTATATTATAGTAGACAGAGAAAGACAAAACAATATAAACATGATGATTTATAGTATATTAGAAGGGGATAGTATTATGTGTAAAAAAATATAGAGAATAGGGAAATTGTGGAGGGGTAAATGGATCACAATTTTTAATATAGTGTTTAAGGCAGTACTCCTTAAAAAATGACATTTGAGCTGAGACTGAAAAAGATGAAGGAGTTACCACATTTATGTCAGGGCCCTAAGTGCCCGAGATTTTGCAAACAGCAAGGGGGACACATTATGACTTAAGTTTTAGCTGCCGTGTTGATGGGTAGAAAGGGTGAAAGCAGAGGAATCCATTAGAACATTACTGTAGTAATCTAGGTGATTGATAATGGAATGGTGGCCTGACCAGGCTAGAAACAGTGAAGGTGGTGATGAGTGATTGGAATCTGGATATATTTTCAAAGTGGAGCTAATAGGATTTGCTATTAGATGAGATGAGGTGGGACAATGAGAGAAGGAGGTTAATCAATGATATCTCTAATAATTTTGGTCTTAGTAAGGAAGGGTGAACTTTCCATCAGTTGAGATGGAAGACTACAGGTAAAGCAGTTTGGTAGAAAATCAACTCAGTTGAGTTTGGGAAATTGGTTCGTTTTCCAAGTAGAAATAGCAAGAAAGCAGTTGAATGTCTGGACCTCCAGCAAGAGATGACAATGTAAATGTGAGTTAACATATGGATGGTGTATACAACATATTGCCATATGGAAACACTGAGGGAAAGAGTTACAGAAGAGAAGACTGAGGCTGGTAAACATCGAGTGATTGGGCAGAGGAGAAGAAAGTGTTGTGGGAGAAAACAAAAAACAAAGGAAAGGGAACACCTGAGTATTTAATGCTGAGTTAATTATACTGCTGATTTGTCAAGTAAGATGTGTACGGAGAATCAACTGCCAGACTCAGCAATACGGAGGTTACTTTTTTTTTTTTTTTTTAACCACGACAGGAGAACTTTTAATACCACAATGATAGCAAACACCTGTTTGAAACAATGGATTTAAGAGACTATGGGAAAAGGCAAATCAAAGATGAGCAAGAGTAACAAATTCTGTTGAGAAATTTGGTAGCAAAGAGAAGCAAAGATATAGGGTAATTGCTAGCAGGGGAATCAGGGTCAAAATAACTTTTTTCCCCTTTTAAATGAAGGGAAAATAAATCCACATTTGCATGAACAAGGGGATACGTCTATAGAGATAGAAAATTTGACCGTGCAGGAGAAAGAAGGAAGACGGACTGAGCAATGTCTGGAGCAAGCTCGAGGTGGTGGGATTAGTGTTCTAGCGGGAGGCTTTAGACAAAAGCATTGCTATTTCATTTTTGGTAACAGGCAGGAAGACACCATAAATAGACACAAATTTGGATATCTGTGTAGATCTAGTGATAGATATAGCATATAATTAATGTCAACTAAAATAAATGGGAAACGTGAATGCTAATTAGTTTCTGAACTCATCCTATAGTAGCTCGAATGGAAGCTGATTAAATATAAATCCACGGAATCTAAACCATTTTTACAAAACATATGCAGACAAATTAGTGTCTGACACAACTGAAATGCACTTCTTTTTCTTTTATATAGATTAAAAGGACAACTGACGAGCAGCTGCTTTTATTTGGTTTTGTAACATCAAGATGTAGTACCTCAAAATTTCTTACCTAATCTAGAACAAAGGCAACGAGATCCAAAGTATTTATTTTCACTTAACCGTTATATAAATTATAAAGTTCCAGTTAATTTGGATCTCAATTCACTAAACATTTATTTCTTATTAAGTTTCAACTAGTGAAATGAGACTTAGGCATGAAAGGAGAAGAAACACGAAATTGCAACCTTTATATTATTGTCATGAGCATGCAGGCCACTACTTCCTGTTGAGAGACATCAGTAGCAATTATATCATCACTGTTTAGGTCGCTGAGGACATTGATATTAACTAGCATACCACCTCTGCTTCCTCCGAGGCTTAACATATACTGTTAGTATTTAGCCAATGACTATGATTTGGGTAAATAATCAAGATAATTTTATTAGTGTCTGAATGTGTCCTCTCCCCAAAATTCACATGTTGGAATTCTAATCCCCCAAGTGATGGCATTAGGAGGAGGGGCCTGTGGGAGGTGCTTAGGTGACAAGGGTGGAATCCTCATGAATGGGATTAGTCTCCTTATAAAAGACACCCCAGGGAGCTGTGCCCTTGCTCCTTATGCCATGTGAGGACACAGAGAGAAGTCAGCAGTTTGCAAACTAGAAGAGGGCTTTCACCAGATAGCAAATCTACCAGTGCCTTGATCTTGGAATTCCCAGGCTCCTGAACTGTAAGAAATACATTTCTTTCATTTATCAACTCCTCATTTCGTGGAATTTTTGTTCTAAGACCAAATGGACTAAGACAGGGAAGTAGTTGTGATACTGTTATAATAACCTGGTTATTAATTAACAGGAAAGAAGCAAAGGGGAGACTAGATAATGTAGGCATGTCATTTATACAGCTTTGCCAGAACACTGCAATTAACACTCTCTAGGTCTACTCCCTGCAGATCGATGGGGGAAGGGACTGGACAGAGTCAGTTTAGATGCATGCCCAGTAAGGTCTGGGTGACATAAAAGATGCTTACCTGTCAATCACACCTGGGAACAAGTCAGTGGCCGGAACAGGCGTGGCCACTACAAGGGCGTAAAATATGAAATATTTGAACTCTTTTTTTCTTTTTTTAATCCTCACCCAAGGATATTTTTTCATTTATTTTCAGACAGAGTGGGAGGGGGAGATAGATGAGAGAGAGAGAGAGAGAGAGAAAGAGAGAGAGAGAGAGAGAGAGAGAGAGAGAGAAACATCGATGTGAGAGAGACACATCAACTGGCTGCCTCCTGTACAACTCCAGCCATAGCTGGGGATTGAACCGCAACTGAGGTACATGCCCTTGACTGGAATTAAACCCGTGACTCTTTGGTCCATGGGCCAATGCTTTAACCGCTGAGCCAAACCAGCCAGGGCAATATTTGAACTCTTGAACAAAGGGAGGTACTTCTCTTGGAGCTTCTTGCTGCTCGCACCTGACTCCTGGCTTGTGGGGCTCTCACACTCTGCACACTCCCATGTGGCTCACAGCCATGTGGGACCCACACAACAGACGAATGGATTGTGATGCCTGATGCTACGCCGGACTCAGCTCCACCACGGAATGGGAACTCTGGACGCTGGCTCTGCTTCTAGCTCTACTAAAGCCCAAGCTGCACCTTTTCCAGGACTGGCTTAAGGGAAATGGGACTTTGGAAACCGAGGACTGGAACTCCACAAAAATGGAGATCACTCATTCTCCTGAGCAAGTCTTAGAAAAATTCTTTTTCTCAAAATATCACAAAAACCCACTCCCACTAGCAAAGGAGAAATTCCACCAGTGCAATTCTCCAATAAGTTTGGGAAGGTGCAGATATTAAGGAGAGGGTCACATATCTTTGTAAGCCTAACACTGAGAAGAGTGCCTGGGGCACAGGGTACTGGTACACCGGCTCCTATAGATTAGGTGTTAATTAGATTCAGGTCGTATTTTGGAAGAGGGAGCACTGCTCATGCGACCAACAGGATTTTAGTCTTTACTATCTTGAAATTCTTCTTTATCCCATACTATTAATTTGCATAGTTAACACAATAAAGTGATTGAGTAATCCAAATACTGTAGATCCCTCTTTAAATTAAAGCAAAAAGATGCAGAGAAAAGAGTGATTTGATAATTGATGTATGGTATTAAATTTAACGCTTAATTCATAACACTGGGAAACAAAGTGATGCTACATCAAATAGATAAAGGGAAGAACCAATGAGGATAAAATTCAAGAGAAAATGGACGATTAAAGCTCACTTTTTTCCCCAAGTTAGGTTATGACCAAATAAAAAATAAAGAATGAAAGACATAATGACTACACTACTTAAAATTTGTTTAGCATCATTCTTCAGATATTTCTAAACCTCAAAAATGTAGATATTATTAAGAAATGTCATATGCTATTAAATATGCTCTTTTTTAATTCAAATATATATATTGAATCCAAGCCAAGACTATAAAAATGTATAATTACCCTGAATAATCATTTTATTCACAGTGAGTTTCCTTACACTGTGTTAAGGCCCTATATGAAATCAGCAGCAACAATCCGTCAAAGAGATGAATTGTGTCCTGCATCTGATTTTCCACCAACTGAATATAATTAATTGGTTGTAGTGCTACAGATATGAGATTCCGAGCAAAGCAACATAAACATAAAGGATCTCTCTTATTGAGTAATCATAATCTTCTGTGGCTTCTTTCCAACTCTGTTTAGCATATGAGCAAGATATTTTCTGTTGAATTAAACTAACAAAGGGAATGATTGCGCATTTAAACGCCAAGGACTGTTCTTAGAGAATATTACATAATGTTTCAAGATTCTTAATGACTTCAGTAGAAATGGCATAATTTTCCTTCACATTTTGAAAATTGGCTTAAAAAAAACGCTTACCATTAGCCTATATATAATTAAAAAGGATAGAATCAAAACTAATTGTTTCAATTTTTACACTAATGCCATTGCATATCTGTTATTTTACAACACATGATTTTTGTGACCTAGGGTTGATTACATAGGATTAGTCTATTTCATATTACGTTTATAAAATAAGTACACTTCACCCAAATCTTGTTCAAAATGAAATGCAACAGTGAAATACTGTTGGATTCCTAATGGTATTTTAAAATCATTTAAATTGCAGATTCACTATATGTGAAGTCATTTCATTAACCAAAAAAGTGATTTTGAGTAAGTCAGATAATTAAATCTTGGTATTAAAAATTTGACTATCATATTTTCCAGACTATAAACTCTTGGACTGTGTTGGCACCAATTTGGAATTATCTGGTATAGTGATAATTTCCTTTCCTACAAGCATTTTCTATTGTTTATCATAAAAAACAAAAGGCATTCACACTGATTAATTGATGATAGTTATGCTATAGAGAATGCAGATCATTTGGAACAGTGGTTCTCAACCTTCCTAATGCCGCGACACTTTAATACAGTTCTTCATGTTGTATGTGGGCGTCTCTGCATGTGGGCGGGCCCGCATGGAGACAGATAGAGGAGCGGTGTCTCGGTTTCTAAGACCATCAGCAATATGTGTTTTTTGATGGTCTTAGGCGACCCCTGTGAAAGGGTCGTTGGACCCCCAAAGAGGTTGCGACCCACAGGTTGAGAACCACTGATTTGGAAGTATTGCCAGTATAAGTGGGGTTCTTGGGATGCCCCTGGAATAAGAATTTATGGAGGCCCCCCACAGGAGGATGAGATATGATAGAAAGCTTTATTTCTGTGGAATCAAACCCCTGAGTTTCCAAGGTTCCATTTCCCTTTGTCCTGCCAAGGAAGAAGCCCCATTTTGCCTTCAGCAGGGCCACGATCAAAGCCTATATCCAGAGTTTCCATTCCATGTTGGAGCAGTCCAATCCAGCATCAGGCTAGTTTAGCTTGTGTTCCCAGCTGAGTCCATTAGTCCATTGAATGTGGGGTCTGCACGGCTACATGGTTATGGAGGGAACGGGCAGAAGCAAAGCCAAAGGAACTGGAGAGCCAAGAGAGCAAACATTCCTTTGTCTACCGAAGGGTTTATGTATTCCCAAATTTTTTCAGGCTTACATTGGCCCTGCCCCCTCTGGCCGATGATTTCTGTTCCTAGGTTTGACTGGCAGCAAGCACCTTCCCAATGTCACTCCAGCTCACTGCATGTGCACCCATCTTCTCCTTTGTGCATCCCTCCCCCACTGACCTGCAGGGAATGGGCCAGTGGTTCCCTGGGGAGTGTGAAATTGCAGTCTCCTGGTGAAGCTGCCTAGATGGCAATGCTCATAATGCCTGGCCTCCCCTTTGCTCCTTCCTATTATTATTAACTAGCTAATTACAGTGGTATCAGAAGCATTAAGCTTTGTAAACTGGAGCCCTAATTCACCTCCACTAAGATAAGATAAAGTACTCTTAAGTCTGACTGATTATGACAACCTAACAGTATAAGTAAATTTATTAGTTGAATGGCTTGGGAAATTGAATAATAAATCAGAGGTAACATAACGTTACAAAACACTGAAAAAAGAATATATGAGTTAGATTTATTTTATGTACACATAATAATGTTACTAAAAATAACCAAAAAAAATGAAAATGAATTACATCCATATATAAGAGAGTCAGTGGAGGTTAATTGATAAAAGCAAAACATATATACAAAGTCAAACCGCTCCTACATAAGTACTGTTAACACTGTTTCATTCCTTCAGATCCTGGCCTGTGCATACATATTTTTCTTTTGTTTTGAACACAATGATATCATACTACAAGTGAAGCTCTGTTTTTGCTGCTTGTTGTATTCTCGCAACAAGTATGAACACTCTTCTATGTTACATGCACAAATCCTCCTTATTCTTTTCTCAATTGCGCCACATTTTAAGTATTTACAAACTAAGAGAATTTCGAAGTTTTATGTTTTTTTTTAATATATTACAAACAATACTCTAAAATATTTTTTCTATATTATGAAAATGCTAATATTTTATTATGGCAAATTTGAATATTTCTGTGTGACAGATTCTCAGAAGTAAAATCCTGGGTCAAAAATTATGAAATTTTTTGGTTTGTTTTGATGTATTGTCCAATAAATATTTTTTTGGTCCAGTTATACTCACAACAACAGTGAATGAGAGTGCAGCACTGGAAAGGTGGGAGGGCATGGGATCCAGAACACAGGAAAAGGAATTGGTCTTTGAGGAGGGTGAAAACCAGGGACCATTCTTTCATTTCACAGCAAGGGGACAGATAAGAACAGCAATAATACCACTAGCCCTGTAAATAGGGTGGTAGGGAGCTGAGATATTCCTCACTGATTGCTATTTTCCTAATAGAGTTTGAGAGAAGATTATCCACTGGTGTTGAGCGGAGGAAGAAAAATGCATGTGAGAAAAATGAAGTTTTAGAGGTACGAAACAGTCGTCTTAGGAAGTGGGAAAACTTTTTTTAGTTGTGGTAAGCCAAAAAAATGGACCCCCAAAGATATTCAAATCTCTGAAACTTGTGAATGTTATTCTATTTGAAAAAAAGGGTCTTTGCAGATATAATCAGGTTAAATAATTTGAGATGAGAAGATTACCTTAAATGATCTAGGTGCTTTTATAAGAGAAAGGCAAAGGGAGACAACAGAGCCACGGAGAAGGAAACATGAAGACGAAGACAGAGAGGGAAGTGATATGATCATAAGTTTAAAGTGCTGGGGCAGACACCAGAAGCTGAAAGAGACGAGGAACAGAATCTCCACTTTAATTTTTTTTTTTCTTATTGATTTTAGAGAGCGAGGAAGGGAGAGGCAGAGAGAGATAGAAACATCGATGAGAGAGAGCATCGATTGGCAGCCTCCTGAATGCCCTCCTGCCCAGAGTCTCCAAGCCTCAGAAGGGAGCTTAGTTCTACTAGATCTTGGACTTCTTGTCCCCAGAACTGAGAGAATACACTTGTATTGTTTTAACTCTCCAAGCTTGTAATAATTTGTTACACTACGAAATTAGTGTCCTCAAGAAAATAGTACATAATGAAATGTATTATCCTACATATTAAAGTAACATTTGAGGTTCATAGTTATGAATCTGATGTGCCATTACTCGGTCAGGTTGTGTGGAAAGAGGATACTTTCTTTCAACCATGACTGGAATGTTCCTAGATGAGTATGGTATTACAGAAAAAATGAGAAGGCGGCAATTTTATAGTTTCTGTAAAAGATTGATTATAAGGAAGGACTAAACTGATATCTAAACTGGAAACAAAATAATTAGGGAGCGATAAATAGTAAAATAAGTAAAGGTTTATTTATCAGTAAATTGGAATGTAGTTCTTGTGAAGTGCTAACATTAGAAAGTTAGAAGGGAAGAAATAACGTCATTGGAAGTTTATAGTAGAAACACCACAGGAAATGGAATTATTAATTATTATAAAGAGGAATTTTTATGTGCCAAAGTGGCATGATGGGAAAAATGATAAAAAGTGAGTGGGTGAAGAAAATGAGATATAAGAGTTTTAATACGGATAATCCTCAACCACTATGGAAAACAGTATGGAGGCTCCTCAAAAAAATTAAAATAGAGTCACCATATGACCCAGCAACCCCTCCTCTGGGTATCTACCCCTAAAATTTGAAAACATTTATTTGCAAAGATATGGGCACCCCTATGTTCATTGCAGCATATTCACAGTGATTAAGGCACAGAAACAATGGAAATGTTCCTCAATAGATGATGGAGTAAAGAAGATGTGGTACATATACACAGTGGAATACTACTCAGCCATAGACAAGAGGAAATGCTGCCATCTGTGACAGCATGGATGGACCTTGAGAATATCATGATAAGCGAAATAACTCAGAAAATGCTAAGAACCATGTGATTTCACTTATATGTGAGATAAAACTGAAAGCAACAAATGAACAAACAAGACAAGCCAATAAAAACTCACAGACACAGACAACAGTATGGTGGTTACTAGAAGGAAAGAGGGTGTTGGGAGGTAGTAAAGGGTAAAGGGGGTCAAATATATGGTGATGAAACATTTGACTTAAGAGTGTTACACATACAATACACAATGTAATATACAGATGATGTACTATAGAGTTGTACACCTAAAACCTATACAATATTATTAACCAATTTGCCCTAATAAATTTCATTGAAATTTATGTGTCATCCTCATCTAGGTTTGTAACATGTACTTAATTATACAGTTTCCAGTGCTGTGACAAAGTCTGATTTTCAATGGCTATTGGAATGCATAGTGTAATAGATATTTGCTTTTGTTTTTACCTTAAAAAAAATGCCCCTCACATTATTTGCCCATTTTTTATTGTGCAAACATATTCTGATGTTGATATGGGAGAGACACCTTCTATCAACTTGCTCATGATATTCAGATGAAGCTGACTGCAGCCCACTCTCACCCCCAAAATGTGGACTTGCTAATGCGGCTAAGCCAATCACTTTCTGTTACCTTTTCATGGAATTGATTCAGTAATAGCCTCATGAAACAAGTCAAGAGAATATGCTCAGTGTGGGGCCTGCCTTTGAACTAGTAAGGACATGGGTATGCTATTTCTCATGGGAAATAAATCTAGACATATGTAGCCCAGGAAACTGCTGGCAGTCTTTTTGAAACCAAGTGCAAGAAAGTAACTAAGGATGGAGGTGACCCCAAGAAAATGAAAGCAGAGAATGGAGGGTGACAAACCACTCCTGCTCAGAAACTCAAACCCCACATCAAGGTTCATCTAACCCCTTAATCATCTAGCTGTTCAGAGACTTTAAAAAAGAAATCTCTCTAAAGTAATCCAGTTGGGGTAGCACTGCTATTATTTTTCTTTTTGATAAGAAATAGATGGTAGCCATAACAGATACCTGATGTTACTCTGTTAGGCTGCCATATCAGCGTTACTGGTGATCTCATTTTAAGAAGGATTTATTTTAAAAGGGAAGTAAATGTTTCAAGGTCTCCTGAGGTCCAGGAATTCTACCATGACTGCATCCATAAGTGACAAACAATACAAATAATCACCCACAAGAATGGTTGTACCAAAATGATGACCTAAAATAGCACAGAATACTTATCAGAAAATTTGGTAGAATTTTGAATTCTGCATCTGTATTGGTACATAATATGAATACAAATCTTGGTTTCCTACAACTAATGCTTCATCTTCCATTAATATGGGTTTATATGTTAGATAGCACCTGGGTCATCAAATATGTACAAAATAGGAATAACACCACTTATAGGAAAGCATTTTAGACAAATTATGTTTTAAAAGTTCTTGTTGAGTCACTTCTTTGCAATTTGTACTGGTTCTGGTCTTATTTTGTAACTCTGCTAACTCTGCATCTACAACGGAATTGCAGAGACCTTTCTATAATCTCCTGCTCATTTATAGTCCTGTATGGTAGTATCAGATGCCAATCCCTACTGCACTGGTCGCAGCATATCCTATAGCTTGGTAAGCCATCCTCACTAGAGATATTTTGTTTCCGGAAAATATATCCCTGTCTAATTCTTCAGGCAACAATTTGCAGTAACACGCTCCATGAACATTCGTTCTTTGACTTGAATTGAATTATCAGGATGAAAGTACTTAGATATTATAAAGTAAATCCACAAGGCAGATTATTGAAAGAAAATTATTAATCGTCAAAGGTTTACAGGGAGCATAGGAGTCAGTGCTATTAAAGGACTAAGGGGGCGGGGGGAGGGACTGTCTAGATCACACCCATGAAGTTACAGACATGAACTTACAAGACACGCAGAAATGTTTGAGGAGGTTGCCTTGTCTACGCCAGTGCCACTACAATTCTGACTCATGGCCAGTACAAGGAAAGTCTAGTCATGTTGAGTGATTTCAAAGGCTTTTTTTTTTTTTTTTGCTGTTGTGGAGTGATAAAAACAGCAGGAACAATGAAATACTGTATTGTTCATCTTTTATCAGGTGGCATTCATATTTTAGCTGTACTCTTGATACCACACCTTTGCAACAGAGATAAGAGAAGATTCATATTCTTTGGACATCATGATGCTAAGAAAGTAAACTTGTAGCGGCATAAACTAATTTAACAGAGACATCCTCAAAGCCAGTTAAGTTCTGCCTCTGAAATAAGATGGGAAGGGAGTGAGGATATGCTGAAAAGGGCTGGTGTCCACTAATTTTAGTGGTTTTGTTCCTTTTTAATTGCTGAACTTATTTAATTAGATTAATTTGGGATGACATTTACCAAGAATAGACCTTTTCCCAACAGATCTATTTTAGAAGGCCTGCATGTCAAATGATAATTATTCCCACAAATTATTTTAATTCAATCTTCACTCAAGACATTAATGGTTCACCCTATAAAATTTGATCATCAAAAGAGATAGTAAAACCCATCGATGTAACCTTATATCTGGTTAGATGGAACTATCAAATTTTTATCTTGCAAAAGACAAAATGCATATAAAAAGAACATATCATTTATTCCAACTCAAACTTGATCAAGTAAAGGGTAGGATTCCTTTCAATATGTATTTTTAAACTATCCAATAATTTTTATGTTATCTTCTTTCAGTTAAGAAAGTATTTGACCTTTTAAATTTCATCAATTATCCCCTCAGGAGTGTGAATCTACCTCTATGTTATAAATTATATTTGGAATGTAGCCATAGCAAATAATATTATGTCCTAATAAAATAATAACAGTTCTCCTTCTAACAACACATGACCATCCTTCCTTTTATTCAGCAAAAATGAAAAATAAAACAATAGATACAATTGTACCATTCCAGATTGATTAGGTCATTAGTTTGATACATACTTTATTTCACAATTTAAACATATTTTATATTTCTGTTTTGGCTAAACAAATTAGAATTTGAAAAAACAAACAGTTTTTCACATAGTGCTTGCTAGTTTTATAAATGAACTCAATGTAAAGTCTTTTATAAAGGAATATCCTCTGTGTAATGTCAATACAACTAAGCAGAGAACACAGTATTTATAAATGCAGCCTGCACAATTACAAATAAGGATAAAGCTCAATTACGTACAAATGAATTGAAGAATTTTCAGGAAAACTGAGAAATAAAAGGTAAGCAATTTGTAAATTTGATGATAATTAGAATTGATTTAATAAAAGAACGAATAATACATGCATTTAATACTTTTATAAACATCACGTTATAAAAAAGAGCTTTTAGACATATGATAGTGAGATTATGTTAATTATATTCAGAGGGGGAGAGTGAGAAGGAGAGAGAGAGAGAGAGGTGACAGAGAAAACCAGTGAAACACTTTTCTTTGACTCTGGGCAAAATGTTAGTGCCTGTGTTGAGATTTGTGCATGTAAAAGGCAGATAATAAAAGCTCAGAGAGGTGCCGCGAGGCTGAACGGACGTCTTCAGAGTTTTATGGACATGAGGAAATGTACACGCCGTCTGGGCCTTTCATCTCTATTACTCCTCCAGTTTCCTTTGGACATCGTCTGAGACGGCTGGATGGAAGACTGCCAGGTTACTAACCAGCAGGAAGGAGTTAGAATAGAAACACTTGAACAGTAAAACAAATGAATTAAAAGCTAGACCCTGGAAAGAAACCCAGAGCAAATGAAAAATTTTGCCACTTGGGTATGGCACAGGGGATCAAGTAAATTAACCTTATAATTTACAGTTTAACAAAAGGAAAAGAAAACCATGTATGTATATAAGCTGGAGGTCCTAAAAGAAAAGAAATAGATGTGGAGACAGGGAAAAAATGAAGAAAAGAGAAGAGATATTTTATATATATATTGTGGGATGTGGATATATATATATATATATATATATATATATATATATATCTCACACAATGTGGGCAATGTGGGCTAGGGCAGCAGGATGAAGTGTGTATGGGTTAAAATAATTGTTAAATACTAATAAATTGAAAAAAAGATGAATTCAGAATGCTATAAATTCTTAAGTGCTTGGAGAGCTGTTATATCTTCTCAAAATAATTTTAAAAATGTATGCAGAAGAATTAAGATTGATATTCAGAAATCAAATGATTTAGTGAACTGTTTGACTCAGAGAAATGATAGAACATAAGTCCTTCTAGGCAGGGGTAAGTTCACAAAATTTTGTTGAGGATTTATTGAAAATATATCCACATAAACCACTCAGAAGGAAGTTTAACAGATAGGAGATGCTCGGCAAATTTTTAGGAGTTGCCATTATCCAAATTACAATGAGTGTACAAGGTAAAGTTGTATTATGTCATTTTTTTCTCTCTTTAATATTAAATATTTTATATTTAAGTCATTACCTGTGAGTGCCTGATACTTTAAGAAGTCATGGTTGGAGTGATACTGACATTTTCTAAATTATTTTCAAACTTGGAACACATTTTTCCCACAGAATCAGTGTTAATATATAAATGTTTGTTACAGGGGAAGTAGTTCGCTATTTATTTATTTATTTATTTATTTATTTATTTATTTATTTATCTATTTATTTATTATTTTGTTACTCTTCACCATAAGATATTTTTTCTATTGATTTTTATTTAGAGCAAGCAGAAGGGAAGGAGGGAGGGAGAGAAAGAGAGAGAGATAGAGATCTAAGTGAGATACCTCGATTGGTTGCCTCCCGCACGTGTCTTGACCTGGCCGGGGATCAAACCTGCAACCCAAGTAGGTGCCCTTGGCCAGGAATCAAACCCATGACCCTTTGGTGTGTGGGCTGAGACGCTCTAACCACTTAGCCCACCAGCCAGGGCAGTAGTTTGACATTTTTAAAGATGACTAGCAGAAAATCATTCATTCATTGGATATTTGTTGAACAATACTTTAAACCAGGCATTTGTGAGATAACATACCAGGAAAAAAGAATGCTAGAAGTTGGTTTAAAGCAGATTACTATTTAGTGGAGAGAATTAAAATACATAAAACTGTGAATAAATCACAATAAATGCTTTATAAGATAAATGCCAAGTAACGTATTTAATTCATAAGAAAGCAAAACGTCTTTAATGAAGTACTTCCTTCTCTCATACTCATCCTTCTGTATTTTTTACAGCTTACCAAGCCAAAGGCTCTCCACACTGGAAGGTCCCTGAACTGATAAAAATGGAGGAAGCAGAAGGGACAGCTCATTGGGAAGTCTTCTCTCTGTGTCTTGTTTTGAAAGTCCCTCTAGTGGTGTCAGAGAACATACACGGATTTTAAAAATAATAATTTAAAAAACAAACAAACAACAAAAAAGAATTGTTCTTTGGGACAAAAGTATCCAGCTCTGAGAGAAATGCTTGAGTGAAAAAATAAAAATAACCTCTATCAAAACCTTCCAGTTACTCCACCAATCTGGCTTGTCCTACACACAGTTAAATATGACCTGATGTTTTGTAGGTGATGGTTATTTAAAGATTGCTGAGAATTAAGACAAACAGACATACAGAAAATTCTAGAAAAGCTAGCAGAGTACAGTGTGAATGGAACAGAGAAATGCATATACTAGGTATAAATTTGCACTTTCTTGCCCCTAACCAACCCAGCAAACACACAACTTGAGTATATTAAAACCCAATGGAAGTTCCTAATCTTGCTAACAATGAAAGATATTTTGAATCAGAGGTTCCCATATTAGTGTTAGTTGAAGTAGCCTGTATTAAAACCTCAAATACCCATTTATCTTAATTTTGTTTAACAATTATTTATACTTTTATGTTCCAGAATGTGTTTTAGACTGAATACAAAGCTATAATTCTTGCTGACAAGCAGCTTAGAGTCCAGGAGAAAGAAAGACTATGTAAACCAGTAATTGATGAAACCTGCAGGTGGCTAAAAGGTGCTCACAACTGGAGGTCAGCTCTCTCCTTGAATGAGAGGTCTGGGTCTATTGGGCGAATGTCATTTTAGGGAAATATATGTTTCTGGCACAGCCAGTCTGATATTGATCACTGTCGCACTCTCACTCACCTTACAGAGAAATCTGCCAAGAACATAATGCTTTTTACTGTTTTCATTGATTTATCATCCATCTTTAACTCTTTGGACAGGAATTAATTATGGGCCAACACGTATGATTTTTAACACAAATCCTCATCCATGCATCAACAAAATCTAAAAATTGTAATTATGTATCTTAAGGACTAGGGTAAGCAGGAAACATCATATCTCAATTTTCATTTTTTGTTAAAAAGATACTATGTTCCAGTCTTCTTCTCCTTAAATAATACTTTAGGAGTCTGATTCATGTTTGGATGCTCACCATCTAGCCCAGTATTTGGCACATCAGCATAAACACACGTAGAGTGAAGAAATATGTGGGTTCATTCCTTGTGCATGAGTTAAATGTCAACCTCCTTGTCATTGTGGGACTTCTCTTAGGCCCTCAACCTTCCCCCCCCCCCCATATTTCTACAAATGCTTTATTATACTGCTAACAAAATTAGCTTTATTCCTAAATGCCTTTGTTAGATCCTGGTAACTCTCAGCCAAATCCCCTTCCTGTGTTATCTAGGTCCACTCAGACTCTGACCTACCTGCCATAAAGGAGAACACAGCATGGCTTCCCTGCATTCTAGACACATGCACCTGCTCACTGCTTCCCGAATACCAGCTTCTCCTCTGTGCTTTCATGCTTTCTGTGAAATCCCTCAGCCTGCAGGATCAGTTTTCATTTCTCTGCTTGGTAAATGCTCACTCCTGCTTCAGGATTCCACTGGTCTGAAGTCTGTGAAGCTTTCCTAGATGAGTAAATCCTTTCTGGAAGTCTTTGAGGTTCTTTGCTTTGCTGTTCTAGAGAGTTTTGCTGTTTTATAATATTGTATGTAATTCCATGTTTGTATATTTATCTTCCTTGCTGGACTGTGAGATAGAAACTATGTCGACTTTGATTTCACATTTCTAGTGTAGTGCTTGACTGTAGTAAACTCTGTTGACTAAATGGGCAAATGAGTAGTGAATGAATGAATGAATTAACTAATTGATATATATATATATATTTTTTTCTTCTTCTTCTTTTCAGTGAAGAATGAAAGGGAATCCCTGGATCCATGCCAGCATCTCGTTTCTTGACAGATACTAGAGCTTTTTCATCTAATAACTCAGAGAAATAACTGAATCAGCTTTGCAAAATGTTACTGTTTTCACATATCAATTCTTTTCTCTTCAAAATTTTTTGAAATTACTTTGGTATTGTCAAAATATACCTCTGGTGCTCAGTTTTAGAAAAGTTAAGGCAATCTTCAGTGGAACTAAAATCTAGGGAAGAGAAAAGACCAGTAAAGCAGAATCAATTAATTGGAGAAGCCACCGGGTGGCTTTCTGTAGCCAGCGCAATCTGCTCGAAGGGAAAAGTGGGTAAATGTATATAAAATAAAAGACTGTATATAAAAGAGTGTATCATTCTAGAAATTTCTGAGAACTTGACAGGATACCAAATTTGTAATAGGCAGAGAGGCAAGCATATAATTAGCACCGTTTAGGGCATACTCCCTCTTGGATGTATTTGTTACAAATGCTAAAACTTTCCACAGAGGTAATATTTTGATTACCTGCTGATGTTTGACACTTCAAGTGATCAATAGCTAAAGCAAATTTTCCTGAAAAGTAAAGAATAGAGCTTTTGGCACAGAAGTTTTAAAGAAAAAATTCCTAAGGCAGGCTACCATAAGTCCTGGCTTGCCCTGGACAGTTCCAGTTTACGCCTATTATCTCACCGTCATTATTAATAACACCCCATATCATTCTGAGAAATGTCCTGGTTTAGACAATTAATTATATTTTCACCTTAACAATAAGAAAAAAATGTACTGATGCGATATGTAACAAAACTTCTGGATATGCTGAAAACAAGTACAGACATCAGAACAACTGCCCCAGATTCCTTGGGACTAATACCCACAATTCCAAAGGAAGCTTTACTTGCATATCTCATGTATGCCATTGAGGAAAGTGGCCACAATAAAGAAAAACATTTTTTGAACTTTTGAAGTAATGAGTTCATGAATTCATTATTGTAGCTTACATTTCCACTCATGAAAATCTCTATTGCAAATTAAAACACGTGGAGTCCCAGGTAGATTATTTATTAATGCAAATCATTGTCTAAACTCATCTATTCTTAGAGCTATGATTGCATTCTGATGATAGTTTGATTGATAGCTAGATGAAAAATAGTCTTGATCAGCAGTAAACATGTAAGCTTAGAGTGATATAACCTGACCTTGCTTTACAGACTGTGGTGTCATTGTTGCAGATGGAAGTGGGATGGAGGAAGGATTAGCCCAGGGATCTATCAGTCTGCCTATGTGTCAGAATGGCATTTTTCAAGAAGAAAGTCAACTAATATTTAAAATGACTAACCACCCATTTTATAAGTATGAAGTTTGCATCTCAAAGGTTGATTAAATAATCCTTTCTAAGTGATGGGATATCAAAAGATGCAGGCGTTTCATCATTTCAACCAGTTATTTCTGTCAAGTCCTTATGTAAGGGTTCAGTAACAATGTTTACATGACAAAACATTACAATATGATGAATTTATTCACTAGTCAACTGACAACTTATATAATTATTATTATTAAAAAAAACACCCCAAATACATTTAATACTAGCAAAGAGCTCCTTTAGTGCAAATTTTTCAGAAAGTAAATTTTGCAACCCTTGTAAAAGAATGATGTGCTAGGTACTTCAGAAGAGAAATACCCGAGTTTCAGAGATTTGAGAGGCTCTTTGGAAAAATGAAGAAATCACTAAACATTTTTCTCAAAAATGGCTCTCATTATAATCATGCTATACAACTCACATGTGAAATGAAAGATATTGTTTTGCACTTAATATTATTTTTAAAATGTCCAGAACAGGGTAGCACCTGACTCACTTTTTTGCGTGTATTTTAAGATCTATTATACCATTGCAATTAAAGTTTAAATTTTGTCTAAAATTGAATGCAATAAATTTATTTCAATAATTTTTATTTATTTTCAAGATAACGTTTTCTGTAGTTCTTTCCAATCACCATATATTACAGAATTTTGGACAGTTTTAAGAGGATTCACGCTAAATGGATTTGTTTTTAATGAAAATTATCTTCAAGTATAAAGACTTCCTATAATTTCATAATTCATTTACTGAATATATACTAATTGAATATCTATCTAAAAATAATTCTGAACCACAAGCTTGAACTAGTTAAAAAAGAAGGATGAATATCACCTAAACAAATCCAAGTCAAATAAAAAAAGTAAATGCAAAGAACATTTAGTATAAGAATGAAAGTTTAACTTAATTAAGAAATTAAGAAAGGTTGTTTTTTTTAAACCATGAATGCTTACTAAAGACATAAGAAATTTTAAATGAAAAACTTACGCTTCTTGAAATACTATATTTATATAAATAAACTGTTTTAATGTGATACCTAATATCTATGTTTTGTAATTCTTTCATACATAATTTTCTGTACAATTTCATACTCCATATTGCTTCATTCTCTGAAGTGTTTTGCATGAAAACTTCATTAACTTTAAATCTGCTTTTTCCTACATCCAATTACAGTCACTGAAGAGTATTGGCCACCCTCCTCATTCAGACCATGACCCCGAGAACACTGCAGTCTCTGCTTTGTTGTTACATCCATAACTCACATTTAGCAATACATCTTTAATTTTTACATATTGAAAGATCATAGATTGTTCAGGGAAAATTTTTTTTTCTTTATTGATTTTAGAGAGAGGAAGAGAGAGGGAGAGAGAGATAGAAACATTGATGAAAGAGAACATCAACTGGCCGCCTCCTGCATGCCCCTCACTGGGGATTTGGCCCACAGCCTGGGCATGTGTCCTGACTGGGAATCGAACCAGCAACCTCTTGGTGCATAGGTTGATGCTCAACCACTGAGCCACACCAGCTGGGCCAGGGTAAATATTTTTGATACAAAGAGAAACAAATTAATTTTTTATTTTAAGACTAATTCCACTAAAATCTATGTGTCCTCAAAAAAGTTTCTTAACCTCCCTGAATATCAGTTTCTCACATGTAAGGTAGAAAGATGAAAAGCAGTTATTGCTTTCTAGTTCTAAGAATCTAAGTACATTACTAAAGGGAATCGAATGGAAATCTTTCCATCCAAGGGACAAGGTTCAATTCACTGAGCCACATCTGCCAGGCAACCATCTAATTTTTAAATGTGTTTTTGTACTTTCCACCCCAATTTATAATTTATCCTTAATTTGAATATCATTATATATGACCACCAAACTCTCACATGGTTATGTGTTGTAGGAAAATGAAACAGCACAGAAGCTTAATTAGAGAAAATGCAACTTGAATCCCATTCAGCATTCTGGCCACAGAGACTTCCTTGGAAGACATTGTCATCCGTAACAGAAGCATGGCAAGCTTGGGCATTTCCAAAACATCTGCACCTAAATATTTAAATTTTTACAAAAATTCTGGTCTCAGAACTTTTGGCACCACTTTCTCATTGCATATAATCATGACACAAAAATTAAAGACATTTTTATAAGTCTCTGTCCCAAAACTAACACTAATTTCTAACCTTTTTTGGATGAAAAGCTAATAATGGTGAAATGTATTTCTTACATAGAATATAAGGGTGTTGATCTCTGCTCTGCTTTTTTCACTTAAATAGCACATCCTGGAAATCCTTCCTTGTCTGTTCATGTAGATATTCCTCTTTTTTTTTTTTTTTTTTTTTTTTTATAGCTGAGATATTGAAAAGTCAAAGGAGTGAAATAGAATGTCCTTAAGAAGTCAAGTGAGGATGATACATACATAAATAATATATAATTCATAAGAAAATTACTTATTAAAAATAAACTATAAGTTCAAGAAAGAGTAGCTCACATAGTTTCCCTAAGAAACTCTGGTTGAGATTCAGAGAGTAGGTGGTGTTTGAACTGGGTAGGAAAGTAAGTTAACCAGGAAGAAAAGATTGCGAAGAGCATGTGTGTAGAGTGAACAGCATAAGCAAAAGGCCTAGACTAAACGTCCCTGTAGAGCAGAATGTATTATAAGTACCATACCTACAGTGGCTATTCAACTCTGTTTGTTAACTCTAACTAAACAGAAATACAAACACATTTAAGGATATTGAGTATTTCCATATATTTGGCCACAAGAAGCATGGTAGAAAGACTAACTGGTTATGAGGTTGGATAAATATATTTGGGATAGTTTGACAAAAAGAGTTTGGTTTTTATTCTTTTACAATATGGATTTATGAGGAGGTAATTAAAGCCATTATAATAGACAAGTTTTCCCAGCAAGAAGTCAGAGACAAAAGGACAAAGTTGTGGAGAACATCTTTTACAGGTCAGAGGAAGACGAGGGGTATACAGAAAGACCAAACATCTTATCTCAGAAACCAATAGGGGAACATGTTTCTAGTAGAGTACTATCAGCATTTCAAATTCCACAGCAGCTTCAAGATAGGTAAAACCTTAAAAAGAAAAAGCTGGTGTCATAGCCAAGAAATCACTGCCAAGGTCAAAGTCATGAAACTTTTCCCTGTGTTTTCTTTTAGAAGCTTTTGAGTTTCACATTTTATGTTTAAGTTTTTAAATCATTTTCAGTTGATTGTTGTGGAGGGTATAAAATACAGGTCCAATTTCATTCTGTTGCATATGGATATCCAATTTTCCCAGCACCATTTGCTGAAGAAACTATCCTTTTCCCCAACGTGTATTCTTCACACCCTTATTGAAGACCACTTGGTTATTTAAGTGTGGGTATTTCTGGGCTTTCTATTCTGTTGTTTGTCTATATGTCTTTTTCTTTTCTTTATGCCAGTACCATACTATATTAAGAAGCAATGAAAGCAAAAAGAGACAGTAGGACCACATCAAACTAAAAAGCTTCTGCTCTGCAAAGAATTAATCAACAGAGTGAAAGGCAATCTGGGGAATGAAAGAAATATTTGCAAATCATATACTAGATAAGGAGTTAATATCCAAAGTTTGTAAGAATCCTACAACTCAATAGCAAAAACAAAATCATCTGACTTGAACATGAGCAGAAAACAATAAGTAGAAAATTAGATGAGGAAGTAATACAAATGGCCAACCAGGTATATGCTAAGATGCACAATAGCACTAGTTAACCGGGAAATGCAAATCAAACCACAATGAGATATTAGCTCACACCTTTTAAGATAGTCACTATCAAGAAAACAGAAAACAATAAGTGTTGATGAGGATATGTAACAATTAGTTCTGATGTATACTGTTAGTTGCTATGTAAAATTGTCTAGCCACTATGGACAACAGTAAGAAATTTCTTTAAAAAGTTAAAAATAGAATTACTGTATAATCCAGCAATCTCTTTTCTGGAATTTATCCAAAATAATTGTAATTAGGATATTGAAGAGACATATGCATCCCCATGTTCATTGCAGCATTATTCACAATAGCCAAGACGTAGAATCAACATAAATATCCATTGATGGATGAATAAAATAATATGTTTGGGGTTTAACAACCAATATATAGTATTTAAAATTATAAAGTACAGAAAAAGGGGTCCTCCATAATTTACAAGTTGAAGAGGTGTCAGTGAAGGAAAACCGGAAAGGGGTGTCGGTAAGGTTACAAGACAATTAGGATAGTTTCTAGAAATAAAATGCAATTTAGCAATTTAAAACCAATATTTAGGGGGGGCAAAGTATTTCAAGAAAAAAGGAATGATCAATGTGTCAAATGCTAATCAGAAGAAAAGCAAGACAAGGGCTAACAAATTATTGTTGAATTTAATAACGTAACGATCAATGATGACTTTGAAAGAGGCAGTTTTATTGAAGTAGTAGGGAGAAGTCCTAACTGGAGAAGGAGATGATGTGGTAGCATCGAATACAGACAGTGTTTTTCTGAGGAGTTAGGTTGTCAAGGGAAACTGGAAAATAGTGTAAGATACTACTTTTTAACACTAAAATAGGCAACTGATCCTAGAAGAACGAGAAAAAGGAAAAAATGTCTTCAGGACCATGTGGAGATAACTAGATTTCAGTGAAAATGGTATGTGGGTTACTTATGCTTAACCTGAGCACAAATGATTTTGCCTTAGCAATGCTGTCGCTGTTTAAAGTATGGCATTGATAGCATAGTTCTGGGACTAATGTTGGCTTATATCAAAAATGTATTAATGGCAACGAAATACAGATTCCCTCCACAAATATTCTATACTAAGAAAGCTTTCCAGTACTTTTCCACACCCTGTGAAGGATAGGACAATGGAAAGGAGGAATTCCTAATATTGACACATAGAATTTTCTGGCAATTGAGCAGGTGAGGATGCTGAAGCAGATGCAATTGGATTTTTTGAAAAGTAATATAACATTTCCTTCGCAGAGAAAGGCAAATATCATATGATCTCACTTATTTGTGGAATATAATAAACATAACAGTCTGAGGAACAGGGTAGACCCAGAGATGTGGAAATAGGGTACAGATTGACAGTCCCCAGAAGAGGGGGTTGGGGGAAGGAGAGATAAACCACAGAACTTATACGCAAGTACACGTAACCAATGGACATGGACAACAAAGTTGGGGATGGGGTGGGGAGGGAGGGGGAAGAGGGTGTCAATGGGGGAAAAAGGAGAAACATTTGTAACAAAAATTTTAAAAAATTACTTTAAAAAGATTTCCTGCACATACATTATGTGGTGTAAAATGTATATCAAGGAAAATAAAAGTCTGTTTCTTTGCACACTTAATAAATATTTAAACATTTTAAAAATACCTATTTGAATGAATGCCATTACATTAGTATGTCAAGGACACACACATATATTTTTGTCAAACACAGAAAGTAAAGCTCCATTACAGAAAAACACTTGAGTAGTTGCCATGGAAATAGAAAAAAATGTGAAACATTGCAAAAGAGAAACTATAATCACTGACTAATGTGAAAGAAAGGAATGGTTCAAAGATTTCTCAAAGTTTAATCTTTGATTAAATGGAAGAATAAACAAAATAAAAATTCCAGATGGGAGTCAGTTGACATTATATCATTAATCATGTATATATCAAATGAATCACTGTTCAGTTCTAAAATTCTACGGAGTCATATGGATCTAATTTCAGGACCAGTTTCTAATCTATTTGGAGGAATAAATTCTTTCTTTAAAAAAATTTTTTTTCTTTGTTGATTTTAGAGAGAAGGAGAGAGAGATAGAAACACTGATGAGAGAGAACATCGACTGGCCGCCTCCTGCATGCCCCTTACTGGAGATCGAGCCCACAACCTGGGCATGTGCCCTGACTGGGAATCGAACTGGCCATCTCTTGGTGCATGGGTCGACGCTCAACCACTGAGCCACACTGGCCAGGGTGGAGTAGATTCTTTAATACAAAATTTCAACTCCCTTACCTAAACCAGTAATTTTTTATTAGTAAAATAAGAAAATAATTTTTAATCTTCATCAGGAGCCAGAGAATAATCATATCATTAATAAACTGAATGATGATAACTAGAATAAATAACTCATCAAAATATTTTCTTTTCAAGGTTCTATAATTTGTATGCACTTATACTTTTTAAAATTTTATTTTCCTAAATCAGTTGCCCTCAAATTTAATCATTTGTCCTCCCACCTTCTAAAATTCTTGTTTTAGAAATTCAGCCTCTTTCCCAAGGTACCAGTAAAGTCTATAATAAATGAATTAACCCACAGTGAGGTTTGCACAGATTTTTTAACACGGTTTGCCATAACACAACTAAAAGCAATGCTCTTTGAGAATAGCCACATTATTGATTATATATATATCTCAATCAATAATACATAATAAAGGAAATAATAATACTGATATACTTAATTTTTCCAAGAATTTTGCTATGTATTTTATGTGTATAAGTTCCTTTTTATTTTTATAGCAGCCAATGAAACAGATCCTATATTTACCCAGTTTTAAAGCTGAAAGAACACTACACAAAAATAAAATTTAAAACTAAAAAGGCTTTGGCACTTGTAGTCAAATTATTTTAAGACATTAAATATATACAATTGTTTTGTAAGTGTGTATCTATCTTCCAATTGAAAAGATTAATAGAGACTAAATACAGAGATAAGTTCACTTTAATTTTCATTAAACAAATTTAATGATATTTACTGAATTATATAGAGAAGCAGAGATCTAAAAAATATTTCTCATTGCTAAGTTCAAAAACAGATTCTTAGAATATTTTTATGATTTTATCAGCCAAAATTTTGCATGCTAATCCTGGATATTTCACTTCAACTCCAACTTTTTAAAGAAAAGGAAATTAAGACCCAGAGTATTGTATTTGCCCAGAAACTTATTCATTCAATGAGTATTTATTGACTACCTATCATAGGTCAGACGTTGTTATATGTTAACAAGACAAATTCTCAGCCTTTGCTGAACATAATTTCAGGATGACAACTGAATTAATGGCAGAATGGAGGCAGACTACAACTTTCACGTTCTTTTTACTAAAAAGAAATAGAAAAAAAAACCCTTTGAAATAACTGGGAGTTTGCTTTGAAAAAACATAATTTTAAACGTAGTCTTTTAAAAAGTCATAAATTAATTGAATGATGTAAAATATTTTATTGTTGAAATGTACTGGGCTTGATATTGAAGCCAAACTGTACATTCTGATGGGCTTCTGCTGAGTCATAATTTTTATTAGAGTTGTTAGCAAATGTTTTAAAATGAATTGTTTTATTAATCATATTTTAAACAAAATTACTTTTCTTTCTCTAGTTTGCAGGTAAAAATAACATAAGTATGCTTAAATATATAGCAATCAGAGCAGAGTTAAATATATGCTGGAAATGATGAAGTGAAGTGAAGGGTATCTATTTTCATTATCAGCCTTTATATGATATATTATAGTTATATTACCATGTCATCTAAATTAAACAAAAATATAAATCTAATGATGGTTACAGAGAAGGGGTATATCACACATACCCCCATTGAAGTTGATTTGGCAGGAATTTGTCACAAATAAAACGGAGGAGAGAGAAAACAATGAACCCCAATCTAAACTCTACACTAGAAACTGGAGGCCCTCACACTCTTCTATTTCTTTTCCATTGGAAAAGGTTTGTGGATGAAAAAGGGGCCACATACTAAACCTGACAAGCTCAGGGGAGGCCAGCATGACAGGCCTTACAAATTCAGAGACAGAAAGTAACCACATAGGATGCTCTGAAATTAAAACTTCCGAACTAAAGGCAAGTCATAGAGGGTAATCATGTCCTAGGTTAAGGCAGGTATCTTCCTTGTTGAAGGTCAATCTTTACCTTAATTGAACATGTCTATTGTCTTTTTTGCATCTAAGATAGCATACTTTTGGAATATCAGAGTAATTTCCTCTTTCCAGATACCTCAGGGCACAATCACTGCACCAGAGCCAGGACCATAGTACCCCTCACTGTTTGCAAAATCTACTGACTTCCATACATACTGCTTCTTGATCCCAATCAGCAACTCTACTTCCTATTGATAAACAGGATCAGTCACACCAGCCAATATAGTAAATCCCTCCTTTGACTGTTGATGGAGTGGCTGGAGAAGCTCAGTGTGGCCAGGGGACAATCCCAGCCTCAAGGAAAACGGACTTGCTGTTGCATCCCCTAGAGGACTCTTTGCTCTCATAGGAAGTGAGACCTCTAAACTACCAAACTTACAGAGATTAGAAACAAATATTTTGTGAGTAATTTATTAGGATTAATAGGGAAGGGTGTCACTTCTATTCTCAAAACTTGGTTTCCAGGACTATTTGCTCTGGCTGTGTGAAGAGGGGGGTAACATATTGGTCACTTTTTCCAAGAATATACTCACTGAATATTTTACAAAAGCTGATCAAATGTTCAAGAGTTGGCTCCCAACAGGTGTCAGAACCAGCTGCAGGGCTCTCTCTTCTTCTGGTATCCCAATAAAACCGATGGCAATTTAAAACTACCCTCAGTGGTCAAAATAGGGATACTATAAAAATTAGCTTGCTAGCCAAATAGATATATATGGAATAGCAAAATTCCACTGATGGTGGTATGGGGACAGAGAGACATTTCTTCCTCAAGTAAATTAATGTGGGAGCCTTTTACTTAATTTGTTTTAATTCTTCATGGAACAACACTCTCCAGAAATAGGAAGTCTAAGAAAAATTCCCAATAATATAATTTATTTTACCATCTGCTTTTCTAAGAAAACAATCAGTTAATAACATAATTGCCTTGGCTTGATGTTCTGAGTTGCACACATGCTACACTGGAATGCAACATTTAACTTTTTTGAATTGTGGAAAGGGTGGTTAAAGATTTTTATTCTATTGTTGATTTTACATTTTGCAAGAATTTTATACTTTGACTCCACACCCATTTATTTATTTCAACTTTTAAAATGTAGTAATATTTCTGTACACTAACACAATGTATTCTAATGCATCACACTGGTCTATAGAAGGATTTTATTAGAATAGTTCAATAATTTTGTTTTTTCCCCTTAAAGTTTAAGGAAATATTTTTTACTTAAAAAGATTATTGAAGAAGGAGCATGACTTGTTTTTCAAGATTTTTGAGAATATCTATCATCTATCTATCTAATCTATCTATCTATCTATCTATCTATCTATCTATCTATCTATCTATCATCTATCTAGTGAATATATTCGTTTCACCTAAGAACGTTAGTAATAAAGGCCTTAATATACAACTGAAGAAATTCATCAAAATCACTATTGGTTCTGATTTTCAGGAAGAAGGACAGAATCAATGAAGTAAATAGCTGTGATAGAAAAGGAGGCTTTGCCTGCTATATTGAAAAACTGTTTTGTTACTACTTTTAGAGAGGAAGTGGGAGAGAGAGATAGAGAGAGCTAGCGAGAGAGAGAAACATTGATGTAAGAGAGAAACATCGATCAGTTGCCTCCTGCATGGGCCCTGACTGGGATCAAACCCACAACCAGAGTCAAACGGCCATATTTTGGGGTACAGATGACATTCCAAACAACTGAGCCACACCAGCCAGGGCTGACTGCTATATTAAATTGTACGGATGTCACATATCTTTGATGATCCATCCTGGAAGAAGCTCTCTGTACTACAGAAGAGTCAGTTATATCTTCACAGCAATTGGTCATATCTTATAAAGATTCTCTGCTAGAATCAGAACTCAGGATTTAGACTGATAAAGTCCTAATGCTGAATTTATAAAATTTATATTACATTGAATTATATAGGACTAATCTTCTGCATTTGGCAATGTTCAAAGATTAACTGTTGAATAACAATTGCATATGGGGATAGAACATAATATTGTGATAGTATATTTATTCTGAATTTGATTAATATATTGAGTGCCTTATGTTATACAATTTACAAACAGTAATTTGATTTTCAAACTATTATTGTAAAATGTGTTATTTGCTCAGCTTCTTAATGATGTTTCCACTAGTCACTGTAATTTTCTTTGAATACAATTTTGTCTGAAAGAAATCCTATTTTGAGCAAAATTGTGTCTTATAGTTATAATCATTCTCAGAATAATAGCTACTACTTATTTTATGTTGTATTTAGTGGCAGGCACTCTTCTAAATACTTTAAATGTGCTCCTTTCAGAAGCACTGTGAGGCATTATTATTAACCTTGTATTACAGATAAGAAAACTGGCTAACATAAGTAACTTGTGAATGTCACACTGCAAATTAGTATTGGAATCCAACCCAGGCCATCGGACATTCTGCTAAACTCTCAATCACTGCACTCACTGCTTTCCTACAAATACTTCCCATTTCCCCTGTATGATACTATTGTATCATCAATTTTGTTAAAAATTTTGAGACTATGCCAGGCTGGTGTGACTCAGTGGTTGAACATCGATCCATGCACCAAGAGGTCACCAGTTCGATTCCCGGTCAGGTCAGGGCACATGCACAGGTTGTACGCCGGATCCCCAGTGGGGGGCATGCAGGAGGCTGCCAATCAATGTTCTCTCTCATCGATGTTTATATTTCTCTCTCCCTTTCCTTTCCTCTCTCTCTAAAATCAATAAAGAAAACAATTCAAAAAAAATTTGAGACTATGACATAACCACAAATAATAGATGCAGCATGCATCGTCTAGGTCAAATTTTTCAGGATGAAACTTTCTATCTATCAGAAGTTGTTAAATGCCCAAAACTGTCTTTAATCTGTGAGAACAGTCGCAGAGGGGGTAGAACTGCTCACTCCTTGGTAAGGATAGACTATGATGATCTCAGGCAGACACCTGATTTTAGTTATTTGTTGGAAAACCATGAAATATGTCGGTTTTACTTTTCTTATTTTACCCATAGCTCTACACCTAAATGTTAAATTATTAATAACTAAAAGGCTTAGTCTATAATTTTTATTAAAAGCTAATATATAAATGTAGATCATGTACGAACAAAAATAATCTAAATATTTGCCGATGAAAGTTGAAGCCATTAAATTAACACTGCCTATTCAATTGCCTGGGGGCCAAACAAGGTATTATTCATATAAAATAATTTTATTACATTTCTTCTTGAATTTTGATGAATTTTAAAAGCAATTTGTAATTTAAGGTATTTTTACATTTTTGTGGTTTTATTTTCTCCAAAATCTCCAGGTTTAATCTCCAACTTAAGTAAGTTGGAGATTGCTCTTTCAGGGGGATGCTCAGTGGAACCCCAAGAGCTGTAATTTCAGTGTGTTCTGCTTTGATTTAAAAGTCTTATGAGGCATTGCTAATAGTATCTGTTATTGGAAAAAATCTCTTCTATTTAAAGCCACAGTAGAGAACAATATTCTCCTTCGTGAAGATGTGATTATTCAAATAAACTTCTCCCCAGAGTTGTGCCCTTTGCAAATGGGCTTTGCTAGTACAGCAATGTTCATAAGAAAACAGTGGAAAATTGATTAAGAGGTCTCTTACATCCCTTTTTAAAGAACTGATGTAATCTCTGTTTCAATTTACCATGGGACACCTTCAAATCACCTTGTCGATTTTTTCTAATTTATTTACTACCATGGAGCCAATGCAAGATTTACTTACTGGTGGGACCGTACTGCAGATTCATTTATTTTTCATTAAACATGCTGCTGAATAGCAATGTCTTACCACTCACCAAAGAGAAGACCACCAATGGTATTCTGAAATAAATTGATTTTAGGTTTTTCTTGACATACACTGCAAAATTATTAATTTCAATACTATAAACATGTTGTAAAACATATAAACAAATATGTTTATAAATATATGCAAAATATTTTCCTATTACTTAACTAATTTAGTCTTTCACCCCTTCTCTTTTACTGTCTGACTTGGGAATCAAACAACATTTTGGCTTCAAAGTAAACTATTGAAATGTATACCATAGATAAAACCTGGAAATATTTTTCATGATTAATCTACCTCTTTAATGTTCATAGCCAAGTATTAATTAAGACATTCATATTTGTCAAAAGTATGGCTCTGGAATTCTTTATACAAAGGAATTTAGGAAGTTGTTAACATAGTTACAAGAAGGGCTTTGTTTGTTTTCTGTGTGTAGTTCACATGTTTACAACCATAAATATGTAAATATTTTATTATAAACTTCTATTGGTGACACTTTTTTAGCATGCCCCCATGTTTATTTATCACTTCTATACAGATGCTACTGTATCAATACATTGTGTTCCCTATATGTCTGTATGTACATATAGCATGTAGTAGTTATAATCAATCTATTGCATTGTCAATGAAACTCTACTTGACTGCAGTCAAATATCTTAAAGATAATTGTTTCAGTTCACAAAGTGAACTATGTGAACCACACTATATTTTTAATTGTTCACCTTTAATATGCTCTTATGCTTGAAAAGTTATATTATCAACCCTGACCTTCTGATTCACCTTTTTAACAGTAGAGGTCATTGCATACAGCTGTTTTGCATAAGTTACCACCAGATGGTATTCTCAGGTCCTTGATCATGTATACTTCTTTCAGAACTAAGAACTATTTTATTAAGTAAAATTATTACAAAAATTATGTGCATCATCTTTTTTAATGATGAAAAAGAGGTAGCAGATATATCACTGTACCGAAAGAAACTTGAATTCTAGTTCAGGTTCTTTTATCTACTTTGGGCAAATTCTTTTACTCTCATAAATAAGGGATATTGAACTAGATGGTTCAATCCGAACACATATTATCAAACAGCTATGTTGTCCATGGTAAAATGCTAAATGTGCTGGAAGCTACAGAGGTGAATTGGCAATGCCTTTAACTATTTGCAGTTAGAAAATAAATATTCAGTAGAGCTATTTACCTGACTTCCTCTTAATTAAATTGCCCAATTCACTCTTGTTTTCCATTTTCTTTGTAAACACTCTGGAAGTAAGTATTAGGCAAATTACAAAGGATCTAATAAGCTGCACCAAGAAGTTTAAACTTTGTTATATATTATATGAAATTAATTTCCTAAATAGATTCCATGTAATATAACCTACACGAAGTTATCAAAGGATTTTGTTGTTGTTGCTAATCGGTCAGTTGGCTTTGGGCTGGTTTGTATTAATGGAGCAGGGAATTACATGATCAAATTTGTGCTTTATAATGATAAATTGGAATGAAAAAGGCTTATACTAGGGATAGAGAGAGCAGTTAGAAGACTATAGTGAGTTGAGGAAAAAAAGAAGTGGCTGAAATAGGATATATTCCTCTGCGAGAGAAGGGATTATTTTAACACATAATTGATAAGAATGGATGAGAGGTAGAGTGGAAGATGCTTCTGAAGTTTCTGAGTAGGTAACAGAGTAGATAGTGAATCATTCGTTATCAGAGGAAAAATACGAAAATAAGGTTTTAGTGAAAAGTAAAAAAATTGATTTTGTCACGAGCTTAAAGATTTGTGGTGCAATCTGGTAGAAATGTTAATTTGATAGGGAGCTGAATAAAAAGGTGAGGAACATAAATTATGGGGGAAATATTCTATCAAATATTTTCAGCGAAATTAGCAGTAAACTTATCTCCATTTCTTATCCTCCCAATATATTTCATTCAAAGCACAAAGGTTATTTGAAATGTAATAGTATGACCATTTTATTGATGAAATTACATGTCATTATCCCAAATCTTCAAATCCAGATGCTAAAATAATGCATCCTGAATAAAAAAAGGAATACTAACATATTAAGTCCAAAGAAACGATGTGTGTTATATGTTATTTTGTGCTAAAAGAAAATGAAAATGTTTGCTATTACATTTCATTTTTACATTATTTACTGAGCTTTGCTATCAAATGAGCAGAAATACAATTTTGGGTATAGAGAATGATCCTGTTTCATGTGGGAACTTTGTGACTTTTAAAGTGTTGCAGTAACACACTGACTCTGGACAGGATTATGAAGCATAGATGTTTCTATGATTTTCCTAGTAACACAAAAAGTCTTTAGGGATTTTTGTTTGTTTGTTTTTTGCTAGCAGCCCCATATTTTCGAAATTTCAATTACACATTTTCCTTAATTTATAGGCAGCTGAAAATACTGAATTTCCCTAAAGTTTTAAGCAATTTTCTATCCTCAGAATTAATTTATTAGTGTTTCAATATAATACCTTACTTTTCTACATGGTTTTAAAAAAAGAACCACTTCTAACAGAAGTAACGCAAGTGACTTCAGCTTATACTCTGATTAAGCAATTAAGCCTGAATTTACCTTAGTTTTAAATAAATAAGTATATTTCAAATATTTCCTTAAAATTCCAATCTACCATATTAATGGTCAATGGTAAGTGTATAGAGTCTCTTTTCATTTGTTATTTCTCCTACAAAGTACTAATGGCTAAGTTGTCCTATTTAAGAGATTTATAAAATCTTTTAGTATTAAAATGAATTAATATAATATAGCCTTTATATATGTATTTGTTTTTTGGACAGATTAAATGTGATAAGCACATTAGCACTGGCTCTTATGCCCTTACTTCTGAGTCTAAACTTCAGTATTCTATACATTTGATATATGGAAATAGTAGTTGTCTGAGGCATTAAAATGGGTTAAAGATGATACTTTGCTTTATTCTGTGGCACAATGGTGATTTTTCTTGAAAACATGCATTGTAAAGTGTGTAGCAATGGTAAATAAAAGAACAGCATGAGACTGGTGAAAAAACAATTTGTGGAATATAGCCAAGTTAATTATTTTTAATAATTAAGAACAAAATCTGTACTGTTACATTTTTAAATGTCTTATATGTTCAAAACAATCAATTTAAAACTCTTCACTGTTTGCATTAGTAAGTCTGAAAATTGAGGAACCTTCACAACAACTTTGTGCGGAACAGTATTTCACACCCTGGGAAGTGGCTGGATCAAGAGGACAGAAGAGGAAGATTCTGAATAATACGCGAGGGAAGGACATCACAGAACTGGTATGCAGGTGAGCAAGGCAGAGAGAGAGAAGACAGTCTGGCTTGTTGGAGAAACAAAAGGTTTCTGTTGCATACAGTGAATATAGGAAATGGAAAACAAGAGGAAAAGAGGTGGATAGGGTCAGAAGGTCTAATTGTGGAGAGTCTTTAATACCTTCATAAAGATATTTGCTTTCACTAAGCAGCGGTTCTCAACCTGTGGGGCGCGACCCCTTTGGGGGTCGAACGACCCTTTCATAGGGGTCGCCTAAGACATAACAGTAGCAAAATTACAGTTATGAAGTAGCAACGAAAATAATTTTATGGTTGGGGGTCACCACAACATGAGGAACTGCATTAAAGGGTCGCGGCATTAGGAAGGTTGAGAACCACTGCAAGGAGATAAATGGTAGCCATGAAAGGTAAGATGTAACGTGGCAAGATTTATATTTCAGATATTTAAGCAATGAAGAGGATGGTTTCGAGGAAAACTAAAATTAGATGGGGAGATGTTTTAAATGTTCACGCAAGACATGAAGAAGTTCTGAGGCTCTGGCTGAAGGAAGACTAATAAGGAAATGTATTTGAGAAATAAATAAAGAGGAGCTGTCAGGAAGTATCAGTGAAAGGGTAGATGTGGGGACTAAAAAACAAGTGAGGGGTTTAGGATGATAGCAAGGTGAATATGATCAGTAGGTGGTTGCATGCATGAGGTACAATTTTTAATCAAGTCCAGTCCCTGAGCCAGGACACACATTTTCCTGGACAATGAAGAAATGAGCCACTGCAGTCGGTGTGCAGGCGATTGGAGTTCCTGGCTCTCCACATCAGCAGTTTTCCCATCTAATTTCTCATGCATGTGTCCATTCTTACTCCTAACTATTCTTTACTCAATAAGGATTCCAAAGGGCTTACTATTGTTATGTACTTATATGCTTGCTTTCCCCCCAATGTCCCTTGTTCCCAATTTTCTATTTCAATTTCTCATCATTAGTTTATGCCAACTGATTGCTTTGTGTCTAGACGTTAACTTTACTGTTGTTTATTTCCAATCAGACAGATACCCTGGATACATTTTTTAGGTGCTCATTGTGAACATGGGAACTAGAGCAAGCTTCACCTACCCCACTAGCTACTCATTTCTGGGTGGAAAACAGTGGAGTGTTCAGAGCTCTCTGTTGTCTCAACGACTGTGATTTGGGCTACTAACTCTTTCCCAAAGTATTTTGTTTCTTCTAGGCCTGTGAGCTGGACCACCCCATATTGCTCTCATTTCCTTAGGCCTTCCCTTACTGAGCGTCCTGTGATGGAAAGGATTTCTGGAGGATCAGTGATTGTACTGATAACAGAGTTCTCCTCTCTGCATATGCTCTGATGGGGGCGGGGGGAGTCAGGGACACATTTACTCTGTGAGAAAAAAACCACACAGCATTAAACAATGTAACATAGACAAATGTAACCCACTTGAATTGAATCTAATCCATGTTACTTCACACTGGGAAGATCAATGGCAATTAAATTGTTCAGAAGAAGAGTGTTTTTGCAATATTTTATTTTTGGTTGGAATTTGTAAACACATAAAATGTAACACCTAGAGCAGAACAGAGGGCCTCTCTGCATCCAGGATCAGAAATCAATTTCTCTTTTATTTGCATTTTTTCCCTTTTCATGTCTTCCAGGATCGTGAATTCGGTAACTTTGATATATTTTGATAATAAAAAATATATCTATACCAAATCTATATATTTATAAAATATCAATAAGTCGCTGCTAGAAGTAAATATGTCTCAGCAACTCGTACCTGAGAAAACCTAATGAGGGCTATGCTGTCATTTTACAAAATCAGCATTTTTACTAGTGATGTAGCTATTTTACAGTAGACAGTAAATAGTGAAAGTAAAACCTTGAGAAAGCATTCTTGCTGTTCTTCATGGGCCCAGGGGCAGAAAGGCTGATTTGCTTTGAGAGTTGGCCACTTTGCTATGGCCAGGGGACAATAAATGCAAAAGGACAAGCAGTACCAGACAGACAGAACTTGTGTTCTAACTCGGGAGATCATTCTTTCTGATGGCAAAGCAAACTGCAGTAGTTAAGAACTGTGGAATTAGAAGTAGGGGCTCTAAATCCCACCTCAACCACTTGCTAGATTTGTGACCTTTGGCAAGATAGTGAATTTTTAAAACAATTGCAAATTGTAAATAATGCCTTTGCTTTCAAGTGTTTTGTAAAGACTAAGGGAGATCAGGAGTCACAGACAATTAATTAGGGCTTAGCTCACAGGAACATACAATACATGGTAGAGTGATCTTTGATAATTCACTTGCTATAGAAAAGTCTGGAATTCCTGAAGTAAAAATGAGATAAAAAAGTGCAAAAAAATTCTGTAGAAAAACTGAGTTTATGAATCTGTACATGAACAAAAAATGAAAGGGGATAGTACAGAAGCAAATTAGGTTTAAAGAATTGATAGCAAAAGATGTCTTAGAAATGATACTATAATAATTTGACACTGAGCTATTTGCAGAGGGAGAAGGGTTGACTTTGGTTGCAGAAACGCACAATGGCATTGTGAAACAACATAAAACAGGACAACGAATCAAACAATTAGTGACAGATAAAAAAATAAATAAAACAAATATATAAAAAACCCACTACAATAAAAAGAAAGTTATATTATTGTATATTATTGCAAAAAACAAACAAAAAACACAACAGAACTGAGATATGGAATGATACATCGATGTAGTCAGGTCAAAAAAAAAAAAAAAATGACCAATTCCAAGGAACAGATTGGTGATTAGGGGCATGGACACCAAAACCACTTGGCCTGGGTTCAGATCCTGACTTGGAATATTGATTAGTTATGTGGCCATGTACAAGTTGCTTAAGCTGTCTATGCCTGAGTTATCCCATTACGTGAAAACTGGTGAGTATCAATACCTACCCCCCTTAGAATTGTATGGAGTTTAAATTAAAGTTAATATAAGTAGAACACTAGATTCATGCTGTTGTTAAAAATAATATAAATGGAGAGACTTCAAAATTCAGCCAGGGCTCCCATCCCAGAGGAACTGCTTTGCAAGTCTTACTCCTCAAGTCTCTGGAAAGTTAAAACTGGACAAAATCACCTTCAGACTGGGACTAAAGCAGCATTGCATTCCAAACAATTGCATGCAAAGCTAACAGGAAGCAGACATTATGACTAAGGGACTGAATATTAAAATCATTCTTTAGAATTAGCATCATTATGTTAGCTTATCTGCTTCTATAGAAACTCCTTCCTTCTATTCATATAATTGTTCCCTTTCCCTTTCTCATAAATACCCCTTGCCTTCATCTTCTAATGGGAACACTATTTAGGTTACGGACTGAATCAGTGCTTCCTGTATATTATCCTTTTGGATCTCAAATAATTGCCTGTTGCCTCTCACTTTGGCCTTTTATTTTAAGGTTAACATATGACACTTACTAACTGTATTAGAAATATGGCTATTATGAGTTCTATGTTAAATAATGCCCAATTGTATTGATGTCTCTAAATCATTTGCATATGATTATCCACTTATATATCTATTCATAATTTTATCAATATCAATTTAAATTATTTTCATAAATAACCTTTCTGTTTAATGTCCATTGAATGGAGCTATTTATTTAAAGGGTCTTCTCCCTCTGCTAGACTATTCGTTCTGGGAGTTCACTGAGCAAGGCTTTTAGATCTCCGAATCTTTATTAAAGTAGCTCCCAAGCCTGGCTGTACATTAGATTCCCCTGGGGAAACATAAGAATGCTAATCTCTGGGCCCACTTTAGACAAATAAAATTGGATTCTCTGTAGGACGATCTATATCATTAAACTGTCCCAGGTAATTTTAATGTGTACCCATGAGTGACTATATAGTGTTTTTCAAAGAAAACTGACATATAGTTTATTTATGTCCTTTCTTTCAACCAAAACTTAAGTGATTTACCTATCTATCTATCTATCTATCTATCTATCTATCTATCTATCTATCTATCTATCTATCTATCATCTATCTAGAGTTTGGCATACAGAAGGCATAGGTTTAATAAATATATCAGCCAGGCTCCTGGAAGGCAATGAATGGCACACTGAACCTGGGTGTGGGCAGAGTTTGATAAAACTAATAAACAGTGCAGTTCCTCAGGGCTAGTGAGATCAGGAAGCTGTTCCCATTTTCTATACCCGTCCCTTTTCTCTACAGTATCACTTCAACAATTTTCTCCCTTCCACTACTTTGGTGCAACTAAAAGTAAAACCCACCAAATGGTTGTTCAAAATCTCTAAAAATAAGAACTTTTTCCAGAATATAAATTAACTATGTCCTTCATCATACTGTTTATTTCACCTGACAATTTTTTTTTCTTCATAGTGAGGCTTTATCAGTGAAAGAAGTGGTGCATTGATTTACATTCTGGTACAAACTCATTATCTCTTGGGGGCTTTCTCAGGCTTGGTTTACGGACCAGTACTTGAGCAGCACTGTACTAGATTATACGCATCAGCACCAGCTCTTGCTGAGTATCTCCCACTGAAAAACAACCAACCAAAAGCCTCCTTTTATCTCACACTTCTCTCCACTTATCTGTATCTAGTGCTTCCAATTGTTCTTTTATAATTACTCAAAAATCACGCTTTGTTAAGATTACCCATTCTGCCAAATCAGTAGTCAGTTTTCAGTCTCAATCATCTGTGGCAACTTCACATCTTAGATATTCATATATCCAATTACCTACTCCATATTTTTTTTAAATATCAATAGGCATCCCAAATTGATTATACGTACAACAGAATTTTTCATTGGTGTCCCTGAACCTACTCTGCTCATAGTCTGACTTCTCAGTCACCACCACTTTGTTTCAACTAGCAATGATCTCTCACCTAGACTCTGGGATACTGTCCCTGTTCTAGTGTTTGCCTTCCTACTACGTTTTCTCGACACAGCAGCCAGAGTGATTTTTGGGGGGAAAAAAAAAAAAAGATCACTCTTCTGTTTCAAATCCTCCAGTGACTTCCCAGTTCTTCAATTTTTTCATTGTTTATTTTTAAAATGGTGCTAAATTTTAAATTTGTGAATATTATGGAATTATCAGGAAAGATTTGAGTATCTATTGGAAGCTTTCATTATGCATTCCATGTCTATAATCTTCACAAGATATGATTAACTAATAATATTTCTGATGAATTGCACCTCAGAAATTGTAATTTTGGATACAATTTCATTTAATCAGATATTTTTGTTGTCTTTCAATGAATCTTCATTTGACTTTTTCAGACTACCTAAAGTATTTTTCTGTTGGCTAGAATCAGAATTATATAAAATTATGTGATATTTTCTCACATTTATGGAAAAATCATTTCATTGAAGTTGAATTTACATACACACATATTTACATATATAGTTTTGCTTTTGTTTACATATAATTGGCATTTCTCAACATTCCACAGGTGTTGGAATTCATCCAACTAAATTTAAGAAAATACGTGATACTAATAACCTAGAAATCAATGCCTAATATTTTAAGCCTATTATCGTCATGTACAACTGAATACTGCAATAAATCAAAATTAAATTAGATTTCTACCAGAAGAAAGTTCTACATTAAAGATAAATAATAAAGCAAAGGAAATAATTTTATTAATAATAACTCTTAGCATAGAAGCACAATTATAGTTTTCAAATCATTGCAAATATTATTGAAATACAAAGCAATCTATCTTTCCATTCTCAACATATTTCAGGTATATTTTAAAAACAAAACAAAAAAACTCAGCTCCTTCAAGTAAAACATACTTGTTCATTACATGTGGCCTTGTTCACTCATTGCAAAATGTACTGACAATATTCACCGAATCAGTTGTAAAATATTCATCACTACTTTACTACTCAATTGGAAAAACAAGATCTGCCAGCCCTTCTCTTACCCCTACCAACATCATCCCATTAAAAACAAACAAACAAAGAAGTGTAAAGAGAACATTCTCAAACTAGGAATGCTGCCCATGAAATGAACTGAAATAGGGAAAAGCTGGCCATATCTATGCAAAACTACTGTGATAAATCAGAAATGGGAATCAACACATTCCTGATGGTAAAAAATTTCACCTGAAAACAACCATGGAGTTGAATGACATTATAACACAACACCCCAGACTTAATTAAATATACTCAAATAAGCAACTAGGGAGATTAAAAACCTCCTTGAATCAGAAACAAATAGTAGAACTATAAATGGACATAAGACAGGTAATAATGAGACAAAAGTTAATTTGACTCAGGAAAGAAATAGAAGAAAATAATAACATTATACTAGAAGTGAACATAAATCACAAGGCACTCAAGAGAGAAAAATTCAAATGAAAATTTTGTAAAGAAAATTAAGTAAAAGCAGGAAAAAGAAAAACCCAGGAGAACGACAATGAGATACAAACTAAAATGGATCAGAGATATAGTAGCTGAAGTGGGAGACAGAAAATAGCATAATTTAATTTAGTATCCCTGAAGAAGAAAATCAAAACAGTAGACCATAACTAATATTTACATTGATATAATCTAAGAAAATTTCCAAAGTTAAAAGAAGCTGCAAATCTGAACTTGAAAGGACTTACTGGGTGCCAGAAAAACATGAAGCAACAGCGAAGGAATATTTTCAAGAAACTGAAGGGAACAGAATGCACTCACTGGAGAGTACGCCCCACTAAGCTGTCCTTTGAGTAAAAAAGCTACAGACAAATAGCCTTGAACATGAAGAACTAATGGAATATTGTTACGTGTGTGCTTCTAAGGAATGTGCTAGGAGAAGAGCTTGGTCTAACCAAGACATGACTAGGAAAATTTTGGCCAACAACTGATTGTGAGAAAATCATATTTTAATTGTAGAACTAGGATTAAAATAAAGATGAGTTCATAGATAAAACAATAATATATCATTGTATTTTCTACCTAAGTAGAGAGAATGCAACACCCCCCCCCAAAAAAAAAAGCTGGAAAAGCAGGGGGTGTATATTTTGTTTGGGCTTTCAGGAAAGCAAGACACTCTTTCTGTTACCTTTGAACCTAAGGTATTGTGAGGCTAGACCAATTACATCCATCTTGAAACCCTTCTCACCCTTTGTCCTCTTACTATAAATGTTCTGAGCTCAATGTTTTCTAATTGAAAGAAAATTAAAACCATCAAGTATGAAAACCCACACTTTCTTGATTCTTCCCTTCTCCTCATACCTATAAATGTATCTGCATTGAAACCCTTCATTACACATTTACTACTGATATCTGACATCATGTCTATTTCTGCTTGCAATTTCTCTCTATACCCACTATCCTATGTCTAACAATTTTCTCAGGGACACTTGGGTCCATTGTTGAGTTTCCATTTACCTAAATACCACCACATCTACCAAGATTTCTATTTCAGATGTGTAACATATCTCTGAATTGTGGAATTTATTCTATAACACACTGACATGCATTATTATCACTATATTTTTAGCTGGTAGTAACTACTTGTTCCTCAAATCTTCCCATGAGAGTCTCCTACACTATTCAATCAGGTTCCCAAATAAAGAGCCCTGATCTCTGTCTTGAGTTCCTGTTGCATACTGACAGCCAATCCAATTTGATGTCTCACAGTGAAATTATATGCAATGAGCCTAAATCTTTTTTATTTCCCTACTTTTACATCTGATCTTCCTTCTCAACATATTTCCTTAACGTAACAGATGTTCACCCAGTCACTCAAGCAGAACAGCTGGGCATAATCTTTGATTATCCCCTCTACTTTATTCAACAACTCTAACAACATCTGTTTGGATTCTAGCGACTGCCTATTTTGTCTCCAGATTCTATTGTCTTTTTATGACCTCAAATGCCATTATTTTGGATTCGGGCTTATCTCTTTTCTGGATGATTAAAATAGCTTCTTAATTCACTATTTCCCTTTGATTCCCCTTCTATAAAAATTCCAAAACAATATTATCCAAATAAAGACACAGGTTACTATGGACTGCTTAAATCCCGTCATAAACTCCCCAGGTCCTAAAGCCACATTTCTAGTGTCATCTGCAGGAGCTCCTTCTGTTTTACCATTATGATTCAGAAATAGTAACTATTTGTAGTTGAGGCCCTTGAGCCACGCTTTTCATGATTCTTTACCTTTGCCCATGATTCTTTACTCTGTCTAAGATGTTGACTCCTTACTACTCCACCATTGCTGACCTGACATCACCTCCTACTGCAGCCTGCCCTTATCCCTTGTCCCCTGTCAAATTATTTACTCTCTTCTCTGTGCTATCATTGCAATTAGTACAAGCTTCTATTATTGCATTCATAATGATGTAATTTTATTTATTTCTATGTCTACCTCTTGTCTGACAAGGCAGGAATTGCCTTAAAAGAAGAGCTCATGTTCACAGCACCTCACAGTACAGGTCCATAAACTAGATGTATGTAATAATGTTATTGGTGTGAATACATGAGTAAGTAATATAAATTATAATTTATAATATCATGTATCAAGTAGTCATTATAAATTATTCTTTTATATTTGTCTTATTTTAATATTTTTGTAAATAAATTAATATATTTAAATGCTCATATAGACTTTTTCACTATGGTGGAAGCAAGTAAAATACATGTATTATTATTCACAACTGAGTGGGTCTCGAAGTCACATGGTTATTTAAATTCGGCCTTTGACAAACTGAAATTGTTTGTCTATGTGAAGATTGAATGAGATAACATATTTACAACTTCTAGCATGATGTTTGGTGTATAACAGGCGTGCAAACAATGTTAGCTACTGTTCCTGTCCTGACAGTTCTAAGTAAGCCACAAATGGAGAGATTTTCAGAGGTCAGCTTACCTTTTAGAGAGCAATAGAGCCCAATTTCCATTTTTGAATTGGCTCCTCACTTAAACTAGATTTATCAGGGTGATGATTTCATAAGTTAGATAAATGTCTAATCACTGGGTTGTACACCTGAAACTAATATAATATTGAATGTCAACTTGTAATTAAAAAAATAAGAAAAACATTATTTTTTTAAAAACTATGGGAGACATAACAGCAGGGCCAATTGCGTAGGCACAATAACCTTACCCTGCTAATTTACACTGTCCAGGGCAGTGCACTGGATACAACCAAGCAGGGTTCTAACCCAATGTGACTATTTTTTACGATTGTTACATTTTTCTCTTTATTGATTCATATTTCTTAGTTTTTATTATCTTCATAAATTTCTCCATAAAAAAACCCACATTATTTTTCTTAGAAACGTAAACTATTAGTTTATAAACATAAACTTCAAAATTGGCTCAGATTTAAGTGGTGAGAATTTGAACTGTTCCGAAAGACGTAATTTGGCTTTTTGTTTTTTACTTTTGGTATATTGGTGTCCAAATCTTCTCTCCTAGCTTTCCACATCTCATTGTTGAAGGCTTATATTATACAGTTCTTGACATTTTCCATTTTGTTGGATCATGCTCTCCCATCTTCAGATCTAAAGGTGATGGGAAAATTGCTTTAAAACACATTGGGCACAACAGATTTAAAGTAGTGTGAGCATAACCAAAAATCCTATTATAGATTCCTGAATATTAATGAAGATTTAAATGAATTTTAAAACTTATGCTTCAGTCCTAAAGCAATGCATATCATATTGGTTCATTACATTTCCCTCAGAAGCCTTTGTTGCTCAATTCTACGTCTTGGCTGTTGGAGAAATACACCCTTGGATAAGAAATTTTACTTGTTTCACTGGTGTAAAAACTGATGATGAGAATGCAATTTAATTAATCTCATCTTTATATTTTTATTGATATTCCAACTTATTTTGTAAAGGACCCTAAATATAACTATGGCTTTGGATCTGATGGTTTACCACGTAAACAGCCTTTGCACATTTATTGGTAATTTATTTTTCTACTTTCGTTTCCTTCTTTTAAGCTCAAAGAATCAGATTTTTAGATGGTTATGTATCTTTTCTGACTAAAACTTGAAGATGCCGTGTCTCAAAAGAAAAACATGCAAATATCATGATCACACAACATCTTTTTAAATATGTGTAAAAATTCAGAAACTTTCCCAGGCTTTGTCAGATTCTTTGCTTAAGTAGAAGCAAGATGAGATTTCTCTTCCCACATAATTTCACAGCACACAAACCATGAACAGAAAATAATTATGCCTAATATAAATAGATACTGGTTGCCAATGTAATTATCTGTTTTATACTCTATTTACACTGTACGTGTTATTTTATATTTTGATTATTTGTATGAGTCATTTCATCCTGTTTAGGATGTCCATTTAATGTATCTAACAGCTTTATATACAGATGGCTGCTTAATAAATATTAGTTGTTAATGATGTTTATCAACCATAAAAATTGCCAGCATATACAGACAACACGATTATTTCAAAAAGTGTAAACCAAGATATTTATAAAAAGACCATTTAATCCAAGTGTTTACTGTTCTTCAAAGGAACAGAAGAAAATAGATTTTTACTTCAGGAATTGCTTTGAAAATGCCCTAACTTGGTGACCCCACCATACTTAGTTTCACAATTTAATTAAAATAGAGAGATAGAATATTTCTAACTCCTTATTGCTACCAGGGATATATGAATCAGAGAATAACATTATTATTATTTTCAGTGGTTTTTGCAAGTCAATTTGAGTCAAAGTTATTCCTCTGAAATAAACAGTGTAGTCTGAAATGTTGAGAAAGCTATAATCAGTATGACTGACAGTTGAGGGTACTGGCCAGAATATGTTGCTTACTGATGCCCTCAGAAAGTTGTTGCTTTTCTTTTTTCTTTTGTTTTTGTACTAGCCTGGAAATAAGCCATGGAAATTGATTAGTAGACTAAATCAGAAAACTATATTAATAGATCACTATGAGCAATAATCTGAAGCTTTCAAATCATTTTTACAAATATTCTAAACATCTTTAGGAGTACTATTGAGTTTTATTTTTAAAATTGCATTTTTAAATTAATATACTAAATTTTTTTTTTTATCCTCACCCGAGGACATTTTTTCATTTTTTGTTCAGATAGAGTGGGAGGGAGAGAGAGGAAGAGAGAGAGAGAGAAACATCGACGTGAAAGGGACACATCAAGTGGCTGCCACCCGCACGACCAACCAGGGCCGGGGACAAACTGCAACCGAGGTACATGCCCTTAGCGGGAATCGAACCCGGGTCTCTCTGGACCGCAGGTCGACGCTCTAACCGCTGAGCCAAACCGGCCAGGGCAATATACTAAATTTTAGAGAAGTTTTAGATTGACAGTAAAATTAAACAGAAAGTACAGAGATTCCCCATTTGCTCCTTTCCTACACACACATGCACATACACACACACTCTAGAAGGGTAAAAACTATCACTGTTCTTATTTTATAAAGGAGGAAACTAAGGACTTCAAAAGCTTAAGACACTTGCCCAAGGTCTCCAGTGAACAAGAAATAGAAGTAAACACAATGCCATGTTTGACTCAGTCCATGCTCTTAACACCTGAATGACACCACATTATTATTAAATGTGGGAATGCCCTGATGATCATAATTTATTTGGTAGAGTTTGCCAAAATACTTACTTTTTTTCTTTCAATATAAAACCTTATTAAAATTTTATAGTGTATCAATCATCTGATGCTATTGTTGAAACTCTACATAAAATGAAGATACTATGAAAGCTAAGTATTTAAATTTTATGGACACACATGACATTTACAATGAGAAAAGATATACATAACATTGAAATATATTTTCTTGCCAAAAATATTGCCTGTTTTGACTATGATGAACATCTCTATTTTTCTCTATATTTCCTTATTATAGCTCCTTTACCAAATGTCACTACATTGTCTTCACTCTTTTCAGAAAGAAGACTTTACTCCAACCTCCACTTCATCCTTTCCCTTTCTATTTCAGTTGCCTCCTTAATCCAGTTCTATGTCATCTTTTGTAGATCACCGCAATAGTCAGCCTATGTAATTTTACTAGATTGTCTTCTTTTTGAGGGCAAAAGATAAAGATTATCTATCTATCTATCTATCTATCTATCTATCTATCTATCTATCATCTATTTACCTACCTAAAACATTTATCTCAGTGCTAGCTTAAGCCATGCTTTTCATTAATATAAGGGTTAGTGCTTGTGGAAAACCAGATTATATAAAAGTATTCACTTTCCTGTCCCCACTTCCTGCTCCTTTTTTGGGGCAGAATCCACTTCCCTGCCTCATATATCTGGGCTTGCATCTGTGACTTGATGTGGCCAATGGATTTTAGCAGACAAGGTGTAAGCTGAGCTTGTAAAATGTTTGTGTGGTTATATTTTTTTCCTATGCTCTGTTGCCATTGTCTACAAAAGACCATATCTGGTCTAGCACTCTGGTCCCAACAGAATGAATGATTCATAGAGCCAAACTCAGCCCAGATAATTTCACCTTCAGCCTATGCACAGACCTGTGAAAATAAACAATTATTGCTTCAACTACTGAGTTTATGAGTAGTTAGCATTACCATTATGTCCATCAAATGATACAATACCACATTCAGAAAGCAATTCATTTATTAAAATATGAACCTTTCAGTACAAAAATTGGGATGTCTTTCTCAGTTGAAGTAAGCAAAAATAAAATTGGGATTTTATTTAATCAAATGAAGAATAAATTTGTTCTCTGCCATTAAAAATTAAGTTCTGAAAAATTAAATACCTCACCTATCCCATACCTTACTTTCTGCTTACAACAAATGAGAAATAACATTTTATTCTCTAATGTTTCTTCTACTTGCACTGATACTTCATTTTTATTTAGAATATCTTCCCTAATGAAGGTGGGTATAATCACCAATATAACATATTTAAAATTAAATGATTACTGGCATTAAGGGGAAAACATTATTTTCATCAGATATTGTGATGATTATAAATTATTTGACAAATAACTTGCACAACCACAAAAGTATATTTGTCAATCAACAAACTGTGTATAACTAGGATTCATGGAGAATGCAAAGTGTGAAGCAATGCAATGTGATGGAAAGTGACCCTCTCGGAAGCACTACCTCATGGTTCCACTTGGGGTTCAGGCACTACCTGGAGTGACTGTGAGAAAAAATAATCAATCTTCCTTGACCTCAATTTCCTCATCTTGGAGGAAATAAGTATATTTGATTCAATTACCTCAAAAGTCCCTTCCAGCTCCAATGTTCTATGATTCCATTATTTTAACAAGTACCAGTCTTTGTAGTCAGAGGAAAATTGGGCAATCTGCCTCCCTGGGAGCAGGTGAAGTTATCTTTTGCTTCTACGGGGAAAAGGGACTTCTTTCACCGTCACAGCTTTATACATGGCTCCTAAACCAAAGCATGACCTGTTCTTTCCCATCTCTCCAGCCTCTTCCAGGACTACTACCCTATTCCTCCTCTCTTCAGTCCTGCCATACACCCTGGAATTCTACCAGCACCCCAAATGGAACATGCCATTTGGAGATGCTCATCAAGCACCCAGCTTCCAGCTTCAGTAACTACTGCTCAACTTCAGTTCAAAGTCACCTCCTCAGGACAGCTTTCATCAAAGCCTGCTTTTAGGGGCTTTGTTAGTCTCCCAAAAGCACATTCTGTTTTCATTCTTGGTACTTATCACATTTACAATTATTTGTTAAGTGTCAATCTTTGTCCCACTAGACTGAAAGCAGTGACTAAGTCTCTAATTTTTTGCTGTGTGTTCTATTCTCTCCATAATGCCTGGCACAGAGCTGAAACACAATGAATCTTTCAAAATATGACTCTTAATATTCTACTGCCACTCATTCTCATTTTGGGGGTGGAGAAACAAAGGGCTTAATTCTCAAAGTAGAGTGAGATAAACAAAGTCAAACTAGAAATTTTAGAAGCAGTAGTTTTCTGAAGAAACTTGATGTATTCAGTGTAAAAAAAATTAAAAATTCTATTAGCTAATAAAAAGCAAAATCAAAAAGAATAAGTCTTATTCTAATATAAAAGTTTTCATGAGTCATGCTTAAAAGCCCTCTTTATTCTGAGAGGCAGAATGAAACATTGTTGTGAAAATTCTATGTAAAATACGTGACTGTCATTTTTCCTAGGAAAGAGAAACCTATTTTTATAGATTGTAAAATTTCAACAAAGAACATAAAAATGATATGAAGAGAAGAGATATTTTAAAAGACATAATAATGGGAAAACCCAAGGGGCTCACTGGTTCACTGTTAACAGACACAGCCAGGATAGTAAGGCACTACATCTGGACTAACTTCTCAGGGAGAGATTTATCTTGGAACTCATACAGTAAACATCCCACTGAAGGTATATCAGTTTACTACAATGAGCAAATATTGAGTATAATATTATTGGACAGTACAATACATATAGCAACACTTAAATGATCAAATCTAACAAGAAAATGTCAGAACTCAAAGGAAATGCAGAAATGCAGACACTTTTTAGTTCAATATTCTGGTTTTAAAGATAAGGAAATTGTCATTTCTGCAAATATTGAAATAGTCAGTGATACACAAGGCACAGCCCCAAAGAATACAGTTATTTACATAAAGGAAGATTTCAGTCTAATTATACAAAATTGAAATATATCTCTGCAACATGCTACTATTATGTTAGTATATGACAAATATTTAGTCGCTAAGAAACTAGAAACTTCAGTTTTATTTTCAATATAATTAAACATTGTTTTTATTAATAGAATGCTTTCAGATATTATTGAATCATCATGTAAGCATGTTCTATAGATGACTCTGATCTTATTAAATGTAATTTACTTGAGTTAAGGACAGGATATGGAAAAAATAGAAAATATTTGTAAAAGAAAAATAAAAAAACAATGATATAACTATGCCATACATAGTTTTATTTCACTAATTTGGTTTTTAATCAAGATTCATCATGTGTTCAAGGTATTCATGATGTCAAGATACTTGCATCTATCTCTTATAAATGGAAGTAGAACAAAATATTTTGTTATATACATATAAGTAAACATCAGTCTGTATCACTACCAACACTGGAACAGGCAGGACAATTTCACACATATGTGGTCTATGAGTTACATAGGAGCTGATGATCAAAGCACTAAGACCATGTATGTGATCTGAAAGAATCACTAATTGATAATGGAAAAGTACCCTAAATTCTTTGAGAAATTAAGCCCTTTACTTGGTATTTAAGTATTTAATAATTGACCTAGGAGATTGTGTGGACATTTTTTCCCCCCATTTATGTTGGGAAAATATCTAGGAATGAAATGTTTGAGTTTATAGTAGGCACAAATTAAGCAACTCTCAAAATTGGTTATAATATTTTATCCTCCTACAAACAGTGCATGAGAAGTCCAGTTGTTCCACTTCCTCCTCACTAAGTAATACTTTATATTCTCCACCATTCTAGTGGGCGAAACAGTGGTATCTCCTTGTGGTTTAATGACAATGATGGCAAGCATTTTTTTCCATATGCTTTTTGGCCATCTGTATCTATTTCATTTTTCAAGTGACTAGACAATTCTTTTAACCATTTTAAATTGGATTGTTTGTTGTTTTTTTCTATTATTGAGCTCTTAAAATTCATTACATTTTCTGGACACAAGTTTCTTATGATGTTTATATTTGAAATTATTTCCTTCTAGTCTATAGTTTGCCTTTTTATTTTTTTAAACAGTGTCTTTTGGTGACCAAGTGCTTTTAACTTTGATAAAGCTCAACTTATCATTTATTTTCTTCTAAAATGGCTTAGTTGGTTTGGGCTGCCATTACAAAATACAATATGTTGGGTGATTACACGAACATGAATATTCTTTCTCACAGCTCAGAAGGCTGGAGGTGAATGTTCGGGGTCCAGTCTCTCTGTACACACGTGACCTTCTCTCATTGCAAGCAGCTCACGCGGGCTGCAGGCTCTCTGGTGTCTCTTCTTATAATAGCACCAATCCCATCATGAAGTCTCACCCTCATTTACACCAAATGACCCCTTAAAGCCCCATCTCCAAATACCATCACATTGGGGTTAGGGATTCAACATATAAACTTTGAGGGGAGAGTTTCCCTAAAACAAGATAACTATGCTTTTTATTTGATGTTTTCTTTAAAAAGTTTCATAGTTTTAGCTCTTATAGTTAGGTCTACAGTCCATTTCAAATTCATTTTTATATATTATGTAAGTTAAGGGTTGTTGAGATTTTTATGGGGTGGTGGTATGTGTCTATCCAATTGTTTCAGTACTGTTTATAAAATAAATCCCCTCCTAATGAATTTTTTAGAACCTCTGTTAAAAATCAACTGGCCATATATATGTGGTTCTATTTCTGAATTATTCATAACAGAAATCTTAAGGCAGAAAGAAGAATAAAAAACATTTTACACAATTTTTTTTTAATTATCCCAACAAAATGATTTCAGTGAAAACTAAGCAAGATTATGTGCCAGTGTCATAATTAATCAGGAGAGAACCACAAAATTGATGCTGCTTTCAAAACATTTCAACCCATCTCATGATATGATTTGAGGACAAAACAAAAGTAGTGCTGAGATTAATAAAGAATTTTTCCCACTAGGATATATACTGTTAGTAGAAGGTAATTGCAGAACTCTAATATTTCTGTTTCCTTTCCTGAGATGAAGCAAAGAACGTATTAAATATTACTTACTCTAATATAACTGTTCCTTTCTATGAATACAGATTCACCCTTGGACCCATCTATAGTGTTTTTCCGTGCCAACACATTTTAAAAATAAATAAATATATCTGATTCTGAAAGCGTTAAACTAGAATATAGATATTCCCCTTTTTCTGTGTTGAAAGAAGTAAACACTAAAGATATGAGAAGTGTTTTAATCAGGGTTCATTTAGCTATAAGTGACAGAAATTGAACTCTCCATGGCTGAAACAAGGAGAAGTTTATAGCCTCATACAATTGGAAAACCAAGGTATAGTGTTCCCTCTAGGCATTTAGGAGTTTCAATTATGTCCACAATACGGTTTTCATTCTTTCCAGCTCTTGGTTCTGCCTTGTCACTGTTGGCAAGTTATTGACACAAGGTAACAAAAGCTGGCCTCCTTTAGCACCCAGTTAAATGACCCTTGGCATTTACAACCTCAGAAAACAGATTTTCTTTCACCCAAAATCTATATCAATTGCCCCACATCCTGGACTGATAACTGTATCAAAGGGAATTTTGATTAGTTCAGCCCAAACCTATAGATCCGTACTGAATTAAAAGAGATAAGATTCATCAAAACCTAGAGTAGTTCAGTTACTGGGAGAAAGTGGAAGGATGGCTGAGAGGGCAAAAGCAGATGCAGACAAAGAGAGGGAAAATGTAGTCCTCGGAGTTAATATCTACTATACATAAAGCATCTAGAAAGATATCTTTTTTTTTGACTATTTTAGAAAATGTTCTTTTAAACAAAATATATATGAAGTGTTAATATATTTGAAGATTATTATCTATAACCTAGAAAATTTTGTAATAAAATATAAATGAAGAACATTAATCCAAGAAGAGATTTAAAGAGCAACAGGGAAAAAAAAATTTAAAATTTGCTAAGTATTTACTTTTAAGTAAAAATGACCAAATGGTTTTACAGAGAGATTCTCCCTTACTCGCAAAGACATGTAGCTCGTGTTACTCAGGCTATGCCAGAGCACTGACAAACTTCCTTCATCATTCTTTGAAATTGAAATAATCCTAAAACCCAGCTTTTATGAAACTAGCATGAAAAAGAAACGATAGGGCTGGGTGAAAAATATGAAGGGGTTAAGAGGTACAAATTGGCATTTACAAATTAGTCATGGGGATGAAAAGTGCAGAATAGGGAATATAGTCAATAATATTGTAATAACTATGAATAACTATGTCCGGTGCCAGGTGGATACTAGATGCATTGGGGGAATCACTTTATAAATGATATAAATGTCTAACCACTATATTGTACATTTAAAACTAATATAATATTGAACATCAACTGTAATTAAAAAAATAAAAACAAAAATTGAAAGGAAAAACTATAACCCAATTCACACATTTAACTATATGCAAAAATTGCAATCAGATTATTAGTAAGTTAGTATTCCAGAGTGAATTAAAATATTTGATATCATGTTCAAGAAGGTTTTATTGCAAGAAGGAAGTCTGTCCCAGCATTAGAAAACCTGTGAACAGAGTTAAGAAGTGGCATAGTTAAACATGTAATCGTGTCAATGAATGCAAAACAGTGTTTGATTCAACAGCCATTTCTAAAAAAACTCAGGATAACACAGGACTGAGAAGAAAATCTCTGGACTTGCTAAAGGCTCTTTTCCCCATAGCTGTGTCAAATATCGTGTTCAATGTGAAAATAATAAAGTCACAGGCATCAAAAGAAGACTCAGACAGAAATGCCAGCTTTCATCATTATAATTTAGCAGGGTTGGCAGTTCCAACCTGCTTCTGCAATAAACCTTTGGCAACAATGATGTTACAACTTTGTGGATAAAGACAAATATGCTGAGGAAGGTGGAGAAAATGAAAGGATGCCCCCGAGTCTCAGATGACGATGTTAAGATGCCATCCAACATCAGCATCTACTCTTCTCCAGACATGGCATGTGAGAATAATAAACCCTTCTATAAGACAACATTGTTTGATTTTTCTGCAATTTGCTAATTAATGCCTTCTCAATTACTATAATGCCCAATTATAAAAGAATTAAAATTAATGAGAATATTAAATAATATGGCCAAATACTACACAGATATGCAAACATCAGCAATTTTATAATAGAGATATAATAATAATAATAACAATAATAATATAACATAAGAATAGTACTTTATAATCAGCTATAAATAGAAATAGAAAAATAAATATCCTATTAGAATATAACAGAAAGTAGCCCTGGCCGGTTTGGCTCAGCAGTTAGAGCGTCGGCCCGCGGACCAGAGAGTCCCGGGTTCTGTTCTGCTAAGGGCATGTCCCTCGGTTGCAGTTTGTCCCCCGCCCTGGTTGGGGTCGTGTGGGTGGCAACCAGTCAATGTGTCTCTCTCACATAGATGTTTCTCTCTCTCTCTTCCTCCCTCTCTCCCTCCCACTCTATCTGAAGATAAATGTAAAAAATGTCCTCGGGTGAGGATAAAAAAAAAAAAAAGAACATAACAAAAAGTAGAAAATACTTAGGAATAAAGCTATTGTGTATAATAAAGAAGTGGTATTAAAAAATAAATAAAATTTATATTTAAGAAGATTTGAAAAGAAGACATTACATAAGAATATCAACATTGCAAATCTTCCAAGCAAACGGAAAGGAAAAAAAAGCTGGGGTAGCAATACTCATATCTGATAAATTAGATTTCATTGAAGACCATAACTAGAGACAAAGAAGGTCACTACATAATATTGAAAGGGTCTATCCAGCAGGAAGATATAACCTGGTAAACATATATGCACCCAATATAGGAGCACCAAAATATATTAAAAATCTTCTGGAGGACTTCAAAGGAGAAATCGACAGCAATACAATCATAGCAGGAGACTTCAACACCCCACTGACATCACTGGATAGATCATGTAGACAAAAAATTAACAGGGAAACAGAAATTCTAAATGAAACACTAGATCAAATGGATTTAATAGATATCTACAGAGAATTACACCCCAAAACTGCAGCATTCACATTCTTCTCAAGTGCACATGGGACATTCTCAAAGATAGACCACATGATAGGACACAAACTAAGTCTCTACAAGTTCAAGAAGATTGAAATCATATCAAGCATCTTCTCAGATCACAATGGCATGAAACTAGAAATCAAATGCAACAAGAACATGCAAAGACATTTGAACACATGGAAGCTAAATAACATGTTATTGAACAATGAATCGGTTACCATGGAGATCAAGGAAGAAATTAAAAACTTCCTGGAAACCAATTAAAATGAACACACAACAACATAAAATCTATGGGATGCAGCGAAAGCAGTTCTAAGAGGGAAGTTCATAGCACTACAGGCCCACCTCAAGAAAGAAAAAAATTTCTAATTGACTATCTAACCTCACAACTTAAAGAACTAGAAAGCAAACAAAAAGAAAACCCTAGAGCAAGTAGAAGGAAGGAAACAGTAAAGATCAGAGCAGAAATAAACGACATGGAGACCAAAAAAACAATTCAAAGGATCAATGAAACAAAGAGCTGGTTTTTTGAAAAGATAAACAAGATTAATGGACCCTTAGCTAGACTCACCAAGAAACAAAGAGAGAGAACCCAAATACACAAAATCAGAAATGAAAGAGGAGAAGTAACAACTGACACCACAGAAATACAAAGGATCATTAACAAATACTATGAACATTTATATGGCAACAAATTTGACAATCTAAGCGAAATGGACACATTTCTAGAAACACATAGTCTCCCAAAACTGAACCGGGAAGAGAGAGAAAATTGAACAGGCCAATAACAACTGAGGAAATTGAAGATGTAATCAAGACCCTCCCAGCAAACAAAAGCCCAGGCCCTGACAGCTTCATGGGGGAGTTTTACCGAACATTCAAAGAAGAACTAACACCCACTCTCCTCAAACTATTCCAAAAAATTCAAGAAGGAAGACTTCCAAACTCGTTTTATGAGGCCAGCATAATTCTAATTCCAAAACCAGAAAAAGACACTACAAAGAAAGAAAACTACAGGCCAATATCCCTGATGAACATAGATGCCAAAATCCTGAACAAAATACTAGCAAATCGGATCCAGCAATAGATCAAAAAAATTATTCACCATGACCAAGTGGGATTCATCCCAGGGATGCAAGGCTGGTACAATATTCGCAAATCAATAAATGTGATACATCACATAAACAAAATGAAAGATAAAAACCACATAATCATATCAATAGATGCTGAAAAAGCATTTGACAAAATCCAGCACCCATTTCTGATAAAAACACTCAGCAACTTGGGAATAGAGGGATCATATCTCAACATTATAAAGGCCATATATGAAAGACCTACAGTCAACATCATACTCAATGGACAAAAACTAAAAGCATTTCCCTTAAGAACAGGAACAAGAAAAGGATGCCCACTTTCACCATTCTTATTTAACATAGTACTGAAAGTCTTAGCCACAGCAATCAGACATAAAGAAAAAATAAAAGGGATCCAAATTGGAAAGGAGGAAGTGAAACTATCATTATTCATAGATGACATGATATTATACATAGAAAACCCTAAAGACTCCATCAAAAATCTACTAGACTTAATAAAAGAATTTGGCAAAGTAGCAGGATACAAAATTAATGTCAAGAAATTGACGGCATTCTTATACACCAATGATGAACTCACAGAAACAGAAACTAAAAAAAAACCCCATTTACCATCGCAGCAAAAAAAATTAAGATACCTAGGAATAAACTTAACCAAAGAAGTAATGGACCTATTTGCAGAAAACTACAGGACATTGAAAAAAGAAATAGAGGAAGATATAAAAAAGTGGAAGCACATACCTTGTTCATGGATTGGAAGAATTAACATCATTAAAATGTCCATACTACCGAAAGCAATCTATAGATTTAACGCAATCCCCATCAAAATATCAACGACATATTTCATAGAACTAGAACAAATGCTTCAGAAGTTCATATGGAACCAAAAAAGACCCTGAATAGCTACAGAAATCTTGAAAAAGAAGGACAAAGTAGGCGGGATCTCAATACCAGACATCAGGTTATACTACAAAGCTACTGTAATCAAAACAGCCTGGTACTGGCACAAGAACAGGCACATAGATCAATGGAATAGAACAGAGAACCCAGAAATTGACCCAAAACATTATGCTCAATTAATAGTCAACAAAGGTGGCAACAGCATACAATGGAGTAAAGACAGCCTCTTTAATAAATGGTGCTGGGAAAATTGGACAGCTACATGCAAAAAAACGAAACTAGACCATCATCTTACACCATACACAAGAATAAACTCAAAATGGAAAAAAGACTTAAATGTGACTCATGAATCCATAAAAATCCTAGAAGAAAATGTAGGCAACAAAATTTTGAACATCATACACAGCAGAATCTTGACTGATACATCATCTAAGGCAACAGAAACAAAGGAAAAATGAACACATGGGACTACATCAAACTCAAAAGCTTCTGCACAGCAAAAGAAACAACCATCAAAGTGGAAAGGCAACCTACTGTATGGAAGAGCATAATTGCCAATGATATATCAGATAAGGGATTAATTTCCAAAATATATAGAGTGCTCATACAACTCAACAAAAGGAAGACAAAGAACCCAATTAAAAAATGGGCAGAGGAACTAAATAGACACCTCTCCAAACAGGACATACAAATGGCCAGATGAAGAAATGCTCAACATCACTAATCATCAGAGAGATGCAAATTAAAACAACAATGAGGTATCACCTCACACCTGTCAGAGTAGCCGGCATCAACAAAGCATCAAACAACAAGTGTTGGTGAGGGTGTGGAGAAAAGGGGACTCTAGTCCACTGCTGGTGGGAATGTAGACTGGTGCAGCCACTATGGAAAACACTATGGTGTTACCTCAAAAAATTAAAAATTGAATTACCATTTGACCCAGTGATCTCACTCCTAGGAATATACCCTAAGAAGCCTGAAACACCAATCAGAAAGAATATATGTACCCCCATGTTTATAGCAGCGCTATTTACAATAACTAAGATCTGGAAACAGCCCAAGTGTCCATCAGTAGACGAATGGATAAAAAAGCTGTGGTACATATACACAATGGAGTACTATGCAGCTGTAAGAAAGAAAGATCTCTTATCCTTTGCGACGACATGGGAGGACCTGGAAACTATTATCCTAAGTGAAACAAGCCAAGCAGAGAAAGACAAATATCATATGATCTCACTTATTTCTGGAATATAATAAAAATAATAGTCTGAGGAACAGGGTAGGCCCAGAGACGTGGAAGTAGGGTACAGACTGACAATTGCCAGAAGAGGGAGTGGGGGAGGGGAGCGATGAACCACAGAACTTGTACGCATGTACTCATAACCAATGGACATGGACAACAAAACTGGCTACGGGGCAGGGAGGGAGGGGGAGGAGGGTGACAATGGGGGGAAAAGGAGAAACATCTGTAATAAAAATAAATTAATAAAATAAAAACAAAACAACAACAACAAAAAAAGTGGAAAAAAAAAAAGAATATCAATATTGCCCAAAGCAATATATAAAATTAATGAAATTCTAATGAAAATCATTGATTTTTAAAATATTATTCAACAATATTATTTTATAAACAGGTAGAAATTAAGTGTAAAGAACTTTCATGAAATTTTGAGACAGAAGAATACTGGCAGGGAGCTTTGCTCACAAGATATTCTGAAAACAAGTCATCAAAACTAGTTAAATTGTAGCAGTAGGGTTTAGGCAGAACAAAAAAAAATAATTAAGTATATCCAAGTGTATATAAAAACCTATTATGTGATAAACCTAAGATTATAATTCTGTGGGGAAATGATGAACAAATTATTACTGATTTTGGCAAATTTTTCTTAAAACCAGAAGATAACATGCAGCCAACATATATAAATACATGTCATATATTAAACTTTGAAATGTAAAAAATATTGCAACTTTGTTGAATTCTTTAAAAGATGCATAACACATACATAAGTCCAAATATCATAAACAAAAGGAATGACAGATTTGATTAAAACAAAAACAAACAAAATCTCAGTATGGAGAATTACTTCATAGAATCAAAACATACTTGAAGAAAATATTTGCAATGTATGCAACTAAGGGTTAAAATCAAGGGTTAATACTCTTTACGTTACAAAAGTACCTACAATTTGATAAGAGTAAAGAGACAACTCAAGTGTACTGCTATGTTGTATATCAGTCAGAATAAACTAGGTTATGCTGGGATAATCAATTAACCCGACATCCTAGAGGCTTAATGAAACAAAGGTTTATTTCTTGCTCATGCTGCTTATGCTATATGTTGAGAAAACGAGGTGGGGTAAGGACTTCTGTTCTCTATAGGGGCACCAGCCGAAGGAAGCAATATCATCTGTCACTGTACCACCTGGGAGAAAGGGCCTCACTGTTCGTGTTGAAAGAGAACATCAGTAATTGACAACATCAGTAACTTATAAAAGTGACTCCAGCCACTTTTATAAAATCACATATTAGTAGTCACATGACCACACAACTTCAAGAGGACCTGAAAGTGTAACTCTCTGTTCAGCCAGAATTCGAGGAAAACCAGATTTACTGTGACAACTAGCAACATCTTCCACAAAGCATGAAGCTGAAAAATTTCGGAGGATGAAATCCAGTGCTCATTAAGTCTATGAAAAGCTGATCAACAATCCTGTTGCTATTAAATACAATAATACTGCATTTAGAACACATCAGTTTGGCAAACACCGAAAAGATTAGTAGCATTCTGTTTTAGGTTATAGGGTAAAGCCTCATTTTACGTTTCTGGGAGAGTGGAAATATAAAATTTAGGAAATCATTATTCAGGATACATTACTTATTTAAATGTCCATACTATTTTTTAAGAATGAGCTTCTCATTATAAAAGAAGAAAAATGTATGCATACTCATACAAGAATATTTATTTCAACATTGTAACATAATAAGGGCAATGATCTAAATGACCATTGATTCACGTTAAATCATGATGTATTCATTTTGTAGACTATTATATAGTCATTTAGATAAATGCCACCTATCTATATGAATTGACTGAAATACAATTATAATATATAAATAGATAAAAAGCAATTGAAGAGTAATACGTAGAGTATTACCTCACATAAAAATAAAGGTAAAAGAAGAAAGGAGAGAGAAGAGTAGAGAAAAAGGAAGGAATAAAGAAATGTGCTTCTATAAACATGAAATGTACATGCTTGATTTGTCTAATTTAAGATTTTCGCTATACCAATTATTATTTAAAATATAATCAGAATCTGTCTACAAAATGTTCTAATCAAACAGGCAAAATATTTGATATGTAAAAATATGACACCTCCATCATTAAATGTGCATTTTAAAGAAGCTAAGGTGTATAATTAAATTTGAACTTAGATTTGGATCAAGCACTTTAAATAACTGTTTAATTTTCAAATCTTTGGTATCAATCCACCTTATTTTTGGTATATGTCTTATTTATGAAAGAAGTGTATTTGATCAAATAATGGAAGTTCTATTCCTTCTCAGTTCTTTTTGCACCTGATTTTTTTAAATTGAATTTATTGGAGTGACCAAGAAAATATGAGAAAGACTCATATTTCTCAGTTCTACAATAAAAACTAGTGATTCTCCATATTTAAGAAAAATAATCACTTTTCATGAAAATGTTTCATTTTACAAATTTAGGTAATCCCATAAAAGCAGATGGCTTCATCAAAATTTTAAACTCTAGCTATGTACTTTAATTGAGAGCTATTTTAATATTTAAATAGTAAATATATTTAGCTTCAAGCTAAGATTTACAGAAATAATATTCTGAAAGGCAGCAGTCGAAAAACAGAATTCAGAGGCATATCTTAATATGCCACATACTAGCCACATGATCTTGAACAAATTGTATAACTTGCTGTGCCTCAATTACTTCACCCATACACTAGTGATATTAAATATTACCCACCTGGCAGGTTTGTTGTAGTTAATTAAATGAGATTAAACATGTGCTTACAACAGTACATAACCACTCAATAAGTGCTTGCTATTAATACTTTGCTGAAAATGCTTACTATCAGATAACTGAAAATGAATCAAACAATGTCCGATTTCTAAAAAGAGATATTATCACGTTCATAGCTCTAGACAGGCTGGAGATTTTTCTTTATATGCCTCTGCTATGAACTTTAAGCTCTCTTACTAAATATTCCCAAAGTATCAAGTAATCATATGGAAATAAAAATGTACACATTTGAAATCAGGTGGGGTATGTGTGTGTGTGTACACATCCATGTGTACACACTTTAATTTTATGTGTGGCTGATGAGACAATGGGAGCTCAGCAGTTAAATGTCCTCATGCTTTTAGCACCGATTAGGGTTTCCAGCTTGTCTCCACGCTTTGAACTTTCTGCTTCCCCACACTCTCAAAATCTACCTATGTAATATCGATATTATATAGGATGTAATATTGCATAATGGAGAACAGCATGGAGTCAACAAACTTAGAGTTGTATCTAGGTTCTGCAGATCTGACATTCATGTTCACGCATTCCACAGATATTTATTGAATGCTTTCTATGTATTATACATGGTGTTAGGTAACAGACCAAAGTTCCTATCATCATGGAGCTTACATACTAATCAGTCTTCTGATCTGTAAAACTGAGTAATAATTATTACTTATTGGAGTTCTTTAATCATTAATTTTTCTTTTAATGTTGCTTTGGCTTCTAAGATGAGGACAGAAATAATCCAAAAAGTATAGCAGTGTTAATCGGTGTTAATGTGTCCACTAAAAAAAACAACTATCTTCATTTTTGCATCCTTTCTGGTTATTATGCATTTGAAATGATGATGATGCAAGAACAAGAAACAAAATTAATGTATTTAAGGGCAATGGGGCATGATGCCGTGCTAGGTTATTCTTTTTTAGTAGGAACACTTAGTATCGTATCTCCAATCATAATTTTGGCAAATTCATAAAACTCTTGTTAATCGAATGGCTGTGACTTGTTGTACCTAACATGGACATTACTGTTATTTTGTTTTTTGTTTTTGCTAACCCTCACCTGAGGATACTTTTCCCACTGATTTTTAGAGAGAGTGGAAGGAACAGGGGAGAGAGAGAGGGAAAACATTGATGTGAGAAAGACACATTCATTGGCTGCCTCCTGCTTGCGCCCCCACTGGGGCCGGGGATGGAATTTGCAACTTAGGTACATGCCCTTGACGGGGAATCAAACCTGCGACCTTTCAGTGCGTGGGCTGATGCTCTCACAACTGAGCCACACCAGCCAGGGTGACATCACTGGTTTTAACAAGTTAAGAATGTCAATAAACTTCTCAAGAGTCTGGTGTTATTTTATTCATTTCTGCCATTGCATATAGTAATTGGCACACCACCATGTACATGATAAACATTACATAAACTCTAATTGAATAAGAATAAATTGCATTGACAATAAAGGACTATTTTCCTGATTTACGACACGTATTGCCTTTTTATATTTTAAGATAGACATTGTCCAAACTACAGGAAAAAACACGGATGGTTCTCAAGCTTAAGGAAGAAGTTCTGAAGGTAATAACAACTTACTCGGGCGGTTATGTGCCATTTCACATTCAGAGATAGATATGTGCCTCTCAGTCAATAGCACAGTCTTAGAGCAGTCGCTTTCAAATGATGTTTTCTGAAGCACTGGGGTTCTTCCCACATTTGGAGGAAATAGGGCAGTCTGCCTGATGAGGGGGGCAATCTTCCTTGCCACATCCATTACACGAAGAGCTCTCCAGCTTCTAATCTTTTTTTCTATTTTGTGTTTCTAACAGAATTCATTTGAAATTTTATTATCTTTAAAATTATTTCAAAAACACTGTCTAATGAACCGCAATGAATATACGGGTGCATATACCTTTGTGCATAAATATTTTCAGGTTTTTGGATAAATATGCAGAAAAGGAAGTGCTAGGTTACTGTATTCTTAATTTTTTGAGGAACCTCCACACGGTTTCATTATTGTAGTATTCTCGGTGGTCAAGACATGGAAACAACCAAAGTGTCCTTCAACAGATGATTAAATAAAGAGATGTGGTGCATATGTATAGTGGAATACTACTCAGCCACAAGAAAAGATGGAATACTGCCATTTGTGACAACATGGATAGATCTTGGGAAGGCTATGCTAAGTGAAATGTCAGAAAAAGTCAAGAACCATATGATTTTACTCATATGTGGGATATACAACTGAAAGCAACAAATGAACAAATAAGTAAAGCAAACAAACAAAAACCCATAGACACAGACAACAGTATGGTGGTTGCCAGAGGGAAGGGAGTGGGGGTGTAGTAAAGAGGAAAGGGGGTCAACTATGTGGTGACAGAAAATTTGACTTTGGGTGGTAGGCACATAATGCAATCAATGCACAGTTGATGTATCATATAATTGTACACTTGAAATCAATATAATTTTACTAGCCAATGTTATCCCAATAAATTTAATTGAAAAACAACAAGAACACTGTCTTAGCCCTGGCTGGGTAGCTCAGTTGGTTGGAACATCGTCCCGATAACGCCAAGTTTGCGGGTTTGTTCCCCAGTCAGAGCACATACAAGAAGCAACCAATGAATGCATAAATGAATGGGACAACAAATCGAATGGTTCTCTCTCTCTCTCTTTCTCTCTCTCTCTCTCTCTCTCTCTCCCTTTCTCCCCCTTTACTCTCTAAAATTAATTAAAAAAAACAAAACACATTGTCTTAGGCAATTAGCAAAACATAATTTAAGAATTAAAATATATCGTGAAAAACAAAATCTAAATTTCATAATTTAGTCACTACCTTTAATTTTTTTTAATTTAAAAGAGAACATATGTAATAAAATACATTTAATTTACGGGAGAGCTACATTTAATGCTATGTCATGCAAAATCGACAGGTGACAAAAGAGAAGATATCTTTAGACCAAACCCGGAAAGCTATTTTAGCAGGTGTTCCATTTAGAACCAACACACTACTTAACGGAGAGCATGATAATTATGAAAATTATTTTTAGTAGGCGAAGTTGCTGAAGCTATCTGCATATCAAAACTTGGAACTTCTCAAAATGAACCCTGCTTCAACTTTGAGCTCAGGTTTTAAAGTATGGAAAATACAAAACTCAGATTTTCAGTGTAGAAAAAAATCATGGTAAACAAACTTTTGAGGACATATTTTACCATCTATCACATTATGTTATATAGGACAAATCATTTGTTCAGCTTTATTGAACAATCATTAATCACTGATGAGGACAAAATAGGGGATTGTTATTGGAAAAATAAAGATGAATATGACCTATTGCCATCTGGTTATAAACAAACAAACAAATAAATAAATAAGGATATATATATGGAAAGGTTTTATAAAACAAAAGTGTTCTTTTGTGATGGGAGGAGTTAAGGTAAACTTCAGAGAAGAAAACACACTTGATCTTGGTCTTGAAGGATGAGTAGTGTGATATTGAATTAATCAGAATAGGAATTCAGGTAGAATTTACTGAATGTCCAGAGGAGAGTTGTGGAACAACTTGCTGGGTTCAGAGACTTGTGGATAATTTGATAAAAATGGATTATAGGGAAAAAGACAAAAACAGTGTGATGAAAGCTAGAAGATAAGATCTATGGAGGTTTTGGAATGTGACCAGACAATGAAAAGTATAGAGACACAGTGAGATTGTAATCACTTTTCCTCTCTGCTGCTGGGAGATCTCTGTTAGCGGTGTGGAGCTTAGATTGGAAGAGAGCAGATTGAAGGGAGGGAGAATAAGGGCATTGTTCACTAAGAATCTCCTGGGTTCGTTTCAAATGCCTCATCATTGTGGATATTTGTGTGTGAATACTTGGGTGCTTTTTTCTCTGTCACTATATTATGATCTTCCTGAGTGAGCTAATATCTGGCTGTTCCTTCTTTATTCAACAACTCATTCTGTAGCTGGCACGTAAGCAGAGCCTTAGGAAATATTTTTTGAATTAGTCTTGTTGAAAACTGAGCAGAAAGACAACAAAATAACGCTGATGTTTGTGCTCTTTTACAATGTACTTCTAGCTGCTGAACTGCCCTGAAGAGCTCTGCAAACACAGACAGAATCCTGCTGCTCCAACCTGTTGATGAGCCTTAATAACTGTGTTCTTTGCTGAAGCATTGTCATCAATGATTAATATAGTTTCTCAGGTTTAAAGGACTATAGGTTTTCCTTCCTTGGGTGAAGAAATTAATAAAACAAAGAGGCATATGATGATGCCAGGTTCAGTTAGCCGTTTAGAGGGTGGAATAAGAAAAAAGAGAAATCAAAACGTAGATACTTTCAACATGAGCTGTCATGTTAAAATTTTGTAACATTGTTTTATTTACTGGGATAGATGTGGATTTTAAATGGAGGAGAGATATATTTTAAATGCTATATTTTAAGGCTAACCTTTTTACTGTTTTAAACTGACATTTATACAGATTTCATGAACTAGTTAAATGAATATAGAACCAAAGTTAAAAACACAAGTTAAAAACACAAAATGCATGTGTCCTGTCTCCCTGACAACATCACACATTCATTTCCATGTGTCCGGATACAAAGGCATGGCAAGCCGATGCTTGAAAAAGGAAACTGATTAAAAATTATTATTATGCAAGCAAGACGTTTGCGCAGCCATTGTTTAATGAATAAGCTAGAGAATAATAATTTTTACCACAATAGAAAAAATGAATTCAAGCAACATAATGTTCTCATGGGCTCTTTGATGTTTACATCATTTAAAGCAAGGATTTTAATTGAATTTATTAACATTTACATATTTCTTCAGTCAGAACTGCAAATTTGCGTTTCTAATATGTTTGTTGTGTGTATATATACATTGTTTCTAACTTTAATCAAGGTTCATCATGTGTCCAAGATATTCATGATTTCACGATCCTTTCATCTATCTCTTATAAATAGAAGTAGAACAAAAGGTTTTCTTATATACATGTGATGAATCATCAATCTGTATCGCTACCAACACTGGAATGGGCAGGACAATTTCACACATATGTGGTCTGAGTTACATAGGAGTTGATGGTCAAAGCACAAAGACCATGTATTTGATCTGAGAGAATCACTAACAGATCCAAATTCTTTGAGAAATTAAGCCCTTTACTTGGTATTTAAGTACTTAATAATTAGTATATATATATGTGTGTGTGTGTGTGTGTGTGTATGTGTGTGTGTGTGTGTGTATATATATATATATAGTTTGCCAGGCAAACTAAACAAAGTGTATAAAACTGCACTGTCCATTTTGGGAAGGGCTCAGAGTCCAGGTCCAGACAGACTAAAGCAAAGCAAAGGGATAGTGTAGCAGACTAGGAGAGACACGATATATGCAAAATAGACATGTTAAAAAAAAAACAAACTATTTTATGTAAAGAAAAGTGAAATAAACCTTCGTAGGTAAGTTAAAAAGGAAAGCGTTTTTTGGACTACATTCTTGCCTGTGTTCTGGGAAACTTATTTCGTAGATGCAATTACACTAGCATTGAAAGCATTCTCTGGTGGTATTAAAATAACGTATTTCCCACAGCAGCAATTCACCATTACCTTTGTAGTTAACCTTGAAGCCAACAGATCCGACACTCTCATCTGTCTGAAGGTGTAGCCACATCTGGCTACTCATGCTCACTATCAAGTCTGGCACAAAGCTTCCAGTCAGACTGCAAAGAGAGGACAAAGAAAGGAGAAATGGGTTATACCCTCTGCAGGCAAATTATGAGAAAGACGTTTCTCAATACAACTGTGAGATAAACTTACAAGGCTGTGCATTGACATTTTAGAACAAACAACACAATGTACTGACGAGGGTTATTATAAACAGTACCATTTTATGTGTTTAACTAGGTTAGATCTTTCATATTCTTGAGGCAACATACTAAATTTTAGACCACCAGAGAATCGTGCACTTCTCCTTGGACTTTAAAGAAACAGAGGATCTAGAAAAATCTTTAAGCTTAAAACAACAACAAAACACCAGCAATGCACTTCATTTTAACCTTCCAACTTTCACAGAACTCTGTTTTAACGAAATAGTGTAAAAAGTATTTAAGTGCAAAACAATAAAATGTCAAATGTCAAGGAATCTAATATAACCCTTTGCAATACTAATGTTAGTCTAGCGGTGTCATGTATGTTTTTCTGCAAATATTTTTATTTTAAAAAATATGCTGCTGATTTCATATGGCGTCACTAAATCCATGCATTAATGATATCATTCAGTAATGCTCTATTTTTAACCCTATCAAGGGAAATTACTCCATGTTTCCTCTATCATTAATAATGCTGTAGTCACATACTTGAAACAAAGCCAAAGGTCAGATAAAGGAGGACAACAAATAAGGAAGATCCTGGGAGGAACCAGCTATCAAGAACAGAAAGTGAAAAAAAAAAATGGATTCACTGCTGAGTAAAATATCCATACAGATAGGGAATCCTAAGTTACATATTAAAAATATAGATTTTAAAGGAAGACATTACTCTAAATATTTACCTACTTTATTGCTATAACCATAAAAATTGCTGGAACATTGCATTAGGACTTTACATAAAGTTTCCCTTCAGTATAAAAAGGGTACCCTAACAGAACCTTGTCTCTTAAGTGGAGGCTATACTGTAGTTAGACCAGGAGAGGGCAGCACAGAGGAACAGATCATTGTGTGACCACAGCAGCAACACCAGCCACCAAAATTGTATAATGTCATCAGTGGACTGCACGAGCGATATAGCTACGTCACCAGTGTCCCGTGTTTCAGAATTGGTGGGCCTCTAATCACAAAGACACCCAGATAAACATCGTGATTTCATTATGGGATTATGCATGATATTGAGGAAAACTGAACATTATTTATGATAGAAAGATCCTATAAAATACTATAAAATTTTAGATACTTATTTTTCACTTCTCAATAAATTTAAAATGATTATAATATAAAAGATACACACACGTAGCTCTTCTTTGTAATATATTTGTGTATCTAGATGTACATATCTACACACACACACACACACACACACACACACACTACCATTTGGAAACATCTTGCAATTAAACATTTGAACTTTGAATTTTCAAATTGGTGAGTTAATAAGTACTCGTCTTTTGAGCCACAGGAGAGAAACAGGTTTACAGGCAAGAGAGAGGACTCAAGTTAGAGACAAGACAGAAAGTAAAATAAATCAATTATAAAATGGGCATGAGAACTTAAAACCACAGGATATGCTGTAGATACACTGTATCAAACATGCCAACAATCTATCGCACAGAGAATAATAAAAACATTTTCAAGGGGAGATTTTAGCTATTTCTCTCTCTGACAGCCTCTTATATCTATGTCAGTCAGAACTTTTACCAGATCAAAGCCTCTAGCACGGTGATTCTGTCAGTTCATAAAGAACAGCTAATACATGTAGTCAGACTGTTCCCTTGCTAACTTGTTCTCCTATTGGTCATGATTCTACCTAGTTCACAACTCATTTTTGGTGTAAAAGCAAAAAAAAATCTAAAAAATAATAATAATTTTCCTGACACTAGAATGGAAATCCCCCCCTTGTTTAGCAATTCCTTTAGAAAACTTGAAATTATAAATGACATCTGTTTCACCCAGCCAGTGTGGCTCACTGGATTGAGCTTCGTCCCATGGACTGAGAGGTCCCGGTTCTATTCCCAGTCAGGGCACATGCCTGGGTTGCAGGCTTGGTCCCCGGTAGGGGGCATACAGGAGGCAGCCAATCAATGTTTCTCTCTCACATAAATATTTCTATCTCTCTCCCTTCCTCTCTCTCTAAAAGAATCAATAAAAATATTTTAAAAAGAAATTATTTTAAAAAATGATATCTGTTTCAAATGTATGGAACTCTTTTAAGCTAAATGAGCCTCTTGCCAATTTTCATGCTATGACTGTTTTTCTTGGAAGCCTTGGAACCACGTCTTTGAAATGTGACCACCCAGGAGGATGTCACCTGTCTTCCTGTTTCTGTGGGAGTTTAAGTCTAGACACATAGTTCTGTGATGTCACTTCCTGCTTGTCATAAAAATAAAGTTTTACTTCTCCTTTAGATAAGGACAATTGACATGTATAGGCCCAGCCAGTGTGGCTCCGTGGTTAAGCATCAACCCATGCACCAAGAGGTCACCGGTTCAACTCCCAGTCAGGGCTCATGCCCAGGTTGTAGGCCAAACCCCCAATGGGGGGCATACTGGAGGCAGCCAATCAATGTTCTCTCTCATCAGTGTTTCTATCTCTCTCTCCCTCTCCCTTCCTCTCTCTCTAAAAAAAAAAAAAAAAAAAAAAAAAATCAATAAAAAAATAAAAAATAAAAAGAAACCATGTATGGGATGAACTGCATCAGCCTGATTATACAAAAAGGTGAGATTTATTTATCTTTGCAGTCCTCTTAGCAGACTGTCTGTGATACATATCTCAGTCTGGTTTAATGCTTATTCAATATTAAAATTCTTTCATTCTTTTCTACATTTTGTGCAGAAAGTTTCCTGGGTTGGTGGGAGGTATAATTTTAGATTGTATCTCCCCAACAATTTGGTGATGAGGTTGGGATACAGATGGCAGTTCCTGAATGCTGTGGACCAGTGGAAGGTCCCGTGATTATAAATCTCTCTTCCAGTGCTCTGCTCTTTGGGAACACCGGCTGGATGAACCACCCTTTCCAACATCAAGATTTTATTCCTGAGTAAGCATGGGTGATTGGGCTCTAAAACCCCACTAGGATCATGATTAGTTTCGATAGAGGAACAATACGGAAAGCCAGAAAGGTTGCCTGTGGTTCTTTCCCTTAAACTGCTAGACCTCTGTTATGTCAGAAACATATATGAGAAGCCAGTCTTTCAGGATTTGTGAGGGTTTTTGGAGGGCTTGATTCTAAGTAAATGAATTACTGGTATTCATTGGATAGATATCATTCTAAGAGGAAAGTTTAAAATGATTAGGATAGACAGTGGGAAAGTGTGAGGAGAGTAGAAGAGGAAATGGGAGGATTAAAGGCACTTTCTCTTTCATAGAAACCCTTTCTTTGCTGTTTCTACTCCCTCTGTTCCCCCTACGTCTCGTTATTCTTCCTTGCTTCAAATAGATCCTGGGAAAAGGGATGTGATGAGTTTTTAGACATATGGTTCCATTTGTGGGTAGACTTCCTTTCAAAGGAGAAAGAGGACAGAGCTTCTTTAGCTGGTAATGAAGTCCCTGCCTTGTTGGGGTACAGGCTTATGAGCCTTGCATCTTAGCCCTGAGCTCACTCTATATCTCAGCACAGATTCTACTTCCAGGAATCCCTTAGCATCTGCACCTGATGTGTCTAGGAAAGCAGAAATTATAAAGGGGTATGTTTAGGGTAAAGTTGAGAACTTGTGTGAAAGACTGTCCTTATATGAAGGCAACACAATGCAAAGAAGTTTCCCTAGTTACTTGGAAAAAGGGAATTTTTTTTTTTAAAAGTATTACGTTGATGAATATACTAACATGGGAAAGAAGCCAAACAGGCATGTAAGTGTACATTTTTCTGGTTACAATATGAAGAAAGCCAGCTTTTCTTATTTGATCACCAGTGATGCTTATGCCATTGAGAAGCTACCCAGCTCTGCTGCTAGCTCATATCGCTCATAGGGAAGCTTTCCCTGTTTCCCAGAAGTTTGCAGACATCCTTCACAACCTGTTTTCAACGTAGAGCCCCACTCTTGGGCAGGTGCACAAGCTATTGTATGAAATTCTGCAACCATTAGACTTGGCTCTCTGGATGTTGTAAGCACACTGGGGACCAGAAGGTGACCTGCCACATCAAGGAGTACCCAACTATTCACCACCCTCCACCACTGTGGAAGGGCTAAGGGCTTGGGAGACCCAGCAGAAGAGATTGCTCACAGTCTTTCCTCTAGAGGCGAGCTGGGAGAAGCTGCAGTGTTGTATTCCCATCAGCAATTTGTTGAGACATTCTCAACATTTGCTCACATGGATCGAGGGGCAGATCAAAATCATCCTCTGATCCTTTCCACATTTATCTTGGCTCTCTTGCTGACTATCCAAATTTAAAAAGAAAAATTCTTTATTGATTTTAGAGAGAGAAGAAGGGAGAGGGAGAGAAAGATAGAAACGTTGATGAGAGAGAACATCGATTGGCTGCCTCCTGCATGCCCCCCACTGGGGATTTGGCCCATAACCTGGGCTTGTGCCCTGACCGTGAATCAAACTGGCGACCTCTTGGTACATGGGTTGACACTCAACCACCGAGTCACACCGGCCAGGAGACTATCCAACTTTAAAAGGAAAAGGTAGCAGAATGGCAAGGATGGTCTATGACTCAAACCTTAGCAGCAGTTACCTAGTTTTGAGATAGTCTAGAAAAATATGAAGAAGAAAGTAAGTTAAAAACTGCTGTGTTTACTGTTCAGTTAAAACTGTTTACTAAATGAAATAATTTATATTCCGTCTAATATTGAAAAGAAGCAAAGGAAGAAGCTTTGCTATCACAACACTCTGGGACACTGGAACAGGGATTGGAGAGGAAACACTCCACAGATGCAGCAATTGCAGACTAGCAATCAGGAGAGCCCACAGGCTAGGGTGTAATTAACAAATGGTTTACACGGACAGAGACAATCTCAGAGGTAGGACATGGTGAAATACACATTTCAATAACTTCTCAAGTTAACATATCCTTGCTTTTTCTGGTAGATGCTAGCGCTACTTATTCTGAAATGTCCCCAGAAATTCCTCTCCTTCCATCTGAATGGGTGTTGGTATTTTGAGTAAGCTTTTTAATTGTGTGTGTGTGTGTGTGTGTGTGTGTGTGTGTGTGTGTGTGTGTGTGTTTTCTTCTGTGGTTCTGACCTGAATATATTCTGTGACTAAGGAACATGTTTTCTTACTTTATCTTGCTTCTCATGTAAGCCTATTGAAGAGAGATCTCTTGTGAAATTAAGACTACCATATTGTGTACTCCATATGGCGTGTCTGTGGAATGCCCTGGGAAAATAAAGCATCTGATTTGCTTACTGAACAAAAAGGGATACAGCAGACAGTGGCAGTCTCATAGGGTGCTGGAAAAGTCCCCTGAGCAGAAATAAATCAACGTATCACTTTGGGCCCTAGGAATAATAATACTGGTTTAATCTGAGATGGCCATGTGTCAAACAACATCCTTTGCCAAGAGCTCAATTAGAAGTAAAAAAAAAAAAAAATTATAAAAAGAATTAGCAAAAGAAGGAATACTTATAAAAGGGCACTCACGCTGTAATACTAATACTGCCAAACCTTCAGTAAAGAAGGAAGGTAAATTTGATACAGAAGTCTGACCTTTGTACAAGATCTTGAACAAGTAAATCAACCCATTGCTCCATTAATGCCTGTAGTTCCTAACACTGGAATCATTATAACTTTTGGTACCATCCCCTGCAAAGATTTTCTGAAATTTATCTATGCTCTGCTTTTTTTTTTTTTTTTTTTTTTGGTCCCATTCCTCTAATGGACAAGTCTAAATGTTTGTTTGCTTTTACTTATAAAGGAGTCCAATATTTATGGCAAAGGATTCCTCAAGAGTTTCGGTACTCTCCTATATTTCTCTAGTCAGTTACAAGAAAACAGAGGAAGCTATCCCACCAGAGGGATCAATAAATATTCATTATATAGATGGTTTGCTGGTAGAGTCAGAAACTAAAGAGCAAAGCAAACGGATGCCCTTATCTGTTACAATTCCCCCTTCACAAGAGCGTAAGTGCTCACTAAAGGAATTGCATTATTGCTAAACTGAGGTTAAATATTTAGGACATTTGTTGCTGCTGAGGCCCCAAAAGAGTCAGCCCATTTTGCAGATGAAATGCCCTGTTAACAACAATAACAACAAACTTAGACAACTTTGGTGACTAGCAGGACATGGTAGACCACAGGTTCCAGCTTTTCCAGCATGGATAACGCTTCTGATGGGGCAACTGCATGCCAATTTCTCAGACCTTCTGATTACGCCTGGAGATTCTGAATAGGCCTGTGACCTAAAAGTCACTATGGTCCCAGCTTTGAAGATTCTAAATTTTGTAAAGCCTTCCTACTTGTTTTGTCATGACAATAGAGGCCCTACTTTTGGAACTTGAATTCAACAGCTGGGATTTGACCACACATCGAAAATGTATTTCTCAGTCCTCTGGAGGCCAGGACTCTGTGGATCCTGGGATGCTGGGACAGCCGCAGAATGCTTTTTTTATTATTTTATTTTTTTATCCTTACCTGAGGACATTTTTGTATTTTATCTTCAGAAAGAGTGGGAGGGAGAGAGGGAGGAAGAGAGAGAGAGAGAAATATCGATGTGAAAGAGACATATGGACTGGTTGCCACCCACACGACCCCAACAGGGGCCGGGGGCAAACTGCAACCGAGGTACATGCCCTTAGCGGACACCAAACCCCAGACTCTCTGGTCCGCAGCTGACACTCCAACTGCTGAGCCAAACCGCCAGGGCCAGAATGCTTTTAAAAAGACCGAAACCCTTGCCTGGAGTCACTTGACTTATCTGCATGTCCTATGTGTGGTGACAGCTATCTCACAAGTGCGTATGCCATCGGACTAGCTGTGAACAGCGTTATTACTCAACCCCAACACTGTGCTTGGGAGATGCAATCGCCTACATGCTGTTGGTCTTTTACCAGATCCTGACCAAATAGATGATCATGACTGTACAGCAGGAACAGAATAAGGCCCTAGGCCCTTAGCTGAGTCATCTGACAATCTTGTTCATAATCTCAACTGAATGATGTTTGCGGATGGATCGTGTATTCGGGATAAAAGTGGCCAACTTAAAGCTCTGTATGCGATAGTGACTTCTTAAGAAATTTTGGAAGCTTATGTTATTCCTACAACGAAGCTGGCACAACAGCCTAGTCAGTAATAGTAACAAGAGAATTGCGACATGTGTAGAAAATGCATCTGATGTCTGTCATGAAACAGAAGAAATTTGGAAAAAATCAGGACTTTCTGCTTTGAAGGGAAAGAAAATATGTCACGGGATATTGATAGCTGATTTGGGGGAGGATGCACATCTGCCTGCTCAGGCCAGCAACCCTTTGCAGAGCTCACACAGGGCAGAGTGAAACCCCTAAAGGCAATGACTTTGCTGATAGAGCTGTAAAAACTACTGTGAGATGAGGCCGATTTCACACTTGCCTCACATTTTACAATCCGACAAGCAATTTTTCCAAAAATACGCTTCCCGAAAGGAATCGAAAAGGAGGCTGAAAGAAATTTTACTAAATTATGGGAATAATCTAACAAAATCATTCCTGTCCCACAGTCCTTATTTCTTGGTTAATAGCATTGTGCCGTCAACATCATCATCTAAGCAAAGGAGATATTTTAAAGATAAATAGATTCTTACTAGATGTATCTAAGAGATGAAGCGATTCAAAACACATGAAGGAGATGAGCAATTTGTCAGAGAATTCTTTCCACTCCCTAGGTATACGCAGGCAGGCTTCCCAAACAACTTGACTGCAAACTTGGCGGCATTTGGATTACACAGAATGAATGCCCTTGGAGAGTAAGAGATTTTTGTCTGGTTATGGTGTATATGATGTCTGGAGGGTCTGAAGTCTTTCCCTCTTCGGTTGCCAATGTTCAGGTGGTGGTAAAGTAACATCTCTCTTAATTCACACATTTTCTATTTTGAGGAGAGTAGAGCATAATGAATCAGAGAGAGAAAGTCATCTTCTTTCCTCTGCCATCCAGTAATTATGCAAATGTTTGCAGATTCCCATAAGTTGAATCAAACTCATTTGCTAAGCTTCAGCAATACACTAGATTAAAATAGCCTATAACTTTACTGCTAACTTGGTTAAAAAATAGTGCAATTCCCGCAAGCAAGCATTCTATTTTTCCCTTTGAACTTATATTTGGCAGGCTCACCCGCAAGTCTATCAAAGCGAAAGAGGACCCCAGGGGGATGCATGCCCGCCAAGGGAAGCCGACACTGTAAGGGGCTGAACAGTGGTTCCTACAAAGGCTCGAAACTTAACTTTTCTAGAGCAAGTGATTATGGCACCGAACTCAACTGAAAAAAAAGGTATTCTAGCAAACTTATAACTCTCATTGGCTGCCTTACTGTCCTATTCACAGAAGTGGTTTTTGGTGTTTTTTTTTGTTTGTTTGTTTGTTTGTTTTAGCAGTTACTTAAGAATCACATTTTACTAGGAAACAAACATGCTGTTTCTAACACTACTTTTTCTTTCTGTATTCCCAGTAATAGTTCCCACAATCACTATTTCTAAATGGCTCTAACTGTACTCCCACTGGCCAAGAGAGCCTTAACATTCTCCTCAGCTTTAAAGGACATTAAACTTACGAGGGGTTTCTTCCTGACTACAGGCCCCTATCCTCCCACTTCTTAGAACATTTACTCTAGAAAACTTGCCATTACAGATCTTGTCTCTGTCCTGTGAGCTGTAAAATTTCTACAACCCAGGAATATCATTCTCAAGGACCTGGGAGCTATCCCTTTGAATATAGTAATCAAAGAAGATAGCACTCCTATCTTTCCATCTCCGTGGGAGTGTAGAACCCGACTTTTATAGCCCACTATTAGCAAACCCAAATGGCCTGTTCGTACTGACTATTCTTCCATCAGAATTCTCCAGTACTTTTCCACTGGCTCACCCAGCATTTAAAAACCACCCCACCTTGCTCTGGTCAGTGTGGCTCAGTTGGTTGGAGCATCATTCCATACACCAAAAGGTGGCAGGTCCGACTCCCGGTCGGGGCACACACCCAGGTTTCGGTTCAGCAGGCAGTTGATCGATGTCTCTCTGTCTCTCTGTCTCTCTGTCTCTCTGTCTCTCTCTCTCTCTCTCTCTCTCTCCCTCTCTCTAACAACAAAAACAATGAAAAACATGTCTTGGAGTGAGAATTAAAAAACAAAAAAACACCCCACCTTTTGTTTCAGCAGAGTTGAGTTCAATTTCCCTTTCCTTTTGAAATAGCCTAGACTCTTCTTTCAGTAGTTGGACCCTATTGCAATGGTCCTAATTCCTATTACAGCAGCTTTGAATGAAGTCTTCCTTAATTGTTTTACTGGTCTGCCATAATCTTCCTCATACACTAGTATTGACATGATCTGTACTTACAAACCCAGCAATCCAAATATTGACAGGGTAAAAGTGAGAACATCTTCTTAGTAATTTTTTATAATACCTAAGTAAAGTACCTAATATGCATCCAGATACTCAATCTCTAAATTTCACACAAAAAGCAGTTTTATTAATTGGTTTGTTTGGAAGAATGGTACAGGATGAAAAGCATCTCATTAGGAGACAAAGAGAAATCTACCATGTACAGATTAAGACTGCGGAAGACAGGTCTAATGTTACTTGATTAACTTTGAGATACAAGTTCTCTACAGTCCAAGTATAGATAAATAAACAAAAGTGGATATCTATTATTCATGGAGATTTAATTGACTGTTATAAGGATTGATTGGAACCCATGCACAAAATGGCCCATAGGTTGGGTTTGTCCCCAAGACTTACAATAATTAGAACCAATAAACACTGGCAGTTCCATAAGTAGCCTTAAATAGGTGCCTCATAATACTAGATAATGGTTCTGGGTATCTCTGTGCTTCCTGTCTGGGAAAAACTACTTGAAAAGATGGAATAATTACTGAAGGGTCTAGATTATCTTGTAAATGCAAGGTTTTTTTTTATGTTATTGATGAAAACCTAGGAGAAATTTATTGGGTTCTTCAAGGAAAACTCTTAAAAATTTAGATTCAGGCACCAGGGTGAAGCTACTCCTTTTGAACTGGGTAAGAGTTCATAAGTAACTACAAAATAATGTTCAAATAGATCATTTAAAAGTGCAAGCAATATAGATATCACAACAGTTTATAAAACTAATGTATGATAAAAGAGATTTTTTTGACCACTGCTAATCAATTTACCATTCACCATTGGTATACTATATTTAAAAGTTATTCCTCTAAAGCTAAGATTGAACTGATTTTTAAATTAATCCTATTGTATCACTGATAATTGCTCTGCTTTGTATTTTACTGTGAACTTACTGTATATTTAGATTACTCCAAACTGCCCAGAGGGAAGTAGAAAGAGCAACAGAGATAATTAGAAAATTATAGTTTTATTATAAAGTAGTCATAAAAATAAAAATTATAAGTGCAAATACAAATCTAAAAAAACAATTTTAAATGTTTCCTGGTAGAAGGCATAGCACTCTCTTTTCCTCCCAGTTCTCTTTACCATATCCTTTAGAAATCTTGAAATAATAAGCACTGGCTTTCCTTGTTACTTTCAGATGTATGCAAATAATTTAAAAGCTAAATAAGCCTCTCAACCAGTTTTGCACCGCAAGAATGTCTTTCATGGAGGCCTTGGCGTTATCTCTTTGAACATGAACATGAAGAAAGATGGTGCCCTACTGGTCTGTTTTTGTGAGAGCTAAAGCCCACCTAGGCGTTTGGCTCCATGATGTAACTTTCTGCTTTTTATGAAGATAGGAGAAGTTTATTTTTTTTTTCTTTTGATAAAGATAATCTATCAGATTGTCTATGGTGCATATGACAGTCCTGTTTAATCCCTATTCAATAGTAAAACTGGTTCACATTTTGTAAAAAGGATTCACTGGGTTACTAGATGATTTTATTTTTAAGTGTATCTTCTCAACACAGGAAATTTCACTTAAACCCCGGCTTTTTGCATGCAGTCTCAATGGCTAATTCCTCTGGACACCCTCTCAAAGACCTTGGGTTAGACACAAACCACAGAATCTATCTGCATTGAACAGTTTTGTACTCAGCTACCATCCCTGACAGTAAAGGGTGCTTTTGAGCCGCAGAGGAAAAACTCTTGGACCATTCCCAAAAGATTCTCAAATGAGTCTTCAAATACTTTAAACATGTTTTAAATACATCTTTTTGAATCTATTATCTGCAAATTAAAAAAAAAAAACTTTAATACATGTACTAACAGACAGAGTAGCCTCAGTGTTCAAAATTCGTTTTAATCTTCCTAGTTAGTCCCTTAACACTAGAATGAAAGAGTAAAAGCCCTAAATAAGTGCACTCAGAAATCAAGCACTCAAATACAGTATGAAATAAAAGACATAAATTTATTAAATTTCTATTAGATTCAATGCCTGATGTTCTTTATAATCACTCTAGGCATATGGGTGCATCCATTAGAGATAACAGCTGTAGTCCTACATTTCAATCTATTTTTTGTATCACACAAATATATAATGTTTGCCTTTTATGGAAACACATTTAATATTCTTTCTTCTAATACAGTCCTATCAAGGGTGATTTATATGTTCATTTTGGATACATAAAATTCACTCAACAAGAGGATGGCTGTAAAAAATTAAATGTAAAAGAACCTCTGAAATATCTCTAGTAGGTTGACATCGGAAAGGGGTATCACCTCACACATATCAGGATGACCATTATCACAAAGACAAGAAATAACAAATGCTGGTGAGGATGTGGGCAAAAGGAACCCTTGTGCACTGTTAGTGGGCATGCAAACTGTTATAGTCGATATAAAACAGTATGGAGGTTCCTCCATAAATTAAAAATATAGCTACCATATAATCCAGAAATGTCACATCTGGGTGTATATTTAGAAACCCGTATCTCAGAGAGAGACCTGTACTTCCGTGTTCACGGCAGCATTATCGCAATAGCCAAGGTAAAAACAACAAAGAAAAAAACAACACACACACACAACTAAGGGTCCTTCAACAGATGAATGGATCAAGGAAAGGTGCTTGATACACACACACATATGCAGAGGAATATTATTTAGCTTTAAAAAAGGAAAATCTTGCCATTTGCAGCAACATTGATGAACCTGGAGGGGATTATGCTAAGTGAAATAAGCCAGACAGAGAAAAACAAATAGTTCATGGTATTGCTTATATGTGGAATCTAAATAAAAAGGAAAAAAGATAAAGTTGAACTCACTGAAAAGGGGACTAGAAAAGTAGTTGTCAGGTGCCATGTGCTGGGGAGTGGGGGGGATAGGTAGAGGTTAGTAAAAGAGTACAAACTTTCAGCTGTCAGATGAGTAAAGTCTAAGGCTCCAATGTGCAGCACAGTGACTATAGTTGATAACACTGTGTTGTATCATTGAAATTTTCTAAGAGAGTAGAACTTAAATGTTCTTGCAAAAAGGTAACTGTGAGTTGATGGATGTGTTAATTAACTCAATGGGAAACTCCTTTCAAAATGTATACCTATATCAAATCATAGCATTTGACTACCTTAAATATCTTATACTTTTGTCAATTAAAGCTGAAAATAAAAAGGCAAAATAGAAAAGAATGTGGATCAATATATTGGAAGGATAATGTACAGTTTTTAAAATAAAAGTGTATAGAGCAGCGTGGAATGGTAGGACCACATAAGTGTTAGCTCACTTAGGTAACTGAATAGTATAGCCAATAATTGTAACTTTTACTTCATTTATGAACTTAGGCTTCAGAAGTTTTAATTTATTGGCTAATTCAAAATCATAATGTGTGCAACTGTTTATCATGGTTCTTAGCACATATACAAATAGATTTTTAATTTAACATTTGCTTTTAGAAAAGATAATTTGAAGGTCAACACCTCAGCATATGCATTTTGTGTTCAACTGTAGATACTTCATTTTATATATTTCTGCTGACGCATCTACTACACTCTTGGTGTAGAGCAATTTTTCTTCTCCCATTATAATTTATGCAACATCCATCAGTGGTAACAAATGTTAAGGTGTTCAGGAAATCTAAGATGAGTAGATGATAGTCTCTGGCCTCCAGAAACTGAAAATGATCATGAGCATGTAGGAAGAGTGGGTGGGGGGAGGGGGGGAGGGAGTGGATGAAGGGCAAGAGGGTACAAGGCAGAGAAAAGAGCTGTAAGAAGAGATTATTTTTTCTTATTTTTAATAACTGTAATACGAAGTGTGAAGGATTTTTCTGACTGGTCAATTTTCTAAGCCCCCCTTTTAAAAACAAACAAACATGTTTTCATTGATTTTTTTTACAAAGAGAAGAAGCAGAGAGAGATAAAACGTCCTGAGAGAGAAACATTGATGGCTGCCTCCTGCACACCCCCTACTGGAGATCGAACCTGGAAACCAGGCATGTGCCCTGACTGGGAATCGAACTGGGACCTCTCAGTCCATGGGAAAATGCTCAATCCACTGACCCACACTGACTGGGCATCTAAGCCCTTTTTATATTATGTCCACCAATCTCTAAAAATATCACCTGGTACAATATATTTATGATACCCTTCTTTCATTAGCCCATGGTGTTTGTTGATATTTAGGTTTTCATTATTAAGAGAGGAAGGGTGTACACAAGGAAAGGTGGAGGGTATACTTCCCTGGATGTAGGAGAGTGTGCTCAAGGCGAATATCACATATAGCAGACTGATACCAAGCAGAGTGGAGCCAAGGTTTTGAAAGAGTGAATTGTTGAGTAGTTAAAAAATAACATCTCTGACAAAGTAACTTGTCAAAACATGGATCAATGAACTGAGAACAATAATAACAATCTATAAGCACAATGCAAACAGAGCTATCTTGTCTATGAATATAATATGAATATTATTTATTAAAATAAAAACATTTATTTTTTTAAATTATATTAATCCAAAAGTGTGTGTGTGTGTGTGTGTGTGTGTGTGTGTGTTTAAAATAATAAGAAGAGTTCCCAGGGGAGAGTATTGTTAGCTGTTAGCCTATACCAACATGTATCTGAAATTGAGATTTTATATTATACATTGATTTTTCCAGGAGAAATTAGAATTTTGATGTGATACCATAGAACCATGTTTGGATATTCAAAACAACATTTTTCACCTTCCAGATATTTTTTTCAAATACTGTATCATCCAATGTCACTGCATACTCATAAAACTTCCAGTGGTATTTTAGGAATAGAAGATTTTCTTTTTAAAATTTAATTTTGCAAGTTTTTATTTAATTCATCTTATAGTGTTACCATGTATCTAATAATGGAACAGCAAAGCATGTGAGAGCAAAGGCAGGAGAAGGAAAGAGGACCACAGGCCTGACGGAAGGCAAGCCTTTCTGTCTCAGTTGGATGCTACACAGATGACAGGGTGTAGGAATAAATCAACATCTCTTCTCTCTTTCTGTAGATGAAATTAGGGTTGGCAGTGAATTCAATGCCAGTAACTGCTCTATCCTAATGCTAGTTCTTTCCATTTCATTACACCCATTTCTACTATTTATACATATGTGTGAAAATGGCACATGGAAAACAATCTGGGAAAAAGTTAAAGTTCTGTTAGCAGACTTTAAAAAATAATAGCATGGTTGTTCATATCCATCTCCCGAATTATTATCAACTGGTTAAGCTCAGATTCTGATCTCTATTGACACTATTTACAACACCACCATGAAGTTGCCAGGAATGAAAAAATGCTATTTCGAAGTGTGTGTGTGTGTGGGGGGGGGGATGGAGGGGGTGCCCTTCAAGTAACTTCACTGGAGAGAAAATAAACAAGAGCGAGAGTGAGAGAGAAAAGCCTATAAATGGGCAACAGAGTGCGATACACCAACATCAGAAGCAACACATCTCTGAATTGTGAATTTAAGTTTGTAATTTAAATTTGCATTATTTTAGGAATTTTCATCTCACAAAACTATATGGAGAACTTAGTACTGCATATGATACCAACTTAGTATGTTCTCTATTAATAATTGTATTGCTCATAACTTTATCATGAATATTTCTTTGGAGCCAAAGGCTCAAGGTGAAAAGCGGTAGCACACTTAAATTATTTTTGTTACTGAATTGCAAGAAAATGTATGCTTTGTACTTGAGGGAAAGAAATTATGAGTTATTTTTAAAACTTTTCATAATTAGTTCCTTTTTTGGAGGATTCTTTTAGTTGTTGAACATGTTACGACTTTGCAGACTGTATTTTTTTATGGAACAGAACATGACAATTGCTTTTACCTTTCAGAACCTAAACATGGAAAGAAAATGAGAAACAAAAACCATATTTCCAATGTTAACTCAGTCTTATGACCTAAATAGAATGTTCTGTATCTAGTTAAACATTTTCCCCCCTGACCGGTTTGGCTCAGCGGTTAGAGCATCGGCCCGTGGACCAGAGACCCACCCAGGTTCAGTTCCCGCTAAGGGCACGTACCTCGGTACCGATTCGTCCCCGGCCCCTGTTGGGGTCATGCGGGTGGCAACCAGTCAATGTGTCTCTCTCACATCAATGTTTCTCTCTCTCTCTTCTTCCCTCTCTCCCTCCCCCTCTATCTGAAGATAAATGCAAAATGTCCTCAGGTGAGGATAAAAAAAAACGAAAAAAAAAAAAAAAACACAATCATTTACCAAAGTGATGTACCCTGTGTTTATTAAGTTAATCAGAATTTATAAAATTAAATATACAAGCTGAACTCATCCTCTTATAAAATGCTTTCTGCTAAATGAATGTATTTTTCACTTTTTACTATGCTTTCGACTTTCAGTTATTTAATGTTTTAAAATTTATTTTAAAATAATTTTGGTGACAAAAGTTACTCTTAGCACGTAAATCAAATTTAAGAAAAAGCACAAAAGTCATTCGCAGATAAGGAAAACAACAGCTAAATCAAATGTCCAACTGGAGACTAGTTTCACCCGTTAGAAGTTCATTATTTAATATACATTCCCTTCATCTGGGGTTTTTTAATAAGTTACTGACATTTTATCATTTCACATATGTAACACTGTTTCAATCTTGGGCAAGAGGCCCCTTCTCTGATCCCTTGCAGGGTCCTAGTCTGTCCTTTCTCTACCCTACTCCTCCCGGGCATGGGCCTGCCTGGAATCCTAGACTAGTTTCAGCCCCCAGGGTGATAAGTACAGAAATTGGGAGCATGCCTTAAAAACGTCCCGAGTAATTTTAAACAGCAATTTTGTCTGGTAAACTTCATAAGAAAAAAGCAAACAATGAGATTGTACTTATATGTGTTTTTATTTCATTTTTCTAGGAATTGGATTTTCTTTCACATTACCAAAGTATCAGTTCAAGATGGGCGGAGAATAAAAACAAGTCTCCTATTTTACAGTGTGTTGAGAAGTACTGTTCTATAACTCACTGAAACCGGGTACCCTGGAATTCCCTGCTGTCTGACCTGCATGGGCCCCTTTTCAAGGTCCATAGTCCCTGGGCTGGGACATGACCCAGACGTGCACCGCGAGGCCCGGCGGGCAGTGTTTGCAGGCAAGTTGGGGCCCTTTGAAAACGCAGCTGGGTGGTCCACATGTGTCAGAAAGGATGGAGCTGCCATTGGAAAGAGGGTGGCCAGCTCTAGGCTCGGACTGGGACCACATTTTCCCAGGCCTTCACGCCCCAACGAGGAAGTCACACAAATGATAGAACTCTAAACTCAAACTTGTCCTTCCAGGTTGTTATGAACATATATTTGTCAAGGTAGAAGGATGGAATATATTGCATTTAACAATATGTAGCATGACTTATCAATTTTAATATTTAGACATTTGATATGTCAGTTTCCATGTGCATTCGTACTCTGGGTCCTTAATGGCCGGGTGAGTTACATTTTCAGAGAAGTGTCATTTTGTTCCTGAGGGAGGAAAGCAACTTTGAGAAACATGTCTTGGTTATAGACAGACGAATAAAGAAGAAACATAGGAATCACACAGGTATTTTCAAAGTGATGTAACTCCTCGAAGTGAGGGAATTATAACAAGTACTTATATGCATGTATGTATAACCAATGGACATGGACAACAAAGCTGGGGATGGGGCGGGGGGGATGGGGAGGAGGGTGTCAATGGGGGAAAAAGGAGAAACATCTGTAACAAAAACAAATTAATAAAAATAATGAAAAAAAAAAACAAAAAACCAAGTGATGAAGTGGAGCTACGAGGCAGACCAAGGCACCCTGACAGCAGGGATGTGAGAAGGGGAAGCAGGACTTTGTCTCCTCCTCCCAGCAGCAGCAGCAGCAGACTCCACTTCATCTGTAAGACACAGCTATCCCACTTGACTATTCACGGGTTACTAGGGCACCTCCCATCCACATATCTGTGCTTTACTTGGTCTTATGTTGTCCAGATAACTCTGGGATCATCTTCAAAAGGCCTATTTCTTTCACTTAATTCTTCCATGATTCTTGCCTCATTTGTTACTTGGTCATACTCATTCAGCACAGGATTTAAAAAAATCAGTTTAACATATCTCCACCCCTGTCTTGCAATATAAAAGGAAGCAGGGGCATCAGCTGCAATTGATAATGAGAATCTTAAAAAGAACAGCAAAAACAGTAATAAGCCCTGGCAGGAGTCGCTCAATGGTTAGAGCATCGGCCTGCGCACCCAAGGGTTACAGGTTTGATTCCTGTCCCGTCTGGGCATGTGTGGGAGGCAGCAATTGATGTGTCTTTCTCACATTGATGTTTCTCTCTCCCCCACTCCCTCCTCCCTCCACTATCTCTAAAAAAAAAAAAATTGGCCCTGGCCAGTTTGGCTCAGTGGTTAGAGCGTCAGCCTGCGGTCCGAGAGACCTGGATTCGGTTCCCACTAAGGGCATGTACCTCGGTTGCAGTTTGTCCCCAGCCCTGGTTGGTCGTGTGGGTGGCAGCCACTCGATGTGACCCTTTCACGTCGATGTTTCTCTCTCTCTCTCTTTCTCTCTCTCACTCCTACTCTCTCTGAACAAAAAATGAAAAAAAAAATGTCCTCAGGTGAGGATAAAAAAAAACAAAACAACAACAACAAAAACAAAACAAAACAAAAACAATGGAAAAAATATCCTCCAGTGAGGATTAACAAAACAAACAAACAATCAAATAAAAAGCACTAATAAAAGTGTTTGTAGTTTTTTTCTGTGTGGGTGGGTGGGAAGGAAGCCATTGAGAATGGGTTCAATTCTCAAAGAAGTAGGTATGCAGAAAATGAAGCACTGGGGCGTGTTTACACAGGGCTTCTTTATTTAAGAACGAGTTTATTTTTTAGATAATGTATGACTATATTTAAAATGTAGGGCAGTTTTGCTCTCAGGACATAAATATTGTATAGTAAAGATTATTGCCCTATTTCTTCCTACTTTGAGTTTTACAAAAACATATAAGATATATGACTACAATAAAGCCTAAATAATTGTGCCATATATGTGTGTGCTAGTCTCATAGGGTTGTTAAAGTATAATGTATTTGTTTTTTCACCCTCTCTCTTAGCTCTCCCACACTCTCACTGAGGGTCCAACTTAGACCCATTGGTAATGATCACAGAATGGAGCTTTAATTTTTATTCCCCCTGGAGATGAAGTTCTCAAAGTGAACTCTGAACTTGATGATACCTGTATAGGAAAATCCACTTTAGAAGTTGGCATTCTTTTGAAAAATAGCATTTAATGACAATTCTGTGTTATTAATACAAAAATTTGCCCTGTAAAGGAAACTGTCAACAGCTATATCATAATTCATGATTTTCTTCATAATGTTAACATTGGAAAAGAGTCAATTATATGGTTGAAATATATTATTTTATTTTTAATATCAAGAATTGTACAAATTGCTTTTTAATCCCAATAAATGCACTCTTTCACATTGTACCAGTTCTAATGGTTGGGTAATTAAGGTAATAATTTTGATATCTTCCTTCTGTGTCTTATTGTTTTACTACAGATATCCATAATTTTTCTGCCTACAATTTATGATATAAATAAGCACACATCTTTTGAGGCATTAGCCAAAGGTGGATATATCAGCTGTGAACTTGGATGTTAGTTGTACAAGATGACTTCTAATATTTGATCTGAAACTGAGATAGTAAGTTTTGTTTTGTGGAAGACAGGATAAAAGCCTCTTAGCAAATGGTCCAGCTGATCTGCCTTTCCCTGCCCATGTTTTAAAGAAACTAACCCTGAAATCCAGTTCTCTATCTTTATTTGTTGTTGTTAATCCTCACCCAAGGATGTTTTTCCATTGATTTTTAGATACAGTGGAAGGGAGGGAGGGAGAGAAAGTTGATGAGAGATACATCAACTGGTTGCCTCCCGCCCGACCCCAACCGGGGCTGGAGATCCAGCCTGCAAGTGAGGCACATGCCCTTGATTGGGAATCGAACCTGAGACCCTTCAATCCAAGGGCTGGCACCCCAACCACTGAGCCAAATTGGCCAGGGCTAGTCCTCTATCTTAAGCAGAAAATGATATGTTCCATCACGTACACATTATACAGTTTCATTTCTAAAGCATAGATGATGTGATCTATCAAACATGTAGAAATATGTTTCAAAATGTGTATCATTCACCAAATTTGCTATATGTCATTCATGTCCAAGAAACTTTCACTTTGTGTCAGATAAAGGAACAGATACAATGTTTATCCAGAAAAATATTAATTTATAAATTCAAGAATGAAACCAATTTCTGTATTGCATCAGGTGTCATATACATAAATGGCCACAGGCCCAGGCAGACAAATGCAAAGGTTCTTAGAAGCTCCAGAATCAGTGACCATGGAGAACATGTGTCCTCTATAAATGGGGCAAGAGGACCATTCCAACCAATTTTTGCTGTGTGATAACCCAGGCCCTGTGTTGCCAGTTTGTCAAAAGAAACCACAAATTCAGATTTTTTGCATGTAATTTTCAGTTCTTTAAAACCCTGTATTCCCCAAACAACAATAAACATATATATCTACTGATCAGACTAGTTCTGTGGCTGCCAATTTCTAATTTAATATCACAGAATAATGAAATCTAAGCTATAACATGTAAAAATCACAAGGAAATCTAGGAGAAACTGTAGATTATTTCTAGACGATATTAGCCCAATGTAGTGAAATGCCGATCAGGCTCATCGTTCTGGTAAAAATGTGGAGACTTTTTATAGGGGTGAAAGTGTTAGAAACAATTTGAACACCACAGCCAAACATGTAGAACATGTACAATGCTGACTTTTTGTCCTTCTTAGCTTAAGAACCACAAAAGTGGAACTGTAGTGGGCTCAGAGACAGACAACACAGCTGTGGGGAGAAGAGGTTGAAGTTGAGGTCAAGCATGCATGAGGATAGCCAATAAGAGTAGGGTTTTTCTTTTCTTTTCTTTTTGTTTTGTTTAGTTTTAGTTTTTCCTAGAAAGATAAGAACTAAGAGGGAATAATACTGGGGACTATAATGTCCATGTAAGGTAAATCCTTGGCTTTGTTACAGGATCCTGGAATAATAGTACTAGGAAAGCTTGTAAAATTGACAAGCCAAAAAAAAAAAAAAGGAAAAGAAAAAGAAAAGAAAAGCAAGAAGAAAGGAAAGAATGAAAAAAGAGTAGTTTACCTTCAGTCCATTTATACAGTAAGAAATATATACATGATAAGTGTATTATATCTAGGAGTTGCTTATGCTGAAAATATTTTTTTAAAATATTTATATTAGTAGTTCTCAAGCTTTTAGTGTGCATAAGTATCACTGGGTGAACCTATTGAAAATATAAATAATATTGGGCTCCAAATCCCAGAATACTGATTCAATAAGTCAAGTATGGGGGTCCAGAAATCTACACTTTTTTTTTTAATCCTCACTGGGGGATATTTTTCCATTGATTTTTACATAGAGAGGGAGGGAGGGAGCGGGGAAGGGAGAGAGAGAGAGAAATATTGATGTGAAAGAGACACATCGATTGGTTGCCTCCTGCATGACCCCAACCAGGGCCAGGGATCGAACTGCAACTGAGGTACGTGCCCTTGACCAGAATTGAACTTATGACTCTTTGGTCCACGGACAGATGCTCTAACCGCCAAGCCGAACTGGCCAGGGCCAGAAATCTACATTTTAAAAAGTGTTCCAGGTAATTGTGATGCAAAAGACCCCATTTTGAGAAATATTGGCTTGATAAAGCCTGAATTGCAAATCAAGAGTTATAAAAGGAATTCTGAAAGAAACCATTCCCTAAGCTTTTGAAGTTCATAGCAAAGTAAATAATATACTGACCCTGTAATATTTCTTCATACCATCATCAGAGGTAGATAATTGGAATGAATAGCCCAAGGACTCAACAATAAATAAGTTCCTAACATTTCCTTTTTTCATCATAAGTTCATTCTTTCAGCTCCCATTAAGAACCATACTTGGTCTAATTTAACTGTCTCAAATCTGTGGTAACAGTTTCATTGGTGGCTCACTACTTCAAGTTTCATTGCTAAGTACTTTGTTTCAAACCACTGATAGACTCTCAAGTTCAGATCTTGACAACTAGAGATGAGTTTGCCACCAATAAGTGAGCAATACTGACCAGTCTTTGGTACTAGTATGAGTCTCTGGGATCAATTTTATACTTGGTGGGTTTTTTTTTTGTTTTTGTTTTTTTCAGTTTTTAAATTCTGTGAGGGCAAAGGTATTTTCTGAAATAAGGCCCAATCCACCACTTTACAATTTTGCTGTAGGCCTTCATTTCCAACAGGCTCTTGTCTAGCAATATATTCTAAGAAGTTGTGTTTGGATTAAGTACATTAAATTAAATTGAAGGACTCATAAATACACTATATGTAGTTTGATGATAATAACTAAGCTACTATGTTTCTGTTGGTGGTAGTGAGAGATCAATAAAAAAATAATAATAAGGGAAAATTTTCAAAAAGACCTTATAGACAAAATCAAGAGTAAAACATTGAGAACTTACACTTGGAGAACTGTTCTGGGGTCTCCAACTTCACCTCCGTCACCAATGGTCAAAGTATCATAGCCAATCTCCAGATCAAATTCTTCAAAATTTATCTGGATAACCTGGCAATAAACAGAAACAAACATCTCAAATAGATATAGCATTATGTAATAAAAACAAAAAGAAAGCAATGGCAGAAAACACATTTAAATGCACATCAGAGTGCATACCATGGCAGCAGATCATGCCAGACGACTGCTAAAGTTCAATCACTATAATTAGCACACAATTTCCATTTGCCACACTGTACCTTCTGTAATAGTTTCTCAATGAAATGGCATGGCTTCTGTTTATAGAATCCTCTTATAGGAGGTATTTGAAGAATGATTAATGCAAATCTCCTTTGAGAAGGCTTTATAAAAAGTACATGTAGGTGGAGAGTGGTTTTCCATACATTGGCATATATTTTCATAAAGCTAACACAAAAAAAACACAGCGTATGCTATTTCCATTAAATAATCTAGCTTAAAAAAGGTTACAGCTAAATCTGAATGTAGATCAGCAGATGTGAAGGTATCCGGGCGGAGTCCAAGATGGCAGCGTATGAATATGCTGAACTCACCTCGCCCCACAAACACACCAAACTTACAACCATCCAGGGATCATTTCGCTCAGAAAATAATCTGAACTCTCGATGCACTGCTGTTCTCCACAACAAATAAAAGGACCACATTGGATGGGAGGAAAGACAGAGACACTCTCTCACACACACACAAAAAAAAAACCACCCCTGACATGGCGACAAACAATGGGAATGGATCTCACCAGACAGGCACCTCTCCCGGAGGAGCAAGGGCTTGGTGTCCAACATCTGCACCCCAACCCCTGGGAGCTGCACCAGAGAGGCAACCCCCCCCAGACATCTAGCTTAGAATAAAAGCATAATACTTTGGAAGACACATTAAACCATGATAAAAAAATTAAGTATTATTTTTTACTAAAACATACACTTGCATTCAGATTGTTTATGTTTCTATGCAAATAACCATATTTAATTAAGTTGCAATTCTTAAATTAGAACCCTAATATAATATTAAGAATAATATAATTAAGAATCAATACTGTAAGAAATTACATAAATACTATCCTATATAAAATCATTTCTTGAGCAAAAATTAATGTATTACAAAGTATTATTCATCACCAGATAAAGAAAATGAATGCTTTAGGTTACCAATATTGCTAGAAAATAAATAAAAAGGTATATCTTTAATAATTATCATAACTATTTGTAACTTTGATATCATAAAAAGAAATTCTAAAAACAGAGAATTCATAAATGGCTTTCAAAGCTACATAAAAATTGGGTGATTATGACTATTTAAAAATGATTTTCTATTAGCATTGACTAAAGCAATTGTTCAGTCAAGTTTAAATATAGAAGATATTTAAAAACATTGAATCATACATTTTACATGACTGCAATTAAAAATGTGTTTCCCAGTTCTAACTGGAGTTAAATATAAATGCTCTCATTTAATAACTGCCTGTCAATAGAGATTTAGGTTATTTCTCCTTTTTTGCTATTATAAGCAACGTGGTTATGAACAATATTAAACATTTTCTGGTTCAAACATACAAGTATATGTCTAAGTTATATACTCAGGGGTGCAAATTCTAGATAATAAAGCAAAAATTCAATTTCATAAAATTGTGATTTTCCAAAATTATTTTACTAATTTAAATGCTCACAACATGTGTACATTAGATTTCATTATTTTTACCAGTTTAGAGTGTATAAAAGTGATCTTTTCTGCATCTCCATCATTAGTCATTTAGTTGCATGTCTTTTTATATATTTGTCATTTACACTTCTTTTGCTGTGAATAACATTTTAAATTCTTACTTTTAAGCCTTATTTATTTATTTCTTAACTGCCTTGGATCTCCTGTATACTTTTTACTAGAATAGGCGATAATTAATCTAATTAAATTGTATCTTTTTTTTTTTTTTAATCCTCACCTGAGGACACTTTTTTGCATTCATAGAGCGAGAGGGAGAGAGGGAGGATGAAAGAGAGAGAGAAACATCCATGTGAGAGAGACACATCAAGTGGTTGCCACCCACACAACCCCAACTGGGGCCAGGACAAATTGCAACCGAGGTACATGCCCTTAGCGGGAACTGAACCCAGGTCTCTCCAGACCGCGGGCTGACGCTCTAACCGCTGAGCCAAACCAGCCAGGGCTAAATTGTATCTTATTTAAAAAGAAATACATATACTATTTCACCATTAAGAATATTGTTACAGTAGATATATTTTATAAAAACCAGGAAGTTTGCGTCTGATTTTCCTTGATGATTTAGTGTCAAAATTGACTGGTATAACAAAATAACTTGACAACTACACACTTTCTTCCCTATTATGGAAGAGCTTCCAAAAGTTTGAAAACAATCTGTTTTTGGAAGTTAAGTAAAACTATCCTGTAAAAACATCTGAGCCTCTTTTGGGGGAGCTGTAGTTGACATTTTACTGCTTGTTTATTTTATAGTTGTAGGCCTCACATTTTATCTATTTTTTTCTTGAGTCAATTTAAGTTGATTTTTTCTAGAAACATTTCAATGCTGAAAAAGTTTTCAAATTCATTGTCATACAGTTATTCACTTTCGTTTAGCCTCTGCTGGGTCTGCACTTCTGTCCTGTGTCTATTTCTAATACATAAAAGTGTGTTCTCTATTTTTGTTTACTACTTTTAGTGTGGTAAATATATGTAAAAGAAAATTTGCAATTTCAACCATTTTAAGTGTACAATTCAGTGGCATTAGTTACTTTTACAATGTTGTGCAAATACCACCACGGTCTGTTTCCAGTGGTTTTTCACTGCACCAAGCTAAGATCCTGTCGCATGAAGCAACAACCACCAATTTCCCCTTATCCTCAAGCCCTGGTCACTTCTAACATATTTTCTGTCTCTATGAATTTGCCCATAATAGATCCATGAGTGCATTGCATTTAAAAGTAAGGAATGTCCTTTAAAATGGGTTTAAAAGCCTAAAGACTAGTAGATACAAAGTATGTATCTAATAAACGACTCAATGATTGATTGCTAATTCTATGCAAAACTCTTGATAGTCATTATTGTATAACCGTGTCCTAAAGAATTTGGACACCTTAATGGTAGATTTTATTTTGCCTGAATTGAAACTGGGATTCATGCATGCATATATGCACAATGAGAACTTTATTCATTCTAAATTAAGTGATGGATTAATCACTAATTCATATACTTTCAGATAAGCATTTAACCACTGAGCTGTCACTAAAATTTAAGACAGTTAAAATTCTTGAACAGTTTCAATCACATCCAACCACTGACAAGCTAGGCTACTCTGATTTGCAGAACACTTTCATTTTAATTTGATTTCCTGAGGCTTAATTTAAACATTACTATTGGAATAGTACTTTCAAAGTAAAATCTATGCATTAAAAAAGAAACAAAAACTATCTTTGCCTTAAATGGACACATTAATATAAATAAAGCATTATTTAAAAAAAAACTAAAAAATAGTACATTGAGATACTTCCAATAGAGAAAAAAATATTTAGTAAAATGTATAAAGGTAATTTGGATATATGAAAAAAACACACTTTTATTTGTGCAAGAACATAATAAATAACATCAGGAGTATGATGTGAAATTTTCTTTCTATAGATTCGCCTGTAATACTGAGTTGACCAAATAGCCATTTTCCACCCCTTTACCTTTACATAGTATGGAAATAATAATAGAAAGGATAAAAAAGTCAACAAATTATCATCAGTGTAATATGAATGTTTTCTTTACATGTTTAGTTGGTATTAGGGCTGAAATAGTCAGTAGGGAACCAGGAATAACATCACATTTATTAGTAGAGAAAGAAATGTCATACATTTTGCCTTATTTGTTCCTAATCACTTGTGAGTGGGAAGATAAAACTGCATTTAGCTCATAGGAGTCCTAAAAAAAATGCTGCAATAATAAAATATACCCCTAAAATATAGAAATAATTTATAATTGTCTTGATGTTTTAAAACCAATTAGCTTTTCTCTTGGTTTCCATCTGTAGAGTGGTAATTCCAAATTGCTTTCACGGTGCTGCCTATGAAGGCTATTCAAAACTTTGAAGCTACTAAGGTAGTCCATTAAGAATAGTCTCGTGCATTTTAACATTGGCTTTACAAAAGTTTGAAATCTGTAAATAGCATCAAACATTAAATGCTTAATAGAACCATTTCCCATAAGACTCAATACATGGGTTTTTCAGGATATTTTGATAAAACTGGTATAAAGCCTATGTCTCATAATTTGAAATCTCAGGGTTATTCTCAGTGGATTTAAAGCCAGGATTTCTACATCATTATCCTTTATGAAGTCATGCGGACTTCACACTTAATGTTAAACTTTATATCTGTTACCTATGAAATTTTAAAATTGGAAAAATCTTTATAATGCGTAAGTCACTAGGCTCATGATTCCACATGCACGCTTTATTTTGACTCTAAAATTATATGTAGTGCATATTTGCACATTAGTTTGGTCATGTAGCACCTAAATATTCTCCTTGAATTTGGGGAATTAGGATCATACTTCCCAATATGAGCAGATGCTATATCCAGAGTATAGACATGTGACCTAAGCTTCAGCAGCTATGGATTCTGGCTGAGGGTGGCAGAAGCAGAGGAAACATCCAGCTTCAGGTGCAATTGCGGTTATAATGCTAACGTCCTAGAGAAGCATTGTTTGCCAGAAAGAAAATCTCCCCAGAAGTCAGAACCAGAAGCCATGTCACATGATAACAAAGTAAGGTCCTAGAGAGATGAAGTGAGTCTGCTACATTCCAGGCTAATCAAGGAACTCATCCCACTTCCAGAGAAGATAGTCTTTCTTCACTAATCTTGTCTAGTAGAGTATTGTTCTATGAATCAATATAATTGTAATGCTCTCTTCTTCTGAATGGGAGTTTTTATGATGGTTATCACATTTGTTTTCTATCATTATATATGGGATGTGGTAATAACCTGTCTTTTGGCCATAGGTCTCTGGACAGTGAGGAACTACATTAGAAATAATGCAGAAAACAGTGCAACACTTGGAGATTCTAGACTCGATGTATCTAGTAACTGGCTGAGATTTGGGGTTTTCTCCACTAATATACATAGAGAATATGATTCATGTAGGCTTTTTACAAAGTTAATGCAGACGAAGAAGATGTATCTAAATGGAAATCTGATCATCAAAGAGGAGGACTTTGGCAGAAACAATTGATTGCCTTCTCAACAGCCCTCTTCCTTGTTTACAGAACATTGATTTTGTTCAATAATGTATCTTATGCTATACATCCTCATGCTTTATGGATTGTTGACCCCGTCCCGAGTTCCATGGGATGGGTCCTAATCAGCCTATGCCAATCTTAGTAGTCACATTTAAATTTGTCAGGATAAGATTGGATATCAGTATGTGACCTCATTCCGAGTACTGGAAAGTGAGAAGCAATCCACTGGCAGGCTTTTGGGAAAGGATTTCTTCATGCTCAAATGAAATGCTAAGTGAAAAATGTCAGATGGAAAAGGCCAAGAACTGTATGATTTTACTCATATGTGGGATATAAAACAAAAAAAACAACAAACAAACAAAAACATCCAAACTCATAGATACAGACAACAGAATTGTGGTTACCAGAAAGGAAGGGGTTGGGGGAGGACGGAGAAAGTACAGTGGGTCAGATACATGGTGACGAAAGAGACTAGGCTTTGGGGTGGTGACCACACAATAGATTATGCAGATGTCCTATCATAAAGTTGTATACACAAAATTTATATAATGATATTCACCAGTGTTGCCCCAATACTTTAATTAAAAAATAAGTAAGAAAAACAAATTATCAGTCTGCTTTGGAAGTGACCGTATCTGAATTACTGCCTGGTGCTTTGGCAGCTGTTGTGTCATGTGGTTGGAGGACGAAGCCAGTGCACAGAGATACCCAGAGCCAAGATCAGATGTTCTACTGTACATCTGGGGTGCGCATCCTCTGGACAGTATGTTGTACTAAATAATGCATTTGTTCATTATTTAAACCATTTGATGTATGGGTTTACATACTTAAACTGAAAAAATTCTACTGGATAAATAGGTCTAATCAATTCTCATTTTATTTTATTTTTAAAAATATATCTTTATTGATTTTTTTAGAGAGAAAAGAAGGGAGAGATAGAAACATTGATGGGCCGTCTCCTGTATACCCCCTACTGGGGATCGAGCCCACAACCCAGGCATGTGCCCTGACCGGGAATTGAACCGGGACCTCTCAGTCCATGGGATGACACTCAATCCACTGAGCCACACTGGCCAGTTCTCATTGTAAAGAAATACTTTGTGCAAATAATTTGCCCAGGTTTATTTGGCAAACACTGGTGGGGCTAAAATCTGTTTCAGATTTGTCTGATGCCACAGTCTGCATGCTTAAATATCACAATATTTTGTGTTTGTGTAGTAAAGGTTTACAATTTAGGAAATTGTTTCTGTCTGCCTAATACCTGATATATAATAACATAATTTATAACTATGTCCTTTGATGTTAGGCATATGCCCTTTGTGTTAAGTAGTGTTGGCAAGGGAAGGTGATTTCTGAAATCTAATAACTAATAAATAGTATGTCAGTTCCTTGGGGGGAAACACAGGCAGGATGGGTTGGCATAAGCTATTTTATCTTCCCTGGTAAGTCTGGATTTTTGTTTTGTTTTGTTTTTGCTTCAAAACAAATCTGAAAGCTAATGAAATGTTGTCTCAATATTTCACTAGCACCTGACCCTGGTATTAGGTACTTGTACCAATATATTCACTACAGATTTCAAATAAACCCTTGATGATATTCAACTAAACAAATTAATGATGGTTTAATATCAATACCATGCTATACTTATTAGTGAGATAGAATGATATAGTTAAGTGCACAAGCAAAGCCTAGGGTATTAAGGCCCATCACTGCCATAGAATGTTTATATTTGGGGTGAGTCGCTAATATCTATAAAAGGGTATTTATAATTCATACTTTTTAAGATTGAAGCAGGTATTAAATTGAACAAAATTTATAAAATAACATATACTGTACTTGATATACAGTAGATCCTCAATAAATGGCAGTTATTATTAGCTAGGATAAGTGAATCATTATAAAATAAATGTTCATATAAATCTTGAGGATAAAGTTCTTTTTTTGGCAATGCTACTATGGTTCAAAGAGAATAATGTTTTCCCCCCTAGACTCTATGCTGCTAGAAATTTCTCTTTTCTGGAAGTTGTTTTTCTCCACTACTTTCATTTTAGAATGTTAATAATTCACTCCAATATTAACAAGCATTCTTGCAACCAGATGAGGAAATCCAGAATGCATAATATATGCATAAGTACAAAAATATACAAAGTTTAATTAAGTACCAGCTATGCAGTGCCATGTCACCCCAAACTTAATATCTAATTAAAGCACTTCCTTCTTCCCATACTTTCCAGAGACCTTGATAATCACAATACAAGGGGGAGACAAGAATAAATAATATCAATACAGAACTCTATATTCAGGGCTTTGGGACATGGACACATGGGGTTACATACCACCTAATCCACTTGGACAGTAAAGAAGAAAGATTATCTCCAGGATAAATTCCCCCAGACAGAGCAGTGGAAGGTAAAGATGGGAACTGGGAAAGATCATTGTAGGGGAATGAACAAGACATGGCACAGTGGAAAGTTTTGTTTCTGTAATATAAACTGCGAGACAAGGAATGATAAGGAAGACTAAAGATGGAAGTAGAAACAAAGTATGTTAAGGACTTGAACTTTATCTTGTAAATGGAGAGCAGCAAGCAATGAGTTTTGAGCAAAGGGTTGACTGGGTTGTACTTGCTTTCCACTTGCTTACTTTGGCAGCAGGAACTGTCTAAATTTGAAGGGGAGCAGGGCAGGGTTAGAGGTAAGAAGTTATCCTGGCTTTGGAAGTAGGGGTGAAGAAGAGTGAACTCAATCACAATTCCTTAACCCCAAATAAAAATGATTGTAATCATTTTTTTTCTCTTTTCCTTTCTTCATACATATAAAAACACTATTCAAAAGCCTACTAAAAAAAAAAAACTATGGCTACCAGGACTATTTTACAAATTTTATTGAGTATAAAGTTTAATTCAGACAGAGCAGAATGCACAGGCCATTTGTTAAAAAAAAAATCACATATTTCAGAATAATCCTAAAATGTGCCTGCTTTTGTAATTCATATTGTGTGTGGTATATATTTCATATGCATAGGGAAAATTAGTGTTTAAAAATGGATTAATTATTAATCACCTCAATTTGCCTATTTTTGTAAAAAGAAATATACAAAGGTAAATTTACATGAAATTTGTGAAATCGACAAATATTGTAAGATATAAAGAGCTTAAATATGACACATGCAAATCCAACATTCACTCATTTAAAAGCAATCTCACTTTAAAAGAAATAGTACATCTCAGGTCCTAGAGGAACTGCACACTAATAGTATACGTGGGTATCTTATTAGAGAGGATATATTCCAGGACTCCAAACTAGACCATATAAAAGTGAAAAGTGCCGGCCGAGGTAGGTCTCCAGGTCCATCCACTTTGCTGTCAGCATCAGTTAATAGTTCCAATTCTTACAGGGCTCATATATCAGGGACAGGGGAGGAGGGAGACTGGAGACAAAGATATTGATGGGATGATAAAAGCTTTCTGCTCTGTTTTATTTTTCTCTGTCTTTTCTGTCTGTACACTGGTCTTCCCCTTAGGGGGACTACTGATATGTAACGGTGACAGATTAAATATGGCATTACAAATGTTTCACTGAAGGGGAGAAACTACAAAAATAAAAAAAGAATGCATCCAATATTAAATCTATAACAGCAGTATAAAATTGTAGGTTCTTTTCTGTCATTTATTCATGCTTAGCTACTGAATGGTTTCGATTTCATAAAACATATAACTGACCAACTCAATTTAAAAATTCTGAAGAAAATGCTTGTGGATAATGTTATTAGTTTTAGGAGGATACTCAATACAAATTTATATGTTAGGTTTCACATATCCAAAACATTTTGGAAACAAATAAAAATGAGGCTCATTAAAATGAGTTTGATAAGAAGGGCTTTTTGTTGTTTTTTTCCCTCCTTAATAATGGGTCAGCCTAACACAGGATATCCATTTCTCTCTCCCTTTATATATCTATATCCATTTTTATACAAAGATTCTTTAACTTGAAGCTTTCTTTAAAAACATGAGATTAGTTAAAAATGATTAAAGGCACTGCTATGGTAATGAGAATCAGATACTATACACTTTTACATATAATGAATCATGCAGTGGGTTCTAATTCCCATCCTCAGTTTATCCTTAATATTTGTCTTTTCTTTTCTTTTTTTTTTCAGATAGAGTGGGAAGGAGGAAGGAAGGGGGAGGGACAGAGAGAGAGAGATGGATGTGAGAGAGACACATCGATTGGCTGCTTCCCGCATGACTTCAACCAGGGCTGGGGATCAAACCACAACCAAGGTACATGCCCTTGACTGGAATCGAACCCACGGCTCTTTGGTCCTTGGGCTGATGCTCTAATCACTGAGCCAAACCAGCCAGGGCCTTAATATTTTTCTTATAACAACAAAGAGGAAGGATGAAAGATACTAGCTTCTTAATTCAGTCTTTGTTTTTAACTTTATTTTTGTTTATGTACTTTCTTCAAGTATAGTCATTATTTAATGGATCTTTATCGCTTAACAGACTTTGTTTACCTCCAAAAATATCCTCCCAAATAAGCATTTAGGTAGGAATTCAAGAAGTTAGGGTACAAGGGGAACCATTTGCCTCTGAATCCATTGTTTGCCATACCCATTCATGGAGAAAGATTCCTGGTTCATAAATACTCTTTGGAGTGAGTGGTTAGGTTGTTTCCTGTTTTGTAAATTGCACTTCTGTTAATATCCCCTTATCTCAAGTTCTGGATGTTATGATGAGACACAAATCAGAACATGAAAGTCTTCTACTCAAAAAACTCTGAATTTATCTAACTCCCTCTACAAATATATATTTAGAGCCAATTCTTTAACAGGCACTATTCAGGTACAGAAAACCTCCCCACCCTTCACTGGGGAAATAAACAAAATATAGACAAATAGCATGTAATAATAATGTTATATATGGTCTTCAAATAATCATAGGTACTACAAAGGGCTATAAAGACATATAAAGCAAAGTGATGGAGGTGATCAGTGATCAGGAGGAGAGAACGTGACATTTGAGATAAATCCAAATGCAGTAAGAAAGCAACTGTTCAGATATCCTGCTTCTCATTACATTTTTTAAATGGATCCCAGAGGGCCCTGCATGGTCTGGGCTTTACACAGCTCTACAGCCATCATTTCTTCCACTCTCTTCCTTACTCACTGTGCCATAAGATCCCTGTCATTGTTATCTATCTATCTATCTTTCTATCTATCTTTCTATCTATCTATCTATCTATCTATCTATCTATCTATCTATCTATCTATCTATCTATCTATCATCTAATTTGAAAAGGCATATGCATCCCTATGTTCACTGCAGCATTATTTGCAATAGCCAAGATAAAGATATGGAAGCAACTTAACGGATGAATAAAGAAGAGCTAGTACACATATCGGATGAAATATTACTCAGCCATAATACTTAAGAAAGTTGTGTCATTTGTGACAACATGTATGAATCTAGAGGGTATAATGCTAAGTGAAATAAGTCAGACAGAGAAAGACAAATGCCATATGATTTCACTTTTATATGGAATCTAAAATACAAAGGAACAAACAAAACAGAAACCTATAGGTACAGAGAATATTTTGATGGCTGCCAGATAGGGAGTTGGGGGATGAGTGAAAAAGGGGAAGGGATTAAGATGTGCAAATTGCCAGTTATAAAAACAGTCACAAGGACATATATATTCTATGCAAAGAAGAGAGATTTCATTATTTTTTTATACTTCTTTGTGCCATCAGTTGTAAAAATGATTGTTATAAGCAGAAAAACAAATTTTAAAAACTTGTAATTATAGAAATAAAAATATATAATCTGAAAAACTGTACAATACTAGGAGGTGTTTAAAATGTTATAAAATAATCATGCATAAGTTATGAATAAATTCAGCTTAAGTATTTTAACAGCCAGTACAGTGTCTTGCACAGTAAGTTATAAATATTTGAGAATTGTTTCACTAAAGTAAGAATATAAACATTTTATAAGTCATCATATTAATGCAATTAGGTGATTTCTATAATATGAAATTGCATGCAATATTTGCTCACACAGATAGGTAGAGATTTATACAAGCTATCAACACCAGATAATCAACACCAAATATTTGTTAAGTATATATTTTGTGCCAGACACTTTTATACACTCTAACTCAGAGCAACGTCTTCCCTTCTCATTATTATAAAAGAACTCTTTTCATTCCATAACTCTTACCTGAGATTAATGATGATTAACAGGGCTGGCCTTTTACTTAACAGATCTGACAGGTATATGGTTTAGTTTGAAGATGTTATGATCTCTCTTTTACGCAAATAATTTTTCTTTACCTATTTTGTATTTGACTGCCTTCTCTCTTTTTTTGCTTGTGTTTTTCACCACTAAAGACACCGTGATGAGTAGATGAGTAGTTTGGGAAGCAGCAAAGAAATGTTCTGCCTGAATAAAATACAGTGTCTCAAAATTGCCTTAACCAGATCCGCATTACACTTCCCTATACCAACAATGAAGATGTACATTGATGCTTCTATTACCTTTGTCTGTATTAATCCATATTCATTTAATGCCCTTTGAACCTCCATTTCTTCAACCACTGAAGGGTGTTGGCTGACCAGCCCAAGTGGTAACCAGGAAACGCTGAGGACCTATTCTGGACATAAATGCTGTCTATAAATACTTCCTTTCTCCCTAAGTAGAAATATGATCTTTCAGTGCTAGGGATAGAGAGCAAAGGCCTGAAATAAAAATGGTATGGAATCTTGCAATAATTAAATGCTATTTAAATCTGTCTACTGATAAAGAGATCCCTCTGGGAACAAAAAGAGACAGAATGGGATACAGTCAAGATTTAAAGCTTTGCCTTTGTCACTTTTTTATATCTTAGTAATTAGAGTTCTCTGTCTCCTTTGCTGGACAGAGCTTCCCATTTGCAGACATCATCCCTTAAAAGTCCTCTGCTCTCCAATGCCCTTGCCTCTTCTCTTTCCCTCCAGTGGTAAACAGAATAATGGCTTCCCCAAGATGACCATGTCCAATCCAGGGAACCTATGAATATGCACTGCACATGTTAAAGGAGACTTGCAGAAGTGAGTGAGGTTAAGGACTTTGAGATGAACAATGTATCCTCAATTTCCCAGGCGGGCCCCATCTACTCACACAGTCTTTGAAGGTAAAGGAGAAAGGCAGAAGACTGTGCCAAAGAAATGTGACACTAGAACGAGACCTGCCTTCACTGGATTTGAAGATGACTGAAATGGCCCTCAGATGAGAGCTAGCAAAAGAACATAGGACCTTGATCCTAGAACCACAAAGAACTGAATTCTGCCAACAGCATTAATAACCAGAAAGCATTCTCTCCTAGAGCTCCAGAAAGGACAGCCCCCTGAGACCTTAATTTTATTGCAGTGAGACCTGCACTGAACTTGTGACCTACAGAACCGCAAGGTAATAAATATGTGTTGTTTTAAGCAAAGTTTATGACAATTTGTTATAGCAGCAATAGAACCATCGCCATCATAATGTCATCCAACCATCATAACTTTTACATTCTTTACTGTGGCCACTTACCCTTCAAAGTTAGACAAGTCACTTAAGTTCTCTAAATTTGTTTCTGCATGTATAAAATGAACACAATAATATCAACTACTTCATATATTTAATGAGAGGATTAAGGAAGAGGATATATAAAAAGAGGTTAGAATAGTTCCTGATAATATGCAATCAATGCATGTCCATTTTAATGTATTAATCTTAGTAATAATATTCAATAATACAGTATTCATATTATTAACACTGTTGTTTCCTAATACCTGTCTTCTAACTAGGTACTTTTTAAACAGGAATATTCCATATTTACCCATCAACGTTGGACTAAATTGGTGTAATAGGGTTTGTAAAATCTTTCCCAGACATCCTATGACCCCTTCTTCCATGGTAGTAGGATTTCTAGCTGGTGCAAGTTACCCTAACTAAAAAATATATTTTCCATCTCCCCTTGCAACTGAGTATGACCATGTTGCTAAGTTTTGATATAAATAAGAGAGTAAATAAATAAATAAATAAATAAATAAATAAATGAAGTGCTTTGTAGCAGATTGAAGAAATCTTTCTTAAGAAATAGCTTGCATTTGTCCTTTGCCCTTTGTCATTTTTCTCTCTCCCCTCAATCCGCTGTTTGAAATGTGTGAGACACTGTGCTGGAACCTGAGACACAATACTGGACCCTGGGGGCAAAGGTCCCTCCCTGGGAATGGTAGAGTAGTGTTAGCCTAGTCACTGAGGAATTCCTACAGCAGAGCCCCCTGAGTCTTGTGCCATATCTTGTTTAAATCTCTCCTGTAATGGGGTTTTCTGTCACTGACAGCCAAGCCTAATCCGAACTGTAAGTCTGTGTATCCTGGTACCTTTAATTAAGGATTTCTTTGTCTAGTCTCTCATTTTCCTCTCCAAAACCATTACCTCCAAATTTTATTTGGCTTTATAAAGTATACTAATTTCCACCATTTTTATGAATTACTTAATATTTACACTTAAATATCATGTAGCACAGCTCTGATTGTGTATATCATTCAAAAACAATTACAACATTGAAATTAAAGTAGCAGGGACACCAACAGTTAGTAGTGAGAGGAGGAGTAAAACAAAAAAAAAACACTTTATCTTTTGCATACTTTCTCCCCTTTTTCTCTCTTTGTAAGAAACAGAGACATTCCAGGGAAAAGCTAATAAATATGCAAATACACCAGTGAGATTTTTACATGGGAACATGGAACATTTAATCAGTTCTTTCAATATTTATTTGAAAAACTCCCACATGACAGCTACTGTACTAAATGTTAAGGATGCAAAGATTCAAGCATGGTTTCTGTCCTTAAAAGTTAAACTAAGGAAAATAGATGAGTAAACAGAACATTACCATATAATCTGATAATGGGTGAGCTAGTACACAGAGTAGGATCCTAAACCAATCTAAGAGGAAAGACAGGTAAAGCTTCCATGAAAAAGGAAACATAAATTGAGTCCTAGACAATGGCCAAGAATAACTAGGATCACAAGTTTAAAGAGGTACAGAAAGAGTAAGGAAATATATTCCCCAAAGAAGGAGCAGTATGCCCCAAACTAGAGGGCTCCAGTGTTGCGCTGGTAGGAAGTAGAGTGTTGGGCATGAGCCTGGAGTAGTAAGAGTAGTTCAGGTTTCAATGGATTCTTCCAGGAAGCTATGAGGATCTAATTAATATTTTATCAAGGAAGGACATATTCAATTTTAAAATAAAACGTCATACTGGATTTGTCAATAGTCTTAGGGTAAGCAGTAAAATTAGATGACAGTTCACTAGTTGAAAAGTTGATTGATAGTCCAAAGGAGAAATAATGGAGACCTGGATGAGAGTTATGCAACTTTGAGGCATATTAATGATTTACTGAATTAATTGGATCTTCTATTTAGATGAGTGAAGGAAGAAGAAAAGAATACACAATAATAATAAAAAAAAAAAAAAACTTCAATTAAGGGTGTATTCTGATGCCTGCAGAGTTTATGGGAGGAGCACTGAGTGGGCATTTTATGGGTGTAAACACAAACCATGGGCTTCAGTGTTGTATTAAATATATGAATAACATATTTGCAATTTAATTATTTTACCATATTATAAAGTAGACCTTCACTGCTTCTTTAAAAATAAACAAAAAGATAAAAGGACCTCCTCGAGAAGGATATCATTCCCTACTAAAAAAGGTTGTCCTTATTTACCTGCCTTTAGGTTTGAGACAGGTGTCCTTGGAAAGGTAAGGGGAGAAACTCCCATCTATCATATCACTTCAACAGAAGCCAAACTGGGTCAGGATATGATGAAATGCAATAGTAAAATTTTATCAGAACTATATGAAAAAGCCAGTAACTACGTTTTATGATCACCCTAGAGAAAATAATATACAGGTATAAATATTATTTAATATAATGTAAATATAGTTAACAGTTATTTATAAAGCAGTATAAATGTCAGCAAAATATTTTCTATCCATTGTGCACTAATTTTAGACTATGCTGTATCAAAATGCCTAACAATTTCTCACATATTCCATATACATTGCTTATTCTTATCTTTAGCTTTTTATTTATGCAACAAATGTTAACGAAGCACCCACTATTAGCTAGGTACTATTTTTATGTTTGAACATCCTTAATTACTCAATGTATTATATCTCAACCTATGTATTATAGTCTATTTGATAATATCGTCCACCTAAAATAATCTTTGGAATAAAAGATGGCATAAATAAAAGGCAAATATAATACTTTAAATTTGAGAGATAATTTCCAATGTATAAAGTGTTGTTCAGCTTATTAACTTGTGTGATCCTTCAACACCTGCATGCCAGGGCAGGCATGGATGATTATGCCTGCTTTAAATATTAGCAAACTTCAGATGAGAAAGGGGACATGATCTGCACAAGAATTCAGGGCTCTTGACACTTAGATCAAAACTCTGTCCATGCATTATTCTATACAGAATAATGAGAAAGTTACTTATAAATAGATCAGAAAGACCCAAAGTGGATTCTTAAATATATACACTTAAAAATCACACCAGCTCTTTGATCCTCTTTACCATATCGGTTATTGTAAACAACAAGGTTTACTATAGGTTACCAAGGTTATAGTAAACAACATTCTCTAAATCATAATGTGCAAATGTGAGCCAAATTTAGAAAAAAAAAATATTCAGAGTCTTGGAGTACAAAAACGTATTGTGCTTTTGGCTGGTGTTACCCAATATTAAAAACACACACACAGTCCATTCTTATTCTTTCAATAATCAATTTTATTCTTCTGACACTTAAGTATTCTGCTAAACTACTGAGAGTTAAAATCTAAACTGAAGTTGACCTTATATGCCTATCTTTATTCTCTCTGAATTATATTCTTCTATGCTCAGTTAATTTAATCTTTCATTACTAACCTCCCAATGGATTTTATTTTCTCAGTTGTGAGATTTGCTGACATCCTTGAGACATCAACCTTATTCTTCTAATAATCATTCAATGTGGATAAAAGTGCATTCCACTTAAAGTGAGAATGAAGACTGTTCAACAATTAATAAATAATTATGTCCCATAAATGTTTCCTCTTAATTCTGTATATTACACTAACAAGTTATTTAATTTTTTAAAAACCTATTTGATTTTGCTATTAATTTATGTTTATATTTGAAGAACCACTTCTCCTAAGGCCTTTAGAAACCCAAGAAATCAAAGGTAGCCAACATTATCATGCATTGGAGTAGATTCCTCATACTCGAATACAGATAAGAACAGAGGAAATATGCATATTATCAATTTGCAGAATATACTGCAATGTATCAAGGGGCAAACTGGAGAGCTAAACATTGCAACAGACTCGTTATAGTAGATCAGAAGACAACAATAGAAATTATAACTGTATCATCACCTTCCTGACTCAGGCTTCCTTGGTGATAAATAATAAAAAAAAATTATTTTGTCTGACTTAAGTAAAAATATGCATGCATATAAATATAAAGATTTGTGGTAGTTCAGAGAAGTAAGAAAAAGCTAAAATCCCAGGTTGAAGAAAGAATAGGAGCCCTGTGAGACTTTGGAATCAAGATAGTAGGAAAAACAAACAGTGAACAATATAAGAATCATAGTACCTACTTAGGAATATTGGCTCTGAAAACTACAGTGTAGTGTTAGGCAAATCACTTTACCTACCTGTATCTGTTTCTTTATCTGAAAAATGGGAACAATATTTGCACCTACATTATAGGGTTGTTGTAAAGCTTAAATTAAATACTATATATAGGGTTTAGAAAAATGCCTAGTATATAGTAGACATTCAATATAGATTAACTATTGCTATTAAATAGTATTATGAAGATCTCTCTTTTTTTCTTTAATTTTCATTGATTTTTAGTGAGGGGGGAGAGAGAGAGAGAGAGAGAGAGAGAGAGAGAGAGAGAGAGAGAGAGAGAGACATTGATTTGTTGTTCCACTTATTTATGTATTCATTGGTTGCTTCCTGTATGTGCCCTGACCGGTGATCAAACCCACAACCTTGGTGTATCAGGATGACACTCTACCCAATGATAGGATATCTCCTTAGTTGAAATTTGAGTTTCAGTTTTACAAAGATCCTACTGCAAACTCTTAGAGTCTGTAATATCATATTTTCAGTTTTCTTTTCCAGCTCTAAAGATGGTGTCTGCCTATATGGTTATTGCTTCTGTATTAATTTTTGTTATTTTCAAATCACAGCACCTGCATAAAAATCCTCCAAATTAATTCCATGTGCTTTAAATAACTAATGCAGATTATATTTTCCTGACTAGACCTTGAGTGATATATCCTTTGGTATCAAGATGAGCCTAAGAAATAGATTTTAAAAGATGGGATTTTAGAGAGTGATTTGCTTATTTTTTGGCCTTGACATAGAAGAGCCCTGGTTTATAGAAAATGGCATATAATTATTTAAGGTATTACTTGTGATTGGAATGAAACACTTATTGAAGGCAAGGTTTGAGGGGGTGAGGCAAGTGGTTGCTGCACTTGGTGACCATCGTACACAAAACATTAAGGATTATGGAGGGAGATGACTATTGATAACTTTACTGGAGTCTGAAAAAAATTACATTTCAGTCTAAGTCATGGTCAGAGAACAAGAAACCTTCTATGGTGACCTTGTAGCACTAGACAGATAAGGCTGAAAATTATACCCATAATTTAATTACACAAGCTGTATAATTATAATGTATGATTAACTTATAGACTCACAATCTCTGATATGAAAATCTGGGCTTAACTGAGAAGGAATGTGATGCTGAAATCTGAAATAGAGACATTTGGATGTCTCAGAATAAAGCTGAGAATTTAGAACCCCATTTTCCGGAGTCACCTCTGCCAATGGGAGCATCCCCTCTTCTCTTTCCTTGAACGACCCTATAAAAACTTCACTGAGCCCTGGCCGGTTTGGCTCAGCGGTTGGTGCGTTGACCTGCGGACCAGAGAGTCCCGGGTTCGGTTCCCGCTAGGGACACGTACCAAAAAAAAAAAAAAAAACTTCACTGAGGCAATTCCCTTGCGATGGGGCATTTATTCTCCTCAAGAGCCACCATCACCTCCCCTATTCTCTAAAGCACAGCAGTCAAACCCGCTATGGCAATGGCAGTGTTGTCTTTCCCCTGTACACCACGGGAGCCACCAGCAACATGTGTCCACAGGGCACTCGAAGTGTGGCTCGTCTGAACTGAGATGCCACTGACGGGTTAAACTCACTTTGGATTTCAAAGATTTAGAATTAAAAAAAAGATGGTAAATCGCTGCATTAATAATTTTATGCTAAATATATGTTGAAATTATAACTTTGGGATTAAATAAAATATAATACAAAATTAATTTTATCTTTTAAAAATATAACTACTGGAAAATCCAAAATTATATATGTATCTCACATTGTATTTCTGTCGGACAGTGCTGGTCTAGAGAGCCTTCAAACAGTTTCACACACGCAGATCAAAGAATTTTTGAAAATGACTTTCTTCTACAATTTTAAATAGATATCTATTATTTTTAATTCTAAACTTGAGTAGATGTAAAGAATGCAATTCTATTATACTCTAATTTTACAAATACTGTAAATATAGTTTCTTTGAAATCTTACATCTTTGATTATTTAATTTCTAGAAAATGTCCACTGTAAGTTAAAAATGTAAAAAACTGTAAAACCAATAAGACAAATCAGAAATTCTTTCTGTCAAAAAGTCAGACTTTGTGTTTCAATTCAAATTAGTATATTATATACTTCTATGTATCGTGAATTCTAGTCTATGATAGAGATTCAGAGAGATGGATTAAAAATAGATGTATAGTTGGACAGAAGATAGATAGATAGATAGATAGATAGATAGATAGATAGATAGATAGATAGATAGGTAGATAGACAGACACATGCATACAGACATAGATGCATAGATAAAGAGCGGGTTTTTAATAAGTTTGTTGTTTGGCTAAAATAAGGTTGTCTCCTTCAAATATATCGCAGCCAATCTATTTTTTGCTTTGTTCTCAAGAACACTTACTCAGGAGCTATGCATCTGGAATTTCTTACTCTGAACATCCAGAGTTTCATTTACACTCAGATAAAGTAAAATATTAACATTTCAGCTGGAAAAGTAATATATGCCTTTCTTTTGACACTGTGCAAGAGAGTCATAAAAGGGAGCATGATAAAAGAGAATAAAGAGCTAGAAGAGGGTCATTGGGCAGGACAGCGTTAGAAAGTGGAATACCTTAAAATGGAGTCCAGGCCATTCAGGTACACCTTGGGAATTGTTTTTGTATCCCAAGGGTACGCATACATCAGATTAAACACAAATGCACTAGACCACCTGTCATACTGAGGAAGATCATTCTCATAAAAATTAAGAAAATGTTCATGATAGAAAATTATTTATTTCACACGTGGAGCTAATGTTAAATGCATATCTTAATGCAAAAAGAACAATTAATTCAATGACCAGGTTATTTAAAATATCAACTCTAATATTTTAATTTGTTGTTATGAAGAAACCCTTAATTGCAGTCAATACTGAAATGATATAATTAAAGGAAATAGTCCCTTACAGAAGCTTGTGGAAGGGAAATAAAGTAACCTTAAAATTATGTATTACTTTAAGACTGTAATGCTCATTCATTATATTTTATTTTTAGTAAGCTTAATGGCAATGTTTATAAACTGATCAGTAAAATGACTATAATTTAATTTTTAATAATTTAGTATAAGACAGTTATTTATATATTGTTCAGCCACACAATCATATATGGAAGAACACAGAATACAGTAATGTTTTTCTGCATTAATACTTAAGTTAAATATAACAAATAACTGAAGAGAAGAAGCATATCTCTTGATGAGATGGAAACATTTGGCAATGATAATTGATATCATTTATGTTGTTACTACTTTGAATCTGACATTTCACATGTTTTTATCTAATCAAGTTAAACAATTCTATGATATGGTATTATTATATCTAAAAGATTAAAAAAAACTAGACAGAGGATTCACGGATCATCCCTGCCTAAATTTATACAGTTAGTCAAGAGGGAAAGTTTGGATTTTAAACCAGTTCTATCCAGTTTCATTCAGTTTCAAATCTCAGAGCTTTTCCCACCTACCAGATATTTGTTTTGGACATTTAGAACACCATGACTACTTTTCAAGTTATCAAACATAAAGAAAATATGAGCAATATTTTTTGAAGAAAATTATGGATATTGAGGAATTAAGAATGTTGGTTAATTGGGGTTCATACTAAGTAGGAGAGCTGTGTGCCCATGGTTCATGCCAGCCATTGCCTTCCAAAAAGAGTTTTTAATATGGTAATCTACAGAAGCTTTAAACTTTAACCAGTATTTTTCAATACTGTGTTATAACTTAGTTCATCATGAAATTGACTTAGTGAGGCATGACCAATATTTTAAAAATAAATAGATCACAATAAATTAGAATAAAAATAGAGAAGTACACTTTGGTTGTAAGAGAAAATATTAATTTGTGGCAGTATATGTGTGTGCATGTGCATGTGTGTGTGATCTGGGACACAACACAATGTAAAATATAATTCTAACTGTGGGTCATGGTTAAAAATTCTTGAAAACCAACTTCTATAGATTATCTTAAAATAGAGGTAAACCAGCAGATTAAAAAAATATCCTCAGTCAGCTTTTTGATTAAAAAAAAAAGAAAAAGTAAAAGTAATTATGTCCTCGTTAGAAAATAAATTGGATTTTTGGGGGGGAGAAAAAGAAGAGATAAAAGTTTGGCAGATTAGGTAAGATAAACAAGGAGAAATGTGATGACCTTCGTGGGACTTCAGGTAACTCAGTAATGAGAATAAATTAAACTTAGCAGAGCAGATATCTTACAGAACAGAAAATAATTATCACATTTGATGAAAATTATCAGTAATTAACCATGATACAAAAAGATTCCTATCTCCAAGCAAGATGAATACAATGTGTTTGTTCAGTACTTTACAATGAGCTCACTTCATGCTTATCTTGGCGTAAGATTCTTATATCTTAGAGTGAGATATATCCTCATCAATAGCATATTTTATAATAAAGTACACAGCTCTGACCTTTGCTATTTATGGGATCTTAGGCAAGTTATTTAGCCTCTCTGTAAAATGCAGAAATTAAACTACCTCATGGGGGAAGCTTATGAAGATTAAATAATTCATAAAGAGTGCTGCACATTCTACCTGGCATGTGGCTAAGTGTTCAATACACCTGAGTTTATTTTTCAAGTACTTCATGATTTTTTATTTGTTCAACAACCCATAATTTGCACAGAAAAGGTAATCGATAAATAAATATTTATTGAGTTGAACTAAACTGATGACAGGTTGGGTGGTAAACCGATTGCCTCTCTCTGTTTTTACCAGGAGCAGCAGGATAAAGAAGGAGAGGAAGATTAGCTAATTTTTCAGCAGCTCTTACACTTCCTCAGCATTATAATTTTGTCTGAAGTATTAATTTTATCTAGATGTATTACTCACTTTTAGGGAAAGAGAAAGACAACCCAACCTCTTCAACTGCCATAATATGAATCTTCTATTAGTGCAGAGCACAGTAAAATCAACTACTTTTTAAATATGTTTTTATTGATTTTTTTTTTTTTTTTTTTTTAGAGAGAGTAAGGGAGAGAGACAGAAACATTGATCGGCTGTCTCCTGCACGCCCCCTACAGGGAATCAAGCCTGCATCCCGGACATGTGCCCTGATCTTGAATCAATCTGGGACCTCTCAGTCCATGGGACAATACTCAATCCACTGAGCCACACCGGCCAGGCAAAACCAACTATTTGTAATAAAGAATAGCTGCGTGACATATGGCAGTAGTGAAACACTGAAAGTCAGCTCTGTTTAAAAACATACTATGCCTGAACAATATATAAAGCAAAAAACATATGAAGTGAAAAGCCATTAATCATGACTTCTTTTTAAAAAATATATATATACTCACAACATTCAAAAATGTGTCTCAGAAAATATTCATTTATAATGTGAATGTGCTGTCAATTATATGTTAATAACTGGGAGTCGAATTGTATTATTTTAAATTCATTTTTTTCGCAAAATTTTCAGGTAAGTGTATGTTGTATATGACGGATAAGTAGAAAATATTGCAGAAATGAAACTTCAGATATGAATGTGCTTTACTGCTCCCTCCTCACGATCTCTTTGTCTTTGGCTCCACGATTATGCTTTTTCTACCGCAGATGATTTTCTTACCTTGTTTGTATTCACCGCGGTGATGACCCAGACGCACTGTGCATTGCTGTCATACTGGAATGGAAAGTTGGGGGACGTGAAGCTCCCGCTCGGTCCTTGAAGATTAGAGCCACACGTCTTCACTACAAGAGAAATTGCATTTGGAAAGATGAGCATATACCATATGCAAAATCATAGCAATGAAGTAACTTGCAAATAGACTTTAAATGCAAAATTGCACAATTATAACCACATTGAAGTATATATTACAGCTTGGTAATGTTCACTTATCAAAATGAGAGTGTTCTTTATACACTGCTGTTCACAAGCTCAATATTTTCAGCAACAATTGAAAACTAGTGATGAATAAAAGTGAGTGGCAAGATAAAATGTCCTCTGACTGTAAATAGATTAGTTTAATTAGAGGAAGGCATATTTATCCAATATCATGTTTACAAAAATCTACAAAGAGAAAGGAAGCAAAGACTTGGATTGATTAAGCAATCTAAAGGGTAGTATTTTCATTTATAGTTATTAAGCACCCTAGGACGCATAGTAGCATAACTGAGGCATCGATATTAAAACTACTCTTTCTGCTTTTATAACTGAATCAGACCACTCAGAGCTACACTCAGAGCACAAAGAGCTACACTGAAATAATGTTAAGTCCCACAAAAGTTAAGTGTTCTAATATTTCCTCTGACCCTTCTTTTTTCTTCTACTTAATAAAAGAGCTTGTGACCTCATTGCGTTTGTCTTAACTTTCACCTTTTCCTTTAACTTGAAGTTTGTATCTTGTGGTGATTTAATGATTACTTTAAATTTTTCTCTTGTTTTTGTCTGATTTCTAAATTTTAAACAATGAAACTATGTTATTTTGTAACAAGAGAAAATAATGTTTTTTTCTTCCTTCAACTTTAATAACCAATCTTTCCTTTCCTGTTCACTGCCTAACTTCTTGATAGTCTTGAATGCTTACATTTTCTTCTGTTCTATCTACTCTTTTATTTATTCATTTGTTTTCCATTCCTATGGTATAAATAATCCCACCTTGGCTGATCTTAAGATACCAAAGGCTTATCAAGGCCTTAAAAATTTCTGAATATTTCAAAATTGGCTCTTTTTTTCCAGCCTTATTGATTATAATTACAATGCAATTTTGTGTAAGTTCAAGGCATACAACATGATGATTTGATACATGTATAATATTGCAAAATAATAAAGTTAGTTAACACCATCACTTCAGATAATTACTATTCTTGTATGTGTTTTTGTGGAGAGACTATTTAAGATCTCTATACTTTCACAGCGATATGTTAATGCAGTATTATTAACTGTAGTCACCATACTGTACATTAGATCACCAGGAGTTATTCATCTTAAAACTGGAAATGCATTCCCTTTAAGCATCTCCCCATTTCTCCTAACACCCTCAGTGCCACCTCTGGAAATGTACAAGTTCTTCTTTCTTAGACTTCACATATAAGTGTGATAATTACATTACAACCTTGTAAGTCATCCATGCTCACTATGCCCCTTTCTTCTCCCCTATTCCTTTTTGAAAGTATTCCAGTCTGACTTCTCCCATGTCAGCACTGAAACTGCATTCTCAATGCTAGCAGTGATCGCCTAATTGCTAAATCTAATATCTCTTCCTTTTTTCCACATATTTAATCTGCAGCAGTAATGAAAAGTATTGATAATCTTTGTTTGAAATTCTCTGCCTTCCCTCACACAGCCTTGAACTCTCTGACTTATGGCCTATTTGTTTAAAACAGTTATGCTCCATACCCTCTGTTCTGATTCTATTATTTTTTTCTTCTGACTCTTAATAGCATAATTATAAGTTGATTGAATGGCCTATTTCCCTTTGTTCAATGATCTCTCCGAATAGTTCGTCTAATTCACTTCTACAATGGTCACTCCTGCACTGATAGCTCTCACATCTCCACCAACAATTTTGCCATTTGTCTTGATTTCTAGAGTAGTTGTCTGTTTGCTGGACATTCCATGAAATGTTTCAAAGATGTTTTTAATTAACCCTTTCTTATCAATTCCCTGCACCTCTCTCCCATACATACAGAAGCACTGCTGAGGACCTGTGTACTCTTCCGAAGCATCGTTTTCCTTTCTTTTCTTCTCTTCTCTTCCCCATGACCACTGCTTCACTGCTATCTTTCTCCTGGACAGAAATAGCTGCTGAACTCCTTCCTGTATGCCCCTTTTTTTCTCTGTTTCATTTTCGCTAGTGTTGCTAAATTTCTCTTTCTAAAATTACAGATTTGATTATTTTACTTAATTGCATAAAGTCTTGATCTCCTGCTTCCTATAGGATACATTAAAACTGGCTAATATAGAATATAGAATGGTTCCTGTGAGGACCTAGATTGCTTTTCCAATACAATTTCCTGCCATTTTATATAGCCATGTGCTCAACTTCTGCCAGCAAAGAATTCTTGCTCCTCCTTAAACATGCCATATCCTTTATAATTTTCCACTTTTGCTATGATGTTCTCAAATCTAAAATGCTATTTCTTCTTGCATTTGCCTGCAGAAATCTTATTCTTTTAAACAACGCCACACTGATGCGCCCCTTTTTCTATGGGAAGTGTTCCGGTTTCTTCCACTTGGGGCTCTGTAATGGATAATAGTACTCATGGCACATGATTTGAATAGCACATCTATAAAGGTGTTTAGGTGCTAGTGATCTGATAGAAAATGTGGTTACAAATACTTTAAGAACTTAAGCAATACAAATTGTGCAGCAATCAAATGATTGGTTTGAAGTTTGTAGAAAGAGCTTTCTGATGGGACTTAGTGCTTCTTTGAGTGGCACTTACTACATGGTGATTTTCTGGCAGGCTTTGTTTTCTTTTTTAATTTTTTTCCCCTTTATTGATTTTAGAGAGAGAAGAAGTGAGAGGGAGAGAGAGATAGAAACATCAATGAGAGAGAACATTGATTGGCCTCCTCCTGCATGCCCCCCACTGGGGATCGGGCCCACAACCTGGGCATGTGTCCTGACTGGGAATCGAACCAGTGACCTCTTGGTGCATGGGTCAATGCTCAACCACTGAGCCACACCGGCCAGACTGTTTTCTAAAATATATACATACTTATGGTCTTTTGTGGACAAGGCCTTGTTTATGATCACTGTTCAATACCTCCTACTGCGGTGGCTTTCATGATGCAGGAATGTTGACTACAGGAGTGTCCAGGCTCTTTGGCACAAGTCTTAAATAGACTGTAAAATAAGTGTTCTCTACATGCTGGTAAAGAATCCTTATGAATATGTTTCATAACAAGAAATTTTCCTTTTTGGAAACAATTTTCTTTCACATAAAAATAAAGAAAAAAGTCTCGTAAAATGACAGGTAAAAAACAAAAAACAAAACACCTGCAAATATGTTCTTCTTGTCTGTTTCCAGTCATCCAAACCAAAGAGTAATCACTTAAAAAGTTATGGTTTATTTTTGCAGATGTATTCTTTCTTTAGGTGTATGTACTTTTATACACGTCTTGTTTTTTTTGTTTGTTTTATTTTGGTGTTGTGTTTTTTGTGTGTTTGAAGAAACAGAGCTAATTCCATAAATATATTTTTTCCAAATATCACGATGACTGTTCTTGATCAGTGTATGTAAATTTATTTAATAGATTTCAAGTCCAGCAAGCAATAGCTGGTAGGAGGATTAAAAATTTTGGAGAGCCTTCTATCAAGAGTATAATACATGACAATTAAAGGATTTCCACAGTTCTGGGTGCAGGAATGAGCAGACCTGTCATTCGTGCAGAGTTGCAGCAGCTGACCCACAGCAACAACATAACGTCATAATTCAATGAAAAAAGTACTTATTGTTGTAAGTCACTGAAATTTTGTGGTTGCTTGTTGTATATAGCACGTGCCAGTAAAAGTTTGTTTTTATTTTTTCAGCTATAAGATATAATCTATGAATGGAGATCTTCGTACCTATAGCTTTATACTTGTGTTATTATTTATAGGATGAATTCCTGTTAGGATTACTAACACACAGTACACGAGCATTTCACAATTTGATAAATATATGTAAGTTACTCATTAAAAGTGTGTTCAGTATACTCTCAAAAATGGTTTAAGGAAGAGAACAAACAATTCCCCAAACGCTGACCAAAATAATATTGTCAACTATTTGTGCTTTTATAATTCTATTAAGCATGTCAATATGTTTTAATTTCTAATTCTCTACATTATTAGTATGGTTTAACAGTTCTTTTTTTTATTGTTATCTTTATTTCTTTTGCTCTGATTTTTTCTGCTTCTGTATACTCTTTCTAATTCCAGTTGTCCTTTCCTCATTGATTTATAGGAGTTTCCTGTATATGATCAAAAGTAATCTTTTTTAAATGTGTGCTGCATATATTTTCTCATTCTTTAGGTTTAATAATTGTCAAGTTTGTTTTAATTTTCCTCTGCAAATTAAAAAAAAATGTATATGTCAATCTGTCATGATTTACCTTTAGGGTACCTGTGTTTAAGTCTTGGTTAGGAAAGGTTTCTTCAAACCTAAGATTGAAAATACCACCTAATGTTTAATTCTCATACTTTCAGAATTTTATATTGTTATATTTAAACTTTTCATTTATCTGGAAATTATTGTTGTACAGTGCAAAGTAGAAGAAATAATTATATTTTCCAACATGTAAATAGCTATTTTTCCCAACAGCATTTATAATAAACTCTATTTTATTCCCCACCAAACTAAAATGCCACTTGAATTAGCATATTGTCACGATAGATTTCTATCTATTAAATAAATCCATACATAATCTGAATCTTTATTTTTTGTATTGACTCTCTGATCTATGATCATTCCTATGTAAGTGCCATATTGTTTAATCAATTTTAATATAGATAGTGCCAATCTCCCCATTGTTGTTCAATTTCATAATTTTATGGTTATTCTTAAATACTTATTTTTACATGAACTTTAGTTGTGTCAGTTTGCCATGTTTAGAAAAGACTGATATCCTTATTGAATTATATTGAGCTCATACATTATTTTGACACAAATTTTCTTGTTTAATGTAGACTTTAATGATACAAGGGAGAAATATGTGATTATCCTAGGTGCTCATAAAGTGTTTGACAAATTAAGCCAAATTTCCTGAGTTATTCCAAAAAAGTACAGAAGTAGTAGAAAAAGGAGAAAACCTTCTAAATATAACTATGGATGTATGAAATCAAACAAATATTGGATAAAGTGAGGTTTTCTGTGGATTACTTTTAATTATTTATTTTCTCTCCAAGAGGCATAAAAATGTCTCCTGGGACTGAGTTAAGCCCAGGAGGAAAAAAGTAAGAGAGTGGTGACAGTGTTTCCAGGATGGAATTATAATTTTAAAAATGTAAATTTATTTTGTATTACAGAAATAATACGTTACCTGTTATAAATATTCAATGTTGGTTGTTTGAGTCAGCTTTTTTAAAGTTTTGGAAATTTCAATAAGAATCTAGAATTTAAAATTCTTTATGTCTATGATATAAACTGATATTAAGATTTTTATCATATATTTTATAGCATATATTATGATATAAGCTGATACAAACTAATATTACAGCAATATATGATTAATGCCAAAGCAAATTTTATATATTTTTTTAATTTATTGATCAAATATGTTCTGGGTTTGAAAAAATATGACCTAATAGTTAAGAATTTTTGTTCAGTGAAATATTAAATCAAATTGTTCACTGGGGGAAAAAATGAATGTTTATATTTCAATGTATTTTGTCTGATAAATTCTATCTAATCAATATTAGATAATATAGTCTTATAATTCATTTGTAAAAGTTGAATGCTGTAAACTTTTATTCTGCAAATTTACATATTTTACAAACATGAAATTAATGAGTGCATATTCTGTTTGGAACACGATGCTGGCCATTGGAAATGGCAAGGTAAAAAAGACAGTCAGTTCAGATCTGTGCCCTCATGGACCGTATAGTCTAGAAGGAAAGAGAAATACTAAACTAGTAGATAAATTGGATTTTTAAGAGGCCATGAGAATAACTAGATCAGTCAAGACTATGGAACTAGATAACAGATAAGGAAAGGCTATTCATAGGAAGTGACATAGAAAAATAATTGTTTAATTTCTTTGCTTTGCCTCTCACCTACCCCCCTCCCAGAATAATTTGGGAGTCTTTCTCCTATGGCTTTTGTAGAAACCTTATAAACAACAAACTCGTTCTAATCAAACTGGGGTAAACTTGTACACAATAACCCAGTTTCCATTTCCATGGCAACATTTCATGAGACATTTTTAAAAAAATCAGTATGTTATCATTACTATGAGAGATAGCTAAATTGAAATGCTTTAGGAACATTCTAAGAAAAAACATCATTCCAGCCTGGCTGGTGTGGCTCAGTGGACTGAGCACCATCCCATGGACTGAGCGGTCCCAGTTTGATTCCCCGTCAGGGCACATGCCAGGGTTGCGGGTTCAATCCCTAGTAGGGGGCGTGCAAGAGGCAGCCGATCCATGTTTCTCTCTCACATCGATGTTTCTCTCTCTCTCCCTTCTTCTCTCTCTCTAAAAAATCAATAAAACCATATTAAAGAAATAAAATCATTCCATGTGGCAGATGTATGTGCTTTTAATATATAATAGTGCACTGTGAAAAAATGACTTTGAGAAAATAAAATGGTTTAGAAAATTAAATAATTTCTAAGATAGAAGTTATAAGAGGCAAAAAGACTCTATTAGGTGAAACAGAAAATAAATATTTCCAAACCTGTGAAAAATACTTTATACATTAAAATATTTTAAATGAAGGGATTAGTAATCTAGGAAGGATAAAAATGCTCAGAAAATGAAAGGGGTTGAGGAATTTTCAACTCAGATTAGAAAAGATTTGCTGTAAAAAAAAAATAACAGAATTTGGTAGAAATCTATTATCAAAGTGGACAAAGGAAAATAGGGCAAGTGAGAAGAATACCACTGGAAATAGAGTGTCTGTTCTCCTAATGGACATAAATAGGAACTGTGGAGTTTCCACACAGAAAATAGAATTCCATTAAATGATATACCAATTTATGGATTGAATCACAATTTTAATCTTTCTGCATGACATTTGGCATTTGTTTTGAAGGACTATGTTCAGCCACACTTTATCTTTCTCTTGCACTTTCCTTCTGGGAAGTAAACTCCTAATAGTTTTGAAAGTCATATGTAAAGTTTTTTATATTATAAACTGAAATTCTACCTTGGAATTTATAACAATCTAAATGCAAAAATGTAGATTTAAGTAATGCCTTAAAATAAGGTTATAACACTTTTAAAATGTTAGAATTTCATTTTGTTCTTATTTAACTTTAGTTGTTTAATATAGTATATAATATAAGATACCTGAAAAAATGCTGAATTATTTACCTAAATATCAAAGAACTCTTATTAAACTACAGATATACAGGTATAGAAACTGTTCTCTGAATCGGTTAAAATTTGGATTGTTGACTGTTGGTCATGAAACAGTCACATACACACACATCCGAAGGTGAATCACAAAACCTATATAAATCAGTTTCAGGAACTATCAATAAGTAGTTCAGTTTAATAGCATTTAATTGAACATCCTCGCCTATGTCTTCATGAGAAGCTGATAAAATGTCAGAAGTGGAGTAACAATTAGGCCTAATCTTCAAATACATCTTTCATCTGCATAAGAATGGAAGTCTAATCCATGTCTTCACTGATAGGAAACATATAAATGTGGAATAATAATGAAATAAACCCAAAGCAGGGAACTGGAAAACAGAGGAAATGCTATGAAAGGGACAGAATTAAAATCAGCAACAAGCAGACTGCACAGGATCAGATAAATTTGATTAAAACCCAGCAAATGCAATTTCTATTAAAAAGAGGAAATATAATGTACAGATTTGTTGAGGCAAAAAAAGTATGCAGATTCCCACCCTCCCCTCCCCCTAGTTCCTGGTTGTTAGTAATTTAACCCAGTCAGGAAGGTCATGTCTACATGTAATGCTCCCTCTGCTGGCTCTTTGTTTCACTCAATCATCCTATTTGTGTGCCAGGGTGAAAGCATTGTATCAGTACTGGAAATGATTTCCATGAATGAATGATTCATTAGACTTTTTGATAAAAGTAAAAGAAAATCCAATTTAACATAGGTTTGTCCATAAGAAAATGAGACAAATTACATGGTAAGATAGAATGAGATGAATTAATTACCTTGGAAATATATGTAGAAGCTATAGTGCTCCTAAGGGCATTCAAGAGTGAAGGTGGGCGGAAGAGAAATGGGAAGCAAGAAGAAGAGAAAAAAACAAGAAGATGGCATGAGCAAAATGATGGTGTGTGGTGAAGTCAGAAGTGAAAAAAAAAATTAAGCAACTGGTTGAACAAAGGATTTAACAGGTAAGAGTAACAATCAGTTGAAAGTCGTTTGCCTACATTTGGTGAAAACTGTCCACATCCTTTCCCAAAGGAGCAAGTTACCTCCTGGATATTTAAAAACTGTTCTTGGTTGTTTGTTTAGATGAAATTGTGAAAAATGGCTACTTGAATTTATGCAACATTTACATAATACAGAAAATAAGAAAGCAGGAATTTAGAGTCAGTATTAACCTTCAGACATTAAGTTTCCACCTACTGTTCCAAGAAATACACTGAAATGTTTTAGAAGGCTGTGCACCTTCCCAGAATTTAAAATCAGGTGTTAGACTATCTGATCTACAAAGGCAGAAAACTACATATGACAATTTGTAATTTCACAATGCACCATGCTCTAACTTACTTCCATAGCTTTTTACATGCTGTTTCCTTTATCTGGAATATTATTTAAAAACAATTTTTTTTTCTTTATTGATGTTAGAGAGAGAGAGAGAGAGAGAGAGAGAGAGAGAGAGAGAGAGAAATCCCAATGAGAGAGAACATTGATCGGCCGCCTCCTGTATGCCCCCCACTGGGGATCAGGCCCACAATCTGGGCATGTGCCCTGACCAGGAATCGAACCAGCGACCTCTTGGTGCATGGGTCGACTCTCAACCACTGAGCCACACTGGCCGGGCTGGAATATTATTTTTTAGTTCCTTACCTGCTAGCTAAAGTTCACTCTTCCACATCCTTACTTGTATTAGAGCATTAACACTAATTTTAATTATTTGTTTACCTACTGAGTTCCTTTATCTCTGCAACTAAGTCTTTCATCTTGTGAAAAGATGTTGGCTTTGTGTATAACACATAGCAAATGTTCAAAAAGGTTTTCATTAAAAATTAATTAATAAATAATTAAAGTGAAATATGCCTACACAGAAGAAATAAAAAATGTCAAAGTTTACAATTTAAATGTTTCAATGAAAATGCAAGAAATAGGCAATTTATCAAAAAAGTATCTCAGGGAAATTTTTGTGTCATTTATAACTCTAGACAATCTTCTTCCTAGCTGAAGGTCAAACGAATATTTTATGATGATTTATTATCATTCTTCTAAGAAGATATTTATTCAACACCCAACATTAACTTAGAATGTGTCAGTGCCAAAACGAAATCAGATAGGATACTTTAAGGAACTTGAAGTCTTAAGGAGGAGTTATACAAAACAGTTATTTTAATAGTGTGTTATAAGTCCTAAGATAAAGGTAAGCAGGTGTCATGGGAACATAAAAAGTGGACATTTTTGCAACTTGAGAGTTTAGAGAAGGTATGTTTGCGATGATGTTGATTCTTGAAAAGTTATGATGCAGAAACACAGAGTAGAAATCTAGGATGGGCTTCCAGGCAGAGGGAAAAGGTACACTAAATAACATACTGTACATGAGAAAACTTTGTAATTCCCAAAACACCTAAGAGTGCTTGGAGCCAGAGAGATTCTTTACATGGAGTTGGAGAGATAAATATGTAACTATTCAAGAAGAGCCACATATGATAGGGTATGGCAGTTGTTGCATTTTTGCTTTTTGTCAAAACTAAAGGGATACTTTGAGGGTATTGAAGGACACTTGATGTAACCATGACCAAATTTCAGTTGATCAGTCCAGGAGTCAAAAGCAGGAGGAAATTAATTAAGTAAAAACTAGAGGCCTGGAAATAAAAATAAAAGAGTTGAGTCCTCTACTCCCCTCTCTCCATATACTTATTTTTTAAATATAGATCTATTTAGTTCTAAATGCAGAGCATAACATTTATTCACTTATTTATTTACTCAGTCATTCATTCAATTACACTATGCATTCGAGAACTCTGATGCACTCAACAGTATTAGAATGAGTGACAATACAATTGTAGACCAGGTCCTGCCTTGCACCTCACATTATAGGGAGAGAGAAAAACATGAAATGGTCCATTATAAGATTATTTATATAATCATGAAAAATGCTACAAAGGAAAAGTACAGAGTGCCCTGGCAAAGAGGCACAAGCATGTTTTAACTATCAGAATTATACAGCATTGTTAAAAGGAAATAAAAATGTATTTCTTTCAAATGTATCCAACAACCAAACCAAGTGTTAATATTTCCTTTGAAGTGTATACATATGCTTTCATGAATTGTTAGAAACTTCTGTGGCTAGATTTTATCTCTTGGTGATGTTGCTAAGCAATTTTTAAAGTATATGAAAGCAGTTTGTTTTCAGGTAAGCTTAACATCTTCTGCCCTCTAATGTGTTTTATTTTTACCAATAGACTTGACAAATCCTTGGTGATGTGAAGGCCACCTACCAGTCAACCATTCCCCAAAATGATGGAACTTAATTAGAAGCTCTTTTCCTGCTAACCACACATAGAATATTCCTCTAAAGTGGCATCCAACGTCTTTATAAAGAGAATAAAGAAATAAAGAGTACTTATATGCATGTATGCATAACTGATGGACATGGACAACAAAGCTGGGGATGGGTGGGGGGATGGGGAGGAGGGTGTCAATGGGGAAAAAAGGAGAAACATCTGTGACAAAAATAAATTAATAAAAGAAATAAAGAGTAAAGGAAAAAAGACTAAGAGGATACTTCTGGGAACTTGGTCAGGGAATCCTAAGATATGGGAAGCAATCATACGTCTTAAAAGGGTCTAGTTCCCTATGCAAAAAATTATATTTAAAATTTTTATTTGTGCTTATTTCCAGGAACAAAATACAAGATTCTATAGAATGTCGACTGCCAAGATCACTTGTGTTTATATTACTCATTCTTATTCCTGAGAGATTGTCCGATAAGATGGCATCATTATATCAACCTAAGAAACACCAGTAACAATAACCTTGTCATGAGAGTTTACTATATACCAGGCACTATATGCAAGCTCTATGTGTATTATAGCATTTAATCATTAAAAAAAAAAGAATAAAATACAGCACTCGGCAGCTAAATATTACTTTAGAACACTGTAGCTCAGTCAGTGGTGCCTGATTGCATGGGTTCAAATCCTGGCTCTACGGTTTACTATCCGGTGGCCTCCAGTGAATCACTGAATCCTCTGGGCCCCAGTTCTTCAGTCTGCAAGAGGGAAATGACAGCATAGTAGCTCATAGGTTTGTTGAGGGGATCAATTGCATTGATATAGGCTTGGCTAGAAAATAGTGAGCTCTGTATAAGTGTTAGTTGCTATAATTATTATTATTTACAACTATTATTTGAATTTTACAAAGACTGTAAGTGAGGTTAGAAATTTAAATTACTCCCCCAAGTTTATTTGAATTCATAGCAGCTACATGTCAAAGTTTAAGTTCTTACCTAGTGTGCTATAAATATTGGTTACAGTCAATTTTGGTTTATTTCTGAGGTAAAATTATGATAGAATATTACTGAGAAAATATTCTAGTTGGCCACTGTAGCTTTTTTTATTTGCATACATAAATCTATTCTAATATAAATACTGTTATATCTTTACGTATGTGCATTTATAGTATGTCATTTTTTTCATATTTGAATGCCTGAAATATTTCTTATTAATACACACACACACACACATATGCTGTTTATACCATTACTTAGAAACTCTTCTTAATTCCTTGATCCTAGAAGAATAAAGCCATATGAATATGTAAATAATTCTTTCCACATTTTCTACATATTATTTTTACTATACAAATAGTACACTTAATAACATTTTAAAGATCATGTGGCCTACAAAGGATGAACAGTTAATTACCTAATCAATTGTTTGATAGAAGTCTTTATGTAGAAAAACAGCCTCCACAATCTAAGAACTCAGGATTGTCGAGAATTTCCCACAGAATATAAACCATCACCAAAAAGAAGACAGTAATAAAGTCATATTTATTTAGTCCATAAATCAATTCAGTTAGTGTTCTACCTGGTAATGAAATCCTGTAAGTCACTGCAAAATGTGTACATAATGTACTTCTGGGTGGGAAGCTATTTGACATTTTCAACTCTGTAGTGAGCCACAGTAAATTACTTCAGCGACTGCTATTTCCCCCCATGTGTATATATAAATATATAACCATAGAACAGAAAGCAAAACAAACACACCAATAACATAAAACTGAAACCAAACCTATCCACAACACAACTGTAAATCTTGTGAAGAGATTGACCTCAATGCCTGTTCCCTAGAAACCTGCATCAGTGATTGGGTCATTCCCTGGAGATCAGCACAAACAATGCCCATATGGGTTAGGAAAATACCTAAATTCCCTGTGGAATTGCGGCCAGCCACTGAACCAAGGGAGCATGCAACAGAGGTGTTCACGATCCTAAGTTTCCTATGAGATCATTCTCTAGGGATATAAATTTCTGATTATTCCGCAAACATGGGTAATCTAATGATATGACCCAGAGCCAAAGGTCAAGTAGGGATTGAGGGCAGCTATCTGGTGTAGACTGAAAGGCAAAGGGGGGGGCAAAGGAGGAGCCCATAAAGTGACATCTTAGACTATATTTCCCAGAAACTCTGACTGAGAGAAGGGTTTACGTGTGAGAGGTTTAGTTGGTAAAATGGTCTCAGGGGCAGAAAAGAGGAACAGCTGGGAGTGAAACAGGCCTGAGATGCAGGCAAGTCAATACAGGGATGTGCTATCCAATCAGCTACCATTATGGATCACTGGTATTAGACCCTAGAGAAACTTCTGATGGAACTTGTAACATGCCTCTCAGAACAGCAGAGGAAACCGCAGAAGAAAAGAGGAAGGATGCATTTCTTCTGCTCCTATCTCCTTGCAGATCAACAGTTGACTCCTAAAGCATTAGTTCCTCTACAGTTTCTGGTAGTACCTGTGTAGAGGCCAAGCCAGCCATAACCTTCCTAACCCAGGTGTCAGAGAGGCCACGGGTTAGAAACTAAGATGCAGAGAGACAAGCCCAATCAAGTGCACCTGCAAAAAATTTACCTGTCACCACAACAGTTACAGGAAAGGAGAGAGAATTTACAGGCCGTACAGAGGTTTTGGACACATTGCCTCCCTCATTAAAATTCTAATATTAAGGCAACCAATTAACAAAAATTAATTCCATTTCATATTTTTAGAAAGTTAAATCATATAGGAGAGGTTATAAAACCAAAAGCAAATCTCTAGTTTGCAATATTGCATTCTCTAATGGGAAAAGAGAAAGTTAAATGCCCTCTGGATTTTTCTCCAAAACTTTCCCCTCACTGCCCCTATATTTTTCACATTTTCCTTCTAATTCTTATCATTGAAATGCCAAGAAAATCCCCTGCTCTATTTCTGTCCCAAATAATAGATTCAGAGAGCAATGAGATACCATCATTACCCTGACGCTATTCAGCTGTGCCATTCATTTCCACCGGACTCAGATGGCACTAAGCCTCCATGCTCTCTTCAGCAGCCAAGTCCGGAGGAGAGATGAGCTGGCACACTTCCAAATCATTACAGACAGAGAGATTTGGCTAGTGTGCTCCAGCAACACCAAGGGACTTGAAAAGAGGAAGTTTGGGCGTTCTCAGATGAACTGACTCACACAGACCTGCCTAGTGTCAGTCTATTTCTAGAACTCAATCTGCCCAGGCATTTCCAGGCAGCACCTATGGAAATGAGTGCCTTTTGTCTTCTTGCATTTAATTTGAACCTTGCAAACCTTATTGAATGATTCAATGTTTGCCTGGGAAATCTTCAAACTGACTTATGAGCAGGTAAGCAGAACGTGTGTTGGTTTTTTTGGCCCTGTGAAACAGATAACTTGGAATCCCTAAAAGAAAAAAGGAAGATGAATATAGAAAGTATTAATTACAGATATAAAGTCTTTATCAAATCCTTTTTGAAAAAGTGATTTTAAACTAGAATACGCCAAGTAAGCTGAGATCTTACTGACTCCACCGTCCCTTTCCACCTCCAGACAGTCTCCTAAGAGGGTATATGTAAAGATAAGTGCTCAGGGCAGAAATCCCTCATAATTGACCTCAAGTGTGCCCCAGGTAAGACTCCCCTATCTTTTGATATGTCTTTACAACTCAAGAGATCATCAATGCTGAAGGTTGCCTTCAGAATGAATTTATGAGTAATATATGTGAAATAAACATAGTTTTGTTTTTTAAATATGTTTTTATTGATTTTTTTTTGAGAGAGAGAGGAAGGGAGAGAGAGAGAGAAACATAGCTGTGAAAGAGAAGCATTGATCACCACCTCCTGCACACCCCTCACTGGGGACTGAGCCCACAACCCAAGCAAATAAACATAGTTTTAAAAAACAGATAAGAAATCACTGGTCAATTTTTAAATGCACAATTTTCACAGTGTCATTGAAGCATACTCTAGTCAGTTTTGTCATTAATGGTTTATTTTCATTAACATTCATGGAGAAATAAAACATCAATGACATTCCCATCAAAATGCAACACGTGACAATAGAATTTTACCATGGGGTTAAATTGCCGTTATCTGAGATAGATGAAGGTTCTCAAAGATTGCCAGCTCCTTTGGAGGCAATGATAATGTCTTTTCTGTAAGTCTCTGGCACAGAGAGAAAAACAAAAGGACAGCTATTTTAAACACATGAGGTAATGTTACTTTTTCCCCATTCTATAATAGGTGTAGTTTCATAATGATGACAGAAACAATGCCAAGTAAAAATGTTTTCGTTAAATGATTTCACACTGTAGCGCAAAGTTAAAATAAGCAGACGATATGCAGGAAAAGCCCAGGCCACTGCAGGAGGCGCCTGAATTCAAGATGTTACTCAATTTCCAGAAATACCTGGAAATTCTACACATTAGCTTTTTGAAATCTATGTCCTCTAACACTTTTGTTCATTTGGGGAAAAAAGCATACACTCAACATGAAAAATTCATTTCCATTATTATGTGACCTTCATAGACAGCTGCTCAATAAGTATTTGTTGAAGGTATTGACCTCAGTATTCCCATTTCCTGTCTTATTTAATAGGTGTGTGTATTTTGGGAGGAGGGCTGTGCAAAGAATGAGGTGGAAAGATATAGTATAAAAGAAGCACTCAAGTCAAAGCCTTAATACCCAGGATGTATAAGAGCTAAGAGTTTTGACATTGTCTTGTAATTTATATTTATATTATTTATAAGAATAGTCATTTACAATTATAATAATATTGCAGCTTACAAGCATGCATATATACGTGTGTATATATGTACATGTCATTATCTTTTTTTTTATTTTTATTTTATTTTATTTATTTATTTTTTTTATTAATTTATTTTTGTTACAGAGGTTTCTCCTTTTTTCCCCATTGACACCCTCCTCCCCATCCCCCCACCCCATATGTCATTATCTTTAATGTTCAACAATACAGCAAAATCTCCATATAACTGACTAATTCAGGCAAGGGAGTGTCCATTAAAGCCGAAAGTCCATTATGTAATAAAGTAGGTTTTCCGAATGCATATGTTAAAACATTGACTAATTTGTTAGTTTACCGGTTTATACTTAGGTAGGCACATTTGTGTCATTAAAATTGAGTATGTATGAAAAGTTTAATTTCACAGAAAAGTTTTCTTTATGTATTACTGTCATTTTAATTTAGACTGAATAGGTCTAGTAAATGCTTGCATTCATCAGTCACCAGGAGTAAACACATGCACACAGCTGGGCGTGGCTTAGTGCATCTGGGAACATCGCCAGCACCCATTAAAACTGCTGCAGAAAGTCATGCCAGTGACAACAGGACCAATCACCTCGTGGGATGCCATGTGACCATGTATTAGTCATTCAATGAACATTGTTTGCTAGTGGTGACTCTTGGGTTTAAATATGTGGACTATAGTTGTAGATATGTAATATTTATTTATGTCGGTGAAATTATTAGTGTTTTTTTCCAACATATGACCTATTCGCTAAAATTTGTTCAAAATAACAGTGAATTAATTAATAACAAAAAACCTATTAATTTAATCATAAGCAAATCTTGGTTAAAAGCATTTTTAAATTAACAGGGTGTTAATTTTCACATATGACACATGGACCGGAAATTTTGTCCATTAAATCTAAGTCTGTTAAGTGGAGGTCTGCAAAATGGAGGGTTCACTGTATTCCAGAGAGGAAGGCAGGAAGAGTATGATTCTCCCCCGCTCCCCGCCTTTTCTTTTTCTTTTTACTTCCGAGTAGTTGTTTACAAGGCCACACAACAGACATCATAGGAGTTCTAATTTCTGATCCAATAGTCTTTCCTTGACTCTTGCAACTCAAGGTGTAATTGTAGAGCAGCAGATTCCATGTCGCCTGAAGCCTGTTCCAATGGCAGCGTCCAGGCTCTAGGCCACACCTACTGAGTCACAATCCGCCTTCATTAAGTTCTCCAGGTGTTCACCCTGCACATTCAAGCTTGAGAAGTACTTCCTTCCGCCAGAACTCCTTCACACAGAGCTGCCCATCAAGGCACTAAGATTATTGACGGGAAACAGTTCTCACCCACATTCTATACGTAGCACCTCCAGTTTTGTCATCCGAGAGAATGACATACTTCAGCAGCGATGTTTCTTTGTGGCATCTCTAGCAGTGTGGCCATTATTCAAATGCCGTGAAGCTTATAGGGATGATTCTGCTTTTCTAGTAACAGGTACAATCTAGTGTACTCTGTGCAGCATTTCCTGCTCCCTCTCCTCATGAAGTAGGAATTAACAAGGACTAAGGTCATCCTATCAAACCAAGCAACTAGGGTTTAGAAATTCTATAGTCTTGGTATCATGTCAAAAAATTGATGTATGTACAACGATGATGTAAAATGGGTTGGATTGTTTCTGTTCTATAGCTCAGAAAACTGAGGCTTATAGATAATTTGTCTATTGTCATACATAGAGTTAATGGGTTGAGTGGGAAATTAAACCTGTATCCATCTGACCCCAAAGTCTGTTCTCTTAAACAAAGGCTGCTCTAACTCCCTAAATTAAGGCGAGCCATAGCTCATGTGTGCGTGTATGGTCGTCTTTGGGGTAGAAAATATAGGCAGATAAAGTTATGTACACCCCAAAAGTCTTATGATCTTTATTCATCTAGAATGAAAAATGTTTATTAAACAAGAATTGATATTATATGCATTGATTTGTAGTTCTTCTGTCAATTATTAATATATAAAATCCATGTTTCTGAATTTATAGTTCCCCATTAATTTTATATTTATTAAATATTCCCCTCCTATATTGAATATATTATTTTATCTTGGTGTAGTTGAGTGCATATAATCACAGACCAGAAATGGTTTCAAATACTTGTTGACAGGTGAAAATATAATTACTTTAATGAACATACATAGGAAAAGACTGTTCCATTACTTCAAAGGCTGCATATTTCAATGACTCTAGAGAAGATGACAACTTAGAGCCTAATTTTTAATTCCAACTCTTCTCCCACATTATGGAACCTCACTAAGACACTAAATATTGATGAGCCTCATGGTCCCTTTCTGTACAACAGCAGTGATTATGCCTTGCTGATAACGATTTTATTGTGATATCAAAAAACAAATGAAGTAACATCCACACAATTTTACTGTCACTCAACAAAAGGATAAACAGTAGGTTTTTTTAAAACCAGATATATACTAAAATTTTAATTTATATATTTTATGAAAGTGCATTATGCACACATCAGTAACCTAATGTCAGCACCTTTTTACCTGCTGTTCTCACTGCTTGAGCTATTGTTTCCTTGGGTGACATGTATTTCCCCCCCTCATTTCAGCACACTGCTTAACGGCATCCCAGAGAGGACTTCTCTGATCACTGCCTCCAAAACAGCAGGTTGCCATTCTCTTAGTATTTCCTCACAGTATTTATTCTGAAGATATTCTCTATTCCTTGATGTGTGTTTAAGTGTCTCCTGCCTTATGATATTAGTTCTGCAAGAATAGGAGCTTGGCTTCTTTGTTAAGTATTCTATCTCCAGAGCCCAGAAAAGTGACTGGCAATAACAGATTCACAGAAAATGTTTGTTGAATAGATGAATGAATGAACTAAGTGTATATGTAGCCATAGGCAGAGGATTAATAGTAACGGCTCTACTACTATCAGCTAATAATCATATCATGTACCAGGAATCTTATGCTTATATCAGCAAACTCTCACAACAACCATGAGAGTACATATCATTATCTCCATTTTCCAGATGAGGAAATTAACCTTTAGGCTAGACTAGAGTAAGTCATTGATTCTCAACCTTCGCTATCCATTGAAATGATCTGGTAACACTTAAAAAATATTGGTACCCAGGCCCCAACCTCAGAGTTTTTATTTCAGTGCAATGCCCACACTAAAGCAATTAAATGAAAATATCTAGGTGCAGGAGCAGGAATCAGTATTTGTGTTAAAGTTCCAATGGGATTCTAAATTATAACCATCACTGAGAACCTCTCACTGGCTTAACAAATTAACATCCTTCCGCCTAGTCACGTGGTTAGGAGGTGGTGGATTAGAGGTTTGATCCAGTTTCTCTACCTTTTACTCAATGCTCCCGCCTTAATTTACGTATTTTCTATGGTAGAATGTATGAGTCTAGTACCTTGCCAAGTGTAACATTACAAACTGGGACTGTGAGACAACATGGTTTTACATGTAATAGCATTATTTTAATACCTGTGATGTTCTTACATTCAGTGTAGTTCCCTCAAGTAAAAATAAATAAATAAATACCAGAGATCACATACTGCTCCTCACTTCTCTGCACTGTACAGGTAGGTGTCTCTATGAAGTAACATACAGAGAGAGGAGCTCTGGGTCCTGCTCTTGTAGAAGAAAGGCCAGGCCCTTCAAACCATTCCTGTAAACGCCACGATGATGTTAAAAAGAGCAGAAATGTGATTCAGAAGCTTTGTGCTGTGGCATGATAAAACCGAATTAGGGAGACTTCCAGTGCCAAATACATTATATTGTAAGCAAAGTCTGACAAATTAAAGACAAAACAAAACAAAACAGAAACTAAAAAAATTAGATAGCGTGTCCCTGATACAATACTTGGGTTAGTTTTGAAAACAGGTCATTTCAAAAGTTTTTACTTACTAAGTTAGGTTCTGAGAGATCATAATATCTCCAAGTGAGACAATGCTTTTCAGGGTGATGACTTCAACAGTGAGAGATTCGTTTGTGTGAGCATTACTTTCCGGCAGATTTATGGATCCAGACAGTCCAATGCATAGGTATGATTTACCATTACATAGTGGTAAATAACACAGGCCCTGAAGTGAGGAGGATTGGGGTTTGAAACCCGGTCCTGCCACTTTCTACCTGTGCGGGCATGCACCCTAACTTCTCTGAGACCCATTTTTAACTACAGCCAATTATACAATATTATTAACTATAGCCACCATGCTGTACATTAGACCCCCAGAACGTATCTTATTCAAAAGAATTTTAAAAGGGTAAATGAGAAGGATTAGTATGGGAAGCACATTAGCAATACTGGCCATGGGAGCCTAAACAGAGAAATGAATGAATAAAAGAACCAAATATGCCCAGCCAGTGTGGCTCAGTGGTTGAGCGTCCACCCATGCACCAAGATGTTGCCCGTTCGATTCCCGGTCAGGCCACATGCCCAGGTTGTGGGCCAGATCCCCAGCTGGGGGCATGCTGGAGGTGGCCAGTCGATGTTCTCTCTCATCCATGTTTCTCTCTCTCTCTTTTCCTCTCTCTCTAAAAATCAATTAAAAAAAAAAAAGAAACCAAATATTTTTCTGGAAAAATTGTTCCAGAAAGAGCAAAATACTAAGGAGAAAATTAGCTGATATATTCTTGGATTAGCAAAATGTCACTTGTCCAGAATATTGTAAGGTGGACTTGATCATATCTGGCATTTGCTTGCAGCTGGTACTGAGGGAAATGAGTCAAAAAGAAATCCAAGGGTTTGAACAAGAATGATCTATCCATTTACTAAAAAAAGATTTCAAGAAAAAGAGAAAATTTGAGGGGAAATACGGTGTTTGATTTTAAACAATTTAAATTGAAGATGATGTTGAGACATCCTAGGGGCAACAAGAAGCTGGAGATATTAATGCTTAGTTGAGCAGTCAAGGTTAGATTAGATTTAGAATATAGGTTTAGAAGTAATAGACACATTCCTGGAAAAGCAGAGGATACAGAACAGTTGCTTAAAGATCAACCAGAAGCAGAAGAAAAAAATAATATTTTTTTTCAAATGTCTTTTGCTAATATTTTGTCTCTTAATAATGGGTCTATCTGGATCAAGTTTTCTATGCTGCTCTTTCAAATGTCCACAAATTCTTTGACATCACCCATTTTGAACAGAAATCCACCTTGTTGACTTGTTTCTAAGGAACATAACAGGATGGAGTTGGGGCTAAGTGATTTCAAGGCAAAGTCATAAAAGGCTCTACAGCTTCCACTCGGGACTCTCGGTGCTTGTCCTTGAAACTCAGCCACTGTTCTATAATAAGAATGTTGGCTGCAGGAAGTCAGGCACCTATATAGAAAATCCACATGTGGGTGTTATGGCCACAGCTCTAACACATTTCAGCCTCAGCCAGCATCAAGCTCCAGACATGTGAATAAGAGAAACTTCAAATGATTGCAGTCCTAGCCTTTGAACTTCCCAGCAGATGCCAAATGATACAAAGATGGGCTGCTCCTGCTAAGCCTTGCCTTACTTGCAGATACCTGAGCAAAATAACCACTGTTGGTAAACTAGCACATGTTGGAATGATCTATTACATAACCATACATGACTAGAAAGTAGTATAAGCCAGATATTGAGAAGCCATTTATGATTTTTTTTCACCCATCCCCACTTTATTGAATCCAGCAAATCCTATGGTTTTCCTCCTACATAATCTCTAAAATTAATTTACTCCTCTCCATTTCAATCACTGCTACAACAATCCAACTTATTATAATTTCTTGCTGGGACAACCTTTGATTCCATTCTCCACACAACAGCAGCACATTATATTTCCAAACCTCAAATCTGATTATATACCTCCAACTTCTAAAAACAACAACAGTGACTTTCCATTGCTCTAAGAATAAAACCAAACTTTCTTAATACAACTAAATCCCACATGGTCTGGCTGCACAGGCTTATTGAAAAGCAATCTTTACTCTCAAGTTACTCCTGCCCGCTAATTCCTTCACCACCTTTCCCTTCAGCCAAAGCCTTTTCATACCCTACAGCCTCTGCCGGAAAAATTTTCTCTCCCTTTCTTAAGTTTTACTCATTCCTTAGAAGTCAATTTAATCATTGTTTGGTTAGATAAATCTTCCCATTTCTAGGCAGTCACCCAATTTAATGTTTTTATTGAGCCAAATGCTTCTTAGAAAGTCATTAGTCTGATCAAGGTGCACTTATGTGTATATGTAGGTATGTGTTTTAATTGTCTTCTTCCTCTACTAGATAGTAAGTTCAATGAGGGGAGAGACCATGTCCATTATGGTTCAATGTTTCATTCCAAGAACCTGGTCTGATGCCTGACATATAGAATGCATTCCATCAATAACAATCTGAAAATATTTGTACAATACATTAAGAAGGAATACAAAGACATTTTAGTCAACAGTGTAGGAGGAACTCTGATGCTGAGATTTCAGGAATTGAAGGAGAAAGGAATAAACGACATATCTGCAGGGCTTTCTTTGTTCTGCCCTACTAAGCACTTTCTCTGACTTAGTTATCTTGTGTCTCATTGGATAAATGACTCATACAATGGTTTTTTTGGTAAATAATCTCCCAGATTAATTTGAACATGTGTATTCATGGAATGATATTTTAATTTCCCTGGAAAAGAGGCATTTTGATGGTGACTTTCTGAGGATACAATTCCTGTGTGTGTGTGTGTGTGTGTGTGTGTGTGTGTGTGTGTGTAGGGGAAATGGGGGCAAGAAGAGATACAAGAGTGAACAAAATAGACACAGAAGAGAGCAAAAGAGAGAAAAAGAGAACACACTCTAACTACAACATAAAAGGAATAATAAGTAGATGTAGCAGGCGATTTTATTTCTATTTTCTAACCTCCAGGATAAACAAACACACACACACACACACACACACACACACACACACACACACACACATTGCTAACACGACAGACATTTAGTGTCCCCTCTTCGGTGATTTATTTACAAAAATGAAGATGTAAGAGTTCAAGTTTAAAATGGATACCATCTACTGTTTTGATACTTGCCAGTCAAATCATTATCCATATATAAATATTTTGATAAATATAAATTATTTGTACTACTGTACACAAATTAACATTATAATAAAATTGTAAACAACCTTACAATTTCAAATAACTTCATAAATTTAAAATGTCTATTAAAAACCAGCAGGAGAAAGGTATGAAGGATTGTAGTCATATCCTTTTTAGTGCTTGAAGATGGTGATATTGGTGGACTGATTTCAAAGAGAATGTTCTTAAACTTGAATAATTCAATTTTCTTGCCAATAATACAATTATGATTAGCTTGCCGATGGCACTGTATTTCTGTTGCTTTTGCATTAATAATATATATCACATATCATGCATTATTGTTTTCACTTGTCATTATAGTTCTTAAACCCAATTTTTATGTTACATCTGAATAACAGACTTTTGTTAGATATTAATGCTCTAGTAATTATTTTGCTTTTAAGCAAAAGAAAGTGCTATATTTAGGCTTCCTTTACTTCTGATTCCGTATAATTTGAATAATAATGTTTAAATGTAATAAAGTAACAAAAATATAAGATCATTAGTAGTGTCTGTTTTAATATGTTATATATACTTGGCATTTTGTTGCAACATTAAAATAAAATTGAGTGAGATTTAAAACACATAACAAATACATATGTGCATGTATGTATGGAAACATATACATAAGCCCATGTTCATGCATATGTACCGACCTACACATAGATATTAAGTTGGCAATTGCTTACAAGATTACAGAAAAAATGATATTTTATTGTTAAAACTACCATATGATTTTGATTTTAAATCTTTCACCACAAATGAGATGATAAATTATTATAAGAAGATAGATTGCATTTTTTTACCTGTCATAAAACATTAAATCCTTGGTTGTTGGATAACACTGTGGGAATTATGGAAGACATAAAACTTAAAACTGTTTTTATGTTTTGTATTATATTATGTAACATGCAAGGTTTTGAGTACTAACTCTTCAGATAAACAGAACCTGCTCTTAAAAATGAGCAATAATATATTAATAGGAAAAATGACCTTAATTTAAATTTCATATACACAAGTTTGACACATATACAACATGCAGTATTCTTTAAAATATCATCGAATGCCAAAGTTTTGAATCCTTAATTCTAATGCATTATACGGTTCAAGTCTAGTCCTACTCAGTAATCTAATTTACCTTATAAACTGAACACTAATCTTACAATTGTCCTGGTCTATGCAGAAGGTAGGATTTTTGCCTCTTCATTACTAGTAATGAAGCAGAAAAATGTCACTCTCAGCTTTACTCTTGCAGAAATCTTATTAACCAGCATTAAACAGTGACTTTATCATATTTCTCTATGTTCCTTTCCAAAAAACCTATTTCCACATTGATATTTTAAAAACTATACTACTTCTAAGCATTTGAGTCTTTAAAATTCTAAAGAATTTATTAAAGATTTCTTTGTATACATTTTCCTTTATCCATACCCAACTACCTCAAAATTTTGCTTACCTATCTATTTGATATACAGGATTGGGCAAAGTAAGTTTACAGTTATGAATATGTGAAAGAAATAGAGTTTATTTTTGTATTATCATTTATTATATTCATTATTATTAGCCTACCTTTGCCCATCCCTGTGTATCTATATCTATAGATAGATCTGATCAGCTTTAGCACTTAAAAGATATATTGTCTGATATTCATTTCCTTGGTTAGAATAAATTACATTCAATATGGAATGTTATAATTTTTACTGAAATAAATTATACTGATTTCGTACTTGTAAATATTTTTCTCTCTATTTTCATTCGCTTGCTACCAATGGCCATATTTTTTCTAATCTCTATATTATTAACACTTTGTGCCTTGGGTGGGAGAGCAGTCAATCCCCTGTAAAGCCATCATAGAAGGCTGCCGAGGACAATGTAGTGCCACCAGGATCAAGAAGTTTATTTCTGGGCAGTTGGGAGATAATTCTCCAAGGGTCTCTGTGTGTTTATACTTCTTGCATGCAGAACAATTTTTCTGGACTATATTTTCAAGAATTTTATGTAGCAAACAGCCTTAGAAGAGAGAGATAGAACCTCCTTCTAGAACAAATTACATATTTGCTTATAATTTTAAAAGATAAGGATACATCTCCCTCCAGAGATAAAGGGTTGGGGTTCTGTAAACTCAGTTTCCTCTCCTAGAATGCACAGCATGTGCAGCTGATGTCTTGTTTTTTCATCTGGCCGTGTGGAAACTGAGGCTCAAGGAGGTGGTGCCAAAGCTGATACTCTGGCTGCTCCCCTTGTTGTGAGTAAAAAACTATGACCTAGGCATCTTTTGAATTCTGCCAGTATTCACAGAATTGTGGAAGTCTAACTTTTTAACTTGAAAGTATGGTAAAATCTCACAGAATACTGTGTATGCTACCTCTTTTCTAGATAGAGAAATATAGCAATCATTTTCAGGTGCACACCATAGTAAGAACTAGTATTATGATTTCTACTAGGAAGAGGGGGCAACATTTTCCGTCCACTTTCAGACAAGTTATAGAGATGCTTACCTACACTAAGAATTAAACAGTTGAATTTATAACCACTATGTAAAGAAACCAGACTAATTGTTAGATTTTTTTGTTCACATTAGAGGGAAAGGGGGGGTGTATAATGCTTGATAAGAAAGAATGACAATAGCAGGACTGTCTTATGACCACTCAGACCCTTCTGCTACATATAATGCCAACCAAAGATCCATTTGGAGGAAACTTTAAAAGGCCTCAGAATTTTTGGCAGTGGATTCTGCTTGCTGTAATGGAATTTTCAGTCTCCTGGGGGATATTTTACTGAAACAGATTCCCATAGGAAACCATAAATGAAGCATTGACTACTATTCCCGCTTTTGCTGCCCAGACTGAGTTTACAATGCTGACAAAGTTGACCTACTGGAGGATTAGAAACTGACTCAAAGATATCTAGAAAAATTCCTGAATGTAGCCACTACACTGCTCAAAACAAAAAGTAAACGCACTTTGTTTGATGGCATGAAGCCACTTTCTCCCTTCATGTTTCCTGATTCCTTCCTTCATCCACCAACTTGATCTCAGATACTTTAAAGACAAGAATTAGAGGTGGGACTAAAGCCTCTCTGACCCCTATAGGGACCCAAGGCCATACTCAGCTCTCTAAATATGCTAGAAAATTTAGAAGACAGGAGAGGAGGGATTCAAACTTTTAGGTCTATAGATATAGGTACCTAAGTCACTATTCTAGTCACTACTGTGGAATATTGGAGGACCAAATCAAACTGATAAGGTTTGAGTGGAGTTCACAATGGAGAGCAGAAGATAATTTGGCCTTATGGTCAGGGCCTTTGGGGCAAAATTAATGTAATGCTGTTGAGGATTCCACTGTTCAATATGTAATTAGTATTGATGTGCTACATTCTTATACTATGAATGCTTGTAAACACCTAAAAGGATTCCTCCAACTGGGAAGATTGAAGAGAGGTATCATTACCTTTCATCCCCGTAGCCTTAATGACTTCTTTGAGCTGTGTCAGTGACTAATGGCTTTGTTATTTGGAGCGTCTGACAAAAGGAGGCCATTGTGAATGGCAAGGCTAACTTTTTAAAAACAGTTATTCTTTTTCTACTAGGTTCTTGTCAAATAAGACTAATTTGGAGTGGGTCGAATTAGACTCACTGATTAACAAAGTGAGGAGGGCCTACAAGCCTTGCCAGTCAAATGATAGTGGCATTTTGAAGGAAATACCTAACCAGGCCCCAAAGACATCTCAGCTTTATAGGGAAAAGTGACAGCTTTTTTTTTTGCGGGGGGGGATGACTATCCTCTACTCCACCGTTTCACGCAAAGCTTCTGATTCAAACCATCAATTGAGATGTTTCCCTAAATACATGAGCCTGTTTCAGCAATGATATTCTCTCATCTATTGTGGCTGTTCAAATTCTGCAGTAGCCATGCAACATATAAAATGAACATTGGTCACTCAACTCAATGAGCAGAACTCAAGGCCAATCTCAAAGTTCTGGTCAGTACTCCCTTGATGAACCTTACTCACTCACTTACTTTCTTACTTACTCTTGGATTGCTATCAATTGCCTAACTGTATGGCCTGTCACTTTGAAAACTACAGATTGGAAGATGAAAGATACACTCTTTGGGGCTTTGAACTATGCAAAAAAAAAATGCAAATGGTGATTAAACCAACTGAGTCATTAATGCAGATACCCATGTTAAGGCCCTTTTCTCTGATGAGACATATTGGAAGCAATTTGCTGATCAAGTCTGCATTACCCAGATTACCACCATTGCTGCCTAGATCCATTATCCAACTGGACACAGCAATACATATGTCACTATAAACTGGATAAAAATAAAGGACACTATGTTTCTGGTGCAGAGGATACCATTACTCTCAGATTGTGATTTCTGCCAAAAGCTGTCCCATTTTTCTTTTGGTAAAAAAAAAAAGTCACATTGCATGAGTTATATTCTTACCGAATCCTGGTGGACTCACCACATCAGACTTCTCAGAGTTATCAGTTGTGTTTTAGCACTGTTGATAATTTTTCAGGTTAGGGTGTTGCTAGTCTAGTCTGCTCTGCCAAATCCAGCCATATCACTGGAGCCCTTGAATCAGGACCATTTTAAGTCTGAAAGTTGTTGAACTATTGTCACAAAAGCCATTCAAAATAGTGCTGATAGTGAAAGTATTTGATAGATCCTCCATGTTTTCTACCATCCACAAGCATCTGGAATGGTTGAGTATTGAAACGGCGTCTTCAAAAATGAACTTAACACATTCCTAACTCTACTTCACCCCTTCTCCTGGTCCACAAGCCTTTGTAAAATAGTTTGGTCATTGAATGAGACCAACTCCAGAAGGGGATCATTGCTCTTCTTGGCTACTTACTGAGTAATGATAATAGACCTGGGGCATATAGAAATCTATTTTTGCTAATCTAAATTCTTCCTTGACCATTTCTGGGCATGGTGTATCTTCACCTAGTAGCAACCACATCTGTACTTGGCATGTACACCTCTGCTTGGTTTTGTAGTGCAGGTAAAAAATGATTTAAGATATTGGAAGTTAACTCTGCTTCTGTTGGACTGACAGAATTCTAGATCATAAGGATAATGGTTACTCAGTTCATTACACACTGATCACTGAAGCTCATGTGGATCAAACCTTGTGATGTATAGAGTCTCTGTAAGTTTTATAAAAATGCGCTTGTTATACTTATATATGACATATTTGAATACAATGTCCAAATAGAATATATGATTGGAGAAAAGGGGGATTTATCATTCCTAATAGGACACAATGATTTTGTGGTGGTGAAGTGGGGATGACATAAGGGGGAGAGGTGAGTATAAAGGAGGAAGGCACATTATTGATCTTTGTTTTTCAGTATCACCCATGGTGGCTTTTTTAAAGAAGAAAACTGCCTTGGTATGTCATTCCAAAACTGTTGTAATAGATCTGTCATCTGCCAGATGTCTTTGACAATGATTTGATCATAATTGTCCTTAAGCTTACCAAGAAGTCTATGAAGACAGGAGAGTATGACCCAACTTCTTCACCTCCCAGGTAAAACATCTGTTCATACCTCCAGATATTCTCCAGACCTCCATTCTTACAGTTTTCACTCTATTGTTCCATGGGTGAACACATGCCAACCTTCTGGTGGCACAGAAAAAGTAAGACAGAGAGTCCCTCCAGAAACAAGAACCAAATTCAATTATTTGAACTTAACTGGGAAAACTAAGGTTTACCAACTATCTGAAGGCACTTTAAAGGCACTATGAACCTGGTTCCTTGACTAATGAAGGTCTTCCTTGGGAGATGAGGGCAGTGATTTTAAGCAACACTTTCTTTCTAGAGACATAATGCATGCACTAGGGACTATTCTTATATGGAAGACATGTATTAACTAGCTTCCCTTACCAAAATATGGTGACATCCACCTTAATGATTTTAATAAGAGACACTCAAGAGTTTAAGGAAAATACCACCGATAGCTCATGTAGCCTTTAGATAACTGTGAAGATCTTGCCACTTGAATCTATCTTGGTTACCTGGAGGAGATACTGGAAGGAACAGTTGATTCATTACTTATGAGTCCCCTGTGGGCATTTTCCGATAATAATGAGGAATACTGAATTAGAAAAGGTTGCATGAAATTTGTCCCTGACTTTAGCTGAATTAATCAGTGATACTACATTGATTCTGGAAGACATTTAGGTCAACCTCAACTTACTGTCCGGAGTTGTTAGAGATGGTAGAATTGCCCAACTTCTACCTTGAGGACCATAGCAATCGCTAATTGATCCTAAAGTACTTGGATTAATGCCTGGGACAGTGCAAAGATCAATACAGAAATGAAAGAGGGAAGCCATCTGGCTTTCTAAAGTAGACGTTGATGGTTGATGTGATTTGTTCTGCTAGTTCAGCCTTGGACCCTGGAGGTTACCGTCATTCTCTAATTTGGAGTCCCTTTGATAATAATCTTAATTAAATGCTGTATGATGAAAATTGAATGGATTTGTTTCCAGCCTCTGGCATTCAGATTAATCAGAGTGTCATACTAATAATGAAAATTCTCATGGGAAAGTGTACCAGAAGTTAAATGTTGCACAAATGATGGGTGGATATTGTCAGGAGGCAATTCTCCATAGGCCTATCATAGCTGTAGACATCTTGCAACCAAACACATTAACTGCCTTTGTTCTGGAATAACCTGTTAAAGTTTTTTGTATATTGGACAAAAGGTTTCCCATTTGAAAACCTTAGATGATAGAAAGGATGTCTCCCAAAGAACAAGTTAATTTATAGTCTTGGGAGATAGAGTGTATCCCTAGAGCAAAGGAATGGGCATATATACTGTCTGTTATAAAAGATATGGATTTCTTATACTCATGGTTCTTTTCCTATAATAATAATCCATTACATGAGCAACTGTTATCTGGTCCTCTTCTTGTAGCTATGTGGGAACTGGAGCTCAGGGAAATGGTAATGATGCTGATATTCTGGCTACCATCCTTGTTGTGAGAAGTAAACTGTCCTTTGTCTCTGAACTAGGGGTCTTCTGACTTCTATTAGCAACTATAAAAATGTGGAAAGATAACATATTAACTTGCAATTATGTGAAATCTCAAACACTCATAGTTCTTGACACATTCCTCTGAACATCCTATGAGACATATACAGCGTCTGAAAAAGAATGACTACTCTTTATACCACCAGAGTACCTATTTGGCAATCAATCAAAAGCCTTACCAAAAGAACAAACCACATATCTCCCATGCTTTAATGAAATCAGCCTCTATAACAGTTTAGAACTCTCAATTTCATTAAAAAACAAACAATAACCTTCTAATAATTGAAAAAGGGGACAACTGTCCTTTATATTTATTACCTACTCTTCCCTAGCTACTATGAACTACTAGATCAACTATTATTTAAGGTTTGAGGCAGTGGGACAGGTAGGGCGTTTACATGACAGCAACACAAACACTTTAAGATTTAATATTAGATCCTTGCTTCCTTTTCAGTGAACAAGAGCTGGAAAGGACAAAATGAGAAATTGCCATCACATGCAGCGCAGGGGACCTAGCATCAACTATAATGAGGACAACGGCATCATCAAAGACTACAGAAACACCCCTGGAATTACTGTGCATAATGTGCAAACTGAACATTTTGAAACTTGCTCCTGGTGGGCATGTGGGCCATTTCTGAATATGGACTGAAAGTGGTTTCCGCAAGTTAGATGATCTGTATGGCTGCCTCCCTCAATAGCAACTACAGCCTTCCCACACACAAGATGCTCAGTACAGACCAGAACAGAATTTTTAAAAATCCCGAGATCCAAAAGCTACACACAAGAAGATTCATTGCAGAGTCCTGAAGAAGAATCCACTTCAACTCGAGAATCATGTTGAAGCTAAACCTATATGAAAAACCTTGTGGAGGAACACCATCGCTCACCAGGCAGAGAACCACAAGCTCCGGTGGATTAAGCAGCTGTAGCACTAGAAGCCAAATTAGATGGGAAGAGGGTTCCAGGCAAGAAGCCTGTGGCAGGGAAGGAAGGTAGGAAGGTGTTGGCATTCCACAGTGGTGGTTCCACCAACAGTGCACAAGGGTTCCCTTTCCTTCACATCCTCACCAGCACTGTTGTTTGCCAATTTATTGATGATAGCCATTCTAAAAGGTGTGAGGTGATACCTCACTGTGATTTTAATTTGTATCTCTGTTGATTAGTGACATTGAGCTTTTTTTCATATGTCTATTGGCCATCTGTATGTCCTCTTTGGAGAAGTAGCTATTCAGATCCTTTGTCCATTTTTTAATTGGTGTGTTTGTATTCCTGGTGTTAGGTTGTATAAGTTCTTTACACATTTTGGAAATTAAGCCCTTATCAGATGTATCATTGGAAAATATGTTCTCCCATTAGATGGGCTCCCTCTTTATTTGGTTGATGTTTGTTTTTGCTGTGCAAAAGCTCTTTAGTTTGATGTAGTCTCATTTGTTTATTTTTACCTTTGTTTCCCTTGCCTGAGGAAATATATCAGCAAAAATATTGCTATAAGAAATGTCTGAGATTTGACTGGCTATGTTTTCTTCTAGAATTTTTATGGTTGTGTGACTTACATTTAAGTCTTTAGTTCACCTTGAGTTTATTCTTGTGTATGGTGTAAATTAGACTTCTAGTTTCATTTTTGCACTTACTTGTCCAATTTTCCCAATTCCCTTTATTGAAAAGACTGTCTTTACCCCACTGTATATTCTTGCCTCCTTTGTCAAATATTAATTGACTATAAAGGTATAGGTTTACTTCTGTGCTATTAAGTTCCACTGATCTGTATGTCTGTCCTTGTGCCAGTACCATGCTGTTTTGATTACTATGGCCTTGTAGTATAGTTTGATATCAGGTAGTGTGATATTTCTAACTTTGTTTTCCCTTCTCAAGATTACTGAGGCTACTGGAACTCTTTTGTGTTTCCATATAAAACTTTGGAATGATTTTTCTAGATCTGTAAAATATGCCATTGGTATTTCAATAGGAATTGCACTGAATCTGGATTGCTTTGGATAGTATGAACATTTTAATGATGTTAATTTTTCCTATCAATGAACATGGTATATGCTTCCACCTATTTGTATCTCCCTCAGTTTCTTTCTTCAGTGTCTTATAATTTTCCAAGTAGAGGTGTATTACTTCCTTGGTTAAATTTATTCCTAGGTACCTTATTTTTATTTTTATTTTTTTTTGCCATAGTAAATGGGACTGTTTTCTTAATTTCTCTTTCTTTAACATTTTTTTTTCTTTATTGATTTTTAGAGAAAGAGGAAGGGAAAGGGAGAGATAGAAACAACATTGATGAGCGAGAACATTGATTTGGCCACCTCCTGCATGCCCCCCCCCCCCTGGGGATCGGGCCCATAACCTGGGCATGTGCCTTGACCAGGAATTCAACCGGTGACTTCTTGGTACATGGGTCGATGCTCAACCACTGAGCCACACCAGCTGGGCAATTTCTCTTTCTGATAGTTCATTATTGGTATATAAAAATGCCACCAAATTCTGAATATTAATTTTATATCCTGCTACTTTGTCAAATTCATTTATTAGATCTAGCAGTTTTGTGGTGGAGTCTTTAGGGTTTTTTATACACAACATGTCATCTGAGAATAATGACAGTTTTACTTCCTCCTTTTCAATTTGGATGCCTTTTATTACTTCTTGTCTGACTGCTGTGGCTGTCACCTCCAGCACTATGTTGAATAAGAGTTGTGAGGCAGATACCCCTGCCTTGTTCCTGTTCTTAAGGAAAACATTTTTAGCTTTTGCCCATTGAGTATGATGTGGGCTGTGGGTTTGTCATATATGACTTTTAGTATGTTGAAGTATGATCCCTCTATTTCAACTTTGCTAAGAGTTTTTTAATTATAAATGCACGCTGAATTTTATCAAATGCTTTTCCTGCATCTATTAATATCTTTTGATTGTTTTTTTTTAGAGAGAGAGAGGAAGTGAGAGGGAGAGATAGAAACATCAATGAGAGAGAAACATCAACTGGCCGCCTCCTGCATGCCCCTCACTGGGGATTGGGCCCACAACCTGGGCATGTGTCCTGACCAGGAATCAAACTGGTGACCACTTGGCATGTGGATCGATGCTCAACCTCTGAGCTACACTGGCCAGATTCATCTTTTGATTTTTATTCATCTTTTGGTTTATGTGATGTATCATGTTTGTTTATTTGTAGATATTATACCAACCTTGCATCCCAGAATAAATCCCACTTGATCATAGTGTAATGATATATTTTTTTATTAATTTATTTTGTGTTACAGATGTTTCTCCTTTCCCCCCACCCATTGACACCCTCCTCCCCATCTCCCCCACCCTGTCCCCAGCTTTGTTGTCTATGTCCATCGGTTATGCATACATGCATATAAGTTCTATGGTTTATCCCTTCCCTCCCTCCCACCCCTTCTGAGGATTGTCAGTATGTACTCTACTTCTATGACTCTGGGTCTATTTTGTTCATCAGTTTGTTTAGTTCCTTATATTCCAGAAATAAGTGAGATTATGTGATATTTGTCTTTCTCTGCTTGGCTTGTTTTGCTTAGGGTAATACTTTCCAGGTCCCTCCATGTTGTCTCAAAGGATAAGAGATTTTTCTTTCTTATAGCTCCATTGTGTATATGTACTCCATTGTGTATATGTACCACAGCTTTTTTATCCACTCATCTACTGATGGACACTTGGGCTGCTCACACAACTCAACAAAAGGAAGACAAAGAACCCAATTAAAAAATGGGCAGAGGACCTAAAGAGACACCTCTCCAAATAGGACATACAAATGGCCAAGAGACATATGAAAAAATGCTCAACGTCACTAATCATCAGAGAGATGCAAATTAAAATAACAATAAGGTATCACTTCACACCCATCAGAATGGCCTCAATCAACAAATCATCAAACAACAAGTGCTGGCGAGGGTGTGGAGAAAAGGGGACTCTAGTACACTGCTGGTGGGAATGCAGACTGGTGCAGCCACTATGGAAAACACTATGGTGTTACCTCAAAAAATTAAAAATTGAACTGCCATTTGACCCATGATCCCACTTCTAGGAATATACCCTAAGAAGCCTGAAACACCAATCAGAAAGAATATATGTACCCCCTTGGTCATAGCAACGCTTTTTACAATAACTACGATCTGGTGTATGATATTTTTAATGTATTGCCGGATCTAGTTTGCTAATGTTTTGTTGAGGATTTTAGCATCTATGTTTGTCAGGGATACTGGCTTATAATTTTCTTTCTTTGAAGTATCATTATTTGATTTTGGAGTTAGGATAATTCTGGACTCATAAATTGAGCTTGGATGTTTTCTCTCCTGTCGAATTTTTTGTAATTGCTTGAGAAGGAAAGGTGCTGGTTCTTTGAATATTTGGTAAAATTCGCCTGTGAAGCCATCCAGTCTAAAACTTTCATTTGCTGGAAGTTTTGCTTTTTTTTTTTTTTTTTTTTTTTTTATTAATTTATTTTTGTTACAGAGGTTTCTCCTTTTTTTCCCCATTGACACCCTCCTCCCCATCCCCCCACCCTGTCCCCAGCCTTGTTGTCCATGTCCATCACTTATGCATACATGTGCATAAGTTCTGTGGTTCATCTCCTCCCTCCCCCCCACCCCCTCTCCTGAGGGGTGTCAGTTTATACCCTAGTCTATGCTTCCATTTCATCAGAGCTATACTCAGTCTCTGCCTGAATCTCCAAATCCAGCTCCCCCAGGAGGAGCCCGTCACAGGTTCAAATTGGGTGTTCTCTCTGCAGGAGCAGTCCCCATGGGGCAAGGCCACCAGGACTTGGAAGGAGAGATCAAAGGAGTCTTTGCTGGGGGTGGAGCCAGCTGCATCCACATGAGGGGGCCAAGCCTCCACCCTGCTCACCTCCAGCCTATACAATATACTGCCCATCAGAGACAAGAGCCTCTGAAGGAGGCATGCTCCAGAGGTTCCAGCTCTGAGTAGCACTGAGCTTAGCAGGGCAGGGCCACCAGGATTTGGGAGGGCAGATCCTGAAAGTCTCCCACTGAGGGTGGTGCCAGCAAGCATGTAGGAGAGAAGTGGGCACTTTTCCCCCTTCCCTAGGCCAGAGCCTCTGAGGGAAACTGTGCTCCAAAGGTCCCAACTCTGAGCAGCTCTCAGATCTTCCCACAGAAATGAGCTCAGCAGGGTGGAGCTCCTGGCTGCCAGAGAGATAGGTCAAATGAGTCTCCCTTTGGGGGAATAGCATGAGCTGAGTTCACCAGGGAGATAGAACTACCCTACTCCTGGAGATGTAGCCACACAACCCAGCACCCACCCATCTGCTTCCCAGACAAAAGCCTCCCAGGGAGACATGTTCTGTAGGTCCTAGCTCTGTGTGGCACTTGGATCCCCCTGCAAGAATGAGCTCAGCATAGCTGAGCCACAGAGAGTGAAAGGGCAGGCTAAGTGATTCAAAGGTGGGGGTGGGGACACTGGCTGTGGCCTCAAGGTGGAAAAGAAGAGTCCCCTTTCCAAACCTACACAGTTAAATCACTGTCTGAGTTTCCACCAAGAGTTTCTCTAGAAAAAGAGTGCCCCAGAGGTCCCTGGGTGCAGCCAGCAGACCCCTCTGTAGGGCTCAAGCAAGGCAGGGTGATGTCACCAGTAGTTGGAGGACCATGTAGTACATTCCCCAGGCTGGGGCTGTAATAAGAGTGCTTGACCCTGGGAAGATGGTGTCTGGGTCTCTAACAGACACCCTCCTCTCCTAGAGAAACTGAATCTCTACTGATTTTCACCACCAGATGCTATGCAGGTTCCTCTACCCATCTCTGTTGCTCTGGGTTGGGGAATCCCTGCATGGGGTTGAGCCTCTCTGTTCCTGGTTGGAGGGAGTTTTTCAACTGAGATATCCCTCTGGTTTCTCAGCTGCAGGTACCAACCCTTTTCACATCTCTACCCTCCTTACCAGTCTCTATGTGGCTTCTCCTGTAAACATTTCAGTTTAGCTAGCTTTCTGTTGGTTATTCGGGTTGTTTTCTCTATGAGTTAGCTGTAAATCCTGTCTGGCGCAAGGAGAAGGTGAGTTTAGCTTCCACCTACTCTGCAGTCATCTTGGAATCTCTGGAAATATTTTTTTTATAAAATAATTTACATGATAAGCCAGTATAGCAAATGCTGCAGACATAAATTGGTTATCAATACACAAAAAGAGGTGCAAAAGTAATGCACACGCTGAAACGTTGGCACACTTGATACAATTTAAAAATAATTCATTTTTCATAAAGTCATATTTGGGTATTTAATTTTCTTCTCAAGATTATTTCCATGCTGCAACCTACATTTGTCTTGTCTTGTTTCCTTGGAATAAATAAGCTAAAGGTGACAGAAAGGGACAGCTGGAATGCAAGTAAGTGCAGCTCCATCAGTTGTGACCCTATTTCATTTCTTCCCGAGAAACACTTAATTCAAAGTAAATCAGTGTCATTTTCAGCTGCTAATACACTGTAAGTTTGACAAGGAGTCCATCTTTGACACTTAACATCCAATTTATTTTTCTCTCCATAGCTATATATGTCCAGTAAGAAGAGGTTCGCTGCTGCTTTGGCTCTGTGTCCTGAGTGCATCACACTCCACTTCGCCCCTCTGTAGAGCAGGGATATGACATATGTAACTAAGCGATCCAACCTCCCTGGCAGTGAGTACATTACTCCTTGGGAATGAGGGAGAGTCTCCTTAAGGAAACAGAATATCATTTCAAGTTGTTTTTTGAATCCTCAGTGCAGTTAAATTGACCAATTTATCTCAGTGAGGATGTATTAATTGAAGGATCCTCCAGAGACTTTGATTTAATTGCTGTGGGTTGGGACCCAGGCATGGGTTTTTATTTTAAGAGCTCTCCAATTGATTGTAATGTGCAGCTGGGGATGAAGACCACCAGGCTAAATGAAACCCTCAGGGTATGATGGTGTTTCTCAGAGGCTGACTGCTCGGTGATGTCCCCCAGCTCCCTATTTTTATTAATTTCATCTCAGTTCCATCCTACTTCATCACAGAACTGCTGGATTTCTTCCTGTACTCAGACAGCTTCACCTACTTTACAGAAAAACAATGGGGAGGAGGGAAGTGCACCATCAGAGAATGATGCCTTCTTCTGCTTCCCACCTGAAAAATTATCTGTACTTTCATTGGCTGCCTCCTCACGGTCTCCCACCTCAAAGGAGAGAGTATGCTAGCTCCTATCCAAGGGCAATGCCATCCCCAATATTCTGAATCCTAGACCGTACATATTCTGAACTGTACCTTCCAATTTTGACCCAGTTCTCACCTGTACCTCATTCTCTCACATGCACTGGAGATTTGCCCTTGCTTTTAAACCTCTCATATCATAAAAACAATCTTTCCCCAGCTGCATACTCTTCTCGATCTGCTAACCTAGCTCTTGCCTTTGCTTCATAGTCAAGCTTCAGTTTTTCACTTACAGCCTCACTCTTCTCACCTCATTGCTCTCCAACTATAACCATGCGCCTTTCACATCAGCAAGTCCAGTGAAAATGATTCTGCCAAGGTCACTGGTGACCTCTTGGTTGTTGCATTTAATGAGTTCGTATTTTCTTGACCAATTCGCAGGTTTTAACGGTGTCAACCACATCTCATTTATAAAATCTCTCCCTGTGGTGTGATAACACCATTTGCTCATGCTACCCAGCTCTAGTTCCAGCTGCTCTTTTTTAGTCTCCTTCACAGGCTCAAGTTTTTTCCCTATCTGTTACATATTGGTGTCCTTTCAGTCTCCTTCTAACCCCTTCTCTGTATTTCTCTTATCACTCACTTAATCTAAAGTCATATTTTTTAACATGCATTATTATAATTGCCTCCAAACTAGAAACTTTGCTTTCAGTGTCGCCTCTCTCCTTTCATACTCCATTTTTTATAACATAGTACCCTGATATTTTGTTTCATTGTCCATGTGGTTCCCTCTATCGGATGTACCCCTCATACCCACCACCCTTCTCATTGGCCTTGTCTGCTACATCTTCAAGGTTCAGCTCAGGTTCTTCCTCCTGTGGGAAGCCGCCTCGGTTGAGCCCCAGGACGTTCACCTTTCAGATAGCTCTAGCATGGAGTTTATGATAAAGCATTATAATTGTATTAACTTTGGCATCTCCTTTTGCAACCTGCCTCTGAGAGTAAATTCAATGCAGGTATGGACTTTGTCTTTGCTTATTTTTATCTCTAGTACCTAGCACTGTCTCTGATCAGCACATAATCATCACTAAGTAAATACTAGCTCAATGAGTTACATTAATATCTTGGTTTTTTAAAAAGGCAAAACACAAAAACCCCCTCTTCTTTATGTATCCAAGCTAAAACCCAATATTCACCGTGGCATCGGCCCACTAGACCCTTCACAGTAAGTTCCATCTGTCTGATCAAGCTTATTTCCAATGTTCCCACCCTTAGTAAGTTCATGCTCCTCCACAATTCATTTACCATTGTCCTGCACTCTTTCTAATATGGTCCCTTTCATAACCCTGCCGCTTCATGTATAGTTTTCTCTGTGTTCAATATATTTCCACCTCTCGATTTCTATGTCTGTCTATCTCTTCCTCCTAAATTCATACTTATTTTTTATTATTTTTTTTGTTTCTCCTATTTGGATCAAAAGCACTGGGTTCATATATCTGCAATATCTCTTATCGTGATGTATGGTAATCTATACTTTATTGTTGTGTTTTTCCCATTAAAGTAGACCATGGATCTTCTTCAGGGAAAGCTAATTTCTTGTTCATTTTGCCCCTTTACCTAATAAATAATTAGCACTCAAATGATAATATTGTTAAATGAATGGTTTCCAAAATAAAGAAATATGTAATGATACTCAACTCTGAGATAAAGTGTCTAACTAATATTTTCATGGTCAATGAGATTTATTTCCCAAAGGTTACTATTATTATTTCTGTCTTCTGTCCTTCATTTGTTTTGAATTGTCCTTATGACTTAAATATTGTCTGTGTAACCATGCTTCTGTTGCTTTAGGGATGTTCTGTGGTTGTTTTATTTTGAATGTGCTGTGTTCTCAATGAGACGGTGAATTCCTCAAGGGCATGATTTGTTCAGCTCTATTCTGTGTTTCTTGCATTGTGTCTAGAATGGTGAGAAATAAAACATTCATCCATTTAAGTATTTTTTAGCGTGTCTGGCATGTGCTGAGCATTGCTAGTTGTTGGGGATATTGATACTTTACACCTATATCCACAAAAATTGTTGTAAGGCTAGCTAAACAGTGTAACACAATTTATACCTTAATAGAAGAAAAAGTATTTCAAGTATGATAAATTCTATATCAAGGATACAAACCATGATTTTTAAAATTTCAAATAAATTGAATTTAATTATTAAAAATGTCCCTCTTCTCACCCGTCATGTCTGTTTATATTTTGCCTATGCCTTTTGTTTCCTTTTGGTGTTCCCAGGTTTGTATAGTTTCATTTTATATTGTATCTTTCACTTTGCATCACACAGTTCTATATTTTGCATGCATATACAAAGTAATGCAATTCAAGCAATCACACTGTGATCATTTTATCTACAAACTCTCCTGCCCAGACCTAGCTCTGCTGATATTTTAAAACAAAGTGAGTTTACACTGTGGAGAAGCTAAGGAAGGAAGCATAGTTCTTCACTACCTTCACTTCTCCCATTATTTTTTATGTGATCAGAATTAGTGAACAGGCTATAAAGTCATCACAGATCTTCCAGTTGCTTTGTGTTAAATAGCACATCCTGTCAGCACACACAGAAAATAAGGCTTTCTGCACTCAGGGGAATTTTGAGGAATCTCACAGATTTACTATAAATACAAAACTTTCATTTTAAGAATTCTTTGAAATTCCCTTTCAAATGGGCAGTTTCTCCTGCAAATTTTAAATTCCCTGTAGTGCTCTAATTAATTTTCCATTTGTTTTTCCTTCCATAAAGATAACATATTTCAGAGTCTCCTTCCCATTAGTTGTTTAGTTCAATTAAAATATCCATTGTTTATTTGATTATTTTTATTTCCTCAGTTATTTGTGCTTTGGTCATGGCATGCTCTACTTTATCACCATTAAATTTCAAATCTTCAGGCTTTTAAAATTATATGTGCTAAAAATTAAAGAGTTTTTTCTGTTTATTTTTTTCTCCCAAGTCTTCTAGAATTGTTGTTGGTTAATTATAAAAATTAAAACATTTATTTGCCATTTAATACTCTCAAACTATACTCCTTAACACATAGCAGAATTAAGAATTATGTTATGATCAACTTCATTTTTCTAAAAATACATTGCTTAAAATCAACATATCATAGGAGTGCATTTAATAGGAAATGTATGAACACAACTACTCATTTACCTTAAAATGAAATTATATTTTTAACAGTGAATGAGGTATAAAAGATCCACAGAATCTAATTACTGTCAAGCAGTGTGATGATTGATAACCACAGTTTTGGCACTAAATAAAAGCATCATTTACCTATTTTTAAACCACCACTCAAAACATAGAGCTCTAGAGAACTGCAATATTCTGTTAGCAATAGTTTATCAGAGACAAATGCCAGGCCTACCAAGGTAAAGAATATTGCTATAAACTATATATTTGCACCCCCCCCCATTTATATTTCTAATCCTAATGCCTAATGTGATGGCAGTAAGAGGTGGGGCCTTTGGGAACAGATTAGGTGATGAGGGTATAGCTTTCACAAATAGGAGTAGAGCTCTTATCAAAGAGATCTAACAGAAAGCCCTCTCCCTTTCTCCTCCTTTCTACCATGTAAGGCTATCGTTTAAAGTTTATAAAAGGAAGCTGGTCCTGACCAGACACTCTTTTGGAGTTCCCAGCCTCCAGAAAGTAAAAAATAAACTGCTGTCTTTTCCTTACAGCTGCCAGAGCAGACTAAGATAAACATTGAACTAAAATGTTCCAAAATCCAGACAATCAGTAATTTTACTTAAGAATATTTAGAATTTACAACTGAAAGAAGTGCATGGTAATCACCTTGTGCATAGGCTTTCATCAATTTACAAGAAAGCACTTTGAAGTCCAATAAAGGTTAAGCAAGACGAGCCAGGTCATACTCCCATGCTGGGAGAATTGGAAATAGAAAGTTCTCCTTGATATTTGTGGAGATTTCTCCACCCCATATCAAACAGAATCACTCATTTGCTATCTATTTGTATATTTTGCTAATAATTTGTTAAGTAGCCAGGATGTGTGGAATATATTCTGAACAATTATTGGAAGGGTATCATTGAAATGCAAACTTCCTAATTGTTCATGTAGTTTTAAATGGTAAATGATATACATAAATGCATCACTATTCTCACCATCCAATAACATGTAAATGCCACTTTATCGTTAAAATATGATCATTAGAGTTCAGCAAAATTTATTTTTTGTCAATATTATATAATGAATTTCAAACTATTGTTTTTAGAAAAAAGAGACCATCAAGAAACCTGAAAGCATGACAAATATCCATATCTAGCCCATCTGTCTATTTTCTTCGCCATATGCACTCTATTAATTGCCAATATCATCCTTATTATGCATCATCTCATCTGTAACATTGTTCCATGAAACTAAGAAGGCATCAATCACAACTACAGGAAGACACTGACGATACGTGTTTCTGGTTGATAAATTTCAGCAGGTTCTGGTTTTCTCTTGGGCAAAATTTTCTAATTGCTTTTGCATAACAGGAAACCTTCTACCAGGGCAACTTTCTCTAGTTACACCCAGCACCTTTCTATTTTCTTAACCTGTTTGTCTTAATAAATTAAGTCTGTCCAAAATATTAATTCAAAATGTTTATTTAGCAACTCTCATGTGAACAAAAAATATGGGCATAATGGTCACTGGGCTAAACATTGTGAAGAAGAATAAAATATGAGTAGGAACATATATGTGAATTAATTTAGAAACTATGATCACTGACTCCCTTAATAAATACTAGTTAATAAGGGCCATCACTCTTAGGGTTGCCTAGCAATTACTTGTCATATAAACTGTATACCCATTTTTCACTTTGTATGTAGAGAAAAAAAATTAACCTCATTATGATCCTTCTATTTAATCAAAGGCAATAGATGGTAAACCACATTGGTAACTGTCCTCTTCTTGGCAACAGTTGAAACAGATCCACTGAATATTCAAGCTATTTAGAAGTGTTGGTTATTGTGTTCTTTGTGAGATTGTTTTGGTTGAAGGACCAAGTCTACTGCCCTTGAAATAATTAGGAACCAGTATGTATGTGTGTGTGTGTGTGTGTGTGTGTGTGTGTGTGTGTGTGTATATATATATATATATATTATGATTAGATATATATTATGATTCACATATATATGAATCAATGTTCAATTATGTGGTGAAGACAGTAAGTGTGAAGTGATGTGAAAGAATGTGGGGGAGATAAAGGATGATTAAAATAGGAAAGAACTTTTGGAGGAGGTTAAAGTTGAGTAAGACGTTGAAAGGTGGATAAATGGGAGTGCTTTAAGTCAAGAAAGGTCAGATGTATAGATATGAAAATTAGGATGGTATTATGTTCAGTACTGAGATGTTCAAATAGATTTTGGTATAAAGAAACAACTGGCTAGAGATAAATTATGGATGTTTTTCGGATTCAGACGAGTCAATAATTACATATTATCAGCAGCAGCAGCAGCAGCACATTCATCAGCTCTATCAGTTAAGTGTTTCAGTCCATATACTAAGTGCCTTTACATGGATTATCTCATTCCACCCTCATACAAATTCTCAATGCCCTATGACGTAGGTATTTGTTTATTCATTTATTAATGTACTGATCAACTTACTTTGGATTCCATACATATTAATGAACATTAGTAGGTATGCCAGATTAAATATTATATGGAATATACAGTATGTAATGGTTTTTATTATTTTGTATTGATTTACAAGGATTGAACAGTAAAGTAGGTAATATATAACACACTAATTTGTTTACAAGAGAGATTCAATTCTCTGCAAAATTTATATGAGAAAGACAAGGATGATTAAGTAAATAAGGGAATTAAAAGAGAACTTCCATGGTCTTCTGGTCAAGGTAGCAAAGTAGATAAACACTGGTCTCCTTTCCTCCCATCACCACATCAAAATTACAACAAAATTATAGAATAGCTACACTTAAGAACCACCTAAAGACTAGCTGACCAGAACACCTACATCTACAGATTTAAAGAAGAAGCAGAACCCACTTGGAGACTGTAGGAAGAGCAGAGACTTGAATCAGGCTGGTCCCACACCCATGTGTGACAGGAATCAGCAGCAAGCCCTGGTCAGTTTGGCTCAGTGGTTAGGGCTTTGGCCTGTGGACCAAAGGGCCATAGGTTTGATTCCCGGTCAAGGGCACATACCTCAGTTGCAGGTTCGATCTCAGCCCCAGTCAGGGTCATGCAGGAGGCAACCAGGGAAGCAACCAATTGATGTGACTCTCTCACATCGATGTTCCTCTCTCTCTCTCTCCCTCCCCCTCCCTCCCTTCTACTCTATCTAAAAAAATACCCTCGGAGGAGGATTAAAAAAAAAAGAAGAAGAAGAAGAATCAGCAGTAATATGACGTTTCCCACTGAGGAGGAGCAAGGGGTCCTAGCCCCACCCTGGGCTCCCCAGTAATAAAAACAAAAACAAAAACAAAAACAAACAAACACAAAACAGTGCCTGGAACAGGAGTCCCTACAACCGCTGCTGTGAAAATCAACAGGGGGAGAAGAAGGGCTGCTATAGATCTAGGCATTTTCTTAAAATCCCTGAGCACAGACTCACTCACAAACACTCTCCCTAAGCTCCAACGTAGGGACAACAGATCGAAAGTGCCAAGGACATACGGGGAGGAACTGAACTTTCTGGCTTCAGGGACACAGGTAGAGGGGAAGTTTGCTCTGGGACTAATGGGAAAGTAGGCACCATTAAGCCTTTGTGGGGCCCTCCCTCATACAGCCTCAGGCTCAGGCAGGAGTGCTCACCAGCACCACTGTTCCTTTATTGAGCCCTCCCCACAACCCAGCCTGCAGGTGCAGGTGGGTGCCAAGTCTGAGACTCCATCAACCTGGCTACACCATTCTCAACCTGGTGATTCTCTGAGACACCAGGCCTGAACCTTTCTTAGAGGCTAACTCACACAAGTGGACAGCCTGGGCTCATGTTGTAGACTTTCTTTCTTTCTTTCTTTTTTCCTGTTTGTCGGTTTCTTTTGTTCATTAGATTGCACATATAAGTGAGATCATATGGTATTTGTCTTTCTCTGACTATCTTATTTCACTTAGCATTATAATCTCCAGGTCCATTCATGCTGTTGCAAAGGATAAGAGTTCCTTCCTTTTATAGCTGCATAGTATTTCATTGTGTAAATGTACACAGCTTTTTTATCCATTCATCTACCAATGGGCACTTGGGCTGTTTCCAGATCTTGTCTATTGTAAACAATGCTGCTATGAACATAGAAGTACATATCTTCTTTCTGATTGATGTGCAGAATTCTTAAGATATATTCCCACAAATGTGATAGCTGGGTCAAAAGGCAGTTCCATTTTTAATTTTTTGAGGAATCTCCATACTGTTTTCCATACAGTGGCTGCACCAGTCTGCATTTCCACCAACAGTGCACTAAGGTTCCCTTTTCACCACATCCTCCCAGCAGTTGTTTTTTGTTGATCTATTGATGATAGCCATTCTGAAAGGTATAAGGTGACATCTCATTTTATTTTCATTTCTCTGATGATTGGTGACGTTGAGCATCTTTTCATACATCTATTGGCTATCTGTGTGTCCTCTTTGGAGAAGTATCTATTCAGGTCCTTTGCCTATTTTTTAAATTGGATTGTTTGTCTTCATGGTGTTGGGGTGTATAGGTCCACAAATTTCAAACAAATGACAGCTGGTATTGGCATGCCTGTACCTCTTGCTAAGTGGTCCAAAACCCAGCACTAGTGGCAGTCAGCCTCAGTTCACAACAAAACCTCTCCCACGCACCTCTTAGCCTAGCAGAGGAAGCTAACTGAAGATCATTTTGTAGCTCCTACCAGGTAGCCCCAGGCCAGGCACAGGCAGCAGCTGACATTGTTCTGCACCAGAGTCCCTCCAAAGAGACCCCTGCATCAACAAACTTGGTAAACAGATTCAGACTACATCAGAATACCACCCAATTAGCAACACAAATGACACACCCAAAAGGTGGACTCAGCAGGCACTGAGCCCTGCTAAAGCAAATCATTCTCTATGGGGTCAGACCCCACACAACAGCTTGTCCACTGTGGTCGTGGCATCCTCACAGCTGGTCATCTGAGAGTCTGTCCTACCCACTGATGTGCCGAAAGCAATCAAGGTTCAACTGCAACAGAAGAGCACAAGCAACCCACACAAGGAGAACCCCTGGAGCACCTGGCTCAGGTGAATAGGACACTGTGCCACTGGGCTCCACAGGACATCTACTATATAAGGCCACTCTGCTACCACTGTGAGTTGTAGCAGATCTACCTAATACATAGAAACAAACAGAGGGAGGCTGCCAAAATAAGGAAGCAAAGAAATGTCTCAAATGAAAGAACAGGACAAAACTCCAGAAAAAGAACTGAAAAAAAAAAAAATGGAAGCAAGCCACCTAGCAGATGCAGAGTTACAAGGAACTTCAATGAATTTAAGGAAAGAACAGATTATTTCAGTGAGAATTTCAACAAAGAGAAAACATTTTAAAGGGAGGTAGAAAATATAAAAAAGAACCAGTCAGAAATAAAGACTACAATAACTGAAATGAAGAATATAATAGAGGCCATCAACAGTAGATTAGATGAAGCAGAGAACTGAATCAGAAGTTTGGAAGACAAGGCAGCAGAAAATACCCAACAGGAACAGCTAAATGAACGAAGAATCCATAAAAATGAGGATGTTTTAAGGAACCTCTGGGACAATATGGAACGTACATACATTCACATCATAGAGGTACCAAAAGAGAAGGGAGGGAGCAAGTATAAAAAAAAATAAAAAAACCTATTTGAAGAAATAACAACAGAAAACTTTCCTAATCTGGTGAAAGAAGTACATTCAAGTCCAGGAAATGTACAGTCTCAAACAAGATGAACACAAAAAGGCCCACACCCAGATATATCATAATTAAAATATCAAATGTTAAAGACAAAGAGAATTTTAAAAGCTGAAACAGAAATGCAGTTAGTTAACTACAAGGGAACTCCCATAAGACTTCCAGCCAATTTCTCAACAGAAACTTTTTAGGCATGAATGGATTGATACAAAATATCCAAAGACCAACAACTAAGATTACCCAACAAGGCTATAATTTATAATCAAAGGAGAAATAAAGAGCTTCCCAGACAAGAAAAAGCTGAAAGAGTTCAACATCATCAAACCAGTGTTACAAGAAATGTTTAAGGTACTTCTTAAAGAAGAACAAAAAAATTAAAAGTATGAAAAAGAAAATATTGTAAAGAATAATATTCTCACTGACAAAGACAAACACATAATAAAACCAGTGACTCAACCAACAATAAAGTTATTACAAAGGTTAAAAGGCAAAAGTTGGAAGATACATGTGTAACTACAATAGTAAATTAAGGAGCATATACAAACACACACAAACAAAAGCTGTAAAAAAATGACAAAAATGTAAACATGGAGGGAGTGAGTAAAAATAGTAGTGATTTTAGTGTTCCAACTTAAAGTGACCATCAACTTAAAACAGAGTGCTATAGACATAGGTTGGTATGTATGAAGCACATGGTAACAACCACAAACCAAAAATCTACATGAGATATACAATAAATAAAGAAAAAGAAACCCAAACACAACAGAAAATCATCAACATACAAAAGAATAGGAAAGGAAGAGAGACTATAAAACAATCAGAAAACAATGAATAAAGTGGCAATAACTACATACCTATTAATAATTACTTTAAATGTAAATGGATTAAATGCTCCAATAAAAAGATGAATGGATAAATAAGAAGTGGTACATATATACAATGGAATGTCACTTGGCTATGAAAAAGAATATTTTATCATTTGTAACCAAAGAGGTGGACCTAAAGGGTATTATGTGAAGTGAAAAAAATCAGACAGACAGAGGAAGACAAATACCATATGATTTCACTCGTATGTGGAATCTAAAAAACAAATAAATGAATAAACAAAACAGAAACAAACTGATAGATACAGAGAACAGACTGATGGTTGCCAAGTGGCAGGGGGTGGGGGGACTGAGTGGAAAAGGTGAAGGGATTAAGAAGTACTAATTGGCAGTCACAATATAGTCACAGCGATGTAAAGTACAGCTTAGGGAATATAGTCAGTAATATTGTAATAACTACATATGGTGTCAGGTAGGTGCAGAATTTATCAGGGGATCACTTTGTAAGTTAAATAAACATCTAACCACTGTGCAGTGCACCTGAAACTAATATAACATTGAATATCACAAAAAGTGACTCCTTGATTTTTAGCCCTGTTTCCAGTATTTTTTTTAAATTTCTTTTGCCTTCTCTTCTCATCCTTCCTTAATCATCTCTTCCATTACTCAACGAGTTGTTCGTGTCCTTGTGCCTTAACAGACAAAAACATTACTTACTTAGGGGCTTCTAAATAACTATTGATTCAAAATTAGTCAAACAATTTAGTGAAATCAATCAGTATTCACTCTCTTAAATGTATCTTAGTCAACAAATTATCAATTCTCAAACAAATGCTGTTTCTTTGAACATCATCAATGTCTAAAATAAACATTCTATATACCACTCAAGGGTATAAGTCTGATTATTTGCATAAGCTCCAGTTTTAGGATATCTATGGCACTTTCAACAAAGAAATAATGTTTCCATAACCGTAAACTGGCAAATATTTCACATATATATCCCATTTAGGAAATAAAATAATTGTCTGAGTTTGTGTAAAATCCATGATTATTAATTTCTGAATTGCTCTTTTTCTTTTAATTCATAATTTGCTGTTTGTGTGAACTTTCAGTTCATTTAAAATCTCCATTTCTTCATTGCTCAACCATGCAATACATAGACAGCAGCTATATTAATAACCCTCAAAGGTGCAATGCACTGATACTGCTATTTATGCTGCTGTCTGGAGAAAAGCATATTTATTCTGTTCAAGTATCCATGAGACACGAAAACTATTCTTTGTTCAGTCTCACAGTAGACAGTCATTTCAAAACTTCAATTACTATTTCCGCATGTTCCCTCCATTACCCTTTCCAGCACCACAGCCAGTAATTTCTAATAGTGAAATGCACTTTATAAACCACACACACATGTGCCTTGCATGCAAAGGAAACAAAGCTATGTATAAGGGCTTAATATCTGCAGAAAAAGGTAAAATTTAGATGAAATCATGTCAATATAAAATCTTGAACATGCACATTCTATACCTCCCAGCTAATGATGGATGACTGTTGAATGAATGAGAAAATATATATGTATATATTTCATCAATCTTGGAATTGAAGAACAATAATAATACATTAATATTCAACAAATATTTCTTGAGATTTATGTCAGTACAGAGCTGTTCTCTGTGCTATAGGGTTTATAAAATAAAATAAAGTAACATTATTTCTGTCTTTGAACAATTTACCATTGTAATAAATATTATTCATTCTTTTTATTGAAATGAGAGGATTGAATGAAAAAAAAGATGGTTTATAGTCTCAATCTTACTTTATGTAGACCTTAAATTCTATTATCTAGCTATAACTTCTCTTCTCGTGTGAGATTTTGTTTCTGCATTAACATTAATCTTTCTTGAACCTATCCTCTATTTTCCCATTCTTTTTGCCATCAAAAAATATACACAGCCAATGAAGCAGGAAACCTGGATTGCACCATTCTGAAAACATCATTTTCAATATATTGTCCCTTATAACTAAATTTGGTTTTAATTGGAGGACACCGTCAAAAATCAACCTTATGCAACTTACTGTTCTATTCATTGTCAGGATATTGATGAAAGTAACTCTCGCAACACTTACTACTCGGTGTTCACTTTATAAAGAACAATGCAAAACATCTCAGACCCCAAAGCCAGGAAAAAGTTTGCTTTTGCAGTATCATTGTTATACTTGTATTTCATGTACAATGGTTTTCATGTAAACTGATAAGGTTTTCCTATTGGTTTGGCAGCTCTCATATTTGTCTAATATATAAAACATTCTTTTTTTTAAATTGATTTTTAGAGAGAGAGATTGATGTGAGAGAAACATCAGTTGGCTGCCTCCTGCACACGCCCCAATGGGGGGTTGAACCCTCAACCTTTTGGTGCACAGGACGACGCTCCAACCAACTGAGCTACACTAGCTAGGGCTGTAAAGCATTCTCAAAGGCTGTTTATAAACTTGTACCAAAACTTCTGTAACTATTTTGCTCATTTTTTCATTATCCCTATTTCAATATTTATTTATTTTTAATGCGATTACACTATATATCATTTTGTAAGACTTTCAAAATCAGAAGGTTAATGAATAAAACTCTACCAGTGACTGGAAAGTTTTACTTGAAACCAAGAAACATCTAGATTCTTCTTACTCTAAGTTGCCATTGTCAGTTGAGTGGAATATACCTGTGGCTTCCATTTGATCATTTTCTACTCCCTCCTTAACATTCTGAAATCTGTCTTCTCTCTCCGTTCCACAGATAACCTTATTATGGACTTTGCCATTTTCTAGGCCTTTGAACTTTGGAAAGTAACTGGATCTCTCCATGCCTTATATTCCTCATTTCTAAAATAGACATGAAAACGCCTCCATCAGTTTGTTTTGAGGATTACATGAGATGCAGTGTATGCAGTGGTGAACCATGCCTGGCACAGTAAGTGCCTACACAATGGTGCTGATGATGACAGTATTATAGTAACAATGGATAATCTTCTATACAACCTGATTTTCCAGTTCCTTCACACTTGGAACAGCATGAGATTTTTCTAGTATCATAGGGGCATTCATCTTTGTCTCTATCTTGTCACTTTCTCCTTTCCTACCTAGCCAGTTGTTAAATTGTTTGTCCTTTTCTCTTTACAGTAGCTCTCAAATGTGTCCCTTCTCTATCCCTCTGACATCACCCTCTTCCATCCGAGAGTAATCTGAAAGTGTTTGCTGAGGCAGAGGAAGAGCTAAGAGGATTTTGAGGACCAAGGCACTGAAATATGCACAGATGCCATAATTACAAATACCAACAACAAATAAGCAATCAAGAAGGCCAGGAGGCTAGATGAGGTGTTCATTTTCAAACACAGCTTAATAAAGTTAGGGAAAAAAGGGGGGCTTCATTTAATTTAGGTGGAAGTAAATCTTATCTGCAATTACTGGTATTACAAAAGCTAGAACATTCATTATTTGTCTTAGATTACATTAACTACAGGACCTGTGCCCCACCTCCACTGCCACCAACGTCACTACTGTTGGACACCTAAGCAATTAAAATGGCAAATCGTACAAGTGGAGGTAGAATATGGTTAAAAAATTCCTATCATCCATATCAATGCCTATACAGGGTAATTTGTGATTTTTTTAAAAGGTTAACAAAGTTGCCAGTGCTTTGGATTATGTACTTCGTGCTCCAATCTGTTGCTATGTGATTATTAGATTGCAACCCTCACACTGTGGATCACATATTACAGATTTTCAATAAAAATTGTTAAATACATGAGGTAAATGTTTGCTTAAGGACTGCATTACACCTCAAAGATTTAACTAAAATTTATACCCAATAGAACAAAGTTCAAACTATTAAAATGTGTTAAGAGAACATTTTTATTTGAAAGACTTTTCATTACCTTTACATACAGGCCTGTGATCACTCCAAGCAGCAAAGACCTCCGCTATTCGTTGGCAGGTGATGCTCTTAGCACCCTGCAGGACATAATCTTCATCACACGAAAACTGCACAGTAGATCCAAGGCTAAAATTGAACAAACGATTAAAAAGCAGTATTAGAAGCATATAACATAACGATTAGGCTCCACTTCTGCTAACAATATCCAATAGATCAAAAATGCTACATAGTGACGAAGTATCTTTCTACTGTGGAAACAAAGTAGGAAAGAATGACTTGAGCAAATGTCTAATAAAAGTCATAAACAGGTTAATCTATTGTAAATCAACAATATGCAAATATTTGTAGGGGCTGTATAAAACTGTCGTCAAGTTTTATTATTTTATCAGTTGTAGAAGCCAAGACTAAATAGTTGAGTGAGTGTCCCATCCTAAAAAGATAGAAAATGTGAAGCAAAAAGTAGACTCCCTAACTTCAATCCCAGGGCTTGTGCTCATACCACATTACAGCAAGTATTTGTATGTGTATTGATTTGGATATTTAAACATCCATGTCTATATGTATATGTTTATATATATTTAGGGCTGCAAAATTGTGTGGATTATTTATATAAAATTAACCCACCCTTTGTTATTTACCCAGCTACAATTTGGATTTTGCTTCCCTTTCCACTCAAGTGAAGTTACTAAAATGATAATTTTTAAAGCCCTAATTGCTAAGTGTAACAAATGCTTTTCTGAAATAAAATAAAAAAACTCACCGTGCACTTTCTTTTATAAAATCCTTAAACAGCAACTCACCAGCAAAATATATATATATAAAGCCCAATTTCCTTAAAATGACATAAAGAGCCTTCCAGCAGTTAAGTCCCAGGCAACTTCCACACCTGATCTCTAGCCCAGTGCTACACATGATGGACACTTCCAGCAGCTGCCAATTTCTGTACCTGCCAGGCTGCTTTCTGTTGGCATTGCTCTCCCTGAGCCTTCCTGCCCAGAGGGCCTACCTACACCCCCTCACCCAGCCAGTCCCTGAACAGCTCCTGTAGTTCCCTGAGCTTGTCACATGGAGAACTACATGATCACATTTGTGTTGTAAGAAAATGTCTCTGAACAATGTGGAGAACAACGGAAAAGGAAGACCAATAGAGAGAGGGAGGCCAGAAAGAAAATAACTCAATTTAGGCCAAAGGTTGGCAAACCATGCCCTGCAGGCCAGCTCTGGTCCACTGCCTGTTTTTGCACAGCCTAGGAGCTAAAGCTAGTCTTTATACTTGTAAACATTTGAAAAACATCACAAAAAGAATATTATTTTATGAAGTGTAAAAATTACATCAAAGTCACATGCCAATGTCCACAAATAAGATTTTATTGGCCCTGTCTCGTGTGGCTCAGTGGTTGGAATATGAGAACTCCAAGGGTTGTGGGTTCAATTCCTGGTCAAGGGCATGTACCTGGGTTTCAGCTTCCATACCCAGCCCCGTCAGGGTGTGTGCCAGAGGCAACCAATCGATGTGCCTCTCTCAGGTCGATGTTTCTCTCTCTCTCTCTCTCTCTCTCTCTCTCTCTCTCTCTCTCTCTCTCTCTCTCCCCCCCCCCTCCATCCCACCCTTCAACTCTGTCTAGAAAATCAATGGAAAAAATATTCTCAGGTGAGGATTAACAAAAAAATTAAAAATTAAAAATTTTTATTAGAACACAGCCATCCTCTTCCATTAACATATCTGTGACTGTTTCCATGCTACATTGTTAGAGTTGAGTAGACGCAATGGAGAGACTTTGGACTACAAAGTATAAACTATTTACTATCTAACCCTTTAAAGAAAAAGTTGACCAACCTCTGTCATAGCCTAGAGGTGACAAAAGACCTGAAGGGGTTGCATGGCAAAGAATGGAAAGGTTTAGTATAGGGGAACATCTAGGAATTACAATCTATTCTCCACTGGAGTTATTTTCTTTTTCTCTCTCTTTCTTTTTAAAAGTGGTATTACTTTCAATATAAAACAAATCCATAAAAGTGTGCAAAACAAAATACACAGCTCATTGAATTATAATGAATTAAACACCCATATATCAAGAAATAGATTATCTCTAGGGTCTTCTTGGACTTCTTATGACTCCACATTTTATTTAGACGACCCTGTAGCCTGAGCAGCCTTAAAATTTCACCTAATGGTGAATTCTCTACCTTTTCTTACTTCCCCAACTCAGTAAATGAAAACTCCATCCTTCTAGTTGAGGGCCAAAAACTGTGAAGTCGTTCTTGACTCATCTTTTTCTCTTACTTTTCATATCCACCCCCATGGAGCAAATCCTGTTAGCAACACTTTCAAAATCAAGAACCCAGCATTTCTCACTCCCTACAGTGTCAGTCTGAGCCACCACGATTTCTAATCTATGTTATTGCCAATAGTCCTTCGCTAAGTGTTAGTTTCCTGTTTCTGTTCCTGACTCCTTGCAGTCTATCCTTAGATAGATCCATGGCAATCTTCTTTAGAAAATGGCTCAAATCATGCCGTTCCTATGCCTCAAACCTTCTAATGCCTCCTCATTTCACCCCCTTCTCCTTCGATCTCTGTTCTTTAGCTACACTGACTTCCTTGCTCTGGCTTGAAAATGTTAAGGATGCACTTGCCTCAGGGTCTTTACACTGCTCTTATATCAGTCTGGAAAATGTTCACCAAGAAGTCCTATCTGTTACATCCTCACTTCTGGGTTTTTTTTCACATCACCTTATTCATAAGGTCCTCCTTGACTATTCTCTATAAAATAGCTCCTCCTATTCAATAACCTTCTTGCATGTTATTTCCTTTACACCATCTGATACATTGTGCATCTCTCCTCCTCCTAGAAAAACTCATGGCGCTTACCAATTTTATTTCCCAACTTGTCAAATATACCCTAGTATACAGTAAATTGTATATATATATATATATATATATATATATATATATATATATATATTAGAGTAAATACATGCTCTTTAATAATATATATAATAAACAAAATACGTATTTTAATGCCATATCCCTATAAGTGGACAAAAAATTTTTTGGGTAAAACACATTCTCAAGGCTATTTTAATAGTTTATAACCCACATGCTCTCACTTCCCACCACCACATACATTTGCTGTGTTCCAGGAACAGTAAAGAACATAATGTGATTAATGCACAGCAAATGAAAAAGAGAGGGGTAGAACATTAAGGAAGCAACTGGAGTTGGGGTCAGATCCTTTATGAATTTTAGACCATGGTAAGGACTTTAACCTTTACTCTGAGGGAACTGAGCAGTTACTGTAGGACTGAAAGCCACAAGAATGGCATTATGACGTGATGCTTTAAAGTGATAATACTGGCTGATGGGTGAAGAGCAAACCTTAAGGGGCAGAGGTAGCAGCAGGGAGAATGATTAATCTATCGCAGTATTCTAAGCTCTCACGGAGATGATACCATGATGACTAGTTCTACAGAAGTAGTTTTCAGAAACTAATGATGGTCAACTTTTTGCTTTTCTTTTTCTTTTAGAAGGCCTTAGTATAGGCCTGGTCCACAGAAGTAATTTTAATTACTATTTTCTCACTAGCTTAATGAACTAACTAATAAGGTCACTCTATTTGTCACATGATTATAATATTCTTGTTTAACCAGGCCCTTCTTAATAAAAATAACAAATTGTACCTTGTAACAAGTGTTCGAGCTTGTTTCTTTTGATTGTAGCAAATTAATTCACTTACTCTGAAGATAGATAACTGGTAATAACAAAGAACAAAGTGCGTCGCTACTATACCGGAGACCAGCCAGGTATTGGTGTCAGATACCTTCCCCTTCAACCAAAGTTCAACAATCTCAACAACATTTTCTTCATTTAATGCACTGGAGAAGTCATTTAGAACTGCAGTTAACAGTATGAGCTGCAGAGTCAGAGAGATCTTTCAAATCCTACTCTTCCCTTTCTCAGTTTTATGGCTTTGAGAAAATAATCTCTCCAAGCTTCCTCATCTGCTGTGATCACATAATGAAAGAGCAAGTACACAGGGCCTAACACATATTGAACACTAAATTATTTCCCTCAAGCTGGACATCATTGTGAAAGTCATTAATTTCTGCCCCACTAGTGAAAGACTCTTTCTCTGCAAGCACCATCACCCAGGATCACAGCTAAACTGCATCATATTCTAGACCAAATATATAAAAGTTCTAAACAGAGTAGAGAGGGCGAAAATCAGTGAAAGGATTGATGGGTCTTTTCAATAGAATCCAGGCTCAATAATATCCAGGAAATGGGTATTGTGGACAAATGCACCGCTTTCTTTTTATGAACTGATTTAATATTTGAATCAAACATAAAGAAAACTTACAACTAAGTTTCATCAAAAATGTGCACTTCTAAAAATAGTATTTAGTTTTATTGTATTGACAATAAAGGAAGACAAGCTGTGCTCACTGGAACTTCTCTATCACCACTGAAGAGACACCTACCCACCCAGATAAAAAAAACACAACAAAAAACTTCCACTTTAGTAGGTTACTCAACTTGATAGTATATTCCCAAATAAATGCTTGAAGACATTTTTAATTTGAAAGTATCAAATCATCAATTATATTACATGCAGTGGCATAGTTTGGAAAACAAGTGTTGATCTTCATGATTATGTTGGCCTATGTTTAAGTGCTATTATCTTTTATAAAAATTATACTTATTATTGCAAAACACACTATAACATCAAAGCCCTAGAGAAAGAAGATATACAATTTTCAAAATATGTGACATTTTTCCTATTTTAACATAACTAAAACAATTTTTATATAAATATATAAAATATGAACTAATATAAAGATAGAGATTACAAATGATGCTGGTTGGCTCAGAGAAGAGGATTTAAGAAATGAAGAGCAAAGTATCTCAAAAGCATAGCATCAACAATCTGTATTTACGTGGTTTTTTTTTTCAGTTTTTGTTTTGTTTTTAAAGTCCAGATAATATCCTGACAGATACAGAAATTCTTTACTAAAGCAGATGTATGTTTCTCAAAATTATCACTGTACAAGTAAAAATCATTCAGGTATGAAGAATGACCGAAGAATTAAGTAATTTGCAAATCATTTCTAAAGAAAAAAAAAACAAAAACTAAAGTAATCATGTAGAAAATAAATATCAAAATGATCTCAAAATACCAATTTAATCAAATGATTCTCTAAATGTATTTACATTAGTAATTTCAGAAATCATTTAGTCCTGGCAGGTGTGGCTCAGTTGGTTGGGCACCAACCCATGTACCAGGAGGCTGCTGGTTCTATTCCAGCAAAGGACATGTGCTCTGGTTGTGGGCTCGATCCCGGGTCAGGGGAGAGCAGGAGGCAGCCAATCAATGTCGTACTCTCACCTCGATGTTTCTCTCTCTCTCTCCCTCTCCCTTCCTCTCTCTCTAAACATCAATAAACTATTCTTAAAAAAAAATTTAATAGTACAACAGAAAATCTGAGCTAATTTTTACCAAAATGAAATTTGGAGTAGAAAATGTTTATAATATGGTTTTTTTTCTCTTTTAAAATTACACAAGTGATTTATGATTATTATAGAAAATATGGAAATGAAGATTAGCAATACAAAGGTGAAAATTACTTTAAGCTATACATTGTTAACATGTTTATAATCTAATTCCAGAATTCCAATTCTCTTGTTATACATGTTCATATTTCCATCCTTCCTTCCTGTGAAAACAGAACATTTATCTCTTCTTATAGGGGCTATTTCTTCACCTGTTTTGGAATTTGTACATGTCTCATTCTCATTACTTGTACCATTAACCATCCTTTCTCCCTCCTGATTATTCTACCTGCCATTTTAAGCTGGAAGCTAAAGTGACGGTATTAACCCACCTATTAGGAATTTGCAAAAATTACATGTTCATATAATTTATTCAAAGGGGATGAAAATTACCTTATTTTAAAAATATACTGTTTCTGATACTAAATTATATTCATACATTTTTTTAGATATTTAAAAAGATTTTCAACACCTACCAAAACTTTTCTTCAAAGGAGAATAAAAGAACACCATGGTCTTTTTATATGTATTGCTCATTTCATTGTCCTTATAAAATTAACGTCATTTCATTCCAAAGATAGTATCAGCAGAACCAAGTCTATGCCAAATGCAAGGAAAATCCAATTCAGCATTCACACATCTTCCTATTTTAGTCTAATTTACTGCCTTCTTTGCAATGTTCGTTATGATCAGTTTGGCTGTTGTTCCTGAGCATCTTGGCTTGTGCAATCAGTACTGAAACCAATTGTCACCCTCCTATTCTCCCCAAAATTAGTCTTTTGTGTACAATTCGAAGTATTCCTAGAAGGTGATGTTGCTACCTGTCCCCACCTCTCCAATACTTCATACCACTAGGAAGAAGTCCCACTTCTTATGGTTTTATTTCATATGCTTATATATTTCTATAAAACAACACAATGGGCTGAGAAATGGAGCAATCCCAAATGGGGTAATATCCTGGGAAAAGTAACAAATCCCAAAGGAATAGATTGTTCAGAAAGAAACATAAGAGCCCTAGGTGAACACATTTTTTTAAAAATTTGTGAATTTATTTTGTTCATTGGATTCTACATATAAGTGAAATCATATGGTATTTATCTTTCTCTGACTGGCTTATTTCACTTTGAATAATATTCGTCAGGTCCCTTCATGCTGTCCCAAAAGGTAAGCTTGCCTTCTTTTCTGTGGCTGCATAGTATTTCGTGGTGCAAATGTACCACAGCTGTTTCTATCCACTCATCTACTGATGGGCACTTGGGCTGTTTCCAGATCTTAGCTATTGTATATAGTGCTGCTATGAACATAGGGGTACATAAATTCTTTCAAATTAGTGTTTCTGGGTTTTTTTTGTAGGTGAGCACATAAATTTGGATCTTTGTACTGAGAACAGCTCTTCATGAATTAAATAGCTAACTGAGCTAAAGGAAAAGCTACTAAAAAGAGTTATAATTCTATACCTTTAGGGAAAAAGAATAACAATTACTATCACAAGCCTTTTTCTTTGACTTCCAAAGTTAACTGGGGTTAACTCGAGAATCCTTGAAAACACTTGCTTATTATAACTAATAAAATATCAAGATTTTAAAATTCAGTACAATTGTGAAAGAAAGGCAACTAAAGTTTTTATTTTCATATTGATTTTATTTTCCAGAGTCTACAAAATAAATCCTTGCCACCGTGTGCTATTTTTCCTTTGGTCTGGTTTTGTTTGTATCTTATATTCAACATCTCCTAGATCAAATCGTGTCTTAATTGAGTATGACTTTTTTATGGATGTTCAATCCTTGATAAATAGTGTTGTTACATTACAAGAGAAGTATCATACAGCTCTATAACTGTGTTATAAAGTAAGAGAAAGGCACATAGTAGGATAATGATATTCTTTGATGAAACAAAAGAACTAAATTAGTAAAATGTACTTTTGCATATTAGTAGTTAATGAGGGTTAGGAAGTGACATAATATCTCAGAAAAGTCCCAAACTAAACACACACTTATGAGACAAAATAAAATTTATTTTAAAAATCTAAGCAACAACTTTTATTCTGTGATAGAAATGCTTACATGAGATAAGGATTAAAATATTCGAGATTAATAAACATTTAAAATAGTATTACTTGAAAAGCTATAATGTGTTTGGCAGCATTTTTATTGTTCTCACTATAGAACAGAGAGTGAGTGGTTCATGAAATTAGGAATTCGAATCTGATCATATAATCCCTACAAATCAAACTGTAAAATAAGATTAGCAGGAAAACTAAGGCCTGAAAAGTTCTAATCCTGTGATGTTAGGGTGGGAAGCTTCTTACTGGTGTCCACCATGTGTTGTTTTGAGTTCACGTGTGGGCATCACACAGCCGAGTCAACATCCAGACTTGCCCATGATATCAGCTCTACCGGACCCAGGGCTATTCTACGCCTCTTTCCCTCATACCTGCGCTCATATTAGCATTCACTAAGAAATACAGTGAGGCTAGCCTTATTTGTCTCTAATTTTTCAAAGTTTCGATTATTAGAAAACTCTGGTATTTTCATATTGTTAACCAATTAACTGTAAAAAGTCCCCTCGACGGCTGTCTCCTGTGCCTACGAATAGCTGCCATCGAGGAATAAAGCAATAGCAGTGGGGGTTTAAAGAGTTCAAGTCAAAGAAAGGACACATTCCAGAGGCAGAGAGGAACTGAACCTTGTGAAACACTGTTATAACGTATCCAAGGTGGTCAGTTTTTTTATTATGTCTTAGAAAAAATTTTGAAAAGGATATTGAGAATTAATATTGGAACAGGGCACCCTTGCTTACAAAGCACATTCCTCTATAAAATCCCATTTGATCTACTCCTGTGGCAGTTACGAATGCCATTTATTCTCTCACCAAAGAAATAAAACTACACGAGGCATTTTGTGGGTGATATTTAAAGTGCAAAGAGGAATACACAGAGTGACTTCCTCACTGTCTGCGAATGCTCAATGTTTTACAGATCGGAAGGACAACTAAGATTGAACACTGACTATCACATTGAATATTTGTATCTTTAAACCTATATAGAGATGCTGACAATAATAAATTTTTGCATATGGTAGTAAAGCAAATTTGGCATATTAAGTTGCTACTGCCATATTAATCCTATAACATAAAATAAACTCAATTTTTCACATTCAGTTTATCAGCATTACAGCGCACTGAGGGAAATTTCCAGTAGATTGGATTTGATTATCTCTAGATGTATTATAGCTGTAACATTTCATGAATCAATCTGCTTTTTATTAAAGTAAATCTGCCACAACAAATATACCTCAAGTGTTTTTTTTTTTGTTTGTTTGTTTGTTTTAAGATTTTGTATAGGTTTTTAGAGAGAGAGGAAGGGAAAGGGAAAGACAGAAACATCCATGTGGGGGAGATACATCCATCTGCCTACTGCGCACCCCCTACCAGGGATGGAGCCTGAAACCCAGGCATGTGCCCTGACCTGTAACTGAACTGGCAGCCACTTGGTGCGTGGGATGACGCCCAACCAACTGAGCCACACCAGCCAGGGCTTAGCATGTGTTTATGCTGTTGTGCCTCCTTAATGAATGAAGTGTGTCTAACTTTGAAGTTTGATGTCTTTACCTTTTAAATCTTTCTCATTTAATATAAATAACTAATATGTATATCACAAACATTACATAATCCTGACTAAAATAAATTTGCAAAGAATGTCTCTTCTGGCAGTATAAATACCTTTCCAGTAAAAACTAAAACTAAAAACAAGAAATAATGGTTTAATAAATGTTGGGCAAGTCTCAGGCCAGTTTTCTGAGGTCCAAAACAGGGGTTGGAGAGGAGAGAGTAACATGGAAATTATCAGATAATTTCTGAGGTTTACTTCCAGGTGTAAAATTCAGGAAGACTATAAGGATAACTGTTGTAATAAAATACAAAAAGCTATATAAAATATTATCAAGTGGTGTGTGACACTGGAGAATATCTCTGTAATTCTGAATTGGGCTATGGAATCTATTAAGTGTAAAAGAAAAACACATCCCAAACATTCTGCAAGGATATGACATACAATATATAGTTCAAAATGTTCATTGCAGATCAGCTACGTGTTACAACGTATATTACCATAATTGTTAGGGAAGATATGATCCTGGATCTACCATCTTTCCATTATCTCTGTGCTCACTGTCAACTATCAAGTCACTTGGAGACAATAATGAACAAAACTAGAGATTTACAAATAGAGCGTATCCTACCCTTAGTCTCAGAGTCCTAAATCAGAGAAAAGTTCCATGTAATGATTTCTATACAAGTAGAAATGAGTGGGTGAACTGCTCTCATAAAGCTATTCATTGTATTTGAAAAGTTAAACTTAGAGAAACAAAATCACATTATTTTAGGTTTTTTGTTTTTGAAGAATTCCAAATTCTGTCATTATCAAACTGATTCCCGGTATGTCAACTTAATGAGTTCAGAGTATGAACTAGTGAGGGGTTAAAGACGGTTTTGCCCTTGGAGTACAAAGTTTGGAGCTAAGGGAAATCCAGAGGACAACCCCACAGACAGCAGCCAGGCAGACAGAGGTGCACCAGGGTAAGGCACGCTAATTTAGATGCAGAGCCTGGAGACATTGGCTGACATTTTGCAGTGTGGTTACAGTTGCCACATTGTTTACGGGGACTCTGATAGTGGATGCAGAAGTAGCTAGTTCATGCAAAAAGTGCCAGCATTCACTTTTATTGTCGATTTTTTTTCTGCCTTTCCTTGCAGGCTCAAATTGCCATTTGTAAACTGTTGGCCACATCAGGTTGCTGCAGTGAGCACACAGGGGCTGCAGTGTACTTTACAATTTTGAAGGAAACACAGACATCTATCCTTCATTGTGCAAACTACTAGCTTAAAATAGTTCGACATTCAGATCACTATATGTCTTTTATTGACATCATATCTTTGTGAGGCTGGATTTTCAGTACTGCTGTGATAAAAAAGCAAGCACCACACCATTTCACTGAGGAGCAGGAAATGAGAGTGGGGATATCCAATCTAATTCCAAGGTTTGAGAAGTTATGAAGTGCACAACAGCGCCAAGTTTTAGAACATAAATCCCTAAGACAAACTACTTAATACATGCATGTGTTAGGTTTTTCTTTGGGCCTGCAGAGCCATGAAAAAAAGTTGACTAAAATATTCAAGACACTGTGATCCTAAACAACTGGGAACTTTTTGTGCTAAAGCATTATACTCCATATCATAAGTCTATTTCTTTGTGTATAGCAGTGTTTTTCAAAGTGTGTCTGGGGCCACTCACATCGTAATGAGGGGGAAGGGACAGCTGCTTAGTCAGACATATTGATCACAACTCAGATGTCTGAAGGTGAAGATCAAAACTAAATTTTTATATTGAGATTTTTAGATGATTCCAATAAATGAAGAGGTTTGAGAATGAATCACGCAGTGGTTAACTGGGACTATGGGTCAGGTGGGTACAGCAATAAAGCAAGAACTTGGTGTGGATATGTTTTAGAAATAATAGCTACTATTAGGCATCGTGTGAAAAGCTCTACAGAGGTTACAAATTGCTTTCTGAATAAAGTGTAAGATCTTTGGGATATAAGATAAGGGTCACTCATGGTCTTGCTGCTTCCTACCCTTTTTCACCGCATTGTCTACAATCTGCACCCATCTTCCTCGTGACAACCTACCTGACCTCTCGCACACATCCGAACCATCCTTAGAGAGAGCATGTATTCACCCTCTCACTTGCAAACATTATCTCACCTTTGTAAGATGTACAATTCAGTGGTTTTAGTATATTCTCAAAGTTACACAGCATCACCACTGTCTAATTTCAGAATATTTTTATCACCTCTAAAGAAACCCTTATAGCCATTAGCAGTCACTCCCCGTTATTCCCAGAGGTGGCTGGCCCACCCAGTGGGCTCCTAACAGAGTCACAAGTGCTCACAGTTGGAAGCCCTTGGGTGGCCAGGCATGGACATGGTGAGTGTGGAGGGGATACTGGCAGGGCATGTGGTACGTAGCTCCCAGCTCCATCTTACACATCTGTATCTCCAGCCTTACATCTTTCCTCAACCTCCTGACCGTCTCACAGAAAGATCAGATTATCCCAAATAAAACTCATCTTTCCCTTGAGACCTGTTACTCTTCCTATATTTCCAATTTTGCTGCATAGAACCACCATCTATTTTGTCATCCAAGACATAAACTTCAATACCTGTAAGAATTCATTCATCCATTTGTCCAATATACAGTTACTGAGTGCTTATGTAGGAGTTACCACATTAAATGTCTTATAGACGATCGAGGCCAAAACTTGATCATGAGTAAGTGCATATCTTCTTGATTAATGCCATTTATATTCTAAAGGGATTTTTTGTCTTTAAGTAATATGCAGGGTCAACCAAACAGAATGCTACTGCGGACCATGACTGCTGCAGTCGTGGATATATGTTGGGTGTACTATGCAAAGGGACGCAGAGGATACACTATTAAAAACATATGAGACTCTCTTCTCAAAGTGTTTATGGACAGATAGGGGAGATAAACAGAAAAAAATGCATTGTAGTTACTCATTTTAAGTGTGTAGACTGTTATCAAAGAATAAAGGTAGGTATCTAATAAAAGCTTGTTGGATTTGAAATCTGATTTACTACCGGAGGTTGAGCTGAGAATACGAACAAGCAAAGAAAAAGAAGAAAGACATTCTAGGTAAGGACTACAGCATACAAAATTCCCCATGGGTTACAAGCATGATAGATTACAGAATAAAAATAAATGAACATGGCTAGTTGGTCTGGTCTGTGTGTTGTTATATGCATGTATTTGTGAGTTGAAAGAGGAAGTGGAATAGATGGGGGATAAAGGAATGGTGATACATCAGATTGAGAACAACATCGAAACCAGATCCTAAAAAGCTTTATATATCTGGCAGACTCTATCTGATCCCTTTCAATAATTATCCTTTACCCATCAAATAGAACTGTGACTTATTCAGGACATAAGTACATGTTCTTGATTTCTATGCTAGTCCCGGAAGACTCGTGTTTAGTTTTAAAAGTGATGTCTTGGCCATTTGTATGTCTTGTTTGGAGAAGTATCTATTTAGTTCCTCTGCCCATTTTTTAATTGGATTCTTTGTCTTTCTTTTGTTGAGTCGAATGAGCACTCTATATATTTTGGAAATTAATCCCTTATCTGATGTATCATTGGCAATTATGTATCTGTAACAAGAATAAATTAATATAAAAAAAAAGTGATCTCATTTCAATAAGCTGTTGATTATTTCAAAGGTGCAAATGTCAACCATTTGTGGCCAGTGAAACAGAAGCTGGCTAAAACTTTTCTGCTTGAACAAAAATATAAGGTCTCAAAAAGAAAAAACTCTTTGCTCTCAGTGTTGATGTCTACAGGGACTGATATCTGGAGCAAGAGTGATAGCAGCCCTCTCACCATCATGAGACAATCAGCCCAAGATTCAAAGCTAATATACTAAGAATTATCAAGGAAAAGGTTTAAAAAAGATAGCAAGGGGCTCAGGCCTTATTGCCATTATTGAGTGGCTGAATATATGCCAGACAGTACTTCTTCTAAACTTCTTGTTATTTGGAAAACACAAAGATTTATTTGTAAAATTTCCATTGGATAGTCCCTTACTTGCAATAACTTATATAAAGGAGTTTAGAAGTTACCTTATGATATACAACTTTGCTTTTCCCTTTGTGTTTTGTTTAAAACTACATAGTATTTGTAGTGTAAAGTGTAAATCCTGGTGCTATTCCGTCAGGAGGAAATATATCCCAATCCCTTGTCTACTTGGCAATCTCCTCCATGGGCTTTCTCTACCACCCCACTTTGCACTCACATTCAGCAGTAGTATGGTTACAGAGCTCCCTGTCGATGTCTATGCCCCACCCTCATCCTGAAATTGTCTAATTTCAACTAACCACAGTGCATTATAAACTTTTATTTATTTTTTTCCCACTATATAATCAAAAACTCCTTTTTCATCTTTGTGTGTAGCAATTGCCATAATGTCGGACACATTATAGTCATTCAGTAAATGTTCATTAAATTGAATGACTCTTATAATGTATGTAGACCTAGCTCATGTTAGAATCTACTCTCTTCTTTCTCCTTTAATTCTAGTACTTTGGAAAGAGGAATATAGAAAATGGATATTTAGGCTCACTAAAAAATAACTACCAGAAAATTTTATCTATGATGAGATCTCTATAATTCTAAAATATGATTTAATAGATAGTGTTTTGCATATTAAAGAGCCTGGCCCAGTGTGGCTCAGTGGATTGAACATTGTCCCATGGACTGAGAGGTCCCAGTTTGATTCATGATCAGGGCACCTGCTTGGATTGCAGGCTCGATTCCCAGTAGGGGGTGTGCAGGAGGCAGCCAATTGATATTTCTCTCTTACATGGATGTTTCTATCTCTCTCACTCTAAAAATATATCAATTAAAAAAACATTTAAAAAAAAAGGCTGAACTCATTATACTATGTACAACTATCTTACACTATGGGGCTAGGCAAAAAAAAAAAAAAAAGAAACCACACATTATATCAGTGGGGGGCATGCAAGAGGCGGCGGCCAATTGATGTTCTCTCTCATCGATGTTTCTATCTCTCTCTCCCTCTCCCTTCCTCTTTCTCTCAAATTGATAAAGAAAAAAAAACTTTTTAATGAAAAAATAAAACCACACATTATAAGCATGGCAATAAATAGATAAACAAGACAGGGCAGGCCCTGTTCTCATTGAGTTTACATTCTGGATTCTGGTGGGGATACATAAACTCTATTGGTGAGGATCCAAATGCAAAACGGAAATCACGTTAGGCCTTTCCAAGGGAAGACATTTAATACAAGATATTGGTTATAGTTATGCAATGAAAGAGTTGAGACTCTTAAAAAACAGCATGTACTCAGAGATTAGTATAATGGGAACCCAGGGGATGGATTTACTTGTTCTTTAAAAAAGGAACAGTCCTGTTAAGACCGCCATGTTCAAGAGAAACAACCCCAGGGCAGAGAGAGAGAAGGAGAGAAGCTCGGAATCTCCCTGCTTTACACCTTTCAGTTTCCTGGTAGTATGTACAAATGGTCAAAGTCAGCAAGAAGCCTGGGAAACTCAGCCTGCAAGGCTCATTCCCTAACTCCCCCATGCTGGACAGCAGAGCAGGGGAAGTCCAGGGATGATTTTGAGAACAAGCTGGTCGAGAATCAGCATGGAGATAGTAAACAAATGAATAACAAATAGAATAGTATCTCACGACAGGTACTATGTAGAAATAATATAATTTATGCTTTCATTAATCTTTGTTTTCAGACATAGGTAATATGTCTTTTAAAGAACCTTCTGAAGAGGTCGGAAATAGCTATCCATATGCACAATAACAATGTGATAAATCTTAACTGCACTGGTTCTACAACATGGGAAGGAGGCTGCAAGGCAGGTTGACTCAAATTCAGCTCAGTTAGCTTTTCTTAGGCATCTAAACTGGTTTTGGCTTGATGATGAAAAAATAATATGATGGTATCAGCCTTCAAGAAATAGAATAAATTCCAGTATGGCAAAAAGAGAACCCGATAAGTGAATATCATTTATGTCACATGAGCCAAGAAAACATTAGTACATATTATAGGAAACCAAGAAAGATAAAAATCTACTTGAAGAATGGAAAGAATTATTATAGGGAAATATTGGCAGGCTCAAATTCTTGAAAGAGAATAGCATGTGCTGTATGACTGAAATAAAGAGTGGAGGCATTTGGAAGAACAGTTTGCCTTAAGCAACTGGCTAGTTTAAGGGAATAGTTGTTTTTTGATTTTTTTTTTTTTTTTTACATTTCTTTTTAAAAACACACATCATACAATTGAAACAATTTATTTCCTGTAAAAGGAATGTTTGGCCTTCTATAACGCAATATGGCTGAATTGGAAATATAATGTCAGAAAATTGGGTTTGGACTGTGTTAAAGAGGAACTTAAAGGCTAGCATGCAAATGTATAAGCAAGAAGAAAAGAATACAAATAACATGCTCTGAGCCCTGGGCTCAGGGTCTGTCTTCACTACTGCTAAGTGTGTGTGCCAATTTCTTGTATACAGGTATACTCATCAGCAAAATAGAATCCCTTAACACCTCAAATGTTATAATAAGTAACTAACAAAATAATAGTTTCACAGATGCTTTTAAGCTAACATACATGTCTGTGTGTGATAACTGATATTATACCATTTCTTAATTCAGTGCACTAGGGGAAAATACAAGGCTTTGTAATAGCAGCGGCTATGCAATAGGTAGCTTTATCTAGCAGCTCAGTGGGTAAGACAACTGGCAACAGACCACTGCTGTTGTACAGATGAGAAGTTTTAAGGGTATAAAGTAAGACGGAGGCAATGAAAATTGGAGAGAATTAATTAATGAGACTGAAGAAGTGGAATTAATGGGATACAGAATTGGGGGAAGAATGGAGATTTTTAAATCTGAATTCATTATTCATTGGGAAAATCAGGAAGAATGGAAATAATAAAGACAAGAGAAATATGGAAAGTCATGATTATTGAAAACCTTCAGAGGTGATGGTATTCTCATGCAAAATACATAGTCAAAGAAGGGAGCTTTGAAGATGGAATACAGAAATACTTATTTTTGGGGAATGGAAAGGAGAAGTGGATTGATTCAAGAAAAGAGTGAAAAAGGGGTGGTCAGAGTGGACAGACTCAAGGAAACCAAAATATTTCTGTCATTAAAGACAAAAAAGAGGTTACAATGGTGACAGAGGGGTCAAGGGAAATGAAGACTGAGAAAATTAACTTAGAAATGGAAAAGTCATCGGTAACCTAAGAGATAATACAAGAATTCATTACAAAATATTAGGAAATAGCTGTGTGATAAGGAAGTGTCATAGATGTAGGCTCTTCTTGAAAAGACTTTTGTAAAGTGGGGATGTACAGAACACCTCTGTAAACTTCAATGATCTCTCTGTAATTACCAAAGTAAGATATATAACTGAGTATGCTAGCATATTTAGAAAGTTCATATTAGGACAATGGGTGAAGGTGGGCCTACATTCAAAACCTGTTCCTTTTTCTGTCTAGCAAATGGCTCAATAAACTTGTTGTTTTTTTTGGGGGGGGTGGAAAGTGTGATGGGTTTTATACATAATGATACTCAGTTTTTCCTGATAATAGTCGTGTTTTAATGTTGCCAGATGAGAGGTGTGTTTCCTGCTTTTTCACTGCTGAGCTGTATCAGTGTTTTAACAATCTAAATAACCAAATTTTGAAGTAACATTATTCTCTGCTTTCAGGATGAAGACAAACTCATGTCCCTGTCTGGTAACATCTCTTTAGAAGAAAGGCATCACAGATGGCTGTTTCTGCAGAAGGAAGATCTGTGTAAGGTAAGGATCCCCCAAGCTGAGCTTTCCCAGACGTGAGGTTACAATTTTAAGAGACATTTACATTTTTAATTTATTTTTCAACATAGAAATTGTTGGCGGCTTCTCTCTCTCTTTAGTGGTATTTCTCCTTTTCAAAGCCTGTTATGCCCCATAAGCATTTCCAACTAGAAACAGAGATTTTAAGATTTCAAACACAGCTGCTGGGACTCTCAACTTGGAGGTTATAGCACAAAATGGTAGGTGAAATAAAGCAAGTCCTATCAGATAACTTACTTCTCTAAGGATCTTCTTGTTGATTTTCTCAGTCAGTATATGATTACCGATTAGGTACATACAAGACTTTTGTGTTAGCAACTGCTGCCTATAAGTCATCTGATTATGTGAGTTTGAAGTCCTGCTATAAGGTCGGTCATGTGATCAGAGAAATTAATGGAAAAATTCTGAAGCTGTAGTTTTGCTGTTGTAATAAATTCATTTCATTACATTTAGTGAACTCCTGTTATCGGGCATACAGAAATATGAATGATCCTATTGCTGTTCCAATAATCTCACACTTAGTAAAGTTTCTAACAGACCAGGAAACAATATTGCAAGCACTATAATGACAGTATACACAATGCTAAGGAAGTTAAGAACCACAGACTAGAGAAATAACACAAGCTTTAAGAATAGCCCGGCCAGTGTGGCTCAGTGGTTGAGCATCAACCCATGCACCAAGAGGTCACCGGTTTGATTCCCGGTCAGGGCACATGCCCAGGTTGTGGGCCAAATCCCCAGTGGGGGGCATGCAGGAAGCGGCCAGTTGATGTTCTCTCTCATTGATGTTTCTATCTCTCTCTCCCTCCCCCTTCCTCTCTCTCTAAAATCGATAAAGAAAAAAATAAAAATAAAAAAAAAGAATAGTAGGATTTTGAGTGGGTCGTTGATGAAACTATAGGATGACACAGGAAAAAAACAACAACACTGAAACAGAACATTCCAGGAAGGAGAAACAATGAAACCCTGAGAAGTAAGGGAAAATTAGACACATTGGAGGCTAATTATGTGGTGGAATACGGCACCATAAAAACATGGTTAGAAGATAAATCTGGAAAAACTGGATATGTTTTGAGGTGTTTTGAATGCCAAAATTAAGTAGTTTGTGTATAAGTAGGCCACAGGAAAGCTCTGTAGGTGCTAGAGTTGGAAAAACACATTATTGCAAATGTTATTTGGAAGACTAACGTAACAATAGCATGTCCATGGATAAAAGGGGAAGAATCTGAAGCAAGTAAAGCTGACATTGCAATTATCTAAAAATACGTCAATAAAGTGAACTAGGATTGTGGCTATAAATTGAGATGAGGGAACTTTCTTATCTGCCAAAAAATACATGTCTCAATATTTTCAACATCTCTTTTCCCTTTCTTTAAACTTCTCATTCTCAGAAAGTACCTCCATGCTAGGATTATGAAAAACAAAACAAAACAAAACAAAAAAACAGTAAATGTGTGAGGTTATTATTCCAATATTCTACAGTATTTTAATAATACAGATAAAATAATGGGTATGTGTGTGTACACATATGCATATCATTTAGTGCAAAAAAGAACATTGCTGTCTTTTTTTTTTTTCATTTTTAACAGACTTCATTATTTAGAAAAATTTCATGTTTAGAGAAAAATGCACAAAAGTACAGAGGGTTCCCACATACACCCTCCTTTCCCCCCCAACACATACAATTTCTTCTATTCTTAACATCTTGTATCACTGGGGTCTATTTGTTACAACTGATGAACCAAACCAATATTGATACATTTTACTAATTAGAGTCCATACTTTGTATTAGGGTTTACTCTTTGTATTCTATGGGTTTTGACAAATGCATTTTGTCATGGATTCAGCATTATAGTAACATACCGAATAGTTTCACTGCCCTAAATGTGTCTTGTGCTCCACCCATTCATCCCTCACCTTCTTCCCTGTGAACTTCTGGAAACCACTGATCTTTTTACTCTCTCCAGGCTTTTGTATTTTCCAGAATGTCATATAGGTACAATTATACACTATGTAGCCTTTGCAGATTGGTATCTTTCACACAATAATATACATTTATTATTTATTATTATGTATATTTATTATTTCTTCATGTCTTCTCATAGCTTGATAACATTTTTATTGCTGAATAATATTAATTGTATGGATCTACCACAGTTTATCAATTTAAATATTGGTGAGATTCCCTTTCCCATCTTGGTTAGTTTCGATTTTTGGCAAATTTGAATGAAGCTTGTATAAACATCCACATGCAAATTGTTGTGTATATGTTCTCAACTCATTTGGGTAAATACCATGGAGTGAGATTGTTGGATCATATAATAAACCTATGGTTAGTATTTTGAGAAGCTGTCAGAGTATCCTTCAACGTGGTTTTACAATTTTGTATTTCCACCACCAATAAATAAGACTTCCTGTTGCTCCACTTCCTCCTCTGTATTTTGTCAGTGTTTTGAACTTTGACCATTCTAATAGCTATGTAGTGGTATCAAAGGATATATGATGATGAGCACTTTCTCATATGCTTGTTTGCCATTTTAAATAGCTTCTTTTTTTTGTATCTTTTTTTTAAAATTATTAATTAATTAATTTATTTATTTATTTTATTAATTTATTTTTGTTACAGATGTTTCTCCTTTTTTCCCCATTGACACCCTCCTCCCCATCCCCCCACCCTGTCCCCAGCTTTGTTGTCCATGTCCATCACTTATGCATACATGCACATAAGTTCTGTGGTTTATCTCTTCCCTCCCCCCGCACCCCCTCTTCTGAGGGGTGTCAGTTTATACCCTACTTCCACATCTCTGGGTCTACCCTGTTCCTCAGACTGTTACGTTCATTATATTCCACAAATAAGTGAGATCATGTGATATTTGTCTTTCTCTGCTTGGCTTGTTTCGCTTAGGATAATACTCTCAAGGTCCCTCCATGTCGTCTCAAAGGATAAGAGATCTTTCTTTCTTACAGCTGCATAGTACTCCATTGTGTATATGTACCACAGCTTTTTTATCCATTCATCCACTGATGGACACTTGGGCTGTTTCCAGATCTTAGCTATTGTAAATAGTGCTGCTATGAACATGGGGGTACATGTATTTTTTCTGATTGGTGTTTCAGGCTTCTTAGGGTATATTCCTAGAAGTGGGATCACTGGGTCTTTAGTGAGGGGTGTTTTGAGTCTTTGGCCTATTGTGTAATGGGGTTGTGCATTTTTTTTATTGTTGACTTTTAAGAGGTATCTCTTCTTCTTCTTCTTCTTCTTCTTCTTCTTCTTCTTCTTCTTCTTCTTCTTCTTCTTCTTCTTCCTCCCCTCCTCCTCCTCCTCCTCCCTTCCTCCTCCTCCTCCTCCTCCTCCTCTTCTTCTCCTCCTCCTCCTCTTCTTCTCCTCCTCCTCCTCCTCCTCCTCTTCTTCTCCTTCTCCTCCTTCTTCTTCTTCTTCTTCTTCTTCTTCTTCTTCTTCTTCTTCTTCTTCTTCTTCTTCTTCTTCTTCTTCTTCTTTTCTTCTCCTCCTCCTCCTCCTCCTCCTCCTCCTCCTCCTCCTCCTCCTCTTCTTCTCCTCCTCCTCCTCTTCTTCTCCTCCTCCTCCTCCTCCTCCTCTTCTTCTCCTTCTCCTTCTTCTTCTTCTTCTTCTTCTTCTTCTTCTTCTTCTTCTTCTTCTTCTTCTTCTTTTTCTTCTTCTTCTTCGTCTTCGTCTTCCTTTTCCTCTTCCTCCTCCTTCTCCTCCTCTCTCTCTCGTGCTAATGTAAATGGTATTGTGTTTTTAATTTCTAATGCCACTTGTTCATTGTTGATATACAAGAAAGAAAATCTCTTCTGTATATTAACCTTGTATCCTGCTACTCTGCTATAATCACTTATGAGTTCCAGACGTTTATTTGTTGATTCTTTGGAACTTTCTACACAGACAATAATATACTATACAAAAAAAAAATTATTTCTTCCAAATTTGTCACTTATTGTTTTATTTTCATATCATATTTTATCTTGTTTTGTTTTCAATCTTAAGGGGTAATGTTCTCATCATTAAGTATCATGTTAGCTGTAGTTTTGATGTACACATTATTTATTAAGTTGAAGTTCTCCTTTCTTCCTTGCTTTCTGAGATTGTTGGATTTTGTCAATGTTTTTCTGCATCTATCGTGAAAATGATATGAAATTAATGTTTAGCTATCAATTTTTAGCTATCAATGTGTTAGTTCAGTGTTGAATGTCCAATCAGCCTTATGTACCTGGAATAAATACTACTTGGTTACTGTGTACACATATATTAAAACTTGCTGGATTTAATTTATTAATATTTTCTTTTCTTTTCTTTTCTTTTTTTTTTTACATCTATGTTCACCAGACATACTGGACTGTAATTTTCCTTCCTGGTAAATATCCTTATTTTCTAGTAGTAGGGTAATAATGCTATCCTCATAGAATAAGTTAGGAAGAGTCCCTTCTGCTTTCATTTTCTGGAAGAGATTGTAAAGAATTGATAACATGTAAGTTTGGTAAAATTCACAGTGAATCCACCATTTGGGTCTCATGTATTCTGTTCTGGAAGGTTTTTATTTATTGATTTCATTTCTTTGATAGTTATATACCTATTAAATTATTTATTTCTCTTTTTGTGAGTTTTATAGATTGTGTCTTTCAAGGAATTCATCCACATAACCCAAATTATCAAATTTGTATGCATAGAGTTGTTCATAACATTTCTTCACTATTCTTTTAATGTCCATGGACTGTGACTCTGTCTCTCTCACTCTGTTTCACACTCATTATCCCCACCCCTCTTCCTCCCCTCTGGTTTTTGCGAGCCTTCTAGGAGTTATCAATTTCATCGATCTTTCCAAAGAACCAGCTTTTGATTTTATTGTTTTTCTCTATTAATATCCTGTTTCAATTCCATTTATTTCTGCTAGAATTTTTACTATTCTCCTGAATACTTTGTATTTAATTTGCTCTTCTCTTTTAAGTTTTTGTATGACTTTTTCAAAGTGAGATTTTTGATGTGGCATTTTAAAAAATACTCTAAAAATAATATTTATACACATTGTGAAGTAAAACTAAATACCAGTAAGTTATACTTACTTAATGTTCTGCCTTGAAAGTGCTTTATATATTTTAATCTTGAAACAGTAGTGATTTCATAAATTTCTTAGGATCTCATTTGTTAAAAGAACAAATATTTAGAGGGGCTACTACTTGTCTGTCAGTGTAATAGATGCTATCTCAAAAAAAGGTCCATGCACTGTTAGGGCCAATATCCCAGTTGGGCTTGACAGAAAAAATAAAAATAAACAAATACACATATTACATTGGTGGTAATGAGTATTATAAAAGTAGTATAAGATAAAGGAATAGAGAAGTCAGTGTTATTTTATATAGGATGACAGAACATGAGAACTGAACTGCTTCAAATTTCAAGGTACTTTTATCTACTTTCGGCAATGTTTGGTTAACTTTAAGAAAATAAAAACTAAAATGTACTTTAATTGTATTCCCTCTCTTCTAGCCACCAAAATTTAAGACTGAAGGACACTAATACTTTGATTGTAATCAATTAATTTATACATTTTATTGAAAGTTCTGGTGGTTTATTGATTGTATTGACATTACACTGAATCCTTGAAGCAGTTTAACTGGGAAAATAAATTTCCACCATAAAAAAAAAATTGAAAGCCATCCACTACATAAATATTTTTTGTGTGCTATGGAGAAAAATACATTGCACTTAAAAAATAAAACCTGAGCCCTGGCCGGTTTGGCTCAGCGGTTAGAGTGTCGGCCTGCGGTCCAGAGAGACCTGGGTTCGGTTCCTGCTAAGGGCATGTACCTCGGTTGCAGTTTGTCCCCGGCCCTGGTTGGTAGTGCGGGTGGCAGCCACTCGATGTGTCCCTTTCACGTTGATGTTTCTCTCTCTCTCTCTCCCTCCCACTCTATCTGAACAGAAAATGAAAAAAATGTCCTCGGGTGAGGATTAAATAAATAAATAAATAAATAAATAAATAAATAAATAAAATAAAATAAAATAAAATAAATAAAACCTGAGCCCAGGCTCGTTTGGCTCAGGGGTTAGATCATCAGCCCATGGACCAAAGGGTTGTGGGTTCAATTCCTGGTTGACTTCCTTCTCTTGCCTGTATGTTTGCTAAACTGCAGACTTGTGAAAGCCCTGATACCAGAAAGAACTGGAGTATTATATGGGTAAAGGTACCAGGAAGGCTTCCTTGAGTTCCTTTATAATTGCAGGGCAGAGACTGGTACTTCAATACAACAACCTGTCTGCTCTATTTGTGGGGGTGGTGATTTACGAGACAGTATTCTTGTCATTCTAAAATTTTCAATAGAATTCAACATTCCTTGACCCCTTTTAATTTTATTTTTTGGAGAGTATATCATTTTTAAATTCATTTTTAAATTACAGTCTACATTCAATATTATTGTCTATTAGTTTCAGGTTACCAGCATAGTGATTAGACAATCATATAGTATACAAAGCATTCCCCCAATATTTCCAGTACCTATCTGGCACCATACATAGGTATTACAGTATTATTGACTATATTCACAATGCTGTACTTTATATCCCCATGACTATTTTGTAACTGCTAATTTGTACTTCTTAATTCCTTCACCTTTTTCATTCAGTTCCCAAACCTTCCTCCCCTCTGGCAACCATCAGTCTGTTCTCCGTATCTATGAGTCTGTTTAAAGGATGTCTTCCTCTTGCGTCACTCACTTCTATTTCCTTGCCACTCATGAACATGATCTGATTGCGCCTTGAATTCCACAGATCATCAAATAGAATAGCTCCTTGGGACTACATCATAGATCCTCCTACATAGTCTAATTAATAAAATCTATTCATATTGCTTTACTATTCTTTACAATATCTAATGCTGATGGTTCCCTACTATCTCTGAACATCAATTATGTTCAACTACAAACAATATACCCACTTGGAAATCTCTAAATCGCTTGGAGTTTACAATTTAAAAACTGGACTCTTGATTTTTCTCCCCAAACCTCCGGACTTCCACACAATTAAATATTATAATTTACTCCATCCTCATGAGGTTTAAGCCAAAAAAATTAGGTTTCTACTTTATCATTTTGTTTTTCTTACTTTTCACATAAAATTATCATTGAATACTGAAAATTTTAACTTCAAAATATATCTTAAATCTGTCTAGTTTACTGTCATCACCATAGTCTAAATCTCAACCATCTTACACCCAGATAGACTGCTCCAGTAGCCTTTTGACAAAAAATTCCATTTTCTTCAATCCATCTAAAATATAAAGCATGATCTACTGAAATATACGATGGATCAGGCCACCCTCTTACAACTCTTTACAGCCTCCCATAATAGGCAGGTGACCTAAATGACCGAAGTAACCTAGAGGTGACCATATTGAAGCAGAAAGAGCTTTCTCAGCCTAAAGGGAGCAGCTGTCCACTGGTCCCAGCAGATGTCCACATGGAGGTACATTTGTTTCAGCTGCCAAGTCTAACAAGGAAATAAAATGTGTGTGCGCATGTCCGTGAAATCTGCTGATTTCAAAATACCAGCTCTCATATTTTAAAAACAGTGTGTACTTAAAATAAAATATATAGCCCTGGCTGGTGTGGCTCAGGGTTAGATGTTGGCATGTGCACTGAAGTGTCGTGGATTCGATTCCTGGTCAAGGGCATGCGTTGGGGTTGCAGGTTCAATCTCAGCCCGGTCCAGGTGCATGCGGGAGGCAAACAATGGATGTCTCTCTCTCACATTGATGTTTCTCTCTGCCCCTCCCCCACCCTTCTCCTCTCTTCAAAAATCAATGGGGAAAAAAAAAACTTAGATGAGGATTAATAAAAAAAAATACAAAACAAACAAACAAACAAACAAAAACATATGTTTTATCCAGATTAGGCCGAATGGCTGCCAATTTGCTTCTTCTGCAAAGAGATATGGCTTCCTTCTTATCTCCTCAATTCATTCTATGCTTTTCTCCCACATACATTCTATAATTCAGACTCTCTGACCTTTATTTTCCTGAAACAGCTAATCAAGCTCTTTCTTAATGTGAGGCTATTCCTTCCTTGTGTGGTGAAAGCCAGGAGAGAGGAGGAGGCCAAGGGACTGGTTGGAGGTGGGCAAAGTGGGGGGAAATGAGGGACATCTGCAATAATGTCAACAGAAAAAAATGTCCATCAAAGGATGAATGAATGAACAAAATGTGAAAAAAAGAAGAAAAAAAACCTTCTTCCAGTAAATATAAGAGTAGGACCTTCTTAAATTGGTTGGTCTTCCATTCTGACATTATTATTCTCTCTCACAGAACACTTTTTTTTTATTAATTTATTTTTGTTACAGATGTTTCTCCTTTTTTCCCCAATGACATCCTCTTCCCCACCCACCCCCGTCCCCAGCTTTGTTGTCCATGTCCATCGGTTATGCGTACATGCATATAAGCAGAACACTTTTTTAAATTGTATTCTTTTACTTTAAAGTACTTCTCCTAATTTGTGATTACATCTACATGTGTTCATTTAATTGTTTATTAATTTTCTGCCTTTAAATTCTAAGAACTATGGAAGTCTTGTACTGTGTCTGCCTTTGTGTGTTTTATTTGTTCCTAGTACAAGGCCAGGCACATAATGGGCAAACAATAACTATATGTAGATAAAGAATATATCAATGTTTCTGAATTTCTCATTCCATCTGTACCAGATTCTAATAATCCTTTAGCACCCAGTTCAATGTCAGTATTCTGTGACCCTGATCTCCTAGTCTCTAAAAATACCATACCTTGTCTGTGATTCCATAACATTTCACACATTCTCAAATTATCATGACCCTATTACATTTTAGTCTGCCTGTGGGCTTTATGCCTAACATCTGTCATGGTGCTTGAACCATGATGGGCAAATGATCTTAAGATTTGAAATCCACTACACTTGATGGTATTTAACTCACCGTATTGCTTTTATATTAAGTATATTTCCAATAAGCCATATATTTTTCCAAATAGTGGGGCCACATAAATATTAATATCAATAATAGTGATTTTATATATTATATCACACTATAGTAGCAACTAGCATTGACTACTGATTTTGTCTCAAGCCCTGACTACCACCATGCATACATCATCTCATGTAATCTTCCCCTCAAACCCTATGTTTTTTTTAGATCTGAGGACATCAATCTTGAAGAAGCCAAGATAGTTCATGGCAAGGATGGGGATTTGAATGAAGTTTGACTTCAAAGCGTAATGTAATATAGTGATTCAAAGGTCGGGTTTTAGATTCATGAAGTAACGAATTCAAATTCCATCAAATTATTAGCTGGGTAAACAGAGCTTCAATTTTCTCATTTGTAAATTGGGGACAAAATAGTAAATACCTGATGGGATTTTATAATAAGGAAAGAAAACATGTAAATTACCATTTTGTAGTCTATAAACAATCACTCTTAATTATCGAAGTTGAGAGATTTAGTTGATTTTTAATAAGTCACTTAGTATCATTTAATATTTTATAGGATTTGAAAATATATTTTTTTTTGTAAAATGCTATAATCAGAGGACTACTGAATTCAAGATTTTAAAAATATGGTTTATTATTAGTAATTTAAAATAATGGCTACCAAATATATAACATATTCTCTCCAGGTTATTAGTAAACTTAACTTAAAACTAATGAAATGAATGCTATTTAAAGATGGAGATAAGCCATATTCAAGTTATGTTTACTTCTAAAAAATAGGTATAAAATGTTTGCAGGAAGGTTTCACAGACAATACTTCATTTGAAACTCGCCAGCTCATGTGAGAGATTTGATTTACATGTTACAGAAGAAGAAATTCAGACCAACAGAACTGTGTGACTTACCCAAGATCAGACAACTACTAAGCAGTAGAATTCAAATTCAAACTCATGTCTTTCAAATCCAAATCCCATGATTTTCACTTAGTACATGATGAGACTTTAATCATTTAAACACCAAAGGTGCTCTTTGATGTTACTTAATTCGACACTAAAATAATGAAATATTATTAACAGTAACATATCCATGGAATCTAGCTGCTACAGCTGTAAGTCACCATGTCTTCATCTCCATATTGTTATTTTTAAAATTAAAATAAACATTAACCAAATAATGAAATAAGCAATTTAAAATATTACCTAAAATCTGATCCAACTCTCTTCCCATTTTCTGGTTCACCTGGATCTGGACATAAATTGGAAGCTGTTTTAATACCGCCCTCATTTACTGTAACAACAGAAAAAAGAAAAAAAAAGAATCAAAACACATATAATTAGAAAATTAAGGATATTAACTTTTAAATTCACATAAACTGCATTGTTGTATTTTGTTATTATAGTTTAAATACAGAATGTTAAAATATAATTCTATAACCTAATAATGAATACAAAATCAATTTTTCTATTTGTGGACTTAAAAATAATTAAGTTTGATGTTCATATTTCAATGACATACTATTATGATATTAACACAGCAACAGTTAAAACTTTATTTCAAATTACTATTAAGTTGTGAGCTCTCTGGAAATGCATTCCCAGTGCCAGAGTTTCCATTAATTATCAGCAGTAAAGAAGTCATCACCAGTTATAATAATGTAATTTGGGTACCTGTTATTTTTAAACTTGCAACAGAAAAATAAGATACTATGAAACAGTTTAAGGTTATTAGCATTTTCTCTATAGTCTATAACAAAGCAATTTGGTATACAAATATCAAAGTAACACTATGGTGCAAATTACCAAGCATGTCCTAGAATTATGGTAGAATGCTGAAATCCAAAATAATGACTTTACCCTCTAGCAATTTTCATGACTACATTTTATTTAGCCACTGTACACATTTTCAGTAGTTTCTTCAGGACACCCAGTTAATGAAATAGTAATTAATATGTTCAGTGAATGTGATTACATTGGATAAATAAATTTCCAAGATAGATTTTTTAATGAAAAAATTATTAAACCAGATAGTTCTGAAATATCTGAGTGATATTGTTTCATAAATTCAATTGTATAGTACACGAGAATAACTTCTATTTTCCTCTTCATCAATTTATCTGCTTTGGCTTTGAGTGGTAAACACACAATGCAATATCCAGATGATGTATTATAGAATTGTATACTTGGAACCTATATAATTTTATTAACCAATGTCACCCCAATAAGTTAAAAATGTATAAAAAGAAAAGAATAGTATCTGAGTAGATATTTCAGAAAATAAAAAATACAAATTTTGCAATTGTTCTCATCTTTTACAATGGGTTAGAATCATGGTGGAGCTTTCTTTAAAAAATAAAGTTGCCTGCTTCTACCTCCAGATATTCTAATGTATTTATACTATGGTAGGACCCTGGGCATCAGTTTTGTTTGTTTGATTTTGTTTTTTAGTAATGTTCAACGTGATTCCACTGGATCCCTGCATCATTTAGTTCAGACTAGTCAATGTGTTTAAACTGATTTATCAGATAGCAAGATAATTGTTAGATGATGGCCCAAGAGCCATGGCTCTCATAAAGTCATCATATTTTCAATTAGATATTAAATCTTAATTTTGTGTCCTTTATTCTATAAAAGTTATTTTCCTAAATAGCCCCAACAGAAGTACCCTTATTGCCAATATTATTACATGTTCGGTCCATGCAAAGCATGTGATATTTATGCTTTCCTTAGTCTGTTGACTTGCTACTTAATACCACATTACTTTTCTGTTTTTTACTTGTTTGTATTTGGTGTGTGTGTGTGTGTGTGTGTGTGACTATTCCATTACTTTGCTGATATCATATATAGTGGACAAATTCAAAGGCATTGACCCACAATTATCCATACTTTATATTTCCCTCACAGCTTGAAAAATTATCTCTTTGTTAATGACTTCCAATCTATGGTTTTATCATCTTTTCCAACTTCCTTTCCTGTTCCTTCATTGACTTACTAAACCAAAAATTCTTATTGTCATCTCATGTGCACGCTCAAATCCAACCTACTCAGGATGCTTTCATGACTCCATTTTCATCCCCAATTCATCTCACATATTAGAGGACTAAACTCCCTCAAACACAGTTTGCATTACTGTTCAAGTCTTCTGTTATTCTGGATTTCTAGTATAGCAATTATATTTCCCACTAGTCATCAAGATGTATCTACAACTCAAGTGCAAATGATTGTCATTCTGCAATTTTACTGGTTAGCCTTGCTTATTCCACGCCTTGTGTTTCCTTCATGTCTCCGTGTTCTCCCTTCCTTCCACTTTATCAAAATCCTATTTAATTTTCACGACTCATCTCAAGTAGCAATTCTTACAAACTACAATCTCTCATTTTTCTCCAAATTATTCAAACCCCTCTTTTTATATAACAAGCAATAAGGAAAATAAGTGGTATGACTACACTTACCTACCTTATATTGCAATATATAATAGATTATAGGTTATTCTACAAGTACCTTGTCAACATATTGTTAGAATTAAAAACATCTTTTTTTTTTCCATTTCTTCATCATTATTGCTCAAAAAGTAAGCCTAGGCTACATGAATTTTTACAATAACTAACACCTACATAGCATTATGTGTCAAGAACTATTCTACATTTGTTTTATATGTACCAACTTATTTAATCTTCACAACGATCTTAAGAGTAGCTACTAATAGTATGCATTTCCTTCAGGTGAGAAAGCTGAGGTATGGAGGGGTTAGAAAGTTTTTCAAAGACATATTGTTACCCAATGCTTTAGTCTAGGTTTAAACCTCAGCAGATTGAGTCAAGAAATTCTACTCTTAACCCTTGAGCCCTATACCTTTGTAGACATCTCACCAGGACAAAACAGCATCATTAATTAAAATTCAAAACACCTTCCCAACATTATATCTTAAATAAAATGTACAGCATATTTATAACTTATTTATTAATGTAAATAAATATATAATAAATATAATATAAACAAATATATTATATATAGCAATAAATATATATTTATTAAGTTATAATATGCACAGCATGTTTATAACTTCCACCATTTTTACTTAGTCCCAGGTCTTCTGATTTTAATTGTCAAGTCATTGGAATTGTCCTTTAGACCACTGTTTCTGGACATCTACAATATGGGAAAGACTCCCCAATTTAAAATGTAAAGATAAGAAGAGATCTGCATGATACATGTATTTAATGTTCATTAATTAAAAACATTTTTTAAATAAAGAACAAAATGTATAATCTCTCATTTCTCTGATATTTGAATATTTCATAATTGCCTATAGCTAGTGATGCCAAGACCTTCAAATGAAATTTGTTTTCATTTAATCAGCTGCTTTCACTACATAAGCATATTTAAGCAATTGAACAGACTGATCCCTTTTACTTCTTTGAATGTGAATAGTAACTTGCAGAGTGGTAAGAACATAAGTATTGTTTAAAAGTTTAAATACACAGACAGGCTGTTGCTTCTTGAAAAGAGTATCACTTTGAGGAATATCCTTTTACTCTGATCTTTAAGGACATTATTATTATTATTATTATTATTATTATTATTATTATTTCAACATTAGGCCTTTTCCCCAGACATCTTCGAAAAAAAGAGAGAAGGACAAAATTGATAGCATTTTAAAAATTAAATAATTGTCATTTCTTATAACTTTTTTTAATTTATTAAATGTATTGGGGTGACATTGGTTAATAGGATCATATAGGTTTCAGGTGTGGATTTCTATGTTACAAGATCTGTATATTGCACTGTGTGCCCACCATCCAATGTCAAATCATCTTCTGTCACCATATATGAGGCCCCTTCGCCCCCCACCCCACCCCCTTGCCTCTGGCAATCACCACACTGCTGTTTGTCACCACAAGTTATATATCCCACATATGAGTGAAATCATACGGTTCTTAGCTTTTTCTGCCTGACTTACTTCACCCAGCATAATATTAAATAATTGTTATTTCTTATAACATTAAAGTGTCTTTATTATATGTGTTTATAAAATATGCTACAGGAAACTTAATTTACTATATTGTATTTTCTCGCTTAAGAACACTATACAATTAGTCATCATCAAAGTACAATAGTGTCACTATAAGCAACTTATCTGAGTCTTCGAGTATTATTTAGCACAAAATCTACTCTAAAAAATAAAAATAAGTAGATTCTAACTAAAAGTCACCTCCACATTATCTCATCCAACTAGTTACATTGCTACATTTCTTAGATGTTTTAATATTAAATTTTAAATGTTTATGCCTCCTTATAAAAAACAGTGCTTTTGAATATTGTTCTGAACTCAAGCATCATGGATAGTGACAGAATTTACTTTATTTATTTATTTATTTATTTAATCCTCACCCGAGGACATTTTTCCATTTATTTTCAGATAGAGTGGGAGGGAAGGGTAGAGATAGAGATAGAGAGAGAGAAACATCGATATGAGAGAGACACATCGACTGGTTGCCTCCCGCACGACCAACCAGGGCCGGGGACAAACTGCAATTGAGGTACATGCCCTTAGCGGGAACTGAACCCGGGTCTCTCTAGACCACAGGCTGACGCTCTAACCTCTGAGCCAAACCGGCCAGGGCTGACAGAATTTACTTTATACTAACTTCCTGTTGTACACGAAGTTGCGTCTTGACTCATTTAGCTTCCCAGTAAAATTTTAGATCCCTGCCAGCCGAGGCTATGCTTTATTCGTTCAGTCTTTTACCTTCTAGCATGGTGCTGCCTTTGGAGAAGTAGCTCAAATAGAATTGTGGAATGGATGGATCATATAAATGAATGAAAGTATGGATTTGAAGAAGATGAAGTAAAATAAATAAATAAATAATGAGAACCTCACATTTTCTTTATAATTACACTTGAATATTCTAGAAAAACCTAGTAGAAAAGTTGGCAAGACTTCTGGTTCACTAAGTTCAACATTTTAAAATATAAAAATTTATTAAAAAAAAATTTTTTTCTGTATTGATTTTAGAGAGAGAGACAGGGAGAGGTAGAGAGAGATAGAAACATGGATGAGAGAGAACATCGATCGATCGTCTGCCTCCTGCATGCCCCCCACTGGGGATCGGGCCCACAACCTGGGCATGTGCCCTGACCAGGAATTGAACTGGAGACCTCTTGGTGCATGGGTCGATGCTCAACCACTGAGCCACACTGGCTAGGCTTATTTTTAAAATTTAAAAAAATTTTTTTTTTTCATTTCTTTGCAAACCTACTCTTTTTGATTAAAAATAACAAAGGATGGGTAGAGACTATTCAATTAATCATTAAAGTTAGAAAAAGAATCAGAATTAGCCATTTGAACAACCATATGCTCCCTATGAAGACAGCCTACAGTTCCTGAATCTCTTATTAACTTGTTTCTTACTTAAACTTTAAAGGTTCTATTGTGGGAAGACATGCTTTGGCAATGTGTGTGCGTCATGTCTTCCACAATTATGCTCACTTCTGGCAGTTCCAGTAACAGAATTGATTGTTTTTACAAAGACCACAAGTTTTACTATTTTTGTTTTCAATTTGAAAGATGAGTGTCAGATAAAAATGTCTCCTTTTAAAATTATTTTACCCTGTGTTAAATAAATGATTTCAAGGAAATGAAAATCTAAATGCCTATTTGATAACAGACATATAATAATGATGAAAATTAAAATGATATATCCCTTTTCTATAAATAATCATAGATTGTTTTGAAAAGCAATTGTAGTAAAATTGTTTTGAGAAAAAATTGTAGTAAAATAAAATTTAAAATAACGTTGGCTTGTTGTTTTGTGACTATGAATAAATTGGCATAATTTGTTTTGATTGAAGTGTGATGTTCAAAAATAAAAATGAAGTACAAGGGTATTTTTCTTCTCACATAAAATGCAATAAATAAATGCAAAATTTATATTTTAATTATTATGTAAATTTAAAAGTTTTGTTTCATACTAACTTTTTTTGGCCTATTAACGTTCTTGGCAATGTTAAAGCAAATATTCTTTAAACAAAATATTTTAAACTGCCCCCCCACACACAAATACACTATTATGTCTGTTTTCTTTCTTGATCACCCTCATAACTCATGTACAAAAACAATGAACAAAATATATATGGCAACTAAGGCAATATACCAAGTATAGAGAGTTACATATATCTTGATGCCTTAATGAATCTAATATATTTTAGCATAAATAGCTAGAATTTCCCAGGTCATCTAAATGTATGAAATGTGTAGCATACACAGGTGCATCAGTGTAGCCAAAATGAGGAAAGGGTGAAACAGCCATAGCTTTTATAATTCCACTAATAATTCCAAAATAAATATATGGCCCAGAAAAAATATTAGAAATAGAGGTAGTAAACCTGATATTTAAGTCTGCAAACATTTAACTTTTATTTCATGCTGACTTGATGAAACTTGATATGTCAGAATAATTTTATCTGACTCTTTTTCTGTTTACATTTTCTATTATAGGAAAATTATCTTACTTTGTAAAATGTATCAAAAAGTTAATTAAAAAAATACTATAGCACTATTTGTTTTCCCTAAAAACTGACATGTCAATCTCAAAAATATGTTTTAAACCAAAAAAATATAACAAGTAATCATAATTACACAGCTAAACACTTTACAATGAATGGTTTAGTGATTTCCAAACAGGTAACCCAATTTGACCAACAGTTTTCAACAGACATTTGCCATTTTTGGTTTAGTATTTTCATATCTAACAAAATATAAAATCACATTTTAAAATTATTACACAAAATTTTTCATAACATGCAGGTTCCAAAGTTGTTTCTCGATAATTGATGTAACTGCTCAACTTATGTCATTTTCTGTTATATATAGAAATCAATAAACATGTAGGTTAAAGTACTTTTCTGATATAATTATTCTAACTGAATTTTAAAGAAATAGTTATAAACTTATTTTAGCAGATAATTTAGAATTAAATTTAAAAAATCCTAAATATATATACTCTTGTTAAAAAGAACACATTTACAATAACTAATCATATTTATTACCAACACGTTATTTTAGACGTCAGATGTTGTGTCATGAATGGGTTCTTTCAAAATTTATATCTATCTGTATAAGCAGCAAGGCAGGAATTTCTACAAACTGCTATTGCTTCATATCACAAAAATGTATACCTCTCCTAAAAATGTTATATTCCTGTATGTAACATAGATGAATGCACTAATTCATTGATTCCTAATCAGATTCATAGATGTCCTTCATAATTAATTCACAAAAGACTACTGAGTTAAAAGGTTTTGATCTTTAAATCAAATTAAAAATATTTTTTTCCTTAAATGAAAAATTACTATTAAAAGTTTTTCCTTAGAAAAATAATTATGTTAAAATTTAGATATGTTCAAACAAAAATTCCTATAAGAAACCACCAATTTGAGGAATTTCACTCATTTTTTTTTTTTTTTATTCTCACATATTGGAATTACAAAACTAAAATACTATGAACACACTAGATCAAGAGAGTTTGTTTACCTTTTGAAATAAGCTGAGCTTGGGAGTTTACCATGTTAATCCATTAACTAAATACACATTTAAATACAAGAAGATATTGGATAATAATCATGCATGTTATATAGATATTAATGCAGTTAATTTGGTAAATATACAAACAATTTTATAAAACACACACAAACAACACAGACATCACAAACTTCACTCTTGCACTAGAGAAAGTAACAAAAAAGGAGTACACTCACAGAGAGAAAACTTGTTGCTGTTGTCTTTCCCTGGAAACAATTTAAATCCTCTAGATTTAAAATCTATGGCCTTTTTCACTAGTTAAGAAAACAAACAAAAACATGTATCAGGATATACAATTTTAAAATGAAATTCAAGTTAACAAATTTTGTTAGCATGGATTTATGCAAGTTAAAAAAAAAACTGCTTTCTTAAGTCTGAGATAGGGTACACAAAAGAATAGAAAAAAGAAAAATTAGCAATATTATCACTAAGTAGTAAAATACCAAGCATTAAAGAAGGATTTTACGTGTTCTATGGGAGAATCCTGCGTATGTGTGTAGGTAGTTTTTAATACTGTTCAAGGTATTTTATGATAGCAAAGCATTAACACTTTAACCACTTGAATTGATCAAATTTTATTTAACTGGAAAAATTAAAATACCAAGACATAAAAGTGGGAAGAATTTAATGAACTTCAAAATAAACTAATGGACTTTTTAGGAAATTTAGCCTAACTGAAATGTTAGGACACATTTAATAAAATAGCAGAATTGAAAAATTTAAAATATATTTTAATATTTTTGCCAATAACCATTTCCTTTCATAGTCATTGCTTTTGATAATGACTGATTGATGTCAGTCTATATTATTTAAAATTTGTTAAAGTGAAGTAAATCTATTTGGATTTAATTTATGATATCTACTATTTTTTTGATATGATGATATTGGAAATCAATATCATAAGATGATGGCATACTTCACTGTGCACTATGTTAAAATAGAGGTGACTGGATTTCCTTAATAATAAATTCAATGAAGTAACTTAAAACACTTTAAAGTATTTCGGATAAAAGAAAAGAATCGTTTTCTTTTAAGTATAAATTATTTGACTAAATAAGGTTGCTATATTGTTTTTAACACTGATAAACAATAGTTCAGAAGACTATTAAATTTTTTAATGACACCAAGTAAAATAAAAGAAAATCTATTTAATTGAAACCCCACTAATTAAAAGGTATGCAATCTTATCTAATGAGATATTTAAATGTCAATTAGGATTTTCTTTTAGACAACCAGCATGAACAAGAATGCAAGAGATATAGTTAACTTCATCAATTATAACTTAGAATTTTTTACATATTGCTTTAGAAGGTATATAGGTAGGGATAACAGGCTAAAAGAACAGGCAATCTGGTTTTACCCATGCCATGAATTTGAGAAAAGCAAAACTGCTTTTTGATAGTTTAAAATGACCATTTCACTAATTGCAACTTGTCATTTTACCCAATTATGGATATTTTATTGGTTTTGAAAAAGATTATGGTGATTTTTTTCTTGTTAATATCTTCAAAAGGTAGAGACAGTGTCTGATGGTTTCCTGGAATATATAGTTAAGAACTATGTATTGCCCTGGCCAGTTTGACTCATGGTGAGAGCATCAGCCTGCTGACCAAAGAGTTGCTGGTTCGAATCCCGGTCACAGGTACCTCTGTTGCAGCTTCAATGCCCAGCCCGGGTCAGGGTTGTGCAGGATGTTTCTCTCTCTTTCTGTCTCCCTCCCCCTCTCCCACTCTATCTTAAAAAAAAAAAAAAAACAATGGAAAAATGACCTCAGGTGAGGATTAAAAATAAAAGAACTATCTATACATACTACGTATAAAAAAAAAAAAAGAGGAAAATGATCACTGGAGCAGTATTTTAAAGAGAACTGATTCTTAGCAAGTATTAGTTGCGTGATTTTACACAAGAATCTGCCTTTTTACCATGATCTCTCTCTCTTTTTATTTTTTGTTTTCATTTTTGTTTTTTTGTTAATCCTCACCCAAGGATGTTTTTTCATTGATTATTAGTTAGAGTGGAAGAGAAGGAGGGCGAGAGAGAGAGAACCATGATGTGTTATTTGCCTCCTGCAAGACCCCAATCAGGGCTTCAATGGAACCTGCAACCCAGGTACGAATTGAACCTGCAACCCATTAGTCCTCAGGCCAATGCTCTAACCACTGAGCCAAATGGGCTTGGTCTCTTCTCTTAAAATAAGAAGCTAGGACTAGAAGACTGCTTAGTCTCTTTACAGTTTTGAGATTATTTATGATCCTTTATTTACAGTGAAAAAATGACTACATCTCTCTCAAATTGTGCTTTTTGCTGTAATTCTCGTTCATACACCCACCCTCATGGGAAGCTAAAGTTTAGTTCTATTGGAGTTTTCAACTGCTCTAAATTTTGTCTCTGACACTTGTGAATTTCCCGGGTGTCTTAAAATTCCTTTTAACAAAATTTGCATTTTGTGTTTTGAAGCATAATTCTCCCAATTCGAATATGAATTAGAAGTAGGAATTCTCCCTCTACTTTGGTTCTGCATTTTAAGATTTGATTTTAAGTATTACAAATGAGTCTAAAGATTTCATGGTAGTTTCAACACAAATCTGGGATTCTTAAAAAATAAATAAAAAGATTGTAAGCTCATAGAAGAAAACTGAAGAAGAAAAGTCCAGATGGTTAAAGAGCTCAGTTTGATAATGCTGTTAGTAAGAATAGAAGATGTTGAACACTACAGAAGGGTGTGTGTGTGTGTGTGTGTGTGTGTGTATGCACGCGTGAGCATGAGTAGAAAGGGTTAGTTTATGTAATGTGTTTATGTCTAAACTTGACTATTTGGCTGGGTGAGTTAGGGATAACACTTAGCTAAGAAAGTGTTACCTCAGACCAAAAAGTTTGAAATAACTTTCTGGTTCTACAGGAAGTTATATTTTCCTTTAAAAAAAAGAAATCACTCGAGATAAGTAATATTGTTCATATACTCCCATATTTTTTAAGTCCTAACTTCTATTTATGTTACCAGGCAAGTTTTTGGCTAGCACTTATTCTTGCTGTATACTGTATAACTATAAAATTTAAATATAAATGTTATGTAATACCTATTTTGTATTTGAAAAAAATTATGGTTATATACTGTACCACTATGCTTAAATTCCACAATAATTTCTAGGAATCAGTGAATAGCAAGAATTCAGTAAATGCTAGTTATTATTATTTTTTAATCCTCACCCGAGGATATTTTTACATTTATTGTCAGATAGAGTGGGAGGGAGAGAGAGAGAGAAACACTGATGTGAGAGAGACACATCGACTGGTCACCACCTGCACGACCCCAACTGGGGCCAGGGACGAACCGCAACCGAAGTACCCGCCCTTGGCTGGAACTGAACCTGGGACTCTTTGGTCTGCGGGCAGATGCTCTAACTGCTGAGCCAAACCGGCCAGGGCAATGCTAGTTATTTTTATCACATTATAATTTTATGATCTAGTAAGTTTCTGAGGCCATTTCAATTGGTTGTGTGACATACACAAATTTTTCAATTATTTTGTGTTATGTCTTTTTCACTGTGTAGGAATGGTAGACAAGTTAAATCATCTACGTTCCCTGGATTTCTAACTTAAATATTATTTTTTATACAAAATTGGAAAACTCCCCAAATCCTTTGACCAAAATAGTACATTTAGTATGACTATAAAGAAAATCCTTGAATATATAATCTTACCAGTTTTTATGAACACATGTGTATCCACCATATTTTAAGGTGTTCATGTAACAGGTCCATTTTAGGTTTTATAAAAGATTCTGAAGTTACAAAGTCTCAAAGTTTGGGTCTAATTAGTCTAAACCCTAAATTTTTGAACCTTATTTTTGACCACTTCTGAGTAAAGAAGAATCGTAAATTAGTTTTGCTTGGAAAATTAAACAGAGTGGTGAGTTTTAAAAGAAGACATTACATTTTATAAAATAAATTTGTTATTTTCACAAATCTAGATTGAATTAATTTTGTTACTTTTTATTCAAGGGAAAGTGGATGGACTAAATAACTGGTTGAAAATCATACAACTAGCACTTGAATAAAGACTCTAAAATTCAAGTATGGGGTTTCTTTCCTTCCATAAATGAAACAAATTCAGGAATCCATAACACTTATGCAGATAACTAACACAGATGCACCTGCAATGCTTGGTATAACAGGTTTTACAGTTATGGTGTGCTGTAAAATGTCAGGATGAAAAATGTGGGATTTTTATATTATCTTTGTGGATTCTTATAATTAGTAAATAAAATCACTACATGGCAAGAGTTATCATTGGTAGGTTCACAGACAGTTTTAACATTAAGACTGTTTCAAACATTAATTTAATTAAATTTTAATTCTCATTTTCTGACAGTTTCAAATAAACTTTTTTCGTTATCTTTAGTCCTACAGTTAAATATAAAGGTCCCCTCCATTCACTTCCTTAGGCCCTTTTTTGTTTTGATATATCATATTCTTTTGAATGGAAATGATTTTCTGTTTGCTTTATTTATGATTTCTATTTTCTTTTTATGAAGTAATTTTACCAAAGATAATTTCACTATAAAATGTAACAAAAAGCAATTAACATTTTTTTGGTGGGGATGCTTAGTATGGCCTTGGTTTTCACATGAATGATGTAGAGAACGGGAAGATTAGGCAAAACTTCTCAAATGATGCCTGCAACAAAAATATACCTGAAGGTCTATTTTTAAAAATTCTTATTTAAAATTAGTGAAGAAATTTTATGTTGCATACTCGTTTTAGACTCAATGTCAGAGACCACATACGTACACTATAATGCCTTCTAGCATAACAGTAATGGAAAAGAAGTAACTGTTGGAATAATAGTGACCACAGTCCATGAATATCATCAGACTTAGGGCAATGGAATATATTCTTCCCTGACAAATTTCATAAGTAATTAAAAAAAAAAATCCAGGAAAATACCGTGAATGCATAACAATATTCCCTCATCCCTTCTGATTTCGGATTATTAAATTTTATTCAAATTCTTCACTAGAAGTCTTGGTATCATCACCTGGACTCTACTTAAAGCATGCATAGATGGACTCTCACAACCGTGTTCGATGCAGGGTTGTACTGCTACGTTTATGGCTACTGAAGACAGCAAAGCACAGGTCATAACCCATCTGTATTCTATATTGCCCACATGCTTTCCCAGGTCCATGCTCCTCCTTGATCTTTGTACAGAAGATTGATCCGAAAGGGCTACATTCTGCTATATAAACTGTGGCATTGCACTAGCAGCACTGGAACTACCTGGGGGCTTGTTGGAAAAGGTCACCATCAAGCCCAGCCCCAGGCCTATTGATTTAGAACATATGGCTTAACAAGACCTCCAGGTGATTTATATGACCATTTAAGTTTGTGAAGCACTTATGCACTGAAGAATTCCAGCAGGAGGTTGGAGGGTGGGAAAAAAATAAGATCAAGATTATTCCACAGTGTCCCTCCTGTTGACTGGGATCCTTAATTGAAGGTAACTAGTCCTCTCAAGCCAGCCAACTATATATATATCGCTGTCCAACATCTCTCTCTTCTCATCCCATTGGGTTGGGAATGGTGACAGCCTGGTTGCTTCTACCCTAGGTTATAGTATGATTCCTTGTGGTCCCTTTACATCCACTCATTTAGAAATAATTCTTTTGTAAGTAAACTCTCTTTGAATTAGCCCTTGGGCCACTGTTTCCCTATGGACTCTGATGGACATACCACTGGTACATAGAAATCATTACAGCTTTGATTTTTCAGGAACTAAATTAAACAGCACCTCTTAATTTGTCTATAACCACTTTTATAATCTTCAAAAGATTATATCCAAGTAAAATTACAGGTGGGTGGTGCTCATCATTCTAACATTGCTTGTTTCCTTGTTTCCTTGGGAGTGTTTTGACGATCTATATCACACATATATGCTCTTTCCTAGAAATTATCCCCACCAAAGCATAGAGAATTCACAAGGATAAAGTAGATAAAAGGAAAGTCAAGTGAGTTGGCTGTATTGAAGTTAGAGAGTAACTGAATTAAGGGTAAAAATGGCAAAAAAAAAATATATATATATGGCTAAACTGAATACTACACATTACTTTGGTGATACTTATACAGGCGTTCAATATAAATAGTACTAGATAGAACTGTATATATTAGTTGTTTCCATAATTTTCTATCAACATTGCATTAAACTATGTATTTTTTCCCTAAGAAAATCAGCTACCTAAACTCTTTAAAATTCTGTGCTAATTGTTTTTTTAAATTTGTTTACATATCTTTCACATTATTCGATTTTTATGTAACTAGAACATACTTTTTTGTTGTTGTAAAAGCGCCACAAGGGGGCAGTATTATTTATTGGTTGTGTTTCTAAAGCATAGGTACTCTGCCAACTGTCTATTCAAAATGGAATTATTTCTCTCCTTTCTACAGATATAAAAATAGAGAACAGCTAAGAAGAACTCAAAGTCATACATATGTTAGTAAAACATGTTCATTCATTGACTCTGAAATGTCAATCCTAGCATCTATACCACTACCTGACTGTGAAGAACAGCATTCCACATACCCAATCAGAATTCATAAGTGTATATTCTAGAAAACCACAAAGAGATGGGATTAGTGTACCCTATCCTCATGTTTAAAAAAATTTTAAGGCAAAGCTAATAATGCAAAAATTTAAGTGGTCAACAATATCAGACTTTAAGTATGTTTTACTTTAGTATAGAGCAGAAAAAGTTTTATTAACTGAATTTAATATTGAATAAAAGCATTGATCATTTCCAGATAGTGATCAATTTAATCCCATTGCTTGAAGCCTCCTAATATTTTATCTTAAAACTGTGAAGAAATGAATTAGAAAGGTGTAGCAGACAAAAGCCAATTGCTATATGAAGTTCAACTCATCATATAGTCTTTTTAATAAATAATTACCTGCATTCCTTTCTAATGGGAAAGTTCAGGAGAGTTGATGAACTTTCCCCTCCCTCATGTAAGCCTATTAAAAGGAAATTCTCTAAACTCTCTGGACTCTGGATAAAAGCAATCTAAGAATTTCTGTCATTTTAATCCCATTTGGTATTGTGAAGAAATGTTATTTGAAGAATATTTTAAACAAAGAAAACCAAGCATCAACACTAAAAAACTATAGTGCATGACTTCGAATACAATGGTGCAATTATGAAAAGTATTCTGTGCAATGCACCCCAAATCTAACACCATGCTGTTCTACTACAGATGAGGGTTCTGCTATTCCTAAAATGTTAGAGCTTAATTGTGGTTTCGCTGTGCACAGCAGGGCTGCCATATGCTCTAGAACACTACATGCAAGGAAAGCAGCTTGTTGCAAAAGTGGGTGAAAATGCCCTGAAATAATTCTGAACAAGATAAAAATGTCTCTGACTTAGGATCACTTCTTCATACTCCAAAAGGCAGAGGAGTTGGCTTTGGCACTAGCTTGGAGCACAAATAGAAAGTCTAGCCCCTTCAAAATATTTTAGAAAGGGAAAAGATTTAAAAGTCACAAGCATCACATTCACTGATTAGCTCTGGTAAGCATTGGGGGAAATCAGTTACACACAAAACCGATTTCATTTCCTATCTTTAAAGGGAAGCCTTCCCTTATAATTCAGTGCATATTATTATCTTCTGTCCTTTTTTCCCCCCCATTCCATAAAAATGAGAAGCAGTATGCTCTAATAATGAATAAGCTACCAAGAAATCTGATTAATGATGACTGGTGACCATAACAGTGGGGTTGAAAATCACTTTTGAAATAAGGTCATTATTATAAGCTGATGGTTCCAGTTAATGTGAAAAGATACAGGCTTCCTAAGATCTAGTTGAAGAAAAACAAAAACATGGAATTCTCTACATAGGAATAATTTATAAGCCTGGCTTGTGAGGTAGCATTAGATAAAAATGTAAAAATGATTACGTGCAATTTTGTCATTGGTGAAAAAAATGAACTGTCATTGCTTAATATTGTAATGAAGGTTCTCAGGCACTGAGTCTTTTTATCTAATACCTTTTTAAAAATGAACAAATCTCTTACCAAGTAAATTCTAACACTTCTTTTCTATTTCTCCCTAAAAGCAAGTTATTCTACAAAGTGTAAAATAATTAGAAATAAAAAATATATATATTTACTTTTATGAATGGCATATTTTTGACAATTTCACAAATGTGATGAAATGTGGTAATAGACTATAAAATAAAGATGATATTCAATAAATAATTATGTATTTAAATAACAAATTGGTACATTTCAGGTCACAAATTTTTTAATTGCTGAAAATATCAATATTGAACACAATTTTCCATAAAATACTATAATTAGAAAACTATAAAAATAATAAGATGTTCATAAAGCATGCAACAGTCAATATTTCTATGTAGTAAATATGTATTTACTTTACCAGTATCAAAGTTCCTACACAAAAGTTAATAATTAATTTAATATACTGAAGTAAGTATCTTACAAGAATCATATGGAACCAGATAATTTTTAAAAAGTTATGAATTCTCCATTCCGGTACTACTTATGCTGAACATGCATGGAAGTCAATACATCAGTTATTCTCATAAAGAAGGACCAAGGATTTCAATCAAGCAAGCAAATATAATTTCATAATTTGTATAAAAGATAATGCTTAATTATTCAAAGAAAATATGTTTTGATTCAGCAATCAATTTTTATATCCTTCTTTTTTTACTATATTTTGCTTCCATCTATCAGTTAGCCTTTCAGAGATTTGAAATGTGGCAAGTAATGGGAAAGTAAAATCTTGTGTTTTTTTTCTGTTATTTGATGATAAATTTAAAATTAATTTCCTACTCTGGGCCCAGTCCTATTCGAAGTATGTTGTTAGATTCGTAAATAAAATAGACTCAAATTCTAATAATAATAATAATAGTAATTTTGAGGTATAGAATTTAGGGTAAAACTAAAAGTAACAAATTAGTTAAAATTGGACTTGGGAATGTTTTCATCATTTATTCACATATTCATTTATCTTTTCAGTAAAATCATAACTAATGTAATCAGCTCTGTCTTAAGGATTGACAGAATTAATTACTGTCATTAAAGTTAATCAAGGAAATCCTTCTGCCCTAAGATATCCCTCCACTCATGAATTTCCTACCATTTAACTCATTCTTATAGAATAGAAGTTTAGCTTTAGCATATTGTCTGAGATAGCTTATTACTACTGTGATTATTCTAGTGGAGAAAAAGTTCTCATGGAGCCAGGATGGCAAGAAGGTAACCATTTGATCTGTATTGTTCTCTCTGCATGTTACTCATCCTTATTTACGTTCTTGTTATTCAGTGTATCAGCATAACCTGTAATCTTCTTAGAAATGCAGAATTTCAGATTCCACCCCAATTCCATCTGGTCACAGTCTGCCCTCGGGTAACACTGCCAGGTGATTTGTGTTCACATTGAAGTTCCAGAGAAGCACAGTCTGACTTAGACTCCAAGTCCCTATCAACACTCAATTCCATCTGTGTACTTTACCAATTGGTTGGCCTGCCTTTATTTACTTGTCATTTATTCTTTAATTTCTTGCTAAAATGACTTCTTTAAAAAAGTTACATTAGATAATATGACTTCCCAACTAGAGCCCACCAATGGCTTCCTATCTCATTTAGATCAAAATAAAGCTCTTTACCCAGGCCTCAGAGCCTACATACATGGTCTGATTCTGCCAGTCTCCCAGTTCATCTCCACCACTCTCCTCATCCACTGAGCTCCAGGTACACTGGGTTTTCTCCCTCTCAAGCAAAATTCAAGTTTTTACCAGCTATTTGTTGTCTCTGTCTGATATGCTTTCTCCTCCAATTTTAGCATGGCTGTCTTCTTGTTATTTAGGTCTCAGTTTAAATTTTAACTCCTCAAAGAAGCCTTTCCTGACCATCCACGCTAAGATGGTCACCCATATATTACATGCCAAGTTTTAACTTTCTGCACAGCTCTTGCTACCATCAGGTAGTTATCTGTTTATTTGCTTGTAATCCTTTTCTCCCCATGTTAATATAAACTCAACTAAAGCAAAGTCCACTTAATTTTGTTCAATGTTCCATAGTCGAGAATTGGAAGAAAGTCTGGCATGTAAGTACACAACAAATGTTTTTTGAAGAAATAAACAAATAAGGAAGGAAAGGAAAGGAAGGGAGAAAAAAGAAAAGAAACAGAACGAAAAAAAAGGAAAGAAAAATAAGGACAGAAAGGAAGGAAGGAAAGAAGAGAGGGAGGGGAGGGGAGGAACGGAGGGGAGGGGAGGGGAGAGAAAAGGGAAGGATGATAGGTAGGTTTCAAAAATAAATAAATAAATAACTCTTGTCTTGGACACTACCTGAAAGACAAGCTAGTTAGATCCTCAAATGCAGATTTGGGAATTTAAGGTATATGTGTAGGCATTGGGCCCTGGGAGAAATATATATGTGGCTGAGTTCCCATTTACTGGGATTAGAAGACTGCCCATCTCAAACGTTCTTGATGGCAGCAATGGCCACTTCTATGCTTAATTTAACATTGGCTATACAATTTAGATAACCATAATGATAAGTCTCTGTCAACTCAAGCAATAAGAGAACATAATGAGGATAAATACATTAATATACAATATCTCTGAAAAGATTCATAGACACTTAGGATTGGAAGGTATAGTAACAATCACATTGTTGCAACAATCTTTGATATTTAAATGGTTTCTAAATACCCAATTTCTCCATCAAGCTATGCTTCAATATCTTATTAGTGATTTAGGAATTTACTATATTTGTATCAAACCCAATGTGGGAAGAGTCTGTCTACTCGATAGTAAAGTTTTTGTATCTTCCGTGGTTCCATACACGAAGCCCTACTACTATGAACAGGTTTGATCTCTCTTACATATACCAACATATCACATATCTGAAGATAGTTACAACTCATGCCTACTCACATATCGTACTCATTCTGTAGCAATTTTTCTCTTAGAATTGACCAATAAATTTTCTCTGTAGTTTTGTCTCTACAACTTTTCCTTTTGAAATAAAGACCATAACTTATACTTCTTTTTAATTCATCACATGCTTAGCACGATGTTACTATGTTCAATAAAACTCTGCTACTTAATAGCCATATATCACTATCCATTAGGTAACCATCCACAAATTAACTCCATATTGTGATTTTTCTTATGAAGATTTTTAAAAAGATACTTTGAATTTACAAATTAATACTCTATTAAAGTATTAACAGAATTTTTTGACCATAGTATTTAGTTGCTTGCAAACTGTTAAAAATATTTCAGAAATATGTTTTACATGTAGCCAAATGGCCTGTTAGCGAAAGGCACACAGTAGGCACCCAAAACCTGTTACTTCCACATAATAGAGTTTTTTTCATATTTCAGTTCATATTTTTTAACAAAGTTTTATATATTATAGAATTTCATTTCTGATATAAACTTGAAATTTAGTGCAGATGTGTGTCTGAAAGTCTGCTTTCTTCCCTTTTTTTGTTGAGCAATGTAAACGTTCAAGTGAGCTTACTCAAAAAAAAAAAATACTGCTTATAATAAAAATGAAAAAACAAAACAAAAAACTCCTGCTTTTGTTTGGTTTAAAATCGCTAACCCAAAATGAACAAATAGTTTTATGCTGAATTAACCATTTTTACCCGAAGCTGAAACTAATAAAAAGTTCTATTTAAAAACTGATGATTAAAATAGGTTTTCTTTTAAGTTGCCATTATTGGTGGTAGAGGTGGGGTGGGTTCTACCTCATTTTCAACTTCAGTTAAACATACTTTCATGTTACTTCATAAATTAAACGAAAACTCTGCTTAACCCTATTGATGTGATCACTGGCTAGGACACATAGTATGGAAGAACTGACTACACTACGTCCAAACAAATAGCAGTGCCTATAAATGCTCATAACACATACTGGACCCCACAAATGTTACAGTTATCTAAGTTAGATTTCCCCTAAAAAGAATACTAAAAACAGTTTATAATTATATATATACTTTTCCAGAAGAATGTCCACATTTTGTACTTGAAAACCAAAACGACTAAGCCTGCTCATTAACAACTGACAGAACTTGTCCACACATTTCAAAAAATAAAAATGTCATTTTAGTAAAATACACAAGAAAAACAATGTTGAAATAAATTATGTGGAACAAAAACACACTTTAATGATTATTTTTGAGATGGTATGACTATAAACTTCTCGAGGAAGAAAACTCAATTTTGTTTATCATTTATAATACTTTAGCCTTAATTTTATCTAATATAAGGCTTTCCTTACATTTGATCCAGTGAATATCGAATGAAAGAATGAATGAACACTAGTCCAGCAATATGAAGACCAAGTTTTCATAAGGCTCTGCCAGACCATAATTTTCTTTATAAAATAATGGTATTATGTGAGATGATCTGAAAGATTTCATCTATTCTAAGATATATAAATCTAGTAATATAGGGCACTCACAATTTTTAAATCATAATATTACATAGGACCTGCTATTTTAAGACAACTTTGAGTTGAAATATCTTAGGGCTCTAATATTGAGCTAATGGATTTAGAGATTATTGGAAAAAGTATTTTATGTAAATATTAATAAGTAATTCCAAAATAGATCTTATAGTTAAGGCATCAAACTATTCTGATAAAATTTTAAATATCACTAGGTATTATGTTATCTAATTTTAAATATCTGGATAGTTTGTAAACTAAAAACATAATTGTTGCCCAGCAGGTGTGGCTCAGTGGTTGAGCATCAACCCATGTACCAAGAGGTCGCCGGTTTGATTCCTGGTCAGGGCACATGCCCAGGTTGTAGGCCTGATCCCCAGTGGGAAGCATGAAGGAGGTAGTCAATCAATGTTTCTATCTCTCTCTCCCCCTCTCCCTTTCTCTCTCTCTAAAATCAATAAAGAAAAAAAATTATTTAAAAAGATAATTTTGGTTTATTTATATGAATATAAATCTTCCTTTATGCATAGTTAAAATACTTTATTTATTTTGACATGGACTCACCCTATTTCTATGGCTCACTAGTATCTACTCCAAGCACTTTTTATGCATCTAGTGATATAAACACAACTTACTATTCTGACACTTTTATTCACCTTTCAAGAATCAGTTTAAATATCCTCTGCGCGACCATCCTTCACTTTTACATTTAGAGGTCGTCAGTCCTTCTACTTTACTTCAGTAATATTTCAAAAATAGTGCTATGACAGTTTCTCATAATCAATTTGTAATTACTCTTTGTAAAAAGATATACAGACTACTGGATGGAAAAGCCTGCACTGTTCATCGTTGTACCCCTCCTACCCAATACAATTCCATGGCCACAATACGAGTTAAATGCATTTGGTAAATAATAATAAAACAGAATAACAACTAGTATTTGTTGAACACAAGTCAGCATCCATGCTACAGTTTCTCACACAACTCCCCATGAGGCAGGTATCCTGCTAGAACTTGCAGCTTTGAGCATTAAAGCCGGGTCTCTGACTGCAAAACTTACCAGTGATGGTGGGCATTTTGGTTTTATCTCAGTTAGGAGACACTTCCACCCATTTACACATTTAATCCTCACAATAACCATAATGTAATGCCTACTATGATACTATTTTACAGAACTGGAAATTGAATTCCAATAGTTCATGTGACCTGAACAGGGTCTCACTTGTAGCAGGTGGCACAGTGAACTCCAATCCAGTCAATAAAAGTGTTATTCTCATTCCAAGGACTGTTAGCACTCATACAGGAAACTGCGGTGTGGTGTTAATGCACAGTTTAAAGAAGGTCTCAACCAATACTACTTATGAGTATTTTTATTCCTCTTTTACTTATTTTTATTTCAATGTCAGAAGACTCTAAATGGTAAAAATTGGAAATGGTGTTCTTTTACTGAGAACAAGCAGAAAGCAGAAAAATACATATATTTTAAGAAGATAATTTAAATTGAAATAGTGCTGTTTTAACCCTAGTACTATAAGAAATTTAGTTGGAGTAAGTACCATAGAGAAAATTAAAAATACCTTTGATTAATATTCAAAGTTTTTTCAGATTATTAATTGTGCAGCTGTTATTTATAATAAAGTAACTAGTTATAGTGATCTAAATTTAATATACCATAAGTTAATGCATAAATTTTGAGTCCACACTCACACACAAGTACCAAATCCTATATTTGGTTTCAGTGTTCAGGTTTTCTTTGCATTTATAGTAATATTGATGGAAACTATAAGTACTATATTTGCCTCAGGTTATTAATAATAAATTAGAAATTATTAATGATAAAAACATCATAAAATAAAAGTTTAACTGCAGTGTGAATAGAGAACACTGATGAAAAATATTTAATTATCACACAAGGGGAAAAAGTATGGGCTGGTAGTCATCAAAGGAACCTATGCTATTGTATTCTCTTGTCACAGATAGTAATTAATTTCAGTAAAATAACATCCATTGTATTACGTTAATATTTATTCATATGAAATCCATTAACTATAGATTTACTGTGTTTAATTCTATATTTTCTTGACTTTATAACTGTATAAGGGCTATAGGCAAGGTATTTATATCTAGTTTGACATGCTAATATAATAAAAGCAATATATTATTGTGGGTGAACAGGAATGTTGTTGCCTTTAACAGGGATAAAAAAACACTGGTCTTTTTATAAATGTGGAAAAAAGTAATTATCTTTAATTCTGAAATATGTAGACATTTGATTATACTGAAGTATAATTTTGTCTTTAAGTAACTGAGGTGAATGCACAGGTTAATAAAATTGTAAGTATTTATTCATTAATTTAGCAAATGTTATCTAAATATGTCTACGGGCCAGAAGCTGTGCTAGGCACAGGGAGTGCCACACACACAAGACCCATCCATTCCTGACCTCCTAGAACTTAATATTTACAAGACAAGTCGAGGGCTGCAGATCACAAAAGCAAGGCAAGTCCAGGATACAACAATGCCTTCTAACAGGAAAACCTAAACTTGGTGGAGGAGACAATTTAAGTAAAACTTGGAAAAGAAATTAGAACGATCTGGTTGCAGGAAAGAAGTGCTAGCTTAGGAGAGTAGCTTAAGGTAGAGAAGAACATGGTGCGTTTGACAAACTAAAAAAATCTTTATTTTGCCAAAAATTAGAGAGTGACAGTGACAGTCACATGAGCTAAATCTGGAGATAGGGACAAAAGTCAGACCAAGAGGTTCCTGTGGGTTATCACCAAGTCTTGATTTCATGGCTGAGGTTACTGGGAAACCACTGAAAGTGTTAAAGCAGCGGAGGGATGTGATCCAACTTCCATTGTCAAAAGATAATTTTGACCACATTGTGGAGAATATAACAAAAGAACAAGAGTTATTTTTTCTCTAAAGTATCTAGAATGATTAGGCAATTAGTTTTGTATTATGTTTACTGATTATTTAAAATGTCAAATAAATGACTCACTGCCTGCAAACTTCTCAGTACTCTGATCAGCATGAGCTTCAGAGAGTCTTCCTTTATATCACCAAGATGGGTTTCTCTCTGTTGCCCACTTTATCTCAGTCTCTTAAAGGAACGGGTCATGTATTATTTAACTTTATTTCCCATAGATCAGAGCATAGTACTCAGCAGGAATTTCAGGCATGCTGGTTAAGTTCACATTATTTTTAAAAAGACTACTGCTTTGATGTCAGCCAATTCCAATTCAGAATTTTGGCTCTCGTGTGTTGTAGGCGTTGACTATTTTTTATTATTTATAGCATGATCTATATAAGCCATGCCTAATCACATAAACCATAACTATTTTAGAGAATATGTGAGAATGAATTGGAAACTGAGTTGGAGTAGATATTTTATATTTGAAATATGTTCAATTAATTAATGTTTTCACTGATGCATATATTGATATAAATGAAATCCATTTATTTTTTGACACTTCATTGATTTTTTTGTAAACTGCTAAATGAAACGTGCTACCAAGAAATAGAAAAATATGCTTGCTATACTCCCTAATTTTGTGAAAGGTAGACTGGCTAATATTAATTGACTGGAAAATTGTCAATACATGATTTGGCTTTGTGATCATTTTTCTCTAAAAATTAAATTAGGAAGTAAAGGAATATTCAAATTTGGAGCCATTATCTCAATGAATACCTGTTACCTTTACAGAATGAGAATCTGTTCTCAGTTACCATATGGGTCAGGCAATAGGTAATTTACAAAGAGTACGCGATGCAAAACAATAGTCAGACATAATGTATCCATTTTTCCCAATCAAATTATCTATTTTCTCAATCATTAATTAGCATTTATTTGTATAACATAAAAATCTCATGCAAATACTGAAAATTACTACGTAGGATAAATCATCACTGTGTAAATATGTGCACTTATTAATAGAAACTGGCTATTTAATTTTCATGTTATCTCAACATCATAATTGATATGTAATATGCAGTAGGTATTTAGTACTTATTTTTACTACTCTTTTTATACATTCTCTTTCTCTCTGCTTTTACCCCCACCCCCTTTCACATTTCCATTGCACTTTGATTTTATTTATTTTGACTTCTGTGCCTTCAAATTATTCAGGCTTTGGCAGTACTATCTATAATTTGCAGCTACGACTTTGAACTCTTTCTTTAGCTTTCTATATCTTGGCTGTCTTTCAGTTCATTCTCTAATTAGAATCATTATAAAATAAAGCTTTGGCTGTAACTAAATGGGCACAAGTAAAATAACATCCAATACCTCTATGAGTAACAACTGCAAGCTCTTTAGTTCTTTCTATCTGTTCAGCATTTCTTGGTCTTCTCCTTGTACTTTGTGTATCTGCTTGATGAGGAGAGAGCCCGTCCTTGGACGTGTTGGGGTCCAGACCTGCATTTCTGAGATTCGTAACTTGCACTCGCTGTTCCTCGGAAAGTCTATGGATGGTGACAGCTGTAACACTGGATACAGTAACATCTGCAGATGTGCTAGCAACAGCAATTGCACCAGTGGTAGTCCTGTTATGCTCCTCTAACTCACCAGTGGAGGTAGTGTGGGTCAATGTAGAAGAACCTGTGGGACACAGTAGCACTAGATGCTAACTTTTTCTTTTAAATGTTGTTTATTTTTTTCTGATAAGTTTAATAAATTATATTCCCTTCTATTACCTTAAGGATAATCAACATTCATTGGCACAACACATACATACCACTAAAATGTGAAGCGACCAGATTTGATGGTCGGTTTGTATCAATCAACCTATGAATATAGATATTATATACAAATACACTACATTTTAACTATAACACATTAGGGGGGGAAGGCGAAATAGTAAACCCTTTATGTGGCCCTGACTCAATTTTCTTCATTATTTATCTACAGATGAATTTTAACAACAAATGCCAGGCAAGTGACAAGTTTTGACAGAATGGGTAACTATGTAACCACACTTTTCTCAAACGGATGCTTTGAATTTAATAGTCTGTGCCATCTCTCTTCATAGTTTCTGGGAAACATATCAAAAGAATCTATTTAAAGACAAGCAAATGAAGAAAGGAGGATTTAAAATCAAAGCCAAAATAAAAACGACACAATTTTAAAAAATGAAACTCTGAAATAACTGCTCTATGTAAATGTCTAGCTTAATCTCATTTGCCAGAAAACAGCCAACATGATAAAATATTTAATGTCATGACCTATCTATACTTTAGAATTTAGTGAGTTACTTTTGGAATTTGGGTAACAGTTTTCTGTATTTTAAAGTAAAATTTGAGATTAACTAATTTTCAACTACTTAATATTAAATAAATTATTTTATTTAGAATGATTAAAATTAACTATATTACCTTGGAATATTTATTACAAAACTAGTTTGAAAAATGGATGATACTTTCCAAACATCTCATTAGCATTTAACAATATATATCTCTCCTTATTTGTAACTTATTATTAAAGTTTCACTATAATTTAAAAATAGGTTTTAAAGATACCAAATTAGGTTTTTTATTGTTGTTTTTTTCTGTTCATTTAAACTTTTTAAAAGATTGTCCTTGGTAGTAATGAATTCTTCCATAATGAAAAATAATAACCTCATTATAGAAGCATGAAACTGAAAGAAGATATATTTAAAGAATCTTGACAGCTAAAATACTTTACAAGAAAAAAATTAGTAAATTTTGTATGTATAGGTGCTAATTAAAAATATCAGTCAGGTCTTAGAAATCTTCTGAATATTTTTTCAAGGCCAATGAGTGGCATATACCTTCATATACATGCCTTCTCAATAAATTGCCTTAAAACCTCTGTCCACATTAGGATTTTAGACATAAATACATAGAGATATTTAACCACTCTGCAAGAAGAAAATAGCTATATCGCTTAATGTATTTGTTTTCTTCTTCTTGTAGGCAGGTGTTTATTAGAACAAATAAACCTGATTTGTTTTAAACTCAAAATGGAAGTCAAACATGGGGCTCATTCATAAGCAAATAGAGGGGTACATGTCTGCTAATAACTCTTCCAGCCTGAGGTGCCTTACCTCGTTTTGATTTGATTTAGAAATTCAAAATTAGTCAAATGATGACTGTACTTTGACAGGGCTAGGGGTAAATGAAATATGACAATCATCATATATTTTAAAGCATAAATAAATAAAAAAAGTTGCTATTGAATATTTATCCAAGGTATTTTGCGAAGATTAGAATCTACTCAATTCATGTTTGGTATGCAAACGGGCCAGTATTATTTACTAAACTAATTTTTGGGAAAGGATTTTTTCAATCACATGATCAAGATATAGCAATACTTACACTAGTAACAGTCAGTAATTGACCCCTGATAAATCAGACTTTTGGGATGCCCATGTACTCATTACTTTAAAAACAATTACCCGATCCATATTATTCTCCTGGGGAATTTAATTATGTCTTCTATTTTTTGAAAGGAAATATGAAATTAGAGTGAAAAATTAATACTTTAAAACATTTTATCACTTTATCATGATTTCCAGGCTTTAAGTTTAGTTTAAAGAATGAAACCATTTAACTATAAACATGTTGCCATATATAATCTAGAAGTTTGAAAAGTAATGAAATTTGTACCCTGTCTCAAATCTTAGTGTTCCTACCTTTAACAAAGAAGTAAACTGACTAGGTATTATATTTCATCTCTGAGGTCATTACAACTAAGTCCAAATGATCTCTTGTAGTTAGGGCAATAAATCTGTGCTAATTCTTGGGAATGTGTTTAAAATGCTTCTATAACTAATATTCAAGACCTACTGACCAATTCCAAACTCATTTTCTTGAAGACCCAAGAGAATAAACACAGCTCCTGACCAAATATGAGAGTTAGAATTGATCGTCAGTAGTAGGATTTGCTGGCAGTTCCAAACTTAAAATCTTCGGGACAGAGGTCTACTCCTGGCTAATGGTGGTGGTGACTCAGTACTAGTTTCTTATCCTGAATGCAAAACAGGGTATAATGTTGGAATAAAGCATTGACCCATTTCTTTAATAACCACAGTCTAACCAGACATATAATTCAGCCAGATATTTTGCTAACTAGTTCTTATGTTTTACTTATATTCCCCATATAATGAATCAAGGGTAATTCCAAAAAAAAGAGAGAGAGAGAGAGAGAATAATTTTAACCTTCAAAAACATCACTTTGAAAAAGTGTGGAATTTGTAGATAAGTAATAAGAGTTACTTTAAGAGTTTTGTCATCATTCCCAAAATATGAAACTTATAGTGTTAGTGTAAAATAGATTTACTTAGAATGTTCAAATTTCTATAGTAAAATGTAGATATATTTTATAAGGTCAGGAGGTATAAGTGAATCTAATTTTAGTTACATATATATGATATATAAAATGGAAGTATAAAGAAATATCACTGATTTCCTTTATAAGGCAATAAAATAATCATGTATCATACAGTTGTATCACATATGATATAACTATTTACATTAAAATGTAGACCATTTTAGAATACTGATTTTGGTACCACTTTAAATTGAAAGTGTATGAAACACAGACTTTTAAATTGTGAAAATGTATCATTTAATAAGTTAGAAACACTGAACATTTTTGCATACAAAATTGTTCTATGAGGTAATTATCAATGTTGTAAAAAGACTTAGAATTAAGTATAACAACAATCCAATGTTAATGTAATATAGCTAATCCAAAATTTAAAAGTATAATTTACTTTCCTTTAAACACTTTTAAGTATGCTACATAATTATGTAAACATTATCTTTAATAGCACAGTATTAAATGTATATGTTAGAAGACATACAACAAAAATTAAAATAAATAAAGTACATTCAGAAAATTTATTCTTCATTTGAAATCAAATCATGAATACAAGATGTAGTCTATCTCAATTAGGTTATCCTGTTATTCAATTGCTAGAGAGATATATATTTAGATGTTTACAATATAAACACATATCTAAAATAATTTTATTAATATTCTTTAACAAAACATTTGTAAATAAAATAAAAATAAATAAAATGGTTTACATATATAAACATGCTTTTAGAAATCTTAACTACATGTCATCTTTGGAATTATGATAATGGAAAATGACATACATTACACATGTAAACTAGTAAATTTAATAGTAATATTTACAATATTAAATTGAGATTTTGTAATTAATAAAATTATGTTTTTGAAGGCTTTTTTTATTTCAGCAATATATCTGCAAGAGACCAAGGATAATTCATTAAAAGCCATTTATAAATGTGTCATTTAGAAAGCATACCAAATACTCATATGATAATTGATTTTAATTTCTTTTTTTATTAAATTTTTAGTATTAAATATATTTTTTAAATATGTTACTTTGCTTTGTAATTATTGTCTAACTCATCACAGAAGCAAAGAACAGAATATGTTGCTAGAGACATAGTAGATGGCTATATATATATATATATATATATATATATATACACACACACACACACACACACATATATATAACTATATAAGTACAGTTAAAGAAGATAATTGCATATTCAAAGAAGTAGCTTTTAGATATTTATGTTTGGCATGTTCTTTTATATAAAAACATATATTCTGCTCCATCTGTTCCATCAATTTTAGTATTTCAAATAAAATATTTGAATGAAAGTTTAATTAACAAAATAATTTTAAGTGAATAATTTTCTGGCATTATGAAATTTTATGAAGAAAAATGGAAAACATTAAACATGAAACATGCAAAAGAAAAAATATACAAAATAATATCAAAACAAAATGAAATAAAATGAATACAGCAATTCTATTTGAGCCATAATCTAAATATTCTATAAAGTTTAGAATATGTAATTTAATTTGTATTTTGTATTTATTATTTTATTTAATATTACTTACATGAAATATATAGGAACATGTCAATAAGTGAGGTCTCTTGAAAATTAATTGATATATGAGGTGTAAAGTAAATAAAAAAGCCACTGCTTTGTTACATGTTACAATTTTCAGGAAGCTTATTGTAGTTGGGAAAATAAGTATTTTTCATTTTAAACATTATTAATTCCAGTATCCCAAAATCTGTACAGCTTAGTACTTAATAGTATAAGTTGGTGAAAATGTATGCAGTATGAATATTCAACTTAGGAAGAGATGGGTAAACTGAAATGGAAAGTAGCCCTTAAAGTGTAAAATATAAATGATCTGCTTTTGATTGTTACCTAATAGAAAATTCTCTAACTAGGAGAACTTCAAGTGAACAAATCCTAAAATAAAATAAAAAAGTATTTGCAATTTAGTGTTAAAGAGTAGGTCTAGATTGATCTTATAAAGTTTTGATTTTAAACTAAAATGCTGAATTGATGTTGAAACTATCTATGATTATAATCTTAAAATATCTAATTAAATGAGTGCAAGATACTCTTGATTATAAGATAGATGCACCTCTAAGAAAGAAAACATTGGTCCATTAAACTATGCCACAGCAATGCAAAAATGCTAGCACCTGCATCCAGATTTCTGAGATGTTAAAATGTGGGGGGAAAAGTTGGTCTTCACAGAGTAACAACAAAATCAGTAACACATGTAAAAACTTTTCTATGAACCTGAATTAATTAAGTAAATTGGGTACTAATTTAAAAATAGAACTGAGAGTTTAAATATAAATTGTCTTTTTGAATTGATTGATGTATCAATATATATTTTGCTTCTAATTATGTTACATATTTCTATTTAAATTTCTAAGCATTAAATAGGAAAAACAATATTAAGTTTTGCAAATACATTTGTTATTGTTTATCAAGTACAAGTGATCTTACTGATTTAATATAAAAAGTGAATGAATAAATATTTACAATCTAAGCTGAAACTGATGATAGTAAGATTTAATGATGCATTTACTAAATCCACACTTACTAAGAGTAAATAAATTCTTATAAAAATACTCAATAAAATATGTACTAATGTCAAATTGTTTACATGCAAGATAAAACTTCATATTCTGAATTTTAAAATTTTGATAAACCCACAGGCAAAACAACCATAAATACCCTTATCTAAGTAAAATATTAAAAATATCAAAAGTTTTAGAAAGCATATGGAGAGTACTGTCTTAGTCAACTATAACAAAACTATATATACATATTGATCATACCATCATATATGCAGCAACTACACGTTATATATGCTACATATAACATAACATATGTTGTAAATGTATGTTATATTAAATATCATCACAGTTTTGTCATAAAACTGTGGGAGAATAGACATCTCATTTCTTAGAATAAGAGCATGCTAAGGGAAAATTATTTTACTATTATTTTTTAAATTCTCACCCGAGTATATGTTTTTATTGATTTCAGAGAGAGGAATGGAGAGAGAAAGATAGAGAAAAATATCAACATGAGACAGAAACATCAATTGGTTGCCTCCATTACGTGATCCAACCCACAACCTGGGTATGTGGCCTGGCTGGGAATCAAACCCGCCACCTTTCAATGTACACCATGATGCTCCCACCAACTGAGCCACACTGGCTAGGGTGGGGGAAATTATTTTAAGTAGAGGATTGTTAGAATCTTGACGATAGCCTCTCTCCCTCGAAAGACCATTTCTTGCTTTACCTGGTTGAATAAAATGAACCTGCAGAACCAAGCTTCAGCACCTTATCTCTCTTTTTCATATATTTCAGAAGTCTCGACTGTGTGTAGTGGTGGGGCCCAGGCGTCACTTTTTAATGTGCCCAACCACAAACACACGCACACCACTCACAGGAATAAATGTCCACAAAATACAAACTGAAGCTGGGGTTTTATGTTATTTTGTAACTAAGTATAATGTTCTTCCCTCAAGTCACAATACTGACAATAGGACTTGAGATCTAGGTTTTGAAAGAGATTCATGGCAACCCTGTCACACTTCAGAAGAATCAGAGACAGGGTAGAACGCCCCTCCACACCTTTCTACTTCCATCTCCCAGAATCCTGTGTTTTTAGACCTTTTTCTTGTGACGGCTCTTATCTCTTAGCTAAAGTAGAAGTGTTTGTCATTCTGGATTTCCCTTAAACAAATGAAATGTAGATTAGCACAAACCTGACTAATTTTCTTCCACACAAAATCTTGTGGAATTGCTGCCAGTTCTCATGGAATATTTAAAGGTATAATTTTTTAAAAAGATACACATGTCTTTTTTTCCAAAGGGTTATATTAGGAACTTGTTTAGTCTCAAAGCTTGCTGTCCCTGAACATCAATACGTATTAATAATTTTTTTAAAGTATAGATCATGTCTTATATGTGTGTATTCCCACTTCCTCTTCAATGTTTAATAAATATAAGAGGAAAAAGTAAATGTATCTAAACATACTTCTCTCTTATTTCTCAAAATACGTTTTATTTTATGTTTAATTAATATTTAGAGTTAAAGGCATTTTAAGGGTATAATTATAAGAAACTGAACCTGTCCATTTGTGTTGAAACAATATAAATATCACATAATTATAATTGCAATTTATATGGCATATGGTTGAATAAAAGTAAAGAAAAAAGAGGAAGAAACATCCAAGAACATATAAGTAACTCCATTTGTATTTTCTCAAATGAGTGTAGCATTTCCCTTTCTCCCATTCCCAGCAACCTCCCCTCGCCCCAAATATTTTATAGCAACGTTTCACATGGTGAGAGAGAGAATAGAAAGAAGTGAGGGGAAATAACTGGTGGGGTTACCCTTAATACCAATCATCACGGAAAGGAAAAGTAAGGGAAGGCTTTATCCTAACTAGTTGATCACGTCCCTGAATCCTGCTTACCTTGACTATCTGATGGTGTCCATGTTTATCCTCTGTTTAATTCTATACTAACCTTTAGTTTGGGGAAGTCGGGGATTCATCATTTTTCATTAGTTGCAAATGTTCCTCTTTTTTAATGCCTAAGTTATAAAATGTACACAATGCTGGGTTAATATATGTGATATGATTAAAGGGAACAAATGAGCTATGCTGATCCCCACATTTTTCTCTCTGTATACCCCGATGCTACTGAAAACAGATGCTCTATTAGTCATTGCCCTCTCAAGACTGTCTCTTACAATCAGAGAAATACCTTTCTGGTTGAGAGAACTACCTACTGTTAATAGTTGCTTAACTATTTAATTTGAATTAGTTTATTTTGAAGAAATAACAGGGACTGTTTGGGGAGAAGTGTAAAATTACAGTAAGATCACTGAAGTAAGATCATTCTTGAGGCATTTATCATAAGTTCATATATGATCTCATGTGATTGTTATAAGATTGGAAAAACTGGGTTCACTATGAACAGGTAGGTTATAAGGGCTGACACTGTGCAGAAAAGACAATTATATTGTTAATTATGGAAAGGTTGCTGAGCAGCTGGTCAGTAGCTGCAGTAATATCCTGAAGTAAGGCAGCCCAATAAGTAACTCAGGCTACAAAAGTCTTAGTTTCCTGTATCACACACTCTTTGAAACAGTTTTTATTCTATAGCAGCTAATTAATTGGTAGCAGTTGTGAATTTCCTTAAAAATAAATACCAATCTTGGCTTAGAAGAGTAGTATGGTAAAGGAAAAAAAAAAAAAAAAACCTTCAGTAACGGTAAAATCCTACAAAGTTTAGCATCAAAGCCTACCATTAACTGGAAAGGCAAATGCATTATATGTTATGTATTGCGGCATTAAATGTAATTATATGTTGTGGTATTTGCATATATATTTCCATAATGAGAGGTAAACCTTTATATTTCTTCATGTAATTACTCTCCCAAGTTCCTTTTTACAAAGAAATTGTATTTCAAGATAGGAAGTAAAGAGACTAGCTTTTAATACTATCAATAACACGAAGGCATGAATACTATAATAATGATTTCTGAGATTTACATTTATATTGGGCTTCCAGTATGTTTCGGTTCTTTAGTTTGATTATGGAAATAGATGGTGTTAAAATGTAGATAAAATGTGGAGAGCCGACAGGAGCCTCCCAGAAATCAGTTGTGTTCTCGCTGTGAGATCTGGCCAGCTTTCTTTGACTCTCTCCACTCTAGGGGTAGAGAGTTTCATCCTCAGGGTTATATAAATCAGAAGGTTTACTAGAGCTGCCTTCACTCAAATCTTCCTGAGAAAAACACGTAAGTTTGTGGTTTAAATTCAAAGAAATTCCACCTCATTTAGAGTAAAAGTTACTTGGAAAGACAGGGAAAAAAAAAAGAGAGCGAAATACAAGCGAAGAGATCCAACGAAGGACTTGTGCTTGACATCGTTGTAGGTACTGAGAAAAAGAAACCGTATCTCCTCTTCATTTCAGAGGAAGCAAATGTTACATACTTAGGGAATCTTTCTATTCCCCATCATTTCTTCACCAAGGAAAGTGAGTATTTCCCTACTCTGTGTTTCAGTAGCATTTTAAATATGACTATAATACTTAGTAATTTCCATCTTCACTCTTTCCTATTTCACAAACATGAATTAACTGACTACTGTGCACAAGCACAAACATTCACACTCATTATTTCACATACAGTATGTATATATGTATACATATCGTGAGATATATATATGTGTGTGTGTGTGTATGTATGTGTGTATATATATACATATATATATTTATCCATCTATCCATCCATCCTGTCTTGCAAGTAAACCATCATGAATTTAAATATACAGAGCATGTGATATGTTCAATACATTGTACACATAGAACTATGATAATACAGCTGGGAAGTCTTCAAGTATGCTTCAAACATGGGAAAGACTTTCTAGTAGAAGAGCTATTGGAATTGAGGTTAAAGAAAGAGCAGATTTTGGAGCATGAAGAATGAATAGAATATCCTAGTCAGAGTTAACAGCTTAGAAGAAAAGGAGAAAAGGCAAGGCATGCTCAGGCAATTGCAAATTATTTGGTTTGCAGGAATTAAAAGAGCCATAGCAGATTTGATAGGCAGGAACCAATGCTTTAGGAGCCAAAAAATTTCAACTTAGTTTGAAAACATGAGGTATCACTGACAGCTATTAAGTAGGAGATGGATGAGACAAGATTGTTCTTTTAAAAAGACTAACTGCTGTAATGTGGAGAAGATAGAGATATGTGGACTGAAGGCAGGGCAAAGATTCAGCTGACTCAACCACATGCCTATGAGCCCCTTGAAATAGGTTTGCTAGATTTAGCAAGTAAAAATATATGGCACTCAGTCAATTTGAACATCAAATAAACAATCTTTTTTTCTATAAGTCTGTCCTGTGTAATACTTGGAACACATTTATAATTTTAAAAAAGTATCCATTGTTGCCCAGCTGGCATGGCTCAGTGGTTGAGCATTGTCCCATGCACCAAGAGGTTGCCTGTTCAATTCTGGTCAGGGCACATGCCCAGGTTGTGGGCTTGATCCCCAGTGGGGGCCGTGCAGGAGGCAGCCAATTGATGTTTCTCTCTCATCGATGTTTCTATCTCTCCCTCTCCTTTCCTCTCTCTCTAAAAATCAATAAAAACATATTTAAAAATAAATTTAAAAAATTATCCATTGTTTATTTGAAAATCATATTCAACCAGGAATTCTGAATATTACCTGGAAACCCTATTTGAAAGTAGTTGTGACTTACAAACTCTGAAAATTTTCTGCATACCAAGCAAGAAAAAACTATAAATGAACATTGATCCTTCTAATTTAAGTGTTCTTTGGTGGATCCTGTGAAAACTTATGGAATGACCGAGAGCAGGCATGATGATATCACAAGAACATCTAGACCAAATTCATGCAAGTATTTTCCTTTTTTATAAAATGAGAAATAAAAAGGAGACAAGTTGAATGAGGTGTATGAAGGCCTTTTATTCTATCTGTATTTAAATCCTTTTTAGTATTAAAGAGAGTGAGTACTCTAGTTTATTTATCATAAAACATATATTCTATACTCGAGGAAGAAAATACATACTGATACTTAAGTCTATAGATGACTGTGAAAATTAATAAAGGGATCCTTACTAACATGGAGTGGGGAGGCCAGAAGGGGGCGCTCTCACACAGTACCACTGGGTGTTCAATCACAGAAAGAATTGCTGATTATAGACCCCAACAGAAGAATCAACAGAAAAAGCCCCAACCAGAAAAGATGTACATTGAAACTCCTACAAGAAATTGACTACCTCAGCAACCCCTCCAATGAGAAACTGTCATCTCCCTGAATTTTCCCTTTTCCACAATGCACTTTGGTTTAAAACAACTCAGCCCAATTTCCTCCTTTTTTTCCTCCATAAACTAATGTTCCTCTCCTTTGTTTGCTGGACTTGCCCATGGATTTTTCTTTTTTTTAATCCTCACCCAAGGATATTTTCTCAAATATCTTCAGATAGAGTGGGAGGGAGTAAGAGAGAGACAGAGAGAAAGAGAAACATCTATGTATCTCACATCAATTGGTTGCCTCCCACAGGGCCGGGGACAAATCACAACCAAGGTACATGCCCTTGGCCGGAATCAAACTCCTGACTCTTTGGTCTGCAGGTCCACGCTTTTGTTATAGCTTGCTTGTCCCAAATTGCAACTATTTGCTGTTTCCAAATAAACACATTTTGGTGGTAAAATGCTGGCTTTTAATTTTAAGGTCAACAGGACACACCAGACGTGCCAGCTCCCTTAACAATGCTCAATCCATTGAAACCTGAATTGAACACATTTGCAGCAAGAATGAGTTGTATCACAGTACTAAAATGGCAATAAATATTGAATAAATTGACTAGTCTCAAAGTATCAAGGAAGTCATTTTATGTATTAACTCTTTTTCCCGTTCTTATTTTTCAGATGATAGAAAATAGAAAATGGAAAGTAGAAAACTCAGTTCTCTGTCTCTGCCTCTTAAACTCTTTCATATATATATATATATATATATATATATATATATACACACACACATACACATATATAATTTTATAAATATATGAGATATGTAATGAACGTTATACGTATATGAGATGTGTATCTTATATTCATATGAGAGAGTGGAGACTTATAGACACTATATACCATATACTTGGTATATGTTTATATATGTGTTTGTGGGTGTATGTGTGCATATAGAAAGAGAAATTGACTATATATATTCTATACATATATGATCATATATAAAATATTGATATATTTGTGGTCTAAAAAAAAATCTCTGCCCTGGCCCATATTGCTCAGTGGTTAGAGTGTTGGCTTGTGCACAGAAGGGTCTTGGATTTGATTCCCAGTCAAGGGAACATACCTGGGGTTACAGGTTCTATCCCCGGGCCCAGTCGGGGGGGGGGGCACAAGTGGGAAGCAACCAATCTATGGGTCTATGGGTCTCTCTCATACCGATGTCTCTCTCTCTCTCTCTCTCTCTCTCTCTCTCTCTCTCTCTCTCTCTCTCTCTCCCACCCCTCTTCCATTCTCTTTAAAAAAAAAAAATCAATGGAAAAAATATCCTTGGGTGACAATTAACCAAAAAAAAAAAAACCCTCTGAATTCTGAAAATGATTTTTTTAGTAAGCATATTCTATTTGATCAAGACCACGTGCATTTAACTGGTTGAATTCCTGATGAAAAAATTAATTACGTCAAAGGAAATTTTATTAATCATTAGAGAGGTTTTAAATATCTGAAAGTTTAAGTTTTATATCTACCTGAATAACTTTGGTACATTCTAATTACAGGTAATCATATAACTATCCAATCATTTTCCTGAAGTATATTTTTAATTCCTATAAGGATGATGGAGGCTTGCTCCTCTCACCTGTGGAATGGTTTCTTTATATCTCCCCAGATTTCTGAAAAGAGGTCATTAAGACACTGATAGATGTATTTGACATTCCAGCTTTTTTACTTCAAATGACTAGATAACAGAACTATTGGAACAAACACGTCATAAAAAGCAACCGGTATTTACTGGGTGGGCATTTATTGTGTTCTAGGCACAGTCTTAATTTTCATTTCATCCTTAAAAATACCTATGAGCCAAGGATATTAAAGCTCAGAGCAGTCCCAAAACATACCCTGACTCACTTTGCTAGTAAATGGAAAAGCTGGGATTCGGGTCCAAATTGTGTAATCCCAAACCACAGTCCTAAATCCTACGAAATTAGTACATTTCGACTTATCCCCCTAACACAATACCACATGTAAACACTTGTATCTGAATCAACATGTGAATTTTGTTCTGTTTTGTTTTGTTTTCATTGTATTTCTTTCCCATCACCCCCTTGCCTTATACATGTCTGTTTCCTTATCCTTCTTGAAATTCCCTTGCCTCAGGGAGATGGTTTTGCAGGGTGAAAAGGAAAACTTGCTCTGAGATCTCTCCATAGCTTTTGTTTCCTGACAGTCAAGGTCTCTTCGGGGAATTAGACAAGTGATGGGCAATGGGCAATGACTAAGGACAGTGGCTGGAAGTCCAGGAGTGGCCACAGCTTTCACTCCCACCCTGCTGTGTTGCAGAAAGTGGAAGGGTCCTGGACCTGGACTCTCACCTTGGGCTAGACTCCCCGTGCAGGCTTGTCATGGGAAACACAGGATTATCCACTTTCATGGGAAATTTGGCCTCGAACAGTGACGGTTGGGTGCCTTTCTCCCCATTGTCCAGGCACTACACAAACTCCCTGAATTCTTGTGCAACTCAAGGGAAGAAGGTACCGTGTTTCTCCTACCCTTACTTTAAATGTCCTAGATAGAATTTTCCCCATCAGGTACAGTGGGGCTCTCTGATTTATTTGAATTTAAAAGAACAAAGTGACTTTTCTTGCTCATACAAGTCTGTCAACTAAATTTCATATGTGTTTCACTTGCAAACACAGCAGAAAATGCACACCACACCCCAATAACCTGTCTTGTTGTTTTTCTTTTAATAATTTACTTTCAGCTTGACACAATGCCTCCAGGTCCTATTTCCTCCTTTAAGTATTTTACTTTTCCTCTCATAAAACAGTTCTTAGTAATCTAATTTCACTTATCTTTGAAAATTATCAACTGCTCAATAGTTACATGACTCACATTATCATCCCTGAGGCATCATACTATGTTGTTAAATTGGATGTTTATTTATTTATTTTCCTTTTGGCAAGAATAAAGCTTCTGGAAATTTCTGATTCATAATTTTTACCTATACAAGGACTTCTCCAATCTTCAAAAAAAAAATGTCATGGGGGCCATCTTTTTCCTCAGTCCCGCAAAAATGTCATTGCTCATGGAGCGCAGATGCTTCACTATGAGAACTTTTGCACCAGGAATCAATTAGTCCTTGGTAACTCTTTCCCACTGATTCCAAGTCCTGAGAATCACAGTCTCCAAGAATTACTCACTTCATGCAAGCTCTGTGGTAACCCGTTCACATCTGATCTTTACAGCATCTGCAGCAGGTATGACTATAATTTACATACTCAAAGGTGCATAACCTGATTAAGGACATTCACGGACATATTCACTGAAGTGTTTGTCACCTTCGGCAATTAATTAATTAATTAGTTCACGCATTCTTTCATTCATGTATTCATTCAACCAGAATTTACTGAGTGCCCATTCTATGCCGGCACTGATTGATCCGGAGGTGAGTAGTACAGACTTTATGTTTCCTGAAAAGATGATACTCAAGTGGGAGAGACAAAAAAAAAAAAAAAAATGGACAGATTAGTATTAATAGCTGGTGGTGAAACACAAAGTGACATTTGAGCTAAAACCTTAATAAAATGAAACCGTGGAACATGAAACATACGACCTGATACATCTGGCACTTTTATTCAGACTGTCAGATTCCATAGCTTGTATTTTTTATCTTGGTGACATTCTGCTTCCTATGCAGTTATGAACTGGGCATTTCACTTTCTCCATAACCATGTTCCACAGTCTCTTGTGCTATGAAGTAATATGTGTTTTCACTTAATATAGTATTATATTTTGAGAGTAAAATTTAAATGTTTGAATTCTACATTTCATGAATAAACATTAAATTAATAGCAAGAGCATCACAGTAGGATATATATATATTGTTTGCTAGTCACTGTTGCATGTTACGATACAATGATGAGAGAGAGAGATAATGTGAGCAGAGAAACAAACAATAAAATATTGCAATATGTTGGTGTGTTAGATTAGATGTGGTCACAGTTTATTTGCAACTCTCTCCACTAAGAGGTAGACTATTTCCCCAACCCTAGATCTGGGTTGTCCCTGTGACTTGCCATGACCAGGAGTATAGCAGAGTGACATCACGTGAGTCCTTGAACCTCAGTTGCAGGAAACCCACAGCCTCCATCTTTGCTGTGGACCGTTTCCCTGAGACTGTCCGCAGCATGCATGCCCAGCCTGCTGGAAGGTGAGAGCCACAGCAGGAGAGCTGAAGTGCCCCAGTTGACAGTACTATGTGTGAGGCTGTATTGTACCCTGAAGCCCAGGCAATACTCCAGCTGAATGTAACCACACACATGAGCCCAGAAGCAGCCTACCAAGCAAGAGAACTGTGAGAAATAATAAATAATTACTGTGTTAAGCCTCTAAGACTTGGGGTGGCTTTTGCAAGCCACGGTTAACTGACACAATGAGTGAAATACAGAGTTTGAGAGGAACATATAACAGATGCACGAATCTGGTCCTGAGGGTGATTTAATAAAGATACACTTTCTGGAGGAAATGTTTTAGATGGAGACCAGGAAGATGCAAAGGGATTTCCAAGGTGAAGATAAAGAAAAGATGTGATCCAGACAGAGTATGTTCTCTGCATAAAGGCCATGGGGAAAGACTGGTTTGGTGAGTTTGCAGGAATTAAAGACCATTTAAAACGGGTAAAGCTTAGACTGCAAGCAGGGAATCACAAGAATTTGAGCTGAAAATATAGGGAGAGTACATAGTAGGAGAATTTAGTGGCATAGACATGGCATAAGGCATGAGAAGGTATTTGGACCTTGTTATGAAGCAACAAAAACAGCCCCTCAATTCCACTTCCTCTATGAGCACCACATTTTTCTCTGAATCTAACATATTTCTTCAAAAAGAAATAGTAATAGCATGATAGAATGAAAGACATAAAAAGCATTCCCAAGATTAAACTTCTCCTAAATATGATTACCTGGAGTCATCTCTAAAGCAAAACTGAAAATTACAAGATGCTTGACTTTTTAACCCACAAGTCTGACATGTCTGTATTCATTTCCTCTGGTGTCATTTTTGTTTTCCAAGGCCACACCCATGAGGACATACTTCACCAAACTTTTCAAGGGTAGATAGAATTATTTGTTGAATTAAAATATACATTTAACAACAAGATCAATGAAGACCTCTTGAAACCCACATTGTGGAATTCCAGTCACTAAGCAGAAAGAACACAGTGGAAGTCAGGGGATCTCAGCGCCCTCAGACAGGCCACGGGATCACCAATAGGGTCTGTCCACACAAAGGGTCAGGCCCAGTGCACCGTAATTGTGATTGCACTTCAACGTGTGTTCTCAAAAGCTGCATTTCCCTTTCAGAAAAACGATTTCTGCTATAAAATGTCACAGAGTGTGTGCAGTTCTGCCTTTCCTGATGGAGAGCAGAATGCTTTCATGTACCAGGGAACAACGTCTACAATTTAATTAAGATGAAACTGCATCTGCTTTGCCTTGAAACAAATGAATGAAAAAATAACACGCCGGCCAGTCGATAACATAAATTGAGCTTTGTGTTGTCAAAAAAGGAGGATTATACACAGAAAATATTATTCTGTAATCCTAAAATTGTATACATAAATTATAGCGTATTTTCTTGAGTTAGCCCAGTTAAATGATCCATAGTAATTAAAGATTATTTACAATGTGACTAAATCTACACAATTGCTTTCTGCAAAATATCATTATTTAGAATAAAATTTTAACACCACTGCATAGATTAGCTGTATATAATGTAAGGCAAAACAGTGGCCTGAAGTCAGTTCTGGGTTCAATGCTGGCTCTGCTGAAATGCTGAAGCTAGGAATAAAGCTGTGGTGATTTGCCTTAGTTTCCTCACTTACCAAAGGAAGAGTATGGACCGAATTAGTGGTTCTCAAATATTTCATCATGAAATTCTACTTTTATTATATTTCCTTTAAAAAGTTACTTTTCTGGGGGGAAAATTTTTGTCTTGCAAATAAACTGAATCACTTTCACAGCAAGAAACTCACGCTCATTTAAAAATACCAATCCTGGCATCTGCTCATCAGCGCTTCTAATCACCATGAGGGAAGCAATCTACCACCAGGTTAATTTAATTATAGTGCTAAGCAAAGAAAATTGATATTTTAGTTAGCACGTGAGACCCTATAATGGGTACATTTTAATTATGCTTTTTGAAATAAAGAAAATAATGCACCATTATTAATCTTTCAAGGAATCCCAGAAAGGATTAGTGAGCTACAAGATGTTGAAGGTCCATTCCAGCTCTACAAATTCATGAGAATGAAACATGTAATTTAAATAATACATTTATTTTAATGTATTTCTGCCTGCCTTCATCTTCCCCGCTCCCACAACCCCTCTCTCTCCCTTTTTCACTCCTCTCTCTCTCTTCCCTTCTTTCCTTCTACAAACTGTATTAGGAATTTAATACATTCCAGGCAGTCCAGGTTGCTAAAATGATCAAAGGAAGAAGGAGATACCAAGAAAGTAAGCAAGGCGACTTCAGGAATGTTAGTACTATGTTTGTTTTAATCTTTACTTGAGGACATGCTTAGAGAGAGGAAGGGGAGAGAAACATCAACTGGTTTCCTTCCATACATGTCCTGACCGGGCATCAAACCCGCAACCTAGGTACATGCCCTGACCGGAAATCAAACGGGCTACCTTTTCGGTACAAAGGAGGATATGCAACCAGCTGAGCCCCTCTGGCTGGGCTGGAAAGTCTGTCCCATTAAAGCCCAAATGCTGGAGGTGGTGGTGGTGAATGTCTAGGTTGTGGAGGGTCGCCTGATTCGCACTGGCTTATCCTGAGAAGGAAGTTTTTGTTTGATGCCTAAATGGGGTGGGGGGGGGATCCTGTCATGGGAAGACTTGAGAACCTAAATTTCTACTCAGAGAGAACAGCCAGTACAAGGAACCTATGGCAGGAAAAAAAGATGGTTTGTCTCTGAAGGCAGTGAGATAATGCTAAATAGTAAGAAATCAGGAACTTGCATGCCCTTGTATGAAGTTTGGACTTTTATTTCTATATTACTATAAGTAAGCAATGGAGAGTGAAGAACTAGCTTAAATTTAAACAAAGCCGCTTGGCCGTTAATGGGTAACGTGACTAGGGGCACGGTGGGCATGCGTGTGCTTGTGTGTGCGCGCCTGTACATAAGGAGTTGATGATGGTACTTAGCTCGCTGCGGGGGCAAGAGACATGGGACACAGTAGCAGTGGAGGAAAATGAGGTAGATTTCCCGGTCCCTTTCCCCACGAGAGCATTCCAAAGGTGAACGTGTTCGGAAACAGCGATCAGCGCTTTTGCAGCAGAACGCACACTGGCCAAGACTGAAAAGATCAACAGATCGGGCCAGAGAGCTCGTGTTAAGAGCCCTGAGCAGATCCATGCAGAATGTGGGGCTGCCCAGGCTGCTATGGAACACACAACGAGTACCGAGGTTTAAAAAGTATCCAAATGGCTAATGGAAACTGATGTTTCAAATAAATAACAGACCAAGCGATGGGCATGCTAGAGACCAGGGAGCACCATCCCTGAAAGAAACAGGCTCTGTGAGCAGCAGGCAGACACCAGCATAACGTGGCACAAATGTGACTGTGAATAATGCTTTTTTATGACCCTTCAAGCCTATAACACATGCTGGTGAAGTATATCCAAGATATTCACAAAATGTTCATCTCTGAAGTTTTCAGGAACAAGAAGGCCAAGGCTAAAATGGGACATACAAAGAAAAGAAGATGGAGCGGTCTACATGAGATGCATTCATTCTTGATTTCTTGATTCATTGAACAGATATTTATTGAGTGCCTCCCATGTGTTAGGCACTATCATGCTGAGGAACTCCTTTTCAAGGAACTTATATGTTTATGTGTTTATTTATTTCAATATGTTTTTATTGATTTTTTAGAGAGAGGAAGGGAGAGAGAGAGAGAAACATCGATGTGAGAGAGAAACATCGATTGGCTGCCTCCTACACAGCCCCCCAACTGGGGATCGAGCCCGGAACCCGGGCATGTGCCCTGACTGGGAATTGAACCAGTCCATGGGATGATGCTCAATCCACTGAGCCACACTGGTTGGGAAAGGAACTTACATTTTAAAGGATAAGAGAATAGTAAAATAATGAAGTATCAAAGAAAAGAAACATCCAACAGTGAATTAAAGAAAACTGTAAAAGTGGTATAATGGAGATGCCTAGTGCCTGGTCAATGAAGGTCTCTTTGAGAAGAGGCCATTTATATTATGAACTAATAGACCAGAAGGAGCCTGGCTAGTGTGACTCAGTGGATTGAGCATCGTCCCATGGACTGAGAGGTCCCAGTTCGATTCCCAGTCAGGGCACATGCTCGGGTTGTGGGCTTGATCACCAGTCGGGGGCATGCAGGAGGCAGCTGATGGAAGTTCCTCTCTCACATCGATGTTTCTATCTCTCTCTCCCTTATTCTCTCTTTAAAAATCAATGAAAACATATTTGAAAAAAGACAAGAAGGAGTCAAAATTATACGAAGGCTGGGAAAAAGTATGTGGGAAAGAAAGTCAATGTTGCTGAGATAGAGGCATAAAGGAGGAGAGTAGTGATGAGTTTGGGGATACAGGCAAGGGTTGATCATGGAAAAGCCAAATAGCTGTATCAATGAATTTTTTTATATATAAATGTGCTGGGAAATAATGGTGAGGTTTGGAGTTTGACCTGGTTAATAGTTTTTAAAGTCACCCTACTTTTGTGTAGAGAATAGAGAGGCAACAGAGTCAGAGGACACAGACCTAAGGGAAGGCTGGTGAAGTCTGAAAAGATAGAGATAATATTTCTTGATAATTGGGGGCAATGGGTAGACTCAACAGGCAAATCAATAATCATGGAATAACTAAAGCTAAGATGAATTTTAAATCAGGTCATATTTACTTAATTCTTCCAAATATCAAGTACACATTTGAGTTGTGCCGGTTACACCTAGCAAGGATTTTTTAAAAGCAAAGAGTGTGCATATGTGAAGTAGTGTTCTCTATTTTGATCATATAGGTCTAACTCAATGAACATGTATGCTTCCAGCTACTAGAAGAAAAAGGGTTGTTTTAAAGAATAACTAGATGCAAAAGGCAAATGAAAACTGGAAAAGACCACAAGCTTTTTCATTATTACTCCGATGAATAGAACAAATGCAATAATGAAAGATGTACAATGTTATTTTGTCAATGTTTTTCATGAAAAATAAACATAATAGAAAATAGTTAAATTAGCTATGTGAGTCCTTTGTATGTCTAAAGTGGCAAAGTACTGTGATAACTTTTTTCCAAATATATCATGGGTGGTAGTTTTCAAGATAATATTATATATTAGAAAGTATTACTACTGTTTTATCACTGATGAAATGGAGATTCCAAGGGCTAAGAATTTCATGGGCTTGAATCCAAGTCCAATAAATGTTCTTTGTTCCATAACAGTACAGTGACACCCTACACCTTGATATCCATCCCTTTTTCACATTATACGGCAGATCCGTGTAGAACCAATGCATCTAATGCATATAAGCTATATTTACTTACAAATTAGAATACTTTTAAAAGCAACTCAGTTGATTCCTTTCCAAGTGGAATGAACTTTAGGGAATACCAATGGGGAAGAATAATAGCCTTGACAATTAAAAATAATATAATTAGATATCACCAATGGTAAGCATGCATTCTCTTCTTATTATTGAAAAAATACATCTATAAGAGTTCAGAAACAAATAAGATATACCTGAAATAAAATATTTTGCAAAAATTAATAAATACCTTTTTTTACATGCACTCATTCTATAACAGATATCTAGATTTATAATTTCCAAGACACGATTCTCAATCTGAAGAGGCATATACAGCTCAATAAGGCATCTATTTTACCTTTAAAAAGTTACAGAAGTTATACAAATGAACTGCAATCAAGAGAAGAATGGGAAAAAAAAAAAAAGAAAAATTGTATCTGAACTGCTGTGTAAGGAAAAATATGGACAAGCTTGCACTTGAGAGATGGAAGCAACTGTGGGCTGAGGCAGCTGAGGTTGAGGGAACAGTATATACAAGGATGAAGCGGTAAGAAAAAGACAGAACATGACAATCAGTTCAGGTTCGGGGCAGACAAGGTGAGGAGGCAATAGTATAGAAGGAATCTATAAAGGGCAGTGTAAACTATATTAAACAGTTTAAAGCAGTTGTTAGCTACTATTTGGCCACCCAAAGACCATAGTGAGAGTACAAGAGATTTGTTTGAAGGATTTTAACTTGTCACAACTTTCAGTTTTTATCTCTAATTTCTAATTCTCTCTAAGTCTCACTTGGAGAGGTAATGAATATTTAATCAACATTTACATTAGAACATTTTAAGTGACTGAGAAGTTTAAGTATTTCAGTCATAAAAAATTAAGGTGCCTTAAATAATGAAAGTAACCAATATAACCATAATTTAGCTTTAATTTATAAAACATTTTATGAAATCATGAGGATGGAAGCAGAAATATTCAAATAAAAGGGAGAAACCTTGTCTGTCATTTCCATATCCTTAACACTTCTAAGACTGAAACTTTCTATTCAGATGACTTGAACTGTAAAATGTAATTGTAATTGTTTCATGAATTATGTTATTTCTGATTAAATGAGCATATTTGCCGTGGTCTTTACTCTTCCCAGTTAGAATGATATAATTAAAAATAACGTTTATCTCTACAAGGGAGAGGGCAGTTTAGGTTGTTCTTCCATCTTATGAAATGCAGGATCTAATTTAATGAAGTCTATGAAGAGACAGGGGATTTTGAAAGTGTGTGATGACTGAGTAGCTCTGGAAGATACAGGGCACACGAAGGGCAACACCAAACCTTACCTCAAATATAGTGGGAAACATACATGGTAGCAATTCGGTGAACGGGGCACTTACGGAGAATAATTAATGATGTAGTGTTTTGGGGCATAGTTGTCATTTATATATTTTAAAAATTTGGATTTTTTGTTATTTTGTATTTTTGTTTGTTTGATTGTGTGTGTGTGTATGTGGGGGTGGGGATAAGCTGTTTCACGTAGATGGGTAAAAAATACCCAATAGTTTTTGATAGAGGGTGGATAACCATGATGGAATTTATGTAAGTGTATTTATATACCCTATACCTTAATAGCCTTAAAAAAAAAAATAGATGAACTCCGGAATAGAGAAGAACTCTAATTCAAAAAGGTTAATTTATCCTGCTCAATTATTAGAGTCACTGTAACAGTATTTATGGGGCTTGAAAAAAGGGAATCAGCCAAGTGATAGTAGCATAATAGATACTATTATACTACTAGTATAGTGGGGAAATCTATGGGAAATTGATTAGTAACTATGAATCTTGTAACTCCTAATTTGTAAAAAGAAGAAAAGGAAACCCTACGTTTTATATTGTGAAGATGAAATGTAGGGACTACAAAGCCTGGCACAAAACCAGCGTTCGGTGGCAACAGTAAAAAGAAACCATTGAGAGAGACTCACATGTGTGGTGGAGAAGAGTGAAATCATTCTGTTCTTCCTCAAGTTAGGCTACAGCTCTTCAGTGAACGTGTTACACAGTTAAAACAATTGTATCAACTGAAAGCTCAATTTCTAAAGTATTTATTCTGGAGCATTGTTTCACCCACATTTTAAAGTACTTAGTCATTTAACTCAATCAAAATTGTAATGTGCATTAATGATTTAAGATTATTTGATGAATGCCCATTTCCCCTCTGCAACTGTGTCTATGAGAAACATTTGTATCAAAGTTTGTTTTATGAATGTATGAATAAAAGCTAAAAATCAAGTGCCAGGTAACTACTGGCCAGGGAATTTTACAGGCTAAGGAATAATTATATTTGAACTCTAAAATACCAATAAAGATGGTAATCTGATGGTCAAAATAATATTATATTCACCTTTTTCTTTCATTTTATACTAGTTGATATTATCAGAGGCTAAATATCAATTATTGAGGGTGCTTCACCAGTCTGATAATTTGATCCGTGTATGCAATCTCTCCTACCTCCGGTTGTCACAAAAAATACAGGCATTAACACGTATTTCCCAAATCCTGTATTCCACCTTCTTTATTTTTGTTTTTTATTTATTTATTTTTAATTAATTAATTAATTAATTTTTGTTACAGATGTTTCTCCTTTTATTCCCCCATTGACACCCTCCGCCCAATCCCGCCCCCCCCCCCACTGGCATTATTGTCTATGTCCTTGTTTACACATACACGTGTAAAAGTTCTGTGGTTTATCTCTTCCCGCCCCCAACATCCACCTCTTCTGAGGTTTGTCAGTGTGCACCCCACTTCCCTGTCTCTGGGTCTATTTTGTTCCTCAGCTTGTTTTGTTCATTATATTCCACAGATAAGTGAGATCATGTGATATTTGTCTTTCTCTGACTGGCTTGTTTCGCTTAGCATAATACTCTCCAGGTCCCTCCATCCATGTCGTCTCAAAGGATAAGAGATCTTCCTTTCTTACAGCTGCATAGTATTCCATTGTGTATAGGTACCATAGCTTTTTTATCCACTCATCTACTGATGGACACTTGGGCTGTTTCCAGATCTTAGCAATTGTAAATAGTGCTGCTATGAACATAGGGGTACATATATTCTTTCTGTATTCCACATTTTTTAAAGTTTCTTTTATAATGTCATGTATTGAAAAATTGTATAGCAATACTTCACTAAACATTATAACATTCACACAAAAAATTTAAGCAAAACATACAGTGAATTATATCAGGGAGAGCATGGGGTTCGGAATAGAAATACACAGATGCAGTGCCCTCTAGGTGTTCCCATTTTATGGTGGATTTCGTTCCTCATTTTCTCACCTACTGTCTTTATTTTAGGCCGTACCCATGTTGGTAAACATCAGACTTCCGTGTGTTTATCTTTCCTTCTGTTGTGTTAAATAATTGTATAAATTAAATCATTTTAGTTTTTTTTATAATGCTGAAATGTGTGACTCTGTCCAAACTGAAAAATAACCATAAGGTTAGCTATTATTCCTTGAGACGTTTTTAAATAAAGAAACATTTATAATGAAATTTATTCAGTAAACATTTATCACCCTTTTCCCCCTCATTAGCCTGGGGAAAAAAAAAAATGTCCTTCCTCTTAACCAAAGTCAAACTAACCAGCGAACCAAAAGCATCTACCCATTTGTGATCCAGACCACGTGCTATGACACCTCTAGAACTTGATTCTACGGTTACAGTCTTTGTCCTCCTGCATCATCAATTTCATTCATTTGTATGGTCATTTACATTGCACAGGATTATACTTTCAATCTCTAAGTTTAAAAAAACAAACAATATAGTGAAACCATATTCTGACCCTACATTTCACTCCTAACTGCCTTCACATTTCTCCCTCCCTTCTTAGCTGAATTTCTTGAAAGCATTATTGACACAACCTATCTTTACTTCCCCACTTATTATTTATACTTTTAAAAAAGTTCCTTTAGAATGTGGCCTGAATTTTACCACTAAAATGACCTCTATGTTACCAATGTAATCCTATGTCCCCAATTTACTCATTTGACAAATATTTACTGTGCACCTACCATACACCAAGAACTCTTCTAGTGATTCAGCATATAGCTGTGTAGAAAACAGCCAAATGGCCCTGACTTTAGGAAACTTACATTCAGATGACAAACAGCACTATGAAGAAAAATAAGGAAGGCAGGCCAATAGATGCCATTTGAAATAGGATATTACAAAAGACCCCACTGAGAATGTGAGATTTAAGCAGACATATGGAATATATCAGATATGGAGCCACGCAAATTATCCGAGGGAAGGACTTTCCAGACAGAGAGAACAATGAATGCCAAGGACCTAGGACAGGAGCATGTAAGACTTGGAGGACCAGCAAGGATGCTGCTGCTGTGGTAAGAAAGGGTGGGGAAGTAAGGAATGGAGGTCATCAACTAAAAAGGCTAAATCATATAAGTAAATTAGACAAGCTTTTACTCTGGGACAAAACCATTAAAGGGTTCTGAGGTGAGGAATAACACTACCTGGCTTAGGTTTTTTTAAAATGTTATTCTAGCTGCTTTATTTTAAATAGATGATGGAATGCACCAGGAGGTCTCCGGTTCGATATCCGCTCAGGGCACATGCCCAGGTTGTGGGCCAATCCCCAGGGGGGGCATGCAGGAGGCGGCCAATCGATGTTCTCTTTCATGGATGTTTCAATCTCTCTCTCTCCCTCTCACTAAAATCAATAAAGAAAAAATAAAATAATAAAATAATAAAAAAAAAGGACAGAAAATCTTTCAGAGCATATCATTCATTGACACTCCCTTCTTTTTGAAGCGTTCTGTTTTCCAGGCTTCTGCAAAACCACTCTCTTTCAGTTTTGCTTCTACTGTACTTGATTCATGTTGGTAGTTTATAAATATATTTATAATTAAACAAACCAAAAAAATCGTGTGAATGTCTGCTGTAAATAAATACATGAAGGACATGGAATGGGGAATAAAATAAGGGATTTAGGACTGAGGGTGGGTCGACCCCCAGGGAACATATCTTCCTGGTGAAATGATATAAAAGACGAGAAGATGCCTAGTGTGAGCACAGAGGAGCAGGGGCAGCCCCAGTGGTGGCATTGAAGAGAGTGAGCCTGTCAGAGCAAAGTTCCTGAAGAAGAAAGAGCTTTTAACACGTCTGAAGAACCTAACAAAGACCCATGTGGCTGAAAAGCAGAATTAAGTGAGAGTGACTTGAAGTAGTGTCACGTCATGTCCTCAGGCAATGCTAAGGGACACGTAGAAGAGGTTTAAGCGGGAGAGAGGTCCAAGATGACTTAATCTTTGCTATTTTTCCCCCCATATCAGTGAGGAAAATGTATTGTTGAGGGGTGTGGAAACTGACTTGTGTTGCCACGTCCTGGTGAGGGATAAGGACTACCAGAACTAGGACAATGAAAGCAAGGACTTTGCGCCTCTCCTTCACCACCCCATCCCTTAGAAAAGTACACAGATCATCCTTAATAAATATGTGTTGAATGAATGAATGAATGAATGGATAGATGAATTACTGCTCTGGTTAGCTCACAGTGGAACTGTGGGAGTGAACTGACTGTTCCTCTTAAGGAACTTTATTAATAAGAGAGAGACCTACAAATAACTATGAGACAAATGTCTTCAGTGGCCCATAGAAGCATAACCTGTTGGACAGAAATTTGTTACATAAGAGCTGACTTTTTTTTACCAGTTCTTAGTATGTGAGCCAATGTTTTAATATCCTTGTATACAATTTCATTTAACACAAAAGTCTTTGAGATAAGTTAACATCTCTGTTTTACAGTTAAAGAGACAAAGTTTATGAGGATCCTAGAATAGCTAAAAAATGACAACAGAATTTAAACCTATGCCTCCTTTTTCCAGAGGCCACGTTTAAAACAATGAATCATAAAAAACTTCACCATTCACAAATTATATTTAAATTCTTTTATATTTTTTTCTGATACATGCATTATTTTCTCACTGTTATAAAACTTTGGTTTTCAGAAACAATTTTACTGAAAACAGAAAAAATAAATGCTCACTCACAGAAAAGGGAAACTGTGAAATCAGAAACATGAGCCTTCTGCAATGAGGCAATCAGCTTAAATTGCAAAGACATTTTGAAATAATCACTTAGACCTAAATGTATGTTTGCCCAAGGATTTTACTCAATTCAATTTTACTGTGTTGATGAGAAAGCTGGAAGTCAGAATTTAGGGAGTTAAAGAGAGACTCAATTAGCTCATTAATCAGGTTGGGCTACAGTTCTGAAAAAAATATTTGACTAGGATATACTTTTTATCATATGCTACACATTTTCTTTCTCATGTTTCCTGACATGTATTAGAAAGAGATATAAATTTCCTGTCAACTAGTTTTACTAGGGAACGTGTCATTACTCCTCTGACATCTACCACAACTGACCTCAATGTTCTATGGATTTCCAGTTTGTGAAAAATGTTTAAGTACTTGCATGAGCTTATAAATCATGGTAAGTATGAGAAGTAGTGGGAATTAAGAACCTGCTCCTGTATTTAAGAATTTAATATAGAAATTACCTGGTGTTGAAGTTACTAATTTTTCCTTGTTTGTTTGCTTATTTTATCTTTATATATTTGTTCTTCAAAAGATGGATTCTGTATTCCACATTCTACAAAAATCAGAGTGACCTATGCTATTTTAACATACACTTTTCTTGTTACATTTTCCCCCTGCAGTATTTAAATAAGTGTGTTTTTCCAGTTACATAACCTAAAACATGGATAATAATTTTATCTAGAAATGGAAATAAATGATCAGAATAATTAGAATACCTGAGCCATAATATTTTATGGGTTAATAAAAATGAAAATAAGCTCTGAGAAAATAGAACAGAGGTTTTGAGGGAAAGAGAGGGAAAAAAGTAGAATCTAGATTATTTAGTGAACTATTTCTAGAAAAGAAAAAAATTTGAAAGCATCATTTTCGAAAAAATTAAAAAAAAACAAGGTTTGACTCCAGACATTCTGATTCCTGAAACACTATTTACTACGATGCTATAGAAACCAGTATTGCTATTGTCATCAAGTTACATCACATGGGAAACTGTGTATGTCAACAATGTGTAAGTTAAACCCTAAATAAATGTATGTGTAATTTGAGTACAACCTTGACAATGTATCTCTATGACTCTGAGAAAACATTAGTCTCAGCAAATATAACATGTCTACCTTCCACCCCACCAGAAAAAAAAAAAGCCCAAAACAAACAAGTGACAGAAATACATTGTAACAGTATGATTTATTTTGAAAGGGAAAACACATTTTTTCCTTTTGGTTTTGATATCATCTTGATTAAAGAGTCTCTTAGGCACAGACATGTTGGAAAGTTTTCTATTAAGTTAAAAGAGTGGAACTTACACCACCTTTAAAATATGTTATCCTCTAAGTACCAAAAAAAAAAAAAAAAAAAAAAATTAGGAATAATATTTTCTTGTAGGGTATAAAACAAATTGGTCCCATTCAGATTCAGATTGATTTTGGCCTACAGCCCTCCTTATCATTTAATTAAATGGGAATGCATTATGCAGAGCTATTAAGTAAGTCATGTAGCAGAAGAAGCAAAGAAATGTAGCATGAAAATACATTATAAATTATATAGAAAGAATTCTCTCAGAAAGATAAGGGTATATTGCAGGGTCATCTATACACAAAGATATACTAAAAGGCATTCAGCATCCAAAAAGAAAACATGAGAGAAAATAGAAGAGTTAGTGAACAATGTAGACAAAAGCTTAACATATTGGGTCTTTATTTGCAAAGTAACATTGTCTTAAAAAGGACCTTGACCTCATTTCCTTCCCTTAGCAATTGTGGGAAGATTATTCTATTTTGGAGCATTCAGCACTAGATTGAGTTAGTGTCTCTTTTTCCAAGGTAATTTAATAGCTGTGGAATCAATAGTACAACTCAATGAAAAAAGTTAAAAATTAAAATCTGTACATCAAAAAAGAACTGTAGTATATTTTAGCAATTCTTATGCAGAATTTTAGATAAAGGAGATAAAAGAATCAGAGGCCAACGTTTTAATTTACTGATTAAAGTATTAATGATGGTTGGCAAGATTTAGTAGATATTTTTTAAAGATATAAATAATTTCATAATAAAATTGTCAAACATATGTTTAACAATGACAGAGCAAACTTGGTGCCCCGCTGAAATCCCCATGGGTGAGTATTTACACTTGAATCAGTGATGCCTATCTTATCTATCTATCTAGTAATCTATCTCTCTTTCAGAAAGAAAATTTTAAAAAAGCATGAATTTGGAAGAAATGATAAAAACAAGATTTGACTCCAAACATACTGATGAGAGAGAGATTTAGAGAAAGAGATGGCCAAAATAAACCCCCTACCAATGACTGCTGCGTCCTTGTAAAGCAGAAGCAAGGACATACCCTCTATTTCCTCAGCCAGGTCTTCATCACACAATTAGCAAATAACTATGGCTGCACAGTCATGGTTTATATTCCCTGAGACTTTATTAAAAATAAATGTATAAATCCATAAAGTCATCACAGGAAGATATATGCTGTATGTGAATATATTCACAAGCCATGAACACTGTAATTTAAACTAAGATCGTATAGAAATCAAGTTCCTTGGAGTAATTCTCATTTAGAGTCACAGCTGCAATAACAGCTCCCCTAAAAACGTATTCTCATGACTATACAAATTTTAGAACAAAACTTAAAATATAAATATGCTGTCCAATGCTCTGTCATCTGTAACTAATTCATTGAAAGTCACTGATGTACCATTTTAAAGAAGTTTAGTTGTGCCCTGGTCGGTTTGGCTCAGCGGTTAGAGCATCGGCCTGAGGTCCAGAGAGACCCGGGTTCGGTTCCCGCTAAGGGCATGTACTTCGGTTGCAGTTTGTCCCCAGCCCTGGTTGGTCGTGTGGGAAGCAGCCACTCGATGTGTCCCTTTCACGTCGATGTTTCTCTCTCTCTCTCTCTCTCTTCCTCTCTTTCCCTCCCACTCTGAACAAAAAATGAAAAAATGTCCTCAGGTGAGGATAAAAAAAAAAAGAAAGAAATTTAATCGTGTTTTTAACAAATTACCAAAAAAGAGTACAATAAGTACATAACCCATCTCCCTCATTTTATTTATGAGTTAATTAAGATTCAAAGACATTCAACAATTTTTAAAAAGTTAACCAGTGACATAACTGGGATTCTAATACATGATTTTAGATCTTCAGTTTAATAATAGTGCAACTCCTAATTTCCCTTACTGAAAAAAAAGAAAGAAATTTGAAGATGGAAGTTTTCTATTTACCTTAGATTTATCCTAACCTCCAGAAATTCCCTGCTATTGGCTAATTTTGCATTATCTATTCCTTGCTAGTTTTTTTCACATTTAGTTTATGAACTATACAATATCACAAGAATTCAATCTCAATGTGAGAGAGAGATTGAGAGAGAAAATTTACAACTAATAGAAGACAAAGATGCACACCATATGGACAAATATTATACCAATGATAAATGTACATATAGTTTCCATTAGCTATTAAATATTCCAGCAAAATGTAAAGATTGATTTCAGCAAACATATAAACATTGACATATATGTGTGTGTGTATGCGTGAAGTGTGTACCAGGAGGTGAGAATGAGGCTCTCCTAATCCAGTTCAAATGGAAGCCCTCATTTAGTAGATATTAAGATGCTTAAGTGAATGTGTGACATTCAGCTTTTTTAGGAATCATTTTCAAAGGAAATGTGGGAGAATCTGCTTTGTAACTCTTAGACTCTAAGGTACAGCAAGATGTAGAAGGGGGACAAAGAGGAGAGAAGATTGGTGGAATTATTTCCTTTGAGAGAGTTCTTGTGGATGGTTCAGTACCCTTCCCAGCCCTTTTTTTTTTTTTTTAATTTTTTTTTTTACTGACTTTTTTTAGAAAGAGAGGAAGAGAGAGAGAGATAGAAACATCAATGTGAGAGAGACACATCGATCGGCTGCCTCCTGCACCGCTTTCCCACCCCCTGCGGATGGAGCCCACATCCCTGGCATGTGCCCTGACTGGGAATCGAAGTGGGACCTCTCGGTCCATGGGACAACGCTCAACCCATTGAGCCACACCTGCCGGGCCCAGCCCTTTTTTAAGGGAGCAGTGTGAGAATGATACCCTCTAGTGCTAGTTTGGGGAGGTGGGCTTCAACCGGCTCACTCATTTATGAAATTGGTTTCAGGCAGTTGGCACACAAAAAAGACTGGTGTCTATTCCTGTCTGACAAAGCGAAAGTCAAATTCACACATGAATAAGCTAAAACTGACATCTGTTGAGGAAATCTGGAGGGAAAGAGAGAGCTTCTCTGCTGAGATGAGCCTGATTTTTTTGTGTTTCTCAGAGCAAGGATTTGTTTCCTGTTTCACCAAGGAGAACCATGCATTACAGAGACGCAACATGGGCATGATCTGAGGATCTGTCCAATTAGGCCACCTGAAGGGTATAAATACCTCAGCAGAAAAACACTGTGGGTATCAAGTGACGGGGGACGAACCAGTGGAAGTCACTGACTAGGCCCCAGGACTTCCCATGGAAGTCAGTCCGAATATCAGGGCCAGAGAGCGTGTAGCCGGCTTAGGGCTCAGGTCCACGCCAGTCCCTTTGACCTCCCTCTCCTGCTACTGTTTGCTCTTAGAGAAACCTAGAAGAGTGGCTAGCAAGAAGTTTGAAAGGAGGAGGAAAATAAAGGTGGAGAGGCCAGAAGGGCCGATCGTAATCCTCTCCTTTCCTTACAGACACCTGGCGAACAAGGCCTGGGATCGGAGAGCGGGAAGAAGAAACTGATGGTCAATCAAACTTAGGGGTTCGATTACTATCTTGGGCTTGATATTCTAATTACAGAGTTCAAACTGTGTTTCTAGTTTTATGGACTGAATTCTATCCCTCTAAAATTCATATGTTGAAGTCCCAACCCCCAGTGACTTAAAATGTGACTTAGAAATAGTTCTTTTAAACGCTAGTTCAATTAAATCAAGTTATTAATGCAATATGACTGATATCCTTATAAGAAAAGAAAATTTGGACAAGCAGAGACAGACACCAGGCATGGGTATCCACAGACAAAAGCTAGATGCGACACAGCAAGTCAGCAACCATCCTATAAGCCAAGGAGAGAAGCCTCCAAAGATCAGACCTCCTGACACCTTGATCTTGAACTTCTAGCCTCCAGAACTGTGTGAAATACATTTCTGTTGGGTAAGCCACCCAGTCTATGGTATTTTATTATAACAGCCCTAGTGAACTAATTCACCAGGATAAGGTGTCCACCGGACCTACATGGATTTTCATCCTGGGGCAGATGTATGTAGATGGTGTCTTTCTTCTATAAAACTAAAATTTATTGCCCAGCCGGGTGGCTCTGTGGTTGAGCATCAACCCATGCACCAAGAGGCTGCTGGTTCGATTCCCAGTCAGAGCACATGCCCAGGTTGTGGGCCTGATCCCCAGTGGAGGGCATGCAGGAGGCACCCAATCGATGTTCTCTCTCATCAATGTTTCTCTCTCTCTCTTCCTCTCCCTTCCTCTCTCTCTAAAAAATCAATAAAGAAAAAAAATTATATATTAAAAAAACCTAAAATTTATTAAAATTTGTCAATACATCCAACTGTGAAAACTAGAGGAAATCTGAGGCTTTTCTTCAAACTTAACATATATTTGTAATATTTTGCTTTCTGCATACAGTTACTACACTTTCTGAATCAAAGCATGAATATCTGTATGGGGAAAATAAAACAATGGAATGCATGAAATAGGCTTGTGGTAGAGAATCAGAGCACACTGAATCTGAAACATGCATCTCATTTCTTACACATGAGCACAGGCCTCCTCAGTATCTTTGTGGTAGGAAAAGACAGATCTGCGCTACATGTCTGGCTATATGTCTGGCAGCGTGAGGACACACTGAGGGCACCAAAAAGGAAAAAAAAGAGCCCGGTCAGTGTGGTTCAGTGGTTGAGTGTCGACTCATGCACCAAGAGGTCACCAGCTCGATTCCCAGTCAGGACACATGCCCAGGTTGTGGGCCCGATCCCCAGTGGGGGGCATGCAAGAGGCGGCCAATCAACGGTCTCTCTCATAGATGTTTCTATCTCTCTCCCTCTCCCTTCCTCTTTCTCTAAAATCAATAAAGAAAAAAAAGAAAAGAAAGAGAAATTGATTTCGAATAAGTTAATGTTTTTAAAGTTTTAAAAGCAGGAAGTCAGAATTCTGTTGAATGCTTTTATTTTATGGATTTATTTTATTTTTTTCTTTCATTTTTTAAAATTAATTTATGTTTGTTACAGATGTTTTTCCTTTTTTCCCCATTGACACCCTCCTCCCCATTCCCCCCCACCCCATCCCCAGCTTTGTTGTCCATGTCCATCAGTTATGCATACATGCATATAAGTTCTGTGGTTTATCTCTTCCCTCCCCCAACCTCCTCTTCTGAGGGTTGTCAGTCTGTACCCTACTTCCACATCTCTGGGTCTACCCTGTTCCTCAGACTGTTATGTTCATTATATTCCACAAATAAGTGAGATCATGTGATATTTGTCTTCCTCTGCTTGGCTTGTTTCGCTTAGGATAATACTCTCCAGGACTCTCCAGCTCCTTTCAAAGGATAAGAGATCTTTCTTTCTTACAGCTGCATAGTACTTCATTGTGTATATGTACCACAGCTTTTTTATCCATTCGTCTACTGATGGACACTTGGGCTGTTTCCAGATCTTAGCTATTGTAAATAGTGCTGCTATGAACATAGGAGTACATATATTATTTCTGATTGGTGTTTCAGGCTTCTTAGGGTATATTCCTAGAAGTGGGATCACTGGGTCAAATGGCAATTCAATTTTTAATTTTTTGAGGTAACACCATAGTGTTTTCCATAGTGGCTGCACCAGTCTGCATTCCCACCAGCAGTGTACTAGGGTCCCCTTTTCTCCACACCCTCGCCAGCACTTCTTGTTTGATGATTTGCTGATGGTGGCCATTCTAACAGGTGTGAGATGATACCTCATTGTTGTTTTAATTTGCATCTCTCTGATGATTAGTGATGTTGAGCATTTCTTCATATGTCTCTTAGCCATTTGTATGTCTTGTTTGGAGAGGTGTCTATTTAGTTCCTCTGCCCATTTTTTAATTGGGTTCTTTGTCTTCCTTTTGTTGAGTTTTATGAGCACTCTATATATTTTGGAGATTAACCCCTTATCTGATGTAAATTGCATATGATGGGGTAGGGAATCATAATTTTTAATTATGGATTCTAAAGTTCTGAAATAAAGCCAACCTTCAGTACAATGATCATAAACAATAAATTATAAAGTCTTAGTGGATAATGACAACAGAAAGCTGAGGCACAATGAGAAAAATTACACTATATCATCTCTCAGTGTATTATTTATTGTGATTTTGAAAGTTTCCTTCCATTCCTATCACTGGAGAGCCCTAACTAAGCTGCCACAAGAGGGCGCTTCACCTTGTGGGCAGCGTGTGATATGGCAGCCACTAGCCACCGTGGCTTTTGAGGGTTTAAAACGTAGGTAGTGAGACTGAAGAACTGAAATTTTAATTTTATTCCATTGTAATTCAGTTTAATTTAAATTTAGAAATAGGAAGCACAAAATATTTTTATTAAATACACTTTTATTATTATAGTAGTCCACATTTTATTTTAACTCTTGCGTGGTGTAGGATGTAGTATTACAGTAAAAGTGTTAGGAGTATAAACTGATATAACATTATAATAGGTTTATCTTAATATTTTATGCAAACACTAAAAATTATAATGAAACTTAAGTAAATCATAATTGCCAATAAATTTAAATACTAATTATTATTTTATTTATGTTGATGATTCTATAAAAATCATTTCTTCTCAATTAAAACCTAATTTTCAGTATGAGTTGTGCTGTACATGTAAAATACATACACATATTTTTGACTTAATTGGAAAATAAAATGCAAAATGTATCATTAACATTACGTTAAATGTTGAAATGTTAATATTTGGGACATGTTTGTTTAATATAATTAACATTAGTTCTGCCTGTTTCTTTTCTATTTTATGTGGTTATAAGCAAACTTAAAATTGTGTGTGTGTGTGTGTGTGTGTGTGTGTGCACAACACTATGAAGCTAAGCTATCATTAGAGTAACTTGTGAAATACTGGCATTAGGAGCTGATTAAGCCAAAAAACTTTAGACCTGGAGAACGGTCCATTATTCCATTATCTAATGACCTCACACTCCTGAGATGTTAAGGAATACATTCAACTTCACAGCGTGGGGTCTGTACCCACATTTACCAACTTCTAGTTCAGTGCTTTATCCAGACAGTACTTGTGCGAAGAAGCATTTATTCCTGGGAATCTATACCTCCCTCTACTTTTCCAACCATAGATTTTACTGTCCTTTATCACTTAAACAGCTGTTTTATGTAAAAATGTACTGAATTTTCATTACATTGATAAACTAGAAAAATTAGTATATGCTTGGCAATCCAATGGAAGTGCATGACTGCAAAATCTGGAGGCTCATGTTAGTTGTGGAAACTCTATGTAGTACGTGTTACATTTTCTGTAGGAAGGAAGAATGTAATCCAAAGCAACAAGGTTGTTTTCTTGTTAGATCAATAACATAATGTTTAAATTTGACCTTTTCAAACGAAAGTGTACTTGGGTATTATGAAACACTGCCTTTTCTGATAAGGGTTATTATATTTCTTTCACCTTAAGCTATTTTATAGCTACAGATTTCTTCTTGGGTTTTCCAATAACAGTCAGTATACCTAATGTAATAAAAGGATAAATAAGCCTGTAAGAGCAGATGCTTTTATAGTTTGCTTTATCCTATACATATACAATAGGCAAGGAATATACTTTGCTGATATATCACATGGTGAATTTTTAAGACATATGTCTGTTGAATGTTGGATATAGTTTTACTAGGAATGATTTACTTTACAATCTCTACTGTATTGAAACCTATATTAAGTGCACTCCTTTTTAAAAAAATCAACAAACAAGCACTTATATTATGTTATCAAGTAAGTATGAGTCTCCAACAAGTTACTATGAAAGGTTGGGATATTCTTATTTCAGATAATACTTCTATTACTCGTAATACGCTTGAAATTGCCTTCCACGTCATTTTTAGTCAAATAAAATTTAGGGTGACGATGCTTCTCCCTCTGCTGCGACTGATAGTAATAACAGCTAACATTTTATATAATGATTACTCACTGTCAGACACTGTTCAAGGGCTTTATGCATATTAACTAATTTTATAACTGATATCATTGTTTCATTCACATGTCACTTTTAATCAAGGACAGTGTATTGACAATTTTTTTCTTTACTCACCAAATTGGATTCTCAATGAATTTGAGCCTTTTCTAAAAATAAAAATTCCATTCTGTAAACTTGCAAATTTGAAAATATCTAAGGCTGGAGCTCATAGTAACATTTTCATAGGTCTTAGAAGAAAAGAAACAAAAACAAAAACAAAAAAAACCCTCTAAGGGTTATGAGCTGCTTCCACTAATTTCTAATGTGACCTTGGGCTTAAACTTTCAAAGGGCTGCAGTTAGCTCATAAAGAACCTCTGAGAGAATTACACCAATAAGGCCCCTTCTCTGGGTGATGTAGCGTCAGCCCAGTGCTTAGCCAGAGATGTGCCACTCCAACTTGTCACCCAGCCTGGTGTTTCGCAAAACCTGCCAGCATAATGTGTCGCAGACCTTTCTTTCTTGTTTGCTAAAACGGAGATAATAATGCAATTGATGGGATATTGTGAGGATTACATGACATAATGCATATGCAAATATTTTACAAATTGTGACACAAACCTATGGATGTGTAACATTCAATTATTCTTTCAACATTTACTAGGCACATGTAACATGGTAAACTCTGGGGATGAAGAGATAAAGAAACACATAGGCTTTCTTTAGAAAGTTGTAAATTATAACCAGGTAACCATAAATAACTCAGAATCTATTTTCTAGCTTTTATACAGTAGATAGAATATTTATATATCCCTATCTTCTATTTGCACAGATATGTGCTATTATTTTAAGTGAATAATACATTTTTAAAGTTATCCAATAGTAATACACACACACACACACACACACATACACACATATATATGTGTGTGTGTATATATACATTTTTTTGAATTTGTCATAAACCCGAAGGTCTAGTGTGATATTGAGAATACTTAATAACAGTTGGTTGAGACTAGAAATTGAATTGGCAATGTCAGCCACAGAAGAATCCAGAATAAGCTCTACTATGATAGCTTTTAGTCATTTTAGGACAATCCAGTCAGTCCTGAGAAAGATGGGCAATTCAGGTGTCAGGAAGGCAGGCTGGCACTCTGGGCCTAGAGGAAGGTGCTATTTCCTAATCAATTATGTTTCAACATTTCAATGATCTCTGCAGCCGTACTGGACCAACAGTTTTCTCCCACATCGTTAGCACATCTTCATTCTAACCTGACAGTGCTCTGCATCCTTCCAGACTCAAGTCCGGTCTCAGGGGTTCTGAAGGCTTTCCTAGACCATGCATTCTCTTTCACTCCCTGCTGGAGCTCTTCATTTCTTAACTTTAATAGTTCACGTTTTTCTTTTAATATAATATTCACTCATCTTTTCACATTCCTATAGAGGAAACTCCCCGAATTCAGAGACCATGCAATATCAGAGCCTAGCACTGTGTCTGGCACAGAGAAAGTGCTCAGTAATAGTTTTGTTGAACGAATTTGGATAGATGGGCAAATAAAGAAATAAATAAATGTGCCATAATAGATCTGCAGTGGGGGTTTTAATTTAAAAATTATTTTTTTGTTTCATCAAACCACACTAGCAATTTGCCTGCCTCGTGTATAATTTTGAGTAATTAAATACCTAAAGAAAAGATCAGGTGAACTAATGATAAATCTATTGTCAGACAAAGCTCCGTCTTTCTATCATATCTTACAGGATCATTTCCAAAATTATGTCCTGAGAAATAAGTAGTTCCAAAATAAGCTGAAAGGTCATTTTTGCATAAATAAGATAATTCAGCTTAAATTTGTTCACCCCAGTGTTTCCAAAGCATTTGGGGCCACAGACTTGACCTCTGTGTAACCTCTCATCCCCCTACAACTCCAAACTTAAGGAAAATCCAAAGTGAATATCTTCATCATCTGAATAAACTTTTCTAAATTGTCTTTAGCTATTTTGGGATATCTTTGAATTGGAATGAAAATATCTAGGGGTTTTAACGTCATCATGCCATTTTCAAATAAAGTAAATGTAAGTAAGATGCACTAGGCTTACTACCTGAGACCCCATTTTCCTACCGACGTGGAGGACCAACCATACACCACGTGTGTGACGGCTCGTACCTGCTGTGCTGTGTGTGACTGAAGCTCTCTGGGGGTCATTTTGTGCAATTACTGAATCATTACTAGAAACAAATCACCTGTTCAATATATTTGTAATGTCAACAAAATTGATAAAACACCGACTTTTGTGTATTAAACACCAACTTAACCTTTTATCTTCTGTTATGTGCTTATCCTTAGGTGATATAACAAAATTGCCCTCACTAGAGACAGTAAATGTAAGCATTCGGGCTTATGTGAGTAAAACTATCATATATATCATATGCAAATGAATATTAAATGGGTCAATATTGAATCACCATGAAGTACTACCATAAAACAATGCAATTTTGGTAATCTACCAAATATATTCTACATACAAGAAAGGTATACAATTATAGACTCAAAGAGTGTTATTCATGAATTCATTACATTATAATTTTAAATACTTGACAGAAATCACATTCACTAAAAGGAAAATGCTAACCCAAAGTTAATTGGGGTAATAAGGAAAGTAAGTATTGTAGACTTAAGTATTTTTTGAAAGAGCAAATTGTAGCTATAAATGCAGCTTGAACATTGTTAAATCAATACATAATATATTTTAGGCTTATTTAGAAGACCCAGCAAAACGGGTCACGGAGTAGAGCCAGAAAGGTAGAAAAACTGACCTTGCTACATGAGCCTACCACAGGTTGCCTTGTGGACACCAGTAAAGTCTACGGGATTCTCAGTTACCAAGGAGTGACGTCTCCACTAAAGCCAGCTAATATTTATGAGTAAGAACAAGGGTTTCATATGGACCAGTCAGTTTTATCCTATCAATATCAGGACTCATAGATTATCACTTATATCTAGAAACTTTATTTTATTTTAAATATTTTTTCTTTATTGATTTTAGAGGGAGAGGGAGAGAGAGAGAAACATTGATGAGAGAGAACATCTATTAGCCGCCTCCTGCATGCCCCCCATTGGGGATCAGGCCCACAACCTGGGCATGTGTCCTGACCAGGAATCGAACCAGTGACCTCTTGGTGCATGGGTCGACACTCAACTACTGAGCAACACCGGCGGGCTAGAAACTTTATTTTAAAAGGAAGAATGCAGTGATCTAAAACTTAAAAGTCTGAGCATTTACCCCAAAGGTGCTGAGTTAACACAGAAGAGACTTTATCCTAGAAGAGATTGGCAAATTGTAAGTATATTTTTTCATCAGCAGGAATGCATGAGCAAAATTAAAATGTTGTTCTATAGTGATTTGATTTTTCAGTTTTCCAGTTGATAAGTGTTACATTTTAAACCTACTACATGTTTTAGAAAATATTGTCCATATTACAACTGGATATTTGATAGATTATTTCCTAGTCACAGTAGTTGCTGTATTTGAAGACAGTAATCTAAATCACAATTTTACTAAACTAATTCTATGTGATTGTCACATTAGGTTAATATAATTTGCCTTTCACTTTATAAAATATATCAATAAAGTTTATATATATATGGGTTAAACACTGACTTAAGAAAGAATACTTCTCAAACATTAAATTTTTTTTTAAGCGTTAAAAATTTTTTAAAGAAACAAAACACTGGCGTAAGAAAAAACACTTAGCAAAGTAAGCATTAAGACCTTTTAAAAAAATAAAAATTGTCATATTTTTCCTTTTTGACTATTAGTCTGAGTCACTCTCCTATCAATGAAGGTTGATTCAATTCCTGAAAAAAATCTGTAACAGATTCTCCATCTACTTCTTAATATGCTGATTTCCATGACTGTTTCTTAAGTATATACATTCTTTTCTTTTACCCTTCCTGCTATACTTTGCCCAGATACCCATTATTATCTGATTTTAAGTAATTCTCTTTAGCATAATCTGAATTTGAGTTTTTCAAGTGTAACTTTTTCTAATGAATGATATCCATCATTCATGGGTAGTCTCAGTGTTGATACATACCACTGACTCATAACCAGAATAAAAAGGATATAAAACAGATAGGCAGGCCCTGGCTGGTTTGGCTCAGCGGTTAGAGCGTCGGCCTGCGGTCCAGAGAGACCCGGGTTCGGTTCCCGCTAAGGGCATGTACCTAGGTTGCAGTTTGTCCCCGGCCCTGGTTGGTCGTGCGGGTGGCAGCCACTCAATGTGTCCCTTTCACGTCTATGTTTCTTTCTCTCTCTCTCGTCCTCTCTCTCCCTCCCACTCTATCTGAACAAAAAATGAAAAAATGTCCTCGGGTGAGGATAAAAAACAAAACAAAACAAAACAGATAGGTAGCATAAAGAAAATAACATTATTCCTAATAGTCTACTTTATTTCTAAAATCCCATTTATTTATATATATATATGTGTGTGTGTGTGTGTGTGTGTGTGTGTGTGTGTGTGTAAAACTGAATTCCAACTCTAAATACAGTCACATGGCTCAATGTTAAACTCATAACTGTTAAAATATTTAGTAAAATAAAAGCATTTTATTAGAAATTATGTTTGACTAGAGTTAAGCAAATTAATCACTAGCACTGTATTTCTGATATAAAATACTTAGCTCAGTTTCCCAGGCTGTGCGTTGCAATGGAATTTCTATTTCAAGGAAACTTGCAATTAAATGACAATTAGCCAATTTACTGTCAAACACACCCACAATTTTGAACACAAAATTTGAGCTAGAAGATACAAAAACTGGCAATAAATTTTAAGGATTGGAGTAAAAACAATAAGTATAGTTAGCTATGGAAGAATTTAATCCAATCATTATCATCAACTAATATGGCAAAAGGCCTTAAATTTTATGTTGTCATAACTATCAAATATATACTTGCATGACAGAAAAAAATGCAAAAATGCTATCAGGAGTTTTTAATGGCTGTTTTAGACAGACCAGTATTTTCTTAGACTGACAATTTGACTACTGAATGTTATTTTCATTATCTCTGATGGTTTTACAAATTAAGACGATGAGTTCCATAGACTAGACAAGTACATAAAGCAAGAAGTAAAAAGAAGTTTCTTATTTTTACCACACACACAATAAAAGAAAAGAAAAAATTTCCAGGTGAAATTATACTGAATTGAGAGAGATTAGAAGAAAAAAATGATATAAATACAAATAATAATGAAAAAAAACTACAGATTAGAAATTACTCTCAAACACTAAACATCAGCGAAGCTCAATTTCCGATTCCCTCAAAACTCAGTAAATAAAAAATAACTAGCTTACATCACAAGCTTAAAATAATGAAATGTGTCTATGTATGAGAAGATTTTTCTGAGATAAGGATTCAATACAGTTTATGAATTTTCCCCACAGCATGTACTCACTAAAAATTAAATAATACCTACAATGATATGAAAAATGTACATATTCATTAAGACTTCTTGAATTGTGCTGACAAAGCCCTGTTCACCATTTATTTACAAAAAAAAGCAATCTGTTTGCCCATGTCCAACATTCCCATGCCAGTGAACTATACCCACGTCTGAACCAAAGATTTTATCTTCACTTATCATGTCACTCCTTCAGGTCCACCCTGGAAATCATACACATGACCCACAGTGATAGTTGTCAAGTTAGAGGAGAGGTTTAGAATTAGCATGGTGGGGTATACTTCCCAGTCTTTAATTTTCATTGTTGTTATTCATCCTCACCTGAGGATATTTTTTCCACTGATGTTTTTTGGAGAGAGTGGAAGGAAGGAGAGGAAAGAGAGAGGGAGAGAAACATCGATGTGAGAGAAACACATGAATGGCTTGCCTGCCACACAAGCACACAAGCCCTGACATGGGCACTTGACCTGGAATTGAACCCTTGACCTTTCAGTGGGCAGGCTGACACTCTAACCACTGAGCAACACCAGCCAGGGCCCCAGCCTTTAATTAATTAATTAATTAAAATTATTTCTATTAATTAATTAATTTTTGTTACAGATGGTTTACCTTTTTCCCCCATTGACACCCTCCTCCTGATCCCACCGCCACCCCAGCATAGCTGTCTATGTCCACTGGTTACGCATACATGCATGTAAGTTCTGTGATCTATCTTTTCCCTCCCCCCATCCCCCAGCCTTTTATTAACAATGGACATATTAAGGTACCACAAGAAAAACTGATGTCTAAACAAAATTAGAAATAAAACATATAATTAAACAGATTGATTTGATGTTGTGCTCTATTTTTATACTAGGACTATATGTATGATTTTAAAAATTCAGTCCTACAGATGAAACTGCTTCTCATTTTCACTTCCAAAATTAAATCCTACTTTAAAATCCAGTTCTAAGGAAAAGTGCTTTTTCCCTAGAGAATATAGAACATGGGCTTCCTCATGTGTGATTGAGAGAAATATAAAACCCGGTTTTCCCTTTTTAATTGTTTCCTGAATTCCAATTTTATGTTTCATCATAATTTTTATTTTTTATGAAATGTAATAAGGCAGAAAGCCATTCTCCTTGTTTTCTTTTTTAAATTTATCTTTATTATTGAAAGTATTAGGAATGTCCCCCCTATTTTCCCCCATTGAGCCCCTCCACCCCACTCCTCACCCCCCTGCCTTCACCACAGTATTGTCTGTTTCACTGATTATGCATATATGCATATACGTTCTTTGGTTTATCTCTTCCCTCCCCGCCAACCCCCTTTCTGCTGAGGTTCTTCAGTCTGTTCTCTGCTTCCATGTCTCTTGATCTATTTTGTGCATCCGTTTATTTTGTTCATTAGATTCCACATAAAAGTGATACTTGTCTTTCTCTGAAGGGCTTATTTCGCTTAGCATGGACCATAATTTTTAAATGGTTTGTACCTCATAGTTGAAAAGTGTGTTTCTCACCATCCCATATGGTTGATTACCTCTTTCCACTGAAGTATATTTATTCACTACATGTCCAACTTTTACTATAAGAAATCTTAATACCTTTTGATTTACACAACAACAGTGTCTGACTATTGTGACTCTTTTAACTGATGGGTAAACAAAACAAAGGCTCAGACAGCTCAAACAGCAATTAGTAACTTGATAATTTAACCCTCATCTTCTAACTCCAAATCCTACTCTTTTTTAATACACTATGGTGTATCCCCAATAATTTTATTTATCTTTGTTCAGTAACTGTGCACATACGTTTGTCAAAACAATTCCAAATGTAAAAAAAAAAAAAGGAGTATATATCACATGATCTCACTTATATGTGGAATCTAATGAACAAAATAAACTGATGAACAAAATAGGTCCAGAGACATGGATGCATGGAATAGACTGACAGAGCTCAGAGGGAAGGGGTGGGGGCAGGAAGAGTTTAACCAAAGAATTTGCATGCATATATGCATAGCTCATGGACACAGACAATAGTGCAGTGAAGGGCTGGGGTGGGGCAGTGGCTGGGTGGAGGGGGGTAAAGGAGAGAAAATGGGGGACATCTACAATGCTGTCAACAATAAAAATAAATTTTTAAAAATGGAGTAAAAGCTCTAAAGTTATTTTCATATGAATTCTGTGCATCTAAAATGCCAAGTCTGGGGGAAAAAAGGAGAAACATCTGTAACAAAAATAAATTAATTAATTAAAAAAATAATAATAAATAAAATGCTAAGGGCCTCTGTATAACTGAGGTTGATGGCAGTGCATTTTCAATACAATTTGAAAGTTTAGTCCATTAAATACGTTTTCTTACCAAAAAGATACATAGGTGATGTCAAAATTCCTATAATTTCTTTGAGAGACTACATAAAATATTTTATTCATAAACTGAAAATAGTCTGTATTATTATTAATGTATCTTTGTTAAATTGAAAATAAGTATCTGTAAGAAGAAGCACATGAACAAATGTAAAAAAATATTATAATAATATTTCATACTTAAATAATTGAGCCTTATGGATAAAAATAATACTTTTAATAAACATTATCTAGAAATAAACTCTTCTGTATTAGACAATTGTCATCTGAAAATCTTCTTCCAATTTAGAAATTAAGAAAACACGATCAAATATTCACAAAAATGAAAGAGAAAATATTTTTAGGTTTATAATAAAGTTCAATTTGACAATAATATATAGATTTCAACCAAAAAAAAAAAACAAAAAACAAAAAACAACCAAAAACTTCCAAACACCACAGTAAAAGAAAAGTTATACTATTTAAGTGTGAACTAGCACAATTCAAGTTCTCATTAAAAGAGGCTGAATGGAACATGAATGTAAGAACATTACTGAAAAATAAAGACTAATATAGTAAAATGGTATTGAAATGATTTTCATTAGGCACTGTTAAAAATTAAAGAGGAAACATTTTAAAAGCATAGGAGAGATAATAGAGTTTTGAAAGAACAGATTTCTAGTATAAATAAACTTGGGGGGTGGGTGTTTTTGTTTATTTTAGATAGGAATGGACATATTCAATGGGGATCTAGGGGAGGGAGAGCATTTTCCATATCAGAAGCATTTTATTTAAATCAAGACTTTTTATAGTACTTTTGAGTTAACAGAACTATATATGCTAGCATGTTCTCCTCAACCTCTACTTAATCCCATTTATATTATGATATCTAAACCAATAAAGAAGCTCTCCTCTAACACAACTGAATGAGGCTCTGTTGGGGAAAGTGTGTTGGTGATGTTGGTGTGTGTCTGTGTGCCTACTCCATCAATTATGGGACAGACTCTGAGAACAGCTAGTGGCATTTAGGAACTCCTAGTAGTGTACAGTTAATTTTCATGGTATTTTATAAGACTACAGGTTAAATAGAAATGCTATGAGGAAAATAATCAGTCTTTGGAACCCTAAGCTCCATTCAAATACTAAATATTTAAAACATTTCAAAGAATTGATAAATCAATAAAAATCATTCAATATAAATTTGAGTTATTAAGAAATTGTTATGTGGAGATTTATTGTGACTGTCATATAGTACATTCCACACATTTTCTATCTTGTATTGGTTTTAATTTAGATACCACTGAAATTAAATGTTAACCTGGGACAATCTAAAAAGCGTGATCATCACTTCATGCTCAGGCATGTATTTCAATGTCAGAATTATGATTTTCATAGCTATTTAAGTTAGATTATTAGAGCTTTTCAGTCCAAATTTATTTTACTGTCGCTTTAAGAACTTCTCCAATTGAATTTATGTTGTCTAGGTAAAATATTATTAGGAGATAATGCAATTAGAAAATCAAGTGTCAATCGGAAAGGTTTAAAAGGATACAATGCAAAGGTATATTTTTATGTAATAAAACTTTCCCTTGATCTTATTCCAAAATCATAGCTTCTATTTTCTTAGGCCACTTTATTCCCTTTATACTGTGTAGATATAGATTATATCCAAAATTACCATCTTTCAAGCTCCTTTTCCTGCTGAAAACAGAAATAATTCATACCCCATAAAACACTTCCTTTCTATTTTACTACAGTGAATTCACTGATATGCTATTTTTCAGTAATGAAACCAGACAGACAATGCCAGAAAATAAAACTGAATCCTGAAGTAGTCTAAAATCAATTTAAGATCAGCAAGTAGAATACTGAAAATATTAATTAAATACACAAATCTACTGGCAGCTTTGCCCTTTTGTCTTGTAATGCAAAATAACCCTATCTACAGATACCAGTTTCATGACACTACATTGCATAAAGCAAATGAAGTACCATTTTGTTTTTGAGAGATCTACTTTTCCTTCTTTATCTCAATATAAATAAAATAGCACTTATTTTGTATTTAAATATAAATTTAAGTGCTATTTTATTTATATTGAGATAAAGAAGAGAAGCCATCTGACTTAAAGATTCAATGACCGCATGAGTCAAAGAAGGTAAGTCTTTTGAATTTCTGCAATGCCATCTGCCTTAACTCCAGGCAGAGGGGAATCAGAGCCATAAAATCATGTGGCTGGGAAACTCAAGAGAATGCGTCAACCTACAGAAAAAGAGGCTCTACAACAATTACTTCTTTTCAATAAAAAAGTCCTCTGATTTCTGAGGTGCACAAGCATTTTAGAAACTAAATCTGGAAACTCAAAATATTGTTCAAATTTAAAAGTGACACTAGGTTCAAATGTTAAGATTCAAGTTAATATGATTTTGATGGTTATTTTTAATAATATATCAATATAAAAATCTCTATGACTTTAATTTTTAATCTTAAAATATAGTGCTCTAAGATGAATAATATATTCTGAGAAATGTTAATAAAATGCATAGTTTTAAGAGTACAGTTGCATTCATATTTCTATTTGAATTAACTACATTAGAAATATATTTTTCTAGAGTGGACTTTGTCTAAGAACTTTACTTTCAAGTTACTTTCTTAGTAATTTTATTACAGTGATACCAAATACATTATTGTAAGTGTCAAAACACCACCACTTTAATCTGTTGCTATTAGTGTGAGAAATCTTATTGATGAAATGCTAAAGAGTGGATCTGGTCCTCAAAATATACATTGATTGTTGAAATTTGTATTCCAGAAATCAATATGTAGCCTAATATCATTTCGGGTATTAACTATAAGCTGGCTAAAGTCACCATAGTAAATTTTCAAAGCACTTAAGTTTGAAGACTACTAAAAAGGAAATCATTAAAAGAAAACAAACAGATAAATGGGAAAATGTAACTGTGGCAATGCTCACTATTCCCTGAACAGTAGCTGATACACTACTGAGAATGAAATGAATTATTTACATAATAGTCTGAGGATAAAGTACACTAAACCCATGTAATAGTACTAAACACTGTAGAAGCTACAGTTTCATTAGTACTCCATCTTCATAATCTTGTTCTAAACAGAGTGTTTTCAAGTTAATGCGTCAAATATTATATCCCACTTATTCACAATGATGCCTATTCATAGAAATGGTAGAGAATAAACCCCCCAAAAAGGTTAATTAAACTAGTAGCAGACACACTGTATATGAAAATGAATTTCAACTGATGAAGAGACTATTTACAACTGCAGTTTTTCTGCAGTGTTCTGTAATGCTCTAAGTAGCATGTCCAACGGCTGGAGCACTTTATGAAAGTAAAATATAATATCTGTCACATATTCCCTTTCAGAGGTCATAACATTCTTTATCCTGAATATTATGCTATAAAAATCAGCTAATTTTTATACTGTAATTTAGTTATGATCACATTATTGCCGTAGCAAGAGAATGTCCATTTTTGCTTATTCAAACTACCATTTATTAATGCTAAAGATATTTTGCTTCTATTACAAAATGCAGTTGTGTATACCAAAATCATTTTACACATCAAAAGAGGCAGAAGTATTCAAGAAATATACCTTGATATGGAGCACTAAATCCACGGTATCTGTGATTGCTGTCGGTAACAAAATGCAGTCTGAGCCAGTTTTTGTTGCTGATAATTGGTGGTGGTATATTCATTCCAGATAACCTGAATTATGGAAGACAACGACAACAAAAATTTTAAAAGCCTTTTAGCAGTAAACATTTTTACTGAATTGGGACCCCCCCCAAATTTATCTACGTGTATACAAGATTCATGACTTTGCATTATTAACTTTTTAATCACAAAAGAAAGAGTTGTTTTATGTATAGAAAAGTCAATTGAAAAATAATGAAATTCCAAACATGTTATGTTCTAATTAGGTTGCATATATTTATAAAATCAACAGTAAACTGGATATGATTTTTGATTCACCCCAATGTATTGCATAGATAATAATAAACATAATGGAAGCTGAACTAACGGTGCTGGTCATTGTGTTCCCTATGTATGTATTGATACAGTATAGTTACAAAACAGAAAGATGACTTCCAAGCAATGGATATACTTTTTCTACCTAATATATTTTCAATATTTCAACTTTGATGGCAAATTTCACAATTTCATTTTATAGGACAAAACTATTTCAGTGTAATATCACAATACTATACATTTATATGATTAACTTTCTTTATAAAATATATTTCTGTAATGCACTGGAGGTCTGCTCCAACTGGTAGACAGAAAACATTGTATTTTGGGTATATATTTAGTCCCTACATTTCTAGTCACAAAGGAACCATTTCATAATCTCCTTAAAGCGAGGCACTTAAGGTAAAATCTTCAAACAAATCTTCAAAGATCTTCAAAATCTTCAAACTAGGGCCTAGATAGTTAAGGGAAACTTTAGACTAAGGTTTTCTAATAACTAGTATATGATGTATCTAAATAGACAGCTGATTTGTGTGTGTGTGTGTGTGTGTGTGTGTGTGTGTGTGTGTTGATTACAACTCTTCTCCCACTGGTTCTAGGGGACCAGTCAAGGGACATTGGATATCTGTCAGTGTACATGTAATCAGTGGTGAGGTGCAGAGATGGTGATGATGAGGACCCTTTACCCAACACCCTCCTCTCTAATGTCCCCAAACCAGCCAGCCTTTCTAGGACGTTTGGGAGCTAACCAACACTTACAGTGAATGACCACCAGCTAAGTCATGGAAATATAAGTTCACCTTTATTGTATCATTGTGCCCATGGGTGTACAGAACGGGCTTGGAAACATTACTATGAATCTGCTTTTCTTGCATTCTAACATGAACAAGCTGGATTTAATTCCATACATTTCTCATTTCTCTTCCTGCTTTGGAATGCAACTTTAACTTTTTCTCTATCACTGCCCTCTTTTCTCTCTTTATAGTGGTGTTTCTGTTTATTGGTCCTGCTGGCTGGTTTTTCTTATCTGAATTTAGTAAATATATGTAATTCACCTGTATAAGACTCAAGTTTTAAAATTTCACGTAATTGCTTTCAGAAAATATCCAAGTTATGTTAACTTTTGTTTGCTTGTTGGTTGGTTCAGTTCAAATAGCAATTCAGTAAAAAAAAAAAAAAAAATTGAACTTGATATAATTTTATTTTCATTAAGTAGCATATTTCATGCCAGATTTTGATTTACAATGGTTCTCTTCAATTCCCTGATTTGAAAAGCCTAAATATCTACTCAGAAAAATTTAAATTGTTTTTGACAGGCTGTACACATCTCTAAATGTAATGAGACTAAAACTCATGGATTGTTGTAATACACTTATGTACAGAGTTCGGAGAGAGGTCCTTAGAAGATCCAATAAACGAGAAGCAACTCATTTGACTTTGAGTGGTAAATTTTCAATGCAATATACAGATGATCTATATAGAATTGTACACTTGAAACCAGTATATAATTTTATTACTCAATGTTACCCCAAGAACTTTAATTTTAAAAAGGAGGCCAGAGGACAGGAGATTCTACAGGGAACAAGGCACAGTGGTGCAGTTGAATGTGGATCTGGGACAACGTGTTTTAAAACTGATTTTCATGGTATTTGGTTCTATGAAATCATTTGAACTAGAAATGCTCACTGAATTAATGTCAAAATATTTCATGGTATATTTCTATGAATATCTTTGATTAAGAAATGTTCACCAAATAAATACCATAGCAAAACAAATGTAAGCATAACGTGCCTAAATTTTCCCTTCTATTAATTTAAGCTAAATTTGTCAACATATCTGTTTATAAATTTGAATTAAGGCATTTATATTTAGGTTCTTATAAATATTTGTATTCATAATTTTATGTGGTAAAACCAAATTTCAAAATAACAATGTTCAATAAGAACCTCAATTAAATGGATTGTTTACTTCAGTTTTAGAAGAAAGTTAAATTGTGATATACAATTAGCTTATGAATTAATGTATGAGATATATTTACCAAAAAAAAAAACACCCAAAAAACCCACGTCCAATTTATATACCTCATTGCACATGTACACAGTCAAGCATTTACCTAGATAAAGCATCAATTATAAAATTGTCCCCTCTAGTATACTGATCATACTAACCATATTTTTCATGGCCTCCACACACTTTATTTGGGTTTTGTCTTTGAAAAAAAAAGAAAGAAAAAAGCACATTCATCCATGTGTGTCAATTGGAATAGTAGGGGGCAATTTGAAAGTGAAAGAAGAATGGAAAAGAAAAATATATTGTGCGATTTAAATGAAAAATGAGAGACTGCGAAACTGGCCAGAGAGATGGCAACAAAATTCAAATAGGTAAACAAGACATTAACCCATACTCTGAAATGAAATCTGTCAAATAAAACATTTTAGTACCCCCTTTTTCATTTATTTTCTAATGATTTTTTCATTCAACATTTTCTTATACATATTAATTGAACACATTATATGTATTGGACACCTTCCAAGCTGGTGAGCATAGTTATCGAAAAAACAAAGATACCACCATCAAGGAACTTACATTCTGTGGGAAGAGGAAGATAATAAACATATGAATAAACATATACATAATAAACATATATATGTATGTATCATGATAGGCTGTTAGCAAAACTAAGTAGTGTGAGCAAAATAGGGGGTGATAGGTTAGATAGATCAGAAAACAGACTCTAATAATGGCCCCTTTAGCTGAATTCTGAAGGAAGTGAAGGCATGAGCCATGCAGGTATCTGACATGTGGCATTTACACAGAACCTTGAGCTGGGCTCTACGGCCAGAGGGGAGTGACTACCAAAGGCAATGGTTCGAGATGCTATTGAAGGGATTGCAGTCGGCCAAGGTTGTGTAGAATCTTGTACAAAAGCTATTGGAATGTTTTTAGTAGAGGAGGGTCAGGTCTGTGTTGCATTTTATACAGACTGAGCTGTTGTGTTTAGCAGAACAGGGTTGCTACAGGTGGAGGTTAATCAGGTGATAGTTGCTGGTGTAGTCTGGGAATAAAGCTGATGGCAGTGGAGGCAGATAGAGAGGTTGTTCCCTAATTTAATTTCTGAAAGTCAAAGAAGTTTGTAAGAAAGAAAAGAGTTTAAAAAGACTTCAAAATGTTGGTCTAAACAGATGAAGAGATGAAGTAGCCCTAACTGAGGTGGAGAAAAATGTCAGAAGTGGAGATCTGGGAGGAAATAGTGGGAACCAAGTTTTGGACACGTGAAGTTTGCAATGCTTATCAGAAGTTTAAGCAGAGCTATCACATTCAGAGTTGAATACAGGAGTCACTAGTACATAAGTATGGTTATTAAAGCCATGTTTCTAGATACAGTCACCAAGAGAATAGGTATTAATATCGTGGAGAAGACCAAGAACTCACAATGCTCTTTCCCCCAACCCCCACAAGGTCAACCCCAGATGCACCTTAAAGAGAAAGATGTTAGGAGAACTTTGAGAAAGTTTTCTCCAACAAAAGAATATGTGGATTCTACCTTAAATCCCTCTATATAATAGGACTGTAGCAGCCAGATTTAAGGGTAGGACAATAAAAATAGGAAGAGAGATGTCAGGATTCTGCTCTCATTTCTCAGCCACTCTTGCTTTTGTATATCACTGTGCTGCACCTACACAGAGCGCGATTCCTAAATTCCTCCTCACCCTAACTCGTCCTTGCTAAGTGACACAGGTGGCGTTGCCATGTAGACTTCTGGTGTAGATGAGGATTTGTGAAAAATAAATAAGGAGCACTAGCCTTGGGGAGGTTTTTGACCACCATCTATTGCTAACCTGAAGAGTTAGTAGTAGAGTTTAAACCCATGCAGTCTAACTCTAAAGCATATTATTTCTATCAAGTGGTATAAAGTATCTTATATTAATAATATTGAATCTGTTTTATTTCCCCCAATTTATTGTATGTCTTTAATGTGATTTTTTTCTGAAGAAAAAATTTGTAGTTACATCTGTATTATTGTGTATTCTAAATCGCATTCATGCTTAGAAATCCATTTTTATTCAGAAAATAAAGGAATCTTCTTGTTTACCTACTACAACATATTGCTGCTTCCATTTTATGCACTTAAATATTTAATGCATTTGTGATATAATTTAGTGCCAAGTGGGAGGTGAGATATAGATGGAATATTTTCCCCATACAGCTGCCAGTTGTCAGTGCACATTTGAAAACACTCTATTCTCAATTCTTTTTTTTTTTTTTTTTTCATTTACAAAAGATAAGCTATGCTCCTGTAGTCACAAGCAGTTGACTCAGTCAGTGTGACTCAAACCACAGGAAACCAGTTCCACCTCACTCCATTCTGAGTCCAGAGCTGGGGCCAGAGTGGAAGGAGTGCTGCTCCAGCTCGTTCCCAGGTTTGCAAGTTTCTCACTGATTTAATAGTTTGCAGGCCGCTGATGTTGCTGTTGAGCATGGTCTCGAAGTCTTCGGGAACTATCTTGGGTACCTGGTTAACCAGACTCATCAAGAAGCGGCCCGCAGCATTTTCAGCTGATACCTTTCCAGACAGCACATCATCCGCCTAGGGCACCCTGGATGCCAGCTAGTGACCCTAATGCTTGCTGCAAGTTCTGTGCGAGTCCAATCCCCACTTGGGGCTAAAACAGGTCTTCGTGATCAAGTCAACTTCAATGCATTCAGTGTCATATTATGCAGATTTCACTGTCAGAGGTGTGAACATCACCCCCATGGTCCTCCCAGGGATGCCCCTTAAAGTGCTGACATAAGCCTGGATGCTCATGGGACCATTCTGGAGGCTACATGTGTCCACAGTTAGGTGGACAGGGCTGGGGGCTTCCCGGCTGCAGTACTCATGGGCAAGCATAGAGTGAGTGCTCTGTGATGTCATGGCCTGTAGTGTACCAGCCCAGGATGAGCTCATTTGGAGAGACCTTCTTGTACAATCCTTACATATTCTTAGCCACCTCATCTTCTGACTCATGGTGCGGCCCTGAAAAGCAATAGGTGACTTCCACTAAGTGCTTGTCAGCAGTCTCCAGCAGAGTCCCGGAAACTTGGGCAGCACCCTGATCGCATAGCTCCTAGCTGTCCACATGGAGGCCAAAAGGACCAGGTGCCACCAGGCCACACAGCTGCTGGAGAGAGGGCCTGATGGAGCAGGACCAGCTAGCAATACACCGGGTCTCCACGCTGGGGCTGGCACTGAGGCCAGGGTCTTGCCCAGAGCCAAGGTCACAGCCACTGCTGCCACTGGGCCTGGGATGAGGCTGGCACTGGAGTTGGAGCTGCAGCCAGTGCTGGGACTTGAGCGAGCACTGGAGCTGGGGTTGGGACCAGGCCTGGAGCTGAGGCTAGGGCTGCAGCAGAGGAGTGGCCGGAACCAGAGAACATATATCCATATCTGCACAGCCCATGGATGCAGACAGCAATGTGGCAAAGGCTTGTGTCGGTGGGGGCTGGATGGAGGAGGTAAGGGGGGGAATGGGGGACATCTGTAACAATGTCAACAATAAAAAAATAAAACTAAACTGTCACATCAATCTCTTGCTTAAAGTCTTCTGTGGAACTCAAACACATAGAGAATTAGTCACCCTTAAACAAAGACATCCAGTGTTCTACAGGACCGGACTTAACTCTTAAACCTCAGTTTCTCAGATTCTTCCCCTTCTCACCTTGTTCTTGCTATAATAAATGTCTTGCACTTTTATGAAGACATTATGTACCATAGCTAAGCCTCTGAACATGATTTTTCCTCTTCCTGGTTTCTGTATCTCTTCTCTGCTTTAAAATGGCTAGCTTTTAAAGACTTAATTTAAGCATCATCATAACAGGAAAATATTTCCAGAATTCTCCATTCTGTGTTCACTGCTTATCATCATAGCTCCCACAAAACCTTCACTATCCTTTGGTGTTTGGTGATAACATTTATCCCCCTGTATAAGAATCTGTAGACTGAAAAATTATTCTCTCTCCCTCTCACACACTCTCTCTCTCTCTCTCACTCGCGTGCGCGCTCTCTCTCTCTATTTAGGACTTTGCTAAACAGACTTATTTTTTTAAATGTTTCATTATAAATTTATTCTTCATAACCTGCATTACAAAACTGTAGCTAAAGCAAGAACAGGGCTATGCTGGAGATCTGAACCACAAAAACAAACAAACAAACAAAGAAAACAAGAGCTTGATCAAATATAATCATGTTGAATTTTTAATTCCATATACAATAATTTAGAAGCAGCAGCAAGGGAAATAACCATCCTAGACTTAAATTTGGATTAAAAATTAAAAACCTATTTGAGGACAAAGCCATGACATAAAATTAGGCAAATATGATTGTACAACCATAGAGATGAGACATAGCATGGAAGAAACCAAGCATATAAGTCATGCATCGTGGGATTTTTAAAAACCGAAATTTTAAAGAGTTAAAAATAAAATTAAAATATTTTATTTACACAAATTCACTTACTCTAAATTCCTTTCCTCTAGGTCAATGGTTATTCAAATCAATAAACATTGTGTTTGCTGTGTACTATAGACTACACACTAAAAATGTAAGATAAGAAAAGGAATACTACTAATAAAAATATCTAATAGGAAAGATAAAGAAATGGTAAATATTAATATCTGAAACTGATATTTTGAAATATTTAGATACTCTGTTTTTGGAGAAACTCAAAGGTTTTATAAGCCTCAAACAGAGCAGAAAATCATACTGGGAATAAGAAACATGGAACAGCAATGTTTATTTTCCTTTTTTCTTAAATTTCAAATTTCAGTAGGAATTTAACTTTCCTTTAAAGTATTTTTGTCTTTAGTGTCTAGAAAAGTGCCTAATATATAGTAGACACTCAGTAAGTTCCACTGAATGAATCCATGAATGACTGTTATTTTTTTTTTTTCTATTTTGACACTATTGCTATTGAGAGACATGGTAGAATGACCCAACTATTGAGAGATGAGGTGCAGATATAATTTCATAAGATGTTGTAAAGTAATTTTTTACTACTAATAATTAAAATGCCAAAGTTTTAAAGTAATTTTATTAATATAAAATTTAGAGAATTCTTAGATGCTTTCTTTTTTTTCTCAATATGTATTTACTGATTTTTAGAGAGAGGGGAAGGGAGAGAGAGAGAAACATCGGTTGGCTGCCTCCTGCATGCCCCCTACTGGGGATCAATCCCACAACTCATGCATGTGCCCTGACCAGGAATCAAACCAGCAACCTCCTGGTCCATGGGTCAACACTCAACCACTGAACCACACCAGCTGGGCTTAGTTGCTTTCTTGATTAACAAAGAAAATGTTGGAGTTAACACTACTGCTTTGGAACTGGTATAAAACAGTACACACGTGAACACAAATGTGTTTCACATCTTACCAAAGTAAGAAAAAAATCATTGATTTGCTCCGTTTCATCATTCTTCTAACTCATTCCCCTGTCTCTAGTTTCTCTCCAAACAGCCCTTGCATTTTATCTTTCTGTATTTTTGTTTATGCTGTTTACTTTTCTTTCTGAAATGCCGTTCCTGTCCAAGTGGCTTGGCAAATTGCTACCTTTCCTTAAAGATTCAGCACAAATGTCATTTCTCGGTGACACTGAACTTTCTTCTTGATCGCAATTTTGTGCCACCTCTGTAATAAGCAATTATCTCAAAACCACACAAGTATTGTCCACGTCTTATTATTCTCTAAAGGCAGAGGGAAAGTCTAGTACAAAGTTAGAGTGTTAGCATTTACTAAATCTTGGCTAAATAAAAAATCTAAAAACAAAACAAACAAATGCTCAAGACACTTAGATCTGCCACCTTCGGATGCTTGTCTGAATGTCTGCGGCAACATCCTGAGGCCGTTATCCAAACTCACACTTCAAATATCAGTTACTCAATCCTGTTTGACATGGGTGCACAGTTTTAAAGAATTTTACTCACTTCAACCAGGATGTTTCACATTCTTTTCTATCTTTTTGTCCTAACATAACCTTTGGACCACTGGGGTAAGTTTAACTCTTCTTCTAAATGGATGCCTTTAAATACATATAGCCAATACAATACACGCCACTAAAGTCAAATTCTATGCTAACCTATAATTTCTAAATTAAAATCATTGATCACATTGCTCTTATTAACACAAAAACCATAAAGCAAATTCAACTATTAAGTAAGGCAATCATATACCTACCTATTAGAATGATTTATATAAAGTACAATGAAGAATTCCCCCAGCATCTGAACTGAACTGGACATTGGAACCTGGGACTGTGGTTCAGAGAACACATACCTCTGCTAATATAAAAATATATAACCATTTCCATGTTCCTCTATAATTCAACTTAATTTCATATGACCAACAGCAAACACTGGCCACATCATATTGCTTTACATTAGAAAAGCAGTCTTAGGTGAAAAAGCCCAAAGAGACAACGTATTAAGTTACTCTTGCAAGACGTGAAAAGATTATAAGACAAGTTTTTTATTTTTTCCATGGCATTTCATTTATTTTATACCAAAATATCTGGAAAATTCACAAATTATTGATAACTCTTTTGCTTGCCTTCAAATGACTGGACGAATTTAACTTTCAATGGTATATAGCCAAATAAACAAATCTTTTCTTGAAGTAATTTTAAGGAAGAATGGGTTTTCAGAGGACTGGAACTGGTAGTTCCATCACTCTCCAAAACATTTCCACCAAATATTTCTACTGCTCACCCAGCTGCAACCTATTCTTTGCTTAGATTTGATTATATCATGTAGACTGTCCCTGACTACTACGTTTTAAACCAGTGCTTCTCAACCTTCCTAATGCCGCGACCCTTTAATACAGTTCCTCATGTTGTGGTGACCCCCAACCATAAAATTATTTTCGTTGCTACTTCATAACTGCAATTTTGCTACTGTTATGTCTTAGGCAACCCCTGAGAAAGGGTCGTTAGAACCCCAAAGGGGTCACGACCCACAGGTTGAAAACCGCTGTAAACTGTTACACACCCCACCCCAACCATGCAGATCTGACACCCTTTACCCTGTTATATTGTTTTCCCATTAGCATTTATCACCTTCTAAATATATATATATATATAAACTAAATGTATACTTACTCATTTACTTACTGAATAGGCATTGTCTAGCTCCCTTTCCCTTAAAATGTAAGCTTCATGAGGCAAGAATTATTTATTTTATTCATTAGTCTAGTCTCAAAAAGTAAACAGCTCTGGTATAGAGAATGTGATTAATAAATATTGCAGAATAAACTAACCCTAATTTGTATTTGGTTGTGGTCATGGAATTCAAGAGCAAACATGCCAATTGGTTACACACATCGAAATCAACCACGTAGATTAGATGGTCATTAAAAGCTTCGCCAAATCTTGGAAAAAAATAAATTCCTAAACAGAGAGTATTTTTTGTTTCTTTTTTTCCTATTTTTAACTTACTATAGTGAAAAGCCTAGAGTATTGAATAATTAAATCCCTCAGTGGTATTTTTATCCAATTGTCTTAATTGGAAATAACAACAACAACAACAACAAAAAGAAATAAAATGTGAGTATCGTGTGCTGATTACCAAGGTGAGTATTCTAGAAATTTAAATAATTTGCAGTTATTTCAGAAATCATGAAATGTGTTAGATAATTTATGACTCATAAGTGCTTAAAGACTCAAGACTGTTACAGAACAGTGGAACAAATTATTAGTAATTATTGCTTGGTGGTGTGCATTCCACTCTATCAATAATTAGCAGAGGTCTGGGTATGTGTCACATGTACCTTAGCAGGCATGGCCAAATGGGACAGAGACCATAACCGATGCAGACAATTGCACAATATTGTTTCAGAACATTACCACGACTTTCTTTGAAAAAAAAGTCTGCATCTTATAAAGCTTTGTGTCTTTCTCTTTCTCTCTCTTTAATGGCCATGTTTACCCAGTGTGCCAAAGAGGAAAGACAGACTTCCCAGGGAAATAAGACAGCTCTGAAATAATGCCTAACTGAGGGTCATGCACCATAACGAGTTTGATGTAACTCTAATTCCTACTGGCAGAAAAGTGGCAAAGGAAATGAATACATAAGGCTTTTCTATAGATACTCTTTTTTGCAGTGTTTTAGAACATTATGCAACATTTTCTCAAAGGATACTCTGGATTAAAAAGCAAGATGATTAAATGTCAACATTTATGAATTCCTGTACATTTTGTACAATGTATTAATACACCTGATCTCATTTATTCTTTATAATGATTTTACATGTCAGATACACTCATTGCATTTGCATTACCCTTGCGATACAATATAAAGATGACAGACAGCAGGGAAATAAAAACCAGGACAGATTTGGCAAAGTTCTTCTTCCTTCTCCTGTGTTGACTTCCACTTTTTACTTTCTGAAAGCAAACCAAAGTCATGTGAATAAGTCTTTAAGCTAGGTTGATTTAATGATCTTCGGGATTGACAAGTTTGAATTTTCTCTATAAAAATTGTGGAGTTAGCATTTAATGATTTTGAAGTCTCTGATAGAAGTGATGCACTTTTATTTTGGTACATGTCCAAACTTTACACAATAATCAGAGGCACGTGAAAGCAGCAAGCCAAATACTTGGGGGCCTGTATCCCAGACACCCCTGACTACTAGGTTGCCCTCTTTGATTGTTTCTCGCTTCTACAACAAAGGGCCTGGGGTTTCTAATATGCGGATCGGTTGTGCTAATGTCAACAACGAACCATCTACTGCTCAGTACAGACTTGGTTTTTACATAATTTTGACGCAAGTGAAAAGAATGATTTTTTTTTTAAAGAATAAGAAACAAATAAACACAGTAGACAAAACAAAAACAGATCAATACATATGAAGATCTCAGAAATAAAAGGGCAAGCTATATTCTATGGCACATTTGCATTTATTTTCATGTTGATATTTTTAATGGTAAAAAGGTTTTAAAATAAGAAAGATTTGATGTTAGCACATTTCTAGAAATGAGCTTAGGAAGGATTATTTCTTCCCTGTTTAAAATCCACATCAATTGTGATCAGGAGTCTGTTTCCAGTGATTATATGAGTATACGATATATCCATACCCATATAATATGAAATGACACAGAAAGGGTCACACTGCTGAACATTACAGGATTTTTATATAATGTCCAACACTACAGCACGTATTATTATCTTATAAAAACTCTCAATGGCCAAATGATCTCATGAGAGGACTTTTTTAAACTGTAGATACAATCAGTTATCTCTAGAGGAAATAAAAGCAAGGATGCTTCATTAAGGAAATTAACCTCGATTTTAATAACAATCAAAGTAATTCAAAATAGATATTTAAACCATAAGATTTCTAAAATGAGGTAACATAAGTTCATACATCTAAGAAGTCATAAATCTGAATAATAATGCATATATCTGGCTAGTATGACTGCATGTAACATAACATATATTATGCACGATTGATAAGAGGAAATGGGATGAAACAATAAATAGAAATCTTGATTTATTCCGTAAACTCTTAAACCTATTTAAATTTAAGTTGTGCGAAAATATTGGTCCAAACATATTTGTATTCTATACTGCGTGTTCAGTTACCTGCAGAAATAAATTATGTATGGCTGCTGATCTGACTGGTAAGCTTGCCAGCAGAGTTCAGAGGCAATGTTTCAGAAACAAAAAGACTACCACGTCCTAAACAAGAAAATGTCATGAAAGAATTCGCCAGCTCCTCCAGTGACGTAAAGCTCATACACGTCAAAGCCAGAATAAGATCATATCAAGCTTCACAGAGTAATGCTGAAAACTGGAAAAAGAAACATTTTTAAATATAAATTTGTACATATCCATCTATTTATTTTAAGCTTTTTGAATCTTTAAGAGCATTTTTAGATTCATGACTTGCGCCCGGTAATGACTGCTCTCCAAATGTGGCTGTCTAAGGGGCAATTCGTTTGAATAAATATGCATGAAGTCACTTTAAGTATAAAGTAGTAGACATGTGAACCCATCTAAGCACCTCATAAGTATCAAAATACTTTATATAGAGAACCGTATCACCTATTCCTTTAACTGCATAATTTGAAATAGAATTATACATTCGCATTTTATAACGATTCAAAATTATGCAGAAGAGTGAAGCTTCCAAAGCTAGCAACAGCGATGAAACATTTGGTGGAAGAGAGGGAATGAGAAGGGGGGTCAGGGGGCTGTAAATTTAGATCATTATCAAATTGTCATCTTCCAATTTCATTTCAACAATTTAGCAAAGAGTCAACACGAAAAGTGAAAAATAACAATTTTCCTACAATGTACTCCAAATGGGACCATTCTTTTGAAGCTTATGCATTGCTACGGAAATGCTGTGTTTCTGACTTGCATTGAGAAATATGCCCTTGGTCATGTGGGTTACATTAGCCTGTGGGGCTTCTCTAAGGGGCACTTCCTTCCACCTACTGCTTGCAGTGAGTAAAGCACATCGTTGGGATGGACAAACTATGGCCCATTCTATGTCTACTTTTAAAATGAGGTAATTTTGTAAACTAACTTGGTGATGTCTCCAAAATTAATACCTTGGGTAGCTGTTCAAAGTATATATGCATTTCAAATCTCTTCCTAGGTCAAAAGTAAAGCTTTTATATAGAGAGAATATATTATTTTTTTCATGTTGAAAGGTGAATTATTTTTTTTTCTGAAAATCTATGTTTGCAAATGTTATCGTCTTTTAATCTTCAGTTACTCAACTTTATGCACAAAAAAGTTTTATACATAGAATTTTTCAGCAGATGTTTACTGGCTACCAACTATATACATAGCATACAATGTAAATATATATTTAAAGAACTGTAATGTCTCAAACATTAACTTCAACAAAAAATGCTGCATTTGTGATAGGAAACTACCAACCACTTTGGACACTGAACTATATTATAATTTCCTGAAGGTCAGGGATTCATTTGAAATTCTTCATAGTGTTTATAGCACAAGCATATAACAGGTGCTCAGTAAATGCACGCTGAATTGCATTAAATGTCAACACCTAACCTTCAGGAAAAAGTCAGCACTTTTTCCAATAAAAGAAAAGAGCAAATGTGACAAGATGATGTGTCAATAACAAACTGCGGAAAGAGGGCTTGTTTTTAAGGACTTCTTTCTGAAAGCTTACTTTCACTTTTCTCATAATGAATTTGAAGATCTGTTTCTGGTAAATTGTCAAAATTTACTCCCGTTACCTATTAATAAGGTTTGGATATTTTGACAGCAAATGTAAATATTCTTCATTGTCATAATTACAAAAGGAGGTTTAGGGGACATTTACCTGAATGGCCTTGGAACAGATTAACAATACATTTCAGGTATTTTATGTTATGTTTAATAAATATTAAATATGTAATATTTAATAATATATATTTTATGCATTATATAATATTGATTTTTACTGATATAAAAATATTTCATTTCAGTCTATTGACACTCTGTTAAGAGATCCTACAGTTAACGCTGTGTTTTCCTCTAGCAACTGTCCCATTTCATTTCTTTGCTTCCCCTCAAAGTGCCATTTCTGGAAAGAAATCTATGCATACATGGTCTTAATTTCCTCATCTAATGTTTCCTCTTCAACCCACTCCCCTCAGGCTTCGAACCACTGCATTTTATTTAAATGACTCTAGAGGTGGCCAAGACTATTGCACTTAGTAGTCCTCCATCCTGGACACCTTTTCAGAGGCATCTGCATGAGTGTCCTCATTTTTCCTACCACACCTTGACAGTGTAAGGGCTACTCTGATCACTGTATTAAAATTTTCATCTCCTCCCTGCATTGTCTATTACCTTTCCCTGTATTATTTTCTTTCAAAAATATAACCACATAGTATATATTTTACAAAATTTATCTGTCACACCAAATACTGTTTTATTCTCAATTCTCATCATCTCCAATAACAGTTTCTTGCAACAAGAAGTCAATAAATGACTTCAATCTTGCCAAATTCCCTTTGCATTCTAATATGATTCAACCTCTCAGTAGCATCTATACAATTTACAATGTCTCCTTTGAGAAGCACTTCGTGGCATCCTATCATTCCACACCCTAGATTTCCTTCTGTTCCATTAGCCCGTCATTTCTAATGTAATTTACTAGCTCTTTTCTTGTTATGAAATATATGGTCCAGTCTCCTGAGACAGTCATGGGACACCTTCTTTCCTGAGAGTGCACTCAACCCAGTGATTTCACCAAGTCGCCAGGCATTACATGTCCCCCATAGTCTGTTCACTCTGAAGTCTATAACTGTAATCCTAAATTTTCCCTTGAGCTTCAGATTTTTGTAAAAATCTGATGTTAACTATATATTAAAATTACTTTTCTATATCATGAATTGTGCAAGAACAAATTTAAAAATGAGAAGGGAATAATGCTATTTATCTTTCAACTTTCAAGTTCAGAACAAGATAATAAAATAGGTGACATTTATAATTACCTATATATAAGAGATTTAAAGGGGATAAGTGGCTTTCTTGGGGTAGCAGAGTTTATTACTTAAGTAATTATCCCTCTAGCCTCATCTTTCTATGGGAGAGGCAAGTCATTAGACATTGTTATTTCCAGAGTTGTGGGCCCTGAAAGAATTACTCCTATAGTTTGAAGGTGAGCCTTATCAAATATCAAAAACTGGCAACACACATGAGGCCTTATGATAAGGTGTCATAAAGAACAATTCATAAATACTTATTCCATTAAAAGTTTGGCCATATGATTTTCATGTACTAATATTCAAATTACAAAATAGAAAACACACAATGAACTTATTAATGAATGATTTTTTAGAAAGAGTCATGATTTTTAGTTATGAGTAATGTTAATAGAGATGAAAGAAATGTTTACATATGACAACAAACAACATTCCAATATTTCATAACTAAAATGGAAAATTTTTACTCTTTCTAATTCTACCTTCTTCCTTATACAATTATTGGCCTCAAAACAACTACTACTTTTTAAAAAAATATGTTTTTATTTGATTTTTTAGAGAGAGAGAAATAGAAACATTGACGTGAGAAACATTGGTGGTTGCCTCCTACACACCCCCTACTGGGGATCGAGCCTGCAACCCTGGCATGTGCCCTGATTGGAAACCAAACCTGGACCTCTCAGTCCATGGGAGGATGCTCATTCCCTCAATCCACTGAGCCACACTGGCCGGGCTTAACACATTTTAAATAAAAAAAAACTAAATGAAATTTTCTTAAACATTTTGTTTTTCCTATTATGAAATGACTACAGAAAAAATATCAGCCATTTTTCCCTATTAAGGAGAATATTTTAATGATTTGAAAGCAATTTCTTTAAATTGAACCCATTGTTTTGGATAAAATGAGCTCTTGTATTGATATGAAAATGTTTTAATTAAAACATTAAAATTCCACAGAAAATTCACATTACAAAACCTTCTTTTAAATAAATTTTATTACTATTTACTAAGAAAACTTTTGAAAATCATGATCTAATTTTCTTTGTTTTTATTGTTTTTAATTAGTAAACTACTTTCCTCTTAATATCAGCCAGTTTGGAACATCCGGTATTGTGTGTCCCATTAGAATGTGCCCTGAGTCATTTCACATATTGCCAGCTAAAAGTTCAATGAAATACCCATACTTAAAATTTAAATATTATGTTTGGAAAATACGTTTTTAAAATATTAAAATTTCATCGGTCTGTGAAATTTTTTACTTTGTCTTTTAGACCAATAAGGAAAAAAAATAATTTCCAATTCAGGATAACACAGAGAAATGTTGGCAATAAAGTCCCTGAGTTAAGTCATAGTTTGTTTGACATTGGTATGTAATCTGGAATATATCAAGTCATCCTTTTTCGTGTCACTCTCTATGCTAAAAACATGCGTAACTAAAATGATGCACTTATAGATGCTGAGTTGACAAAAATAACATGAAAATAATTATTTTGCCATTTTACTATTAAATGTTCCCTTAGTTACTATCTCTACTTTAATTAAAACTATTTTGCCTGGCTGGAGTGGCTCACTGGTTGATCGTCAACCCATGCACCAAGAAGTCGCAGGTTCAATTCCCAGTCAGAGCACATGCCCAGCTTGTGGGTTCGATCCCCAGTGGGGGGCATGCAGGAAGCAGCCAATCAATGTTCTCTCTCATTGATGTTTCTTTCTCTCTTTCTCTCTTGTCCTCTCTAAAATCTATAAAGAAAAAAATATTTAAAAAAACCACAACTATTTTATAGTTCTAAAGAAGAAGCTCCCCATAGTGATACCTGTAACCTAACATCTTCTAATGGTTTCACTTATATGAAAATGGTAAAAAGAGCCAGTTATACTTCTACTCTATGGTCGGTTAATAATTTAAAAATTAAATGCCAACTACTTAAAAAAAAAAAAACAATACAATCAAAGTTCAACAGCATATTGAAGATAATATAGACTTCACTAAATGATATATAAGTATTCTTGATAATAACTAACAAATCACATTATAGTTAGCATGACAAAAGGTCAGGGGTGCTATAATCAACTGGAAATTAGCAAACTTATTTTTAAAAATTACATAAGGCAGCATTCATGTTTTATAGACATAGCACAGAGTCTAGTTCATATCACCCTGATACCGGCTACCCTCCAATTACGTCATCCTACTTCCACAGTCCCCAGTCTGCCCTCTTCCCTCTTACTCTGTGCATACTGCCTTTGATGCAAGACAATAAATACTAACATATACATCAGATACAGTTTTCCGTGCTCATAATTTCATGAACTACTGATTCACTGAAAGAAAACAATTGCTTAACACTGTATTTAAAACTGTTTTGTGTGTTGATAAATTCTAAAAGTGCCTGTGGGCTAAAATGTTCAAAAGAATCTGCAATTGTAACTGTGTGGAGCATGCAGATATGGTTTGCTAACTAACCGGGGTTTCAGAACCATGAATGACTTTTGAAACATCAGTTATTCTAAAGACAGTTTTGTCTATTGGGAACAAAGAAGAAAGACAGGTTTATTTAGATAGGGGCTGACACCTTTGCAACTGGGTTCTCACTGAAAACATTTGGGTTAGGAAGCTGGGCCCCAGGAATTTTCTCTTTGAATAGCAGAGGAAAGCAGAAGGCATTTCTAGGGAGCAGCCAGAGACTCAGCAGTGGATGAGTCAAGTGTAACACTTTTTTTCTTTTAATAAGTTATACGAGTTAATTAAGAGCAATTAACCTAGCAGTAGGTTCTGAGCACTGCGGGGCCTTGTTTTCATGCCAAGGTTTATGTGGGACTCTGAGAGCTGAAGGGCCTTGGAACAAAATACTGTAAATCTGACAAATTGGTGACAAAATACAATGAACTATAAAAATGAAAATAGTGATACTTCTCATGTTATCTGTGCTTATTTTAAATCTTTGCATAGAGACTATAGTAAAAAATATTGTTATAACTATGTATGATGCCAGGCGGGTACCAGACTTACCTAGGTGGTAACTTTGTAAGGTATGTTATGTGTCTAATCTCTATGTTGTACACTTGAAACTAATATAATATTGTATTAACCATAACTGAAAAATGTTAAAAATCGATATAAGATGTTTTTAAGAATAGAATCTTTGTTTGTAAGCTATGGCATTCGTGCATTTCATAAGAAGTACTAGATATTATAAAGAAATGTCATTTATTTTCAAGAACAAATAACTGTGGAAGTAAAGGGGGTTGTATTAGAAGACACTGCAGAAACCATGCAGCTGGCTTCCTGGAACAAACGCCCTTCTCTTCCCTTCCATGAGGCCATAGCTCTGCCATCTCTTTCCATTTCTATGACTGCTTCTCCTCAGGTCCATTATAAGCCCGTGTTTCTCTGCTCTCTCCTTTGGATTTACACGCTATGATTCTTGTGCTTTGCAAGGTACACACCTCCTGAAAAATCTTGGCTACTTCAAAGGTTTCTGCATCAGTTATATTTCTTTCTTTTCTTTAAATTTATTTTTATTGTTGACAGTATTATAGATGTCCCTTGTTTTTCCCCCTTTTGGCCCCTCCACTCAAGCCCTGCCCCACCCCAGGCCTTCACCACACTACTATCTGTGTCCATAGGCTATGCCTGTATGCACATTAGTTCTTTGGTTAATCTCTTCTCCTCCCCTCTGTCAGTCTGTTCTTGGCATGCATGCCTCTGAACCTGTTTTGTTTATCAGTTTATTTTGTTCAATAGATTCCACATATAAGTGAGATCATGTGATATTTGTCCTTCTCTGACTGGCTTATTTCACTTAGCATAATAATCCCCAGGTCCATCCATACTGTCTCAAAGGGTAAGAGCTCCTTCTTTTTCACAGCTGCATAGTATTCCATTGTGTAAATGTACCACAGCTTTTTAAAATCTATTCATCTGCTGTGCATCAGCTTGCTATAGAGAATGAGCATTAGTGTCAAACAGATTGCACTAGAGTGTCAGAGGGGCCATCATCCACATAAACACTGAAGTCATACAAGATAACTGTGTGAATCATAATGCAGAGAACATTTCTGAATTGGAAAGTTAAGTCCTTGGTGAGGTCCTAGGAACTTGACCTGGATAATAGATTAGAGGAAGGAAGGAATATCAGGCTGAGAAAAACAGACAAACAAACAAACTGATCTCCTGTATTTTGGAATTGGTAGAAGGCCATAGATGGAATTCACTGGTAACATATTTCAAATAAACTTTTGTCATGAAGATGTTTTTATTTAAGAGCTGGTTTAGTTCCCCATGCATTTTTAATATTTGATTGCTATAGCTCTCTAATTCATACCTTTAGAATCATGTTAATCTTTTATAGTAGAAGCACTTTTATTCTATGTGTTTGGGGCACATAAGCTAATAAAAAAGTTGAAGCTCGGTATCCAGCACTCTGTAAGAAAGAACACTCTTTTACCACACTTCTGATATAAAACCAAGAATTTTTCTTTAAGTAAATGTCTAATAGTTTCTATTGTAATTAATTATTTATATCCTCTTTACATATAATTCATGATGCATAATTTCTTGCCATTCCAATTTTTTGAAAGTTAAATAAGAACAAGTTAAACAATCTCAGTTTTAAAATCCCTCTCTTACTTTTTCCTATCCTCTACTATTTTTTATTATTTCATAATCTTAATTATTTTCTGTTAGTTTCTTTCTATCATTAAAGGTATCTTACCCATACCTAATTTACAGGAATTTTTAGTCATTCATCCTTATTCTTCTATCAAAGCATTCAAATTGTTTTTGCACAACTTTCATTGCTTATTCATTGACATTTCATCAAGTTTCGTATATACATATTCAAACTAATCTCAAACTTCTGGTCTGGGAATTTCTTTTGCAAAGTTACATTTATACCATCACTGAATTCATGTGCCACTACACAACAATATTTTCTGCTTTCGGGAATGGTTCACATATGTGTATGTAAAAGGAGTTACACATTATTATAGGTATAGTGATTTCTGATTATCATTTTGTTAAAGGCAATTTGTAAGTACGAACTAATCTGAATAACTTTAACTGTTTACTATAAACATTTTTTTTCTTTTTCAGAATTCAAATGTCAATCATTTTAACAAAATTTCCCTTTATTTAAATTACTAAAAAATATGACCAGAAAAGTAAAAGTCAAAAGAAATAAAATATATTTATATCCCATATTGATAATTGAGATTAGAATTCAGATTTCAGTTGTTATCCTTTTAGTTTGTATTATAAGAGGAGAACATTCTTCCTTCCTTCAAACTTCTTATCTAATATTAAGTCATTTCTATGAGGCAATATGTTATTTATTCAAAGCATGTCCTCAGTTCATGGATATTCATTTGATAACTATATTGATTTAAAATAAAAATTACATTCTCTATTAAAAATAGCATGCTCAATGTTTAATTTGTTTTCTGAGTTTCAGAATTATATTTAGTTTCCTAATAAAACTGCAACTCAATCCATGTCAGATTCACTACTCAGATACTTGGTTTCCTTTGAAAATTAAAACACTAACCTAGAAAACAAGCCTACTGTCCAGGGACACTATTTGATATGTTTAGATGTTAGCTACCTGCTGTTCTCAATAAATCTGTCTGCAAACTACTGATCCATGTCACAGCCTTTTCACCTCACATTTGTTGGAAACAATTGCCTACAAACCAAACGCTTTTCCACTGAGCTTGTTCAGTTGAATGTATCCTACTTCCTTGAGTATAGATTACGTTCATAGATTTTTAAAGCGAACTAAATAACAATCAATGTAATATTAGAATAATTATGAATTAAAAATAATCTATTAGCAGGCCAAGTGCTGTTAATTTTTTCAGTATATTAAATGAGTTGTCTAAATGCATTCCTTAAATCATAGTATTCATTATAACTACAATTGGAAGAGGCTTATTAAATTAGAATATTTAAAAATAACTTCAATAATTTTATATGATACCATTTGCTTTGACTTCATCTTGATTCAGTGTTAAGTAGCTAAGTAATTACTTAACTTTAAATCATTCTGATTGGTGGATTACCACCAATCCACCAATTTAAAAATAAATTTATGAATATAATTAGTATGCATCAGTAATGCTTCATTTTTGTCCATTTTGCCAAAAGATACATACAAATTGTTTTATTTCTTTGCTTTACTTAATGTATAATTTACTTACATTTATAGAGCAAGCAACCTATAAGTAAATAATAGTAAACGAGTTATACAAAACTTGGGATTCTTTTTTAAAAACATGTTTTTCTATCCTTAATTTATTTAAGCTCACTTCACTCCCCAGAAGCATTTGATACTCATATCAATAATACAATGGTGTAAAACTAAGCTATTAAGAAAATCATTGATGGGTAACTCATAGGAGAACAAGATAAAGCCAACCAGTAGTGAGCAGGAGATCCCTGGACTCAGTTTATGAGACTAATTCTGCGTGTTGCACACTCCACGTTCAGTTAGTAGCTTGGGCTGTGGACTTGAAACACGCCGCAGATTAGGACAGATTTCCCCTTTATTTTGGGAGAGGGAGTTTAGCAGCACATCACTGAAGCTATCCCACCTCTGCAAATATCTACTCGAAAACATTCCGGCTCCACTCCATTGCAGAGACAAAACACTGCTTAATACGACCAAAGTAAGTAGCACAGTGCAGTCACCATAATTTAACTTGGGTATTTTCTAAAGCAGTATGACTTCATACTTTGAATTAGGAAGCTATGGAATGATTATTTTTAAATTATGTCATTTTCTCGTGTACCTTTCTCAATAAATTAGAGAGAAATATACAATTATATAAATGGTTGATATTATTGGTAGTCTAGAGTTTTTGGATGTAAGTTAATTAGGTATCAAGTAAATACTGGATACACCAAACAGTGCGCTTTGGGCTAGCTTAGATTTACTAAGTTCTTTTCTATGGCAATGAATAAGTAGCTGATATGTTGTTTCTTATGTTGCCATTAGCCTGTGACAATAAAACCATAAACTCACTCTAGAGAAGATGCATCTTGCTATTTTAAGTTAGGTACATCGCAAAGCCGTTTCAGATAATTAAAGTCAAAGTAAGAGATGAAGAAGGATGGAGACAAAACAGCCTGTTTTTCCTTTATCTGGTCACATAATACATTCCTTCAGACCTCCCATTATGATGCCAGTGTGTTTCAGGAGCTATTGCAGCATGACTACTACATTTATAAATTAAGTTCACAAAACTTAGAAACAGTAGCTTTTACATCATGTGTGGAATGCACATAATTTCTCATTATTGGTTTCTATTATGTAGTCATATATTGTATAATATACTAGAATATTATGTTTATATTTTATATTATATACTATATTGTTTTATATAGTACAACATATTTGATATATGTATATACATATATATTTTATAAACAAACATAGATTCACAATGTATGCTCCACATTTATTCCCAGACAGGTGTGCTAATTTAAGAACTATGGAGACCTTTATTCTGTTCTTTCTTGTTTCGAGGAAAAAAGCCCAGAAATAAGCAAATAATCCGGTTCTGACTATTGTGTTACAGAGTAGCTTGATGGTAGATTAGTGGTCAAACAGCCAAGTCTAAACTTTGACTATTTATTTTGCAGTATATTGGGAAGAAAGCACGCATTTTTGGCAATGCGATAGAGGGTGAAGACCAGGTTTCAAATCAGCCCTGGTGATTAATAACTAGCTAGGTGCTCTGGACAATAAAATTACTATTTTCAGCTTCAGGTTCTTCGTCCATAAATTCTAGAGGAATTTCAAGATCGTTGTGAGGGATTTAAAGCTTTTAGTGTAGATCTTGAAGGGGGGAAAAGTACTTTTAAGTATGAGGTCCAGGTCATATTTATAGTTTATTGTGGAGGAATGGAGTGAAGAGTGAAAAGATAGAGATAGAGAATTTCAGTTAAAAAAATAAAGAAAAAGAACAGAGAGATAGACTATCTAAAAAGTGAATAATACTAAAATGATGTTTAGCCAATTAGAAAGAGAAAATTTTATAGTGACAGAATTCTTTTCCATGGCATTTATTTCATTTAAGCCTTTCAAATTAACTGTGCTTTGGGTTCTAGATTTCACTAAATCAGAGAATAACCTACAGTATACCTTGTTTGGGCTTGTATTCCTATTATAAATCTGAAAACAAAAACAAAAAACAAGCTTCACACATATCAATTATACATACCTCATGTGAGGATAAATCAGAATCTGCCCTCATTCCTGACTCATATGCACAGGACAAATTTAGTATAAGAAAAGGATCTGGCGCGGCCAGTATGGCTCAGTGGATTGAGCGTCGTCCTGTGGACTGAGAGGTCCCAGTTCGATTTCTAGTCAGGGCACATGCTTGGGTTGTGGGCTCGATCCCCAGTAGGGGGCATGCAGGGGGCAGCCGGTGGATGCATCTCTCACATTGATGTTTCTCTCTCTCTCTCCCTTTCTCTCTCTCTAAAAAAATCAATAAAAACATATTTTTAAAAAAGAAAGAAAAGGATCTGATGGCAAGGATCATCTAAAATCATAGACTATCTGGAGAAATTACAGCTATAGTTCAAATTCTCAAACAAGTCATGACTAAGAAAAATGCTGCTTTATGATCCTGATACACCCCACAATACATTAGACCTGGAGTAGGGTGGGAATTGTGCCATTTTGTTTATTTCTAATGGAAGAGAAGGGCCTAAATTTGGGTTAGTCAATATTAAGGCCTGAATCCTGAAAGATCATTTCACAGGTCTCCTAGTAATCCAAGACTAGTATTTGCTTTCCCTTGAAATGGCAAACAAAGAAAAATAGAATTGCAACATTGCTTATCTTGTGCTCCAAGAGCTTACCTGGAAAATAAGTGCTATAAAAAATGATGAAGTAGAAGTTTTTAGTTTCCTTTAATCCTCACATTCTCTCAGAATCCAGATTTTCCAGTAATGATCCAGTCTGAATGGAATTCATTACCCCTCCAGGAAAATGCAATTCTAAAAATCTACTACACTACTATGTCTAATCAATGCATTCTTGGCTCTGAGTTATAGACCAATAAAGCAGGAGGATACTTTCTTACAATCATGGAGATAGAAAAGGTGTTCCCCAATGAATTCAGAAGGACATGTCCTAGTTTAGATACTGAGTTAGGTGCCTTTTACACTTTTTGTCTGTCACGTTAAAAAATCTTAATACTGCCCTGGCCGGTTTGGCTCAGCAGTTGGAGCGTCAGCCCGCGGACCAGAGAGTCCCGGGTTCGGTTCTCGCTAAGGGCATGTACCTTGGTTGCAGTTTGTCCCTGGCCCCAGTTGGGGTTGTGTGGGTGGCAACCACTCGATGTGTCTCTCTCACATCTATGTTTCTCTCTCTCTTCCTCCCTCTCTCCCTCCCGCTCTATCTAAAGATAAATGCAAAAATGTCCTGGGCTGAGGATAAAAAAAAATCTTAATACCATTCCATTTTTCAGATAAGGTAAAAGGTTAACTAAACTTTTCATGCACACATGGCTAAAATTGTGTGCATGGTAAAATTGGGCTTGAACCCAGGCTTGTCACTTTCCAAAAATCCAACACTTAAAACTACTACCCTATGTCTCTCCTAGGAATATTGATCAGAGGTTCAACACTGCCTTAGTATTTTCCAAAGTTTTTTGGGCTTTTTCCTCCTATAATGTAACATCTTATTTGCACAGATAGTCCTAAATCGAGTGGTTATATACACCAAGTCTATGAATAATATTTATTAATTTTTGTTGAAAAAGCATTTATTTAAATTTTGAATTTTTTAATATATGGAAGTAATTCATGTAAATCATTCCCCATGTAGTCAAAGATTATGTTATCTTTTACTAAAGATTGCTAGCACATGGGACTAATGTTGGACAAAGAATGGGCAATCATTAAATAAATAAATACATGAACAAATGATCACTCAGGAGAGAGAGAGAGAGAGAAGGTGTCACAGAAAGATGGAAGGTTATACTTAATTTAAAATATAGATGTAGTAGTCAAAGTAGGCTATTTGAAGGCATTCGATTTGAGCAGAACACCATTCAAAGTTGAATCATGAACTTTTGGAGAAATAACTCCTCATCTGCAAATTGGTGGTAGATGAATTAAACCAACACGTCATGTGTGTTTCTGAAAATATTTTCATTATGTGAATATATCAACATTGTAGTAATTTTTGAAGATCTAACATCAGAATTGTTGGAAAACCTTAAAGAAGCTTGAGAAATTACCACAAGACGGGCAGAGGGCTGTGTGGAGGGTGGGGCCTGTCCATATATTAGAGCCATGATGAAAAGAAAATTAGAAAGAAAAAAGAAATATGTAGAACATTAAACTAGTGAATACTACTAGTAGGAATATTAATAAGCAGATTATACCAATGTTAAACATTAAAATAAAGTAACAATAAAGGTCAAAGCGAATGAAGTGCTTGGATAATTGGATTTTAAATGAAGATAAAGTAAATAAAATCAGATATTATGTACATGAGATAACTAGGTAAATAATAAGAAAATAAATTGTTATCTTAGTATAATTATCTAGATATAAATATTTTCTAATTATAATATTGTGAGATAAATACCTCTGCTTAATGATTTTTTAGTTTTTTTTCACTCATCAACTCCTACTGATATATAGAATATTGGCTTAAATCTAACCAAATTATGCTTCTTCTCTGTCTTAGATTTTACCTTTTCAGGGATACTATTTATCCTTTAAATATAACTGACTTAAACATATTTAAATATAGTTACCAAGTCATTGTTTCTTTTATATTTTTCTAAATCAATATGTTGAGCCACTTCCAGATTTGCTTATTTGGCCTCTTCTCACCAATATATATTTCCTATTCTACTTCATTTTCTGTGACTGGAAATGTAGAAAACAAAGCTAGAGATAATAATATGGCTGGATTTCATTTCCTTACACAATTTTACATTAAAATTTACAATAACTTTTCTATTTATCATCTTATGCAATTTATAGCTCATTTGTTGCTAGGGTGATTTTCTACCGTATGGGTCCCGCTTGCTGTGTGCAAATCATTGCTCAACCACTCCCATCTCCACTGGTGAAGCTCGGCCTGTAAAGGATCTTTCCATTTTCTGAGGGATTAATAGGACTTTAAATGGTAACTTTCATTTTCTTCATTCAAAAATGTTAATGCTTTATTCCACTCATCTATGTTTATGTGTTATCAAATAACTCTTACAGCTACTATTATGTTTACTTTATTGACCAAGTTTTTTATATATGCCATCACACTGGTAACATTAATAAACACACAGAATGCCAAAATACTACTAACTCATGACCTACAAATATACAAATTCCTCTTAAGAAAACATGGTGATCTATTGTTATCGATAATTTTGAAGAACAAGTGTATTAAGTTAGCTAAAATTACAGAAGAAAATTTTAGGCTAAATGAAAGAATACATATCTACACCCTTCTGAAACAAAAAGGTGAGGATTCTTTACAGACTCTCAAACTGCCCTGGTCGGTTTGGCTCAGCGGTAAGAGCGTAGGCCTGTGGACCAGAGAGACCCAGGTTCGGTTCCCACTAAGGGCATGTACCTGGGTTGCAGTTTGTTCCAGCCCTGTTTGAGGTCATGTGGGTGGCAACCACTCGATGTGTCTCTCTCTCTCTTCCCCCCCTCTCCCTCCCGCTCTATCTGAAAATAAATGCAAAAATGTTCTCGGGTGAGGATAAAAATAAATAAATAAAGACTCTCAATGTATCATACTAGTTGAATAAGTCATTCATTCAGCTAATTGCCAGAAGACTCAATTATCCGTAAATAACTGGTAACGATTATTCAGACAGGAATAAATACGTGCATACACCTGGCTCATCTCTCTGTCATAGTACCTTACTGCAGACAAAAGACTAAACCCTAAACACATGGCCATCAGCATCATCGATCCACAATGAAGACAGAATAATATCGGATTGACTGAAATTGTAGAATACAGATTTAAAGTGGGCGAAGGGCTACAATTTATATAGTTCAAAGCCTTAAAACACATAAAACATTTCTTCTTGGATGTGTTATTAGCAGGCAAAATGGACACTAAAATATTTCTAAACTGACAGAAAAGTTTATAGTAGAAAGAAAAACTCAGTATCGATTTATTTTGATGCTTTTCTAATGGACTACAAAATATTTCTCATGTTTCTTTTTTATTCTAAATTCAGCACCCAGGAAAACAGTGATAGTGTTAGTGGGCATATCCTGTGCTGATGGCTTGAAAGAGTTAATGTGACTCTTTAAATTGAAGATAATGAATGGCCTGAGTGAATCTCCCATAGCATGACCCCCCCAGTCACCAGGGCAACCTTGTGCTTCACGGGTTTAATTGTGCCCTGGTGGTTTAAAACATAATTGCACTTCTCTAGACAAATTGACTACAAGGAACTGACTTAGCTACATTGAATATAATTCCATTACTTTAATTATTGTTCATTGAGATGTTCCAAACTTAAAACAAATTGTTCATGTGAAATCTCATTTCCAGGAAAAAGGAAAAAATGTGCTATCTAAAATTAATTAATTTTTTTAAATGTATCTTTATTGTTGAAAGTAAAATGCCAACTTGACAGTAGAAGTGGAAGTTTGGGGTGAAAGTAAAATAATCTTTATTGATAAGGATTATTTAGTGAATGTAATCTTCACTGTCAAGTAATACAGGGAAGTATTTGGACAATTGAAAGTAACAATAACGGCCTAAATGCATTGTGAATTCAAAGTAGGCTCTCGCTGAGTTCTTCTGTGGAGAACTCTGTATTCCCATGAGATGGGCATTAATATCATGCTCGTTTTAGAAAAGAGGAGAATAAAGTAGGGACAATTTAAATAAGCTGTCCAAGACCACGCAGCTAAAAGGAGGTCGAACTAGGATTCGAGGCAAGATCTTTTGGTTTCAGTGGTCTTACCCATCACATTATTAACAAAATCAAAATCAAAATATGGATAATTTCAATGGCCACACCATTTCCTGTTTACTATATATAACACTCTGATCAACATTGTTTATACATAACCTTATGTAACACACACAGCAAACCTTCTCCTCTCCGTAATTTTACTTGGCCCAAAGGAAAGGAATCACTTCCCCTACCACTTCGTACTAGTTTGCTAGGGTGCCCATCACAAAGTACCCCGCTGGATGACTTACACAAAAGAAATTAATTTTCTCACATTTCCATAGGGTGGAAGTCCAAAAGCAAGATGTCTAGCAGTTTTGGATGCTTCATAGGAGTGTGAAGAAAAATCTGGTCCATGCCTCTCTCTCCCAGCTTCGGGTGGTTTCCTGAGAATCTGGTGTTCCTTGGCATGTGAAGGCATCACCCCAATCTCTGCCATCAGGTTCACGTGGCATTCTTCCTATGTGCACGTCTGTGCCCTAATTTCCTGTCTTCATAAGGACAAAGTCATATGGGATTAAGGTCTACCCTAAGGACCTCACTTAACTCTATTTCCAAATTAGTTCACATTCACAGGCTCTGGGAGTTAGGGCTTCAGCACATGAATTTGGAGGGGATACAATTCAACCCACAACACATGTCTTGCTCTCCCTCCCACTTATTTTTAGTTCTTCTACATAAGAGAAGCATCCCTACTGTGATTGGTGAAACCCAGAGCCATTTATTGGGCTACTTCTCCATTTTGGGGAGGGCAGCTGACTTAGAGGTCCAAAACCAGTCTTCCTACACTCCCTACCTATCTCCATGTGGTACACATACATGGTCCTTAGGACCAGGGCATCATCATCCTCGCTTCCTTGCTAGAAAAGTCACTGACACTCTTCTCCACAACAGCAGTTTCATACTGTGGAAGTACAAATCAAGAGTCATGTTTGACTGTTGGAACTGAGCCTCTTGTACCAGAAAAAGTCTCTATTATACCTGAAAGTATCTGGGTCTTTCCCAATTTAACACAGCAGAATAATTGACTTTCCATTTGACTTTGATGATCCCACTATTGATGGCTTTGTGACTGGCCAATTCAGAGGTGAAACTGTGAACACAAAAAGTCTAGCAAGAAAACCTGCTCCCAAACCTTGCCAGGTATGATGTGGGCCTCAATATTTATGCTTTTTTACGGATAAGGAAAGAGTAACCTGGAGTTCAGCAACTTAATCAAGGTTTCATGCAAACAAAAGAAAGAATAAAAAAGAGTAGAGAAAACAAAGGACTTTTCTGATATATATTAACTTCCTTTCTGCCTGACACGAGGACCACATAAAATATTGTTAAGCTCCCTAAATTACTTCAAAAGTGGCTTAATTTAATGCTTTAGAACAAGCTATTTTAAGCTTGGCATGCACTTACAATGACACCTAGTAGTTTAGAATATATACATACATGCCTGATGTATTCCAGGGAAGTCCTCTTATCTCACAGAGCAGTGAACAGCAGAGCAGAAGCACCTCTCGGTCCCACTGTGTGCAAGCTTGGAACAACACACTCTTCTCTGTTTCAATGCCCGCTCAGTTCTGGTGCTCTCGCTGTCTGCTTTGGTTTGAGTAATATAGAACTTGAACTAAAAATATCTAACATTTTAATCCCATGAATATAAGCCAATGTATCTTTGAGAGCTAATTTAAAGTAAATTAAACATTTCTTAAATCTGTTAGAATTCTGTTTGGCTTCTGGACACACAAAAAATGGACTTATAGTCGCCCTGATAAGTAGGAATATATTTTCTTATATAGCAAGATTTCCAGAGGTGGGCAGTACGGGGTTGATAAATTGCTTAAGGTACCTTAGAGGATTGCATCACTAATGCTCCCTCCTGTCCAGTACTCCCGCCCTTCCTGAGCACTTTGAAGACTGTACTCTGTTGCCCTCGTGCAGCTAGGCAAGGCCATGTGACTAGTTCAGGCCAACAGACTAAGAGCCGAAGTCTGGTGTTCCTTTCAAGCTAAGGTAGTTGAAAGCCCTTTCCTGACCCTTTTGATCTCACTTCTTCCCTCCCTTGGCTTAGAAGTCCTGTGCTGTAACTGCACATACAAGATAGTAACAGACTAAATTCCCCAAGCTACTATTTAAGGAGTTACTATTTAAAAGACAGTTGCCCTAGAGCAGCGATTTTCAACCAGACCCGGGAATTTTTAAAACATGCAATATCTGACTGTTTCGTCTGGGGCACTGACCTGTTTTCCTTTAGCTTGTGAAATAATAAAACCACAACAGTCAACAACAGCCATCCAATGTGAATGCCCTGTCTTGAACCATAAATATAGGTCAAATAACAGAGCTGCATCATATTGGCCATGTCTTCTAATACGGTTGAATCTGATTGGTTAATTCGTGGCCAGAAATTCTTATATTCAAGTACAGGTGCCTGACATTTTTAAGGGTCACTCTGGAACAAAAGTTGTGTATAATTACTATTATTATTATCTTTTGTAAATCGATTAAAATTATACCTATTTGTTGTCAGATCAACAAAAAATATATTTTTTGGTGTGCTGCAGAATTTTAGTAATTAGTTTACATGTGCCATGAGATGAGAAAGGTTGACAATCACTGCCCTAGAGAGATGATACTACAACTGACCTGCCTGAGTGAGAAATAACCCTTTGTTTAGTGAGCCACTGAAACGTTAGGATTAATTTGTTGCACTCTGACTAATACATAATGATGGCTTTCACCACCAGGCTTGCAATTATATAACTGCTACCCTTTTAGCCATCATTATCCCATTTCAGCCAGAAGGTAGAGCAGAAGGAGCAGGGAAATAGCCAAAGAAAATCCTAACCAAGTATGTTTCTTTTCAAATTTCTCTCCCAAAAGTCAAAACTCAATGACTTGTACACAGATCCTATTGACCAAAATTCTTTCACATGGCAATTATAGTTGCCCGGGAGTGTTGGAAGGTGACTACATCTAACTAAATACTGTACCATCCCCCAAATTGGTAAGAAGGAAGAGAAAATTGGCATGAATTTGTTTTAAAAAATGTTAAGGATCTTCTCCTTTTCAAATCCTTCTAATTACTTCTGTCTTGATTTTTCTCAACTTTCCACCCTCATGGACACTATCCTCCCTGAAACTGTCTCTTCTCCCTGCTTCCACAGAACCTCTTTCTCTGTGTTCTTCTCCTTTCTCTTACAACTTTTAATTTTGTTCACTAATTTCTCTTCCTGCCCATATCTCAAAGTTGGTCCTTCTCAGTTTTTATTATTCCACTAATTTCCTTTGAGCTCAGGTATTCCTATAGACTCATCCATGATTCCTCAAAATTATTCTCACTCAACTTCAAAATCTCTTCCACCAAGTATTTCTTGTCTTATTCTTCGGAAAGTCAATATTTAAATAATTATATAATTTTCTCTCATTAAACTACTCATTTTCTTATATTCATAGTTTTATTTAGAATCAGAAAGCTTTTAGATGTGCTCAAGTTTTCCATCCCTTTTATCCCATCTTACTTTATTTGCAAATAGCAAGGATTATCTACTAAGTTAAATTCACATCACCCTCCCCATCTTCATCCTGAGTATAGCTTTATTGGTTCTTATTCTTTTCATCACTTACAGGGGCCAATTTTCAAATCTTTTGAGCTAGCATGCTTGCCTACATTCTCTCCACCCTCACTCAACACCCACAATGATACTTCCAATTTCAAGTCTGATTATGTAATTAAATTGTTTAAAATAATTGTGTGTTCCCATCCACCCAATCAACCTTCAGAATAAAAGCCAAATGTATTAGTAAAACATGCTATGATCTTTATGATCAAGTACTGTCCTTGGAATTTTCACTTTTCATGAAACAAAGAGCATGCTATCTTTTATCCAGATGAGACTTCTTAGTATTCCTGAGACACAACAAACTATCTGATCTCTTAGAGATTTTACATTTGGTTGTTTCTGTTGGGAGACAATTAGTCTGTCTCATTTCTGCTCATCTTTTGATTAGGTGCATTGACTTCATTTCCAGACTAGCTTTTAAAAATTTCCACAAACAGCCTAGGAATATACAGGTAATATATTTCTCTGAAGCAAAGGGTAGATTTCTCCATAGCTTTGAAAGACAGAGCACCTTACTCCAGAGAAAAGGCAGACAGTTCTTACTGTGTAGCATAACAGACTCGGGTGTCTTCAACTCAGGAACCTACTGCACCTGCAGCTCTCACTGGGTCTCCTTCATGTCACCCTGCGGGAAGTGGGGTAAGAAACACTGACAAACCTGAAGTTCACCCTGTTCTGTGCAATGATTAATAAAACCCATTGGATCTGACCTAGGTGTCTAATGTCTTCTCCTACGTATTTGAAAATGTGGCAATCTAACTTGTGAGCTGACAAGTTGGATACAATTTCTGGTCCTTCACAGTTTATAATGGTGTCTTCTCTGGGGAATATTGACCAATTTTAGTTCGTATGTGCCATCTTTTTTTTTTCTTTTCTCTTTTTTTTTATCCTCACCAGAGGATATTTTTTTAATTGACTTTAGAGAGAGAGGGAGAGAAAGATAGAGAGAGCAAGCGAGAGAAACATCAATGTGAGAGAGAAACATCAGTTGGTTGCCTCTCATACGCCCTGCACCTGTACTGGAAATTAAAGCCACAGCCTAGGTATGTGCCCTGACCAGAAATTGGACCCACAGCCTTTGGTGTAGGGGATGATGCTCCAGCCAGCTGAGCCACCCAGCCATGGCATGGCATCCATTCTTGTCGTCCTAACTATTTTTAATCCTTGCTTTAAGACTTTGCTGAAATGTACTCCCTATGTGAAGTTTCCCTTAAATCCTTCAGCCAGTCTCTTCCTCCTGTGTCGCTCCAGACACGCTTTATGTGAGAACATCTCACGGAAGTGTTTATTCATAGATGTTTTCTTTACCAGATTATGATCTTGACTGTATATCCTGTATACTGCCTGGAATGTAGTAAACACTAAATAACTCTCTCTAAAAAAATAAACTTGTTGCTAGATTTTCTTATGTGTACTCTCTCACTGTTTCTCTAAAATTGTAACGCATTATTACTTCCACCTTAAGCAACTTGCCTGTAATTATAATTGTCTTTCTGAAACAGAAAATGCAACAGCTGCACCTACTCTGAAAATGGATCCTAGGAGAATGTAATTAAGTTATTTCAATTTGGAACTGAATATTATCAAGAGCTATGGGATGTATAACCTAAGGCATACCTTTCCACCAGGTTTTTAATGGTATGTCATTTGTAGAAACCTAGATAAGTAGGAAATTGGAATGTATTTTTTTTGCCTGCTCCAATCAGAGGTTTAATAATTGAAATTATGTATCATAGAATCTTACATACTAAGAACTTTGGGTAGACCATAGAGCTAAGGAGGCTAAGGCCATGTTTTTATTATCTTTGTGACACTCCTTACAGCTTTATGTACTTTGTTTTATCACCATGGAGTTTCCCTATAACCCACAAAAATATTGCACAACTGTGTTTAAGTCACAAACTTAACCTCTCCAGAAAAGTCCATTCCAAGGTCATGAATGGTTTCTACAGATTATGGCTTCACATATTAAAATGAATAATTTTGTACTTGGCAATTACTTTAAGGAATATTTTATGTTTAAATAGTTCAGATACTATGGTAAAATAGTGTTTTCAGACATTCACTGCATCTCATTTCTTATAAGATTAATTTTGATGGTGACATGCATTTTTATGGCTGAAATAATGAATGTGTGGCTAAGCGACTAGTGTTTAGCAAGCACTGTCTCCAAGCAAAATTCAGGCAGGATGAAGTTTTGTGATGAACATAACATTTGATGTGCTAGTAACACTTGGTAAATACTGAAAAGATTGGCAATAAAAATAGAAACCTGGCATTAAAAGGTATTTCAATAATCATCTAGAATAGTCACTATTGACTTCATGTATCTTTTATTGCCAATAATCAACTGCCTGCACCTATGTAAAAATATTTTAAAAGAAAGAAACATACTACCTACAAGCAATCATTTATTTTTTGGTAGAACATTAATTATGTTAAATGTCTACTTATCTTGAACCAATTTTTTTCCTTTTATTATTTATAGCCATGACCCTTAGTTATTCCATCTATTCAAAGAGGCTAAGTATAATCCCTCCTGCATTATAAATAGTCTAAATATCTGAAATATCTCATACGATCATCCTAAGTGTTAAATATTTCCTACTTAAGATTGTCATGAAATAGCTTCAATACACATATATAGAAGTATCACCAGAACTAACAGAGCTTTGGCTAATTCATTTCGCAACAGTGAGACAAAGAATTGAGTATTTGAAAAAATATTTTTGAAGATAGTCATAAAATATATTTATAGTATTCAGGGAAATTAATCTATCTCAACCTATTTAAGTGTCACCCAATATTATTAAGATAACAATGATACATGTTGACCCTTATATGAAAACAAATAATAGATGAAAAATATTTACAGATCATGCCATTGTTATAAATGATAATATATCCAGAAAAGAAAATGCAATATCCCAGTGATCTCTTGAAAAGGTCAAAATGTTCTAATGGTAACATAAAAGTCTACTTTTGTAAATTCTATGATTTAATCAAATATAATTTGACAGGAAATATTAGATAAAAAACTGAATGAACCTGGCCAATGTGGCCCAGTGGAGTAAGCGTTGTCCCATGGACTGAGGTCCTGGTTCGATTCCCGGTCAGGGCACCTGCCTGGGTTGCAGGCTCGATCCCCAGTAGGGGGCGTACAGGGGGCAGCTGATCAATGTTTCTCTCTCACATCAATGTTTCTATCTCTCTCTCCCTTCCTCTCTCTCTAAAAAAACAAAAACAAAACAAAAAAACTGAATTGAGCAGTCATAATTTCTCCTGATCTCCACAACTACTGTATTCCTATCGAGCACTTTCACTGGAAGCCAACTTTAAAAATTGACAAAGTTTGCCCTGGCCAGGTGACTCAGTTGGTTGGAGCATTGTCCCATACACCAAAAGATTGTGGATTCGACTCCTGGTCTGGGCACATACCTAGGCTGTGGGTTGGATCTCTGGTTGGGGCATGCGTACAGAAGGCAACTGCTAGATAGTTCTCTCTCACATCGATGTCTTTCTCTCTCTCTCTCTCTCTCTAAAAATCTGTAAAAATATCCTCAGGTGAGGATTAAAAAGTAAAATGAAGTATAAACTCATGGATCTCATTATTTACATGTGACGATAAAAACTTGGAAATAAAAATGCATTCAGCTATAATTTAAGATAAACTCATGGATGCTATATACACAGCAAACTATCTACACAGAGTTCTAAGTTGAGAATCTAGATGCCTATTCAGCAAGTTATCCATGTCCTTGCTGCCACTATCAAGGACAAATTCATGAACTGACTTTAACATTGGTCTAATTCTTTAATATAAATTCTGAATAATTTAAATAATAAATTAAATTAATAGATAATTTAATTTAAAATTAAATGATAATGCCATAATACCCAGTGAAACAATATTAACAAGTTCATTAAATATTCAAAAGCATAAGGAAAACTGTGAGAGATGTAAAACTCAGAAAGTGACATCAATCGGCTGCCTCCTGCATGCCCTCCCACTGGGGATTCAGCCCTCAACCTGGGCATGTGTCATGACCAGGAATCGAACCGGGATCTCTCAGTCCACAGGACGATACTCAGTCCTCTGAGCCACACCAGTTTTTTTTTTTTCTTTTTTTCTTTATTGATGTTAGAGAGAGAGGAAGGGAGAGAGAAAGAGAGAAACATCTATGGAAGAGAACATTGACTGGCTGCCTCCTGAATGCCCCCCACTGGGTAGTGGGCCCACAACCTGGGCATATGCCCTGACCGGGAATCAAACCAGTGACCTCTTGGTGCATGGGTAGATGCTCAATCACTGAGCCACATTGGCCGGGCTCGTTAATGAAACATTTATAAATAAAAGTTGAGCAAACTTTATCTTATTAAAGCATATCCTCAGTTACAGGGTAGAGTGGATACCAAATGAAAGAGTGGTAATAAAACTGTAAACTATGGTTATAATAATTTGGGGCATGTTTTATTACATGGGAAAGTCTAGGAAAATAATATACAACTATAATGTCACCAGAAGCACAAAGACATCAAATTGTAATCATCTAATAATTAATCATATTTTTATCAAGAGATGGTTTGAAAATCATTTAAAAATAATATATAACTTCAGCTGTACATTAAAATTTGACATCTGTATATACCACAAAGTGATCATCCCCAAAAGTCTACTTACCATCTATCACCATACAGTTGGCCCCCTTCACGTAGGTTTTTTGATCCACATTGGGAAGTCCATGGATATGGAGGGTTGACTATATGTATTGATCTATGACATTTTATGTAGGGGACTTGAGCATTCATAAATGTTCTTATCCTCAGTGGGTCCTGGAATTCATTCTCCATGGATACTAAAGGACAACTACATTTTTGGGGAGTCATAGTTATACACAGACTTTCAACTGTACTGGGCATCCATTCTCCTAACTTCTGCGTTTTTCAAGATTCAACTATATAAGTACAAAGTAATGAACTTTGGAAAAAATAAAAATTCCAGGATGCTTTTCAGTTATGTCTTACTATATAATTCTTATTATAGCAGACCAGTGGTTTTATCATCAAAAAGATCATACAAATATTATATAATGACAAGAATTATTTTTATGACAAGATCAAGTAGACTATTCATGAACTGGTTCATAAGTGTTTAATACCCTAAGGTATATAGAGAATACAATAGATTATATTCTCCTTGTGATCAAAAGTCATAAATATTTTATTAACCAGTGTAAATATATTCCCAGGACAAAGACTGATATGTTTGTTGAATTAATGAAAACTGGAATTTATTTTTATCATGCAATATATATCCAGGCTTCTGCAAGATTAATTTTCCTAGGGAAGGGATAGTATATAATGGAATACAAGAAAACTCAAACTTCAATCAAGAAGACCTGTGTAGTATCTTAATGAGGCAAGGATGGAATATAAACGTTAGGAAGCAAAATCTTAATCTAGCAGATTATAACTTGTCCAGTTTACATCGTCAGGAATGGAAAGTCCCAAGGAATAGAAATCAACCCAATGGAGCTGTCCAACAACCCATAGACTTCATCATTCTTCCCCTTTGGCAAGTATGTCACTCTGGAATGGACAAAGTTGGCTATGGTAGCTTAGGGATATTAAAACTAATACCTGCCTTTTTCTGTTCTAATTCTGTGTCACCAAGCAAGCTTTAATTACAATATGTCTTACCATAAACATCTAATTTTAGGGGGAGAAAATGTTGTTATGGTGACATGTTTTCTGACATATAAAATAATCAAATATCATTTATTCATTCATTGAATAAACATGAGGCATATCATATGCTCTGTGCACTGCCCGAAGATTTTAAAATTAAATTAATATGGTATCTGCATTATTGAGATTTCAGATATAAGGAATATAGACACTGAACAAGTAATTTAAAACTCTGATGAGTATTAAAAATGTGGACAGGATTGTGGAAGTGCAACCATAAGATTTTATCTACTTTAGATACCCAGGGAAGACATAACAGAGGAAATAATTTTTAAGCTGTGACTAGAAGAGGGAATAAACATTATTCAGGTAAAAAAGGAGAAGGAGGGGCAGAACGTTCAGAAAATTTAAATATTATTTGCAAAGGAATCAATAATTATGCCCTATTTTAAGAAATGGAAAATAACGCCATTATTGCTGGAGCATGGGCAGCAAGGTGGGAGTGAGATGAGAACATGGTGAATACCTAAACTAGCATTCTGTTTTATGTGTTTGGTTAATTCTACCCTGCTCTAAGGAGACAGATTCAGCTTTCTTGTAATTGTCAAAATCCATGATCTCATTCAGAAAAGCATCTTGGGAGCAAACCAGCACTCAGTGATTCCTAATAACCCGATCCTGTCATGTTCCTTCCATCAAGCCTTAGTGGAATAATTTCAAAAACTGAAATCCATGGAGTTTTTGGAATTTATCATTACAAGTAGTTATAGTGGCTGATAAATTATTGTTGTGAAAGAAAGAAGTGTTAAAAAAGAAAAATTCTATTAAAAGTAGGAATTATGACAAAGGTGAACTAAATACAAAGACATTAATGGAAGCATATGTGCCTGTGTGTATATATAATTTATTACATTAATATTAAGAATATATGTCAGGAATTTGTATAATGTATCTGAATGCAAGGCACTTCCACTAAATATAATGGTTTTACTTACACTCATTAAAATATAAGCATCTACAAATGAACTTAGAAAGTTAAGTATTTGTTTTTTAAGTGTGTCTAGTCTTTCCTTGAGTGATATTATTCTCTGCCTCTTGAGCAATTTGGAAGTATGACTTGAATCTTGAATTTTCCTTGATAACAGAATTTTCAGTGTAAATCAGTATTCTTTTAAGCATGTGCATGAACTCAAATTTAATTGAAAATATTTCTTAAGCCCAGCTGGTGTGGCTCAGTGGTTGAACATCGATCCATGCACCAAGAGGTTGCTGGTTCGATTCCTAGTCAGGGCACATACCTGGGTTGCAGGCTTGATCCCCAGTTGAGGGTGTGCAGGAGGCAACCAATATATATTTCTTGCATCCTTGTTTCTATTTCTCTCTCCCTCTCCCTTCCTCTCTCTCTCTCTAAAACAAACAAACAAACAAACAAACAAACAACAACAAAAAAACATTTAAAAACATATATATTGTTTACAACACAAAACAAAATGATTTATAAAAATCTTCTTCAAATCACAAATCCTTTAAAAGTTATCACTTAAGCCCAGCCAGTGTGACTCAGTGGTTGAGCACTGACCCATGCACCAAGAGGTCGCCAGTTTGATTCCCAGTCAGGGCACATGCCCAGGTTGTGGGACTGATTGATCCCCAGTGGGGGGCATGCAGGAGGCGGCCAATCAATGTTCTCGCTCATCCATGTTTCTATCTCTCTCTCCCTCTCCTTTCATCTCTCTCTAAAATCAATAAAGAAAAAAATGTATAAAATAAGTTATCACTTAACACACATTGTTTTCTATTTCTAAGACACCCATGGTTTAAACCTGAGAAACTATACAACACATTACGCACCACGAGGCAAAAACACAGAAAAATCTTTGTTCTTTTTCTGATAACTTACAACTTGGTTAGAAGACAGACAGGTTTATAACTTTTCTATATAAGAATTAATCGAGTTAGACATTAGTCAAGTGTTTTCAAATTTTTTATTGTAGAAAGAAAAGAGTTATAGAAGGTGACTGTGTAAAAAGCACAGTCTTATTTTATTTAAATAAAATGAAATTATTTAGAAAAATGTCCGGTTAAAATGAACAAATTTGACATATTTCAAAAAAACTCAACTTAAGGTATTTGTGTATTAGAAACATATGTATGAAGATATGATAGCCTATATATTATTCAAACGTTACATTATACTGTATTTTATAGGTTTTTAGATTCTCAATTAGAATTTTTCTTTTCATACCAGCTCTCAGAAATGACTGATTTATACTAACATATATTATATTAATGGAAGAAAACAATGTGCTTAGAAGAGGCAAAAGCCATTGGAAGTCACTTCCTTGCCTCTTCCAGTACAGTTCCTCCCAACTCCTCATCTAGTGCCCTAACAGCCCATGTCCCAGGACTGCCATTGACTGCCTTTCTATACTTGAAACTAAGTAGCTGAGCTGGGTTGTAAAAATATGCAAACTAATCAGTTGTAGCCACTACAAACTCATGCAAAAATCCCAACTGGATTAGAAACACTGCCCAGCAATCCTTTGATTTCCCTAGTTGTTTGTTTCCTTTCCCATTATCCACAGAAGATAGTTCAAATAAATCCTACCCTCCTCAAATAACCTCACCTATTATCTCCTTTCGCTTTCAGCAGATTACTTTGCCTCCTTGGTCAGGGAGAAAATAGCAAACACCAGAAAGAATGTATCTCAATTTCTGGTCACTACACATATAAATTTAAATGCAGATACATTGGTTCTTTCACATCTTTCTATAATCAAAAATGGAGTTGTGGCCCAGGTTGGGTGGCTCAGTTGGTTGGATCATTATCCTGTATAACAAAAAGGTTGTGGGTTCCACTCCAGGTCAGGGCACATACCTCAGTTGCAGGTTCTATCCCAGGTGCAGGTTCTATCCCAGGTCAGACGGAGCATGGGAGGAAACCAATCAATGTCTCTATCTCTGTCTCTGTCTCTCCCTCTCGCTCTCCCCCTCCCTCCCTCCCTCCATCCCTTCCTCTTTTTCTCTCAAATAAAAAATAAAACAACAACAATAACAAAACATATCCTTGGGTGAGGATAAAAATAAAATGGAGTTGTGTCTCCCCATGGCTAAGGCTAAGTTACAGGTTAATAAGTTACAGAAAATGAATATGACAAACACTAGAGTTTATGATGAGATTAAAACAGATGAAGAGATTAAGCAAGAAAAGTATTAAAGTTTAGAGTTTCAGAGTTGTAGTGGCTCTGAGTAACACTCACGAGAATACTTTATTAAAGTAGAGAGGAGGTAAGGAGAGCAAGGAATTATCAAAAGTGCATAGTGGGACTCTCTCATGGATAATAGTTACAAACAAGATGGTGTTTTATTTTCCTATGGATTAAATAAGATAAAAAAATTAGTCTTATATTCCATATAATAGATCTTTAGGTTAATTTCAGAGATCCATGCTATTTTACAGTCTTTATGAAAGACCACACAAGATGAAAAAGAAAGTGAAAGCAGATATGATATCTTTTTTCCCTTTCTATTGGTGTATTCCATAATGAAAATATTTTATATAGGTAAATATGTTTCTTAAATTTAAAAGCAGAACAGGCATTTGTTTGATTCTATATATACTCTTTAGAAATTCATTTTATTTAATAAAGATGTAACAATAAATTTAATGTGTGATTCTTAAAGGTATAAAAACATCACTAAAGGATTTTTCTCCTCCACACTAACAATATAACAATATTTGTCATAAGCAACTATATACATATATATGTAAAAATTATGTATTTTTATTATATATATGTTTTCATATCAATGATGTAATGTGCATTTAACAACTAATATTTTTGCACCTTAACAAAATCAGAGATGACCATATTCCCCATGGTGCATCCCACATCCCGGTGAATATTTTGTAACTATGACTTTGTACTACTTAATCACTTCGTATTTTTCACCCAGCTACTCTCCCCTCTGGCTACCATCAGCCTGTTCTCTGTATATATGAGTCTGTTTCAACTTTGTAAAAACAAATGTTTTTTAAGTTAGAGATGAAATGTTTTGCATTTAAATGGAAGTTGCCTGATTAGAAACTTTTGAAAATTCTTCTTTGTGTTAATTCTGGTTTCATCTCTCTATCATGTACCTCTTTTATTTATTTTTCCCATTGATGAGAAAAACTTAAATACATTATTTAACTATTCTTGCTACACTGGCAACTGAATTTTCCTTAAGGCAGAAAAATTATAGTTAAAGGAACTAAACATAGTAAATTATCCACACTAGGCATTCTCAAATACCTAGAAGAATTTCTAACTCTTTTGAGCAAAATTATATTTAAGTATCAACACAATCTATAATATTGATTTCAGGCTACATTTGAAAAGAATAATGCATACTATGATGTTTGTATGTCAAAGTTTCAGGTTTTTAAAATATTTTATTGATAAACAGTATATTTTTGTAAGAAAGCCCTGGTTGTAAGCATTACAACAAGAGATGTTTTTATAAAAATGCACACTGGAGCTAGTATTAGGAGATGTCGATTCTCATCTAGAATTTCCTGTTTTAGTATTAGTCTTTTAGTTTATTTATTTTTTAATTTTTCAATTATAGGTTACTTTCAGTATTATTTTGTGTTGGTTTCAGATGGACAGTATAATGATTAGATAATCACTATGTGTTTATAAAGTGTTCCTTCCCCCTGATATACCCAGTATCCAACTGACACCATACATAGTTACGGCAATACTGTTGAGTATATTCCCTATGCTGTACTTCACAGTATTCACCTTGAACCTCGGAAGTCATCACCCTCAATGGGAAAAACTGGACAGCAGAATCCTATAATCCCTTCTGGCTCTAACATATTTTCATTTTATGAGTACCCTATCTAATTTGTCTAAAGGGAGACAACCATGATGGAAGAATGGATAAAGAAAATGTGGTATATACATACAAAATATTATTTCGCCTTGGAAAAGAAGAAAATCCTTGAAGACATTATGGTAAGTGAAATGAGCCAGTCACAGAAGTACAAATACTTCATGATCCACTTATATGAGGCATCTAACTGATAGAAGCAGAGAGTGAAATGGTGTTTGCCCAGGGCGAGGGGGTGGAAATAGCAAGTTTTAAAGGTTTAAAGTTTCAATTGTGCAAGATGGAGGAATTCCAGAGATCCCCTTTATGACACTGAGTGTTAACAATACTGTATGGACACTTACATTTTTGTTAAGAGAGGAGATTTTATGTTAAATATTCTTACCATAATAAAAAGGTAGTTCAAAATTACAGAATCATTATAAATATTTGATCAAATCTTACCATGGATAAGAAGGAATATGCAGAACCACAGCTTCATTGCTACAGTAAACCTTAAATCACTGCCCCAACTTCAGGAACAAACCAGTAATGTATAGTAGCTAGTGGTGAGTTCTAAGTCCCTCAATCAGGGAATGGAAGTCAAGTCCACACAACCTTTTGAAACTTTAATCATCTACCTTTATATGAGTCAAATATGTACCACTCTAGAGGTAGCAATTTCTAAAAAAAAATAGTTTTTTTAAAGATTCTCAAACATTTGAACCACAATTCTGCTGGGTTTATTGCACCCAGGCCTGAAATTATCATGGGAAGAATTAAAGTTATATAACCTTGAGTATTGAGGGCCTGAAGGCAGACAACACAAACAAACAAAAAACAAAGTAAGTATAGCTAAGTGTGTTCTTTTTGTCTTATCTTAAAAGGTATCTATTAAGATAATAGAAACATTTGGTACCTTTACTGAAGCCTAGCCAACTATGAATCCACTTTTTTTAAACATGTTGCTTGATGTTATTTCATTAGCAGTCCACAATGTTGCCTATTTTTCTCACTTCTCCTTCCCATGCCTGTGTGATACCTTATTCTCTTACTTTTCCTCCGGCTTCTCTGAATGCTGTTCCTTAGGCTCCTTTGATGGAGCATCCTCTTAAGCCTGGGTTTTATATGTTATTGATGTGCAGACATAGTCCTTCTCCATTTTTGTCTTCTCATTCCATCCTGATTCTGTCTAGCCATGATTACTGATGGCTCTTGGTTCAATTACCGTCAATATTAACTATAGATCAGTTATGCTTCTACTCAGAGCTCCTGATTCATATAGACAGATACAGTTATCTATTTAGATGGCTTTAATAGAATATCTAAAAGATATTTCAAACTAAATACATCTAAAACAAATTTCAATAATCAAAGCATTCCCAATGCAAACTTGACCTCCATTCAACCTTTTCCAATACATCTCTACCAATTTGTACAAGTCAGAAAATGATGTTTTATTTGAGCCCTACCTTTTCTTTTGTCACTCCTGAATCCACTACAGAGCCTTTTACATATACCTCCTAAATATCTCTCAACTCATTCTGCTTCTTTATCTCCATCAATAACATCAAACTCAAGCTACTATGACTTTTTCTTGGATTTCAGCAATCACCTCTTAAGTGGTCCCCCCACAGCTAATTGAGCCCCACTTCAAATCAATCTTCACACATAGGTAAGTATAATTATTTGAAAATTCAGAATTCAGACTTCTTAATGTAATTGTTTTTTATAAAAACACTTTAATACATTCCCATTGTTCTTATCAAATCCTTTACATGGCTAAAAAGGCCTTTCCTAGTCTAGGGTTAATATATTTCTTTCCTTCACTAATCTCATCATTCTTTACTCAATTACTGATTCATAACCTACTTTACCCTATAATAATGTAAATGCATTCAAAATTTTAAATCAGCATAAACATTTTTAAAAACTATTATATCCTAAATTTATGTTCTAAAACTGCAGAGTCTTCAGAACATGACTTGAGTCTATAAAGAAAGAGACCATACTCAGAATATACTGTTTAATTTTTGCTTTCAGATGACAGGGTACATAAAAGATCTAACTACAAAAACAGCCAAATTTCTCCCAGGACTATTCAATTAATTTGAAAGGAACCATCAAGTATGGACCAGCATTCTAAAGAACACAACTATAGATTACATTAGGAATAATTTTAATTTCCTTACACAAGTTTTGATTAAGTCACAGTACTTTTCATTAATAGAGTGATAAAGAAATACTGATGGAAAACTTGGTCTGTAAAAATTCTAATCTATTTATCAATGCCCCGATCTTCTAAAATATCCCTTAGCTCTGACAGCTGCCACTTATACTTTTCCTGAACTGTAAGTTCTTTCAAATATTTAAACCTTCGAAGCCCCACATAGAACTGTTCTTTGATCCCCGATTTGTCTTAGGAAACGACATCAGTGCTAGGTTAATAGAAGCTATCCACTTACCATATTGTAGGTGGCTCAGAACCTTCGATTTCTAAGTAATCATACTTTTCTTCCATTTGGAAATCAGTGAATATGAGTGAAATCGTGTCCCCAGGCTCCGCCACAATGGTCCAAGTGCAATCAGCATTGTTATGGTATTCGTTAGGAAAACTAGGGCTGGAGATAATGCCACTGGACCCTCTCATCGTTCCTCCACATGCATCTTCAGCTGTGACAGACAAGAATAAAATGTTCAGAAACAAGTCCTTAAGAGAAATGCGAGGCTTTTAACACTTTTGAATAAAATAACAGCCCAAATGCTGTGAGAGCAAGTGCATGTTACCTAATAGAGATTTAATGAAATGAGAAATCTATGAACAAGTTTAAGCACATATATAAATATAAACCATATCTTGACAATTTTACAGCCATTGGTTGAAACAGCAATAAAAGGAAGTAAAAATCTAAACTCCAATTGATCTCAGGATAATAGAACCAAGATTTTCTGTTCATTGATTAGTTGATGAAGTAAGTAAAATAAAAGAAACATCATCCTTAAGGTCTGTGATGAGAAATCTTTAATTACTTGCATGTTTATTGTAGGGCTGAGCTTTATTTTTATTTTTTATGTAATTAAGTACAAAATCAAGAAACAATTTGAGAGAGAACATACTATAGTATTTTTGTCAATGGCATGGTTCAAAAGCTATTGAAATATTTGTGGAAATGCAATTTAAATAAAAATACACCATATATCCAGGAAACGTATATTAGAGAATAATAATGTAGTAAATAATATATCATTGGTAATATATTCTCTATGACTCCATCAATGTAAATATATTTTTCTCAGTATTCATATGATATATGTATATACAGTATTATAAATACATTTTCCACTAACTATACCTTTAGACCTATGGTCTTCATTTTCCAAATAGGGCTTCAAACCTCCATGAGCCTATTTATGGCCAATTTTGTATAATAACAGAGGGGTTACATGACCAGCTGTGTTTAGTGTAAAAGTATAATATAAATCTCTTTGTTTCATAAAGAAGTTGAAGCTATAAAATCTGTCTTGTTCTAACACTATGTTTAGACCAGTCAAGTTCATAACTTACTAGTTTACTTGCGTGGTAAATTGTCTCAAGATTTATGTTGCTGTCTTAATCCACTCAGGGAATTCCTCCAATTTAAGTCAAATGTTTGAGGGAAAATCCAGCTGTGTAATGACCAATTATTATTTCATGCAAAGGCTGATACTGAATAACTTTCATAAGTAGAGATGGGCAGCATCCTATTTAACTCCACAATGGGCAGGGACTGGGGATAACCTTATTACTATGTTGCATGCATCAAATAATATTAACTTCTTTCCACTCCACTCTCTCTCCATTGAACTCCACAATTCACAAATTAAAAACATAAATATATTACTCTTTAAAAATATTTCAATTTAATCATAGACTATGTAAATATGATACTTCTTGTTTTTATTGCAAGTCCTACCAATTTTTAAAAAAATTTTGAGTAATTAAAATGAACTAGTGGTCCTGTCCAGACTACGAGACATGGTACTATAATTTTCTTGCCAAAGCACACAATTCCTTCCCTCAATACATGTCTGGTAAACACCCCCTCATCCCCAACCACAAATTAGTTCTACTCTTTTTCTTGTCAGAATCAATACCAAAGTTGAAAAAAAATGTTTGGAAATAAAATGTTACACTATTATGTATTTGTAGTGGAACTGATATACAACCTACTCCAATGAGCTCTGTGAGCTATTTATTTCCCTGTCTCCAGATAAAATTGCAGGCAGACACATGATATTTCAGCTTACACTCAGATTAAAGAAAGAACTTTCTCCATTTTTTAATCAATATTTTCAATTAATCAATTAACATGTCCAGTCCTGTGTAGTCACTCACAAAATTTTTATTTCATTTGGGTTAAGGTTCTTTGCTCCCCATAGCTTGGGCTTGTGGCAGATGGGGCACAGGTGAGAAAGAGAAATGGCTCTTCCTCCCTGTTTTCCTTCCTAGTATTTCTGTTCATCCACCCCTACTCACTGAACACTCTATGATTCCTCCTGAAGTTGGAAGTAATCAGGGAACGTGAATACTTTCATTTGCCTGGTACTGATTTGGTACAGGTTTCCAAGAACTATGGCAGATGATTGAAAAATGATGGCTCCTTTGCCCATGAGCCTTTTCATGGGACCCTCAAAGATAACCCAGTCAGTTCCCTCATGGGTGAATGTGCTTCTCTGCTGGCTGCTTACATTACTCCTTCATTCCATGGATACAGAATCATGTATTTCCATCTTATTTCTGACTATTTCTTCTTATCCCTGAGGTGAGCCTCTTGGGCAGCATCTAAGATAATTCCAGGCCAGAAATCCCTAACAAAAGTCCTGCACTTGGTCAAATGAAAACATGCTTCTGTAGTCATCCTCTGTGGAAATTCGGTTTATTCCCAAATGCAGCCCTATGGGTTTGCAATAGACATTTAAATATTTCAACCATGGTTTCAAAAATAATACATTGTGTTCCCTGAGCTCCAGGGCATACAAATAACATTCTCTGTATGACACATGAAATGGAAAGCAAATCGTAAAATAGATCACTCCAGGCAAATTCTTATTTTACAGTAAAATAACTTCAACCCTAAAAATGGATTGCCTTCCACTTGAAAACAAGGATATGAATTCAGATCTTCCAGCATACAAACCAATGTTCCTGCCAATTCTTGCATCAAGTTCTTAGTCCAGCACTGCTGTTTGATATCTTTATTACTACAGAAACTATCATAGAATCTTTATATGACAAAATTGTGACATAGATAAAGATTGCTTTTAGTACACATTAGATATGCAATATTTTGTCTTGGTTGGCCCTACCCAAATGCTAGAACCTATGTATTGTGATTTGGCCTGGATTTAATTCAGTATTAATAAAAAAATACTGTAATCATAGATTCTTAGAGCAAAATATTTATTTTAAGCAGAGGTAGAACATATGAAAGTCAGCACTAGAACAGACTGTGAACCCCTTACACCTACGCCTGTGCCCTCTCTGCTCAGTAGCATTGCCCAATCTCTGGTCAAAGTGAGTTGGTACAAATTTTGTCCATGACAGGACCTTTATTTATTTATTTTTTTTAGGTGAAGTATAATTGGCATAGAATATCAAATTAATTGCAGGTGTACATCATAGTGATTCAATATTTATATACATTATGAAATGATCACAGTAAGTTAACATCTGTCACCATAAAAAGTTATTACAATATTATTGACTATATTCCTGTGTTGTGTACCTCTTAATCAATTATTTTGCCTGTCCCCCAACCCCTTCATCCCTCTTGTGACCACCAGTTTATTTCCTGTCTTTTTCAGTCTGTTTATATATTTAGTTTTGTTTCTTCGTTAGTTTTGCTCTTTAGATTTCACATACAAGTAACATCATATTCTATTTGTCTTTCTCTGTCTGACATATTGTACTCAGCATAATATCTTTATGTCCACTCATGGCACAAATGGCAAGGTTTATTTCATTTTTATGGCTGTGTAATAGCCCATTGTATATACAAAGCACAAATTCTTTATCCCATTCATCTACTGATGGACACATAGGTTGCTTCCATTTCTTGGCTACTGTATATAGTGCTGCAGTGAACATAGGAATTCTTCTATCTCTTCAAATGCATGTTTTTATTTTCCTCAGATAAACACCCAGAGTAAAATTGCTAGATCGTATGAAAGTTCTATTTTTAATTTTTTGAGGAACCTCCACACTGTTTTTCCAGAGCGGGTGCACTGAATAGCATTCCCACAATAAGGTACTAAGGTTCTCTTTTCTCTACATCCTCAACAACACTTACGTACTTTTTGTCTTTTGTTAGTAGCCATTTTGATAGGTGTGAGGTGATATCTCACTGCACTTTTGATTTGCATTAAACTGATAATTAGTGATGTTGAATCATTTTTTATATTCTTATTGGCCATCTGTACGTGTTCTTAAAAAAATGTTTATTAAAGACCTCAGCCCATTTTTTTAATTGGGTTGTTTTTTGATATTAAGTTTTGCAATTTCTTTACAAATTCTGAACATTAACTCCTTTATTAGATGTACCATTTACCAATATCGCCTTCCATTCAGTAGGTTGCCTTTTCGTTTGTTGATGGTTTCCTTCGTTGTGCAAAAGCTCTTCAGTTTGATGGAATCCCATTTGTTTATTTTTCCTTTTGTTGTCCTTGCCCAAGGAGACTAGTCCAAGAGGATACCAATCCAGTGTCAAAGAGCTTACTACCTATGTTTTCTTCTAGACCTTTTATAGTTTCAGTTCTTACTTCACATCTAATCCATTTTGAATTTATTTTTGTATGTGGTGTAAGATAGTAATTCAGTTTCATTTTTTTTGCATGTGGCTATCCAGTTTTCCCAGTACCATTCACTGCAGAGACTGTCTTTTCCCCATTTTATGTTCTTGCTTCCATTGTGTAGATTAACTGACCATATGTGTGCGGGTTTATCTGTGAGCTTTCTGTTCTATTCCACTGATCTATATATCTGTTTTCATGTTATTATCATACTATTTTTATTACTATAGACTTTTTGTAGTTTTAAATTAGGGAGATTGATGCCTCCAATTTTTTCTTCTTTTTCATGGGTCTTCTGTGTTTCCATATAAATTTTAGAATTCTTTAATCTAATTCTTTGATACAATCTTCAAAGATTGAATCATGAAGAAATAGAAAATCTGAATAAGCAATTAAAAGTAATATAATTAAATCAATAATGTAAAAACTACCAAAAAATAAAAATTGAGGAACAGAGGGCTTCACAGGTGGAATCGACCAATCGTTTAAAGAAGAGTTAAAAGTCACCCTTTTCAAATTATTCCAAAATACGCTGAAAAGGAGTGAACACTTCCAAACTCATTTTATGGGGCCAGCATTACTCTGGTACCAAAACTAGAAAAAGACAACAACAGCAACAACAAAATTACAGGCCTGTTTCTCTGATGAACATAGATTTTTAAAATCCTCAACAAAATATCAGCAAACCAAATTCAACAGTACATTAAAAGGATCATATACCCCAATCAAGTGGGATTTATTGCAGGAATGCAAGGATGGTGCAACATTTGTAAATCAGTTAGTGTGATCTACCATATTAACAAAATAGATAAAAATCATATGATTATCTCAATAGATGGAGAAAAGACATTTAACAAATTCAACATTTATTTTTTATTGAAAACTCCCCCAAAAAAGTTGATATGGAAAAGAACGTGCCTCAACATAGTAAAGGCCACATATGACAAACCCATAGCTAACATCATATCCTCTAAGATAAGATCTTATTCTTACAGTATCCCTCAGGGTTAGTCAACACTACATCTCAACATTCCAACAGCCCCATCATCACTCAAGTAAAGTTAACATCTATGAGGGGCTTTGTGTTCCTCCCCAAGATAGGCAACATTGTTGTCTAATTAATAATAATTAGCCCTGGACAGTTTTTCTCATTGGTTGGAGTGTCAGCGGGTGAACCAGAGGATTGCAGGTTCAATGTGTCTCTCTCAGATTGATATTTCTCTCTCTCTCCCTCTCTCTCTTTCTCTCTCTCTCTCTTTCTCTCTCTCTCTCTCTCTCCCTTCCCTCCCTCCCTCCCTCTCTTCTACTCTCTCTAAAAATCAATAGAAAAAATATCCTCAGGTGAAGATTAACAACAACAAAAGTAATTAGACAAACTATTTCAATAATACATTTATCAATTATGCATTATATTATATATACAGGGCAGCAGTTCCATTTGTATAACTGACCTTGCTTACATTTAATAGTTCAGCCATATGCATCTTTGTGTTTAAAAATAAACTTTTCTTTATAGAGAAGGAAATGAAGCAACTGGGTAGTTAAATTGCACATTTTCTAGCCTGACTGGTGGGCTCAGTGGACTGGGCATCATCCCATGGACTGAAAGGTCCCAGTCGATTCCTGGCCAGGGCACATGCCCAGGTTGCAGGCTCGAGCCCTGGCAGGGGACATGCAAGAGACAGCCGATCAATACTTCTCTCTCACATCAAAGTTTCCATTTCTCTCTAAAAAATCAATTAAAACATGTGTGTATGTATGTGTGTGTGTGTGTGTGTGTGTGTGTGTGTGTGTGTGTATATATATATATATATATATATATATATATATATATATATATATATATTTTTTTTTTTTTTTTGATCCTCACCCAAGGACATTCCTCCATTGATCTTCAGATAGAGTGAGAGGGAGGAAAGGAGGGAGGCAGAGAGAAAGAGAGAAACATCAATGCAAGAGAGACACATCGATTGGTTGCCTCCCACACAACCCTGACCAGGGGTGGGGATCAAACCATAACCAAGGTATGTGCCCTTGACCGAAATCGAATCCACAACTCTATGGTCCATAGCTCAATGCTCCACTGAGCCAAACTGGCTAGGGCTTAATAAAAACATATTTAAAAAATAAATAAATAAAATAAAAATAAAAAATTGCACATCTAGATTGTTAGTTTTATTTTATGTTTGTCAGGACACAATAAATAATGCTGTTCCAACTTTTAAAGAAAAGTGGATTTTTAATATTATGAAGAAAAATTAAAGAGTTTTAATCATCTTCCTTTCTCAGTCCAGCTCCTTTCATACTAAAATAGATTAAATTAAATTCATCTGAGAAGCAGATTTATAACTCAAAGAAAAACATTCATCATTCATTCAGATGAACACTTCATGGAAAGAGAAAAAAAATCTATAAATAATGGCATCTCAGAATTAAAGCTTTATTCCTGAATACTCAAATATGCTTTTGAGCAAATATCCCATGTTAATTTATAATTATCTTCTTATGAAACATGTTGAGAAAATGAGAGGGAAAGTTAGTGCACTGAGGCAAGTAATTAATAAATATGTGGATTATAGTTTGATTGTTTACTTTTACATTCAGCTTAAAATGCCTCTCAGAATCTACAAAAAACATACAGGCATTAATCCATGATAATTTAAATATTGGAAAAAATATCTTTACATCAAGAAGCCATGACAGAGCAACAGGGAGGACATTTATATGCTTTTCTTCAAAAAAAATTAAAAACTTAGCAAAATATAACTATTTTCAAATACTGGCCCAGAGTCATACAAAACTCTGATCCCAAAAAAGGCGGGAACAAAGTAGAGAAAGCCCTATAATTGCCTGGCTGCTGTCTATAAGCACATTCAGGACCACAGACCAGGGAGGGTGATTATGAGTAGAACATAGTGTCCTCCCTGAGCTGAGTAGACAGTGTTCAGGGAGCATGAGGTGCCTGTAAATTGTACGACAGAATTCCAGAGGAGAGAAAACTCTTCAGAAAAAGATCTCACAAAATCTGCACTGTGTCCCTATGGATCTTAGTTAAATTCTAACAAATGTATGCCAAGGGTGAAACTGCATGAATTCAGGAAAAGAGAGACCAGGGAGGGACCTGGTTGCTGAACGGTTCCAAGAGAGCACACAGGCCTGGGTATTTTTTTTAACATCTTCCAGTTAGGGTGGAGAGTCCTCTTCAAATAATCAGAGTATTGCCCTGGCTGGTTTAGTTCAGTGGTAGAGCGTTGGCCCGCAGTCCAAAGAGTCACAAATTCAATTCTGATCATGGGTATGTACCTCGGTTGTGGTTTGGGTCCCAGCCCTGGTGGGGGTTGTGCGGGAGGCAACCAATCGATGTGTCTCTCTCACATCAATGTTTCTCTCTCTCTCTCTCTCTTCCACTCTGTCTGACAATAAATGGAAAAAGTATCCTCGGGTGAGGATTTAAAAAATAATAATAATGATCAGAGTATTCATAGAGACTTCAGAAGGGATGCACTTCAGTAAAAGGGCTAAACTATCCTTGGTATAAAGGTTACTCTAGAGCTGCCCAACAGAACTTTAAAATAAACCTCAAAAGATACAAACTGAACCAAATATAACTTCACATATACCAGATGCAAGCCCAACATCCTCTAAAAGATGATAACTAAATCCAGACACTCAATAACTTAAAATTCACAATGATCTGATGAATCTCAGAGGAAAGAAGGGGCGCAGGCAGTGATTAACCAAAGAACTTATATACATATATGCATAATCCATGGACATAGACAATAGTGTGGTGAAGGCCTGGGGTGGGGTGGGAACTTCGTGGAGAGGGGCAATGGGAGAAAAATGGGGGACATCTGTTACACTCTCAACAATAAAGATATATTAAAATAAATACATAATATCTATAATGATCAGCACCCAGTAAAAATGATTAATCACATCAAGAAGCATAACAATATGACCCATTACCAAGAGAAACATCAGTCAATAGAAATAGAACAAAAATGATTGAGATGATGGAATTAGCAGACAATGACTTTATAACAGATACTATAATTATGTCCAACTATTTAAAGCAAGGGTTGGCAAACTGTAGCCCAGACCCTGTTTTATTGCCTGAGAGCTAAGAATTATTTTTATAATTTTAAAGGATTGTAAATACAAGTATAAAACAAACCAGAATCAAAGATGAATACATAATAGACCATAGGTGCCATGCAAATTCTAAAATATATATTATATAGCTCTTTTAAAAAAATAAGCACTGTGGACATAGGAAACAAAGAAAAGATACAAGGTATAACCAAATGAAACATTAAGAGATGAAAATACATTATTAGAAATAAAAATAATTTTCCAGTGGGCTTTACAGTTGATTAGATACTATGGAATAAATCATAGTGAAATTGAAGACAGAGCAATTGAAACTATTCAAAATGAAGCAAGTAGAACAGAAAAATTTTAAAAAAAGACTTTCCTTTGTAGAAAATAGCAAGCAGTTTAACATACGTGCAACAAAGTTCCAAAATGTTGTGGGGCCTGGAAAGCATATAACATTACTTGAACATATAATAGCCAAAAGATTTCCAAAGAAGACGCATAGCTTTTCTAGGCACCTTGCTATGGCAGAGACAAGTAGCTAAGCACCAAAATTCCTGTTTCACTCCCACATGTGCAGAAGTTGCTGGGCAGAACTGCTCAACCAGGGCACATTTTCTAGTGCTCCTCACATCTAGGTTGGGTTGTGTAACTGTGAATAGAATTCTGGTGAATCGGTTATCAGTGAAATTAGCTACCATTGCTAGCTTTTCCCATAAACACCTACCACAAGATCATTCACATTCTTTTTTTTCCCTTTATGCTATCTGGATGTTGTGGCCCAGGGTAACCACATGTTAGTAGAAGAGTTTCTTCCACATGGGTATTTGAATCTCTCATTTGTGAGCTCTAAAAGGTAGAGATTATATCAATATTTGTTCATATCATATCTCTATTATTTTTTTAATTGTCATATAGTAGGAATTTATATGAATTTATTTAATTAAATATGAAATAAATGAGCAAATATAATTTTTCAACTGACCATTAAATTAAATAGATTATGATCTCTGATACATCTTTGGATGAGAATCACAAGGAATATATCACTATTAAAAAGCAGAGCAATAGTATGATAATGTGCAAAAAGTCAAAACAAACTAGAAGGATGAGAGGAATTGCCAAATAAATTCTAAAAACAAAATGTATGTGGCAAGTCAAAAACTTTATTTAAAAAAAAAACAAGAGAAGGCAAAACTGGAAAATGTGTATAGCTATTCCAGAAGGTGGGAGTTAGTTAATTTTGAAACTTTTCTCCATGTTTAACTTCAATAAAGTACAACTTTATTATTTGTAGATGAAATAATTACTTATGTAGAAAATTAAAATGTAGAATAGAAGAGACTTACCAGATAAAAGATACAACTAAATGTGTAAGCTTGCAAAACCATTGGATACACGGGCAACATATAAAAATATATCAGCATTAAACAATTCGAAACTGAAACTTTAAATATTTCTAATAAGATAAAATTTTAAGTATATTTAAATAAAAACAGTGAAACATGAAAACCTTGAGTGAATCTCTACTATTTTTGAAAGAAAATACAGATATCTATAAATAAATATATATTCCATGCTCTCAGATTACAAATCTAAAAATGTCAGTTCTCCTCAAGATTACTCTATGATTTTAGTGTAATCCCAATAAAAACTGGGTGTCTTTGTGTGTGCGTGTGTAAATTGACAAGCTGATTTTTTAATGTATCCAGAAATGAAAAGAAGTTAACATAACTAAGACAATCTTGAAGAGGAAAATAAAGCTAAATAACCTGCATTACGACTTATTATAAAGCTACACTGGTCAAGCCCTGAGCAGCATTGCTCAATGATCAGAAGGTGGCATGAGCACTGGAGGAGGGTGGGTTTGATTCCCAGTCAAAGGAAGTACCTGGGTTGCAGACTCAATCCCTGATTGGGGAGTGTGAGGGAGGCAACAAATCAATGTGTTTCTCTCATATCAAGTTTCTCTCTCTCTTTCCTCTTGCCCACTCCCTTCCACTCTCGCTAAAAATCAATGAAAAAATGTCCTCCGGTGAGGGTTAACTACAACAACGAAAAAACTTACACTGGTTAAAATAATAAGAAATTAAAAGTAAATATAGACCAGTCAAACAATTGAACAATATAAAGAATTCAGAATCACACACACAGTGAAACACTTGATTTTTTACAAAAACAGCACTGTAGCCCAGCTGGTGTGGCTCAGTGGTTGAGCATCAATCTGTGCACCAAGAGGTCTCTAGTTCAATTCCCGGTGAGGGCACATGCCCAGGCTGTGGGCCCAATAACACATGTGGGGCATGCAGGAGGTGGCCAATCGATGTTCTCTCTCATCAATATTTCTATCTCTCTCTCCCTCTCCCTTCCTCTCTCTCTAAAATCAATAAAGAAAAAAAATTAAAAAAAAAAAAACAGCACTGCAAAGGAGTGGAAATAGTATAATTTTTCTAAATTTTTAGAAAGATCTTTATTGAGACATAATTCATATACCTTAAAATTCACCCATTTGGCTCAGCAGTTAGAGCATCAGCCTGCGGACCAGAGAGTCTGGGTTCGGTTCCCGCTAAGGGCATGCACCTCAGTTGCAGTTTGTCTCCGGCCCCCGTTGGGGTCATGTGGGTGGCAACCAGTCAATGTGTTGCTCTCACATCGATGTTTTTCTTTCTTCCTCCCTCTCTCCCTCCCACTCTATCTGAAGATAAATGCAAAAATTAATCCTTGGGTGAGGATTAAAAAAAAAAATTCACCCATTTACAGCTTACAATAAAATGATTTTCAAGATTCACTCTGTTGTAGCACGTATCAGAACTTCATTCTATTTTCAATAATACTCCATTATACAGATATACCATACTTTTAAAACATCCTTTTTTATTAAATGGTACTGGGTTAATTGGATACCCATCCATACACAGTCAATTCCAGGTGAACTATGGATCTAAACATAAAAGGTGAAACAATACAGCTTCTGAAACATAAAACAATACCTCATGTCCTTAGAATTGACAAAGGTTTTTTAAATAGGAACATCACACTACATTAAAATTAGGAATTCTATTCCTTAATTGATTGCACTGAGGGAGTCCAGACATATAGTAGAAGAGATTTCCAATACACATAACTGATAAGGGCTCATAACTGATAACTATAAAGAACACCTATAAATCATCAAGAAAAAGGCAAACAGCTTAATAGAAGAATGGACAAAAGACTAGAATAGGCATCTTACAATGGAGGTCAACCAACTGTTGATGGGCATATCAGAAAGGCACTCAACTCATTAGTCATCTCAAAGTCAAATTAAAACCACAACGATTCTCAACTAGACACACACCAGGATGTCTAAAATGACAAAGATCGATACCATAAATGCTTAGCAAGGATATGAATCAACTAGAATTCCAATATACCCCTGTTCATTCTGTAAATCAGTACAGACACTTTGGAAAGCTCATTAGCAGCTGTCTAATAAAGCTATCCATATCCTAGGACTTAATGTTTTTACTACTAGGCATTTTCTCCAATGTGCATCAAGCGATATTTATAGGAATGTTCATAGACACATCATTTATAGAAACCAAATCTGGAGAGAATTCAAATATTCATCAAAGATATCACATAAATAGTGATTTAGTCCTTTAATGTACCACCATCAATCAATGAAAAATGAGTAAACTATGACTACATGCAACAACCTGAATGATCTCACAAAGAATGTTACTGGTTGAAGAGTAAATTATGCAAGATTCCATTTTATAAAAGTGAAAACAGGCACAAAATAATCTATGGTGCTACAAATCAGAGGGGCGTTTACATTCAGGGAAGGGCAGGATCATGACTGGAAGGAAGAATTCGAGAGATTTCTGACTTTCTGGTACCGTACTGTTCTTGTTCTGGGTGCTAGTAACAAGACTTGTTCATTCTGTGGTAATCCATCAAGCTTTAGACTTAAAATTATTTGTGACTTTTCTGTATATGTGTTATATTTTAAATAAAAACATTGTTAAATAAGAAAGAGAATTCTTCAAAAGCACACATTGTCTTACAAGATCTCTACTGTTCTTTTCATGAATACCACCTTTCTACACTGTTTCAGCTACCCTCCAGGTATACTGACGAGTCCACAATCCATGTCATTGAGCTCCATCCTCTTCACCATCCATCCAGCTGCCTAAAGAAAATCTTTAATATTAAGAAAACACATTAACTAAGTTGGGTAGCAATCATCCTTTCCAAAATCTTTGTTCATTTCATAGTGATTGATTGTATAAAATTTCAGTAGGAGGAGTTATTAATCCTCATCTGGAGAATGAGCTCTCAGAAACCGTAGGAGTTTGAGAAGGTGGCTGAGGATAAATAACATGGCAGAAATCGTTATCATTTAGACATGAGAAATATTTGCTTCCAAATTTTGATTGCAAATATTGTGAGGCAGAAAAAATATTATGTGTTTACTGATCTATTTCCTCAGGAAAACTGCATATACCACCACCCAGAAAGTTTGGATGGTGCCTTGAAGCTAATGGCTGTGAAATGGGAATTGAGCAAAAGTAACTTAAGATTCCTCTCTGTCTCAGAATGACATAGACCATGACTTTAATCCCCTCTTCTCTTGTCCCTTTATAATTTATTTTCTGGAGTATTTTTTCAAAGTGGAAATCAGATCAGTCACATATACTCTCCTGGAAGATTTTAAAGGCTTTCCTTGAATTTGGAATAAGACCCATGTATTTACCATGGCCTTAAATGATCTTAATGCATAGACTTCTCAAGATAACAATACACAGAAGATAACTACAAGATCAAGATGGGTCACCAAACCTACCATGGATATTCCATAGGTGAGAAATAAATATTTACTGAATTAGACAATTGTGATGTTAAGCTTTGTTTGTTATTGCAACATAAACTATTAGTTATAGAGACAATGGAAATCCATCCTACTGAAAATAATTTTGTCAAGAGCATTTTTTTAAATTTCCAAAAATAAGGAATTCCCGATTTCAGATTTAAATGTAATGTATTTTTGAGAGGCATCATGTCTTGTGTTTATTTTTATAAATCTCATGCAGTGTTTTACCATATCCAAAGTTACAGAACTTGAGCCCAGCTTACTTGAAAATTAAAAATTTTAAATTTGCGTGCAACTGTTAACTTATTTTATGGAAGATAAGGTTCATTTCAGAAGCAAGAATTTAACCCTGTATGTAAGAAACAATGTCTATTTTTCTCATCATTGCATTTTCAGTGCTTAGAAATATGCTTGGCACTTAATGGGTAGCCAAAAATCTACCTTAAATGATTCTGAATATAATGGCTTTGTAGGATATCACTGACTTTCATGTGGATGTTGAATGATTTCTCATACAATTAGAGCATGTCCCTCCTCAGTTCAATCTTACTGACTCCTTTATTGTATCATTCCAGTGGTAGTTGTAAATCCTTTTATTAAGAAAGAGACAAGTTTAACCTTGTCTAACACTGTTCTAAGAATTATAACAGTCATTAAACTTAGAGTGTGTGTATTTCTCAAATCTTTCCAGATAGACACTGAGTTCACTGAAGACAGATGTTTAATACAACTAATAATGGTTATGTATCTGAGTATTCATTTGTGCTCGTCACTAAGCTATCAATTACAAATATAAATAAATACTTATCTATTTCTCACTATATTTCTGGTTGATTTACTTATCTACATTCCATCATTTCTCAATGGGACCAAATTAATATCCTAGCAACTTTTGATCTCTCCTTCTTCACTTAAAATATATTCTCCCCATGGAAGTCAAAGTATTTTTTAATGGAAATTAGATGATGTCATCTGGAATTTCCTGTTTGTGACATTCTAACAGCTTTTGTTGAATTTGGAATAAAACCAGTGTTCTTACCATGACCTTAAATGATCTTAATCCACAGAGCTCTCAGTACAGTCAAGACACAGTACTCATTTTTGTTTTCTTAAACTTAACAATGTTCCTTCCACCTTGAGAACCTTATTTATAACCATTCCCTCCCTAGGCTGGTGTCCTCTTTCTCCAAGTCTTCCTGAGGCTGGTCCTGGGACGCCATTCAAGCCGGTGAGGCCTTCCTTGACCAATCACTATAGCAGCTAAACCAGTCCCCCATCAGTCTCTGTCACATCACCTTGCTCTATTTTTTTTCATTCAACTTATCATTATTCAGTAATTTTTGTTGTTGTTTCCTCATTTACCTGAGAATATAACTGCCAGGCCATATCTTGACTACATTACTAATACACAGTTGTAGCGTTACCCCAAATACCCAGAACAGAGGACTAGCTTATGGTAGGTCCCGAAATAATATATTATCTGATTAAATATACATATATTTTACTCCCCAGTATGTTCATGAAATTTCTTGAACAACTACATGAGAGGCAGTTTTATGATGAACTTAAAGCAGGTGCTCTAGAATCACAGAGACCTGGGGATAAATCTGCTGCTAACAAATTGTGTGACCTAAATCAATGTACTTAAACTTCTCAGCTGGTTCATTATTTGTAAAATTATCCTTATTTTGATAGTACATATCTATTGACTTAAATGTTGCTAGCAATCTCTCACTCATGTATTTCCTGTTTTCTTTATCAGCATCCTAAGAGTTTTATTTCTGTGAGGATAAGTTTTCAGCAAGGTGATGGCACAGTTAACGTGTTATGACCTCTGGCAAAACTGTCACAGCAGGGAGAAAGAGAGGCACTCGCAGTCCCATGCTTTCACTTCACTCTTGCCATCTCTACTACATGAATGACAGGGTCACTGCTGCTGCTGGCTTCTCCTTTTCTGTTACAAGGCAGAGTAGTAAGAAGAGAATAGAAAGTGGGGGAAAAATAAAGTAGCCAATCCCTGTCCATGAAAAGGCAAATTATGAGAATATTTTTAGTATAATTTGAAGTTTTTACAGCGCTTGATCACTTACAAATAGGCTCTCTCTCAATCTGCTCCTGAATTTACTTAAATATCCATTTGCTTTGCAGCTCATTTCTAACCAATGAAATTCAGAAGAAAGTACATATGTAATGAATCATAAATTAGATAACTTTGGTTAATAATTGTCAATAGTCATCATGTGCATAAAGGTACTGTTCTAACCTTTAAAATAGATCATCACATTTAATCCTAATAATACTTCTAATAAGGAAAACAGAACAAAATAAAACAATAATTATTTGTGTTTTACAGGAGAGGAAACTAAGGCAGAGAGAGGTTACTAACTTGCCCAAGATCACACAGTAAAAAGTGGTAGAGCTAAGTTTCAATGAAGCCACCTAGGTGAATAGTTTTAACCATTGTATGCTCTGTAGAGTGATATGAAATACAAGTGATAAAAACTTAAGAATGTACGGTATCATTACACAGTAATGGAGACAACATGGGAAAATGGAAGATATCTAAAGGAGGAGAGAGAAAAACAAATCCAATCAAAGACATAGGCTCCTCCTTTTTACTTTTTCTACAAAGTCCCTCCTGACTAGGTCTAAACACACATAATGAAAGAAAACATTTATTGCAAATTCCTATCGCAATTTGTCATCCTCTCTCTATATGAATTAGAATCAATAGAAAAGAATAGTTAAATAAACAATACAAAATTTCATATTGGGTAAACAAGTGAAATATGGAATGCACATTATATTTTAGATTTGTTTTATTAGTAAATCGTAATCACAGGATTACAGTGTTCTATGAAAATAAAACTATCACTATAATATTTCTATCATTTTTATGTTACTATTCTGGATTATTTTCTCCAAAATATGGATTTAAATGGAGTATTTAAATAACTTAAACAATTGAGATAAGATGTTTGTACAATAGAAAGGTTGTTTTTTTCCTTAAGCCTCACCTGAGGATATTTTTCCATTTATCTTCAGATATAGTGTGAGGGACGGGGAGAGAGAGAGAGAGAGAGAGAGAGAGAGAGAGAGAGAGAGAGAAACATCTATGAGACACATCGACTGGTTGCCCCCCCGTACAACCCTGACAAGGGCCGGGGAGGAACCACAACTGAGGTACATGCCCTTGACCAGAACTTGACCAGAACTGAACCTATGACTCTTTGGTCTGTGGACTGACACTCTAATCACTGAGCCAGACTGGCCAGGGCAATAGAAAGGTTTTTTAAGTGGTTTCTAAATTCACAATTGAGTTGTTAGCCTAAAAACACAGCATAAAATATGTTTATGTACAGACACACACACACACACACACACACACACACACACATCCCTTAAATGTCTTTACAAAATTAGGATTTAATAAATCCATCTGCAATCAACTTAAAGTAGAATAATTTTTTAAAGTTTTAAATGTGATTATGCAATATGATACAACATTGTTGTGCAAATCCATGACTTTATTGTAGCAATATTGACACAACTTATAATATCTTGAAATATTTCCACTTAATTAAGAATTGTAGGCTTTCTATGTACATCAAGAAATTCATTCTTATTAAAATTAAACGAACTCACTAAATCTGGCCCCTTAATGATTTTTTCTTTGTTTTATTATTTATTCTAAAGTAAATTAGTATTTGTATTTTTTTGTATCACAAATGTACATCATGAGGGACAATGGTCAGGATGCATTTTATATTTATGTTGGGTTAATATGATTCTTCTTTCTCTTTCAATTTATTTATTTATTTATTTATTTAATAGTAGTGGTATAATCCACAATTATCTGTTAAAACAAGGTGGAATCAAATGGTAAATTGTACATATTATTGTTTTACTATATTTGTTGATTTCCCTTTAGCTGTAATACAACTTCCTATTTCAAAACAAAATGTTTTTATATGCTTTTGAATATGTTGATCAAAATTATATTTTTATCTGATCAATTAAAAAAATTCAGAGACAAAATGAAACCATGAATACTTCTAATCAATGTCTTTTGCTACCTGTAAAAGTAAACGGTCTTTTCATTTATTCAGTAGATAATATGAACACAAATCTTATATAATGTACCACTATAAGAAATGTGTATCTAAAGTTGCTATAGCAAAAATGCATTTATAAAAAATTATAGCCAGTCCATAGCTCACCTATAAATTTTTAGCTGTATATTTTTCATCCAAAACCTTGCCACCTACTACTTATCTGGGTCACCTTTTCACGATGTCAGTAACCATGTGCTAGGGAATGCAATCTAATTTTTAAGGAGTCCAAACCCATTATAACTGGGAAAGTGAGCTCAGAGCCAAATGTAAATGAGTTTTGGATACTCTGCTCTTTTGGAGAATTCCTCTATTGGCATGAAGAATTAAAACATGGCTGCATAGTCCCAAAGGGGTGAACAGAGATACAGAACACCCCCATTTACTTTCAGGGCCCCAGGACAAGCAAAGCTTAAGTTTTTCTAAATGGTTCATTTTAGCATCCTTCCAAACGTCAGTGAGCCAGTTAGTGAGGTAAAGTTGCACTTTAAATGATGTCCAAGGGCTTTTTTATACAGTGTTAACATTTGCATAAAACCAGCTTTTTTTGTGCCTTATGTTTCCAAATCAATTTAGCTTTGTGTGCTAATATTTTACTAGAGCCCCGAAGATAAAGAAGCATGCAGGTCAGCCATGTGTACCGCTAAATCCCCAAAGGAAACCTCCACTAAAAACCAAAAGATTGACACCAGACAAGATTAGCAAAAGAATTAGTCATGCACAATCAACTGTGTTAAATACTGGGGAAAAAACCATCTGCTTCTCTTGTCCTCAGGAAAAGGCTATCAGGATGTAATGTTAATGCTTCCAGCATATATTATTATGTGCTTCTGAGTGTACCACTGTTTTCTATGAAGATGGATTTATTAGAACCAACTACCATGGCTACTTTAAATGCCACTAATGAGATACACAAGTAAAAGCTTCATGACCTGTGCTATTTAATTCCCAGACCTAGCTCGACCGAGAGACTTATTCCCCAAGGAATACAATCGTTCAGTCTCTTTCTCAATCTAGAACTGAAACTATAACCTCAAAAATGCTATACAATGGCTGAAAATTCCCAAACCAACCAACACACAAAAATATTCAACAAGTACATCCTTTCCCATATGGGCTTATTATCTAAAATTTTTGTTTAAAACATAAGAAAAAAATCCTACCAAATACCTAAAGATCATTAAAATTCAACTTATGTAAAAATGAGATTTGTTCAAAGTTCTTCTTTACATTTTTTTAATATGTTAAATTTCAACATCTCAAAGACTTGCAATTAAAATAGAAAAATTTTAAATAAGTATTTATTCAAATACATCCTATACCATTCAATATTTCAAATATTGATTATTTGGAGGTATTACTATAAAGAAATAAACAAAGGAATAGAAAACAAAATGATGTATAAAAAGTATATATAATTTTGTACTTTTATGTTCATTCAGCTCAACTAATTCCCTTCTTAGTTCCACATCAAGAAAATCAGTCATTTTTGCTGAAGGGCTTTAGACAATATGTGGTTTCTTCTTGAGACATAATTTCTTTCTACCTGAAGTTACAGGGACAAGCTAATTGTTAGGGAGACTGGATTTAGTAGCTTCATTGATTAAACGTATATTCCATGCAAATCATTTGTTAGATGTTTACTTGTATTGTTTAATTAAACCATAGTCACAGACCCATTTTATTTTATTTTTTTGAATTTATACTAATTGTGGAAAGTATTACAGACACCGCCCCTTTTCCCCCATTGACCCTCTCCATCCTGCTCCCCCTCCCACCACGTCGAGGCCCTCACTGCCCTAATGTCCATGTCCATGGGTTGTGCATACATACATATAAATTCTTTGGTTAATTTCTCCCCACTCCACAATGAAATTAGCTCAGAGAGGTTAATAAATGCATTCCCCATTACACAGCTAACAAGTAGAAACATGTGGATTAAAAAAACAAATAGTGTTAACAATGTGTGGTAGCACTGGCTGGTTGTTCAGTGGTTAGAGCATTGCCCTGTGGACCAAATGGTCATGGGTTTGATGCCCAGTCAAGGGCACATACCTGGGTTGTAGGTTTGATCCCTGGCCCTGGTTGGGGCATATGCAGGAGGCAACCAATCAATGTGTCTCTCACATTGATGTTTTTCTCTCTCTCCCTCCCTCCCTCCTTTCCTATAAAAACAAAACAAAACAAAACAAGAAAAAATATCCTCACGTGAGGATTAAAACAAAAACAAAAATAATGTGTGGTAGGTAAAATAATACCTTCCCCAAAAGATATTAACCCTGGTAACCTATGATTGTTATTTTACATGGAAAAGAGAAAATGTTGCAGATTAAGGTTGTTAATCAGCTGATGTTGAAATCATGATATCACTCTGAAGAATGATTGAATTCTCTCTCTCTCTCTCTCTCTCTCTCTCTCTCTCTCTCTCTCTCACACACACACACACACACACACACACAAATCAATATAGGGTGGGGCAAAAGTGGGTTTGCAGTTGTGAGTATGCGAAACAAAGAGTTTATTCTGTATTATTTATTACTACATTATTTTCCATATGAATGACTGTAAACCTACTCTGCCCCACCCTGTATATATGTGTGTGAAGATATAATAATAAAGTATAAAATTGAAAATATAAAAAGTATATCTATATTTGAAAAATAATATAGTAACAAACATAAATAAATATATGTGAAGTTGAAACTTAATAAAAAACAAATAATAATTTAGATAGGATTAATAGCCCAGCTGGTGTGGCTCAGTGGTTGAGTGTTGACCCATGAATCAAGAGGTTGCCGGTTCGATTCCAATCAGGGCACATGCCCAGGTTGCAGGCTTGATCCCTAGTAGGGGGCGTGCAGGAGGCAGCCAATTGATGTTTCTCTCTCATTGATGTTTCTATCTCTCTCTCCCTCTCCCTTCCTCTCTCTCTCTCTCTCTCTCTCTCAAAAAAAAAAATTAAATAGATGAGATTAATAAAGGTAATTGTGATGAAAGTAAAATTTGAGACAGACTGTTAAGGAAATGGTAACAGAGATTGCCAAAAGAAAAACATGAGGAAAAAGAGCAAAAGGAAGAGAAAAGGAGAAGAGAATATACAACTCATTTTTACGATGTGTTTTAGGTTGTTGATGACTGATCAGTTTAGGCATGCTATATTCCATAAGACACAGCAGAGGATTCAGTTTGCTTTCCAGGCTTTCGTTCTTTCCACAGCTCACCTCCACAACTCCCCCTTCTCGTAAGTAACACAGCACAAAGTCCCACCAGCAGCACAAGTGAGTCCACTTTTCCCCTCTCATCCTAGATCATTCCTCCCCCTATTGTCTCCTTTACTGACTAGATAACTCTTAACTTGTGCTTTCCACATCATGCCAGTTATCATTTTCTTTAAGTATGGCTTTTCTGACTTCCAGTCTAGGCAACTATTTCCACCTGTTTATATAGCACCATAACCCTACATTACAGTAATATAGTTATGTATTTGTGTCTTCAGGACACCTGAGACTCTTTGAAGGCAGGGATGTGACTTAGATCTCAATTCCATTTTAAGTAGAAGAGTTTCTTCCTCCTGGAAAGCATTGAATTAACATTTTTGGAAAATGGATTATTGAATGAAGAATGTTTCACAAATCAGAAATTAGAATTCCAAAATCACATATCAACCATTACCTGTCATGTCCACTTGGATATCTCACAAGCATCTCGATCTTTATTTATATCAATAAAAGGAGATCATAATTTACTTCCATATTCACTACTGTTTCTTATATATTCATTCAGTTAACCATTCAGGCATGAAGCAATAATAACTGAGTCCTGTATGCCAGCCTGCATTTGATGCTCTTGGGACTACCAGCCCTACCACCTACTCTGTTGCTCAAACAGGAACCTTCTTTTTTTTCTTTCCTTCATTCATTGCCCTATATTTAAGTCACCAGCAAGTCCTATTCGTTCTCCAATAACTCCTAAATGTGCCAAGTTCACATCTCCAGGTTCAACTCTTTGATCCAGACTGCCATCTGCATCCTCCTCCTCACTTGAATCCTTACATATCCTAACCCCCTTTAATCTATATCCCAAGCAGCAGCAAAACTGATATTCTAAAAATATAAATCAGAACATGTTGCCCTCCTCCCACAATACTTCAATGGTTTTGGTTACATTTAAACCAAACTGAGAATTCTTTCCTGTAAGTCCCAGAAACCTACCTGACCTGGTCCCCCCATTGTACCTTTCCTACTGTGCTGCCAGCTCCAAGTCATTTTTCATTTCATCAAATAGTCCGGCCTACTTCTAACTTCAACTCACTGTATGACTTTTCTTCTGCCTAAAATATTCTTCACTCCTCAATGGGAAATCTGTCATCTTTTAGAGTTCAGCTTAAGTATCACCCACTGGGAGAGGTCTTTTCGGAGCACATTATCTAAAATAGATCTGCATTATTCTTCATTCAAGCCCTTTATGTCTTCATTTCAGCCTCTTGTTTCTTTCTTTCAGAATTTCTACTACAATTGCAATTTTTGTAATTACATGGTTTGTTTTGTTTGTTTGTTCGTTTGTTTTGTTTTGTTTTTAACTAAGTATATTGAATTTCCTGGTGAATATTCAGGTCACAGCAGAGCACGTAGCTTAATAAAATTTATTTGAATGAGTGAATGATGAAGAAAGGGGAAAAAAGAAGTGGAAAGGGAGGGAGGTAGGCAATAAGGAATACAAAGTTATAGCTTGTTGCTTAGTTATTGAAACAACAGCCACAAAAACAGGGTTTTTTTTCCCCACAATGAAAAAAATTCAATGACTAGCTCACTGTAGAGCAGATTTACAATAAAAATATACAATTAGAAAACAAAATTTGCATGTGGAATCTTTGCTCTATTAATCTATATTATGTAAATCATATTATTAAAAATGTGTTAAAATTGTATGAAATAGGATGACCTAGATGCATTGATTTCACAAATCATACATGCAATTAAAATTCATTTCTAAATATAAAAAGAAGTTAATATGTTTAAAAACAATAAAAGATGCAGTTAATATATGATAAGAAGCTTCCTTATTTAAATTTGAACATATTTTAATATATAAACCAATTCTAGTTAACTGTTTATAATTTCAGGAAGAATTCAAAACATAGCTCATTGTCTGTGCTTTCTTTCTTTCAAATTAATCCACAGGTACTGATTGAATTTTTACAAGTAATAGGTAGCAGTATGAGAATACACTTCCTGAGGCATAGTGAAAAATCAACTAAGTGGTGTAATTTTTCATATCAAATTGGATAATATGATATTTTATTGAATCTCAAAATGCATTTCTGTAAACAAAATATTCTGTTTACTGAAACGTTTAAATATTTTTGAGAAAAGTAGTTATCTGTTATTACATTGTCTTCTATTTGGAAGTAATCAGAAGTTTCACATTTTCTTAACAATGATAATGGCATTCATGAACTGTTGCAGAAAAACCAATATTAAAATGCATAAATGAAGATTGGGTTTTCACATACTCAGAGTTAAGTCTTACAGATACTTTTATATTTGTCTTCATTTTTAAGCATAAAGTTGAGCAAAATAAATTCAATGATTGCAATTTAATAGGTTGGACATGTCTGTTTCATGGGGTACTCCTACCTTTTGAAGATCTAGAGAACACCATAGTTGGACACAGGGGACAAAAGGCATGAAAAGAATAGCTTCGTCTATTTTTTTCAGGATCTTGAAAATTTTTCTCTGATTTCCTTTAGAGTTCCAATAATAAGGAATGGACCAAGCCAGAAGGGTTCAAGAGCAGGCCACTCAATCGTCTCTAATAATCAGAGTTAAGGATGAAAAAGGAAGTCTAATCCACCTGATTAACATGGATGACCAGATAGAGACATGTGATAAAATCCACATTCAATAAACAAAATGTTGCTGGCAACTTGCTAAGACCAGGCTCTAGGTTAGACATTAAGGATGGAAAAGTGAATGAAGTATTACAGTCTCAAGAAATGCCATGTCCAGTAAGAAATTATGAATTGCATGGTAAAAACACAGGACACTTGGAAATACTGAAGAGTGGGAGCTCTCCCAAAGAGACTTCAAAAGGAAGTATGAACGTTTGCATAATTTAAAAGCATGGCCACAAAATTAGTAAATAAAAGAAGGTAAGAGAGAGTGGGGAACATTTCATGGTCAGAAAATAGCAAGAATAATGGAAGAGAGAGGAAAACAGAAGGATGTAGTGAGGAAGTCCAACCTATAATTAGCTATCAAAATTCCACATTGGCCTTGTTTTCATCTATGCTGAAAGCATGACTCTGGCCACATGATGGAATGTGGAATCTGGTACCAGGCCATGAATTTCTTCTCTCAGAGAAAGGAAGATGGATGTAATCAATAATTTTATGAAGAATTTTCAGTTTATACATGTTTTAACTTCATATTTTGAATGTCTATCTTACTACTAAATATATAATGTTAATAGAGATATCATTAATACTATTGTCATACTATCATTAGCAGTATTTTAAAGATATTATTACATACAATTAAAAGTCATAGCAGCCTACAGGTACTGAGAACTTTGTGGCAGACGCTGTATTAAGTGCTTTGTATGCATTATAATTGTATTCCTACAGAGGAAGTGAAATAGAGTAATCTACACGCAATAATGATAGATCAGAGAGAGAAACAGTTAGGAGAAAGTAGTAAAGTCTTCACAAGATGAGTAGGAATTGTCAAATAGACAAATAAGACCAAAACAAGGGTCACTGTATCGAACTTAACTTTTGTACATCAAAGGAAACAACACTGTGAAAAGGCATCTTATGGACTCGGAGCAAATAAGAGAAACTCATATATCTGATAAAGGCTTACTATCCAGAACATACAGCAAGGTCCTATAATTCAGTGGCAAAAAAGATGAAATAAACCAAATAAAAATGGGAAAACAGCTGAATTGACATTTCTCCAAAAATGATATACAAATTGCTAACAAGCATATGAAAAGTTGCTCAACACCGTTAATCATCAGAGAAAAAATAAAAATCACAAGATTATCACCTTGCACCCATCAGGATGACTACTATTTAAAAAAAAAAGTGTTGGTAAGGAGGTGAAAGAATTGGAACCTTGCATACTGTTTAAGGGATTGTAAAATGGTACAATATGTACAAAAATCAGTAAGACAGTCCTCAAAAATTAAAAATATAACTATTGTATGATCCAGCAATCCTACTCCAAGTATAAATCAAGAATGGAAAGCAGCGTTTCAAAAAGACATTTGCACATCCATGTCACAGCAGCACTACTCACAGATGCCAGAAGAGGAACGCCCATGGGTTGGTGAATGAATAAACAAGCAGACGAAAAGAGGCTCAACATCATTAATCATCAGAGAAATGAAAATCAAATATACATATAATTTTTTTGCATTGTAACAGTACTCAGCCTTAAAACAGAAGGAAATCCTACCACATGCTACAAAATTACAAAGTCACAAAAAGAAAACAGTGCATGATTCCACTAATACGTGCTATCTAAAGTCATTGAAGTCTTAGAAACAGACATATTGGTGATTACCAGGGGCGGGGAGGAGGGGAAATAGGAGTTGTGATTTAATGAGTATAGTTTCAGATAGGCCATGTGAAAAGGTTCTGGAACTCTCTCTCCTAACAATGTGAAATAGTCTACATTCCTGAACTGTACACTTCAAAGTGGTTAAGATGTATTTCTTACCACAACCGAAAAAAAAAAACACCAGAGGCCAAAGCGGGCAACACCAACATTTACAAACTACAGATTGCAGCAGTTCGAAGAGTTTATAAAAGTGTATACGTATGATCAAATATCAAAATGCTTTTCTTGCTTTGGGCTAAACAGTAAACTTTACAAATACTTTCTCCTTTTGTCAACTTTTTTTACTTTGTCTCTTTCTACTACTTCTTTCAGTATAAACTCAGCTCTTGTAAATAATTATCCACATAGGTTTAAGCCCTTTTTAATTAGGACTAGAAATTGAGGAACGTATTCAGTGCTCTCTGAATGCCCTGTGTGCTAAGGGTTCTGGGTACATTTCAGTTCTAAATGCATGCTTTCAGGTGAGGCCGGTGATCTTCCCATTCCATCTCATAGTATTCATGAAGCCGGTTCTTGACGCAGACAATCCACTTTTTATAGAACAACAGTCAAAGAAATCAAAGAGTTTGGTTCAGAGAGGTACATTAAAACATGCTTAGAATATAAACTAAAAATAAGAACTGTATTTTTATTAAAGAGGTCCCCTATTTATAAGTACATATACATATACCTACCTATACTTGACATACACCTGTACTTATATGCATGCATGCATGCATATACATTTGTATGTATACATTTATGTAAATATTTATGATTTTATAATATCTCCTAAATAAGGAAGTATTAGCAATAGTTTTATATTTACATGCATATATGCTCAAGTGGGTATTCCAATTGTGTTTTTTTAAAGCAATTTTAATGTCTATTGTGTGCCTGCTAGGAGTTGGTTTTAAGGGCTTTATCATAAAAAATATCCACAAATAAGTAGTATTGGCAAAGATATGGAGAAAGGGGAACACTTGCACACTGTTGGTGGGACTGTAAATTGGTGCAACTACTATGAAAAACAGTATGGAGTATCCTTAAAATATTAAAAAAAAGAGCTGCCATACATCCCAGCTCAACTACTTATGGGTAATTATCCAAACCCCACCCCCCAAAAAACACTAATTTGAAAGAAATATGTACCCCTGTGTTCATTATAGCATTATTTAAAAGTTAACATATGGAAATAACCTAGGTATCTGTTGATAGATAAAGGAATAAAAAAGATGTAGATGTAAATATATATATATATCTCAGCAATAAAAATGAATATTGCCATGTACAATGGACTTAGAGTATAGTATGCTAAGTAAAAGAAGCCAGAGAAAGTTAAATACCATATGATTTTACTTATATGTAGAATCTATAAAAACAAAACAAACGAAGAAACAAAACAGAATCACAAATACAGAAACCAAGCTGATGGTTGCCAAAGGGGAAGGTGATGGGGGAATGAGTGAAGAGTAAATAAAATAAAACAAAATAGAATACCAAGTGAAAACAGTGGCTTTGTGAAACTCAAAAGAACGAGTAGACTGTATTTCTAAATACTATATGATGTAGCTAAATTTAAGGAGATTTGGACTCTATATTCCAATAAGAATGTGAGGTCCTTCTTAATGTAACATTTAAAGTCATTACTACTTAAATATTAGAAATTCCTAACTGCTTAGAAAAATTAATTTAAGTCCTTGGGGCAATTAATTTCAACTTTACTTATGTATTCTAAACTAGGCTGACCTCTGCAAAAATGTGTGATAATAAATTTGATTTAAGCCCTAAAATATGAGGTGACTTTAAAGTATTAAAAATATAATTTATATCTGAATTTAGCTTAAAAGTGCTAAATTTGTCTGATTAGTGCTGCAATAATTATTTCATACAAAAACATTTGAATGTCTATTATATATCAGGCACTGTGTTAGATATTGAGAAGAAAAAACAGGCCTAATGTATATAACAATTAAGAAACTTATAGGAAGTAAAGGAGAAAGACCTATGGCCATAATTAAATAAATTATTGTAAGTGCTATGAGAACAAATCATGTATGTATGTGAAGGAGGGAAATATCAACTGTCTCTGGTATTCATAAGCAGTTTTAATTATAGAAAATATTCAGAGATGTTGAAAAGTATTCTGAGCCATGGGAGACACGTAGGTATGTGCTACTCATTATTTCGTCCACTATTGTATGGTAACCACTAGCCATATGAGGCTACCGAGCACTTAAAAATCAGTGTGACTGATAAAGTTTTGAATTATAATTTATTAAATTTAAATTTAAATAGCTGTCTTTGGCTAGTGGCTACCATATTAGACAGCAGATTTCTATAGAGCTGTGACTAATTTGGTATGATTGTAACATAAATCCTAAGGTTTAGAGGTGATGGTGATAGATGAGGTAACCATTCCCTGTGGTGACCACATGAAAAGCAGGAACAAGGTACTCCTACCTCTTTCAATATCGGAAGTATCAGTGGAGTCCAATAGGGAGACAGAACTACAATGATCAGCAGTAATGAAGAGTCCCCACTTTGAGGTATCAATGGGGGGCAATTGAGTAAACTGGACTTTCAATTCATTGGCAGTAATGAGGTGATGCACTGCCTCTTCACTAGGTCTCTATTATATGTCCCCTCAAAATTCTTATTAATCTCATGAATGGGATTAATACCTTTATAAAAGAGGTCCCAGAGAGCTAGTTCACCCCTTCTATCATGTGAGGACACAGCAAGGAGTCAGAATTCTGAAACCTGGAAGACGGCTTTCACCACAGTCTGACCATGCTGGTACACTGATCTTAGACTTCTATGTTTCACAACTATGAGAAATACATTTCTGCTGTTTATGTCTATGATATTTTTGTTATAGCAGCCCAGACTAAGGAGATGTGGTGAACTGTAGAGAAAGCCTATGTCTTCTTAGAATGTATATATATAAGTGGTCATGAAGAGAACATTGGTAGAAATATGGACAGTGAAAGCCATTTTGTTGAGGTCCCAAACAGAAATAAGGACCACATTATTGGAAACTGGAGGAAAGGCAATCCAGTGCTAAAGAACTTGTTAACTTGTGTTCACTTGTGTCCTAGTATTTGATGAAAGGTAGAAACCATGAGCAATGAAACTTGATATTTGCCTGGGGAAATTTCTAAGCAAATTGTTGAGGGAGAAGCCTGGTTTCTCCTGAATGCTTAAAGTCTAGTGCAAAAACAAAGAAATGCTTTCAAGATGAAACTGTTAACCTAAAGGGAAGCAGAACATAAAAATTTGGAATATTCTCAGCCTATGAGAAAGCATGATTATAGAAAAAACACTAAAGATATTGCCAAGTGACCATCTGGTAAGGAGATTAGTATGGGTGAGAACCATGAACTTAATCAACCACCCCAGCAGGAAAACAGCCAGCACAAACTGAAAGGAAAGGAGACAGAGAGGAATGAAGGAAGGTTGTTAGACTTCTATTTTGTGGAAAGAGACCATAGAGCTAATTGACTTTGAAGGAGCACTATTCTTCAAAACAAAGAAAGAAAGACCTGAAAGGTGGTTCTGAGATCATTAGGGCTTCCTCCTTGGTTTCACAGTTGAAGGCCAACACCTGGGTTTCAATGGGCCAGATGATCCCCACCCAAAGCTTTAGTAGTGGTGCCACTAAAAACCTTGGGGGCCCAATCCCTGCCCAGAAAAACAGTGAAGGCATGGCTACCTCCACCTGGATTTTAAAAGATAGAGTAGCCTGGAGCCATGAGCATAGGACCCAGGCAGAGGGCAACTCCAAGAAGAAGGCCACTGCAAAGAGCTCCTGCTAAGGAAAATGGCAACAAAGCTGTGGGGGCAGGGCTGTCCCCCTTAAACCCAGACCAGTACACCTTGGGAGAGCCACAGGCATGAAACTCCAACCTGTGAGAGTTGCCGCATGAACTGCACCTAGCAAAGCCATGGGGTCAGGACTGTAAACCCAGTGGGTCCAGAAGGCAGGACTCCTACCCCAGTGAGCCTTAAAGTTTTGGACTTGAATGGGACTAGTTATTTCTTTTTTATTATCTATTTTCCCCTTTTCAAATGGGAATGTCTAGCCTATGCCTGTCATATCATTATATTTGGGAAGTATATAACATATCTGAGTTCATAGGTTCACAGCTGGAATTTCACCCATATCGGATTTAGATGATATTTAGATGAGACTTTGAATTTAGACTTTTGAGCTGAGGACATGAGAAGGACATGAATTTTGAGGGAACAAGTTAGAGTCTATGATTTGAATGTCTGTGTCTCCCCGAAACTCATATGTTGAAATCTAATGCCGAAGGTGGAGCCTTTGGGAGATGATAAGATCATGAAAATGGAGCCCTCATGAATGGGATTACTGACCCTATAAAAGAGGTCCCACAGAGCTAGGTCACCCCTTCTGATAGTGGGAAAAGCATGTAATAAGAACAGAACCACCATTGTTTAACAATTATTCACCTTACTAACTATAGATAAGAGGTTTTCTTACAGACCCTGGGAAACTGGAGGATGTGTTCCAAAAAGAAAAACGGCTGTAAAAAGGCAAGATGCCTCAGAGTCTGGATGGGTCCATTACTCAGAAAAGAAATACATTTTGAAAGCATACCAAGGACAGGACACGCTTTGACTAGGTTGCTGTGCCAGGAACCTGAGCAGCCCCCTCGGGGAGTTTGCTTCAGTAGTGCTGACCATTCTCCAGTCCCAGGAAGAGGCTGAGATGTTTGTAACATCGTAGAAGATTAGCCACCTTGTCATTGGATTTCGAGCTCCTAAAGGCCAGACTGCAGACCCTAACCTTACCATTTCTCTGTCACACTCACAGCTGCACATAGTTATCTTCTCTCTCACCTGCATATAATCAGCAAAGGGGGTTAGAAAGCAGAATTTCCAGGATGACCTACTACTCTTCCCATACTGCCAGCATTATTGGAATAAATGCCATATATGATTCAACCCTGTTTCTGCTTAATTTGCCTCAAGTAATGACAGGTGGCCTTGGACCCATTTAGTGTCTGGTATTACTCCCACCATGTGAGGATACATGAAAAGCCTATGACCTGGAAGAGAGCCTTCACCTGACTCTGCTGGCACCCTGATCTTGGACTGTGAGAAATAAATTTCTGTTGTTTACAGGCCACCTGGTCTATGGTACTTTGTTATAGCAGTGCAAACACACTAAGACAGGAGGCCAGCTTACATTACAGATAAGATCCAGAGTCTTATAATATCAAAAAAGTTTAGGTTTCAATAAAATTTTTCATGTCATATAAAGAACCAGAAAGATTTCAAAAAATAAAAAAATAGATACCAAAATCAATATGATAGAGATGCTATAACTTTCTAACAAAGATTTTAAACAGCCATATAAACACATTTTATCATACAATTACAACTCTGCTTGAAACAAATGAAAATAGAAATGATCAGCAAACAAATAGACATGCTCAGAAAAGAAGATATAAAATGTACTAAAGGAAAATTTTTTAGGATTAAAAACAATAAGAAAATAATAACAGTCAATGGATAAAGTTTACAGAATACAGTGAACAGAAGAAGGTATGAGTAAATATGACAATAAAGCAATAGAAATCATAGAAAGTGAAAAACAGAAAAAAATAGACCTAAAAATAAAATGAACAAAGCCACAGGGTCATGTGAGACTATAACAGAAAATGTGAGATCCATGTCATAGAAATATCAAAAGGAAAGGAGAAAGAAGTCGGTGCTGAAACTACACACAAAGAAATAAAGGCTGAAAACTACCCAAATTTAGCAAGAAACATAAATTTATAGACTCAAGAATTGAATGAATCCAAAAAGAATAAATCTAATGAAATCTACATAAAGACTCATCAGAATCTGAAAAACAAACTGAATCTTAAAAGTAGTCACAGATAAATAATACCTTAGCTATAGATAAAAACAAACAAACAAACAAAACAAATAGAATGGCAGAACATTTCTCATCAGAAATTGTGAAGGTCAGACATTTTTGAAGTGGTGAAAGCAAAACATGGTCAGACAGATGGATTTCATTGATATTTACAGAACATTTTATCTCAAAGCAGCAGAATATTTGTTCTTCTCAAGTGCACATAAAACATTTTCAAAAGATAGACTACATGTTAAGATGCAAAATAAGTTTTAACAAATTCAGTAAAATTAAAATCATATCAAGCATCTTCTTGGATCACAATGGCATGAAACTAGAAATCAACTATAATAAAAAAAAAAAAAACCTCAGAAACATTCAAACACATGGTGATTAAATAGCATGTTACTAAACAATGAATGGGTTACCAATGAGGTGAAGGAAGAAATAAAAAATTACCTAGGAAACAAATGAAAATGAACATACAACAACCCAAAATCTATAGGACACAGCGAAAGCAGTCGTGAGAGGGAAGTGCATAACATTAGAGGACTGCGTTAAGAAACAAGAAATAGCTCAGATAAACTCCCTAACTCTACACCTAAAAGAGCTAGAAAAAGAACAACAAAAAAAAGCCCATAGAAAGGAGAAGAAAGTAAATAATAAAGATCAGAGCAGAAATAAATGACATACAGACTTAAAAAAAAAACACAAAAAAAAACAATATAAAAGATCAATGAAACCAAGAGCTGGTTATTTGAAAAGATAAACAAGATTGATGAACCTTTAGCCAGATTCATCAAGAAACAAAGATAGATGACTCAAATAAATAAAATCAGAAATGAAAGCGGAGAAGTAACAATTGACATCACAGAAATACAAAGAGTAAGAAGAAAATAATACCAACAACTATATGCCAACAGATTGGTCAACCTGGATGTAATGGACAAATTCCTAGAAACATACAGTCTCCCAAAATCAGAAATAACTAGGAAACATGAATTAGACTAATTACAACTAATTAAATTGAAGCAGTAATCAAGAAACTCACAGCAAACAAAAGTCTTGGACCAGATGCCTTCAAAGATGAATGTTACCAAACATAAAAGAAGAACTAATACATATGGTCCTCAAGATATTTCCTAAAAATTCAAGAGGAAGGAAGACTCCCAAGTTCTTTTACGAGCCAGCATTATCCTAATTTCAAAACGAGATAAAGACACTACAAAGAATGAAAATTATAGGCCAATATCACTGATGAACATAGATCCTGAAATCCTCAACAAAATATTAGCTAATTGGATCCAGCAATATATTGAGAAGATCATATACCATGACTAAATGGGATTTATTCTAGGGATGCAAGGTAGGTGTAATATATGTAAATCAATAAATGTGATATATTGCATAAAGAAACTGAAAGATTAAAACTACATGATCATATTAATAGATGCAGAAAAAGCATTTGATAAAATCCAGCACCCATTTATGATTAAAAACTCTCAGCAAAGTGGGAATAGAGGGATATATCTCAACATAATAAAGGCCATATAAAATACCAATGGTATATTTCAAGGATCTAGAATAAATATTCCAAAAATTTACATGGAACCAAAAAAGACACCGAATAGCTTCAGCAATCTTATAAAAGAAGAACCAAGTTGGAGGGAATCACAATACCAAATATCGAACTATACTACAAAGCCATTGTAATTGAACAGCCTGTTACTGGCACAAGAACAGTCATATAGATCAATGGAAGAAAACAGAGAGCCCAGAAATAAACTAACGCTTTTATGGACAATTAAGATGCAACAAAGGAGACAAAATCATACAATGGAGTAAAAATCATCTCTTTAATAAATGATGTTGGAAAATAGGACAGGTACATGCAAAATGAATAAAACTAGACCACCAGCTTATACTATACACTACAATAAACTCAAAAAGAATAAAAGACTTAAATGTTAGTCATGAAATCACAAAAATCCTAAAAGTAAACATAGGCAATAAAATTTCAGACATCTTGCATAGAAATATTTTAACAGATATATCTCCTAGGGCAAGGGAAACACAGGAAAGAATAAACAAATGAGGCTATATCAAACTAAAAAGCTTCTACACAGCAAAAGAAACCATCAACAAAATGAAAAGAGAACCTATAGTATGAGAGAACATATTTGCCAATGATATATTTGATGAAGGGTTAATTTCCAAAATATATTAAGAATTATACAACTCAACACCAGAAAGACAAACAATCCAATTAAAAAATGGGCAAAGGACCTTAATAGACATTTCTCTAAAGAAGACATAGAGATGGCCAATAGACCTATGAAAAAATGTTCAACATCACTAACCATCAGAGAGATGCAAATTAAAATTGCAAAGAAGTATCACCTCACACCTGCCAAAATGGCTACCATGAATAAATCAACAAACAAGAGCTGGTGAGGATGTGGAGAAAGGGAACACTCATGTACTGTTGATGAGGATGGAGACTGGTGCAGACACTGTGGAAAACAGTATGGAGTTTCCTCAAACAATTAAAAATGGAGCTGCCATTTGACACAGTAATCCCACCTCTGGGAATATATTCTAAGAATCCTAAAACACCAATTCTAGAGAATATATGTACCCCTATATTCATAGCAGCACTATTTACAATAGCCAAGATCTGGAAACAGCTGTTTCCATCAGTAGATGAGTGGATAAAAAAGTTGTGGTACATTTACACAATGGAATACTAAACAGCTGTAAAAAGAAGGAACTCTTACCCTTTCCAACAGCATGGATGGACCTGGAGATTATAATGCCAAGTGAAATAAGCCAGTCAGAGAAGGACAAATACCATATGATCTCACTTATTTGGGGAATCTAATGAACAAAATAAACTGACGAACAAAATAGAACCAAAGGCATCGATACATGGAACAGTCTGACAGAGGTCAGAGGTGGGTGGGGAGACTGGATAAAAGAAGGTGAAGAAAGTGGCCGAAGAACATATATACATAGCCCATGGGCACAGACAACAGATTGGTAAAGGCCAGGGAAGGGGTGGCAGGGGCTGGGTGGAGGTAAGAAAAGGGGAGGGAAATGAGGATGTCTGTGATAGTGTCAACAATAAAAAGAAAAAGAAAAATCTTTGAATTATAAAGTATTTGTTAGGACTATATAAAAGGTTATTAAATTATAGTCTGTGATTCTTCAGAAATACTGAATTATAAGGAATAAAAATTATCACCACTGAGGGTAAAAAGAAATTTAAGCCTAATAAAAACCAGCCAGGGTAGGAATCACTATGAATTTAATGATAACTCAACTGGACTTACTGTACTTCTTAAAAGTAATGATATGCATAATTAAGCACTTGCATTGTATACTACTGGAGAGTTTAATTATGTCATAGAACATAAATACAGCATTAAACATTATATATACCTTATGGCTATAAAAGCCTTAGCTTTAATTGTGAAAAATTTTGCCTGATTAAAATCACTCCCTAATTAATAAATAAGCTAAGTTACCTTATACTAGTACTATTCCTTACATAGGAATAAAAGGAACATGAGTTGATGAGATGCTTTCTGATTATAAGTTTTTTGGCTTAGTTTAATAAGTATTTATTGAGTTCTATAAGAGGTGATGGAAATACAGAAAAAGAAGACACACTGTATAAAGTTCTCCATGGTCTCATTCTTCTCATTGTAAATTTAAACACAGCAAGCAGCTCACAGTTTTTACACCTCTCTTCTCAAAACACTCTTTATTTTCATGACTCTGGTCATGAAACACACTCTGCTGGTCTTTCCTTATGTCTCTGGGAGATTCTACCAGTTCTCATTTCTTGGATCTCCCCACAGTTGTAGGTCTTATATTAATATATTTCAGTGCCTCTGGACGTAGTCCTGGACTCGCCTCTCTTCCCCATTCCACCCTTCCTCTCCAACATGTAAATTCCAAAAATCCCCAAGATTATAACTCCACATCACCTTCTCTATTCTGAGCTCCAGATCTATATATCTCATTCCATTTTTTTACTTTACTATTTAAATATCTTATAGATATCTCAAATAAAAATGCACAAAACTAATCTTTCCCAGTTCAAATATGCTTCTCTGCCATCCTTCTGCATTTCAATGAATGGTGAGCTTCCCCCTGAAAATAGAATCTCTTGCTTAACAACTCTTCATCACTCATCCATATATCCATTGATTAAAAAAAAAACACAACGGTCATGTCTTGTTTCTTCCTTTCCCCAAAATGACGCCTATTCACCTCATCACTAGCTCTCTTCTCTGGCCACCGTGCCCAAGTCAGCAGCACCTCTGCCAGGGAAACCACAACAGCTTCCTCTCAGCCCCTGCTCCCATATACCCTTGATCACTGAATCTTCTTTGAAAATTCAGGTTTGAGCCTGGCCCATGTGGTTCAGTGGATTGAGCATCGTCCCATGAACCGTGAGGTCCAGGTTCAATTCCCAGTCAGGGCACACGCCCGGGGTTGCAGGCTCGATCCCCAGTAGGGGGTGTGCAAGAGGCAGCTGATCGATGTTTCTCTCTCACATCTATGTTTCTACCTCTCTCTCCCTTCCTCTCTCTCTAAAATTCAATAAAAACATACTTAAAAAAAAAAAGACAGAAAATTCAAGTTTGATTCTGTCACACAACACGAACTCTCTCTCTTTCCCGAACTAGTGGTATCCTGGTGCTCACAGGATAAAGATACAAATCCTTCAAATGACTAACAGTGCCCTGCAGCAGAGTCTCATTTCTAAATATTTGTATACCCACACCTTCCACTCCACTTTATCTCACTTACTATCTTCCAAATATACCAGGTATTTTTTTAGTTCTTCAAAAACATCAAATTCACCTTATTTTTGACCATGTTCTTCCATCTACTTACAATCTCTGTATCACCCTTTTCCTTCTCACAGCCTTTTGCTATGTTGGCTTTATTTATTCATCACACTTCAGTCTAAATGTCATTCCCTTGGGGTGCCTTCTGTAACCCTATGTATCAGTTACATCTTCTCACAGAATACTTTATCATTTCCTCACAGCACTTAAAACTACAATTGTATCTTCTGTATAACTCTTTAAATGATACATTTAGCCCAGCTGGTGTGGCTCAGTGGATTGAGCACTGTCTGGTGAACTGAGAGGTCCTGGTTCGATTCCCAGTGAGGGCACATGCCTGGGTCACAGGCTCGTTCTCCAGTAGGGGGCGTGCAGGAGGCAGCCAATCGATGTTTCTCTCACATCAATATTTATCTCTCTCTTTCCTTTCCTCTCTCTCTACATAAATCAATAAAAACATATTTAAAAAAATCAAATTATACATTTAACTGCCTCTTTATAGATGAGTAAATTCCATGAGGGCATGAAATGTGTCTTGGTTGTATTCATGACTATATTTCCAGTACCTGGTATAGAAAAAATACTCAGTAAGTACTTAATGAAAGAATGAATAATGGATGGGTGCAGATACTATTCAGTACATGCTGACACTGCCAACCCAGCATTGTCAACTTGTCTAAAAGTGTTATTAGAAGTATAGCTTTTCCACAATTAGTTAAATAAATCAACAAACAATTCTGTTGTTTTCTTTATGTATATTATAAAGTGACAGGTTTTAACATTATAAAACAATCAAAGTAGTAGCATATGTATTAAAATAGAATTAAAGCTAAGTAAGCACTGATTTCTCATGTGATCTCTTTGCATTCAGATTATTACATTTTTTCTAAAGATTAATGCAGATATTATCTGTGATAATATCTATTTCTAAAGATTAATGCAGATATTATCTGTGATAATAGATATTAATGTATATAATATTTAAAATAAATAAATCATGTTTGGTGATGCATGGTACAAATCCTGAATATGTGTATTTTATGGATTCAAAATCTTCAGAGGAGCAGGTTAACATTTCAGAGTTTGATTAAATGATGAACCTATGAGAGGTAATAGTCCAAAATTTTACATTAAATTTATTCCCTCTCTCTCTCTCTCTCTCTCTTTTTTTTTTTTTTTTTGTTAATCCTCACCTGAGGATATTTTCCCATTGATTTTCAGATAAAGTAGAAGGGAGGGAGTGAGAGAGAGAGAAAGTGAGAGTGAGAGAGAAACATCAATGTGAGAGAGACACATCAATTGGTTGCCTCCTGCACAACCCCAACCGGGCCAGGGATTGAACCTGCAACCCAGGTACGTGCCTTTAACGGGGAATCAAACTCATGGCCTGTCAGTACGTGGGCTGACACTGTAACCACTGAGCAAAACTGGCCAAGGCTAAAGTTATCCTCTTAAAAGGACTTTTTATATTTTCATTTACATTAGACCCAATATCTGGAACACAGAGGATGCTTATTACCATCCCATGCCCTCTATCATTTGCTTCCTCACGACTGCAATGGCCACCTTCCTAACACAGCACGTGCTCTGCATCCTCGTTTCCAGGCTCCATTGTCTTCCCGCACTGTTTCTTTGCTATGTTTTCATACAGGTCTGTTATAATTCATAATCAATTCTTTTCCACTTCTAAAATCATACTGCTTGTAGAAAAATCCAAAATTACAGTTCAAGATAGTGTTAATCAAATTCAAGTCATTCATTTAAAGCCACAAAGCATTCTTTGGCTTCATGGATGCATTTACATTTCCAAAGACTCAAATATATATCTTTTCAGAGAAATGATTTAAATATTTTCCCAAAGCCTCCGTGTGCAACATCAACCCAACCCAAGTCTCATGACTGTACATGGTATAATCCTAGACTCTACTTTTAGCTAAAGAATAAATGATGTTTCCCTAAGATCTAATTTAACTATATATAAATTAGGAAAATCCTTTGGAAATAATGTGAGCTTTCACACATGTTATCCCTCAAAGCCTCCTAAAGTCTTCCAGGTGTAACAGCTGTGGAGTCATCTGTGAGCTGAGTCATGTACCAAGAGCGAATATCATCCATACAGAATTTACGCCAAAAAGTTAGAGTCAGGTCAGAATTCATTAGTACAACATTGCTACCTTCCTAACAAATAGGTCAATCCGCATTTAATACTCTGAAAATCATGCTGTGAGAATTAAATTTCTGAGCAGCAAATACTTTATCAGGGTTTCTGAAAAACTACTTATCTATGGTGACGTTCTTTCATTCATTTATCCAGCAAGTATTTAGTGATGGCACCATGACAGGCCATCATCCTGTGGCTACAGTCACAACAACAACAACAAAAGTTTATAGTCTTAAAGAATGTTTTACAGTGATTGCCCCTCACTGGAGCGTAGGAAAAGCCTACAAATATAGCAGAATATCAATTTTGTGATAATTTTGTGTCCTATGGCAAAAGGGTTTTGAAGATGTAGTTATGGTTCTTAGTTAATTGACTTCGAACTAGTCAGAAAGGGAAGTATACTTAGTGGGTCTCATCGTATCAGTTGAGCTCTGGAGGAGATGAAGAGCATAAGCAGCAGCAGATGGCCTCCCCCTGACCACGCAGAAGCCAACTGCCATGCTGAGGAGAGGGCTACGTGGTGGAGAATGACAGGCAGCCTCTAGGATTTAAGAACTTCTGGCCTAAACTACGAAATTGTGACAAACATTTCTGGCTAGAAACGGAATTGTGACAAGTACCAGTAAGCTTGGTAAATGAAACTGCAGCCCTGGACAATACTTATTTCAGCTCGGTGCAAAATCTGAGTGGAGGAACCAGCTAATGCATGCACAGATTCCTGACCTGTGGAAAGAGTGAGATAAAATTATGTTGTCTTGGCCCGGCCAGTGTGGCTCAGTGGATCGAGCATTGTCCCATGGACTGAGAGGTCCTGGTTTGATTCCCAGTCAGGGCACATGCCAGGGTTCCAGGCTCGATCCCCAGAAGGGGGCATGCAGGAGGCAGCCGATCGATGCTTCTCTCTCACATAGATGTTTCTATCTGTCTCTCCCTTCCTCTTTCTCTACAATAAAAATAAAATCAATAAAAATATATTTTTAAAAAATTGTGTTGTCTTAAACCACCAAATGTGTGGTTATTTGTTAATGCAGCGATAGAAAACTATTATGGGAATAGGCAAGTTTTGTAATTTTTACCTCTTTAACAGTAGAGGGATACTTTTTTGTTCCTTCTTGATCACTTCTGGACTTCATCATATATACATACCAATGAATTAGGTGTTGGGATAGAACAGATCAGGCCATATAAAGTAGAGAAGTGAAATAGTGCTGAAAGAATTAAGAACTGACATGTCTCTTCCACTTCTATCCTACACTTACGACAACCCTAGCTCCCTAAATTACTATACACCCTGTGATGAGCATAATCTATAGCAAATGTTTTAAGTGAGGGTAAATTATAGGGTTTTATAAAAACACAATTAGAAGATACTTAGCAAGCAAAAAAAGAAGAGATCTAATTTAAGGGCACAAATAATGTCCTGTTACTCAATCACTAAGTGTAGCTATTTAGGATGAAATGTTAGAATCACAGAACAGTAAATCAGGTTTTACTTTGGAGAATACATAGTAGCTGTGGGTGAAAAACTTTGTTGGTGGGCTCAAAACTGTTACATTGTTCTATACATCACTAACAAACACCACATTCATTTCTCTGCTTTAGGAAATTGTAGTCCATTGTTTCACACCTTATGTTAAACATCGTATCTATTTTCTACCTTTTTATTTAATTTTTATTTACTATTTTATTTAATATTTATTTTAACATGCCTTTCTTCAGCAATATTTTTCTCAATTTAAAGACTGTGCTAAGGTCTTTTTGGGAAGCAAGTGGAAACTGATTCAATTAATCATTACATTTTAAGCTAAAACACAGGAAATACATATATATATAATATATAACACATCCTATCAAATAATAAGTGACAGAATTGTAGGAAATGCGAATTTGAAGAGGCAACAAATTTGTTTGATTTTAAAATATAATAGTAACAGAAGTTTCTCATATGTTCAGAGAAATTTAGTCAGTTTTGAAACTGATATTTCATTTTGACCTAGAATAAAAATTAGACCCAAACAAAGATACTAGGGTATTTATTTGATATGGTGAAAAAAATAGAGTTTGGAGTAAAGAATATTTACACTTGCATTTTAATTCTGCCATCATCTTACTGTATGATCTTGGAAAAATACTAAATTTCTCTGGTAAATATTAAAAACTGTGATTATGCTCAGTTTGGGCAAGACATAACAGGAATGTCAATGCTTTAGCAGTCAGAATACAACCAGGTATGGCCATTTGGGAGAATAGCTTAGAAATGGTCAGATCAATAATTCATTTGCACTATGTCTTAGAAATTACACCCCTGAATACATAATCAAAGTCCTTTTTCCATGGTGGACCTTAAAGTTACATGGGAGAAATGTTCATCACAGTGTTATTTGTGGTAGCAGAGAGTTGGAGGCAACCTAGTGTCCAGCAGCGGTACTGCAGCGGAATAACACTGAAACCACACAGTATGGTACTGGAACCACCTGACGAGCTTTTTAAAAAGAAATACATGTATTGATGTTCTGGCCTCACCCTCAAAGGTTTTTATCCAACTGGTATAGAAAGGCCTGGGGATATTAGATATTTCACAGAAGGTTGTGCAGCCAATGTTGAGAGTTAAGGATAAAGCGTAAAATCATAGCGCTGAGTAAAGGGTGAGAAACGACAAAAGAGCAACAGCACAATACCATTGATGTAAATTTAAAAAGCATACAAACACAAATAACTATCCATATTTTATAAGAACTCATAAATAAAGAATGTAACACAGACATCTGAGCAGTCCTTGTGTGGGGAGATCCATGGGAGTATGGAACGGGGATAAAATAATTCAATATATGTATATCCACACATAAATACTTGCATCCAGACAAGAAAGGGATCTTGAAGTCTTGCAAATAACTCCCACAACAATGTTCCAGGAATAAGAAACATGATTAATTCAATCCCCTGTACCCAAGCTACAAATACCAATAACAACAAGAGTGACGATATAAAATCAGGGCACAGGACTATTTACTCTTTAAAGTATTTTATAGTTTATATTGTGCAGTTTTTCTCAAGATTGTTTTTTAGTATATATATTCAGCCAGTTCAAAAAGTTCTCTTTCTTTGGCTAAGTCTCACCAACTCAATGAGAATACGAAGATTATCAATAGATACGAAGGAATATATAAAGGACTTATAATTATTAAAAGAGGAATAATAAAAAGAACAAACAATGATGGCTCTGGAGAAGAAGAGACTTGGTGATGGGCACTAGGACTATGAAAGATGTTGTCCAATATTTGAAAGACCTTCACTGGTCATTTGCAAAATAAAAATTTAAAAAGACACTTATTTTGTTTGGCACCAACTGGAACAATATGAATCACTAGATGAATTTCTGGGAATTTCATTTCAACATAACAGAGGGCTTCTATCTAGAGTTGTTCAAACAGAGAAAGACCTGCCACCGAACACCGTGAGTCACCACCACTGGAGTGCTCAAAAGCGGCAAAGATGCGACAGGAGGTAGTCAGGTGTCGGTGCTATTAAAAAAATGGTTGTCACTCAGCTTGAATGATGACAGTCATACTCCTGTTACCTTCTCTTCTACTCTCTAATTTAGGTTCTATGATAGGAAAAGCATGTCATTTTTTTCAATATTGTTTAGGTTCCTAGATACCAAATTAGACGATTTAGAAGGATTCTGTTGAGCCTGTGGTGCTATGAGAGGTCCGAAATGAACCTATCCATTGTGTGAGTCAGTCATCACCCTCTATTACAAAATATATGTCAATTATCAATATAAGATATTGCATTCCAATAAAAGTCCAATTTAATGCACAAACATAAAATATACCCTTTTCTGCAAATTTCTCTAATGTTCAGTTTTCATTTTGACTTGTGTTTTCGTGTACTTTTTAAAATTCCAAAACGAAAATAAATTTATGTACAAAGAAAAATGAGTGATGCAATGTTTTTAAGAGAACATTTATCTAAAGAACTGAATAATTATAAATCAAAACAGTTTAATAGTGTGATTATCAACAGGACATCTGAGTGTGACTAAGAGAAAACTTTGCTTGAGAACATCGTAAAAGTCTGATCAATGAAATTTCTTTAAAGCAAAATAAGAGAGCATCAAAGCTGCAAGTAGGAGACTGTGAAATTCATCACAAGACCTGAGTTCCCAGTTCAGTACTGTTGCCTAACAAAGAGTGTCCTTCTTTGTAAGACTCCTCTTTGGGATCTCTGAAACTCATTTAACTCCATAAATATTTATTGAGTGATTACTATGAGGTAAGTCCTGAGCACAGAGAACACAATCTCAGGGAGCTGAGGATCTTAGAGGAGGGCTGCCTACATGAGTCAATACTTGAATTCAGGCAACAGAAATGAATGACAGAGGTGAACACATTGTGTGTTTGCGGCAGAATGAAGAGATGAATGGTATGGGGAGTGGATAAGGACGATACTGCTGAATGTTACAATGTCTACTTCAGAGCTCTGGTTCAAGGATAAAGGGAGATAAGGTGTGTTGGAATATTTTGTACACTGCACGTTTTTCGCATCTGATGGAGGAATTTCTGAATGTGCACTATTTGTCACATCCTCCTTTGTGATTACCTCTGCTACTATACCTTGTTAAACTTCTAATCCCTTCACATGTGAACTTAAAATATATTTGTCTCTTTTTGTGCCCTAAGACGCAGGTATTTTCTTCAGCAAGCCAGAGTTAATATAAACATGTATTGTCTTTGATCAATAAGTGAGTTTGGTGTCTACAGGTGTAGAGAATGGAAAAGGAAGTGTGATAAACTATCTTCTAAAATTTTGCCCAAGACTGAGACTGCAATTTAAAAAAGGAATGTATGCCCTGGCCGGTTTGGCTCAGCGGTTAGAGCATCAGCCCGCGGTCCAGAGAGTCCCGGGTTCAGTTCCCGCTGAGGACACGTACCACAGTTGCAGTCTGTCCCCGGTCCCGGTTGGAGTCGTGTGGGTGGCAGCCAGTCAATGTGTCTCTCTCACGTTGATGTTTCTCTCTCTCTTCCCCCCTCTCTCCCTCCCGCTCTATCTGAAGATAAATGCAAAAAAATGTCCTCGGGGGAGGATAATAAAATAAAATAAATAAAAAAGGAAGGGAAAATGAGTAATTACTGGTAGTAACAGGTGAAAAGTGAAAGGTATTACTGGAGTGGGGAAAGAGTCTTCCTTTAGTGATGAGGCAACCAGAAAACTGAGCAGTTTAAGGATCCTGTAAAAGTTTCCACACCAACTACTTGAGTGAGTAGCACTTGAATGAGAAATCAAACCGACCCATCCAAGGTTCCTCAGTCTCCAATCCTGATGCTAATGCCGAGCTCACAGCAGGACATAACAGGCGTTCAGTGATGGCCCTCATCAAGCACAGGGCGTGACAAATACACAGGTGCACATTAAGCTCATTTTCTTGGCTCCCATATCTTTGCTTTGGTTTGATTAATTATTGTACGTGTTTGTGCACTTTTTTATTGAGGTATAATTGCCACATAACATTAGTGTCAGGTGTACAACATAATGATTCAATATTTGTGTATATTGTAAAAAGATCAACACAATAAATCTAGTTAACATCTATCCCATACATAGGTGTTTTTGTTTTTTCCTTGTAAAAAGGCTTTTAAGATTTACTCTCTTAGCAAGTTTCAAATATGCAACAGTCACCATGCTGTACTTTACTTTACATCCCTGTGACTTATCTATTTTATATTTGATGTATATTTATTGATTTTGAGAGGAAGAGAGAGAAACATTGATTTACTGTTCCATTTATTTATACATTCATTGGTTGATTCTTGTCTGTGCCCTGAGCAGAAATTGAACATGCAACCTTAGTATACCAGGACGATGCTCTAACCAACTGAGCTACCTGGCCAGGCCCCCATGATTATTTATTATATAACTGGAAGTTTGTACCTTTGGACTCCCTTTTGCCCACCCCACCCCACCTCTGACAACCAACAATGAGCTTTTTTTTTTTTTTTTAATTTCAGATATAAGTAAGATCATGCAGTATTTGTCTTTCGTGGTACTTTTAGCAAAAGATGAATGAAATTATAAAATTAAACAGTATAAGCTATTGTTTGGGTATGGAAACTATAAAACATCTAAAGGCTTTAACATATCATCAGTGGGGCAAGACTAGAGGGTGGAATATTCAAGGAAAAGCTCATACTCAAAAAGGAAATTAAAATAGAAGTACAGTTGGATAAGAAAATTCTATATATTGTGAATATTTTTCTGTCTAAAATTAATTTCAAATCAGTAAACCTGAAAATACTATAACTTTAGGAAGAAAACAATCATCTCGATTAGTTGGAAAAAATGCATAACTAAGGTGATGTTGATTCTGACAATGAGTTTGGTCTCATCGCAAATTGTAGGCTCTTAGTACAGATACATTCAGTATGTAACTACATACTGAGTGATTAATGACAACATTTAGGTTTCTCAGTTTTCCAACTGATAGAGGAAATGTAGACAACATAAGAACTGTTGAGAGTTGAGTATATGAAGCCTCCCAATTTCTGTGGTTTGCTATAATGAGTTCTAAAAGATTCGTTTCCTGGAAATCAAGAGTTAGAGAATCAGGATTATGGATGGTCATTCATTTTCTTGAATGTTTCTCTTCTTTTTTTCCCCAGTATTAAGGATCTTACAACTGGCATCAGGCCAAAAGCAAGCACTTTGAGTTTAGCAGGCTGAGATTTAGATTAAAAAGGAAAAGCAAAAATTGCTAGGAAAGAAAAATCCCTATATTAACCTCATAAGAAAACTAAGTGTATTGATTATCTCTATATTCATGTTCCCAGAGTGCCAAACAGAAATATGTTGCAAGTGAAGTAGGATAGAATTGCAATGTCTCTGCATAAACCGTGATCACACGAAGCAATTAACATTTCTTGCCAATCAACAGATGTGTTTTAATAGCATCTTCTTTTTTAATGGATCTTTCCCTTTATAGTGGCCACCATAATTTGTAATTATACATATTTTTGTGTGATTATTTGCAAGTATCTATCCTCTTTACTATCCTGTTCTGTGTAGGAACTATGGTTGGTATTATTGTTTGTTCTATAGCTGTATTTCCAGTGTCTAGCATACTTAGAAAAAAAAAGAATAAATTGTCATCCATTCCTGTCTAGACTTTCTCTTTTTACTACTGTATTTTCACAATATATGATGTTATAAGAGAAATACCATATTATAAATGGGGGTGTCTAGCAGGGAGGAAGGAGAAACATCTGAAACAAAAATAAATTAATATAAAAAATAAAATAAAATAAAGGATGTTAGAGAATAGTGCTCTGATTGTATTGTTTGGTTTTTGGGTTTTTTTGATCTTTTAAAAATAACATTAAGAGGCCACCTCACATTCATTAGGAAGGCTACTATTAAAAATTAAAGAAATAAAATAAGTGTTGACAATGATGTAGAGATATTGGAACCCTTGTGCACTCTGGGTGGAAATGTAAAATGGTGCAGTCACTGTGGAAAATGATGTTTGGTTCTGATGAAGATTAAACATGGAATTACTACATGATCCAGCAATTCCACCTTTGGGTATATACCTAAATGAATTTACAACAGATTCTTGAAGACATATTGGTACACGCATGTTCACAGAAACATTATTCACAGTAGCTAAAACATGGAAGCAACCCAAGCATCAATCCACAGATAAACGGATAAGCAAAATGTGTTACATACACACAATGGAATATTATCAACCTCAATGGGAAGGAAACTCTGACATATGCTACAACATGAATCAACATTTAGGACATTATGCTCAGTGGAATATACCAGTCACAAAAAGTCAAATACTGTATGATTCCACTTACATGAGGTTCCCAGAGAAGTGAAAATGAGACAGAAAATAAAATGATGGCTGGCAGGAGCTGGGGGAAAGGGAGGAAGAGATTGGGGAGTTATTGTTTAATGGGTACAGAGTTTCAGTTTTGCAAGATGATGAGAGTTTTGGTGGTGGTGGGTGCACAACAAAATGAATAGACTTAATCACAAAACCATATACTTAAAAATGTTTAAGCGGGTACATTTTACGGTATGTATATTTAACTACACTAAAAAGTAAAGTTAATCAGAAACAGATTTTTTATTATTACAAGGCACAGAAGTTTGTTAGGAATATCTGTCTCTGTCATGGTTATTGTCTACCTTTTAAAATAATTTGAAACGCAAAGGCTCATACTTAATTCCCAAATGTAAGAACTTCTTAGGCCACCAACAGGGGCTTTGAGAACATATTATTGTTCTATCTTACTGAAGGAAAAGATCTCTCATGAGTTCTGAAGTCTATAGGAATGGCTCAGTGCAGAACACATGTTCTCTCTCTCAAGAGACGGACACACTTGTGCCCCACTTATTTTTACCCACTAAAAGCACAAGAACATCTGAAACCCATCTAAATAGCTGGACTTTAAATATTTCTCAGAATCCCTGATATGAATTATCATTTACCATGTGATATATCTAAAAAATAATTTTTGAAAGTATTTTAAGACTTTTTGTATTTTTCATCAACAAAGCTAAAAAATATGTAAAGCAACCAATCAGACAAGAATTGCACAAAGTGGTGTACTACATATCTACAAGGACATCTGTTATTATACTCATTAAACGACCACCAAAATATTTAAATTCAACATTTTTAAAGAAAGAAAAGTAGTAGACATTAGGAAGAATGTATTTGGATTTTGAACAAATACACGTTTTGAACAGAATTTAACCTTACATGTTAGATGCACTGTGAAGCCAAAAACAAGCGATAAGTTTTGTATTTGTTAGATGATTGTATTTCTCAAACTTTATATCATCTTTTATAGAGCAAGAACTAAATTCAGGGAAGTAGAGCACTAATCTCATGCTAAACATTCAATAATCAAGACATTTTAAAAATATAAAAAATAATGCAAAAATTCTATGATGAGAAAGATATCAAATTTTAAATAAAGACAAGATAAATGTTTTTCTCCCTACCCTCACACCCCCACCCCACCCAGCTTTTATATCCTTTGACTCTAATATGGCTGGGCACAAGAGTAAGTTTTTGTTTTAAACTATCTTTATAAAGAATGTTAGTATAACAAACATCATGGGAAGATAAAGACAGGGTCCTCCCCTGGAGCAGAGAGGAGATTTCCTGACAAGGATAATGAAAATAATGTCTTGAAAGTTACAGGTCTTACCACTTAGGGTGCACTATTCTCATGGACACCCAATGGACCCTTTCTATTTTTTTAAGTCAATGGGTATTTTTTAGGTTGGGTGAAATGAAGAACTGGCTTCCCATTGTGCTACAAAATGAACAGACGAAACTTAGGAGTAATTAATCCTTAAATAGACAATATGTTTACTAGAGCTGTGCGTAATAACTTGTAAATAAATTACACAGTATGTGTAAGAGTACAAAAATTTTTGTTAAATATTTAACACACACACACACACACACACACACACATAAATAATGTCTTCATTTTGGACAAATGTTAGGCAGGTTTTCTAAAAGTCTGCATTTAAAATATTGGGGTTTCTTAAATTTGGAATTCCTCCGTGTGACACAAATGCCCTGTATATGCAGTATCCACCTGTGAGAGTTCACATTGCCCTGCGGTTCTCGGAGGGAAACTTATGAAAGGTGAACTGATTTGACTATGAAACTCATGATGTTTGCTGTGCTTAAATTAATAAAGTCATAAAGTCATTAGCCTCTCTCTGCCCCTGGAGTCTCTTTTGCTGTTGTTGTCAATATATGTAACATGTTGGCAGGCTAAATTGTTAGCTTCTAAGTAAGGCAAAATCTTAAAACCTTAGTAGTTGTTGACAATATTCTTTTTTGTTTGTTTCTCCTCAATTTCTTCAAAGGTAAATAAAAATCTGGAAAATGGCCTGACTGGTGTGGCTCAGTGGTTGGGCATCGAACCATGCACCAAGTGGTCGCCAGTTCAATTTCCAGTCAGGGCACATGCCCAGGTTGTGGGCCAAATCCCCAGTGGAGGGCATGCAGGAGGCAGCCAATCGATGTTCTCTCTCATCGATGTTTCTCTCTCTCTCTCTCCCTCTCCCTTCCTCTCTCTCTAAAATCAATAATCATTAAAAAAATTTAGAAAACAAATCTGGAAAATGTCTGCATTCTACAATATGGAGCAGTTTCATCTGCTACAGTTTACTTATGCCAAAATAATTAACTTTTTAATTAGCTTCATGTGTTGTTAAGGCTTAAAGATCCTCATGTATTTTCCCTCACAAAATTTTACACTAAATACATTAGACATTGATGGAGTGGAAGAAAACAGTGGTGCATTTCATATGCTTTCTGTGTCTGCATTTAGTATTTCAGGAATGGATGCTCAAAATGCAGAGACAGTTAAATTTTCAGAGGATGAGATATGTTTATAAGCACATCTCTCTGTGAATACATAACTTCCTTATGCTGAATTTAAATCTAATTTTGTGACAGCTGTAAAAATGGCTACCTCACTGAGAAAAGCAAAGAAATCAAATTTATGCTCTTCTCTGGAAAGTTACAATGCTAAATAAAGTATTGTTTTGAATTTTAAACCATAACATTTCTGCCTCTAGTGAGGTTCCTGGGAAAATTCAATTCTTTAGTATATATTTATAAATCAGCTTTCATGATGAAGAATTTTGAAATAATTTCCAAACATAAGTAGTAAAAGGAGGGGTGGGACTTCACACGGAATGTGTTTGTTCACAAACCTCTAAGGCAGGAAAATATATATTGCTATTACCACTAACTGAACCGAAAATTATGATTGAATAAGTCAGGTTTGTACTAAACCTACAGGATGCCAACACTTCTAGATAATAATAAAATTAAATTAAATGAAAACAAGAAAAAGCAGTCAGCTGAAAGAAACCTGGCCTTACTGATTCTGCAATGAGCAGGAACAAGAACAGAAATATTTGTGAGCCACGTGTATGATAAGCAAGTTTCCCCCGTAGATTATTTCTGGCTTTTAATTTTACTTATGAGGTGTTGAAAGAGAACAATAAATTAAATTGAACACCCTTTTTTGAGTTGACTTTAAGCTCATAGTCTTCAAGTACAAGTTACCCAATTTTATTCTTTTCTTTCCTCACCCACTAGAGTGACTAAATTTATTATTTTAAAATTTAATTTATTGGGGTGACATTGGTTCAATAAACCATACAGGTTTCAAGTGTACAAGTCCATAAAACATTACCTACACAATGCAGCATGCACCCATCGCCCCAAGCAAAGCCTCTTTTTCGAAGCAAATTGAAACCAGTAGTGATATTTTTCTCTTATCCTTTCAAAAGTCAGAGAGCCTCTCCCTGAGTAAAATTGCAAATTTAAGCTTAAGGGTCTTTATAACCATTCACTCTAGACACAGCATATAAAATATGGTACTGTGCAAAGATATGATCAGTACACATTCTGGTTATAAATGTGTGTATATAGATCTAGATTTGGATATGTATGTATTGTATTACATTTTTAAATAACACATGATAAAAAACTAATGATGGGAAATATGTCCTAGATTTGGAGCAAAAATCCCTTTTTCAGCACATGTAGGAAGGAGAACATTGAGGGAGGAGAGTAGAGAAGATGGTGCCAGATAATTCTTAAAATTAGCAAGATTTTCTAAAGAGTTTTCCCATTATTCAAGTGTCTGAGATACCTTTGCCTGTTGGCAAATATTGATATTTCTTTTTAGTTCAGAAAAGATGGTACCTTTGTTAAGAAGTCCAGATATAATTTCTGATCCTTAAAGCCATGTGGTATTATGAATGTTTGCAGACATTCTGCTACTTCTTCTGGGCTTGTGGTAGGCTTGTACCTCTCTACCACTGTCAAGTATTTGTAGTCATGTGACTTGTTTTGTCCAATGAAATAAAAGTGGACATAACCTGTGGCACTTCCTGACCAAAATTTTAGCAACACTGCCTAATTGTCATTTGTACTTTTTTTTTCACCCTGCCAGAGTAGTTACGGGAAAATGTTTTGAGAAGAGGCCTTGATAATCCTGAGCTAGTTAATGACCCTGGTAAGCAAATGGTCCACCTGCCACTTGGATAGTTAGACTGAGAAAAAAAATAACCTTCATTTTATGAAGCTACTGAGATTGTAGCTTAGTCTGATACAAGCTATATACTAGTCAATTTTTTAATATATTAAATTAAATGAAAAGTGGCTTCTGCTTACCACTGCTGCCAGTCAGAATATTATAGAACGAAAACTTCACATCCTGTAAGCTAATCAAAACACACGGTTTCAGGAAAAACAACACTAAAAAAGCCACATGTTGGGGAGTAAAAAAATATGGTCATTGATATTTTTGTAAATAACTATAGCTGAGAGAAATATATTTATTTTTCTGAAAGCATAAATTGATAGGATAAATGTTATTTAAAGTTATGGAGTCAAATGCTTTTAATTATTCATCTATATAACTTGGTAACAAGTTTTATTGGGGAATAATTTGGGAAATTTATAATAATGATTATAAGAGAAATAAGGAGAAACAGTCTTACTAAATTTTTCTTCTCCAGTCATCCAGAAAAGACTTAGCAAGTTTTTTAAGCATATCCTTCGATAACAAATTGCTTAAAATGCAAGGTTAATTGATGCATATTAGATGATATCCTTTGATTCAACTGGAAGAGTAAATCATATATATTCTTAAATGTTGAATCGAATAAATACCAATGTCTAGGTTACATAACGTGTTCAGTCATATAGCTATATTTTAAGCATTTTCACATTTTCCCTTTCTGATGTTTCCATTTATATTCCATCTTTAACTTTATTTTTAACTCTTGCTCCATGGATTATATGTTGCAAGTAGTTTAAAATAGAAAGAATTATAAATTTGATAGTTGGTAGGAGAATGTCATTATATGAAACAAACTAATATTCCCAAGACCTTGTGTATCTATAGCATACAAAGGAAAATGAATCATAAATTGTAATAATTACATTGTTAATCTAAAGTTAAATTTAGTTAAATTTTAAAAGATTCATGGAGTCAAATTATTCCCATACACCTGACTTTTTCCCCTTTCATATTACTGGGGATTGCTAGAGAAGGAAATTATTAGAATGCCCTCACTGAATAATCTACTCCCATATTCCATACAACATACGTTAATCTATGACCATCACCAATAAATCCTCTCTTAAATCTTTAAAGTAATCATCTGCAATATGATCCAGGAACAATATGCTTTGTTCAGGGGATAGATGTTAGATCAAAACAGACCATGCACTGAAGATGCTAAAACTTATGGAGAAGGAAAGAGAGTCCCACAGGAATCTAAAGATGACCTTTCCAAGAAAATGTTCCCCGGCCAACTGCAGCATGTTCTAACTAAGCTTTTACTAGTTACTAAGGTAGACATAAGCAGATACTAATTTTTTTTTTGCTTGCTAATGGGTATTTAATCTCTCCTCTGAGCATTCACAGATATCCCAGGAGATGAGTCTTTATTTGTCTTAATCAGTGATAGTGGATTCACTCCCTTTTGACAAGTGATTGGAGTAGTTTTGCTTTCCATGAATTCAGAGTACTATAAATAGAAAATATTACTATAATTGGATATTTACAATAGTTCTAGAATCTTACAAAGATGTTACAGAAAATGGTTCTAGTTGACTAGGTTTGAATCCCTATTCCACCATAAATTTAGGCAAGTTTTTAAGCTCCACTAGGCTCGGTAGATACTTATAGTAAGAAAATCGTACCTGTCAAGATTTTATAGAGGTAAAATGAGATAATTCTAATATAATCCACAGAACTATCTTGAGAACATGGTAAGGACTTAATAAACATTAGCTGGTTATTATTCTTGAGATGGTGCAATAGATAGACTGAATGTACATGTTATCCTAAAATTCATATGTTGAAATTTACTGGTGCCATACACTTAGACCTCCCAGCCTCCAGAATTATCAGAAATAAATTTCTGTTGTTTATAAGACATCCAGTGCATGGTATGTTTTTTACAGGAGTCTAAATGAATGAGACAGATAGCAAACAGAAACTTCCCTCAATGATCCTGGTCTCTGTGTAATTGTGTGTGTGTGTGTGTGTGTGTGTGTGTGTGCATGCACACGTGCTAAAATGGAGGACACAAAATTTCTGCCCACTGGTGATGGTCTCTCATGTATGACAAATACATTTAGATGAACAGCAGTTGCCATATTGTCAAATAAAACATACCTACTATCTCAAAAACTCTCAAATATATTTAATGCCTAACACCTGCCTAGAGAGTAAGTCTCGAGCTCTTTATTCTGGGCTTCCAAACTCTCCAAAAGATTATTTCAGTGGATCTTCTCAGTTGAAATTGTATTCTCTCCTCTTCATCCAGTCAAAGTAAACTCATCTTTAGTTTCCCCACGTCATACAAACAGCTATAAACATTCAGTGACTATTCACATTATATATGATTAAACGCATTTGTTCCCTAACCCTAGAAAGTACTTTATATTTACTCATGAAAATATCTTGAAAATTTGAAGAAGTGTTTAGTGAAGAGCAAACAAAAGGGAAGATTATTGCTAATACATTTTGAATTGAAATAAACTAGAGAAATAAGACAGTCACTCCAGACAGTAGGTTGTTATAAAATTAAGACTTTGTATTTGTATGGTTGATTATGTTTAATTTAAGAAAAATGTTAAGCCTAGTTGCTAGATCGATTCCTGGTCAGAGCACATGCCTGGGTTGTGAGTTTGATCTCCAGTTGGGGCATGTATAAAAGACAGCTGATTGATGTTTCTCTCTCTCTCTCTCTCTCTCTCTCTCTCTCTCTCTCTCTCTCTCTCTCTCTCTCTCAGCACATCCTTGGGTGAGGATTAAAAAAGAAAAAAATGTTAAGCATCTGCATAGGCTAAGAGGCTAAGGCTAAAGAAAAAGTGCAAAAAAAATATTTGATAATCAAAACAGTGGAAAAAAGATAGTATAATACAGATGATACTAGGGCCATATTCCTTGAATTCAAATCCTAGCTCTGTCTTCAACTAACCTTGGGAAATTCTTACAACCTCATTGTGCCTCTGTTTTCCTATCTATATAATGGCGATCTAAATAGAATCCACTCTATACAGAATGAATATAGATGGTTAAATTATATTGTTCCTTCTTTGTGATATATTGCATACAAAATTTCTCACTCTGCTTAGTAAGTTTGGTATTCTATCACAAATCATTTTCTTTTACTTTGTGAGACTATGAACCAATCATATTTTTCAGATGTTTAGGTGCCTTGATGAATTAAAACAAAATATAATGCTGATTCTATAAAGCATATAAGAATGCAGAACATTACTCCTGTATTTTCCTTGCTCTTGGTTTCATCTTACGCTTCTGTTATTTTCTTTTAACCCAGCTATCCCTATTTGCATTTCATTTAATTTATTTGCTATGTGTGTCATGTTTTCAGGCTGCATCAGCTGATTTTTTAATGTTAGCTATACATTCAATATAAATATGTAATAAGTCACCTTAATATTTTAACAAAGTTTGAATGCTATGGTATCCTCAAATATGAGGATCAGTAAATAAAGAGAAAATTGCCTTGGTAAAAAAACAAAAGGAATTAGTAACATAAATATGAAATTTTTTTAAAATGATAGACAAAATAGTTATTTTTAAGATGCCTTCATTTTTAAAATGATATTTTGTAACAGTAATGGTCATTACTGTGGCATTTACTGCCAGTTTTACACATATAATAATTCTATAGTAAAAATAAAATTATTTCTGTTCTTTTGAGACATATCTGCAATTGGAAAAAGCCTCAGGAAAGTAACTATAGACAAATTTTAGATTTCAAGCACACTCAACAAAAGACCAAAAAATAGAGTTTCTAAAGGCATATAAGCTTCAGCATTAGATGTTTCCTCTAGTATTAACTGTCTGGAAGATTTTTCTTCATTGAATGGCTCAATCGCACACACTCTTAACGTAATTCATTACGGGTAGTGGTGACCAAACTTCACAAGGAGAAAGAGCTCACGATAAAAAATCTGAAGAGTGTCCTTGCAGAAAGATTCCTGTAAAAATTCTTATTACTGTGCTTTCTCAGCACAAAAATATAAGGACTTTTCACATGGAACTAGTCCTGAAAGTGTATGTCACATGGCACTGTCCAATGTCTTTGGTGGGCTACCATCCCCTTCCTCCATTCATTTAACCTACATTATTTTTCCTTATCTTTAGAACGGTGGCTTTAAAAAGAGCAGCAGAATACCAGATGGTCATTACTGTGGTTCACTGAGTTTACATCCTAGCAGGAAGTTAGATGATTGCTTTTCAAGATTCTTATCCTGCATTGAACAGTCTATTTCACCACAGGGAATTCTGAAGCTGTCAATATATTTTTGGCTAAGCATGCCCCATAATTTTTCATTTAAGCCATGGTCCCATAGAATCATTTGAGTGAAATATAATTTTTCTTTGTGTCTACATGTTTTAAAATGTACATACATGTTAAAAATGATTATTGCTTAATGTCTATAAAATTCTATTCCTATTTTGGGAGCAAATTAAAAAACTATTATCTCAGATAATCTGGATCTTTTATTTGGAACAAATACTTTAAATTCTTATTTGTTAAAACAAGTAAATAAAAAAATTTCAAATAGACAAAAGCCTCTATAGACGCACATGGCTAAAAGTTACACAAAATGGTCATAAATAATTAAGACTCAGTTACCTCAAAAAGAAACAGACTTTTTTGATTTTCCAAATATACATTGTCAGATTCTTTTTCTAGGGATTGTACAGAAAGAAATGAAAATAATTCTATTAAGGAAAAAATACAAACCTCTATAAATAAACAATACTTTATCACAACATATAATACTAAAAAAGAAATATAGATATAATGACTGTCCCTTTATTGTCAAAGAAAATGGATTCACTTAAAATAAAAATGATAGGTGAAAGATCAGAAACACTTGGACAATAGAGTAAAGCAACAAAAATGTTTGTTTTTATATACAGGATAAAAAAAGGGGGGGGGTAAATAGCTTCCTGAATAAAGACTGAACTACAAATATCAAATGGGAAGAATAACGCATGAGTTGGATGTTAAAAACATGGCTGATGACTATTTGCAGCAGCAGAGCACAGGCCAATTATATGGTAAGAATGGAAGGTCTTGATTTGCTTTCCTAAGTATCAGAAATACATGGAAGGCCAGCTCCAATTGCTTGTGCAAGAATACCACTGTTTTTGTATAGAATTAGAGGACACACTTTTGGGCAATAACCCACATCACCAAATACATAACTTTCAAATAAAAGGTCCCATGTTTAATAGACTACGTGCTTCATGAGGCCTGGGGCTGTTTCATCAATCACTGTACTTTGCAGTGTGGTCTGTGCATAGTGACTTCTTAACAGACATCAATTTAATTATGTAATATACTTTAACTATGAGTACTTCCAGAAACAAATGGCTCAGAAATGCTGTTAACCTTGGGAACTATTTTCACCACTCATGTATATTATTTGCTGATCCCAATCTAATTTTCCAGGCTAATGTGGGGCTTGTCGTTTCCTTAACCACTACAACTCTGAGAAAAAATAATTCCACTGCCTATACAATTCTAGAACCTAGGTATGACCATTCTCTGGTGCTCAGCATTCAAATACCTGTTTTAATTATGACAATAGACATAAGAAAGTAATTTCTAGTTTTTGAATATTACAGATTAGGTATTTTATATACATTAACTAATATAATTCTCATCATAATACTATAAAGTATTATAGTATTCCCCTATTATACTGATGAGAAAACAGAACTGAAAAATTAAATATCTAGATAAAGATTCTATATTTTCTCAGTGGCGTAAATAGAGAGAAACCAAGTTTTTACTAGTCCAGTGTCCACTCTTTCCAGAGTTTACTCTCTTGTTTAAAAAAATACTCTCCATTATTTCAAAGTTCTAGGCACAATGTTTAACTGCCAATAGATATGTTTTAATATTTTAAACAAAATATAACACAATAAGTGATAGCTATAACTAACTTCTACATTATTTTTTAAATAACTATTTTATATATTTGTAACCAAGTTGCATGTTTTGAGTACCTTCTATGTGCTAGGCATTGTACAAGCAATTTTAAAAACATTGTCATTTAGTCTAATCTCTGTAACATTCACAATCTCCTGAAATTGGTTAAAATGTTCAATTTTTTACATAAGAAACAACACTCTCAGGTGGCAGGAAGGCAAATCAACTCACAGATCTTATACTCCTTAAATATAAAATGTGTGTCCTTTGCTCCACCATACTGGATACCACTAAAACAATTTAATCTGGACATTTTCATCATTTCATCATACAAATGGACTTTTCAGAATAAGGTATAGTGTGCATGAGAAGGCGACTGAATCTCAGCCTGATTATTAATAAAACAGCCAGCATTTTTCAGGAAAAAAAAATGAAGGAGCTACAGGTGACCTAGGCACTTATAATTCTCCCTTGTGGCCTGACATCACTGGGATATTGCTGGCAGTCTTTGAGGTGATAATATAACCCTATCACCAAAGGATGCATGCGCAACTTGTTCATTCATAAGCGAAAACAGCCAGTCAGAGAAAGACAAGTATCACATGATCTCACGTATTTGTGGAATCTAATGAACAAAATAACATGACAAACAAAATAGTTCCAGAGACATGGAAGTAGAGAACAGACTGACAAGCCTCAGAGGGAAGTGGGGAGGGGAGGGGGACTGGAAGAGATTAGCCACAGCATTTAATGCATATATGCATAACCAATGGTCACTGCCGATAGCACAGTGAAGGCGGAGCAGGGGACGGTGCCAATGAGTGAACAAAAGGAGGTTGAGGCATCTGTAATAATTTCAACAGTAAAGATACTTTTTTTAAAAAAGCATACACAAAATGTTTTCCTCATTACTATCAAATATAGCAGTTCAAATAAAGAGAACTGATCACTTTATATGAAATGATAGGACAAATGAAAACAAGATGTTATGCCCAAATAATGTTGCTCAGAAATAACGGCAAGAGGAGTGGAGAAAGTTAAAGCCTGTGCTAAAACATTTCATTAAATAATATTTAAAATAACATCTTTGGAGATTAACCCCTTATTAGATGTATCATTCGCAAATATGTTCTCCCATACCACGGGTTCCCTTTGCATTTTGAGGATGGTTTCTTATGCTGTGCAGAAGCTTTTTAGTTTGATGCAGTCTCATTTGTTTATTTTTTCCTTTGTTGCCCTAGGTGATGTATTGGCAAAAATTCTGCTACGTGAGATGTCTAAGATTTTACTACCTATGTTTTCTTCCAGGATTTTTATGGTTTCGTGACTGACACTTAAGTCTTTTATCTACTTTGAGTTTATTCTTGTTTATGGTGTAAGTTGGTGGTCTAGCTTCATTTTTTTTTGCATATAGCTGTCCAATTTTCCCAACACTATTTATTGAAGAGTCTGTCTTTACTCCATTGTACGCTCTTACCTCCTTTGTCAAATATTGATCATAATGGCATGGGTCAATTTCCGGGGTCTCTGCTCTGTTTCATTGATTTGTGTGCCTGTTCTTGTGCCAGCACCAGGCTGTTTTGATTGCAATGGCTTTGTAGTATAGTTTGATATCCAGTATTATGATCCCTCCAACTTTGTTCTTCTTTCTCAGAATTGCTGAGGCTATTCAGGGTCGTTTTTGGTTCCATATAAACTTTTGGAGTATTTGTTCTAGATCTGTGAAATATGTCATGGGTATTTTAATAGGAATTGTGTTGAATTTATAGATTTATTTGGGTAGTATGGGCATTTTAATTATGTTAATTCTTCCAATCCATTAATATGATATATTCTTCCATACTTGTTTGTATCTTCTTTTTTATTCAGTGCCATCTAGTTTTCCAAGTATAGGTCTTTTTCCTCCTTGGTTAAGCTTATTCTTAGGTATCTTTTTTTTGCAAAGGTAAATTGGATTTTCTATTTGCTTGTTTCTCTGAGAATTTATTATTGGTGTACAAAAATTCTGTCAATATTTGGATATTAATTTTGTATCCTGCTACTTTGCTGAATTTATTTATTAAATCTAGTAGATTTTTAGTAGAGTCTTTAGGGTTTTCTATGTACAATATTATGCTATCGGCAAATAATGACAGTTTTACTTCTTCCTTTCCAATTTGGATGCCTTTTATTTTTTCTTCTTGTCTGATTGATGTGTCTAGGACAACACAACACAATCCAATTAAAATATAGGCAAAGGACCTGAATAGACACCAGCAAAGAGGACATAAAGATAGCAAATAGACACATGAAAAAATGCTCAATGTCACTAATCATCAGAGAGATGCAAATTAAAATATCAAGGAGGCATCACCTCAGACCTGCCAGAATGTCGACCATCAACAAATCAACAATCACCAAGTGCTGGCAAAGATGTAGAGAAAAGGGAACCCTAGTACACTGCTAGTGGGAATGCAGGCTGGTGCAACTACTATGGAAAACAGTATAGAATTTCCTCAAAAAATTAAAAATGAAACTTCCATTTGCCCCAGTGATCCCACTTCTAGGAATATATCCTAAGAATCCAGAAACACCAATCAGAAAGAATATATACACCCCTATGTGTATAGCAGCACTATTTACAATAGCTAAGCTCTGGAAACAACCTAAGTGCCCACCAGTAGGTGAGTGAATTAAAAAGCCGTGTTACGTTTATACAATGGAACACTATGCAGCTGGAAAAAAAAAAAAAAGGATCTCTTACCCTTTGAGACAGCATGGATGAACCTGGAGATTATTATGCTAAGTGAAATAAGCCAGTCAGAGAGTCAGAGAAAGACAAATATCACATAATCTCACTTATATGTGGAATCTAATGAACAAAATATACTGATGAACAAGATAGGACCACAGTCATGGAAGCATGGAACAGATTAACAGATCTCAGAGGGAAAGTGGGAGGGAGGGCGGGAAGAGGTTAATAAAAGAACATATATGCATAGCCCATGGACACAGACAATAGACAGGCGAAGACATGGGGTAGGGTGGGAGATGGGTGAATGGGGTCAAAGGGGGAAAATGGGGGTCATCTCTAATACTCTCAACAATAAAATACATTTAAAAACATAACATCTTTGGAAATCAACCAAATCAAACCACAAAAGTCCCAGTTCTCAAAATGAATCCCTAATTCAAGGCATGGCTCATGGCATTTTGATATTCAACAGTCAATTTGAATTATTTTTACTTTGGCATATATCAGTTTCTCAATAACACTATTCTTTCTATGATTCAGGGAGTTACACGAAAACAGTCTCATCTTTGGGGGTGGATTTAAGGAAAAAAAGAAGGCAGTTTACAAGATTTTCTTGATCAAATTTAAAAAAAAGAAACTATAGATTTTAGCTTAAAAAAAAGTAAAGTTTGATTTAGTACAGAAAATCTCACAATAGAAGAGTTTCATTTTTCAATCAGCTTGTTATTATGTTTAAACACTATAAGGGAATATGTTTTTTGTTTTACTTTTAACCTTTGATTAAAAGTCACTACTTCTTTGGAGGGCTTTCGGTGTGATTTTTTGTATAGAAAACATCTGGCTAACCCTTCCCTCCTCCTTCACCATTCCCACTATTGCCTTTAATTGCTCATCCCAATTCCACGACCTGGTATCATCCATTGATCCCAAATCACTGATCAAGGTTTATAGAAGGAGAATAACATTATGCTCTGACAAAACAAGCTGCTGCTATTTTTTCCATTAGCTGTTTTCTTTATTGTTGTGGTAGAAGGCAGTTTTATTCTCAAGAACAAAACTTAGAAGACCCTTTTCACTCTTCATGGAAGTTCTTTTGTTTTGTCAGAGACAACAGTTCACTTATGAGCCCTTCTGCTTATCCATACTGTCAAATATTTGACTTAGATCGCACCAGTTGACTATATCTACGTCACTAACATCAAAGCCTACCCCCACCAGGATCTCACCTGTCAGATAAAAATAAATGTCCATATTTTACATCATACACTTCAATGGTTAATGCTTTCTCTGAACCCTCATATAGATTCCAAGATCTTTACTTTGGGGCATACATGTATTAAAATCATCAAGAAAACATAACCCCCTCTGTATATTTTCTCTAATTTATCTAAAATTCATCCTAACACAATCTTAAATTTTCTATGATTGTCCCCTTAAATCTTAAAATGTGAATTCTTCCATCAAATAGTTTGATTGTTCTTGTGCATTGATAACACTATAATGTATGTGTAACTTTTACATTCCCTTTCATTACTTTGCCCTGAGGTGTGTATATCAAATGCCTTTCTTAATATAGAAGAACATTCTGAATTTGAGACTGTTTAATCAGAGAATAGTATATCCGTCTTACACTGTCGGCCAGCTGCTCTTGTTTAGTCAAGAGTGTTGGGAGCAATGGGTTGAAAAGGCCTCTGCGGTCCCATCGAAGCTCAGTGGCAATAGGTGTCACGGAAACGTCTATCAAAGGAGGGATGCAGAAAAAGGCGTGTGTGCCAGACCTTTTCATCCCAGACTTAGAACACAGGATTCTGTTTCACTCTTTATAGATACAGTTTAGCCCAGCTTCAGGTAGTTGGCTGCCTTTGACAAACAACAGCAGGTGGTGTTGATCACATTCATCTTGTCTGTGAACAAACACAAACCCCTGCACCCACCCTCCAGGCTGACGTGGCATTCATTTTTCTTAATTAGACCATCATTGTTAGGAGGCATCCAAAGAACTCCCGGAAAGCAAGAGTTTCAGTGAGGGGACTCTACATAAACTCGAGGGAAAGCAACAAGCATATCATCACAGGGTTATCAGCCTTCTGCAAGGCTATAAAAGAAAGAATCTGTATACTACCGAGTGGCAAAGAGCAGAGGAGGGAAGCCATGGACTGAAGAGTCTCCTGTCTTTTCTTCCGAAATGAATGACAGCTACACACAATCCAAATATATATTCTTTCAGTTTTAAATTAAAAGATGGTTAGGGGGAGATAAATTGCTCCTTCGTAAATTAGATCATGTGCTTCATGAAGTATGGTTCATATACTCTACCTTTAGCCAATGAGTATTAGTAACACTGAGAACCATTTTTGAGGTTCGAAAGGAAAAGGATTGCTTCATTGAAAGTATTCTCGCTCATATGGTTTGTGTTGTTAGCACGACCCCTCTGAGAGCCTCTCTCAAAGCACTGCCCCTAACTGAGCTTCCTTCCACTCATCTAGGAGAAACTAAGATTTTCTTTATCAAGGTGCCTAACACTATACATTTTGATATTAATGCAATGCTCATACATTATTTTAATTAGCTGATTACATTATGATCAGCCCCACTAGAACTCAGTTTGTAAAGGCAAAACTTGTTTCTGAATCAACTTTGGATCCTCAGTACATGAAACGATGCTTTGCACAGGGTAAGCCCTTAAAAATATATTTCAGTGAGTAAATGTAATCATTAGTATTATTGTTAAAAAAAAAGAAGTGGTGAACTTGACAGGCTGAAGTTGAGCAAGCAGAATTTCCAAAAGCAATAGGTGACGATTTTATTTTTTAGATTTTTTTTAACCATAGACAGAATGGAAGTCAAAGGAAATAATTCTGAAGGGACTTGGGAGTGATAGGTAGGGAAGCTGGGTATATACTATGGCAAAAGCAAATAAAACATCAACAATAACTGAAACTGAAATGTTGGTTTTAGGTTTAGACTTGGATACAAGAATAACTGTATTCATATAGTTTTTGTTGACTGTAATACCTTTCTCTCCGGAGGAGATGGTTAACAAGTGGTAAAGAAAATTAGAAAGACAGTTACCATAAATAATAACTTTGTATGTACCTCCTTTACATACGCTATCATATTAAACTCTAACAGTACTGTGATCTTGGTATTTCTATCTCTTCATCTTCTTATAGCTAAAGAAAGAGTATCCAAAATAACAATACTTTTTGCTCAAAGGCCCTAGTCAATAAGTAGCAGAATCAGTATTTAGACTCATCCTCCTTATTACACAGGCTCTGAACAGAGATGGAGAAGGAACCCCACAAAAGAAAATAATTTTCAGGTAGTATTGGGACTGCTCCATTGAAACATCTTAAAAAATGTTTCTTGGTTTTAAGTATCTTAATAAGTCCTTTTGGTATAGGGAGTTTTATAATTCTAAAAACTTGACTCTAATTCACATTTGGCTAATTCACATTTCCTCTCATAATAAAATCGTTTGGAAGAGAGATGCAAATTATTTTGGTGACATGTCGAAGTGGTAGCAAGCTCAGGCTTTGAGAGCAGAGGGACCGGGTTCAAATCTGACATCCCCATCACACCCCATGTACCGTTGGCAGGAATTTCTCCATGGGACTCTAGCAGTCTGCACATCTTTCCTTCCGCTCTTTGTACCAGATTACCCTTTCCCAAGATGTTTGTGTAGCAAACAGACTTGAAGAATAGAAATAGTGCCTTCCACCAGATTGCAGGGCAAGTTAGCTTACAGGCTTGGGAGACAGAGAGAGTCTCCCTCCGGAGCAAAGGGCAGACGTGCCCATTGTAAAGGATTCGATTTTCCTAAGTTCATGATTCCTCTCCTATAATGCCACCAACCACATGTGAAGGCATCTCACATTCTTCATATCATTCTATGAGAATCGGGGTTTGAAGAACTGACACAAACTTTGATACATTCGCTCCTAACACTTCTGTGAAGAACGGACTCTCCTTTGTTTCTGACCCACATGTTTTGTGTCTTCTCTCACCACTCAAGTAACTGCGGCAGAGAAACTTGTTAACTTGCAAATTAGGTAAAATATAATACTCTTCATAGTTTTTGACATTTACTGAGTAAACCTGAACCTCAGTTTCCTATGTTGTGAAATTTAAAAGTGATTGTGCTTATAATTTCTTTGTTCACTATAAGTGCACAAGTAAATAGTAGCTAATAGTGATCATAGAAATAGCACCAGCAGAAACAGCAATAGTATAACAGTAATAGCAGTAGTACTATTACTAGCAGCAGCAGCAGCAAAGGGAGCTAACATTGAAAGATTGTCATATATGGCAGATATTTTACTAAGTGGCAGGTATGGGCTATCTTATTTAATCCTCATAATAACCGAGCAGGTGGGTTTTTTCCCCTCCTCTTACTGGTTAAATGAGATAAATCTCAGAGCTGATGATTTGCCTGACGTAACTCACTTGGTAAAGGTCAAAGCTGGGATAAGAAGCTAGCTATCTGATTTCCAAGGGTTTCTCTTGCATGCCTTCATCACCACATGTTTGAGAGGGAGCTACAAAGTAATTTAGATGAGCAGTTGGACATTCCTACACCCCATCTGCAGAGGAATTACTGAAGCATATGTCAAAAGACAAATGAGACACAACTCTTTTGTTTGTTAGAAAATATAAAGCCCAGAGAGAAAACAATGGCAGTTTCCAGTATTTCTGTGGGCACGATTCACCCATAAATTATGCTAATGTTAACAGGTTCTATCTTCTAGTCTCTCTATTTTGAACCTTTGTCCACATTACTATATTATTGTTTCTCCATAATACAAATTATGCTCATCAGTATTGATAAGAAACTATACAGCATTCTTAATTTCACAATTTCCCATGGTAAATTATCTACTAGAAAACGTTAAAAGATTCACAAATCCAGTCAATATTTCAAAATTAATAAGAAAATGACTTTGACAGTCTAATTAAATTTCTAAACTTCATAAATATGTATATAAATATATATTTTACAAATAAAGTCCTATCTTAGCAAGCATTTTTCTAAACTTTTCATATAGTATATGACACACACACATATATATACTTTTTAAAGCTTCAAATATTATAAAGGAACAATTGCCAAATGCCAATCATGTTTTGCAAATATACTATCAGATTACTACTCCTTTTTTTAAGAAGTTTTTATTATGTCAAATATTCAATCAGCATAACAATTAACATGATATTTCTCCTTACCTCTACAGATGGGTACAGGAAAATCCCATGAGGCTGTATTCACTGAATTGGCTATACAGGTGAGCTGAGGGTGGCCATCAAGGATATATCCAGTTACACAGCTGTAGCGGATCTTGTCCCCAACATCAAACCTTGTACCATATAATACACCTTTGGGTGGGACTCCTGGGTTTCCACAGGAGCTGCTCTGCAATTCTGTAGAAGACAGGGAAAGAAGAGTTTACTGTTATTTTGATATACATCTTAATGTTTCAGATTTATAAAAATGTAGATGCAGATGTATCCTATCCTTTTAAGAAGAGTCACAAAAAAAGTATTCCATTTAGATACATGTAACAGAGAACATTGGGAGGGGAACTACATTTTACTGAACAAATGTCATCTTTTTGTCATAAAAACTATAGATATTTTATACTATTTAATCTTTGTAGCAATTCTAAAGTCAGTATTATTCATATTGTACAGATAATTAAAACAGATGAATACCATTTACTTCACTTCTTCGAAGTTACATTCTACTAACATAGTAAGAAGCAAATCAAGTTTCATTAATATGCTCCCCTTACTCTTATAATTGTTCTTAAGCCTAAACCCTGAGCACTCATCTGAAAAAAATACACAGTTGGATGGAAACTTTTCTTCACTTAAATGAGAAAAATATAGTGCAGCAAAAATGGACATATTTTTTAAGTTAGAGATTGCGCTAGAAATACAATAAAATATAATAAATATAAAAAAACTATAATAAGTATATAAAGTTGTGAAGTTTTAATTACCTTAATATGCAAAATATCTGGAAAATGCCTGTTATATCAGAATACTTTACCTACTGCTTTATTTTATTAATTGATGCTTAAAAGTATATAAGTATACATTTCAGAGAAAAATTCACTTTAAAGTTAAAATATTGGAAAGAAAATTTATAGAATAGCAGAATAATGAGGCTAGAGGAGCATTTATTTCCTTACATTATTTTCTAAATATTCTATTTTACAAACATATTACTTTCATACTATATATAATAATCAGTTGGAATATAAAAGGTAACTAATCAATGGGCTAAAAGGTATTACAGTTGGAGTAAAGACTAAAGTTTAGTGCGGCTGGTGTGGCTCAGTGGTTGAGCATTGACCCATGCACCAAAGAGGTTGCTGGTTCGATTCCCGGTCAGGACACATGCCAGGGTTGTGGGCCAGATCCCCAGTGAGGGGCATGCAGGAGGCGGCCAATCGATGTTCTCTCTCATTGATGTTTCTATCTCTCTCTCCCTCTTACTTCCTCTCTCTCTAAAATCAATAAAGGAAAAAAATTTTTTTTTAAAACTAAAGTTTCATTAATAGTATTATGCAAATGTTAATTTTTTAGGTTGACAATCATGCTATGGTTACATATGTTATTTATATTAAGGGAAGCTGAACAAAAATATATGAGAACTCTGTACTGTTCTCAAAAATTACCTGAAAATATGAAATTACTGCAAAATAAAAACCTAAAAAAGATATTGCACGACCAAATGAAATATGTTTCCATTTTGCCTTGATATTCATCCCATTTGTGAAGTTAATAAATTTCATGCAATATTATTTTATTTTAAACCAAATAGTTATAAATATAATAAACCACAGTGATACTGAAAATATCAATAACAATATTAAGTAAAAATATCAAACTTAAAAATGTTTCATAATACAAAGTTGCAACTTTACAAAAGCAATGGTCTTTTATTGATTAGAAATGTATACAAAACTGAAATTTTGTATTTTTATCTATCATAGGTTTTTAGTTCTTTTGGGGATGTTTCTTTTTGGACCCAAACCTAGAAAAGAAAATAGTTAATATCAATTAAATATCAATGGTTTTTATAAATAGGCAATTTCCTTAAGCTTCCTCAGCTTTTAATGATATATCATAAAATATTTTAAATGCCAGTAACCAAGGTAAATCATCTCTAATAGTTCACCGTACTATTTTTCGCAGGCATATGCTATAAGTTAATTTTCAGTAAAATTAAAAACATATTTTGTGAATTTTGAGCAATCCTTTACAAAATACACTTGAAATAAATAGGTAATTTTGAAATAGCTAATTTTTTGGAAAATTCATTTGATTAATAGATGAGATATTTGCTGCAGAAAAATGGTAAGGTTAATAAATTTTGATAAATTGAATAAGAATTCAATTCCTTGAACACAGGATTAACAAAGGAAATACTTTTAATGCAACTATCACTTGTGGCCTTAGAATCCACCTCCTCCTTTTCCTCTTACCCTCTGAAGAAGAATTAAGGTCAGGACTTCAATTATCAGAAAGTTATATATTTAGGAGAAAAAGCAGTTTCCAAATTATTTCACAGGAAGCAGTTAGGTGGAGGAATGAAAGGAAAGAGTAAGAGAGGAAAGCTCTAAATAGTTGTTGTGCTCAGACTTCACTTTGACTTAAATGAACAAATAAACATCATCTACAACAAAGTACCTAAAACCAAAAGGGAACACAAATGAAGTGAGTCAATGAATGAATGAATAAATAATAAGACTGGTTGAAATCTTAATGATTTACCCTAATCTATCCCCTGCCTTGTGGCTGAATGATTTCTAAACCAACAGACAGATAAGAATTTAGGCTGTTTCAAATGAAACTAAAAGAAGATAATTCAAACACTTATTTTGTTCTCACCATCAGATAATTCCTGCTTTTGATTACCCTTGTTTTTTACCTTCATAAGTAAGAACAACTACCCATCATCCTCTGTACACTGAGTAACCCATGAAGACAGTGAGATGCTTCACACTCAGGATTAATAGATTCTAATTCCATATCCATTGCTTGTGGATTCTGGTCTTAGTCCTCTTTCAGCCCTTTAATTTGGGATATCTCTTTAAGCTCTCCCTGTCCATTTTAAATTGCAGTGCCAGGAAGGATGTGTTATGAACTAGAAGAATTATATAACCCATCATCAAAAAATGCCTTATTCTGATTGAACATTCACTTTTTAAATCTTGATTTTAAAAAAATATAGTGCTGCATATCTGAACTTTTTAATTAAATTAACTTTATTAATATGAGTTTCAGAATAGTTAAGTTAGACGAATTTTTAGGCAAGTGTCTCCACCAGCTATCAGAAGTTTGAATTTCATAAATCAGACAGAGAATGGCAAGTAGCATATGATTTCACTTATATGTGGAATCTAATAAAGTAAACAAAATAGAAACAGACTCACATATCCAGAGAACAGACTGACAGTTGTCAGAGGGGACAGGGGCTGGGCGGCTGGGTGAAGAAGGTGAAGGGTTTAAGCAGTACAAATCGGTAGTTACAGAATAGTCACAGAGATGTATTGCTGCATAGGGAATATAGTCAATAATGTCATCATAATGATTCATGGGGCCAGGTGGGTACTTGACACAGTTGGGGGGACCATTCTGTAAAAGTACATATTTTCTAACCACTTTGCTGTGCATCTGAACTAACACAGAATAATACTGAATGTAAACTGTAACTGAAAAAATTAAATAAATAAATAAGCTTGAATTTCAGGGGAAAATGAAGACATACCCTATCATGTTCAGTAAAGCAGATTATAAGTGAATCATTAATATGAATGTTATTTACAACAAATACTGGTTTTAACCATTATAAAATCATTATGAAGAAAATAGACATTTAAGCAATAAAATGAAGAACTCTAATAGAATCCATCAAATATACATGCAAGATAATGACACTGTGCTAATTTCAATTCATTTCTGAAGCAAATAATTACATCTAAAAGCAAAATTGCTACACAGACTGTTTTCTTCTTTTGTCAAAGATATTACTAATATATTGATCAAAGGTTTAGGTGATTAATAAAACAATTATAGAACCTGATAAATCGTATTTGATATTTATTCTGTAAGCAAGCATTAAAGTAGGGTTGGAATGTAATGGTGGAGTGAAGTACTTAAAAGTTATTTTCCCTATACTGTTGCTGAGCATTGATCTATTTTTTTAATGCTACACACAGACAGACAGACAGACAGACAGACAGACAGATAGATAGATAGATAGATAGACAGATAGAGATATATATGAGAAACTTCCCATGTACTGCAGCCTTATTTGAATTAATTTTTAGGATCTATCACATGAGATAAAGTCTATAGATAAAGCAGAAACACTTAGAGTGGACAGTTCAGTGAATTGAGAAATCACTGGAAAATGTGTCTGAAGACTACATTCAAAATATCTCTCTGAAAATGGTAGACCCTTCATGTACGCTTAGTGCTCTATACACAGCAAATGACTGAGTAAATTAAAACTCATCTGTCTTTTGTTTTGTTTTTGTTTTTACTGAAAAGATGTGCATGTTATTTATTCTCTCTTCTCAAAAATATTGAAATTATCAGCAAATAATAGGAACACATTTAGGCGACATAAACTACTCTAAAGGTCAAGCATTGTTGCCGCAGCAAAAATTTACTTGAAAAGACCGAAGAAAAACAAAAATCCCATTGTGTTTTAGAGGTTATAGTTTAGTGACACTTGTCAATATTAGTTAGAAGGAAACATACTTAATCACTAGGTAAGTGATACAACTAATTTATTAATTAGAAGCTCTTGAGGGTTACTATTAACATTGCTCTGTGATGTGCACAAGTCAAAGCAACACCACCTCCTTTGCTTTCTAAGAGTGTACAATTGAAGAAAAGTAATAGTCTTACTTTAATTATTGAGGTCAACTTTGAGCCATACTGTTTTGGCACATAAACATTCATATTCCCACTTACAGCTCACAAAATACCCAACAACATGTACTATTTCCCCATTGTACAGAAAAAATATCTTGAGACTAGGCAAATTAAATACTTTTCAAGCCCCCCAAACTAATAAATAGACTTGTGGTTCAAGCTTAGATCTTTCTAAGTTTAAAGTCTCAGATCGCCCTTGCCAGTTTGGCTCAGCAGTTAGAGCATCGGCCCGCGCTCCAGAGACACCCGAGTTCGGTTCCCGCTAAGGGCAGGTATCTTGGTTGCAGTTTGTCCCTGCCCCTGGATGAGGTCATGTGGGTGGCAACCAGTCGATGTGTCTCTCTCACATCGATGTTTCTCTCTCTCTTCCCCTCTCTCTCCCTCCTGCTCTATCTGAAGAAATAAAAAATTTTTAAAAAGTCTCTGATCGTTTTAAAATTGCATGTTGTTGTTACCCATAAAAAGCAGATATTCTTTCTACAAATGTTTAGCAGCTGTCAGAGTATTGCTAAATAAACATTTAGCAATGTTTATCTGGGGATATAGATTACAGATGATTCAGATGACTCTGCCCTCACGGAGTTTATAACCTGGTATTGACACAGGCGATAAACAATTGATTACAGAATATTAACTATAATGTGACAAGTGAGATAAACAAATATATAAGCTATAATGAAGTATATAGTTGAAAAAATTAATTAGTGTTGATTAAGAAGAGGACTGAAAAGAATTTCATGATGAGGTAAGGTTTAAATTGAGATCAGAAATAGGATGAGTTAGCTGGATAAATAAAAAGAGTTAACAAGTACATTCAAAATTTTAAAATATAAGAATCAAAATACTATAATAGTTATTAGATTTAGCAAAATAGTGAATACTGGTTTATGAATGTGATAGGGTAGAAAATGAATTAGGGGGAAAAATTCCAAAAGGGTTGACCAAACTCAGGTACATGTAGTCAATGTACATACTATGCATAGGCTTATGAATAGAAAGGGGAAATATTTATGTCATTAAATGCTTTGTTTTGTTTTGAGGGAGATACTCTAAGCTCTTCAGAAGAGAATAATTGAGAGTAAATAACAAATCCATTCTAAATACACATATGAGCAGAGATTTTCCTAAGTATATATGATATATACTGTGTGAGTTTACAAATTTAATACTAGAATAATATTGAATATGAATAATTATTAAACAGGATCATCAAAATTAATTTTTAAACAATGAGTAGTCAAAATGATATGTGCATACTGTTTAGATAAGAGAATATCAAATGCGGCTGTTGATATGACTACATAAAGTGATATATGCATTTCATTTATATGCTGAGCAAACATTCAATACATGAAAGATATTATTAGCTCAACAAATTGCAGCTTTATTATTATTATAATTAATTATGCATTTGAGACGCCTAAGTTAGGTGTGATTAAGTTATGATGTACTAGAGGTAGGGTCATGTCTTCATTAAATGTTAATATACTATGTTCCTGCTGTCTTAAAGGTTGCTCAAAAAATAGTAAGTCAGTCAAGGGTAAAATTCATTTATTCCTAAACTATAAATGAAATTCAAGGGATAATCTCAACTCCTGGTAGAAAATTTGTATAATCAACTTCACAAAGCCTCCCTATACATGTCACTTACTCATTCATCTTCTCCTTTATTAGTTGGTACTATTTTTCAAGCACTAATTGAGGCATTCTGATTATAAAAAGATACCTTTGAGGTACTGCAGCCTAAGAAGTTCACAGTAGTATTTTTTTTAATGACTAAAATAAAATGTAAATCTTGAAAGAGAGTATATAAAAAGGACTAGAGGAGAAAGTAGTTTCATCATGTTTTCCTTGGAGAAATTCAATAAAACTCTACCAAGTAATTTAGAAAGAGTGATTTATACTAATAAACACATTAAAACAAACTTGACTCTAAAAAAAAACCCCAATTTGTTAGCAACACATGGATAATTAAGAAAGGCAAGATATTTAGCAAAATATCCAGAAGAAAACCTGACCTAGAAAATTGGAATGAAAATCAAATGAAAAGATAAGGATCCCATGACTACAGAATCGCATAATTATTCAGTCAAATTGATGAAGCATGATTCTGCTAAGATCAATTAACGATGCTTTAAAACATTGTAAAATTATATCTACTAAGGGAAGTAAAATCAAGTTGTTTGTACTTCTTACAGAAAATTAATTTCAGGGCTTTATTTCCCAGATGATTAGAAATAATTTAGAGAAGCATAACATCAAGTTAAACCACCTAGTACCTCTCATCCGGAGACTTCAAAGCACTTAACAAACTCATATGGTTTTCCAACTTTTCTAGTGGTAGGAAATGTTCTTTTATTACAGATACTGAGCCATTCCATTCATATAGGATATCAATGTTGTCATTTAAGAATTCACTTGGAGACTTCACTTTGAGCAAATATTCTGTGAGTGTTTTGAATCAGTTATTGCATCTATCATGTTCCTATGCACTTCTGATTTTATATATATATATATATATGCACTTCTGATAAATATATATATATATATAAAAATTTCTTTATACATTTTCTTTCTCAGTAGATAATGCATATCTTGAGAACAGGGTTTCTAATTCATCTTTGTGTTTCAAGAACTTAGCATATTGTTGTCTGGTTGTCTGGGTATATTGTTAACAGGCAAAAAAGGACTACTCAGTTAACTGAGTTATTGCCTCTAATAGAAAAATAGAAAAGACGATTATTACACAGAGTTTCTAGGAGTAAATGTTTAGACACCAAACTGAGTGGAATGGTAGAGTAACAGAGCTCTAGGCTTATAAGTTAAACCAGTGATACACGGAACCACATTGGCACACGTGATCTTGTATGAGTCAGAATACATACTGTGCCATTTTATTTTTTTAGGAAACTATGCTAACGTCTACAAGACAGTTCCTAAGTATGAGCACAATTAGCAAACTACTGGCTACCCTACAAGTCCTCACTGAAATCCTGGAGATGGAGCAAACATTCGGCCACACTTGCATTTTCAAAGCCATACTGAAACTTTGAAAAGTTTCTAAAGATTTGGCAATCAAAAGAAAGAATGCCCATTACCATTTTTATTATTTTCACTTAATGAAAGGTAATTCTAACAAACTGTTGGTTGCTGGAGGAGAAATGAGAACAAACCAGCATCGTCTTAGCTGGTATACCTAAGAGGAAAATAGACTGTAGATTGGTTTAGGTGGGAGGAGGAGGATGTATAGAGATTGCCATGTATTCAAGCAGTGGAAAAATAAAAGTCTACTGTCATATATATATATATATATATATATATATATATATATATATATATATTTTCCAAATTAAGATAAATCTTCAGGTGGGCTGAATATATTTCCAAGTGAAGGAAGTATGAAGTAGCGGAAGAGTCCGTGTGAAACCAAACACATAAAAATGTGTGCTGTCTACCCAACAGCTTTCCATTTTGAAAGTAGAGTGTAGATACAGCCCACATGCAATACGGATAAAATTTTGAGAATCAGTTAGGGAGTAATGGTCAGATACAATGGAGAAAATTCCATTGCACAATATCCAAGGACTAGCAGTTACTGGATATGTCATTTTGATACATGAATAAGAGGCAATTAATGCTCTTTCCATTTCAAATATCTGTGTCCTTTTTTCCTGGAAAAACAAACTGTACCACCTAAAATGAACTGATGAAAACCATTTTTCTAAAACTATTTAACTACCGTTGTATTAAAATAGATGGGTGGAAAGGTCATGAAATACTTAAAAATATGATTATTTAAACCTAACTATATCCTGTATAGCTACCAGAATATTAACAAAGCAAAAAAGTATATATAGAATGGAGGCATATGAAACACTAGCCTCACTTTCTAAAAATGGAATAATGCTGTGCCTGGCATGGGTAGCATTTGATAGCTTGATTTGGAATAATAGAAAAAATATGAATAGACTCTCCTCTTCTTATGACAGAATTGGGACAAGTATCTGTTTTAAGACTTTTAGATAAAAGTCACTTAATTCTTTAAAAATTGTGTCAAGCTGATTGTGGATAATTTACTAGATTCTATATTCATCCCATATGAGTGAGAGATGCCACTGTATTTCAGCAATTAATCAATCACCAAATAATCATTGAAGCCTAAGTATACATGTAAAAGGGATACAAAAATAGGACACCAATTCTGTTCTTTCTGAAATTATAGCTCAGTGGCAAACATAAGGCATGCCCAGTGTGACCTTCTGGCACTTAAATAATAAAACTGATTCCATGAGCTAAAAAAAATAAGTAACTTATAAACTTATACAAAAGGAGGATATTGAATGAGGTAAGTAGGATTTTATTTGGCGAGGAGTCAAGAGAAGAGTTAAATAAATTATATTTTAAAAAGGCCCAGAGAGGGGAATGTACACTACGTGGACAAGGGCAAATGCAAAACCAATGGCTTAGGCAGAATACCATACATATACAGAAATACAGAATGAAACTTCAGAAAAGAATGTTAGGGTCACACTTTGGAGAGCCTTTAAATGAGCTGTTTTAGGGTCACAATGCTATGCTAATACTGCCACAAGGCCTCAAAAAATGGTTTAAATAGATAGCAGGTATTCCCTGTATGTGACTCTCTCACTGGTCTAGGCTTGGATGGATCAGACTATGCCCTCAGGTCCTCAGGGTCCCAGAATTTGTTTCCATTTTACTGCTCTGTCATCCTCTAGGGCACTGTGTTTATATGATGAAGCTGGACTATCAAAAAAGTTGAAAATCTGGCCCAGCTGGTGAGGCTCAGTGGATTGAGCATCCTCCCATAAACTGAGAGGCCCTGGTTCGATTCCCAGTCAGGACACATGCCGGAGTTGTGAACTCGATCCCCAGTAGGGGGCGTATAGTAGGCAGTCGATCTTTCTCACATCCATGTTTCTATCTTTCTCTCCCTCTCTCTCTAAAAAAATCAGTAAAAACATATAAGTTGAAATGCAGGCTACTGGGGTTTGAATCAGAGTATATTCAGAGAAAGAAACTTTCCCTTTCTTCCCATTACTCCTGACAAAACCCCTTCTCGTTACCACATCCTGCTCAAACCCAAGGTTTCCAGGAGATGCACAGAAGCTTTTTGTTTTGTTCTTTTCCATTAAGGCCCACTCTATTTCCTCATGGATCAGAGACCTTAGAGAAGAAAATGGTCATGGAAGTGAATAGATTCTGAGAGACAGACATTAGGATGGTCCTCTTATCCTGGAAGACCCTAGTTCTGTTCTTGAGAAGGAGCTCCTTTGTCTTGCTTCCTCTGCTGTCCCCTGGCATTTCCTGTTGAATAGTTCTTCCTTGCCCATAGTCTCTGCAGCAAAATTGGAGGTGGGTGTGGGAAGGTAGATGATCCTTGAGAGAACACAGTTCTCATATCCTACAACTGCTAATGCAGGTTCAGTGCTTGAAAACTGCCTTAAGGATTGAACAACCAAAGGGATTTGCAAATGAGTTCTAGAATTTAGATGGCTAAAGTTTCCTTCAGAATCGTATCAGCAACTGGTTTGTTTGTTTCTAGTTAGTTTCATTTTCCAGTGAATACTCAGGACCCACCCACAACCTGCTTTAACCATCTCTCTTTCCGACTGGGACTGCCATGGGGTGATCTGAAGTAATGTGCAGGAATGAAACATTCTTTGTGTGAGCTCTGCTCCAGGGCTGCCATCCATCCTTTGCATAAGAAAACAAGAAACTTATCAGGCCTTCTTACCCCTACTGTACAGTAGCTGTTGACTTTTCCAATCCATGTCATCAGAATTTTAGACTCTGTTTCCTTAAATCTCTCCTTGAAAAATAGCCAATATACTCCTGAGCTCTTGTCTTTGTCATAAATCCTTGTCAGAGGCAGCCAGGAACAGGCAGCACAGTTTAGCCACCTTCTTGTTAACCTCATCCTTTTGAGCTAAAGCTTCAGTGGTCTGCTGTCCACATTGTCCTAAACAATTACTTCATCATACTGGCTGTGTTTCCTTGCTACTATTCCTGACCACAAAAGAGCAACAACTATCTTAGGTTTTTATTTCAATGTGCACCACTTCCATTAAAAATACTCCATCAATGTCAAAAACAAAAACCAATTTGTAAAGCATAAAGGGATTTAATAGTTTTTAGGAACAGGTTCTAGGCCGGACCTCTTCTATAATTCAGAATTAGCCCAATAAGGGGATTGCTACCTTGAGGCCACCACTGAAATTAAGTTTACCTGTAGCCATGGCCGTCTCACCACCAAGCCCTGAAGAGCAGGAGACTGGAAAAGAGTCCCATGAAATTACATTTTAAGGATAAGGGAATCATAGCAAGATGCAACAAATACAACCGCTGTCTTTTACCCACAGGAAGCTAGACAATGCTGGAAGGTACGGTAGTAAAACAGTGGCTCTGCAAGACAATTGCCTGTGCTGAAATTGAATGTTTCATTCTCACACAGGTGCCTGCAGATGTGGAACCTAATTCACATCCACTATAAGAACGTTAGAAATGTGATTTTGTTTCTTTTCTAAAGTTTTCAGATAGAAAAATAGTGTAATAGAGATCAAGAGAATTTGCCTGATCAAACTAATATTCTGGTATTGCCCTTTCATCCTCTTTCAGAGATTATAGATTAATTCTTTCAATATACGCCTAGACAATCCTTCCAACTCTGCCCACAGAAGTCCAATCTCTCTCTTGATGTTCAAGATCCTTCACAACTATACCCCTTTATGCATTTCCTATCTACCCCAACACTCACCTACTCACATGCTCTATTTTATTCAAATAGTCACTTCCTCCCAAAATGTCACATGTACTCCTGTTTCATAGGTTTACTCACACCATTTTGAAATGTCTCCTATTTCTTCTCTGTCTATCCAAACGTTTCTGTCCTTCGAGACTTAAACCAATCCCTTTGCATAAAGCTTTTCCAAACACTTCAGTCCATGGTGATCACCTTTGCTAGGGAACCAAACGTTTTTATTTTCTATTATATTCATTGATCACTTAGTCAAATGTCTTAAGACATTTCATTATGCCACCTTTTGTTCTTAAGATTCTACTTTGTTCTCTATCATATAATGTGTAAACACTGTCTACTCAATTAACTTATGACCATACTCAAGGCAGATACTGTGTTTTTCATGTGCAACTTTAAAAGTGCAAACTCTTTAATTCAGTTATATTTGGCTCTTAATATTTCTTTGGTTACAGAATTAATTTAATTGCAAGAATAATTGGAAAGTTAGAAAATATGACAAGTCCAAACTATTTCAAATCTATTTAGGAATTCAATTCCCTTGGAGGGAAGGGGAAGGTCACGTCCCATATTGAAGCAAAGGATGAGACAATACACTTTATGGGGTCAAGATTGGTAGGGAAGTAGAAACCAGGGCCTGGAGAGTTTCCTGGGAGGCAAGGAGTACAATGAATCCACACTATTTTCTCTTCCAGAATAATGCTCGCCCTTTCTTCCCTATATAACTAGCTCTGAAAATTTAGAACTAAAAACAAGTGAAAGGTCTTGATCTAGTTGATCTGCATTCTTGCAGGTGACATTATCATTAGAAAATGAAGTATAATGAAATCAAATAAATCTGGCTTTGGATCTTACCTTGGCCATTTGCTAGTGTGTGGCCAATGCAGCATTCAGTACTTTAGTTTACTCTTTGGTACCACAGGCCTAACCAAAATGTATGTGGGCTTCTTAAGCCAATTCATAGTAACTCACTATGATTTTAGCTATGTTATGATCTTCTTGATAGCTCTAGATTCAGAGGTTCATTTTTAATTAAATTCATTGGGGTAACATTGGTTAATAAAATTATATAGGTTTCAGGTGTAAAATTCTATAATACATCATCTATATATTATATTGTATGTTCACCACCCCAAGTCAAGTCCTCTTTCATCACAATTTATCTCCCTTTACCCTCTCCTTCTTCTCTCCATCCCCCTTTCCCTCTGGAAATCACCAGCCCCCCAAAATCCCCTCCCCTTTGACAGCTGTCAATCTGCTCTCTGTATCTATGAGTCTGTTCCTATTTTGTTGTTGTTGTTTTTTCTTATTTTGTTTATTAGATTCTACATATAAGTGAAATCATATGGGACTTGTCTTTCTTCACTTAACATAGAACCTTCTAGGTCTATCCATGCTGTTGCAAAAGATAAGTTTTCCTTCTTTTTTGAGGCCAAGTAGTATTCCACTGTGTATCATAGCTTTTTTATTCACTCATCTACTGATGGGCACTTGGGCTGCAATGAACACAGGGGTGCATAATGGTCACTTGTTTCACACTGAAAGATGGCCTTTTGCACATGAAATCATTTTTTTCAGAAAATATGTATTTATGAGGCTTGAGTTCATTGAATATGTCTGATTTCACTGCATTCAAACCACATCACATTGAACAATGGCAAAGGTTTCCCAATAATGCATTTACATTATTATTCAGTTCATTTATCTTCACTGAGATCTTAACACTTACAATATAGTTTACCTTTTTATTTTTATTATTTTTAATACTCACTCAAGGATGTTTTCATTGATTTTTAGAGAGTGTAAGGGAGAGATAGAGAAAAAATAATAATGTGAGAGAGAAATATCGATCAGTTGTCTCCCATACATGCTCTGACCCAGGATCAAAACTGAAACCTAGGTATGTGCCCTGACCAGGATCCGAACCCGCAACCTTTTGGTGTATAGGACAGTGATCCAACTGACTGAACCACCAGGCCAGGACAAGAATGTATTTTACCTTTTAAAGCACTGACACATAGTAATCATGATAACTAGTTTTGTAAATGGTTATAGCTCATGGTATAGTACAATAGAAATTGCTTCATCAAAGCTATGAAAAACTAATTGAAACCAATTATGACAATTCTCTCTTTGTTCAATTGCTTGCACTAGATTTCTCATTCCATACTGACAGACTGCAGACAATTTCCCCTGATGTAACCTACCCAACTGCATTTCAGGCTTTATTCAGTGATTAAGCATACCTCTTATTAAAATTAATAGGAGCAACGCATGGATTGAGTGAGGACTGGAGTTATTAGGATTGTAATATAAGTATGAGTGAAAATTAAGTATCATTGGACCTTCTTATTTTTAATTAAGTACCCAAACACTGTTAATCAGCATATAATTAAATTTAAGAGGAAGTACATTGTGTGCTAATTGCCATTGATTATTAATAATATGCTTATTTATGCATGCAAACTCTATAATGGCATATATCTCAATTGTTTCTGAATGACAATAACTGAGCTCTGCATAATAAAACTGCTAATGAAATGGAGTCTTTCAAGAACTGTCAGACAAGAAAATAGCTCAGATCTCCAAATTCTTTTTCTCTAACTTTTCCTTTTGAAAAATTAGACCAAGCCATCTGAACTCACATAAGAGAACGTTAATAATTATATTCTGCTTCATTTTATCAATCATGCTTTATTTTCTGGGATACTCTCTGTTTTGGGAATATTTGATTAAAATAGAAATAATTCATGTGCACTAAAAACATAATCGTTATTTTCCCTTTTAAAATGTTTTTTTGTTGTTGTTTTGTTTGTGCTCTTTTATTCTGCCATCATATACAATTCTAAATGACTTTTCATTGTATGTTGTAAGTTCTTTCCTCATTTATTCATTCATTTGCTTAATATTATCTAATGGTCCCTTGATTTTTTAAAAATTTTTTCTTTATTGATTTTAGAGAGAGAAGGAGAGAGAGATAGAAACATCAGTTAGAGAGAACAGCGATTCGATTGGCCGCCTCCTGCACGTCCCCCACTAGGGATTTGGCCCACAACCTGGGCATGTGTCCTGACCGGGAATCAAACCGGTGACCTCTTGGTGCATGACTCAACCCTCAACCACTGAGCCACATCAGCCAGGCACGGTCCCTTGTTTATTATGCACCGACTGCATGCCACATGCTGGTCTAGGCCCTGGGGATAAAACAGTGAGCAATGTATACCCCATCCATCATGGAGCTTGTGAGCTACACCTGTGAGCAGGAGGTGGAGAGTGACACTGACAATAAAATACTATTTAGGGTGTTGTTAGGTAATAAATGTTAAAGAGAAATAGAATGCAACAAAGGGGAACAAAGAATTTGATGGGGGGTGTAGAGGTTTTATATATGTTAGGGAGGGAAGATAAAACTGAGATGGTAGCATTAGCGTTAAGATCTGACTAAAGGAGGCAAAGGAGCCAACTCTAAGGGTACCCCAGAGGAAAACATTCCAGGAAAGGGAGGTGCAAGTGCAAAGACCCGAAGCATAGACTGTGTCCAGAGTTCACGGAATGTAAGAATCTATTGTAGTTCAAATGGCTTTACTGAGAGGGGTGGGGGATGGGAAGGAGATGAGGTCAGACAGTGTAAGACACCTGAAGTCACTAGAAGTATATTTTCAACTCACTCATTTGATACGTACCTCTGTTTCTGAACAAAAATGTTTATATAGCTATTTCATGATTTTTGTTTTTTAAGGCATATAAATTATGTCCTCATAATGGAAAAAAAAGATTTACTCTCTTTTATCACCCCAAATGATCCCCCTCCTAACACAGTCTCCCTATACAATTATTTCTATTTTAATCAAATATTCCCAAAACATATAGTATCCCAGAAAATAAAACATGATTAATAAAATGAAGCAGAATATAATTATTAATGTTCTCTTATGTGAGTTCATGCAGCTTGGTCTAATTTTTCAAAAGGAAAGTTAGGGAAAAAGAATTCGGAGATCTGAGCTCCCAAATTTGTTTTTTTTGGTTTTAATCTTCTCCCATTATCTATATTTCTGTGAGTTTTTGACATTTAAAAATCCTTTTATGTTTCACATGGGTTTCAGGAGAGAATAACTGTCAATGTGTTTAATCTTCTGCCTTCACACACAATTCCATACCTAGTGCTTACCTATTGGAGAGTGACAAATGAACTATAAAGTGAGCATCCCTTATTAAGCATATGGTACATTTGGTTACAGGTGTATAAAAGCTCTGCAAAATCCTAAACCCAAGAGATCTATTTCTAGTGAGATACTTTTAAATATGTTTATGAATGAATTTAAACATATTTACTAGTGAATATCTAGTGTTTTAAAGGATCTGGAGTCATCAAATTAGCAAATATGTTGGATCTACCTGCATATAAGTCATTTTCACTTAAATTAACCTAAATGTACACACTGTTTCATCTTCTAAGTCTGGAGAAACAACACTGAAATTGTAAAATAGCCCGGCTGGTGTGGCTCAGTGGATTGAGCGTCATCCCATGGACTGAGAAGTCCTGGTTTGATTCCCAGTCAGGGAACATGCTAGGGTTGTGTGCAGTAGGGGGTGTGCAGGAGGAAGCCTACCTATGTTTCTCTCTCACATCAATGTTTCTAACTCTCTCTTCCTTCCTCTCTTTCTAAAAAATCAATAAAAAATATTTTAAAAATTGTAAAATAGAATGCCTGTTAATTTCCATAAATTGAACAAATATGAAACTTCATTGTATCAAGAACCAGCTGCCTTTGAAATAAAGTACACAATAGTACATTTTAAACTTGTTCAAGCCTGTACAGGAGAGAGTATTTAATATGATGAAACAGCAAAGAATACAGCCATATTACCATATTTAAAAAGCAATCATACTGTAATTATGCATGAAACCACATGTTACAATATTTTAAAAATCTTACTGTAATGTTTAACTAACTGTACTTTTCAACAATGCCATACATTTCTAAAACTACGAGATCAATTCTTTTTGTTCCCTTTGTTTGTACAGCACACTGCTATACACAAAGTATGCACTCAAAAACATGTGAGTGAAAAAAGGAAAACATTGGGGGAGGGTGAGCAATAAATAGGCCAAGAGCTCAAAGAATTTTTAAGACAGCAAAATAGACTATAAGAGATTATAATAATGGATACATGTCAGTATATATTTGTCCAAATCCCTAGAATGTACAAGAATAGTGAACTGCAATGTAAACTGTGGATTTGGGGTGATGATGATGTGTCAAATGTCAGTTTGCAGAAAAATGTCAGTCCCTTTCTGGCTCCACAGGAGACTTAATCTAATTGTGGACCTGCTGGATAGCCCCTTTGGTCTATGTCTCCCTTAAGCTATTTGTCTAAAAACTTTTCCTGTATTCTTCTCCTCTTTTTTCTGTGGAGTGAACTCATGGGAGGCTCTGGCCCCAAAGGAGAGCACTTCCATTCACCATCTGTTCATTTTGTGGATGAGTAGGTATGTCTGCGAGGCTGCAGACTGAAAGCTGAATCTTTAAATCACTTTCTACTGATTTCAGGAGGACTCTTAAACAAACAACTAGAGTAGGAAATGATTGTATGAGAAGAGTGACTTGAAATTGTGGTGTCAGTAATGCCAGGACGATGTGAGCCTTTCTGCAGTGGGAAATAAGGCGCATCACTATGGCCTCCTCTCCAGCTTCAGAATAACAAAGATAACGTTTTGATCCACATACGACCACCAAGACCACTGTCTAATTGTTTCTGAATGCAGACAGAAACGGTGAGAGAGCAGATACTCTCTTAACCCCAACACAGCTTTTTCTTATCTTTTCTGCAAATTATTAATATTTCTCCTTCCAGAAAGCAAGCTGGAACACATGGAAATATGTGATATAAATGACAGGGAATTAAAAGATAGCAGTTCTGAAAATATTCAACAAGATGTGAGAAAATACAGATAGTCAATTGAATGTACTCAGAAAACAAATTTATGAAAAAACAAGCACTTTACCAAAGAAATAGAAACTTTAAAGAAGAGCCAATCAGAAATCCTGGAAATGAACATGCGATTAAGATTAGGAGTGCACTACTGAGCATAGGAAACAGAGCCAACCAGATGGAGGAAAAGATTAGTGATATTGAAGACAGGACTCTAGAAGTGATACAGAAGGAAGAAGAGCGAGAACTGAGCATTAAAAATATAGAGAAATAAAAGAGCTCTATGAGAACTATCTGACTCCATCAGAGAAAAAGCAATATGAGAATTATAGGCATACCAGAAGAAGGGAGTGAGAAAGGAATGAAGAGCCTATTCATACAAACAGTAAATGAGAATTTCCCAAACCTATAGAAAGAACGAGATCCTCAAATCCAGTGAGCAAACAGAACACCTAGTTACCTCAATCCAAGGAGGCCCTCTCCAAGGCACATTGTATTAAAACTGTCTAATAAAATTTAAAATAAATAAATAAATAATAAAAAAAATATTTTCTTCATTTACTCATTATTCTGTTATTAGATTTCTGTGTCCAGCATGGTGCTGTATCTTTCCAAAAATGTTCTCTACTCCATAGACACTTACTCTCTAGGAGAAGAATATCTCTTGAATATTTGCTTTTGATATTAGGTGACAGTAGTGTCACATGCAAAGGGCCATGGGAAAGACAGAAAAAAAAAAAAGAAATAGTTAATTTTACTTAGAAAACTCAGAGAAAAATATATTTGAACTGGCTCCTAAATTATGCATAAAAGCGTGCATGGTAAAGATGGGATAACAGACATTCCAGAGAGGGACTTTGAAGAACCAAGAGGTATAAATACACATGATTTGTTTGGGTGAGACAAGCAGATTTGAGTGAACAGAGTTTAGAGCATACGGTTATGTAAACAAATAGAGGCAAAGTTACAAAGATAACTTGGGGCCAGGCTGTGAATATTGTTGATTACTTTACATTTTTGCCTAAGATGCCTGGGCACAGAGAAGGCTTTCACAAAAGTTAAATGACAGAATCAGGAATATATATTGAAAATATAACTATGAAACAGAATCAAAGCTGAGTTGAAACAGAGAGCAAAAAGACACTAGACACAACTGAATCAGCTAGGAAGTTTCCTCAGCTAAAGACAAGATGGTCTAATGCCAATGATCAACTACTTTCCCATTCATCAGCTAAAGTCACATCCATGCCCAGGGATCCATATTGGCTCCTAATTTCCCTTTGCAGAAAGACTCACATCTTCCCGGCATTACTGACACCCACAGTTTAAAGTCACTCTTCTCGTAAAATCATTTCCTACTCTAGTTGTTTGTTTAAGAGTCCTCCTGAAATTAGTAGAAAAGTGATTTAAAGAAGATCTGAAATCTGGCTCACATCCTGCTGGTCTGGTTGGGTGACCTCAGGCGAGTATTTTAACCCCTTTGCATGGCATGTCTACCTTGTCCATTGCTTTACTTTAGCCTAGAGTAAATTACCTAAGTGTTCAATAAACACTTAATGATTAAATGGAGTGATAATATTTGCCTTCTGTACCAGATAGGGGTCTGGTGAGGATCATATCAAAGAAGGCAGGAGATAAGCATTTATACACAGTTTAGCCATGTTAAACAGAGTCTGATTATGACATGGTTATATATATATGTTCTGCTTACAAACAATAATGCATATTTACTGGAGAAAAACTTTGAATAATAATAAATCACAAAATTCACAGGAACCATTATGCTATGCAGAAGTCATCAGCACGATGAGCTCACACCCAGGCTTTTCTATGGAAATGTAAACCTTAAAAAAAGATCACAGCGATGATAGGGCAGAGTATTTTATACTCTATTTTTCCATCAATAATAGATTGTAGAAAGTATTCATATCATGAAATGTTTTTCCAACAAAGCCTTAGTTGTAAATTATTTTTAGATGCACATTCATCAAATTATTTAATTATCTGACTGATTGGATAATGCCATTTCTGTTTTTCATGGACAGGCTGTTTCTACAAAGAAGACAATTTACTGAACTAAACCCCATAGTGGGACTCTGCACTGGTGTCATATACATACATTTGATAAGCATATAGAGTCTTAATAAATATAGTTGTTTCTGTTATAAATGATAGACAATAGCAATTAATTAATTAATGCTGAAATAATCAATACATGAATACTTATTTACTTGACAATATGTCTAAATTATCAACACACCTTGCAATCCATTACTGTTATGGTTACCATGTAGACTCGGAATTGTGACCATGGACTCCCATTCTAGCTCTGCCATGTTTTAGTAGCTGGGTGACCATCATGTAGTCACTTAATCTCCATGAGCCCCAGTTTTCTTATATGTCAACTGAATGTAATAAAAGTCATGTTATGAGAATTATATAGTACTGTGCTTACAACATGCTTAGCACATTGCCTGACACATGGTAACCACTGAGTATAAACTGTGGTTGGTTATTATTATCACAATTAATCATCCTGTTAAATCCCAGCAGTCTCAAGAGAGGTCTCCAGGATCCTCTCCAGTGGCTCACACTAGGATAATTCTTATCTCTCCGCAAAATAAATCATATAAATTACTCTATGTTAAATAAATAATTCTTGACAAATTTTATAATAGAATAAACTCATTAGTTCAATAGGTTTTAAAAAAAACATCTAACGTTTAACTGTCAGGGATGTAGAGTTCTTACATTTTTAAGTGGAAAAACAATAAAATAGGTTGGTTTATTTGTGTATGTTTAGGATCTATCATGAATATTCTGAGCAAATATATATAAAATCTAAATTAAAGACATTTTACCATGACAAAGCACATATTTTTGTTACTCAAACTTTGAATTTTATCCTTTAGAAAACAATCAAAATTCTATTCTCTAATTGGTCTTTGTTTTCTAATTTAAGGGAAGATTGTATACATATAGGGTTTACTATTCTTCTCTGAAAAAAGGAGAAAATAAAATATTTATCCTGGATTGTATACATATAGCTTTTGAAGTTCTTCTCTAAATAAAGAGAAAATATTTATCTTGAGGAATATGTTAAACATTCTACTATATAATACACATACAAAATTAATAAAAATGTCCCTGACCAACATTTTTTTCTTCTTTTTTTATTAATTAATTTATTTTTGTTACAGATGTTTCTCTGCGCCCCCTCCCCCAAGCATTGTTTTCTATGTCCATTGGTTACTCATACATGCATATATGTTTTTAAATACCCTTTCCTTTTATAAACTAATTCAAGACAGCTTTTTTTTCCTCTATGAATACAGCACATTACCATATCTTAATTCAGTATCAAGAACCTTTCTTAGATAAACTAAACAACTGTTTGAATTATTTTGCAATTTTAGTGCTACTGTTTACTCATTATACTCCAGAAGCTGAGGAAGTGTGACCACAGTAGCCACCCCGAGGCTCTCTGATGACCATTTCAGAAACTTCGGTGCATTCCCTGGTTCTGTACTTAACCTAGTTAATATTTATTATCATTTGGAGTAATATGTAAGATTATCAAAATCATGAAACAGAGCCAATATTAAAGATATTCTAATATGAAATTACTTAGCTCTAAAGAGGCAAATCAACAATTTAATTTTCTGACTTTAACATATCATTTCTTTCCAATTGTCCATTTCCAACAGATGCTAAGCAGAAATTATGACTGTCAGCATGCTAATAAGAAATAAATTCATTCGTACAATGGTATTAGTAATATACTATAGTATATGCCTAGTATACAAATACAATTTGGATGGGATAAGTTTTTCAACCATAGTCAGGTCAAACTACTTAGTTCTTTTTAGTAAACCCCTTAAATTAAGAATTGCTTTCTCGCCTTTTTTTTTTACTGTGATATATTTTAGGTTGGATTCTCCAACAGAAAACAGGTACATACCTACTCTATTGGTATGTAGGGTATTTTTTTTTTCTTTATTTATTTTAGAGAGAGAGGAAGGGAGAGGGAGAGAGAGATAGAAACATCAATGAGAAAGAACATTGATTGGCTGCTTCCTGCATGCCCCCCACTGGGGATTTGGCCCACAACCTGGGCATGAGCACTGACTGGGAATCAAACCGGTGACCTCTTGGTGGATGGGTCGACACTGAACCACTGAGCCACACCGGCTGGTCAAGGAGGGTATTTTTAGCCACCTATTTTCATGGAGGATGAATAGATAGAGGCTCAGAGACACTAAGCAGCCTGCCCAAATTCACACCATTAATACGTAGTGGAAGCAAGTTTTGACGTGAGGTGGCTAATTTTTCTCACTACACCATGCTGCATATAACCACTATGGAAGTTATAATAATTTCCATAACATTACAAAGCTCTGAGAAAATGGAACACGTAAGGAAATGACTTATTGGGGGTTAGAAAAAAGGAAAGAAGTGTCTAGAGATGTCAGGGCTGCTTCCTACCTTGGGGACTGCCCTCTCAGGGCCTTGGTGATCAGAACACGAGCAAGGAGAACAGCGCTGGATTCCCTGCTGACAGCTCCCACAATGATCTCCAACCCAACCTTTTCTCTGTGCTTCTGATGTACACACCCAACTGCATATTTAACATCTTCATTTAGATACCTCCTGGGCATCTCAGATTTAACATGTCCAAAATGACCTGCATCCTTCCCAGCTGTTAAAAGGAGAAAGTTAGGAGTCCTCCTCATGTCTTTGACTCCCCGCATTCCTTTTCTTCAGTTCGTCTTCAAATTCCACCATATGTATTCCCAGAATATAGATCACACCTGCTCTCTCCTTTCCATCTCCACTGGTAGCACCGTATTTCAAACCACCAATCTCTCTCCTGGATGCTGTGATATGCTCCTACCTGGTCTGCCTATTTCCATTCTTGCCTCCCTGCAATCCATTCGCCTGCACAGCACAAGTGATCATCTTAAAAGATAAATCACAGCATGGCACACTCCCAGTCTAAACCTTGTAACAGTTCTCATTTGATTTATAACACCATCCAAGTGTTCTAGAACACACTGTACTACAGCCTAAACAGGCCTCCTTTCAGGTTCTTTGAAACAAAACAGATCCTTTAGTATACTTAGTCCCCTCTTGTCTCTCCTAAATTTGTACTGACTGGAAGACACTATATATGTGGTGTTTAGTAGCACTGATTCAAAAATAATGACTGAACTTGACATTTAGCTGTTTACTACTTATGGAGACTATAAATCTCTTAAGGTTAAAGGCTATGCCTATTTTGTTCATCAGTGATTCCCAGGGCATTGTGTAATCCCTGGCATCTAGAAAATGCTAAGTACTAGTTGAAATCATTGGCTTAGAGTAGAAAGTTCACAAAGAAACAAGATCCACTATCAGGTTAAAGGGAGCAATCCGAATCATTTTTATCTCTCTCAGAACTCTTTCTACGGACAGCTTCATATTAAAGATCTTGCATTATCTTGATTTAGATGGCACTGCATGAAGCTTATTTATGGATTCAAATCATTTCCTATAGTCATAGGTCTGCTAGAAAGATGCTGAGCTGCTGATAAATATCCTTATTTCAAACCTGGGTTTTGCAGTTCTTTATTTCCTGCACGTTTGCTGGCATCATTTGGAGAATGTGTAAAGGTAACTGAGAATGCAGCCCCTTGCATTTTATAATAGTCGTTTTCAGGTGTACAATTTCAAAATCCTCCTGTGGCTCACTATCAAAGGTTAATTGATAGTGGAAATATTAAGTTTCAAAATTATGATCTGAGGTTTATTCAACCAATCTTCTCTGCTTGTATGTGTCCCAGAATGGTCTATATTAAACATCAACCAGATCTTGAGCTAAAAAGTAAATTGTCTGATGGCCTGTTTTATATTTTCTTTGATAAGACTCCTGCATATCACCAGGAAATGCATCACTGAGAAAACGTGTGCATTCCTCACAGAGTCTTTGTTTAAAATGGAGTTTTACCAGAGTTACAGAATGTAACTGTAACATTCTCAAAGTGGCCCTTGCCTTTCGACTTTGAGACTCATGCAAAGAGACATATGACTTTTTGAAATAAAAACTGTATGTTTGCTTTTTTAAAAACTTGATTGCAGGAAGTTTTGTTTTTATTTTATCCCATGTAAATCAAATTATTGCATGATTAGTTAATTTTAAAAATGCATTTAATAAATTGTTTTAAACTGAATGGGAATAGCTAAACATGCACCTTCTAATGTACCCTCCCCCCCAATCCAGTTCACTGGGATAGTTTTTATTTTATAAATCAAACTTCAACATAGCTTTCTTGGTATTACACACCCTACAGCTATAGCCCAAACTCCACAACTAATATACCACATGTTTTGCTATTAAAACAGGGGGACAAAGCTAGAAAAAGCAAAACAAAATCAATTCTCTATTGATGGCACTGTCACGAAATTGTAAATTTACTGGAACCTGCCAAACTGTAACACTTGACATCATATCCATTCTGTTGCTATAAACCAGGGCTAGTATAAAGCAACTTTCCACTGCATAATGGCTGCTGTTTTTGCTTAAAATTAATAGCACATGTGTTTAATTATATAGCAGCTCTTGAAAGTGATTATATAAAATGTTATTTATTCTTGGTCTTGCTCAGATCTCTCAAATTATAGTTCTCTAACTCTGAAAGCAACAATGAATTTTAATAAAGGGCAAGGTTTGCAAATTGCTGTTGCCCGGTTGCTGCCAATGACTGCAAAGCCTCTTTTAGAAACTGAATGAAGTTCTATTGTCTTCGTTCATCTATGAGAAGGGACTAGAGTTACTTGACCAGGCCACCAGAGGGCACTCTAATGACGACCAGAAGACACTCCCCACCAGAGGCCACTACCTTACAGCTGCCTTTGTCATCTGATTGCTGTACAGACCCTCTTTGATGTTGCCTTTCATTCTGAAAAATTTCCACCTGAAGCTCCAAAAGTAATATTGTAAGCAATCCTCAAATAACAATAAGTATACTCAGTATGCTTAAGTAACACTGAAGTGGCGGTGGCCTAGTTCTCTTCATCATTCTCAGAACCTGATGGGACTCAGGCACATGTCTACATGGACTGATTTAGACTGACTTATCTTTGGTTCAAGCTGCCAAATCCAATTGTATTTAATTCGGAAACATGAGGCACCATAATGATTCAGCAACCTATTTATAAGTAGCCTTTACACTAACATGTACTACAGAGGTTGAATATGTAGCTCTACAATAAAACTTAAAGAAGGAAGTGTACTTGAATCATCTTTTGGAATTAATATACTATTCATGGAAGCAACTGTCTCGGTAGCTGGCACTTTGATAGAACCAACCTAGTTTTGGACAATTGATGCAATTACAGAAGGATAAATTGCCACTGGTGATCCAATTTTTAGGGTCAACTTTGGGGTCAACTTAACCCTCATTTGTCAACTTAATTTTTAAAATGTGCTTTTATAATGCTCTGTAAATTTATTCTGTTCACTTTATATAATTTTTATCAAATGTATATAACTGAAATATCAAATACCACTGAAAGTTTTATAATAAAATCTACTATATAACATGAGAAAAATATCACATCTACTCTCTAGATTTGATGTGGGAAGTAAATGAGATAAACTATGTGAAAGCACTTTGTACAGTGACTCTTACATGACAACCAGTAAATAAAGTAATAAAGACATATTCTTGCAGTGTATATTTATGTCCATATTATATGATATGTAACATATATTATTCTTTGTTTTGATCCATTTCTCACATACAGTTTAAAATGTTACCCTAAAGTTTGTCAGCACAATCTATATAGTATTTATTAAGATAAATAAAACATGAAGAAAAAAACTGAAAAATAAAATAATACATGAAGAAAAATCTCACTATTCTGACTTTTCCATATACTAACACAATTTATATGTGTATGTATATTTACATACATTATATATGTGTATATGTGTGTATAGAGTGTGTATATATATATATATATATGGATATGTATATATAGTTCTGTATTTATGGGCTTAAGTTGATTTTCCTCTCTTTACATAAACTTATTTATTGAAAATAATGAGAGCACGATATTTTTTTCATATTCTAAATTAGAGAACCCATTTTAAATCATCATCCTAGAGAAAGATCAATTGTATATGGTTATTTTATAAAATACTGCAATAGATTATGCAGTAAGTATGTACTTTAAAAGAAATATTATATAGATTGCATGTAAAAAAACAAACAAAAACTAGCATTGTTTCCAAGAACAAAGGTTGAAAGGAATCTGCAAACGCTCATAATGTGTGACAGAGTTTTATTCACTCTTTCCAAAAATATGTGGCACCCACACAGTACAGGCAATGTGTTTGTCACTGTGACACAGCGTGGACACAACACACCTGTGGCCTCTGGCCTCTCAAAGGTTATAATCTGCTGGGTATATTTACCAGTACGTTAGCAATCATACTACAAAGCAATACTTATTTTAAAGGTGTGAGTAGTTCCATTACATCCAAGGTACAAGATTTTCCCATACTTCACCTATTATAACTTCAGCTATTATAACAGTGAGTATAACAAGTGTTGCTACCGACATACTGAAGGAAAACACCTTATCCAAACTTGGGAATTCGAGGAAGTTTCACACTGTAAATGTGAGATCTACATTAGAGGTGTGGATTTTTCTGCAAGTTGATTTTACAAAATATATACAACAGAATTGTACTAGAGGAAGGCTAATATGATCTGAGCTTTAGGCAGAGAGCAGTAGTGTAAAACAAGGGGATTGATAAAGGACATTTCCAGTATTTCACATCGATGCCTCCTTGTTGATGCGGCAGAAAAATGAAAAAAGAAATACAGTAGTCTCCTCTTACCCACGGGGATACACTCCAGCACCCCAGTGGATGCCTGGAACTGTGGACCCTACCAAACCCTTCTATATAAAGTATTATGTATTTCTCTTATACATACATACATATCATAAAGTTTATGTATAAATAAGGCATAGTAAGAGATTAGCAACAATAATAATAAAATAGAACAATTATAACAATATTCTATAGTAAAAGTTATGTGGATGTGGTCGCTATCTCGGAATATCTTACTGTAACCCCACCTTACTTGTAGTAAGTGGCTTGGAGGAACTCGGTTCATGGGATCCCTTGCTGAAGTCTTTGTATAGGCTCAGTGCTTTCTAGTGCAACACATTGCCATCAGTTGGAACACCTTTTTCTGTTCATATTTTCTACCAACAATTTTTTTTTATATATATATAAGAAAGGCTGACTGCCAAGTGCAGTACCTCATTTGGATATGTCTGGAGTCCTGGAAGCTTGACTACCTATGTTCTCCTACAGATGGACCTTGGGAGCCTGTTTGGAGGTTCTAGCAGGGGAGCTATACCCTGGACCAAAGACTGGTCCTCTCCTCTGGGGGGAAGGCCATCCTCTGGGACAGAGCACACAGCTTGGGGAGGGATGCACACGGATCGGTGCAGGAGGAGGGGGACACCCGCCTAGCCAACCAGATCAGCCGAGTCAACCCTGGTGAGCAATGGGGTGACAGATATCACTGCCAGACCGCCCTCACATCCTCCACCAACAAATTTAAAGCCTTTTCCATCTTAACTAGGCACTTATCACACACTGTGGCCATAACTTTTGCTGTCCGTATTTCTTTCCCTCCTTCACAATTCCACAGATTGAAGATCCGTTCTTATCACGGATCTTAGCAACCTCAGCAGATAATTTTTTCTTTCTTTCCTTAAGTAGAGAAGTTTCACCTTTTTATTTAAAAGGAGCACTGGGCAGCTTCTTCTGGCATATCTGAATTGCAAGCATCGTTACTCTTGCAGTTCGAGGCCATTATTAAGTAAAAGAAGGTTACTTGAACACAAGCCCTGAGATACCATGACAGTTGATGGGACAACCAAGATAGCTACTGAATGACTAATGGGCAGGTAATGTATACAGTGTGCCTATGCTGGACGAAAGGAAAATTCACATTCCAGGTGGAAGGGAGTGGGAATGGGAGAAATTTCATCATGCTACTAAGAATAGTGCGCAATTTAAAATGTATCAATTGGCCCTGGCCTGTTTGGCTCAGTGGTTGGAGCGTGGGCCTGCGGACCAGAGAGTCTGGGGTTCGGTTCCCGCTAAGGGCACGTACCTCAGTTGCGGTTTGTCCCTGGCCCCCGGTTGGGGTCGTGTGGGTGGCAACCACTTGATGTGTCTCTCTCACATCAATGTTTCTCTCTCTCTCTTCCTCCCTCCCGCTCCATCTGAACATAAATGCAAAAAAAGGTCCTTGGGTAAGGATAAAAAAAAAATTAAAAAAATAAATTGTATCAATTGTTTATTTCTTGATTTTCCATTTAATATATTCAGACAGCAGGTAACTGAAACCGTGGGTAAGGGGAGACTACTTGTAAATGCTTGACAAAAGTTAATTTTCTCTATGGTATTCAGATTTTATGGGAGTCGAACAAAGGTAATTGGTGTTAAGAAAATACAGATTTTATCAAAATGACTGGGTGTGTCCAAAATAGTCATAGTTTAGCTAATCAGTATTGTATACTGTCATCATTATTTTTTTTCTTTCCCTGAATTGCTTTTTATTAATATGAAAAAATGGCTTTTACTTTCCATCTTCCCTTATCTTTGTAAAATAATTGACCCTGTTTATGAAACTAGCCACAATCTTACTTCCCACAAAAGGTTGTGTGTGTGTGTGTGTGTGTGTGTGTGTGTGTGTGTAAAATAAAATATTTTCCCATGTTATTTTTCATTTTTTAAGAACTTATTTTACACTCTTGGAATTTGAATGGTCCAGCTATAGGAAGTATCATATTTTGCTTTTCAAAAATGGAAATTGTACCCCTGAAATCTATAACTACCCACCCCAGTTTCACATCTGAGATTCTTAACCAGAAAATTCAGCTTAATCTCGAATCCCTCAATGGAATAGCACAGACTCATGAAGCATGAATAAGGTATATTATGATTTCCTGAATTTTTAATCAGAAGATTTAGATAAATAAATGAATTCTGATTGCATTAAAATAATTCTCTTCATGAACTAAAGACAATACATATGTAATATATTTCTCATTTCTAGAACAAAATTAAATATGAAAGATATCAAATAATAATGGCAATGAGGATAGCTAATAAAAATGTGAACATTTTAATCAAATTATCATCAGAATCATCCAAAATAAAAATTATTATTTTTATTATGTATAAAGAGAACTGAAAGGTTGAATAACTTGGCCAAGATGACACAAGGGGTCAAAAGCTGAGTCTAGATTTAAACTCATGTGTTTCTGCCTTCCAAGTTCATGTTCTCGCCAGTCCACCACCCTTGCTATCCAGATATGGCAAAGCTGGCATAACCTAATGAAAACATTAAGATATAAGTAAAGTCTTATAGTTTTTAAGTAGAGACATAGTAATCTTCCCCAATGTAAAACAGTCTCTCCTTTAAGCTAAAATGGTTGAAAACAAAATTAAAACTTCTTAAACACTACACAATACATTTTGAAAATTGCCTCAACAGAGGATTGATTACACATGCCACTGCTCCATGCTAAATCATCAGGAAAATCTAATATTTTAATTTTAGATTAGCCATTTATAACTTTTATGTTTTCACAAAAAAGAGAATTGTATGCAAAGAGTACTTGAATATTGTCTCTTTTAATAAAACGCATTGGGCAAATATTCAAATTTATAGCAAGATTAAAGTAGAATTGATTTCATTAGTAAATGTCTAAAAAAGTCAAGGCATTATTATTTCAAATATTTTGAAGAGAGGTAATTATAGCTTTATATATTTGATATTACAAGACTAGATCAAAGGAGACCCAATGTTTAAACGTTTATGGAGCTGCTAGAATATGATGAAGATTCTACATGTAGCACTTGTTCAATTCATGACAAGAAGCAAAAAAGCACTTTATAGGCAAATTGATCCATAGCTGATTATCAAAGACAATAGAATGATGAAATCTTTAATGCAAATAATAATAAAATCTACTGTGATCGGAAGATAATAAGAGTATCTACTGTGAATAATAGACTGATGGTTGCTAGAGGGGAGGTTGGGAGTGGGGTGAAAAAGATGAAGGGATTGAGAAGTACAAATTAGTAGTTACAAAATAGTCACAGGGATGTAAAGTACAGCATAGGAAATATAGTCAATAACAGTGTAATAACTATGTACGGTGCCAGTTGGGTACTGGAAATATCAGGGGGAACACTTAGTAGAAAATATGACAGTCTAACTCCTATGCTGTACCTCTGAAACTAATACAAAACAATACTGGAAAAAAACTGTAATTGAAAAAAATATTTGAAAAAACTCCTGACCCCCAAAAAATATCTACTGTGATCAAAAGGCAGTAAGAAAATATACTGTGATAAAGAAAAATATGTATACTAACATCTATTCAGTAGCAAAAAATATACTATACTATTATATATACACATATATATTATATATTATATATCATATATTATATGTTATATTACATGTATTATATATTACATATATTATATATCTACAAATATATATAATTATATTATACACACACACACACACACACACACATATACACACATACACACTAATAGGAGATATACAAAACTATAGGTTCAATGTGTTTGTGAATTACCCAAGCCTTCCATACTTGCCTCTGTTATTTCTAATTATTTCTTATTGCTCAAATAAATTCTATGAATTATTTTACTTTTGTAAAGTACTTTACAAAAATTACTTTACTTTTGTGGATGAACTATTGAACTATAGTTTTTCCTTTATATCAGCTACTGATAAGAATCAAACTAGGCACATCTGACTTGGGCCGTGACTATTAAAATTTCTTACCACATTTGTATACCACAGATTTTCATAGGACCTGTAGATCATTTTATCCATATAATAGCTTACAAATGTTAGTTGAGAAAATGTTACACAAGCCAAGATACCTTTTAGAAATATTAATGGAATCTAAAAACTTACCTCTGCTTCCTAAAATTTGGGACTTAACATTCATGGTCCCTCAAAAGACTTCACAAACACCAGCTATTCAGGAGTTAACTCAGTCACTCATGAACCATCTGCAAGCAGGGCATGAGAAATCACTGAGAAGATCCTAAATCTGATGTCATGCCAGCATGAAAACAGTTGCTTGAAACTCCATGGAGGAAAACTGGGAATGATGGGAGCAGCACACCTACTTGATCTTTGGCTTTGATCAGCAGATCAAAGTGAAATCTTATTAATATTGTTGCCTTTGCTCTTGAAGGCAACGATTGCAAAAGACAATTTTATGTAAATACATCCTTCTTTTATTCTTTTTTACAGTCCAGATTGCAATAGATCCTTATATAAAATCTAAATACCTTTTTAAATTTATGATCAGAGAAGAAATTCTTCTTTTGTAAATTTAGATTCAATAAAATCATTTTTTTTTTTTTTTTTACCATGATCTGAAGGACAAGTCCAGGTAGAAACTTGTGATATCAACATATCAACCCTTGGAATAATCTACAACTATTTTATAATGTAAAAAGCCTTAAAAAGGGGAAACTTCTTTTGAGCAAATGAAAGGTAGTTTCCAAGATTTTAAATGAGTTAAAAACAAATAAATTGGCAAATAAACATGCAAAAAGCTTAAGAGACTAAGCTTTTTTTTTTCCTGATTAAAAGTTTAACAGTTTAGTTAACACAAATGTTTTACTTATACAAATTTCAAGAAGTCACAAGAGTGTTTGCATTGGAACGAGTGAGTGTATGGGTTTGTAAATGTGTGGTCCAATTTTGTTTTCTAAGTTGTGAAATCACCCTACAGCAGCAATTTTCAACCGGCATTCCATGGCTCACTGGTGTGCCACAAGAATTTTTAAAACATTTTATACCTGACTATTTAGTCATAGGCACTGACCTCTTTTCCCTTAGATTGTCAAATAACAAAATGACAACTCACGTCACTCAATTGGTTGCGCATCATCCCGTGGACCTAAAGGTTACCAGTTTGGTTCCCAGTCAGGGCACATGCCCAGGTTGTGAGTTCGATCCCTGGTTGGGATGTGTACGGTAGGCAATCAATTAATGTTTCTTATATCAGTCTCTTTCTCACTCCCTCTCCCTTCCTCTCTCTCTCTAAAATCAATTAAAAAAAATTTTAAATGACAACAGCCAACACAACAATAGTCATCTAGTGTGAATGAATAAAAATTATACCTAGCCCAGCCCGTGTGGCTCAGTGGTTGAGCATTGACCCATGCACCAAGAGGTCGCCAGTTCAATTCCCAGTCAGGACACATGCCCAGGTTGTGGACCAAATCCTCAGTGGGGTCATGCAGGAGGCGGCCAGTCAATGTTTTCTCTCATCAATGTCTCTCTCTCTCTCTTTCTCTCTCTCTCTCAAATCAATAAAGAAAAATATATTTTTTAAATTATACCTATTTTTTTGTCACATCAACAAAAAATATATTTTTTGGTGTGCTGCAGAATTTTAGTAATTAGTTTGTATGCCATGAGATGAAAAATGTTGAGAATTGCTGCCCTATAGCAATAGGAAGTTTACCAAGCAGGTTTCTGAGATTATAGTCCAATCAGGATGTCCATGGGTAAGGTGATGCCAACCAGTTTAGTGATCAACCAAGTAAAGCTTTCTATTGATTAATTACATTGTTTCAAGATATTCATTCTGGTTTGGCATTGTTTTGTTTTTAATAAAGAATGAAGAAACATTATACATGGTTTAATCCCCTAAATTCTGTATCCAGGCCCACACAAAACTCTTGCTCAGGAGAAGGAAACAATGTCATTAATTTTGGCTGTATCCACTTATGTGTATACTTAAATAATACAGAACATTGTAATGTTTAAATTTAAGACATAATATTAATAGTCTAGCGATATACACACACATGTATACATATATACACATATACACTCATACATGTATATATACTCACATATATGTAATTTTGCAATCAGCCTTCCTTTTTTCAGACCCCACCTGTATTTTTACACATTACTTCAGTAGATTCTATCCATCATGTCTCTTTTTTCATATGTGCAAAATTTTTTTCTCTATAGTTACAGTGGAATTACTAAATCTCAAAGTGTGTATGTGTTTACGAGATGGTGTCAAATTGTTCTCCAAAGGTTTTACAATAAATTATATTTTCTAAACAGTATTTAAGAGTTTTTCCTCTCCTATATCATTCCAAATATTCAATACTGTTAAACTTTTGAGATTCCTAATCTGATGGGTGTGAAGTAATATTTTTGGTTGTGTCTTAATTTGCAGTTCCCTTATGTCAAATGAAGCTTATAGTTTCCTTTATTTACTAGGCATTTGATTTCTCCATTTTATTCATTGCCCATCTGCATCTATTCTCTCATTTTTAAATAGGCTTTTTTGTTTTCTCTTGTCGGTTTGGAGAATCTCGTCCTATACTATGGATGTTATTTTTTTCTGTTATATGTTACCTTCTTCCATAAAAAAAATCTTAGCATGTGCTATGAATCAGACACCCACATAGGTAATAGAGGTACACTGACCATAAAAACCCCTGCCCCCCAAGCCTAGAAATCACACCCACATAGTGCATGTGAGTTAGGAGTAAATGCCATGAAGCCAAGTGGTTAGAGAGCATTGTGTGACATTAGAGAAATGGCCATTTAACAACGTCTTGAGAGCCTCACACATCAGAAACCAAAATAAAGTGAGGCTTCTGCCCCTTGCTCTTCGTGTTCTTTCCAGTTATAGTCCACAGGAAAGTTTATTTTGCTTTCCACTATATCAATGTCTCCTTTTATATTTACCTTTAATATTACCTGTCTGCTGCCACGTGTTTACATAGTGAGTGTGTTTGTGATGTGAATAAATGGGGATCAGATGTAAGTTCCTTTATACATTCGCAGTGGTTCCTTGGCCCCCGCCCCTAGTCAGTTGTCAATGCAGGTCTGGTGGTGTGACTGTGGTACCGGCACCAGCATCATACATTCATGGAGAATCTACAGAGACATGGTTTCTGTTCTGAGTATAGTGTACAAGAAAAATACAACTCTGGTCTTCTGCGTCATCCGCCTTCTAATTAAGAAAACATTTCTAGGGATTGTCATTGTCTCTTTGTCTTTAAATTTTTACATGCAATAACTCTTCCTAAAAACATCTACAATATCATCATTTCACTCTTTGACCTTATGAATCAACTTGTTCTAGGAAAAAAAAAAAAAGAAGGAATGCTTGAAAATGCTATGGGGAGTGATGTCTTAATCAAGATATGCTCTAGTCTGAAATATACAGATTTATTATATGTTTTTTGTCATCTTAAAGTGCAATAAATTGCTGAGTACCTATAGATCTTGAAACACGGTAGAATTCTATATATAACCCGTGATACCAGCATGATATGAAACCAAGAGATAATTCTAGAAATCAGATCACTGAGAATTTATAGCGTGAACACATTAAAATCTTTCATACAAACATGCCATGGTCTACAGAACCCCAGGAAACACTCCTATGTTCTTAATAAAGTATTTTTATGGTTTTAAAGAAGCAAAGGAGTTCACTGCTCTGTATTGTTCACAGACTGGCTTTGACTGTGACTGTAACAACAAAATCCAATGACTCCGTTTTGAGCTTTAAGAGGAAGATAAAAAGTCTGACATGGTTTGATTGAACAGTTTCAAAATTAAACCAAAGAAGTGATCGACATAGTTTTCAAGAGTTTCCATTTAATATTTGCTTATCTTATATAGAAAGTCAAAAGGAAAGCTAAACATTAATAAAATAGGCTCAAATTGTTCCTCAGAACTTTAGCTCTGTAGATTTAACCTTTCTCAGGCTGGTGGACCATTTGTTGTTAATGATGTCAGTGAAATTACTAATCAAGATAGAAGTGCCTTCAAATTAATTGCAAGTGACCTTGGGAAAAATCATTATCTTCTAAATGGACGTTCAACTGAAGGTGAAATGATTTCAGTCTGACTTTGGGTCATTAACTCATGACTGCAAATCTTTTCTGAAAGTTGTTTACTCTCAAGTAAATATGATAATAAATCAATTTCGCACTAAAATTACATTTCCAACATTATATGGGGTAATGCAAGTACATGTAAAACAAATAAGAAAACTTTGATAAATTCTACTGTGTTCATTTTCCTTTCCTGTGCTACTTGTTTTTTGTGGCCACATTCTCTAGTAGACTACATAACCTTTCAAATGTTCTCATTCATCTGTGAGCTATTTATAGATTTTTGAAACAGCTTATAATGCTTGGTACAGCCTTTTATTCTACCTCAATCAAGCTCAGCTTCTGTAAATAATTTTCAAAAGAAATTTGGTAAGAGAGAGAGATTTTCAACTTCTACATCTATTTTAGCAAAGAGGCAGGGAAACTAGCATTTTCTTACATTGCTGGGGAAAACGAACTGCTTATATGCTTTGAGATAGTAATCCAAGAACATATTAAAATGTATTTTACTCTGACACAGCGATTCTACATTAAGGAATCTAGCATACAGAGAAAAAGCAACAAGAACAAAAAGCTTACTAAATATATATTGCAGTGACAATAATCTAAAATTCTGATCCACAACAGTTGAATTATGATTCAGTCGTTCAATGAAATAGATCGATAAGTATCAACCGAGTGATACATATGAGAAACTCATTACTGATAAAATTATCTGCTTAGTTATGTGTACATTAAGCTTGTATCTTGAAAAAAAAAAAACTTTTGAAAATGTATCTAATTGTGTTTAAACCCACATGGCAATGAGACATGGTAAGGAAAGTTTATACTATGCAATAGCATTGGTGAGCTTGAATGGGGGATGAGGTATGAGAATGTTGGCAAGAGTTCTAATAACTTTATTTGCTTTTTTTTAATTGTGATAATAAACATATACTTTTTTTGTAATTTTCTAAAATTGAGCAAGTTTCAAAACATTAAGAGAATGACAGAATAAATGTTTAAACTTGCTCTCTCACCAAAAACAAGTATAAAAGTAACAAAATATATAAGACAATGGTTTAGAGCATTGAATGATAAGAAAAACTGAAAGAAGAAAAACGTAGGAGATGAGGTCTCTTTTGCCAGAACTCTCCTCGACACATGGAGTTGGAGACCTAGCAGATCACCTGATGCGTGGTGAACTGAGAAGCCAGAGACTGAAACACAGATTTGAGGATGACAAAGTACTGAAAAGGAGAGAGAGGCTGGAGGACAGGGTGACTTGAGAGGGGGTCCCAAATGTTTGTGTGGGGGTTTCCATGGGAAATGAGTCAAGTCCTAAAATGCATACATGCAGGGCAAGAGTCCACAAAGCTTCCCAGAGAATGGTGAAAGAAGGATTAAGAACCAGCTATCAGAGGGCCGGAGTTCAGGGGCTGGATGAGAAGGGTAAAGGGATTAAGCAACAAAAACAAAGAAAGGCTCATGGACACAGACAACAGTGTGGTGATGGTTAGAGGGAAGGAAGGTGAGGGGAGGTAGAAGAAGGGAATAGGGGATAAATGGTGATGGAAGGAGACTTGACTTGGGGTGGTGAACACATAATACAATATACAGATGATGTACTGTAGATCTGTATACCTGAAACCTGTATACTTTTATTAACCAATGTCATCCCAATAAATTCAATACACACACACACACACACACACACATATGCACCTTAACACTTAAAACATATACAGTGGAGCCCTGGCCAGTGCTGCTCAGTGGTTAGAGCATCAGCCCACCAACGAAGGGTCTCAGATTTGATTTCCTGGTCAAGGGCACATACCCTTGCAAGTGTGATCCTTGGCCCTGGTAGGGGCACATGTGGGAGGCATCCAATAGATGTGTCTCTGTCACACAATGTTTCTCTCTCCCTCCCTCCCTTCCAGTCTCTCTAAAAATCAATGGAAAAAATATCCTCAGGTGAGGATTAACAACAAATATATATATATAGTGTATACACACACACACACACAGTGAAGAAAATCAGATAGCATGTTGCCCAAGTAACCACTAAGAGACCCATGTACATTATACGCCTTCAGTTGCAAACCCGAGAAGGACCAAATTTTACCTATGTGGCATTCCACCTGAAAATTTATATCCTCTATCTAATCATGAGAAACCTCAGACAAACAAAATATGGTAAATGTGCTTGTTTTTTAAAGATCGAGAAGTGGGAAGACTATTTTCTTAAAAACAGAAATGTCATAAAAGATAATGAGAGTCTGTGGAAGTATTCTAGATTAATGTAAGTTTAAGAAGCATGGTGACTAAATGCAATACCTGATAGTATATTTGCTTCTCTACTGGAGATTTTTAAAAACTGAATAAGAATATTATTGTGTCAACTGACAAAATTGGAATATAAATAGACTATAGATTATAGTATTGTGTCCATGTTAAATACACTGAAGTTGAAAACTGCACTCTGATTGTGTAAGAAAATATCCTTAAGGAAATGTACACTGCCGATTAAGAGTAAAGACCCGTAATATTTTTATTTACCCTTAAATGGCTCAAAATGAAATACACACACACACACACACACACACACACACACACACACACAGACAAACAGAGCAGAGCAAATGAAGCAACTGGTTGTAACTTTGATAATGGGTCAATCTGAATAAAGTTTATATGGCTATTCTTTTTACTGATTTTATTTTTGCCACTTTTCTGTAAGTCTAAAAAACTGTTTAAATATAAAGCAACATAGAGGGACCCAATTTATCTTGCCACTGACTTCTAAGCACCTCTTCTATTTGGCTTCTTCAACTTTACTTTCTACCTCCTTGCTTTTTTCCCTCACACCCCAAGCAAATATCTCTGTCTGCTATACCATCAATTTAGAATGCTCACTCTTTAGATAAGTACATAATTTGCAAACTTATTTTATTTAGGTTGACACTCAAATATTGTCTTACAAAGAGACATTTCCTTATTAGTCTTTTCAAAAGAGCATCCTCTTATATCTAATCATGTCTCCTAAATTTGCTTTCTTTTTCCTCAAAGCAATTTATTTTGTTTATATTTTTTTATCTCTCCTTAATAAAGTGTTAGTCAATGAGAGCGAGTTCTTCATTTTGTTCATTACTATAGTCTCAAAACCCAAACAGGTCTTGGAACAATATAGACACTAAATGAGTATTTGTTGAAAGAAGCAGTAAATGTAATGACTAGACATAAAGTTCAAATAGGGAATATAACTCTGCAACTTTCAAATAAAGAATGCAGGTGATGTAAAAAAGATAACTGTCCCCAAATACTTTTAAAAACATTTTTTGACTCATAAAACCTTTGGAAAGTAGATAAAGTTATAAAATATTTACATTCTAATATTTTATATTGAAATCTGTTCTTTTTCTAATAAGTACTTAAATTCGACAAATATTTTTTGTTGAAACATCTCAAAATTATATTCACAATTCAATAAAAAACAGGCAAGAGTCTTCTCTTTCTTGTAATATTTGCTTTTAGAAAAATAAGAAAAAAAGGAACTGTAATATGTCTCTGGAGTATTTTGAAAAGATACCTAGTAATACATATGGCCAATTATCATAAAAATATAGCAAATGAATCATTTAAAGAAAACAAGTTTCAAGTGTTACAAAACATTAATTTGATAAATACAAACTAAGTAGACTAAAATTTTCAAAGTATAACACAAATAATTAAATGACTCGAGAATTATGTAAGGAGAAATAACTATCATTTATCATCATCACATAGGTAAGAATTACACATGGTTACTTAATATACTTCAATTATTTTCGTGCAAAATATATATTACAAATTAAAATGCTAAATGTATCTCCTATATTAGTACTTGTAAATTAGTGTTGCTTTGATATCATTTGCCCTAATGGAAACATTTCTAAACAACTCATATTGAAATACTTCATTTGACTTTTCATTATTATTAATCAAGCATATGACTTAATTGCAAATTTTATGTTTATAACTATTACTATGGTTTTGTATTCAATGTGGCATATTTTGAAAGAAATACAAAGGTTCATTCAATGTTACTGCTCTTTTCTGTGGTTTCACAAATTTTTTTCTGCTTCTTTTCTTCTTTGGAAGTTATGTGCAATACTGCTTTAAGATAAGATTAATTTTAGGTAGTAATTGCTGAAATAAAGTACTATTTTGAGATCATGCTCCTTCTATTTACAACTTCCTGATATACACTTTACTTTTCTTCTTCTGAAATGGGTATTTAATATTATTTCTTATTTTTTTTTAGTAACTTTTTACTAAATAGGTCATTTTAATATTTATTCAAGTTTATGCTAAATGCTAAATTCAAAAAGATAGCAAGACAGATTTTACTGCTACTTTTACAACTCCACCCTAACTTAGTATCAGTCTAGCATAATTTTTTTAATTTGAGTTCTGGAGCCAAATAATATGTCATCAAATGCAAGCTATATAACTTCCTAGTTTTATGACAGAAAATTATAAAATTCTCTGTGTCCTATTTTTTTTCATTTATAAAACAGGGATGGCAGCAATATATGCCCATTATGGTTGCTATGAATATTAAAAAGATGAATGATTATATAGCACTCAAAAGAGGAAAGGGCTCACAGCAAAAATGAAGATTAGCCTTTATTATTATAGTATCCGCTGGTTTTTCATAATGTATACTAGTTTCAAAATATGTCAGCTGTATTATAGTTTATAGTATATTTTTACACACTTCAAAATTATTAAATATTTATTTAATGTCTATTCATTATTTTATTCTTTTATGTATTTATCATATATATGTTAGACACTTTATTAGACAAGACATTATGCTAAACTCTGTGTGTGTGCATGTGTGTGTGTGTGTGTGTGATCCTATATAGATGTGTATATTCATATAAAATAAAAGAAAATACAAAGGTAAGCAAGATGTATTTCTACCATTAAGAGTCAATATTGTCATTATTAATAGTCAATATAATTAATAAGTAATGGTAGGCAAGTGCACAAGTAATCCCAAGGAAGAAACTCAGGGAAAGTGTGAAAATCCTGGATGTGGGCTGAAATGAAAGTGATCACCCCGTATTTTCTAGCAGGTTGTTGCAGCATGTAATCTCTGATTAAGCCAAATGAGTGGGTGATACCACAGCTTTCCCATTAGATAGATGTCCCACAATTTCATGCCTTCAGAAACCTATCTGGAATTTTCTCAAGAAATCTGTTTAAAATTGCTTTTGGAAAAAAACCTATGTATTCTCTGTACTTTGTATTTTATATGCTTGCAGCTTCTGCCTGTTTTTAACCTCAAAAATTTATTGTAACTTTGACTTTTATACTAATTATGCATTGGTTTATGTTCTTGTTTTGTACTAGCCTTTATTGAAACTAGTCATTCTTTCTCTATTTTGCTTCAATGACCCACTCAAGTAATCAACCAAGATTAGGTTATATTTCCATGTATTGACTTCTATAATTGAGGCCCTATAGTTCCTGAAAACAACAAATATATTGCATAAAATTATGGCTGAAATAGTATAATGAAATATTCTCTCTTAATATAAAGCATGCACAGTATTTACATCTATTACCAACCTCTACCTGTGTCTCCTGTATAAATTGATAGCAGTACGTATTTTCATTGACTCTAAGGTCTAATTCTTGGATAAGCTTCTATAATATATGATTAATAATTTCAGCTACCCAGTATACATGTGAAAATTAGTCTTGGGTTATCTATGATAAACTTTTGTTAGTGAACATTCAAACACCTTTTCTTAGTCATGTTTGTTTTAACTTAGAAGTTTATAAATAGCAAATATATAATTTGATGCAACTAAAATATATACTATCATAATTATTCACCGAAATTGAGCATTGTCCCATGGACTGAGAGGTCCCAGTTCGACACCTGGTCAGGGCACATGCCTGGTGTTGCAGGCTGGATCCCCAGTAGGGGGCGTGCAGGAAGCAGCTGGTTGATGTTTCTCTCTCACATCGATGTTTCTCTCTCTCCCTCCCTCTCTCTCTGAAAAAAATCAATAAAAACATAGTTTTAAAAACCGGGATTCAAACTGAGACCTCTCAGTCCGTGCAAGGATACTCATCCACTGAGCCACACCAGCCAGGCATCTTCTCACTTACTTTTGATTTCTATTTTGATCTAAGAGGAAAAAACTGGTTTGTGATAATAATGTGTTTTTTTGCTTGCTGAAATGGAATCTCAAAATCTTTGTGCAATTAATTTGAGCTTGAATGGCTCACAGTTAAAATGTCTCATCTAAGAAATATAGAGCTAACTATATTCTTGTTTATCTTTTTATTCTTATTACAAATCTGATCAATATGAGAACTATGAAACTGAAGAGTGTAGATGAACTGGGTTTTAAATATCATGTTCTTTCCAAACACTGTGTTAAATCTGTATTTATATTAATCCCTGAGAAGGCATGGAAAAGCCCTGTTGTTACCTAAAACACCAGAATTGTGTAAAGTAATCATCCAAACATCTAAAAGGGACTGAAGAGAGCAGAGGGGAAACTAGTTCAATGAATTTCCTAACCAAAAACATCTAGGGAAGAGTATTCAGAAAAAGTTTCATTTTGTGTGGAGGTCCTTCTTCTTTTGTCCTAACGCATCTCAGTTCTTATCTTAATGCATTATTTTTGCTCTCTTTTCTGCTAATAGAGTTCCAATCTCTATTATTGTATCGATGAGAATTAATATTTAATATAAACATGCTAAAGAGTCAAAGCAGTTTGGTTTTCAAGAGGCATGTTCTACCCCTGTTCATTTCTGATACAGTGACTAAGCAAATGTACCATATTAAAAAGAGACCATTAATTATGAAGACATAGTTCTTTGAGAGCATTCTAATGAAACCAGTTGGGAAGGGTGTCAGACAAGTAAACATACCATTCAGAAAAAGAAACTTGGAGAATGAAAAGAAATTTTGAGTTTGTGTTGGGGAGTCTCCAAACAAAACTACGTCATCAGGTGAGTGTCATTATAAGTGTTTCACCTTTTTTGTTAGTTCTGAGCAATAACTGCATTGTATTTTCCTCATTAGAGTGGAGTATGAACCTAAAGTAAATAAACCCTTAAAAATATTGCATGGGTACCAGCATTATAATGTCTCTGCCCTCATCATTAAAAAACACAGGAATTAATAGAGCCATAATACAATTTAAAACATATCTCTGTTTTTAGATAACTACATAAATATCTACAACTTTTCCTTGTGTATATACATTGTAACTGTATCCATGCAATTAACTTCCACAGATGGTGTTTGTGAGTCTTCCTGAAAAAGCAGATGTTTGACCTGGAGTCATTTCCATCACACATATGGTCCATCTCTAGGCTAATTTCTATAGCCACTGTTAGTTGGTTTGTCCATACAGTGTTCTACAATGCTTTAGTTGAAATTAACTCATGCACTGCTGATTGTTATACGGGACAAAATGTGGTTTCCTTACTGTCAACGTATAGTCTACTGCTTAAAATATGAGTTTTACATTCTGAGAAGGAAGCAGTATATGGCAAGAAGATAAGGACCATGCTATCTATGATTCAAGACCCACTAAATTCTATCCATGCTCCTATAGTACACTTCCTTGATGCTCTTGGGGAAATAATGTACCTCTTTGAAACCATTTCCTCATTTGTAAAATGAGTATAATAATTTTCTTCCATATTCCATAAGGGTACAATATAGATCAAATTAGATATATTTAGGAAATACTCTGACAATTGTAGCACTATACACAATATTGGTATTATTAACTTTATGGGATTGTTTCAGCCTAGTTTGGTCCACATTGTTTTCACTCAAAAAATTAGACAATTCACCAGGATCATTCCAGTTTACATAGAGAAGGGAATGTAGTACAGTTTGGATTTTAAAATAAGCAAAGTGACTTGCACTTGGTCTTTTCCTTTTCTATACACTCCTACATTAACTTTCTTTTCCTTTCCCTCATTGTATTTCATCCACTTCTAAAAAGGGGGAGGGAGAAATGAGGAAAAAGAGAACAAAATAAATTAGCGCAGTAACAGAAAGTCTTGTAGAGGCGGAGTAGGCACCATGGGATAATTCTATAGTACTTGCTCTAGTAACATGAAGCCCTAAAGAATTCTGATGTCATCTAAGAGAGGCCATGTGGGCTGCCTATTCTAGGATATCTCATTAATGGACCAGAGTAGACTTGGTCCACAGAGAATTAGTGGCATCAATCTAACTCATAGGAGACTAAGATATTGACTAAGGATGCAGATTTACTAATTTAAAAGAAATAAACTTTATGAGAATCAGGCATGACTATCACCCACATCCTCTCTAGCAACTCTCATAGAATGCTAGTTTAATAGTAATGAAAATAAGAATGAATACTTAATGCAAATATCTGCAAAATTTTCATATCAAGATGACTAGATATTAAAGCCACCTAGTCAAAATTATCTTTCACCTATGTTCTTAGGTCATTTTCTAAATTCCACCCCTCTGACTCTTACAATTCCATTATCAAATTATGGTTTGCCTCTTTTTTCTTTTGGTATATTTTTATATTGGTTGTTAATATCATAAACTAAGCTATAGCTATAGTCTTTGTGATGTTTTTTTAATAAGAAGGCATTTCTGGTCTCTTTAAAAACTTCTGTAATCTTTTGATTTTGTTATTACATCTTTAATTTGTTAACTTTCCATATTCAAGGTCTACCTTTCCCTATCCCCATATGACTGATTATAGGGGTATGTAAAGATAATAATTAAAGCTACAAAAAGAAACATGAAATGTGATTACATAGTACTTTGTCCCAATTACCATACCAGAAAAAAAAATGTCATAACAAAAAAGTCATAAAAAATTATTTGAAATTCACCTTTTAAAGATAACATTTAGCTATTTTGAAAAAAAATAAGTGGTCCAAATACATAGCTGGTTCGATGTTCATATGCATCGTCCTAGGCCTGCCACATACTCTGTTGGTAGACATACTGATCTCTGCTTCTTGATCTCCCAAAGATAGCGAAAGGTTATGACAAAATTCACTGCAGAGTATTTAGTACTTAATGATGTGTAAATGTTATTCTGGAAGAACTCCAGTCAAGCAGCTTTATAGGAGGATAGTAAAATTATTTGATATTTGCTACAGGGAAGCTGTAGAAATAACTTAAATAGATATACATGGTCCCAAAGCATTTTCTTCCTACTCCATATATTGAGTTCCCATCCATGTAAAAGTAAGATTTTCCACCACTTAAATAACCAAGCATTTAATTCAGCACGTTTAAGACCGTAATCATTCCTACTCTCTCCTTATGTGGTTATATCTCCATTATTTATGGCACATCTTCTTCTTCTAGTCTTGTATATCTTCTAAATGACAAATAAAGAACAATAACAAAGAACATAGAATTTGACAGACCTATCAGCAGTTTTCTCCTGTCTCAGTAAAGTATGTGAAGTCATATTCACCATTAAAGTTATATTTGAAAAACTACTGATATTAAATACACAATGACATGCTAGTTGTGAATCTACCCTCTGGGTGTTAATATCTCATATGTTGTTTCTACTGGAAATTTTGTTTAAAGATATATTGAAGGAACATTACTTGTTTGCTACTTCCCTAATATGAACGGACACAATGGATCTTTCTGAATAATCTATAGCTTTACCTTAAATGAATAAGTTTGAAATGAGTTCTCATTAGTAAGAGAGGAGTCAAAGCCCAAGTAAAATTTTTAAAAATGAGTGTTCTTACCTATACCTACAAGGTATACAGGATTCTGATAACATTTAATTATTACCTTCTCAAGGTATGATTGAGATATATTTAATGTAAGTCATATGCTAAAAGTAAAGAAATATCTACCTCAACTAAGCTTTCCTCCCTCACACTTACCTATGCCAAGATAGGGTGAGAAATTAGTATATAAATATATGGACAGGTGAGCTGTCTTATGGAATTGGAATAGAGAGACCCATGAATCTTGGGTAGAACAGAACTGTGACATGGTTCTTGAGCAGAGTCACAGAGGAGGTGGTAAGGTCATAGATTGGGGAGGTGACATAAATCATCTTGGCAAATGAGGCCAAGGAATAAATGCACGTGTCCAACATAGAACTGAATCAAGAGGGCCGTTGGACCTAAAAGGCCCTGTTAAGCAGATACATTGATTTTTCATCAGCTGCATGTATGCGAAGATAACTCAACTGCTTAAGTCTAAGGCATAACTTGAAGAATGTGAGGACTAAAATAATGGTTTATGTGAATTTTCCCACCATTAGGGACACTTGACATAAAATTTAAGTTCAATTAAAGATAATTTTAAAGTTAATTTTCTTGCATACTTCTGTGAGTAAAAAGTCATACTCACTACTCAGCATTTATTCACTTGTTCAGATCCCACTATATGTTAGACACGATCCCAGGATCATGGGCATATTGCCAAGGAGAATGGCAGATATAACATGAGTTCACAGAATTTATAAAATAGTAAGTTAAGAAAAAATAAACAAAGTTTGGCAAAGTCACAGAAAAATATATTTAAATGTATAATTCCTATAAAGCTTTCCTTTTCTAAAAGGTTTAAGACTTTGTAAACTTTAAGTATGTCATCTATCCCATTCGCCCACTTGTTGCTGAATCTTTCTATATTTTTATTAAACTTATTGGAGTAACATTGGTTAATAAAATTATATAGGTTTCAAGTGTACAACTGTATGATACATCATTTGTATATTGCCTTGTGTGCCCAACACCCAAAGTCAAATCCTCTGTTGTTGAAATTTCGCTCTTGAGTTTTCTCTAACGTTATCTATTCCTTCCTTATTTCCTGTGCTAGATGGGTCACCTGTCTGCTATATATATAGTAGTGTCATATTATTTGACTGGGTAGTATTCCTCACATTTATAATTACTCTTCCTATATCTGTCTTCCTGGCCATATGTCTAGACTCCATACCACTTGAAGACAGGGATTGTGACTGCTATATTTACAACTATGTCCACCATGCTCAGCATGGAACCTACTGCAGAGAAGAAAATCATCAAGAGATTGTTGGATTGCCTTAACTATATCCATGAAAGCATGTCTGTGGGATGTCGAGATAATAGGTTTTGAGTCCTTTGGTTTCTGATGTTTTAAACTAATACATGGATAGAAATGAAGAACTAGCAGAACTGCTAGTGAACACCTCCATTAAATACTTTGCCTAAATTGCCAGATGTTTTAAAATAACCTTTCACAAGTGCTGGATAAACAATGATTACATCTGTTGACTTAGAGTAAGTTGAATGTCACTTAACATCTTTGAAGCTTAGTTTCATCCCTTGTAGAATTATAGGAATGCTTGAAATAATCTGTAAACTTCCTTTAGTTTTAAAAATTCTTTGCTACTATGTCCAGCCGGTGTGGCTCAGTGGTTGAGTGTCGACCCATGCACCAAGAGGTCATCAGTTAGATTCCTGGTTGGGGTACATGCCCAGGTTGTGGGCCCAATCCCCAGTGGGGGGCATGCAGGAGGTGGCCAATCAATGTTCTCTCTCACTGATGTTTCTATCTCCCTCTCCCTTCCTTTCTAAAATCAATAAAACATATTTTTAAAAATTATTTGCTACTTTTTGTGTTGCCCAATGAACTATGTGATTCAAGTCTTTGTACTACCCCAGATATCTTTTGTCTGAAACAGAGCAGTGCCATTAGCATCATTGGATTATAAGATCTAGATATTTTTAGCCCAACTTCCAACAAATGCAATGCAACAATTTTCTCTGAAAACATCCAATACAAGGGTAATTCAAAGACAATTGAACACAATCATTTACAGAGTACACACTACTTCTATCCATTCCATTGTTTGAAAGAGATTTTACTTATTTCTTACATCACATTGAGCATTATCCGGTTACTAATGTCTTAACACTGAAACCAAGCAGATTTGGTTGTAATGCTGCTCTTTAGTCTGTTCTTCTATTAGTTTCCCTATATTTGTTTTTTTAAATGTTTGAACAATGGCTATTAGATTATATTTTATGTAACACTGGCATTTATCTCCTTCAGGTTACATTTTCTCAGCTACTTTAAATTTTTTCACATGGACGTGACTTACAACCATCTAATTGCACCTTTTAGCTTACAAATCTGCCCTGTACACTTGGCACCACCTCTAGTCATCAATAGAAAAGTGTCATTAAAGAAAGTCAGAAACTAGCACACTTAAATGCAGGTCCTAAACCCTACTTCAATTCTGTATTTCTTTGAATACAGATATATACACATACTTGCATGTAAATTATTCAGGATTACTGTAATAATTTTGTATTATTGTTTTTAGTCAACATAAATATTATAAACATTTCCTATCTTCCTCATAGTCATAATATATAAAATAAATTAGTATCTGGCAGTAAGCTGCAAATGATTTAACCATTGTCTAATAATTCGATCTTTTTTGTCAATCAATTTTTTTCATCGTTCTATACAAAAATGACAGGTATTTCTGTTTTGTAAATTTTTCTTCTTATACTGAATAATTAACTATTAGAGGTTACTTGCCAATAGGTAAGAAAAACTGAGTCATGGACATATATATTTATAAAAGCATAATGTCAACTCATACTATAACAGTATAGGCATAGAATACACTTTATTATAAATATAAGAACACTTAGGGCTCACTATCAAGTACGCTTATGTGGAAATATTTTCAAAAGAAACTAAATTAAATTTGATCTTGTTACTTTAAGCTAATGTCATAATTTACCATAATCTATTTAGTTTTGAGTTTATTATAAAATTTATCTGTGGAAAAATGTCTTTCCTTCCACTAATATTTATTGAGAGTTTTATGGCATAGAATTATAGAACTAAATGTAACTTACAAAAATACTATCCTTCGTAAACTGTACATTCTAATAGGCATTGATAGGTATTATGTTATGTAGAAATTAGGAAGGGAAAATGCAATAGGAGAGCAGTTTTCCAAAAACACACTGCTAGGAGCTTCTTTTCACTAAAAATAGGAATGTCAGTAACAAGTAGTTTGGCGTGAAAAGTGGACAATTATTTAGACACAGGCTTTAAGCACTGCTTACCAGCTGAATATCAGCCCTGGATGTCCATATTCCAAAATCTGATGCATTTCAAGAGTCATTTTATGTCATTGTTTTCCCCCAAAAGATTACGTGAAAATCAAAATACACGATTTAAATAACTCTTTATAAAAGGTTTTAATCTTAAATGAATGACACAATTACTTACACTGTAATTAAAAGTAAACTTACATTCTTGAAATTTTTATCTCATTTGGCTTGACAATTTCAAAAAGTTCTGAAAAGGACAAAGTTTTATTGCATGAATTAAAACATTAAATTAATTGTTATGCGACTTCCATGTACTTTTTTTGATATTGGTTAACTGTGAAAAATTTGATATTTACTTGTGAAAAATTTGTATTTTACATACATGCTTTCCTAAAACTTCTTTAAAATATTAAAGGTGTAAACTATTATCATCAACTTTTTCAGGAGACTTAGAGAAAAAATGTGTTTGAAAAATTTTATTTTCCAATTTGATAAATTAACAAAGACACATTACTCTAATTTTCTTCTATGTTTTCTACTGTTTGGAGATGACCTTAAATTATCTAGACCAGTATTTCTCATATTTTAATATGCATTAAAATTTTAGCCTAGCTGGTGTGGCTCAGTGGTTGAGCTTTGACCCATGCACCAAGAGATCGCCAGTTCGATTCCTGGTCAGGGCACATGCCCAGGTTGTGGGCCAAATCCCCAGTGGGGGGCATGCAGACGGTGGTCAATAAATGTTCTCTCTCATCAATGTTTCTATTTCTCTGTCCTGCTCCCATTCTCTCTCTCTAAAATCAATAAAGAAAAAAAATTTTTTTTAATGCATTAAAATTTTATTTGGAGATCTATGAAATTCATAATCTAATTCAGAGAGTCAGAGATGGAGCCTGATATTTTCATTTGTAATATGCTACCAGGTTATGCTGTTGATTCTAAGAACTACATTTTGAATAGCAAGGATCTGGGCAGACTAGCAGTAAAAACTTGAATTCTGTACTTCTCATGTGGTTAAAAAATACTTATTATCAAATGTACATAAACTTCCACTATAGGAGTAATGTCCAGTGTGTTGGACAATAACTTTGAAGGTAATCAAATACCTTGCCTGCACTTTGGCATTTGAGCATCCATAAGTGCCATTTATTGGCTCATTGGCTCTTTTACGAACATTACTCTCATAAAAACTCAACCTAAACTAAAAAAAGGAAACAATCTGTGTAACTCTGTTGTAAGTGTTCCTCCCACAAATGTGTTTCCAACTGCGACAGATTTAATGTCTTGTAACATTATTTTTTTATGTAGGTGGAACATTTGTTTTGTATCTTTACTCTTTTTCCTAGCAATGAATTTAAAAGTCAGACTAAAGTTGAGTTAGACTTTGTAGGTACAAAAGTTAAGATATAGATTTTAACAATTTATACCTACAAGTTCTTGACTTATTTCCATAATTCTTAGAGGCTTAATCATCCTCTTTTCAGAATATGTATGTGCCTAATAACATACACATACATACATACATACATGCATGAAACAAAAATAGATGAAAATAAAAAGAGAAATAGACATATGTACAATTATTGACAAAGCAAGGGTCAAGAACTATGGAAGTCTAAGATTTTGCTCTACTTATGGTTAATTATAGGCACACATTCTTAAAAATGACAGTCCATATTATTTTGTCATGTACATTCAATTTTGAGGAATGTCAACTGAAGACATATTTAATAGAAGCAGACATATTCTGCATCAAATTTTAGTAAATCTGGACAACTATTTGAATCAACTTTAGGAATGGGCACACACTAAATAAATGTTAAATGTGTCACCACTCAAAGGCAGAAACATCCTCAATAAGGGTCCATTCAGAAAAAAAATATATTTTAAACAAATGGAGGCTCAATTTATTTTTAAGTTTTTTGTTTTTTTATTTAAAATTTTTACATTTCATCATTTCAAGTTGAGTCTATTTTTACATCTATTTTCACAGATATTGGTCTATGAGTTCCTTTTTGTGTGAAATGTTTGTCTAGTTTAAGTATCAGGGTAATGTTGGACTCAGAATGAACTGGGAAGTGTTCTCCTGCATTGAATTTTTTTGGAAAAGTTTGTGAAGAATTGGTATTAATTATTTGGTAAAATTCACCAGTGAAGCCACTTGGTTCTGGGCTTCTCTTTATAACACTATCTCTTAAAACAAGTCATAAAATGTCAACTCTAATTCCTTTAGGCCATGAGAAATTACAAAGAGGAATAGAAGAAATGGCCTAGCTATTGTTTCTAGTTGTTTTTTTTAAAAAAAAAAAAGTGATTTTAAAAATAGGTAGTGGATAATAAAAAATAAAGCATTGTTTCTTTCATTCAGGCTATCCATTCCTCTATTAATATACCTTTTTAAAATCTGAAATCTCATGGGTTTTAAATACCTTATGCTGTCTAATATAATCCTGCAAGAACCCCAGAAGGTTCTATCACCCCACTTGATACATGAGGGAACTAATGCTAAGATAAATCACATAATCTGTCCGAGATCACAGACATGTAGTGTTTATGTACGGGAACTCAAAGGTCACAATTCTTCTTCAGCCACTTAATAAGTTGGCAATTGGGTGAATTACTAACTTCTGGGCTTCAGTTTCTTCATTCCTAAAGTGAGAATAATAACATTACTTACTTCTTAGGGCTGCTGTATAAATAAAATTCATGTAAAGTCCTTATGACAGTGCCTAGCTTACAGTATGCACTCAACATTAGCAGTGATTTTTTTCACTATTACTAGGTATTGCCCAGCAATGCCATTTAAGTTTTAATGGTTCTAAAATGATTGAGTTTTAAGGCAAGTAAAAAAATGTTGTCTTACACTGGAAAATACAACCACTTGAAATAAATTTGATTCTATCACAGATACACCATTTTACCACTGCTTTTTGTACCTTCTGGTTCTGCAACATGTGAATCTAGTAAAAAGAAAAAAAAAATTTTAAGGGGAAAAAAGTATAGAAATTTTGAAGTAGCTTTCATTGTAAATGCTCATCCATTTAAAAATAGACCTATACTGCCTTATTCACAGTTTTGAATTTTGTTTTTCATTAACAATGACATTGGAATCAATTTTTTCATAGCACTTGCTTTTTTTTTTTTTTATCCTCACCTGAGGATATTTTTTAAGACAGAGTGGGAGGGAGGGGAGAGAGAAACATCAATGAGTCTGAGAGACACATCAGTGGGTTGCCTCCTGCATGACCCGGACAGGGGTCAGGGACTCTCTAACTGCTGAGCCAGACTGGCCAGGGCCACAGCACTTACTTTTTTTCTGAAAACTAAAGAGGTTTAAGATGTGAACACTCAAGAACTATTGCTGGAGATCCTCTAAGTTCTTTAAAGACAAACTTCTCCAAATAATGTTCAGAAGTCACAGTTCAGCTTAATTCAAAATTACATTTGTTGCAGTGACAAAGCATTCAACCCACACTTCTCCAACAAAGTTCTGCTGTAAGCTATATATGTTACAATGATGTTCAAGCACTTTTATTTCCTAGGACTAATTATGAGCTGCCCACTCTTCTATTTGCACAGTCCATTGCACTTTAAAAGTAGTTTCATGTGCACCATCTATTCATCCCTCCCAATAGCCCCCAGTGGTAAGGTATCCAGACTTGTCATTGGAAACCAAGGTGGTTCATAAGCTAGTTACCACCCTGGGCCTGAAATCCAAGTCTTTGAGCATCCATTTATATTTACCAACCGTCACTTAATCCCCTGAAGCTCTCTTGCAGGGCAAAGTGAACTCTGTAAGTGAAAGGATGCAAATAGCATGACTACCAAAACTGCAGCAACAACTTCTGACAAATCCTTTACCCCTCGTGGTTCTTAGAGGACCATGTGCCAGCTGAACTGTTAAGATAGTTTGGTGTGGAGGGATGCTGACACCCATGTTCAGATGAGTTAGAAAATCTGTTCTGCCAAATTCATTCTAATAACATAGACCATCCCTCATGATCCCATGTTCGCTTGTGCACCCTGGCTGACGCACAGACCTCCTGCCCAAGTCTTCACTTCTCCTGTAAGTATCCTTAGAGCAAATGTACAACACGGCAGTGATTCTACTCATGAAGCTCACACACAGCTGACAAAAGGCCTGAGATGCAGAATGATTTGGAAAACAATACAATTCTTCCCTTAAAAAAAAAAAAAAAAAAAAAAAAAAAAAACTCTACTTATTGAAAAATTAAGCAAAAAGTTCCATTTCCTAAATTAGAGGTAGAGACATCACTATGGTTGACCTTTGTCCTCCCCACACTTTTAATAGTCTGCTCAGTGTAGCATCCCTCAGCCAGCAATCAACTGTGTCATGCCAGCAGTGAACCGACAACGACAAGGTCCAGGTTCTTCCTCCCATCGTCATAAACGTGACTTCAGGTCCTGGGAAAGAGGACTTCAACAATTGAGACTACAGCATAGGTGTGGTGGCCAACAATATTCAGACTATACTCATTTATTGCAATCGTTACTTATCGAACAGTTAATAGGACAAGGTTTCCTGTCCTATTCCAAACATATCTCAATTACATTCTAAAAACAACTCCAACAGGTATTATAGCCATCATTTGGGGAGACAGGAGCACAGAGGGATAAGTAAGCAGTCCAAGGTCACACAGCAACTAAGGGCTGAGGAATCCCAACTGATCATTAAACGAATCACATGACCCTGGGCCAGTCATTTAAGCTCTGGGCCTCAGTTTCCTCCACCATGAAACAACCTGGCCTCAGTGAATGTTTTGGTGTTTTCCTGCCTTTAATGTCCTGTGAATTTCCGACTGGATTACTCCCCAACCTCAAGTAGGAGAAATGTTAAAACTAGTATTCAACCACTGTTTGTTCTAGAATAGTCTCCTTACTCTTCAGGGTGTTAGGGTCCAGTCTTCTCCTTGATGTTTTATTTTCAATATTAAACCTAAAACAGTAATCCTAAATATTCTCTCGTGGTTGGATATCACCTTTCCCCACTACTGGGGTACTGACTAGGCCTGATGCCACACACCTGTACCTAGTGACGCCATACCAACAGCAACAAGTCAAAGAAACCTCTAGAGGCAAAGTCTTAGGAAGAAGTTAGGTTTCCCAGAGGTTAGGGGAGGGCAGGGGTCTCTAGGACACATGCCACCACCTCCCAAGCCCCAAAGGGAGGCCTGGGCCTGGCTCCCCAATCGAGAGGTTCCGATCTTGCCCCTCACTTCAGGGCGTCCAGGCCTAGGCCCTGGAAACCCAGCCAGACTCCTGGGCCTCAGGCGCTGCTCCCCCAGACCCCACTTCCCCAGGCTCCACACCACTCCGAGGACGCGTTCAGGCCTCCAGGCTGACCTCGAGTCTCTGGGGACCCCGCAGCAGCAGCGCCTCGTCCCCCAGCGCACCTGGTGGGTACCTGCGGGGCGCCACGGTGGAGGTCAGCGCCGAGGTGGCCAGACCGACCTTCAACAGCCGCAGAACAGAGACGCCTCCCTGCTGCTGCTGCTTCTGCGTGGCCAAGGAGCCCCACCTGAGGAAGCCCTCCCCGTTTGAACAGGTGTGTGTGTTTATGTGATGTTTATCCCGTCATTGTATGTTGTGTGTGTTGAGGTGGGGTTGCAGAGGAGCAGATCATTTACCTCTTACAGTTCATGGTGTCCAAAACTACAGGGATGATTTTACTCAAGGATCCGTATCTGTGTAACCTCGTCTTCATAAGGACCTGCTTTAAATGTCAAGACTGTGGACATCCCTTCTGAGACGAATGATATAACGGAGGCTTTTGCGGAGTCGTTAGGGAGTGAGTGCATTTTGCATGCTGGAGCAATGTAAATAATTTGGGAGCGGGCTGTAGACTGAGGCAGTCTTAAACACTGACACCAAATTAGTTGACACTCCTCTTAACTAGAAGTAAAGTGTCCCCTACACGTCAATGTGGGCAGGCTTGTTACTCTTGTAGAGTAGAATGAGGCAGTAACAAGGCTGCGGGATACCTGAGGCTAGAACACCAAACGCAGTGTGGCTTCTGCTTTAGGGGGGACCTGGCTGCCCGGGGAGAAGTCCAGCGCCCTGAGGCCAGCATGTCGGAGAGGGCATGGATGAGGGCTCGCCAGCTCAGCGCACAGTGGACAGCCAGCACCTACTCTCAGCCACGTGTGAGTGAGACATCTTGGACTGAGAAAAGAATAGTAGTTTTTTCACACAGCAGTGGTAACTGAGACAAGATACAAGGATTGGAAAAGAAGAGATAAAACACTTATTATTCATAGAAAAACAAATGTAGGAAATTTAAAGTATCTAAAGCCAGCCCTGGCCAGTGTGGCTCAGCTGCTTGGAGCATCGTCAGGTGCACGGAAAGGTCTTGGGTTTGATTCTGGGTCAGGGCACATACCCAGGTTGAGGGTTATCGCCCCGGCGGGGTGCATAGGGGAGGCAACCCAGGGATGTTTCTCTCTCTCTCCCTCTCCCTTCCTTTCTCTCTAAATTCAATTTTTTGAAGTTTTAAAATATCTAAAGTAAATCTATTATAATTAAAAACATATTCAAAAGATATCTGGAAATAGGACAAATCAATAAATATTCATTGATTTTTATAATCCAGTGAGAAATCATTAAAAAAAATTTAAAAAAAATAGTATTTACCTTAGCATTAAAAAAACTCCATATACATAAAAACAAATACGTGAAAGATGTCTAAGTCCTCTGTTCAAAAACTTTATAGCATCAATGAGAGAAATTTTAACAGACCTGATTAATGGTGGGATATACCATGTTCCTGTATTAGAAAGCTCAGATTAATTATCCTAAATTAATTTGCCTATTTAATGAAATCCCAATCAAAATTCCACTTGGGAATTTGGGGGAGGGAGGGTAGGATAGCTGATTCTGAAATGTTTAAAGGAAATTAAATAATAAATATAAATTCCCTCTTTTAAGAAAAGAGAGAGAGGCTGATGACAAGTGGTAAGTAGTTTGCTGATTTAATGATGGGAATTTGAGGATATTCCTACCTAAAGATATTTTATTGTCAGTGCATGGAGAAGCATTATATTTGGGACTCAGAATTTGATCAAAATTAAGACTTTTAAAAAACCAATATTTGTAAGCCCATTTGAGGATATTGACTAAAATAGTTAATATAAGCTTTAGGTTAAATCTTCTTCTAAATTTGCTTTAGTTGTTAGAATGATATTCAGCTCTAATTCACCCAGTCATTCTGGTAGCTTAAACATTCCATTGTGAGTAAGAAATGAAGTTTTGGAATAAGGCACAAACCAATAAGTGTTTCTGAGTAGTTTTAGGGTTTGAAAGAAGTATTCAGTTATAGAGCAGATACATTTTCCTTGTTAAAAATTTGACATAATGCAATTAGAGGAAATATTTTAATTTCTCACAGTATTTGTAAAATTACCTAATAGACCAACCATTTTAAATATTCTACCTTTAAGTAAGTAAAAGTATTTATTATTACTATATTATTATTAATAATAAAAGGTGTTGAAAGGAGGAGAAACCTATACAAAGTCCAAATTTGGATTTTCTGTGACAATTTCTAAGAGTTTCTGCATCAGTACTTACTGTAGTTTCATATCAAGGCAAAAGCCACATACTTCTGTTATACCTCCAATTAAATGAAAAATTGTATGTTAAATAAATGTATTAGTAAATCAAATTACTACATTTAAATATGTGTGTCAAATATAACCTCACTTATTTTTACACATGTTGAAAAATGTACAGATGATTTAATGAAATATATTCTCTCTTTAAATAAATAGTCTCTTCATTTCAAAATTACTTTTCAAAAGAAAAATATGTGTGAATTACAAAAAATAGAAGATTTGTAGTAAGATCATATTTGTATTATTTCTTTGTGATTAATTGCCTTTTTTCTCTTTGGTTATAAGCAATCTCTTCAAGTCTATATTTCATTGCCTGGGAATTGTGGATAATAAGACATATCAAAAGGGATTGTTAAGAGAAATATTTCAATTAATATATATGGTCTAATCATATTTTCAATATATTGCCTATATTGTTTTGCTTTTCCTCCTTGTAGTTCCCCTTTTTTCTTTTCTTTATTCATTCTCTTTAAAGCTTCTAGGAAGAGTGACCAAGATATTCTGAAACTCTCAAATAAGAATAACAAGAAAAAAACAAAAACAAGATTATCTTCTTCCTCTAAAACTTCGGGAGAAAATATCAATATTATCTATTATCTACTAAATTCAGTTTTTGCCACATCAATGACAATAATAACAAAAGAAAAGTCACGTTTCTTTCACACCTGAAATCCACACCTAATACATATATAAGGTACCTAGCATTGGGCCTCCAAAGAAATAAAGGCAAAAAATAATAATTATGCCTATGTTGATCTATTTCATTGTATCTTTTTACAAAATGAATTTGTATTATCTTAAATACTCAGAGAAATATTAGATTACACACTAGATATAATCGTCCAGATGAGTTCTTTTTTTTATATATTTTTGTCATTTTATTTTATAACTCATCTTTATTGTTGAATGTATTATAGATGTCCCCCATTTTTTTCCCTATTGACCCCCTACTCCCCAATCCCACCCCTCTCCTGCCTTCCCCACACTATTGTATTAATAGGTGTCCATTGGTTATGCATATATGCATAGAAGTTCTTTGGTTTATTTTATCCCGCCCACCCTCCTCCCTTCCCTTTTTTAATCCTCACCTGAAGATATGTTTTTATTGATTTTAAAGAGAGAGGAAGGGGGGGAGCAACATCAATGTAAGAGAGAAACATTGCTCAGTCACCTCCTGTACTTGCCTCCCATACATGCCCCGAAGTGGGATCCAGCCTGCACCGAGGTATGTGCCCTCAATGGGAACTGAACCTGCAACCTTTTGGTGTGTGGGATGATGCTCCAACCAACTGAGCGACTTGGCCAGGGCCTGATGAATTCTTTAAATACAGTTTGTAAATGCCACGTATTTGAATGCCTAGAGTCTGCTGAAAAAGAATGTCTCAAGTATAAAAGGGTAAGTTGCTAAATGGGAGTGAAGAAGTACAGTTTTTCAGAAAGAAAAACACTTTAAAATCTCTCAATAAAAGAATTTGCTCCGAAAGCATTAAGTTTTAGAAATTCCAAAGAATGGATGTCACTCGAAATGGAAAATATAATTCAAGCAGGAGGATTCTATCCTGTCCTCTGACACACATCACTGACTTTTTCAGAAAAGCATCCTTGCTGACACTAGAAAAGTGCTGTTTTCTGTTTGTTTTTTTGTTTTGTTTTTCTGATCAGTCTTGATGTGCACTGAATACTGGATTTGGTAAGCAATACACCCATTTATGTGAAAAACAACTAAATATATTTACACAATTTTAGATAGGTAAAATATGTGTTATACTAGAAATATTAACACCATTATATATTCAAAAGAAAGTCTTTTGAACTTTCCCTCAAGATTGAGTAACTACGATATGAATTTAAAATGAAAAGATTTACATTTTAATAAAATAACAATTATGAAAACTAAATACTTAATGTCAAAATAGTAAAAACTTTTTGTCACTTGTATGGAAAGAAAAATCAACATTTTAGAGTGAGCCTTGGTGATTTTGGGAACATATCCATTCACATACATTTTAGTTAGATGACTAGAATGAAGTATTCGTATAATGGAGTTCTTTTTGTTTCTCTAAATATTATCAGATCTCATTTCAGATGCTGAGGAGACATTTAATGTTTTTAATTTATTGCAGTCTAGTCAGTCAGCTCTGTACTGTCTCTGTGACTTGGAGTTTAGCATCCAACTACTTACAATAATTGATGAAAATTTCTGTGGACAGCTGCCAGAATGGCTGAAGTTCACCAATCTGAAAATCAGAAATCAAGCTAACACCACAGTACAGACAAGTGATTAGATAATCATCACCCTGCACTCTGCTTCCACTGTGTCATTAACAGCAATTCTTCTCTATTGTGATAACTCATTGCTAAGTAACAGAATGAAGTTTGAGGTCCTTTTGAATTTTTAAGGGAAACTAATCTATTTTTTGATGCAGATTTGTGGTAACAAAAGAATGCATTTCATGTATGCAGTGCTTAAATATGAAATGTTTGCAAGCATACTTTTCTTATGACAATATGTAAAATCCTACTATGTATGAGACATGATTTTCTCTATTAAATTGGACATTTCTATGGGGTGGGGACATAGATAATTACCTAGAATGTAATGCCAGGACTCTCAAAAACCTTTATTAATTAACTATTTATAATATGATTTTCAGGAAAAACATGAAAAGGTTTCTCTCTTTCTGTAAATGCAGGCAAAATATCCCAGGGACTTTCACAGCCTATTTTAAAAGTTACGATACTCAAACATAAATAAGTAAAAGAAAAAAATGACTAAAACCTATAATGGTTATATCTGTATGAATTTTAAGGTGATTAAACTGATTTTTAATTAGCATATTTTGGTTTCATATCTTGGTTTTTATTTTCCTTTTGCATAATTTTTACCTCTCTAAAACCAAGAAATATTATATATTAACTTTTTTCTAAGGGAAAAATGTATTTGTTATAAAATTACTTATCCTCAACTTTTTTAATAACACTTTCATTGGGATATAAACTGTATTTTATATTCTTATCATAATTTTCACCTGTAAAACCTGTGTCACTATTTTCATGTAACAAGAAAATAACTAAAAGCTAATTCATCATTTCATTTTTATAGAATTTTCTGAGTGTTCTTAGTGCATACTGGAGAATTAAAGTTGAAATACAATAAATATTTCAGAATCTTTTAAAATTTTAGTTCTTTAAGAAAAAAGAAAAACCCACACTCAAAAGATTAAAATTGTAAAAACTCTAGATATGTATGCATTAATAATGTTCCCATCCCAGGCCAGTGTGGCTCAGTTGGTTGAGCATTGTCCCTAGCACAGAAAAGTCATGCGTTTGATTCCCAGCTGGGGCACATACCCAGGTTGTAGGGTCGATCCCCCTGGTAGGGACACATGTGGGGGACAACGGATCAGTGTTTCACTCTCACATAGATGTTTCTCTTTCTCTCTCTGCCTCTCCCTTTCTCTCTCTCTAAAATCAATAAAAGCATGTCCTTGGGTGAGGATTTAAAAAAAATTTTTTTTAATGTTCCCAGAGGACAGCTAATCTCAAAACTCCATAATTCACTCCACATTTTATACAGATACCATAAATATAACTTACAGTGTCCAAACAGTGCACCTAAATTGAATTATTTCTAAAGGCTGTTATCAGAACCTTCTGTTCACAGGAGACAAATGACCCGTTAATTTCAACAAAATGCTCCATAAACATAAAAATGAGTTTGGCCATGGGAAAGGCTATTAAATTCCACCAGGAGTTTTAAAAGCAGATTTAGATTTTTCCTTATAACATTAAAAACAGTGCCCATCATCTGGCCAAAGAGGAAGAGGTATAATGGAAATATTATACTATGTCAGGCAGTGTGTGTGGTGGGGGGAGGAAGGGGCCTAATTTATGGTGATAGAAGATGGTTTGATTTTGGGTGGTGGGCCACAGTACAATATATAGATTTTGTATGATAGAAATGTGCAGTTACAACCTATATGATCCTGCCCAGCTGGTGTGGCTCAGTGGTTGAGCGTTGACCCATGCACCAAGAGGTCGTCAATTCTATTCCAGGTCAGGGCACATGCCCAGGTTGTGGGCCTGGTCCCCAGTGGGGGGCATGCAGGAGGTAGCCCATCAATGTTATCGCTCATCAATGTTTCTCTTTCTCTCTCCCTCTCCCTTCCTCTCTCTCTCAAAATCAATAAAGAAAAAAGTTTTTTTTTAAGCCTATATGATCCTATTAATCCATGTAACCCCAATAAATTTAATAAAAAATTTTAAAATAAAGAAATGTTATACTATGTCAAAATGGAGACAGTGTTCTCATTTCTTTTTAAATAAAAGAGGTAAAAATGAGATTGGAGTGGAAATCCTGAGAATTCTAATTTACCTAACACTTTTAGGCTTCCTTTTAGATCCAACAATGTAGATTATATTTATTTTTTTTTAGCAACACACAATATCAGAGTCATCATGGATTACATTTAGCATTCATTTATTCACTAATTCAAGTATTCATTCAACAATAATGTTTCTTGTTTTATTTCTTTTTTTCTTTTTCTTTTTTATCCTGATTGTTGTGTTACAGATTTCCTCCTTTTTCCCCCCATTGACACCATCCTCCTTGCTCCCATTCCCCCTGCCTTCACCACACTATTGTCTGTGTCCATTGGTTATGTGTATATGCATGCAAGTTTTTTGGTTTATCTCCTCCCCCACCCCCACCTTCCCTCTGAGGTTTGTCAGTCTGTTCTAACAACATTTTTTTTTTAGTGCCAATGGAAAGAAGGCATTATACATTTTAAAAAATATGAGTAGTTTAAGAAGTCTGGGTTCTAGAATGGAAGTGGGAGATGAAGATGAACAGATATGAAAGGATTAAATTTTCATATTTCTTAATTAATGTATGGCCATGCCTCCAATTGGGAGTCCCAGGAATATTTATTAGGCAAAAGATATGATTCATCTTTAATTATCCAAATACTGAGCAATAATATTACCTTAGAATATATAAATGTAAAAAAAATATTCTTTTTTATATTTTTTTATAAAGGAAGTCCTTTATTATATATAGGAAAGAGAATTAAACTAGAAACTGAAAGTATGTTTTAGATCCCTACTCTGTTAGTCTGTGCAATAAAAGCTTCCTCCATTACCAGATCTCCGAATCTTCACTGTATTATTTTTCTGTATTTGTTTTAAAGTTATAAAATGGACAATATTTACTGCACTGGAAATTAAGAAGAGCATATGTTATATTTTCATAAACACAGTAACACTGATAAATAAGATTTTGTAGAAAAACAATTATTTATATTTTATAATTTGCAGGACGGGACTGCTTCCTAGTATTAAAAAAATGAGACTAAGTGGAGTGCAGAGGTTTTTTTTTCACTTAATTTTTATTTCTAACTATGAAAAGTGATTGACATCAATTTCGACTATGTTGCAGGACAAAAATTAGGATAGTTTAGCTGCAAGAAATTCCAACTCATTTTGAAGCCACTAAAATATGGCTTAGTGATGGTACTTTGGAATAACATGATGACCAAACTGTCACTGAGCCTTTTAAAATAAATAAAAGATTTTATATCATGTGGTTGTAATCTGTGAAATAGCATAATTGATATCACCTACAATTCTATTAGGACTGCTGGACCCTGAGCCCCATGCCAGATGTTTGAAATGAGAACCAGTCATTTAACAAGATCACCAGGTGGTTCTTATGAGCACAAAATTGTGGAAAACCCCGCTTCAGACCAACATAAGAGAGAAAGCCGTCCAGGATATAGACAATGAGGCCTTAGTTCCAGCAGTCAGCTTTCCATTACTGCCTTGGGCTGGTAAATGTTTAACAACTAGTTCTCTGAAAAGCAAAAAGCAAAAACCAAAAGAACAAACAAACAAATCCTGATTTAAAAATATGCTATTTTTAATAGTGTAAATATTCTCAACATAGCCAACCCCAAGGTATCAACATGAAGTCACTGCGTGTGGTGTTGGGAAGAGGACCCTCTCCGAGCTGGCTCAAAAATACTGCTACCTGTAAGTCAATTGTTTCATATTTTCTTTAGCTATAGACCGGAATGATAATATTTATCTGTCTGTATAATTTTATATCAGTATAAAAAAGATATAAATACTCTTGTGAACTGTTAGGAAACTAGTTGCTTTTATTTCTTTTTCTCCACCTAAAAATTATAAACATCCTGAGAGCCATATTAAAGGTTGTCTAATACAATGGCTAAAGTTGGTAGGGGTTTCATAGGTGTTTTGAAATGTATTAATAAATAGACAAAACTGTGCTCCATGCTTCTTATTGGCAGAACCACAGTATTATAATCTTTTATTATTATTATTATTGATTTCAGAGAGAGGACGATAGAGAGAGATCAATTGGTTGCCTCCCACACATACCCCGATCTGGGACAGTACCCAAAACCTGGGTATGTGCCCTGACTGGGTCTCAAACCCACCACCTTTTGGTGCATGGGATGACGCTCCAACCAACTGAGCCACACCAGCCAAGACAGTATTTTAATCTTTATAAAAGAATATTGAGCAAGAATATGTGCTGTTTCTTATTCTGACACTGTGGCAAAGACTGCCTGTTGTTTCCGATTGGCCTCTATTCTTTTCTTTCGTTGTAATACATTTTAGCTGGGCACATTAACATCCTGAATATAGACCACATTTCCCAGCTCCCAGTGCAGCCAAGCTCCATGTGACTATCATCTGGCCAATTGGATATAAGTAGAAGTGCCATACAAAAGTTTTGAGTAGGGAATTGTTATGAACTGATCATTATTAAAGAATTCACAGGTGATAAGAAGGCAAGAGAGAAAGTTAGAAAACCAGGTAGGAGTCTAGTATAGTAGTCTAATTTCATCCAGGGAAGAGATGATGGTTGCTAGGACTAAGGTCTTAGTAGTAAAGATGGTGAGAAGTAGTAAGATTCAAGATATATTTTGATACAATATTTGCTTATGAATTAGATATATGTTGCTAGAACAAGAGACGAATAGAACATGACCCCAATGTTTTTGGACCAGTGTGTTGCCATTTATTGATAGAAGAAAATTTGAAATTTAGGATAGACATCATATTGGAAAATATGATGGGCAAATATAGTGAAATAATTTTTAAAATGCCACCATTTATTCAGCCCATCTTGCCCTTATATATGAGCTCTGCTGCATACACTTGTAATGCCCTCATGGTCTGATCTTTGACTTACTTATATGACTTCCTTTAGCCAATGGGATGTTAGTAGACCAAATAAAGCAGAAATAGGAAAAGTGCTTGTACATTTTTATTTTTCTCATGTTTGTTTCTCTGGTATAGGCATGAAAATATGCCTAAAGTATTGTGTTAGTGGATAGGAGAAAGGCTTGAGTATTGCGAAATCTCCCCAGTGGTCTTAGGTGAGGTAAACCAGGTTAGCCAATAAGCAGACACATGAGTGACAGAGCCAACTCCTTCAGAAGCTTGAATAATAAACTTCCTTTAGCCAATGGGATGTGTTATGAACTGACTATCATTAAATAATGTTATGGTCAGTTCATAACACATAAAGAGTGAAAGTATATTAGGGGGAACCAATGATTAAAAAGGGCACTATGGAAGGCTGTAGGGCTGGGAGTTTGGTGGATGAACAAAATGTAACCTTGAGGTATGCATTCTCACAGCCTGGCTAGCTGAGGACAAAGTATGCATGACAGGGGTTGGACAACCGCCCAAGGGAGTGAATGTGTCTGTTATGAATCTCAGCTGAAAACAGCCAGGTGCAGCTGGAACAGTAAGAATGCTGGGCTTGGCAGAAAGGTCAGCAGAGATGCTATCTCAAGGACATAATTACCTAAAACACAGTGTAACCTAGGGAACTGCTAAGAAAATAAATTGGGCTGCATCCAGAGATCAGGAGCATTTGCTCCCTTGCGATGCCCCCCTCACTCCAAGCCCTGTCTGCTTGTAGTTCATTGCATTGCAATGACCCCGGCAGGCCGAGAGCCAGCAGAAGGCAAATGATAGAAATATTTTCAGAAGAGATGAGAAGTACAATGTGTTAAATGCTGAAAAGAGAAAAAGTCGTTTGGGAATTGACCTTTTAAATCTGTCAATGATTTTATCACTGGTAACCTTGACAATAAGAATCAATTGAATGAAGGAGGCACAGTCCTAATTGAAATGTATTCAAAGAGGTAAATTAAAAAAGAAGGTGACCATAGAAAATTTTGTGATGACTTTATTGTAAGGGGAACCAAAGAAATGGAGCAAGGGATAGAAGTAAATCAGGGTCAAGAAAAGTTTATTTGTTTGATTTTGTTTACCTTAAGAAGAAAGCTAATACCATATGCCTTTATGGAAAATGGAAAAGATTTATTAGGAAAAAAATGATGATGCACAAGACAGAGACACAATTGCAGAAACAGAATAAAACAGACAATAAAACCCCTAGAACTATGTACACTAATAGTGAGTTTGGCCCATAGGAGGTGCCATCATGTTTAATATATATATCGCAGATTATGACACCCTGAACTGGGTCAGAATCATTGTTCTCTTCAGCTTTTTAATGCTGAGTAAGAAACCTTTGTCCTGTGGCCTAACTCTGTGTATTTTCCATTAGCACATAATTAGTAAACAATCTAAATGGTTTCTTTATAGTTATAGCAATATAGTTTATTATTTCTAATCATTCATTTACATTTACATTCATAAATATTTACATCATTGGATTACATTTGACACCAACTAATTTTACAATAAAGGGTTCTAACATTTTCTATGTAGTTATAAGTATTTTCATTTTATATTTCTGATATAATGCTCATATGCAATCTTACATAATAATTCAAAGATGGTTAATTTATTCATGATTCCACACATTTCCCCTGAAATGTTTTTGAGAACTTTTGATGTTCCTAAGACTCATAGAAGTTCCTAGTAAAATCAACAATTTAGAATTGTATTTATTTTTCTTTTTTTTTTTATCCTCACCCGAGGATATTTTTTCATTTTTTGTTCAGACAGAGTAGGAGGGAGAGAGAGAGAGAGAAACATCGACATGAAAGGGACACATCGAGTGGCTGCCACCCGCACAACCAACCAGGGCCGGGGACAAACTGCAACCGAGGTACATGCCCTTAGCGGGAACCGAACCCGGGCCTCTCCGGACCGCAGGCCGACGCTCTAACCGCTGAGCCAAACCGGCCAGGGCTGTATTTATTTTTCTTAATGCAGTAGTGTTGCAACACCTTTGAAAAGTATTTTTCAACACTTCTTTTTCTTCAAGTGGCAAAAGATGTGAGCAAAGTAGTATAGATGTTAAGTATTCAAATGTTACATAAATAGGATTTATTAAAACTGTTATTACCTCTGTCTAACATATATTTTTATAGAATGAAATATGTGAAGTAATGCTAGGTTGTACACATCTAAGTTTCACTTTATCACATACTACATTGAATTTTGATTTTGTTTTTGTACTTTTTAAATTAAATTTATTGGGGTGACATTGGCTAATAAGATTATATAGGTTTCAAGTATATATTTTTATGACACATCATCTTTATATTGCATTGTATGCCCACCACCCAAAGTCCAATAATCTTCCATCACCATAAATTTGACCTCCTTTACTTTTTTACTACCTGCCCACCCCTCTTCCCTTTGGTAACCATCCTACTCTTTGCATCTATGAGGTTTTTTTCTTTGTTCATTTGTTGCTTTCAGTTTTGTATCCTACATATGAGTGAAATCATATGGTTCTTAACTTTATCTGGCGTATTTTGGTTAGCATGATATTCTCAAGGTCCATCATGTTGTTGCAAATGGCAGCATTTCATTTTATAGCTGAGTATTATTCTGTTGTATATGTACCACATTTTCTTTGTCCAGTCATCTAAAAGGTCACTTTGATTGTCTCCGTGTCTTGGCCACCATGAAGAGTGCTGCAATGAACATAGGGGTACATATATATCTTTGAGAATATATGTTTTCAGATTTTTCAGGTTGATACCCTGAGGAGGGATTCATGGGTCATATAGTAACTCTATTCTTAATCTTTTAAGGAATCTCCATACTGTTTTTCATAGTGGCTATACTAGTTTACATTACCCCCAGCAATGAATAAGCGTTCTTTCTCTCCACAAACTCTCCAACACTTGTTATTGTCTTGTTGATAATGCCATTCTAAAGGTGTGAGGTGGAATCTCGTTGTGATTTTGATTTGTATTTCCTAATAGCTGGTGAAATTGAGTATCTGTTGGCCATTTATATGTCTTCTTGGGAGAAATGTCTGTTCAGGTCCTCTGCCCATTTTTTAAATATGTTTATATTGATTTTTTTTTTAGAGAGAGAGGGAGAGACAGATAGAAAAATCGATATGAGAGTGAAACATCGATTGGCTGCCTCCTGCACTCCCCCTACTGGGGATCCAGCCGGCAACCTGGGCATGTGCCTCCACTGGGAATCGAACCAGGACCTCTCAGTCCATGGGACAATGCTCAATCCACTGAGCCACACTGGCTGGGCCTCTGCACATTTTTAAATTGGATTATTTGGTGTTGAGTTGTACCAGTTATTTATATAGTTTGGATATTAACCCCTTTGTTGGAGCTGTTGTTTACAAATATCTTCTCCCATTCAGTTGGTTGCCCTTTTGTTTTGTTGGCAGTTTCTTTTGCAGAGCAGAAGCTTTTTAGTTTGATATAGTTCCATTCACTTATGTTTACCTTTACTTCCCTTGCCTTTGGAATCAAATTCGTAAAATTTCTGTGAGACCAAGGTTCATAAGTTTAGTACCTTTGTTTCTTCTATGTAATTTATTGTTTCAAGTATTATATTTAGGTCTTTGATTCATTTGAGTTAATTTTTGTATATGGGGATACTGAATTTTATTTGTCAACTTCAGATGGACATAGGGTAACAAAATTCAAATTTGAAGCAGACCTCAATGACAAAATTTAGTTCATGTGACAAAAATACTTCAGTATGTTTTTAAACAACTGTTGGTAAAATGATATGCATTGTTTATTGATATTCTTAGCATATTTTCCACTATAAATAAAAGTAGATCAGATTGGCTCAAGAGAGCAAAATAAAATAACAAATGGTCATAATTGAAAAAGTGAAACATAATTGAAATATAATCTAATAGTTTTTCAGACTAATTCCTTAAATAAAGTCAATAATGTGGAGTCTTTGAAACTACACACAGAGGGGCCTGCTTTTAAAATTACATAAAAATAAACAAATGAAATTTCCAAAATTGTTGAAAAGGGAATTCTCATTTACATTATAATAAGGTTGTGTACTATCCAATGAAATTCAAAATATAGAGTTTATTACTTCCATATCTCAAATCTTTCTCTAACTCACAAAAAGAAGAAATTTGTAAGATAGAAAAAGTCTCTCGTCTTACATTAATTAACATACCTGAAATATTTCATTTGATAATTCTCTTATCTAAACACATTTTAATTGCTTTGACCTCATCTCATAAATCTTAAAATATGCTTTTTTAATTGAGTTTTGTTTTGTTTTTTTTCTAGAGAGAGAGGAAGGGAGGGAGAGATAGGAACATCAATGTGAGAGAGAAACATCAATCGAATGCCTCCTGAACTCCCCCCACTGGGGATCCAGCCCACAACCCAGGCATGTGCCCTCACTGGGAATTGAACAGGGACCTCTAAGTCCATGGGATGATGCTCAATCCACTAAGCCACACTGGTCGGGCTCATCTCATATTTCTTCTTCATGACTACTAAACTAAAGAAAATTTGTTTGTCATTTTCTCATATCAATAAGCAAAAAATATCTCTAAAAATGCTATTGGCTTTTTTTTTGTTTTTTTAAATTTTCAAGTTTATATCTTTCACAAATATAATATCAGAGATAATGTTATATGTATATAATATGAATCTAATATAAATATTTTTTCCTATAATTTTCAGATTTTAAATCCCCATTTTGCCTTTTAATATAAGAATTTTTATTCTATTCATCAGCTTTCACATTTTATTTAGTCTAATCTATCAATCTTTTCCTTAGTGATTTTGTATTGCTTTTGTAGTTAAAAAGCTATCCTCTCCCTTGAGCTGCTATATTTTTTTATGAACTGCACATATTCATTTTTAAAATTTAATTATATCTAGTCATCTGAAATTTATGTTGTGGTAAATGTGTTAGGAACATCTGATGAACTAGTATTTTCCTGGTATAAAACAAACAAAAAGTAGTACAAAAAGACAAAATGCAAGACCGATTATACAAAAAAAAAAGTAGATGGAGAAATCCTTATGAAATTATGATAGAGCAGGTTTATTTCACACTAATGAAAGAAAGTTCAACAAATATCCCTCATTATCAAGGGTGGAACAGAAGAAGAGGAAATGAACTCATTATTTTCACATGCTATTTACAAAATTATCCTAAAGTATACGTAGAATGCTATAGTTTATTAAGCATTTTTAAAAATAATACTAAATATGATCAATAAAAATCTTAAATTTTGTAGGTAGCATCTACCGATTCGAAGGATCTTTATATAGTACTGTGAGGTACCTTTTATTTGGAATTTTAAAAAGTGATAGGACTTGCTAAGATGTCCTCAATCCGGATGCTGTGGTGGCGGAACACTATATACACGTGTTGGAATATAATTCTCCATGTGCCCTCGTGTTTTCCGCATCTGGTAAGCAGAGGCATTTACTATCCTGGTTCAGCAACAATAGAGAAGTAGTATACCCCTCCAGGAGAGAGGGCCTGTTTATTTGCTATCTATTATAGAAGATCCCAAGTGCAGGGTCCGTCTCCATATCACACCTCACTGTGTATTTGGGCATCAGCTCTTCTTGTTGCCCTGTGAGAACTGAGGTTCTGGGAACCTGAACAATTGCTGATACTCTGGCTATTTATATTGCTCTATGTACTGAAATCATTTGTCCCTGACTCAGTAATTTTGTGTCTTGTGCCAGCATCCATGAAACTGTGGCAGGCTAGCTTGTTAAATTTCAAATGGGACACAATCTCAAAACCTTGACAGTTCTGGACAGTATGTAAATACACAGAATTATACAGTTTTTATAGATGGGTCTGTAGTTTCTGTTATTTCTCTGATACTAGGAGAAAATAATTATATTTAATCATAATGATAAAAAGAACACCCTGTAATAGTTTGGTACACGCTGTTACTTTGGTTCTGGGTATCATCTCTTCTATCCACAATGTCTGCAGGAAGATGTCTATTTTTTTCTTCAGGGCCCTTATAATTCTCCCTAAAGTTCCTATGAATTTTTGTTTATGCACTTACTTAAAGGACCGTATTTATGTAACAATCATTATTCAATTGTTTCTACAGAAGACTTGCCATATTTTCCATTGTACCCTCTTTTCCAGTCAATTGGAATTACTGCCTCGTCATGTTCCAGTCTGTCTCTAGCACTGACCTGTTAACTTAGAGCTGCAGTTCTTGAGTACTTCTCTTACTCTGCCAGGGTTCTGACCTTTGTCCCTGGAGGAGCATTGGGTGTGTGTGTGTGCATGTATGAACAGTGTCATTTCTTTCCTTGGATCAAGCTGAGCATGATTTTCCCCAGTGGCAGCATTATGATTCTGGGAAACCGTAGCTGAGGATGCTTCCGCATGACTTACTCAGCCCAAATACCACGTGGGTAAATTATCACGTCCATTTTCTTACTTGACATCAGTGTAAGGAAAACAAAATCAGTAGTTGGATATAGTGTCCCTTTTGAGAAAACAGAAATTTAAAGATTTTATATGAGACGACCAAACATTATAATGCGTATCAATATATATAATATTATGTTTTCACTATATTATTATATCAATATATATCAAATATTATATATGGAATATGTACTATTAAATATATATCAATAATATTAATATATAATATTGTATATGTATGGTGGGACTGAAAAAATACTAGCTCAAATGTATTTAATGGTGCTTATATATGAGGCACTACTCTGTGGATGTTGCATTTTTTAAAAAATATGTTTTAATTGATATTTTAGATAGAGAGGAAGGGAGAGCAGGAGAGAAACAGAAAGATCAATGAGGGAGAAACATCGATTGGCTGCCTCCTGCACGCCCCATACTGGGGGCCAAGCCCGCAACCTGGGCATGTGCCCTGACTGGGAATCCAACCAACGATTTCTCAGTGCATGGGACCATGCTCAACCACTGAGCTACAGCAGCTGGGTGGATGTTGCATCATCAACTCCCTTGATCTTCAAAACAACCTTGTAGAATTGGCATTATATTACTCATTTTAGATTATGAGCAACTGAGCCTCACAACATCCGAGTGTGAAGTCAACATTAAATATTAGGTCTTGTAACACCATGACCAGCATTTAAAAAAATATTTCCATTACCCTAAAGTTACCACTAAGAGGAAATACATGTTGTATTAAAAATGCATTCATATTAAAATGTGATCATCTTTAAAAATTCAAAGCACACTTTAATTATAAGATTATAATTAAATTGTATTTAACCTATGCTTTAGCATATAAAGATATGCTATTTACTGACCTAAATCCATTTACCAAAGGAAAGGAAAATAAATGCAAAGAATCCATCAATTATATCTTTTTTAGATAGAAATGGAGCCATTTAGGTGGATTGATTATAAAATGTATCTTCTAACCTTCTGTTCTTTCCCTTCTTATATTTTAATCCTATTTTCAACTATCACCTAAATGAGTGAGTCAATATGATATGCGAGGCAGAATTCTATGATGTGCTCCAAAGTCTCTCTCTCCTCCCATGAGTGCGAGTGGAACGTGTGGCTATGGTGGGGTAGCTGCCCCTTCGTTAGTTTCCATTATATGCCAAAGGTGATGGGACAGTCACTCCTGCAATTGCGTTATTCTATATAGGACTCCTTACTAGCCAGCTGGAGAGGGAAGTGAAGTCAGAGAGATGTGCTCCAGCTGAGCTGGAAGAAAGCCAGACTGAGACTGCCTTTTGGAGGAGGAACAATTAGGAACCACAGACAGCCTATAAAATCTAAGAGAAGTCCCTGGTCAATACCTGGCAAGAAAATAGGGAACTCAATTATGTTGCTGCTAAGAAATATTACACCAGCAACAAGTAAACTTGGAATAGAGCCCTGGCCTTAGATTCAATCACAGTGCTAGCCAACACTTTTGGTTGCAGCTCTGTGAGGTTTTAGCTAAGAACCCAGCTGACGCCTGCCCAGTCTTCTGACCTTCAGAGTTATGAGATTATAATTTGTGTCATGTTTGTCTACTGACTAGTGGTAATTTGTTATGCATCAATGTAAACCAATACAGATGGAAATGATCATTTTGTGGGGAAAAAAAATTCTTTAAATATTCCCATGAGAAACAAATGCGATGACATGTCTACATGGAAATGCACAATAAAATGTTGTATGAGGCATAGCTAGTGATGAGCTGTGCTTGAAAGCTGTGACCAAAAGAGCACACTGTCAGAGATCTGTTTGGAAAATAGTATCGATAAGTGTCTTCAAAGGTGACAGATAACCAAATAAGTTATTATAAATGCAAATGAATATGAAGAAAACTACTTTGAAAGATATATTATTTTAACTACATATTTGGGAATTTATCATTAATGTAATGATTAGATTAAAAATGAGCAACGATGAATATTTAGTTTTCAGAAATACTATAAGTACCCACTAACGGTGCCTTGAGGTCAATTCACATTTTGTTCCATGAAGGAGCATCAACATGTTGTTCATAGAGTAGTGTTAATATTGCTTCAGATTCTCTTCATGTATTCCTTTGGATTTTTCAAATATTTTTTCTTTGTTGATTTTAGAGAGAGAGGAAAGGAGAGGTAGAGAGAGAGAGAAACATCCATGAGAGAGAACATCTATTAGCTGCCTCCTGCATGCCTCCCACTGGGGATCTGGCCCACAACCAGGACATGTGCCCTGACTGGGAATTGAACTGGTGACGTCTTGGTGCACGGGTTGACGCTCAACCACTGACCCAAACCATCTGGGCTCCTTTTGATTTTTATCATTTACTTTAGCCCGTTATGTCCTTGCAGGAACTAAGATCGTTCTCCCCACCTTCACCGCCCCAACTATGAACAGTTGAAGAAAAGAAACATGCTTTTTCTTCTTTCTCACTGTGACATTCCATTAAGGTTTTAACATCTTCCCACACCCATTAGCATTACAGGTTCACTTTTAAATTTTTGTTTTAAAGAGTATACAAAATTTAAAGAATATAGGACACGTTAACATACACTACAGAGAAAAGGTCTATAAGTTGTATTGAAATATTGAAGGCATTTTTTTAAACTATGTTGTCCGATGTGATATGGGGAAAATTTCTTAAAAATCCATCCTAAATCTGAGAACAGTGTAACAAGTACTGAAAATGGGATTTGATGACCTAATTCCTTCTCTATGAAGATAAATAATTTTATCTAATACAGTAGGTATACTAATTGAATCAAAATGATTGATACTACTTATTTTTCTTATTGAAATATTTGATTTGAACATTTTATTTTAGCTATGTTTACTTTTTGGTGAAACTAAATGTTACCCTGTTAAAGAGCATAAATTTTTTTTTTTTATCCTCACTTAGGTCATTTTTTGCCTTTATCTTCAGATAGAACAGGAGGGAGAGAGGAAGAGAGAGAGAGAAACATCGATGTGGGAGAGACACATCGAATGGCTGCCACCCACACAACCCCAACCGGGGCCGGGGACAAATTGCAACCGAGGTACGTGCCCTTAGCAGGAACCGAACCCGACTCTCTGGTCCGCAGGCCAACGCTCAGCCAAACCGGCCAGGGCAAAGAGCATCATATTTTAATAAAAAAGAAACCATGTTAAGTTTATGTGATATGCCATCATACTTAAAAACAAACAATAAACATAAAATTATATTTTTCTAACTTACCACATTTTGGTAGTGAGGAAATCAAAGTAAATTCACACATTAATTTCTTAATCAAGTTCATACTATATTTTTTTCTTTTAAACCATTAGTTGTGTACTATCAGTTATAACAACTTATCACAATGTATTGCCTTTGAATATGTGAAACAAAAAAAAATCTCTGACATATAATTAGAATCTTGAATTAATCACTGTCTCAATTAAACTTAATTCTAGCATTCATATCAAAATGATAAATTATAGCAGTTGACAAATATGACACATTTAGCAACATCTATAAAAGGAGGAAATTCATTGTGAAATGAGATCACCTACTAAGTTTAATCATTCTATTTCTGGAGAATAAAATACAACCTTGAATCCCACCTCATCTTTTCCACATGAGGCACAAAGATTAAGTAGGTCATATATCACTGACTTTAGCAATTTTTCATTTCCAGCTTGTTTTTCTTATGCTAATATGAGCAATTTTGTAATTTTAAAATGCTTCATAAGGAAGCATACAGAAACCATTTAGGCTGCCCCTGGCCAGCGCAAGCGCATTCCAGGCCCCTTCTCCACCAGCCTGCTGCTGGGCGCAGCCCTGGCTGCTACGAAGCCCCGCCCAGTGCTCCTGGCCAGAAAGGCCACGTTGAGACATGTCTCCAGCTGGCCTTCAGCTGCTGCCTCCTGGTGCAGCTGCTTGCACTCGCCTTCAGTCATCTGCACCACGCTCAGGCCAGACGGTTCCCTTTCCACCTCCAGGCTGGGGGAGAGCCAGCAGCCACCACTCTGCAGGGGCGTCAGCAGCACAACCCTGGTCTCCTCGCAGGGCATCTCAGATCCAAGAGACAGATGGTCAGACAGGGTGCAGTCTGAAGACTCACACCCTCCTGGAAGTGGTTATGCACTGAGAAGCAGTACTAGTCTGGTGAATTTCCTAACCAGGTTTATTTTGCAGAAAATCATTGCAGTTTCAGAATGCATGTGTTCTGGATCACTGGCTCTCTGGCTTCCTGAGCAGGGGTTTGGAGCTGAGCAGAGCAAGGGTGGCCCTGCTTGTTTATGACGCCCTCCTCCCACATGAGGAGCCAGAGAGGAGGCTGGGTGCACTCGGACTCAGCAGCAGCAGCCTCTGGGGTCCCACCTCTGACCAGATGCATATTTAAGATGAATCTGTCACTGCAGAAATATCCCACCGTAAGAGCAGGGTCAGGCCAGAATGAAACCTGTTCATCAGGTTTGTTTAAAGACAGTCTCCACTATCTCCACCTTGAAAGATGAGGATTTAGGGGACAGGGGAAAGTATGTAAAATGTGCATGGGATAATAGGCAGCCTTATTTATTTATTTATTTATTTATTTATTTATTTATTTATCTTAAATGTTCTTCTCCTTTATTGAATTTTGAGAGAGAGATGAAGGTAGAGGGAGAGAGAGATAGAAACATCAATGAGAGAGAACATCGATGGGCCACCTCCTCCTGCATGCCCTGCACTGGGGATCTGGCCCACAACCTGGGCATGTGTCCTGACCGGGAATCGAACCAGCAACTTCTTGGTGCATGGGTCAATGCTCAGCCACTGAGCCACACAGTCCGGACTAGGCAGACTTATTTAGAGGAGAGAAAATATTCACCAGGAACCAGCCATGTTTTCGAATAATTATAAATTATTTTATTGGTGCATTTGCAAAGGTGTATAAAAATATCTGTAATATATTTTTTCCTTAAATTCTAGTTACCAGTGTGACAGCAATAATGATTTGTTTCAAATGCTGGTGTTTATGCTCTAGAAAGCTGATTTTATAGATTTTTCTTGTTGGCTACATTGTAGCTAATGAAATTAAACACACCCATCACATTTGTCCTCAGGGAACGAGAAACTGAACACACCGATGGTTAATTTTCTATTAAAATAAATTTCAGGCAGCCTTATTTGAATGATCTTGAGTGAGGCTCACCCAGAAGCCAAAGGACTCTCTGGGCTTCTGGGCACAGTTCATCAATACCAGGGCTAGGCTGAGATATTGGTAGTCAAGAAATTGACTACCAGTGTGGCTCAGTGGATTGAGTGTTGTCCCATGGATTGAGAGGTCAATTCCTGGTCAGGTCACATGCCTGGGTTGCAGGCTCAATCCCCAGTAAGGGGCCTGCAGGAGGCAGCCAATAGATGTTCCTATCTCTTTCCCCTTTCCTCTCTCTCTAAAAAAATAAATAAATAAATAAAAACATATTTGAAAATAAATAAAATAAAAAATAAATTATGACATCTGAAATCTACAATGTTAAAAAATGAAACTTTTGTAATAATATTGAGGATCATTCCATTGATCTTCCTATAAAAGGGATCTTTAATTTCACTAATAAGAACATGAATGAGATTAAGAAATCTACAAAACAGTTGACTACTTACATAAATAGAACAGTTGGATAAGCTGTGAATAGCCCCTATAACCTACGTAAGGTGATGTACCACAGAAAGAAACTTCATCATCCTTTTCCAAATCCTTGCTATAAAAAGAAACAATACACTGGGAGTAGGGCTGTGACATGAAATAAAGCAAAGAAACTGGCTTGTGCAGGCCACTTGCCTGAAAAATTACACCACGATAGTCAAACATATTTGCCTAACTCCAGCGATCCCGGGTTCTTCACAGACACCCATCATCAAAATACAGTGTTTGGGGTTGTTTTTTTTTGCTTATTTGTTTCTGTTTTTCCTGAGGTTTCTCAGGGCCATGATACAATGGCACATGTTGTGTTCAACAGGAATTTGAGATTGAATGCAGCGTTAACTTTCTGGAAAAACAGAAGTATAAGTAAACTTGCAGCTTATTTGGTGAGGCTAGAAGACCTTGGAGAGGGGGTGGGTTGCCTTCTTGTACTCACCAATAGTTTATAGAAGAAAAACAATACATCTCATTCTGCTGCAGTGTAGACTTGTTGTCTCTAGTAAAGACACTGCTTAAAAGCAAATTTGAAGACTATATAATAGTTGGTTTAAACTGGCTTCAAGCAGTCATAAAAGGTGGTGGTCAGAACTATCATCCAAAACAGAAACTGTAAATGATGAAAATATTCACATTTTAAAACAACAATTAAGTTGATTGTGGGAGCAAGAAACAATCTTACTTTGATTCCAGAATATACTGATAATATAGCTAAAGATTTAGATGCTCATTTATTACAGTTGCATCGAGGGACTTCGTTTATACTAAAGAATATTTGGTTATTTAAAACATCCCTGAACTATTTGATTTCCAAAAAATGTATCATAAAAAAAAACAAAACTGACTGTTGAAGAAATCAAAACCTTCTTTTTAAAGCCACATAATGAAAACACTAACAAAACCATAACAGTCTGCTTTATGTTGAAGTGAAAAATATTCCAAAGGAACAGCTTCAACTTCAATGAAGTTGTTCATGAAGATTGTTCACCTTTGCTGCATTGCAATTTATATGGTTATTTTGCAACATTGTCTAAAAATACTGGGTCTTAATGCAATCCTGCATAAAAATATACCTTATGCTACGTGAAAAAATAAGAAAATTTATTACTAGAGACCACAAGGACCAATCATTACTTTAAGATTGTATTTTATAAGAAAACGCTCAAATGGGTGTACCTGTTTTATATTGAAAAGACTTTGTAAGTTTAAAACATCATAGCAAATAATACTAATAGTTTTTGTCTACACTGAAATACTGTGTATTCAAAATGCCTTAATTATTAATAAGCCAATGTGTGTGATACCAAAATCAATTTTAAAAAAAATTCAAAGCTACCATGCTTCTGGCATGATAAAAGAAGGGAATTAAATCAGGATTTTTCATACATGAAGAGTGTTGTTAAAACTTATTACACATCTTTAAAATTTGAGGATAATTTTAATATTTTGGGTTTATTTTGCCAGGATCATGTCACGTGTGTACAAAATGGGCTTGTATGAATTCTCAGCTGGAAATGTTCATATAGAGTTGGCTAATATATTCACTTTCTATTGTATATAGATTTCTAACATTTCCAGTTCTGTATCATTTTAGTTTCCTTGAATAAATTCACTAAATATTCCTTTTTTTGCTTTTTAAAATGCTTATTTTGTATGAATTCTAATTCTTTTTCACTACATTATATCTTAAACAATTACATACAATGCTTTAGAAATATTTACAGTTAGTGATTGACCTTGTATCTTAAATTACAAGACTATATTACTACCTCCTCCAATGATGGTAGAAAATGCCGTCATATTGTATGTCCTTTTTTTTTTAATACAATTTTTGGTGTCAATGACCCACCCACCCCCCAAAGGAAAAAAAGAAAGAAACCATTTAGTTCAAGAATGTAAATATTTTAAGCAAAGCAAATATCCATAAAAAGTAAAGAGAATTTTATGTATAACTTATGGCTTTTCTCAAATAAAGGCCAACAATTTTCCTAAACCTTATTCATTTAATGTAAATACCTGTGAGTATCACAATTTCTGCATGGTTGAACATAGCCAATGTCTGCCTTTTCACACCTTCACTGGAGTTTTCATTCTTTGAAAGAGGCAGATGTATTTAATATTTCCTCTTTACTGATAAAAGTATTAGATATCCTGTATATCAGCTGAGTTTAACAAGCATTTGTTAAGTGCTTGCAATGAGCCAGGAATGTGCTGAAACATTTTTAGAAAACAAATAATACACATTCTATACCCTCAAGCTTCTCATAGCCTAGTGTGAGTGAAAAACCCCAAATGGTAGAATATAGTATTATGATAAGGTGTGTAAATATCTGCACACATAGAGAAAAGATCATTGAGCATCGTTGGGCTCCGTCCTGGATCCCATAAATGACTTTTTGGAGTTGATTAAGGCCTGCACAGAGTCTGGAAGGATAAGAAAAGTGGGCTGGTGAAAGAGATGTGTACAGGGTAACCCGAGCAGAAGAGATGGACTTTTAAGGTAGAATAGTTTAAATAGCATAGTAGATGTAGACATTCAACACGTGTTCATGTGACTGTTTCATGAATGGAGGCAAACGGTGGTGGGAATCAAGGCTGGAGACCTAGTTTTGAGGTTGTGTATGTCACACTGTGCAGAAATGTGAAATGTTTAAAATGTTACAGCTTAATTTCAAAAAGAATTTATAGTGTTGATAGAACCATTGAAGCTTTATGTGAGTACAGTGAAAGTGATTTATCTCTTCCTGGATAATTGATGTAAAACAACTAATAATTTTTTGTGTATACCCAACCAAATCCACATACTTATTATAACTGTCTTTTAACTCCATTTTTAAGATGATATTTAAGAAAAAGGTTGATTTGTGTCATTCTCTGGATTGGGATTTTGAACACTTCCAACTGTTTACATGGCTGAGAAGTCACTCATGACTTAGCTAGGAGGTCACTGTAGAATGAGGATGCTTCCGATTCTAATTAGGCTGACTCCGTGGAACCCTAAAGGCCAAAGATCTGAACTGAATCAAGAAGCAAAAAATGTGTTTGCATGTATGACATCTCCTTGTATTGTGTGTGTGTGTATATGTTTAATGATATATCTCATTTATTCTTAAAAGTATTTAAAGTGAAGATCCATTTACTTCTTTTATGAATCTAACCGCCGTTATTGCCAGAAAACTATGTATGTAATTTTATTTTAAATTTCTCTTGCCGCAATTTAACTATCTTACGAGAAGCATAATTGACTTGATTCTAAATTGTTAGGTCTCCATTAAATTTCATGTACTGCAGTTCAAATTTTTAAAGCTTAGGAATTGAAACTAACCCTAAAATTAAAATCATTAAAGTCATTTGGCGTTTTCAAAGATAAACATTTAAAAAACATGTGTGACAAGAAGCTGAATAGATTAGTAAATACTATAAATATTATTTTGTATGTCAAGTACTTAAAAAGGACAAATAAGATATAGGTCACATAATACATACAAAAATATATTTCAACTTTTATATTACATAATGTTTCAATACACAACATTTTCAGTAATTCTTATTTTTATAATGCTCTTTTGTACTAAATTCTATGTGGTCATATGTATTTAACTATAAATGGAATTATGTTATAATTAGATATAAAATAAGTCTCCAAAATGTATACAGTTTACATCTGTAGGGCATTTAAACATATTTTTACATTAAGGTTAGTGCTTTGTAATTCCTGCTCATTCGAATTTTTATTTAATTTTTTATTGTGAGAAAAATCCATATAAAATGTTTAGCACTGTGATTAGCTAAAAAGAGAAATCATTCAATAAATGATACCTAATAGTAACAGTGTTATTAGCTATATTTTTATATTTCTGAAATAAAATGTGAAATGATTTTACAGTATATTTGCTTAAAGTAAGCTTTTTATCCATATAATTTCTTAATTAATCATATACATCAACCATCATTATGACATAAAATCTACCTTGTGTTTGAAGTAGTTTTCAAGACTATTCTTTTTTTTATATCTCTTTCTGATAATTGAATTGGCTTACTGATATATGCTGAAATTATTTATTGAGATTTCCCAAATGATAAAGTAACCACTGTATATTATATATATATATAATATATATATATATATTATATATATATTGATATACTAATATCAATAACTACATATAATAGGTATATAATCTACTATAGTGTGGATTATATTACTTTATTTCCACAATAAATGGTTCTAAAATGGTAAGATATCGCATGGTATAGAACCATATAATCTTTCACCAATAAGAATGATCACGTGTTTTTGAAAGTAAAACATAAAAGGATCCCATGATACAAAATAACTTAGTAGAACTAGAATATATGTTGAATTCTGTTTAGCAGATCTAGAAAGACATAAGAGCATTTCCCACCATGTGCTTCATAGAACAGACCTTACCGGCTTTATCCTGACGCATTTGGGAAAATATTTATATGACTGTTAATTTAGTATACATTAGTGCTTCTCAATTTTATTGTTTCACGGAATAGTAATTCCTCACTTGTTTTTATTAACACTAACAAACATGAAATCAAAGTTCTGTGGAACAAAATTGAGAAAGTAGTGACAGAAATTAAAGTGTATGGTTTACAATAATGGGGATAAATAAAGATTTATACAGCTAGATATTAATGTGGAACATTTCCCACAAAAATTTAACAATGTACAGCTTTGTCTTAAAAACGTTTAAAAGAAAAGTGTTTTCAGTAAGTGGTTAAGAGCTCTTACACCGATCAAATTTCATGAAACAGGGACATCACTCTGCAAAGTGGATTGAACTAGAGTAATAGAAGCTTGTAAAGTTTGTGAAGATCACAGACGGACATTTATGAATTATTTATTCTATGTTGGATTTTAAATTAGAATTGCAGTGCATATTTTAGGGCCTCGAATTCAGGATATATAATTGGGGATAAGAACTCCACATTTAACACATGCTCCAGATGACTCTGAAGCTTGTGGTCTGCTGTTGGCAGTTTGAGAAACACAGATAAATGCACAAATATCACTAATAAATAGAATTGCCATAAATTCTAATCTGGAAGGACAAAGTCCTAGGAAAGTTTTTTAAAAATGAAGAAAATAGTACATGATTATGTAGAAGGAGATGAAATGAAAATGAATGAGATTCAGACATTAGGATCATCTTGTAAAAAAAAAATAGCATGTCCAGATTAGAGGATTAATTTACATTAATAATTGGCATGGGTTGGGTACAGAGTTGTAGTCTGAGATAACTGTAGATGATAACGTGTATGCAAACTGTGGAGGGGTAGGGATGCAGGTTGAAGGACAGGCTTTGAAACTTCAAATTAAGTTTTCTGGACTTCACAATTAATATTCCCGTTGACTTTTATAATATCACTGGCCATGGTTAAATAACTAATGCTTGTAGCTACCCCCTCTGTAAAGTGTTACATAGTGTTGTGCCTGGTGTGATAGGGAAAATAAAGGCCATCGCACCCCACCCCCAAGAAAGATCTCTGGAATCTGTGAATATGTCGTGCTACATGGCAAAAGGATTTTGCAGCATAACAAAGCAAGAATAGCCTTGATTGTTCGGGTGGGCCCCATGTGATCACACAGACCCTTGAAAGCTGTGAAACATCTTCAGCTAAAGTCAGATCTGTGGGGCAAGGAAGAAGATAGCAGAGAGATGTATCAGAAGAGGAAGGCAGAGAGATTCCAAGTATGAGAGGGACTCAATGCTCCGGTTGTTGGCTCTCAGATGTAGGGCCCAAGGAAGGCAGTGTAAGGAAGAGAGAGGCCTCTGGGAGCTATGAGCAGTAGATACTTTCCAGAGTTTTCTGATAAGAGCCCAACCAGCTGACATTTTTCTTCCAGCCTTTTGAGACCCTGAGCAGAATAACTAGCAGAGGTCAAGCAGGACTTCTCATCTACAGAATGTGAGTTCATATATTTCTGTTGTTTTAAGCTGCTAAATGTGTGGTCATTTGTTATGGTAGCAATGTAAAACTAATCTATATAGTAAAAGATACCCATCACAAATCAATACCTGAAGATTTCTACAGCATGACAGCCAATCCTTCAATACTACCTGGATGCCTAGTACCTTATATTTTAAATCAGGAACTCCCACACATACATTTAAATGTCCTGAAGATACATGAGTCCATTTCACTGAAGCAGAAAAGTCAGGCAGAAATTTAATGTTGCATATATAGAAACAATGGGGAGCTTTAAAAATATGTTTTAGTATATGTTCTAAAACTTGACAGTCAAACCAGAAAACACAGCAATATCATCACTCATCTTTCCAAGTTGCTGCATTGTCAGTATACTTAGTACTTACCAAAAGAATAAACTAGCCTAAAATATCTTTACACATTCATGCACAGAAACAGGTTTTCTATTAAGGAGCCCTTAGTAAAACAAAAAACAAAAAAAACTGTATTACTAACTCCTTCAATGTTGCCAAAATTATATTACTTAAAATTAAACCTTTGTGTTTTAAACTATGGATTAAGTTGCCAAGATAAAAATATTCAGCTATTGTAAAAACACCTTAAACATAATGATTATTACTATCACAATGGAGGAAATTAAGTGTTGGGATGCATACCCCTGTGCTAGAGAAAAGGCAGTTCAGAAGTGTATTAGGTACAAGACAGTGCCCTACACGGCTGCACTACGGCATCCTTAGGATGTGAAAAAGACAAAACATTGCACTCAGTTGTTTGCTGGAGGGTATTTTTATTTTCTAGTGAGAAAGGTAGCACTAGATGAAACGTTCTGTGTAAAACTTTCCCCACATGCAAACTGTTAAACTTTATACTAAAGCAATTCTATTTTATATGCACTTTTTTTTCTAGTATGTTCTTGAAACATATCATATTTTGCATTATCATGTGGTTTAGAAAGTAACTGCCCCTGCTACTATGTTTGTGTATCTCTTATGACAATATTCGATCCTGTATGATAATCCTGGGGGGTGGGTTGACATTTGATCTACTATTCCTATGATTAAGGCAGGATCTGTAACCTAAATTAGGTGAGAACTTTATTGTCAACTCACATACAGAAGAAATGACAAGTCCATGACCTCTATCTGAAAGCCTCATGAATAGATTACTTTTCCATTAAAATATTAAGATTTTTTCACATTAAAAAAAAATCATGCAGATTCTATACATTTTTAGCACCCTCAACAGGGCCTGGGGCACCACCCCATTATCAAACAATATTTCTGCAGTGAACAGATGAATTGCCACATTATGTGGGATAAATAAAGATTATAAATGTTCTCTAATCAGGTCAGGTCATGTTTTGATGCCAAATGAATTTGTACTTCTAGATAGAAACCTTTAGAATCAAGAGTTTTTCAGCTTTCCTCTTTGTTGTTACGGGATTACAGATCTGTGGGTGTGGAAAGGCTGGTTTACAGGGAAGATGTTAACTCTTGTGTCTTAGCGGACATTTTCTCTTGACTCTAACTCACAGAGAAGACAGGTTACTAGTTTGTTTTCTGGCAGAGAGGCGAAGCACAGGGGAGAAGAGGGTGGAGACCTTGGCGTCTGAATCTTTGATTAGGCATCGTTTCCTGTTACTCTCACATCTAACCCTATAGTGATTTCATGGTCTAATGTCCTAAGATTTAAGAAAAAGAATTTTCTATGTCCAGGCACACTGCTATGAAACATTAAAGTCCATTAATTTCAGCATTTTATTGCATATTATTGATTAATAACAAAGTTATTCTGGGACACGATTTGAGATAACAGGAAGAACTATAACTTTCTTCTGGGTGATTCTTCCATTTCTACCCTGGAGAATTTCTGTTTGACTACATTAGACTGTGCATTTTTCCTTGTGTTTTACCATCACTTACCTTCATAATACACTTTGAATCCATGAGCACTAACAGCAAAATCACTGGTCAAACGTAGTGAGAACACAGATTTGGTACTTGTCACTGGCGGTGGCAGGTGGAATCCTGTTAACCTAAAAACATGAAGGCATTAATCATTAGAGTCATAGACATTTTACCTAATGGTGTTCAAAGAATGTTAAAGTAATTTTATATCTCCAAACTGTGTATAACTATATACATACATATATATATACACTCATATGTATGAATTTATGACATGTTGATTAGAAACTTACTCATCAAAAGCAATTACTGTAAATATACATAAACATAGTAATTTATTAATTATGTATGTGTGTGCATAAATGTTTATTATATATATCATATTCATCATCTATATGAAAATATTGATTAATTCAAACTTTGGGAAATGAATTGTGAGAATATGTGTTTGTGCACTGTATTTTATACTGATGATGATAACAACTGAACATTTAAAATTTTGTCATATCAATTATTTTCCTGATAGTTAAAAATATACGTAAAGTATAGGAAGTATTTAGTGAAATGTAATACTGAAGTAAGTGTTATAATCTAGATATGAAATCTTAAAACTAAAATTTCTAAAACTGAGTAGTGATTTTGTTTTCATCACATTCCAAAATTCTAGTAAGTTCTGCTTTATTTGATTACTATTTGGTTAATATTGCATATGTTTACACAACAAATATTTGCCATTTTACCCATATTTTATCACTTATTTGACTAATAATTTATCACATATAATTACAAGGTCAATTATATAAAAGGTAATTTACAATGGACATTTTCTAAATCAGAAAAGAAAAACTTTTAATTTAAAACAGCACATTTGCCCAGGCGGTGTGGCTCAGTGGATTGAGCATTGTCCCATGGACTGAGAGGTCCTGGTTCGATTTCCAGTCAGGGCACATGCCTGGGTTGCGTGCTCGATCCCCAGTAGGGAGCCTGCAGGAGGCAGCTGATGGATGTTTCTCTCTCACGTCAATGTTTCTATCTCTCTCTCCCTTCCTCTGTCACTAAAAAATCAATAAAAACATATTTTAAAAAATAGTGCATTCATGGAATATAATTTTCCTAAAACTAATGAAGACACATTGTTTTTTATTTATATGAATTGCTTTTTTATCATTTTAATTATTATGTAAAAATTGTATGCAATGGAATTATATTTTTATATACTTGCTTTTTTTTTTTTTTTTTAACCAATATTATATGTGTAAGATCAATTTATACTGAAATTACCATATATTTTCATTGGTATATAACAGTAGTTCTCAACTTGTCTTAGGTCTGCTTACATTCTAAAGCATTGCTGAGCACCCAGAGGGTTTTTGTGGGCTAGATCTTCCAATATTTACCATCCTTAAATTGAATATGAGAAAAATTTTAAATATGCATTTATTATTTTATTTTAAAATAAGCAACTACAATAAGTTAAATTTTTACTTGAAAACTCAAACTTTGTTATTGAGAACAAATCCTGTCAGTTGTTTTCCTTGAAGGAACAAGTCAGGTTTATTTTTATTTTTAAGAAAACATATTCCAAATACTCAAGTGTGATTAACTGTAATTTAGTTAGTCCTTCCTTTAAGTAAAGAGTTTGTTCCATTAAAAAAAGAGCTAGTTCAGCTGAGAGCCCAATCATAGAAAATTTTTCTTTGGGACAACCATATTTTGACAGTCACAAGGAGTATGTTTTGTGTACTTTTTATTTTGTCACACAGGTTATTGAAAATAAGGGCACTAGTGGGTGGATATTAAATGAAATAATTATTTATGGCTTTAACATGAACTTTATTAAGCACAATTGGATTTTTTTTTTTTTTTGCACTGTAGTAAAGAATTCAGTGACTAGTGAGTACTAGTGTAATTTGAGGTCACTAAATGAGATTCTTCAATGTCCTAGCAGTTTTACCCACCCTTACTTTTGTAACATAGCAAATGTCAGCACAATGAAACAGGTGAATAATGTCTCAGTATTATTTTAAAAATAGTTTTTACCCAGTGGACCCCCTGAAAATGTCCCAGGACCTTCAAGGATCCATGGATCACATTTTGAGAACCATTGCTGTATTGGGAATCCATTATAATAGATATACCACATTTCATTTTTTCAGTCTACTGTTGATGGATATTTGAGTTGTTTAGAATTTGTCCGTTCTATTTTCATCAATGTCTTTGTAAAAGTTATTGATACACACTTATGTAGCAGTTTTTCTTGAGTGTAAAATTATTTAGAACATTTTTACCATTAAATTATCCAAGATGATAGAAAAGGACAATGCGAAGAATTTTTTCCAAACGCTGGTTTTCTGAAGTTGTCTTTAAATAACTAGCCTGTTACTATCTTGTATAATGAGATAAATATATTTTTTTTAATTTCAGTAAATGAGAGAAGGTTTATATTTTTAAACTTATTTTCATGATAGTGTAGCATTATGAGAATTTGCACTAACTTATTCTACTCCCTCCTGTAATTCATTGCTTGGTTGACGAAAATAAGCTCTTTCAGTTTTGAATCCCATTAGTTATTTCTTTACAAGGCTCCATGTTATCATTTAATATTTTTGTGTATGACTAATTAGTAAGCATCTCTCTCCTTTGGACATGAGGCTTTGTGAAGTCAATGCTTGTAACTCACCAGTTTATCACCAGTGCTTTCATGCAATGCATACACTGTGAAAGGTTCCGCAATAGATGACAATTAACGCAGTTAATTGAGGTGGTAGGAAAATGTGAATACCATCAGAACACTGTCTTTTTCAAACCAAAAAAGTGTATTCTTGAAACAGTTTTCTCAAGAATGTAAAGGAACTCCAATTGTTAAAAAAAAAAATCTAACAGTCTATGTAGAGACTCTTCTTCAGAAAGAGGTATTTTTTTCCCCATGTTATTAAACTCAAAAGTTATCAGTAGATTATATATTATATATATATACATATATATACACACACATACATATATTATATGTGTGTGTATATATATGTATATATATATATGTGTGTATATATATATATCTGTTTGAAATACCTTTCGGGATGTAGCTATATGATTTTAAAACTTAATTTTCAGATAAAGTTAACGTGATTTGAATCTTTAATATGAGTTCAAATACAATATTTAAATTTTCATGTATTTCACCTGAATTTAACATATTTCCTAGGTGATATAAAAGCATAATATTTTATGGATAAGCATAATAGTTTTTCATAGAATCATTTGTACTGATTCAGATACTTGTGAAATTGTGTTTTGCACATATTGTTAAATTATTACATCACCAATTATATTTTCTTTATATTAATGTATGATAGAATTACATATTGAATGTCATTTAAGTTCCTTTGAAGAGAATACCAGAGTACAACTCTATCTTCCCTGACTTATAATTGAAGAAAAAAAAATCACAGCTCAGACATGACCAGTCACTTGTTTAAGTTAATCCAGCTGATGGGCTGTAGAGCAAAGATACAAACTTTGAACTTGAGTCTCTTTCTTTTCCCACTATATTTCTCATAAGAGAACTGATTTTTCCATAAGGAAGAATGCATATCTAATTCGTTTTGGTTCCTCCACAAGGTCCATCTATATTTCTTTTTTTAATTTTTTATCCTCACCCCGAGGACATTTTTGCATTCATCTTCAGATAGAGCAGGAGGGAAAGAGAGAGAGAGAAACATCGATGTGAGAGAGACACATCAAGTGGCTGTCACCCACACCACCCCAACTGGGGCTGGGGACAAACCGCAACTGAGGTACGTGCCCTTAGCGGGAACCGAACCTGGGACTCTCTATGGTCTGCGGGCCAATGCTCTAACCGCTGAGCCAAACCAGCCAGGGCTCCATCTACATTTCTTAACAAATATTTGGAATAGGTATTAACATGATTTCACCTATTTGATGGCTTTAAGTAGCTGAGGCTGGTAAGAACTAGATCATAATTTTAAAGTCATGAATTAAAGGCCAGAAATGTCATAGTAACCACCGGCTATACTTATTGATAAGGGGAAAGTCAAGAATCATGCAAGGTAAATTTCCTTCAGATATTTTTAATAAAAGTCAAAAGTTGAAAGACAAAATAGCCAAAAAATGTGTTGAAATGTATTGTTTGCTAAATAGTGCTTTTGTTTATGCTATCATAACAATCAACATTTTCTCTCACCATAAATGTGGCACTTAAAAATGTATGTAAGCTCAGATTAAAGGACAATTGTTTTCTCTTATTACATTCAACTTCATGAAAAATTCACATTTCCTCTACTTTCATATATTAATCTTATCTGGTGAATATTTTGCCAAGGACCAGGACTAGTTAATGACATTGTTCCAGTAGATTCTTTCATATGACAGGATGACCCAACATGTTGGTTGCTTTTCACTTAACATTTAATAGTTTCTCATTTATACCTCCTAGTTTCCCTTCACCCTAATGCTACAGACACCCCCAATCATATTTGAGTATTTTGTTTTTCACTAGGAAAAATACTCATCAGAGGCTGTGTTTGCTTTAAAAATCACAAACGTAAAGCCAGTGATCCTATCACTTTTCATGGTCCCATTTAAGTAAAAACATTCTTTAAGTGTTTTTCTCTTACAAAGGTTCAGAAACATTGATAGTTTCTTACAGTAACCAGTAATTAGTTACAGGACAAATTAAATGATTAACATATCTTTATATCAGTGAGTTATATGAAAAATACTAAAATAATTATTTGGCAAGTCATAGAAATTTAATCGACAAGAAAGTAATTTAAAATGTCTATGCATGTGATCTTTAAGTATTAAGCCGTTCATTTAAAGATTAAAAAAGCCCTGCCAGTATGGCTCACTGGTTGAGCATCAACCCATGCATCAAGAGGTCACCAGTTCAATTCCCAGTCAGGGCACATGCCCAGGTTGTGGACCAAATCCCCAGTGGAGGGCATGTAGGAGGCAGCCAATGGATGTTCTCTCTCATCAGTGTTTCTATTTCTCTCTCTCTCTCTCTTCCTCTCTCTCTCTAAAATCAATAACAAAAAAATATTTTCAAAAAAATATTTAAAAAAATAATGGCAATTAACATGCCACTTTACAGCTTAATGTAATGGAACCCCTTACAGCATCAAGGTTGATGGGTAAGAATGATACCTGTCCCTTTGTGTGAATATGTTTATCAACTTTTAACAATGAGGTATTATTATTTCTAGAAGACTTGAGAATCAAAAATAACTAGATCTAAACTATTTTTAACAATGTCATTAAAGGGTGCTCCCTCTATCTATATGTCAACTAATTACAATATTTTAAACTTTCTCTGGTTAATTAATGTAAAAACCATAGATTTTAAAAATGTTATAGCAAATACCATATGATTTTACTTATATGTGTAATCTAATAAATAAAATAAAGTAACAAACAAAATAGGAACAGACTCAGATACAGAGAACAGACTGACAGCTGTTAGAAGGAAGAGGGTTTAAGGGACTGGGTAAAACAGA